>OX352478.1:24462824-26910401 GCA_947093115.1 Brenthis daphne | reverse complement strand
TGGGGCTCACCAGGCTAGAAGAGCCGGTTACTACCCACTAAAACCCGACATTCCCCTCCCCTCCGCCTTAATGGGACGCCGCAGGATCCGCTCGCGCATAACTACTACGGCGCCCCGGCGGCAGGTCTGCCCATGGCTGACCACCATACCGATGAGGCTGCTCCACAGTCAACTCTGCTACACCAGAGAGGTACCCGGAGCAGCCCCATCAAAACCAACCTCCGCCCACCGAAGTGGGCCACCTCCAATCGGCTGCAGAGGAAGGGGAGAGCGGCAAACGACACACCGACACTCCTCTTCCTCTGGCAGCCCCACCGCGTCCACCATCTAACGGTGGTGGCCCCCGCTAGGCCGCGGGAGATAGGGACGAGCGGCGCATCGCCATACCGACACTCCTCTTCCCCCGCGGCCCCCCTACCGTCGGCCCACCTCCGGACCAAGATGGCTGCCGACAACCACGCCAGACGCAGGACCACCGAAATGGCCCGCTCCAGCCGCCGCACCGACGGGCTAGCCCCGGCAGCACGGCCCGCGCAGCGCCTCCTACCGCAAAACGGCCGGAGACACCGCGCTACCTCCAAGGAGGAGACGGCGCCCTCCTGACACCGCTCCCCCTGCCCCTCCTGGCTGTTGGTCCGCGCCGGATTGCTCCGGTACCACAAGCTCCTGTCTGGGGGAACAGTCGCGAGTGGCATTCCCCTATCCGCCACCCGGGGGACGCGCCCGGTAGCAGTCAGCCTCTGCCCCGGGAACCTAACCTAACCTAACCTAACCTAACCTAACCTAACCTAACCTAACCTAACCTAACCTAACCTAACCTAACCTAACCTAACCTAACCTAACCTAACCCAAACCTAACCCAAACCTAACCCAAACCTAACCCAAACCTAACCCAAACCTAACCCAAACCTAACCCAAACCTAACCCAAACCTAACCCAAACCTAACCCAAACCTAACCCAAACCTAACCCAAACCTAACCCAAACCTAACCCAAACCTAACCCAAACCTAACCCAAACCTAACCCAAACCTAACCCAAACCTAAACCAAAACCTAACCCAAACCTAACCCAAACCTAACCCAAACCTAACCCAAACCTAACCCAAACCTAACCTAACCTAACCCAAACCTAACCCAAACCTAACCCAAACCTAACCCAAACCTAACCCAAACCTAACCCAAACCTAACCCAAACCTAACCCAAACCTAACCCAAACCTAACCCAAACCGGAAAGTTAGGTTTCGGGAAATTAGGTTTCGGAAAGTTAGGTTTCCGTAAGTTAGGTTTCGGGAAGTTAGGTTTCGGGAAGTCAGGTTTCCGTAAGTTAGGTTACCGAAAATTAGGTTTCCGAAAGTTAGGTTTCGGGAAGTTAGGTTTCGGAAAGTTAGGTTTCCGTAAGTTAGGTTACCGAAAATTAGGTTTCCGAAAGTTAGGTTTCGGGAAGTTAGGTTTCCGTAAGTTAGGTATCGGAAAGTTAGGTTTCCGTAAGTTAGGTTTTCGAAAGATAGGTTTCGGGAAATTAGTATTCGGAAAGTTAGGTTTCGGGAAGTTAGGTTTCGGAAAGTTAGGTTTCGGGAAATTAGGTTTCAGAAAGTTAGGTTTCCGTAAGTTAGGTTTCGGGAAGTTAGGTTTCGGGAAGTCAGGTTTCCGTAAGTTAGGTTACCGAAAATTAGATTTCCGAAAGTTAGGTTTCGGGAACTTAGGTTTCGGAAAGTTAGGTTTCGGAAAGTTAGGTTTCGGGAAATTAGGTTTCGGAAAGTTAGGTTTCCGTAAGTTAGGTTAGCGAAAGTTAGGTTTCGGGAAGTTAGGTTTCGGAAAGTTAGGTTTCCGAAAGTTAGGTTTCCGAAAGTCAGGTTTCGGGAAGTTAGGTTTCCATAAGTTAGGTGTCAGTAAGTTCGCCGAAAGTTAGGATTCTGAAAGATGAGTTTCCGTAAGTTAGGTTTCCGAAAGATGGGTTTCCGTAAGTTAGGTTTCCGAAAGTTAATTATCCGAAAGGTAGGTTTCAGTAAGTTAGGTTTCGGAAAGTTAGGTTTCGGGAAGTTAGGTTTCGGGAAGTTAGGTTGCCGTAAGTTAGGTTTCGGGAAGTTAGGTTTCGGAAAGTTAGGTTTCGGGAAGTTAGGTTTCGGAAAGTTAGGTTTCGGGAAGTTAGGTTTCGGAAAGTTATCCGAAAGTTAGGTTTTCGTAAGTTAGGTTTCGGGAAGTTAGGTTTCCAAAAGTTAGTTATCCGATAGGTAGTTTTCCGTAAGTTAGGTTTCGGGAAGTTAGGTTTCGGGAAGTCAGGTTTCCGTAAGTTAGGTTACCGAAAATTAGGTTTCGGGAACTTAGGTTTCGGAAAGTTAGGTTTCGGGAAGTTAGGTTTCGGAAAGTTGGGTTTCCGTAAGTTAGGTTTCGGGAAGTTAGGTTTCGGGAAGTTAGGTTTCGGGAAGTTAGGTTTCGGGAAGTTAGGTTTCCGTAAGTTAGGTTTCGGGAAGTTAGGTTTCGGAAAGTTAGGTTTCGGGAAGTTAGGTTTCGGAAAGTTATCCGAAAGTTAGGTTTTCGTAAGTTAGGTTTCGGGAAGTTAGATTTCCAAAAGTTAGTTATCCGATAGGTAGTTTTCCGTAAGTTAGGTTTCGGGAAGTTAGGTTTCGGGAAGTCAGGTTTCCGTAAGTTAGGTTACCGAAAATTAGGTTTCGGGAACTTAGGTTTCGGAAAGTTAGGTTTCGGGAAGTTAGGTTTCGGAAAGTTGGGTTTCCGTAAGTTAGGTTTCGGGAAGTTAGGTTTCGGGAAGTTAGGTTTCGGGAAGTTAGGTTTCCGTAAGTTAGGTTTCGGGAAGTTAGGTTTCGGGAAGTTAGGTTTCGGAAAGTTAGGTTTCGGGAAGTTAAGTTAGGTTTCCGAAAGATGGGTTTCCGTAAGTTAGGTTTCCGAAAGTTAATTATCCGAAAGGTAGGTTTCAGTAAGTTAGGTTTCGGAAAGTTAGGTTTCCGTAATTTAATAATTAGCCGTTATTCAGCATGAGAACACCTTATATGAGAACAGTTTTAGTAGTTTATAAGTAATACATTGTCTATTTTATACCCCGTGGTGTTTGTTGTTCTTATAAAAGGTCTTTAAAAAAAAAAAAAAAAAAAAAAAAAAAAAAAAAAAAAAAAAAAAAAAAAAAAAAAAAAAAAAAAAAAAAATGTACTTGTATCGTACATAATTAATTAATATTCGAATTTACTAACAATGTGGTAATTAATAACTCATTGCTTTCATTTATTACAAAACAATAAATTATTAAATTAATATTAGTGGCGCCAACTCATATTCCGAGTTCTATCAGAAAACAATTTATCTATCTTTTTTCAATAAATGTTATTTAAATATGATATATGTTCACAAGATAATTTATAATAGAATTTAAAATAAAGTGATAATTGTTAACTAATTATTGTTGAAACCAAACAATTAAATTAGCATTAAAAGAGAAAGGTGATGGCGACATGTAGCGACATCTATTGTCTCGAGCATAAACTACTTATTGACTGAAGGTTGTAACACTAACTTTTATCTAAATTGTGAAATATATATTACTGTTTTACTTGCCAGGTAATTCTTCTATAATTCCTTGTAAGGTCCTTTTTGTTCCATTGTGTATAAGTGAATTTCCTTACGATTAGCACAAACCACGATTTTAAGCACTTAATATAATTTTATTAGGTTTTAACCACTGCCTTCAATTGCAGCAGCAATTCACATCACTTTTCTGGTTATAGGTATTCTGTGTTTGAAAAAAAAAAAAAAATATTACGGAGCTAATTTTTATCGTTAGCACAGTTGCGCCCTCTCTACCTACGGGACGGTTTCCGTAAGTTCCAATAGTTTCCAATAGTTAGGTTTTCGAAAGATAATCATACGCCTTTATTCAGTTAGACAACACCGTACTATACTATTTAATTATTCATTTGTGACTTCAGTGACAAGAGAGCGTATATTATATGTTCCATTATATTATAAGTGTTTTATTTAGATGATTTCAAGAGCAAAAAAAAAATTATTACGTTTCTTTTAGTTGATTTTCTATAGTCATTTGCTCCTCAATCACTTTCTCCAGGCCCTGGGTTTTCTTTCTAGATTTTATTTTTTTTTTATTTACATTTGAATTAATTTCATCAACTAGTGTTTTTTTTTCATATTTGTTATTTCGAGTTCTTGTATTTTAATATCATTTTGAATATTTTTTAATACTTTCATAATTTTCTCCATGATTATTAATTGAAATATAAGTATAAATAAAAATAAATCAAAAGTTTGTATGTATCAATACCAATAACTTACTAAGGCCCTCTATTGGATGTTGTAGAACACTACGTTGTGGTTGATGCGACTAAGTGATGTTGTTTAATCGATATTCACTATGTGAATACACTACTGTAGTGCTACCGGGTTGCGATAGATGGCGTTGCATTGTTAATATATTATTTTACATATAAATAACTTATTGCGTTTGATGTAAATACCTTATAAATTATTCTACGAATGCCCTCAATAAGCTTTTATTAAGTAATTATTTTGTTTTCATTTGGGAATTAGTGAAACTTTAATCTAAATTGTGAAATATGTACGTAGTTATTGTTTTACATGCTAAGTAATTGTTCTATAATTCCTTGCGAGGTCCTTTTTGTTCCATTGTATATAACCATGGGGTCTTACTACGAACAAAATAAAAATTAGTTAAAGAATATTATAACAGGTGGCGTAAATGTATCGATTTGTTTTCAACGTTCACTTAAAATTCCAAATATTAAAAAAAAAAAAATAATTTTTAAAGAAATATTTAAAGTTAAGTAAAGTTATATAAAGAATAAATAGTATTTAAAAAAATATATATATAAAACTCGATGATATTCTTGTATTTCTGGCGGCAATAATAGGTACTACGTTGTGATAGCACGATCTTTGATAATAATTATGTATACTCTGTTCACAGATGGCGCCCAATATAATATAAAAATTGATAAATGTAATTAAATTATTTTGCTTTACTTTGATACTGATATAGCTCATAGGTTCATTTCGTTATTTCTCGTTTAATTTTTTTGCGTTAAAAAAATAATAATATTTATATACATAGGTCTAGTGCAATATATAAAACACGAAATGAAATATAATAATAAAACAAGAAAATAATGTTTCAAATTGGACATGGTAGATTTAGATTTTAAAGATACAGGCACTTAAATAAAAAAAAAAAAAAAAAAAAAAAAAAACGTATGTAATATTACCGTGACAATATTCTAAGCAATATAATTTGTAATTGCCATAGTGACCTTGAGACCTTGAGAGCGCGGATTAGCAAAGTCAAATATTTGTATGGACTCGACTATCTGTACTAGTATAGTATTATATGATCTGTGGTATAACTGAATTTTACAAACCACGATTTTAAGCACTAAATATATTTTTATTAGGTTGTAACCATTAACTTCAATTGTACTCATTTCTTGTTAACTTATTTTTACTTAACACTGCAATTCAGACCTTTTCTGGTTATATTTTGTATTTAAAGAATATTACGGAGCATATTCTTAACGTTAGCACAGTTGTGCCCTCTTTCCACACGGTACGGTTTCCGAAAGTTAGGTTTCCATAGGTTAGGTTTCTGAAAGTTAGTTTTCCGAAAGTTAGGTTTCCAAAAGTTAGGTTACCGAAAGTTAGGTTGCTCAAAGTTAGGTTTCCGAAAGTTAGGTCACCCAAAGTTAGGTTTCCGTAAGTTAGATTGCCTTAGGTTAGGTTTCCGAAAGTTAGGTTTCCAAAAGTTAGGTTTCCGTAAGTTAGGTTTACAAAAGTTAGGTTAGGTTTCAAAAAGTTAGGTTAGGTTTCCAAAAGTTAGGTTAGGTTTCCAAAAGTTAGGTTAGGTTTCTAAGTTAGGTTAGGTTCAAAATCGTGCGTGTATCGTTAGGTTAGGTTCAAAATCGTGCGTGTATCGTTAGGTTAGGTTCAAAATCGTGCGTGTATCGTTAGGTTAGGTTCAAAATCGTGCGTGTATCGTTAGGTTAGGTTCAAAATCGTGCGTGTATCGTTAGGTTAGGTTCAAAATCGTGCGTGTATCGTTAGGTTAGGTTCAAAATCGTGCGTGTATCGTTAGGTTAGGTTCAAAATCGTGCGTGTATCGTTAGGTGTAGAACATTTTAACGTTGGTTAGGTTCTATCTCAATAGAGACAATATTCCATAGACAAAACTCTATAGAGTTGACTTTTAATGTCAGTGTCAATATCTACTTTGACAGCTGACAGTTGTTACAAGTGTGTGTAATGAAAGACCAGCGGTTTAAATGATTTATTGGTATAAAGTAATAATTGCTTATTTCTAATTACTAATACTGTTTTCTCGTAGAAACATACATATAATGGCACAAGTTTAGTATGTGGGACGCGGTCCCTGGCGGAGTGGGTGGTATTTTTTGGATAGAGAAGGTGAGCCCAAATATATAAAAAATATTTTAAGGAAACGTAGGAGTAAAAAGTTATTGAGACTTAAAGTTACAACATATCTAATATATTTCCATACAGTTCTTTACCTAAATAAGTGATTACAAAAGACAAACGAAAGATTAACAAATAGTAAACATCCTTTTTTATGTACAATACATATTTATACAACAATTACTTAAACTTTATTTGTATTTAATATTTTAATAATTTCACAACAGTACCTATTCTTAACAAAATGATCTTCCATTTTGACAAAAATTGTCAATTTCTGTTTTATATTACCACTTAAATAACAACAGATTATCGTAATACAATTTATAAACATGAGTAGACTATTTTTAAAATCTAAATGTATTTCCTTCAGGGGCCGCGTCCCATATACTAAACTGCAACTCATATAATATATTATTTCATTATATAGATAGCTTTATACAATTATTAGTATATATAGAGAAAAGGATAATTTTTCATATAGACTTACAACAAATAGGTAACTCTCACAAAATATTGCTGTTAATAGATCTAAAAATATTTCTATATTTTAATATAATCTAGAAACAGCTAATGTAAAAGTACTAAAACTTTCCAGTTACATATCATGAATAGTTTGTAAAATGAAGTTATAATTATTTGTAATAGCCAAGTTATGTACTTAAAGATAAATCTATATATTTTTATTAATATCATTCTTACAACACAATTTATTTCTATAAATCTTTACATTTGTAATAATTTACGTCGATATCTACAGACACGTAAACTATACTTATCCTATGTAATAATATAAAAAAATTGAAAGTAATAAATAGAAAACTTTATAGTTATTACTTCCATTACAAATTAGTTTTCTCCCGAAGATGACATAAATCTAACAGGTGTAAGAACTAATTACTAATTTCAGCAATGTACAAGTTGTACACTAACTAATGAATTATAAGAATTAACTTTGATTAAGACTATTATAGTAGTATATTTTAAATTATTATTTAATTATTCTTTTAAATAAGTAGCAATTCAATATTTTATAATTTGTGTGAGCCTGTCATTGTTTTGACATAGTTCTTTTCCTGTTTTATACAAATTATTTTGAGCTTTCTAATACTTTTTCAATTATAGTAATACAGTTTAATAAGAGTAATTATATTTTATGCCTTTTTGAAGTGAAACTTCTTTAGAATCGTTGTGATTTGAAACTCGATGCAACGGAAATGCGACAGTAAAAAGAGACAAACATATAAATACATAGGATTAAGCCGGCGATAGAATGAGATAGAATACATTGCGATGATGCCATGGTAACCGTTGTCATGGTAACCGTTGTTATTTGATAGAATACATTACACAGGAAGTGAAAAATAATAAAATTCATTACTGATTATTATGTTATATGTCAAATAAAATGTAAAATAACTTTTAAACTTGGTAAAAATAATATAAATAAAAAAATCCTTATGATTATCCTACTCCTGATACTCTATATTCATATCATTTTCTGAAGTTTCACTTCTACGATGTGTGAATTGCACATTAATTTTTTTTTAACGTTGTATTTACGTAGTTGAGTGTATTTTATTATTATTATATTAATTAAGGCGCTCTTTTCCAGAATCGCCGCTCCCTAGGCGCCAGCGCGCGACGACTCGTTTCATTTTATCTGTTTTTATAATATAAGTTAATAAATGAATCTGTTTCTGCCGAATACCTAAATAATGACAAGCTAAATCTATGAGTATCATATCATATAATAATTTTGTGTGTATCAGAGATTTTAAGGTATTTTTAGACCTATCTTTGAATTTTTTTTCTATCGAGTGAACTATTGCCAATCGTGTTTTGGCCTCTCCGGGTACTTAGCTATTATCCTTAACTATAACATGTATGAATTTTAGAACTATATGTATTATATTCGTGGTTTTATATTGGTTCAAAATATCCTAAATTCTGGAAAAGAGCACCTTAAAATCCGTAGCAAAATCAATAAAATATAACATAATAGTAAATTTATATTTCATATGTATTATATATGTAGATACAATCAATAATAGACTACAAATAATCGATAAATAGTGCAAATTATCCATTATATGGATGTTCGAAAGCGCTAACATAGTTTAATTTCATTTCATTTTTAAATAAGTAAATACAGATTTAAAGTTGTATTTCGTGACTAACAATGTTGTCGGTCGCGGATTTCATATCATTTTGCGCCAAAACTTGTAGGTAATTTACTAACAGTGAAATTTCTATTTAGCTTATAAATAATATACTATTTATAATCAATATTCAAGTCCTTAAAAAGGTTATACTTTAATATTTAAGTTACAAAAGTGCATTATATTTTTAAATAAGACAACATAATACTATAAAAAAAAGAAAAGCTATTGATTTGTGCCATCTAGTATAATTGTATATTTACTTCCGCTACTCCCCGCTAGAGGGCACACTAACTCAACATTGTGAAGATTTCTTATAAAACTGTACTATTCCTATTAGCAATGAATGCTACTTAACATAATTAATGTTGTACATTAAACAATTAAAAAAGAAACTGAGGCAAGTATCCTGTATTCAAGAGACTTCTGCTGCACGACGTTCTGTCGGACACACGTTGGCTGAACATGATGGTCCTGAAAATTAACCATTTTAAATGAATTAATATTATGTCTAATGGCAGTTACATCATTTCCATAATGATTGTTTTCAGAATTAAGACAGCAGATATAAAGAAAAAAATTATAAATTCAGTTGTATGTTAATAGACGGCGTTATCTAAATGATGTGTAAAATTATTAATATTATATAATATAAAAAATAGTTCTTAAACAGGGTATATTCTAGTTTTCATATTTCATAATTTTACTGATTAATAGAAAATCAGATATTAGATAGTAAGTGTTCGACTGTGTATTCATAGATGTCGTTTTTAATATTTCGAGTTATATGAGGTTATATTACTACAAATGAAGGAATTGAAATTTATTTTATATTTTAGTATATAAAAAAACAGATAGTTTTCAGATCAGCACCACCTATCAACGACCAGCTACTAATGAAAACAAAAATAGCTCAAAGAATTTTCTTCAAATTATAGCTCCATTCCAATAACAATAACAACGAAGTATAAGTATATTATACTTTTGTAAAAATTATACACAGATTAAATAAATAGTAATTTTATACGAGTCAAAATTAGTTTGTGACTTGAGGAATTCTCTATGACACTAAAATAGCTTTTTCTAAATCAAATATCTCCTTAATTACAGTAAATATTTTTTAAATATATCAATACTAGTCCAATCTTTCCAATATAAAATATTATAACTTGCTACTTTCATTTCATTTCCTTAGCCTTTACTAACTATTAAAGATTATTATCTTTTTGTTACAAAGTGTTCTTTCCGTTTATTGAGAACCATTTTCCTTGCCTTAGCATATTTATTAAAAATAAAAATGCAGTCATTCACCTGTAGAGGATGAAATTTTCTTTTTATCATCTCTAATAGTCACTGCCTTTTCTTTCTGACATAAAGAAAAAGCTCTTCTTGTACATAATCAAATTGCACTGTAACAAATAAAAATTACACAATATATTTTCAATTTATTTTCTTGTGATTGTACATATTTATGTTTATATTTCACATTCAACTTTCTTTGCTGTGCATTCATGTAAAGCTTTAAGTATAATTAATCTATACATATAATAAAATTGTAATTTAGCCGAACCTGTACATTAAATATTTTTTGGAAAATCTTATTGAAATAGACAATATCGATACAGAGTCCGAATCTATAGTTTTTAGAATTTTTGTCTGTCTGTTACCGCATCACGAGAAAACCACTGAACTGATTTTGATGAAATTTGGTATGATGATAGCTGGCTAACCAGGTCAACATATAGAATACCTTTTACCGCAGAAAGACATCTCATTTCTAGGAAAAAATACAAAAACTGAATTGTAAGAGTATACTAATATGTAAAACCTAAGAATTTGGTTTTTGGTCATCTGTAATATAAAAATGATTTTATTGAAAATAAAACTGTTCTTAGTATGAATATAATAATTAGCAGAAAATAAATACCTTGCATGATTTTTTTTTTTACTACGTGATCAAAACTTATTGCCAAACATATTCCTCCTGTACGATCACATCTGTAATAAGAATATATTCCAATTAATAAAAGGAATTCAATTTATTTTTTAAATATGCCTAGTATATTAAACTATAACAATATGACAAATAATACATAGTAGGACTTGCTTTTAAAGCAATAGTAATTAATTCTAATATAATTCAAAAATTATTCAATTGCTATTGAGTATTTATGGCATATTTGAACTCTGAATGTCAAGCCCAATCCCAGTATGGAGTGGTTGTGTGTATTGACTATACAAAATATCTTTATAATCTAAAGATACTTACATTAATTATAAAAAAAACTAGCATTTATCTTGCATTGCCTTTTAGCAAAAGTACTCAGGAATATTACTATAGATTTTCGAAAGGGAAGTGAACCATGACTGACACTGTACCATAACTAGTAACTACTAAGAGATACCATCTGGCATCTACGAAAAATAAGTAAATAATAATAGAATAACTCACCAAACACATAGAACGTAGCTGTGTCTCTTAGACAAATTTTATTACCTATATTAGATGCATATATTATGTTATAGGTATAGGAAATAATTGCTTGCCGTGTTTACATACTTACTGAAAACAATGGAAATAGCATACACATATCTAAAAGTAGCTACATAAATATTTTAAAAACTCATATAAACATTTTATTAAGTTAGTTTTCGTCTTTTTCCATTTACATTCACTAAGTAGTGTAAGATTAATATATTATATACTAAATAAAACGTGAAGCGTTTGAAACTATAATAAATATTAATATTATTATTTATTATGTACATCACTCAGTCACTATACGAAGTTCAAAGTACTAAGTAGGTAGGTACCAATTAGGCAATTACCATAGTGGCATAGATTATGTAAACTATGTAACCCTTTTGTAAGTACTTCCCCGCCGTCCTCGATACCACAGAGTCACAGACATTACAAGGTTATATTGTCTGTGCACAGAGTACAGACTAAGCTAAAGCAGTCACAGTGACAGACCAGAAACAACAATAAATTATTTTGTCATCCATTTAAAAAGCGCCTCGATCACAGATAATTAAGACAAATAAAGATAATGCACCATAATATTACGAGTATTAGCTTGATCGTCGTCATAGAGTATATTGCTACATATGTATAAAATCGTCGTCCTCGTCTATGGTGTGCAGTGTACACAGGTTTAATAATTAATAGTACTCTGTAGAACAGTTATTGTTTACGAGTGCATTTTGTTTCATAATTTTTTTTTCTTAATTTTAGCTAAAAAAAAACACATTTTGTGTTGTGCTTGTTTGTGGAATGTGTTTCACATATTTGTTAATTTCGGTAAGTTCTATTAGCCAATATGGCATTAATTTGCTTATTATTAACTTTAGTTTTCTAAACTTATTGTTAGTCATATAATAAATAAAAAGTATGTCGTCAAGCTCATTTGTTTGAAATATAATTTAATTATGACATGAAATGCGTTATGTAAATAAACATTTTATTACAAATATGTGTAAATGTGATAAATTAGAAAAATATTTAGTTTTCCATGGTTTTTGTTCGCCGTTTTAGAGTGAATTGTAATATGTTAAAGTTATTTTAAATACGTTACGCTAGTTAGCGACATAATTTGACGAATTAAGCTTTAAAATCTAAATACTAAATAGGTTATTCAGACACTTTAAAAATCAAACGTATCGCTATAGGATATTAGTACCTGGGTTACCGAGCTTCGCTCGGAGTTTTTGGCCTAAAGTAAATTTTCTTTGTTAAAAAAAAAAACAAAACTTGAATAAATATTAAGAAAATAACATAGTAAAAACTTTGTTTGCGACCGAGATTCGAACGTTGATTAGGTACCTTAACCAATTGACCACGATGCTTCTACTTGAGCGTGCGAATATTACCGACCATATTTTGCGTGGAATAGTGCAAAAGAAAACAGCATGAAAACTCGAAAACACGCGTTTTCTCAGACATAAGACTAATCTAGATCGACTTGTCGCCCCCGAAACCTCCTGTAAGTATGCTAAATTTCATGAAAATCGTTGGAGCCGTTTCCGAGATTCAGATTATATAATATGTAGATATATAATAACAGAATTGCTCGTTTAAAGATATAAGATAATAAACTAGCATTGCCGCGGCAGCAAACAGTCGATACTTTGTCACTTGATGCGAATTGCTTGTACACCTCCAGGTAAATTTCTAAGAAATGAATTAAAATTCTAAGAAATCTATTGTTAACTGACATTTTTATTAATATTTACATTAGATTAATATGTAAGTCTTTGTGTTATTGTTTATCTCCCTAAACTTTCCCCTTCCGTACTCTTTTTCCGTGTGTCGACTTTTACATTATAATTTTATTAGTGACGAAACATAAATGTTTTATTTGTGTTTATTCTCACATCTTTAACAACCACCAAATGTATGTAAGTACTCTTGCTCAAAAATTTGATTGTGGAAAATGAAATAAAAATATTTATATATAAAATATGACTGTTGATTAGTATAGGGACGGTACACTTGGAGGAGCAGTGATAAGTTATATTTATAAAAAGAAGAGGATATAAGGGGCTATATATTAAAAAAAAATAATTGAAAAGATAAAAGAGGTAGAAGTTAAACGTTTTCGTAAAAATGAAAGTTGTATCGATCGCAAAAATAAGTTTGTGTCTCATAGTATTTAAAATATCACGCCTATATACCTTCCAATATAATGGCTGCGTCATTCAGACAGACGGACATCACGAAAAGGGTTTCATTTTTTTGCTACGGAACCCTAAGAATGAAAGTTACATAGGTATTGCGTTGCTGAATGGTGGCTGACTCACCGGCAGTGCCCAGCATCTCGGCGATGCGCGCGAAGCCGGTGAGGCTGTCGAGAGTGTGCTGCAAATGGCCCAGGATTATAGACGACAACTCAATCGTCCCGTTTATTCTGAAATTTGTTATGCATTATGGGATCTATTATAATTCTGAAAGTCTGTATGTAGGAACTTATTGTGGGTGTATATTTCATACTCATTATCGCAAAATAATAGATCATACCTGAAGTATATCCCACATCTACTCGTACTATTTGACACTTGGGGACATCGTGAATAAAGCAAGCAATACCATTTTCATAAGTAGACTTTACTAAGCCTTAATTTTTGGAGTTACGGTGTATGTGTTTCTTCAATACACATTAAACAAAGTTCATCTTCAGTGATTACGTTTTTAATATTATAACTAGCATTGCCCGCGGCTCCGCCCGCGTTCTGATGACCAAAAACCAAATTCTTAGGTCTTAAATATTAGTATACCTACTCTTACAATGCAGTTTTTGTATTTTTTCTTAGAAATGAGATATTTTCCCGCAGTAAAAAGTATCCTATATGTTGACCCGGATAACCAACTATCAACATACTAAATTTCATCAAAATCCCTCCAGTGGTTTTCTGTGATGCGGTAACAGATAGACAGACAGACAGACAAAAATTCTAAAAATTATAGATTCGGCCTCTGTATCGATAATTCTATTTCAACAAGATTTTCCAAAAAAAATTTATGTACAGATTCGGCTTAGTTAGGATTTTATTATTATATCACAACTAGAAAAACACTAATAAAAATCTATTAGTTCCCACGGGAACCGTTCATTTTTCCCGGATGAAAAGTAACCGGTTGTTTGACCAGCAATATAAGGTATCAGAATGTTAAATTTTACTAAATTAGGTGCATAAGTTGTATAAGTTATAATAGTTTTTTAACTATCCCACGGGAACCATTATATTTTCCGGGATAAAAAATATCTAAGACGTTGTCCGTGGATATAAGGTACCACCATGCAAAATTTCATTTAAATCGGTCCAATAGATTCGGACATTAGCCCGTACACACAGACAAAGAAACAAAAAAATTGAAAAAAGTCTGGATTTGTTCTATTTGTCTTCTTACATCCCCCTGACTCGCGATGGCTTATTATTAGCGTATTTCATGTATAACTTTGGTGTTTCTATACCGATTTCTATGATTCTTTTTTATGGAATAGTTTATAATGTTAACTTTTTTAATTAGGGATGACTGAGAGTGTTATAAACGTAAGAGTAGACAAATATAAATCAGAAAGCTTCGAACTGCTAAGCTATCGGGAGTTACACGTGTTATTGTGAGTCAACCATAAAAGATAGACATATGCTGTCGTTGGATATTTTTTATATAATTTTAAGGAGAACATTTCCGTCATACATAATTTCTGTGTAGCTTTAACCATTAAGGTAGCACACGCGACGGAAGCTTAAAAAATGGAGTAACTTCTCCCGTTTTCCCAACATTTCCCTTCACTGCTCTGCTCCTATTGATTGTAGCGTGATGAAAAGTATACTATAACCAGCTCAGGAGTATGAAAAATAATTGTACCAAGTTTCGTTAAAATCCGTCGAGTAGTTTTTGTTTCTATAACGGTTATACAGACAGACAGGCAAAAATTTTACTGATTGCATTTTTGGCATCAGTATCGATCCCTAATCACCCCCTGATAGTTATTTTGGAAATATATTTCATGTACAGAATTGACCTCTCTACAGATTTATTATAAGTATTATTATATACATATTATTACATTCTATTCTATTATTACATAATCCATTACTTCTTGGGTTGGAGTAGCTAAAACAACTTTAAAACCGCTAGAGGTCGCACATAAAGCGATATTGAAGGTAAGTACCTTCCGCCCAATTTTTTTCCCAACCATACAGCTGTATAATGAATGCAACGTTCTTAACGTACGCCAGCATTTTATTCTACAAACGATTCTTCTGCAGCACCGCAAGACTGCCTACAGAAAAATGAACAAACGTCGCAAACACAAAATCTGTTCACTTCCACGAGCACGGTCAGCATTCTGTAAGAGATTTTTCTATTATCTAGGGCCATCTTTATACAATAAGATTAGTCAAAAATGTCCAATATTCGGCTTATCCTACTACAACTGAAAAAAAAGTGTTCGTTCTTTCCTACAAAACAAAACCTATAACGAAACAGAAAAATACCTAACTTAGACGTATAAACTCAAACACACACACACGCACACGAACACGCACACGCACACGCACACGCACCCGCACCCGCAACCGCACACGCACGCGCGCACACACACACACACACACACACACACACACACACACACACACACACACACACACATGACACACACACATAACACATACACACACACACACACACACACACACACACACACATGACACACACACACACACACATGACGCGCGCACACACATGACACACACACACACACACACACACACACGACACACACACACACACACACACACACACATGAAACACACACATGACACACACACACACACACACACACACACGACACACACACACACACACACACACACACACACACACACACACACACACACACACACACACACACACACACACACACACACATGACACACACACACACACACACACACACACACACACACACACACACACACACACACACACACACACACACACACATGACGCACTCACATGACACACACACACACCCATACATGACACACACGAACATGACACACGCACACACACAAACACACACACACATGACACACACACATGACGCACACACATGACACACACACACATGACACACACACACATGACACACGCACACACACACACACATACACACACACACATACACACACACGTGACACACACATGACACACACACATGACACACACACACATGACACACACACACATGACACACACACATGACACACACACATGACACACACACACACACACACACACACACACACACACACACACACACACACACACACACACACACACACACATGACACACACATACGTGACTAGAAAAATAGAAACTTCTTTAAAAACTTGTTATAATAAAAAATAAAATCTTATGTAAATATTTATGTCTTTTTATTTTAAGAAATATGTAGACTAATAATTTAATTTAAAATAATTTATTCATAACATTTATGAATTATTTTCAATAATTTTAATTATTTGGTACATAACGTAACGCCTCTTCAGAACCGGTACATTAGCCAATTCCAGCCCAACGAATGTTCCAAAAGCATTATTTGCAAATTCAATTTTTTAGTGTTTTCTTCGGCATACGTTTGGGTACTTCTTTCATTAAATTCAATTGTTTTTAATGTATCACGGGCTTCGTAATCCTTGTATTGGTCTAAATTTTGCGAGTTTGGCTCAAATATATTATACGAGTCTTTATCAACTCGGTATTCTGTAATATATAAAAACACAAATTTGTAATTAGTAAGAACCTAGACTTAAAAAAAATAGTTTATATAATATATGTACATTACACATTTACAGAAAGAGGCTGCTGCTTTTACCCTTTGAAAACCCAAAAAATCAAGAGAAAAACAAAGATTTTAACAAGTATATGTAAACAGATTAATTACCGCCTTCATTGAATCGTTTTTCTGAAGAGGGGCTTATCACATTGGGTTTCATCGTTATTTGGCTCCGTTTCTGGTACTATTTCAGCTTTTTATAAAATTAATTAAAAATAAAAGTAAATATAAAATAGTTATCTATATATAAAACGTTACTAAAATCAATTTTTAAATAAAATATACAATCATAAAAAGAAAAATAAATACTTACGTTTGTGACGGTTCATTATATATTCATTATATAAGTAAACGTGCACAGGTAGGAGTATGAAACTTTAAATTAACATTGTTTTGCAGTGCTACACGAATTTAGAAACAAATAGGTATATTCCCCCACCCTTTCTTCATCACCAGTTAAAAAGTAAGTTTCGGGATAATCACGTAAAACGACGTGGTAACCCTTTCGATAGGGTTAATTCTATAGTAGGGCTATCATTACAAATGATTAACACATTTCATTTGCTTAAAGGTAGGTTACACATTTAATGGGTAACAAGGTTTTTCTACGTTCATTTTGAATGGGTAACCGTTTTTTTTGGCTTAACTCTAAACCAGGTTTTACGGTCCCTGGTCCTGAATATAAGAATATAAGCAAGAAATATCTCGAAGTTTTATTAGGGACCAACATGTGTTATATATCTTATACATATGTATATGTATAATATATTGTATACGTAGCCTATTATTGTTATTATATTTACTATACATTTAATTTAAAAACAAATGCACGAAGTTTTCGTATTAATGAAATAAAAAAAATGGCACCGTATGCTTAAAAAGCGGTCTACACAGATGGGATATTTCTAGTGTCCGACCGAAGCTTCGGCTTCGGCTTCGGCTTCGGCCACCTTCGGCCAAAAAATCCACCTTCGGCGAAACATTCGGCTTCGGCCCAAAACCCGGCCGAAGCCGAAGGTTTCACCGAAGGTCCGAGCGACCGTCGAGATTGAACGAACTGTTACGAAAGTCATGAGGCGGCGGGGAGTCACTGTCAAAATATCACATTGCATGCATCAAAACAAGTTCGTACGTGTATTTAAACGAGTGTTTTGTTTTGAATTTGTGTTTATCAATTAAATTGTGATACATTAGTAATGATTACATTTACAAGTGAACTAGTGAAAAGGACAATACTAACGTAAGTATTTGTTTAGTAAAAAACCAATAGGTACCTACTTTGTATACGGTAGTTATTATTAGTTAATAGAAAATTTCTATTACAAATGAAATAAATGATATATTTCAGTAAATGAATGAATTAGGATACGTTATGTTTTTCTCATTAATATTTTGAGTTTTTATTTTAGAACTTAATATCTGTTCTAACTTCTAGTGTATAGTAGGTAGGTATTTACTACATGTATATATTTACTACACTTAAATAGTTAGGTACTTACATACGGGATATCCTCCGTGTTTAGGGCTTTGGATGAGCTGATATTTAACATAGGTATTGGATTTGTATGTTATACTCTCATCATTATTTCTTTTTCTATTGGATATAGTTTGTTAGAAAAAGTTTAATTTGTTGTTAGATTTCATTTCATAGTTCCAAATTAATAAATTGGATTTATAATTTGAAATTACCTATATAAAGACACCTACCTTTACCTAGGTATTTACTGTTTGAGTTTTAATTTATTGTCGTATTCATATTGTATATGTAGTGTTTGCTTATTTTATTTATTAGTCTAGTTTTGGTCTAGTCGAGTAAAACAAAGACTGATTGGTCTAATTGTAATTTGTGAATTACATTATAAAGAAATGATTATTTTTTACCAGTAGGTAAATCACAAAATCACAAACTTTTATTTATCTCTAAACCAACCATCTCTATGCTATATCATCAACTTCTATATGAGACAGTCAATATAAACCTTCAATATTGAGGTTATTTAGGGTATTGATACAAAATTAATTACTGAGTGCTGAGAGAATATAAACCTTCGGCTTCGGCTTCGGCTTCGGCCGAAGGTTGTGGCGATAGCCGATTAATCGGCTTCGGCTTCGGCTTCGGCCAAAAATAGACCTTCGGTCGGACACTAGATATTTCATTTGTTTATTTTAGAAATATTTGATTAAGGAAGCATAATATCTCTTTACGCTTCTTGGAATATATTTTGGAACGCTTTTAAATCAATTAAAGGTAAATATTATGCTTCAATCCAACTGGAAGTTCCAGTCTCCTGGTGGTTCTTTCGATTTCGCCGTGCTGACCGCAAAACCACCTCAATTATATTATGTAGTCTCCGTCTAGGCCATGCGTGCACTCCGGTTCATTTAGCTAAATTAAAAATTAGAAATAGCTCTATTTGTGAATGTGGCTTAGATGAGGGTTCGACTTTATCATATTATCTTTAATTGTCCCAAATTGAAATATTACCTACATGATATAATCCCTCCTCAAATTCACCGCCCGGCTAACACGAAATGTTTAGTAGCCCTTGTATTTAGCCCATTTATTAGAAAACTAGTTAAATTTATAGTAGATAATAAAATTAAATTATATTATAGTTCTCATTATTTTCACTTACAATCAATGTCATTTTTGTATTACGTAAGTAATTTTACTATTGTTGTAGGTTACTCCTGTAGACCGATCATCTATACTAATATTATAAAGAGGTAAAGCTTGTGATCTTGTGAGTTTGTGACGTTGTAGGGGGTAATCTCTGGATTTACTGAACCGATTTTCAAAATTCTTTTACCAATAGAAAGCCACGTTTTTTCTGAGAGTCATAGGCTATATATTAACCCAAAAAATGAAAACGCTTTTTCGTGGTAGTCGGATTTGCAAAGTAAGTCGAAGAAAAGACGGTCGAACGAAAACGTTTCTTACGAACGCTGCCTTAACGATGAGAGATATATGATTATGTTCTAGAGAAAAGTTGTAGAGCTTAATAATGCCTACAAAAAAGTCAGCGACAGCATATGTCTAACTTTTATATTGAAGTCACAAAAAGGAGTTTTTTATATTTAAAAAACTTTTTAACAAAAAAATAAAAACCGACTTCAAACAAAAGCACTAAAAAGTAAAAAATAACTGATTGGTAGTTTTCATTTACTATACATACCTAATCAAACATTTTCGAAGTCGGTGTGCTTTGCTTTGTATGGGCTGGCACCGATTTCAAAAATATTTGATTAGGTATGTATTTAATAGGTAGGCTTTAATTACTTAGCCAAAGCACACCGACTTCGAAAATATTTGATTAGGTATGTATAGTAAATGAAAACTACCAATCAGTTATTTTTTACTTTTTAGTGCTTTTGTTTGAAGTCGGTTTTTATTTTTTTGTTAAAAAGTTTTTATTTTTCCCTTTTTAGTGTAGACAGTAGTAGCAAAGTAAGAATTCTAACGTGTTAGGCTTGTCAAATCAAACAAAATAAGCCCAAACTCAAAGTATCTACTATTAGCCGTTGAAGAGTTCCACTTATCCACCTTCTGGCCTTACCATCAGATCAGGTCAACAATACCGAACCACTGTACTATCAACGGAAATAGAAACACTTGCAAATTTTCAAGTCAATATGACAATAAGAAGTAGGTAAAATTCATCATTACCTATTTTTCCACCCTTAGGGGTGGTATTTTTTTTTGAAATTTAAATGGGACCAATCTGGAAGTAAACCCTTTCAAACAAAACAAAAATTGTTCAAATCGGTTAATAAATGACGGAGTTCTGAGGTAACAAACATAAAAAAAAAACAGTCGAATTGAGAACCTCCTCCTTTTTGAAGTCGGTTGAAAAATAATTTAAACCGGTAGGTCATGTTTATTGGTCATAATTTCAACAATTATGAATTCTTATCAAAATAAGTAAATTTATCGTCTAAAATGTTCAAAACAAAAGACTTTTTCCTTTTACTGCATATAATTTGGACAAATTGTTAAAGAGATAATACAACATATTCGTAGGTATGGGCGAACCCGAGCGAGTTGTTTGTCTGTTTTTTCTGTTTGTACGGGCTAATCTCCGAATCTATTGGACCGATTTAAATGAAATTTTGCATGGTTGTACCTTATATCCCCGGACAACATCATTGTCATCTATGCACTTCCACTATTTTATAGGTAGTTCATTGATTCGTCTGCTGACAAAATTGTGGGAGCGATTATATATCAATAAAATCCCCGAAGGTGACTTTGATTGCCTCATCGGAATTGATTTTTTCCCTGCAAGAAATTGTCCACAATCCGGAAAAAGAAATCTGTTGGAGCAAGGTCCGGGGAGTATGGCGGTTATCTGAGACATTCCAATCGCAGCTCATCTAATCTAGCGACTGTCTGTTATGCAGTGTGTGCTCTAGCGTTGTCCTGAAACAGCAGTGGACTAGAGCAATTGACCAGTCTCGGTTTTTTAACGGCTAGCTTTTCCATCATGGTTTGAAGTCGTTGTCAATACAGATAATGTGACAGTAATCGTCTGGCCCGATCTAAGGAAGCTGAAGTGGATGGCACGGGGCACCAGCACTGGTCCACCAGACACTTACCAGTAGATACTTTTTTTTGAGACAAATTTCGCTTGGGGCAGGATTTCTCCTGGGTTCAACCATTATGACGAGCGTTTCCGATGATTGTACAGGATTCAAAATTCCCTCATTATTGTGACGGTTGAGTAATGTAACGCAACACGACGCGTGTTCGTTGGTATGCTTCACTCAATTCATGCGGTACCCATTTTTCGAGCATTTCACTTTTCCAATTTGCTTAAATTAAAATTGTTTTAGCACTCACACCGAAGCTTGCGAGTAACTTTGACGTGGTTTGCTATGGTCGGCACCCGGCCGTCCACGGGGTTTGTTCTATAGGTCAAAATTTCCAGAACGAAAACATTGGAACCAAAACCATGTTTTTTTTACAGTAGCTTCCTCATACACATCATTAATCCTTCGAGCTGTTTCCGCAGCGTACCTGGTGCCACGGTGGAACTCGTATTCATAAATAACGTGATATTTTAGACTTTCCGTATTGTAAACAGAATGAATAAACACTTTTACAGAGAGTAACTGAATTTAAATATCTGGACACATTGTTACTGAAAATTTAAAAGACGACAAAGACATGGAAAGACAACGTAGGGCGTTGGCTGTAAGGGCCAATATGCTGGCCCGAAGGTTTGCTGGTTGTTCAGTACCTGTTAAAATTACACTGTTTAAGGCTTACTGCCAAACATTTTACACCAGCAGCCTTTGGGCTAGCTGTACTTGAAGAGCGGCACACGTCCTGCGAGTTCAATATAATAATGCCTTCAGGGCGCTGTTGAGGCTCCCTTATTATTGTAGTGCGTCAGGCATGTTTGCAGATGCACACACTGACGATTATTTGGCGATAATGCGTAAGAAGGTGGCGTCTGTGATACAAAGGGTGAGGGCAAGCACCAAACAGCATCCTGAAGGTATTTGCGGAAAGACTGGATGGGCCCACCATGGGGAGGTTTATCAAGTTACATGTACAAAATGTGACTGGATCAATCTCCCTGTGGTAGCTATTTATTTATTTTATTTGTATTTTGTTTTACTAACATAGTTCTTAAGTAATTATATTGTACTAACCAACTATGAGCCTATGTTGCTCGCTAATAAAAGATTTTTATTTTTATTTTATTTATAATGTCAAAGAAAAATCAAAAGGCGCGACAACAAATGAATATCTAAATTCGAAAAACAAATACACAAGATTAAATTCGAAATAAATAATTTGGAATTCCTAACCAAACGCCAGATATTTGAGATCAAAGTAGCCAGTTCGACAAAACGCCAATTTCATAGTAAGAACTATTCTATCTATTTATAAGTTTTTTTTCATTTTTACAGGTGGCACGTAAAAACAAAGAGTATTTAATGTACATACTTTAAGACAGAGAAGATCTGATTTTATTACAAAATTAACACGCGTTAGAAAAAGCCCTCTTTGCTTCTACGCTAGTATTAGATAGGGGATAAATATTAAATAGTTATATAGCCATGGTTTAGTTATTCTTTCTGTGGTCTTATCCTAAGTTTCACTTTACAGTGCTACCACGTAAATGGAATAAAAAAATACTGGTGATTTAGTACATTTTTGAATAATCTTAATTATTTGACTTATTTCTCGAAAGTCTCGTTATTCCCGGGACTGGCGGTAGAAGTCTCGAATCTCGAAAACTCGAAATGAGTCTCGATATTTTCGAGACCGAGACTCCCGGGATGAAAGCCCTAGTCAACACGTTAGACAAATACGTCAGACTTGAGAAAACGATCGCGCGATTTACTTCAGTAGCGACCGTCGATATTTTCGAAGTCGGTGCCAGCGGACAATATTTTAAGATATGAATATCTAATAGGTAAATATTTATTTTACGTATCAAAATATATTAGATTTTCTATGCGTCGGCTAGGACCGACTTCGAAAATATCTGATTAGGTATCTATTCTAAATGAAAACCCCCGTTTAGTTACTTTTTACATTTTAGTGCCTGGAAGTCGGTTCTTTTTTAAGTTTTTATTAACATTGGGAAATACATTTCCACATACCACCTGCACACATACAGGTGACTAAGTGGGATTCACCAACTAGAAAATCCAGTACTACCCACTAAAACCCAACAGAACTTCTCCCGGAGGTTAAGAAATTCATTGTCGCAAATCGAATGGATCGCTTAAGCGCCCAACGATGACCGTTGCCTGCCGAAGCAGTCCGCAACAACCAACGTGTTGCTCTTATATTCCACTCTGCTATCAGAGAAGTACCAGGAGCAATTCGCATGGTACACCGCCTACCGAAGTGTGCCGCCTTCGAGTACGTTTGGCTTCGTATCCAACTGGATTTCCAGACGCTAATGAACCTTCACACCACAATAAGGTGAACTCACATTTTTGGGATAGCTCGATATACCTAAGTGAACCTAATAAAAAAAACTTGCAATACGTATAATGTGTATGAAACTACTACGAACCTCTGACGAGATGGACCAAACAGGCAACTAAGTGGGCGGGTCCAAGAGTTGGAAAAAGAGCAAGAGGCAGACCAAAAGAACGCTGGATCGATGAGATCACTAAAATAATAGGAACAGATTGGATGGAATTGGCTAGAGATAGGAAAAAGTGGAGACACCCCGAAAGGGTCATCAAAAATGTTAAATATAAAATAATTTAAATGTATTCTTGATCATGGAAACAAAGAGTAAGCCTCTTTGTTAAATAAATTATAAGTAAATAAATACAGATAGACAAACATTCTATAAACTATAGATTCGGCCTCTGTATCGATAATAATTAATAATGTTTATTTCAATAAGATTTTCCAAAAAATATTTAATGTACAGAATGAGAAAAAATACAAAAACTGCAATGTAAGAGTATACTAATATGTAAAACCTAAGAATTTGTTTTCTGGTTATCAGAACGCGGGCGGAGCCGCGGGCAATGCTAGTTGTGATATAAATCTCTTGAAATATACAAAGTACCTTGATAGAGTAGGTTTAGTTTGCTGCGTTTCTTTAGCCAGCACAGACATATATTAAGTTATCATGTTCAAATTCGCAATATTATTATATGTGCTGAATTTTTGTTGTGGCTATAAAATATTGTTAGTGTTCCCTATCCCGGGGAGAAGTCATTTGATATTGGGAGAAGGATATTCCCGACATTTAGTTAACGCTGGCCATGAGGTATTAATTGTTTGATTTTATGGTATTTTCCTTTTTGGTTTCTGCAAAAGTTAAATAATATTTAGGTTTCCTAAAAGTGCAGTCAAATCTCTGTAACTCTATGTTCTTCTTACCTTAATTTTAAAGGGTTATGTTTTATGCAATTACAAGAAATTAATTTAAATAAATCAATTTTTCCGCATCATGTGTTATTAACGATGAATGATGAATATGTAATAAAAATCTGTTGTTCTCCGTTATTTAAAGGATAAATAGAAGCGTTAATTTTACTATAATATTATTTATAAGCCTTAAAGTATAACAACAAATAATAGAAAATGGTATAAAGATACTATTACGGTTCTTAAATATAAAATTCCTGTGTGCATATGTGTTCGTAATTCTTCACCTCCTTGCGGCTTCACCGGATTTGATGATTTATTTATACATATGGGGTCACCTGGATGATTTTTTTGCTTAAGTAGGAACGGCAAGGAGTAGGTAGGAGAGGCTGTTGTTCAGATCCATTTCTTTATTTTCTATTTATTTTCTACCTCGCTCCGTTAGTTATTCAATAAAATTCCTAAACCATTCAAAAACGCCCAAAGACAAATTATTTTTTTGCATCAGGAATCTTCGCAGGCGTATACAGAATAACCCACCAGAGTTTCATCACTATCGGATCAATGGCTACGAAACATACGAGACAAACATACAAAGATTAATTTTTATTTGTAGTTTTAATTTTTTTCATGTCTTTTTAGTTGACGTCAATAAATTTTATTTATGCGAAAATTAATTAATTTTCCTACTTTATATTAGTATGATGATACTAAATATTTATGTTGAATAATATATTCAACTACGTTATTTACATTTTGAAATGTCAAATATTAAAAATGTTAAAACTTTTAATAGATAAATTAAAATAATACTTAAAAATGAACCTCCTCATAGTAAAATACCACTTACGTAGCTCTGAATAAATATTTTAATTATGTACATATATTATATTAATACGAGTTTCCAGTAAACTACAATATTAAGCATAGATATAATTATTATGGTCCACTGTCATAATATTTATTATTAAAAAATCCATAATTGAATGATCAAATCGTCTTACAAATAAAATGGTAGGATTTCTCAGTCCTATGCTCGGATATTGTCTCCCACATAGTGATACTTTTTTCATTAATAACAAGCTAATTTTTGTTTAATTTTTGCATATTTTTAAGTAATAATAAATACTATGAAAATCAGCTGGTTATTAATATTTAATTAATTTTATGACATTATTTTAACAAGTTCGGAGAGGGGGCCGATTTGATCCAAGCCATCTGTTTTGTAGGACAATCTTTTTTTCTTATTTAATGTTAGATAATCTCAAGATTAAATCGTAAAAAATATATTTTATAAAAATAAAAAACCCAACTGCCTTCTAGAACACTAGATAGAACATCCATGATACATAGACTCATAAACACATTACCCTCATTTGAGTCGCGCAGTCAAGTAAAAACAACCTGTTATTCACAAATTTAAGACTATCACCGTTTTTTACATTTCATATCAATCCACAATTGTATCTACCACTATCGAATTCTCGTAGAAAGAATAGTTGGACGTCTCGCCAAAATGAAGCTACTCACGAAGTTTTACCTTGTGATCAAACATTAAAAAATCCGTTGGGAACTGTAAACTATTAGGAGAAAATCTCATTAATTTATAACTTAATAATAATAATTTGAATTATGTATGAACCTTGTATTAAAAATAAGTGTGTCTTAAAATAAGTGTCTTTGCTGCTGTGAGCTTTAGTGTTATCAATAAAAAAAAATTGGACTCAATTATATTTTTCTAAATAGTTTTCCGCAAGTTTTCAATAATGACTATGATTGAATTTCAACAACTCGGCAAACGTTAGTAATACTAAGGATTCTAAAGAAAATCGTCCTAAGCTAACATAACTTACTTGCCTCCCCTACTTGCAAAGAGGATTTAGTCTATAACACTATGCTGAATAGATACTGATTAACGGATTTCAGTCAGAAGAAGAAGACCCTGACATAAACAAGTACCCACAATCACCTTCTTCGTAAATCTTTCGCATTTATTCTAGTGTACCTAATATTGTAGTAATATTAAAAGGATCGGTATCTTCCACGTGAATAAAATACTAGCAACCGTAAATAATTTATTAATTGTAACACTTAAAGTTAGAATTTGAAGCAAATGTTAAAATTAACATACCTAGATGTGATATCATCCAATAGCATATTAAATTAAACAGAAGGAATCAACAATATCTTTGTAATGGCCATAATATAGGTTTTTATTATTTGCAGGTCACATATGTCACGCCCAGACCTATTAAAAATGCGTCCACAAATCTTCGGCAAATTGACATATCAGAGAATATAAAATATTTTAGAACAGGTAATTTTTATAAATTAAAATAACAATAATACTTTCTTAGATTTACGCGATATTATTAACACTTTAAATAAAAAATATATTTTCGAGGATGTACGAGTACATAATAATATTCCACACTATATTGAGCTTGCCATATTTTATTTAGCAAAGCATATTATCCCGTTATGAAATACTTTGCAGATGTAATGTAATGTGTGTGATTACTGTTAATTAATACTTGGATACATACGGTGAAGGATAAGAACACAATTATTTTAATGCAATGCAAATTGTTCCCTGATATTACTTTTAACAAGAGCAATTATTGAATATCTCGCCCGAGCCCGAGCCGTCCGCGCGTCTCTACCGAGCCAGTGGTAGATTTTTTCGATCGACTCTAACGACATTCAATTTAAACCTAACAAATTAAATTTGACGATTCCAAAGTTCTTGTAAAAGTCTATTTGAATACTTTGATTTTAATTAATAACTGTAATTATTGACCTGACTTTGACCTCAAAGCCTAATCTAGCCACTAGTGAATAGATCAACGAAAACTACATATAACCTACATTGTCTTGTAGATTTTGCTTTTAATAATATTTTTCGTTCTTTTTTTACTTGTAGGATTATTTAACATAAAAACTATTATGTACAAGGAAATTGATTTACAAAATCAAAAATTGTTGATACAAGGAATGGATGATTTTTGGAAAAAATCATTTGAAACAAAGGCAATGCAAAAATTCTTAAATGATCCAAAAGAGCAGTACGACGTTGTTATAGCAGAATGGCTTTATACTGAACTTGGCGCAGGGTTTGTATAAATTTATTTTCATACGATTAAATTGGAATGAAATAGCTTTTTTTAACGTAAGGAAAGTATTCTACGAGGATTACCATTAATTTATTTTTTATTCAAGATGAACATAATATTTAATGCTTACTTTAATGAGTAACAAACACTTCTTTTTATGCGGATAATGTTCCCTCAACAATAAGGTTTATTTTTTCACAGGGTATCGACAGTGTTTAAATGTCCATTAATATGGTCCTCTTCTATGGATCCCCATACTACTGTGCTATCTCTGATTCACGAACACCTAAATCCAGCGTATACGTTCGACCACATGTCTGTTGACTACTCTTTTACATTTTCACAAAGAATATATCAGTTGTGGAATGCATTAAGAAACACATATTTTAAACGGTACGCTATTTTATTCATCTCCACCGTATGAGAAGTACATCTATACATATAATAAAATTGTAACTGAGTCGAATCTATACATTAGATACTTTTTGAAAAATCTTATTGAAATAAACATTATTATCGATACAGGCCGAATCTATAGTTTTTAGCTTTTTGTCTGTCTGTCACAGAAAAACCACTGGAGGGATTTTAATGAAATTTGGTATTGTGATAGCTGTTTATCCGGGTCAACATATAGGATACTTTTTACCGCGGGAAAATATCTCATTTTTGAGAAAAAATACAAAAATTGCAAAGTAAGAGTATACTAATAATATGTAAAACCTAAGAATTTGGTTTTTGGTCATCTGAACGCGGGCGGAACCGCGGGCAATGCTAGTCATAAAATAAATCATAAGAAAATTGATATCATCAAAAGAAGTCAAACAACATCTATGTGATCGTATTCAGAACAGATTAATTTTCTTTGATTTCTCAGTAGTACCAAATTACCAATTTAATAAAGTAAATAACAATTTTACAGTTACATTTTAAAGTAATATACTTTAACGAATTGGTTTACTTAAAGCTATTGAGAAAAAACTGAATTGTACAATATACGAGTACAATTCATAAAATATAGCAATTTCCTAAGTAGTAGATCAGTCATGTCAAATTCAAAGTCACTGGTGAGCCAAAAGCATGAAGACCGGAGTCTAGGTGTGCCGTAAAAACTCATCTTAAAGAAGACATACGGAGGTTATTACCATTCTTTACTATATAAACGTAAACGAATGTTATTTATAATATTTATTATAATAAAATGATTGTTCATTGTCTATAAAAGAGTTTCATATTAATTGTCCTTTAAAAGGAACAAAAGATTTTTTTCATACAAATATTCAATTTTATTTCCAAAGGGTTAATAATGCAAAGCAGAATGAATATTTTAAAGATATTTATGAATCTATTCTGACTAAGAGAGGCCAACGGGTACCACATTATGATGAGGTTAGATACAATGCTTCGTTAATGCTCGGTAATTCTGATATTACTACCGGCGATGGAATTGCTCTCCCTCAAAATTATAAGCATATCGGAGGATATCATATCAAGGACGTTGTTGAACCGCTACCCGAGGTATTCATGCAATCTTTGTACTGATTTTTCGGAGAGTGTTTACACTAACACATTTTTCGCTCTAATGGGTCGCTTAAATTAAGTAGTCACCACGCAACAGGTCACGATAGAGTATAATGGTGCTGTAATACCTTATTATTCATTCAATGGTGAAGGATTTTGGTTTACACATTATCTTGGTTAGGACAAATGAATGAAGTTAGTAGAAAATTATTTCTTAAATTGGGTTCTTGGCGGTGTCTTCGTTCTATACTTTTCTCAAATTTTAACTAAATATGCATAATAATGCAAATTTATTTCTACTTCCCACATTCATGGCTTGACTGGAAAAGATCTTCTTTTTTTTTTTGAGGTAAATCCACATTTATCCACGTAGGCTTTTTTTTGTATTACTTGTTTATGCAATGCAGGCATGAATATGTATTCGTTTTCATGCTGAGACCACTAATTTAAGAATATTATGAACACGATAGAGTGGCAACATCTAATCTGGCTCTAATTTTCTATAAGTATATAACTTGGTGTAGATATTTGTAGTATTTGTCTGGTATAATAATTTGTCATTGTTAATGCTTTGCGAAAGGAAAACCATCGACCAACCTAATAGGTTTTTTTTATAAATATCTACTTATAGGATATGCAAGAGATCATGGATAAAGCGGAACATGGTGTAATATACTTCAGTATGGGTAGTAACCTCAAAAGCGCCCACATACCGAATTCTGTCAAAAAAGAACTATTACAAGTATTTAGGGAACTAAAACAAACTGTGATTTGGAAATTAGAAGAAACGATGCCAAATGCACCCAAAAATGTCCATATAGTACCTTGGGCTCCACAGCAGAGTATACTCGGTAAGACTTTATATTGGTCTCTCTTAAAATTATTAATTTTTTATTATGTATATTATTGTATTTATTATGTCATTTTTATTTTTGGCATAGAAACCCACATTATTATTGCAAATGCTATAATACAATAACATAAATATTTTCTTTTATCAGCTCATGCGAACATTGTACTATTCATCACCCATGGAGGTTTACTTTCAATCTTGGAAACACTTCGATTTGGAGTACCCATAATAGGAATACCATTCTACGCTGATCAGTATCTAAACGTTAACAGAGCTGTTGCTAAAGGTTTTGCTAAACGATTAGATTTTGACGAAAATTCACCAAACTCTTTGAGGATTGCTATAAAGGAAATTCTTGATGATCCCAGGTAATAATACTAATGGTTTCTTTGATAAGTTTATAGTAAACAAGCACAGAAGAAAAATTCAAATTCCGCATGTATTATGCAATTATTTATCCTATGTATCGATAGGGATAATTCAAACATTGAGCGGATTTTACATAGTGTTCACTCAGTAGTTTAAATTCGACCATAATCATGTTTTTTTTTTATTGATATTACTAAACAAATCGGTTGACAAACAGAGGAGAATAAAGTACTAAACTGCCTTTGTCTATTTATGTATATGTACATATGTATATATATATATTTGAATTTCAGCTACCATCAACGGGCCAAGGAGCTATCCATAGCTTTCAATGACAGAATGGTACCCCCGGGAAAAGAGCTGGTGCACTGGGTGGAACATGTAGTGAAAACCGGCGGAGCACCTCATCTACGGTCTGCAGCGTTACACGTTAGCTGGTATAAGAAGCTATATCTAGATTTAATTTCAATTATATTATTAGGCATAATAGGGCTTATCGTTGTTTTAAGATATATATTAAGTACTTTTAGTGCCTGTATAAGGATTAGTAAGAAAAAGGTAATGTAATATTTTTAACTAATGACTTATCTTTATATATAAAATTCTAAAAAGGTAGGTTTCATACAAACTTTCATGCCTTATTTTACCCCCCTTATGGGATGAAGTTTTCAACCAACCAAGTTTCAAGTAATTCTGATCATAAACATTTTTTTGGGTTGTATTATAACATATTTTCCCATGAGATTTCCGCGGTAAAAAGTAGCCTTAGTCACTCTCCAGCCCTCCAACGCTCTCCACACAAAAAGTCACGCCAGTCCGCCGTTCCGTTTCCACGTGAAAAAAGGACAAAGAAACAAACAAACACACTTTCACATTTATAATATTATTATGGATACTCGTATATAATGTTTAACTACAGGTAGCGCCACCTTTTGGCATATTCTCCACTAATAGGGGCCTATGTGATAACTCCAGGTTATCCGTGTAATTTTCTACCAAATCCTTTCAGCGTTGAGTAGTAACTAACACCCACAACATACAAACTTTCGCATTTTTATTAGTAATGTGGGATGACCACGGCTTTCTATGAGATCGTCACTAAATTTATTGAAAGCGCATTAACCACTTTTTTAATCTCATTTAACCTAGGCGACCAAATGATAGACCAAAGTAATAGAAAAAGAGACAAAATTTTAAAAATATATTTTTTTTAATTTACCCATTACTAGAGTTATGTAACACTAACCCGTGGGCTATTTAGATATCCTTCTCGGAAGGATCTTATACTTTTGAATGTATCGTCCGTTTTAGAACTTTCTTAAAAGGATGTATTATTATAAACAATGTTTATGTAAAACAATTGAGTTGTAACAGATAGCAAGCAATTACGCATAAATAGTTTAAGGGTCCTTATTTTTTGTGATGGGAACCCACTCACACTACCGCACTCATGCTCCTATATAACCTTAGAAAATAAGTTATTAAAACTGTTGTACTTGTCCTTCCGACGAAAAACGTTGTGTCATTACAACCCAAGTCCCGATAACGTAACTAGTATAGGTACGTTTTATTTTTTTTGAGTACAACCATAATTCTTTTTCTAAAATATACTGTATAAAAGTTTTCCTCACCTTGTTTACATCTTTTCAGTTAGCTTTTATGCACTCAAGGGCTTTTTTATAATATATTGTTTATTTACGGTGTTGTGGGTATAACTATATTATATTAAAATAAACGTATTGTCATGTCGGTATTCGTAACTCTCGAAGAAGGGGATTATAATAAATCAGTCGTCATCCAGAAGTCGTTTCATTTAGACCTCATTAACCACTACATGGTGTCAGGTGTGATATTATAGAAAATATATGCATAAGGATTTAGTGAATTTTAAAAGTAAATAAATTGTTATATCATGGCAAAATATGATAGCAAGGGTGACAGCAGCATCTGTGCGGCTATTCAACAACCTCCACCGATGCAACAAGATGGCAATATGGCTGCCAACTGGAGAGAATGGAAAACGGCGTTTAATTATTTTTTAGTAGCTACAGGCAAAGAATTTACTAATGATAAAGAAAAATGTGGATTATTTATGCATTGTATAGGAAAATATGGACGAGAAATTTTGGAAGAATTAGAAATATCGGATAGCGATGAAAATGACTACAAAATCTTGTGTAAAAAATACAGTGAATATTGTGATCCCAAGAAAAATATTAATTTTGAACGTCATACTTTCTTTGAAACCTACCAAAACGAGCAGACGATTGATAAGTTTGTCGGATCACTAAAAAAGCAAAGTAACAATTGTGAGTTCGGGACTTTAAAGAATAGCCTCATATTAACTCAATTGATACGTGGCTTAAAAGACATACAAATGCGTGAAAAATTATTAGCGAGATCGTCGATAACATTAGAAGAGGCAAGTGCGTGGTGTCGCGCGGCGGAGCGAGCGAGCGAGCAGGCGGCGGCGTGCAGCGCGCGTGCCGACCCGCCCGCGGCGCTCGAGCAGGTGCGGCGGCGCCACGTGGCGCGGGGTGACGTCGGCGCGGCCGGTGGCGGTTGGCGCGAGCGGCGCAGCCTGCCCGCCGGCACCTATCAACGCTACAGTGCGAGTGTTTGTGAAAAGTGTAGCTTTAGGCATGGCAATAGTATGCATTGTCCGGCGTATTCAATTAAGTGTTTTCGGTGCAAGAGAGTAGGTCACTTTGCGAAGTGTTGTAAAGTAAAATTTACGCGCGAAGTCGTCGAAGAGGCGGGGGTGAGTTCGGACTCGATAAAGAGTAAGAATGATGAACAGACATACGGCGATAACGGTGAGTTACTTATGTACAATGTTTCGATTGAGGCGGCAGGGGAGTCGTGTAGTTCATGGTGTGAAACTATTAGAGTAAATGGAGTTTATATTAAATTTAAACTGGACTCTGGAGCGGAGGCTTCGGTAATGTCGCTTAAATCTTTTGAAAATGCCGGATTTGATAAATTAAATTTAGTTAAATGTAATACCGTTTTAAGAGAAATTAGTAAAAATAAGTTGTCTGTAATTGGATATTTTAATAGTGTTTTAATATTTAATAATACTAAATGGTCTGAAAAAATTTATGTCTTAAGCAATGATTGTAATAATTTATTAGGTTTAAGAGCGTGTGTGAATTTAAGGCTTATAGCTAGGTTGAATCAGGTGTCTTTAAGCAAGGAAATATCTAATTTATCCATTTTTGAGGGCGTTGGATGCTTGCCGTCTGTTTGTAGGATTGTAATAGATAAAACGATAATGCCTGTTGTTAGTGCTGCGAGAAAAATACCAATAAAATTAAAACCCCGTTTAAAGGAGGAATTAGATAATATGGTAAAATTAAATATAATTAAAAAAGAGGATGGACCGACAGACTGGGTTTCGAACATTGTTGTTGTTGAGAAATCGAATAAAAAACTTCGTGTTTGTTTAGATCCGCGTAATCTAAATAAAGCTATTAAACGGAGCCACTTTCAAATGCCTACTTTAGATGAAGTACTCAGTAACTTATCGGGAGCAAAATATTTTTCAAAATGTGACGCAAAGAATGGATTTTGGATGCTACGTCTAGATGAATATAGTTCAAAATTATGTACATTTTCAACTCCCTATGGCCGATATAGGTTTTTGCGCATGCCATTTGGGATTAGTTGTGCTCCGGAAATATTTCATTATGAAATGTGTAAGATATTTAAAATGGAAGGTGTTGAGGTTTTCATTGACGACATTTTAATTTGGGGACGTACTAAGGAAGAACACGATAAACGTTTAAATGAGGTCATTACTAGAGCGAAAAATAACGGAGTTAAATTTAATAAAAATAAATGCGAGTTTGGCGTTACGCAACTTACATTCTTAGGACACATTTTTAATTCTAACGGAATATTACCGGAAAAAAGCAGGGTGAGTGCCATTTTAGATATGAAAAAGCCTACGGATAAAAAGGGGTTGGAACGTTTCTTAGGGGTAACTAATTACTTGTCAAGGTTTATCCCTAGATATTCTGAGTTATCTTCACCTTTACGAGAGTTACTTTCTAAAAAAACTAATTTTGATTGGTCTCAACCTCACGACGACGCTTTCAATTTATTAAAAAAGAAGATAAGTTCTGCTCCGGTATTGAAATACTATAATCCACAAGAGCCGGTGACTGTGTCCGTAGACGCGAGTGCGCACGGCCTCGGTGCATGCCTGCTGCAGGCGGGCCGGCCGGTCGCGTACGCGGCGCGCACGCTCACGCCGACGGAGCAGCGGTGGGCGCAGATTGAAAAGGAATTACTCGCGATTGTATTTGGATGTACGCGTTTTCATCAATACATTTATGGTTACGATAAAATCACAGTTGAAAGTGACCATAAGCCACTAGAGGCAATATTTAAAAAAGCACTAAACGATGCACCGGCTCGACTTCAAAGAATGTTGTTAAAGTTACAGCACTACTCAATTAATTTACAATACAGACCGGGTAAAATGTTGTTTATAGCGGACACTCTGTCCCGAGCCGCGATGGAGAAAGGATGCGATGAAGACGTGTGTAGTGATGTAATTATTCATGCTAACACTTTATATGAGAATGTTGAAGCTTCACCGGAAATGTTAAAAAAAATTAAGGAAGAAACGACTAAAGAAGCAGTATATGCGGCTATTTACCGCTATTATAAAGACGGCTGGCCGAATAATAAAAGAGATACCGATATTATTGTAAGGCAGTACTGGACGGTCAGAGGCGATCTTCATTTTATTAACGGAATTTTGTTTAGGAATAATCGAGTAGTTATACCGACTTCTCTACGCAAGGAAATGCTAAGACGAATTCATGAAGGTCACATGGGCGTAGAAAAATGTCAGCGCCGAGCAAGAGATGTAATGTGGTGGCCGGGTATGAGCTCGGACATCGAAGTCGCAGTGCGCGCGTGCGAGACGTGTCAGCGCCACCGCGCCGCCAACCCGCGCGAGCCGCTAGCGCCGCATCCAGTACCCGCCCTCCCATGGGAAGTATTGGCAGCGGATATTTTTGAATTTCGTGAAAAGTATTTTTTGCTAGTAGTTGATTATTATTCAAAATTTGTAGAAGTCGTGCATATTTCAAACTTAACGAGTTCGTCCATAATTAATGTATTTAAAGATATTTTTAGTAGATTCGGGATACCTTATAAGTTAGTAACTGATAACGGGACTCAATTTACGTCAGAACAGTTTCAACGTTTCACAAAGGAGTGGGGATTTGTGCACGCTACGAGTTCCCCTCTGTATCCACGATCTAATGGACTCGCTGAAAGAAATGTACGAACCATAAAAGCGCTTATGAGTAAGACTAATGAGAGTGGAGAGGACTGGAAACTTGCATTATTAAACTTTAGGAATACACCAGTCACTGGTGAAACTTGGTCCCCGGCACAACTATTAATGAGTCGACGATTAAACACTAGATTACCCGTTAAAAATTCTCAATTAAAGCCACAAGCGATTCAACCGCAATCTATGTTAAAAAACCGATCAAAAAGAATAACTCAATACAAATCATATTATGATCGTGGTACTAAAGACTTAATTCCATTGAAAACGAATGAATCTGTTAGAATGAGACACAATAATAAATGGATTAAAGCTCAAGTTTTGCGTCCCGCTAGTGGAGATCGTTCATATTGGCTTCAAGCTGAAAATGGAGGCATTTACAGACGAAATAGACAACATATAATGAAATTACCGAATTGTAACAATAAAAAACTTAATAATAATAATAATAATTCAATAAGTAGATTTAGTAGCTTAGACTATGATTGTTTTAATTACGACTACGGCCTAACAACAGACTTAGTAAAAGATCAAAGCCCCACGCAGGCGCAGCACCCTTCGCCATCATTTCAAGTGACTAGGAGTGGACGAATTGTGCGCCCTCCTAACAGACTTGGCTATGATTAGGAATATAGCAGATGGTAATGGTGTTGATATTACTTTGGTTAAATAATAAATATATAATTGAGATAAAAAAAAAAAAACAGAAAAAGGAGTGAAATAGGTAATATTTATGTTTAATAAATGTATTAGGTAGTATATTAATTTTATGTATCAAAATATTTTCTATATATACATATATTACGCGCTTAGTTAAAATGTAGCCTTTGATTTATTTTTATTTATAACGAAGGGAGATGTTGTGGGTATAACTATATTATATTAAAATAAACGTATTGTCATGTCGGTATTCGTAACTCTCGAAGAAGGGGATTATAATAAATCAGTCGTCATCCAGAAGTCGTTTCATTTAGACCTCATTAACCACTACATACGGCTTTAGAGTTTTTGCCAATTAGACATTTAAAGTAATATTTATCAATTTTTTATCCAAAATTACTTGTAAACATATAATTTTGTGATCCCCTTTTTAAAACCTTTATTTTGATACCCTACTCGATTGGTATTAGAAGTTTTTTTCAAAGATACATAAATTGACACCTGAAATCAGCTATTTTAAATTTTAGGCATTTTTATATAGCCTATGAAAATCGGCCCACGCATTCGGTTTCTAGAAAGCCACATAGAAACAAACAAACATACATACATACACATTACCCTCCTTTGCTTCGCGCAGTTGGGTAAAAATAGCCTAAGTTACCTTACCTTATAACATCAACTATCTACCAGTGAAAGTCCCATCAAAATCAGTCCAGCCGTTTCGGAGAGTAACCGGAACAAACAGAAAGATATACAGACAAAAATTTAAATTAAAAATTATGTTTTTTTATAGTTACCGTACATAATTTAATATGCATTTAGTAAAAAGCTGTTATTTTGACATGACTATTTTATATCACTGTATCTGATTGATATGCTTTATGTTGAAATGATCTTAAACAATTTGGTTATGCTCTTACTATTGTAGGCCATAGCCCGATCAATATATTATATGTATAATACTTCTCTTAGATACAAATAATGATGTTCTTCTGACCGATTCCGGCCACGGCGGTTAATTTCATTGAGACTAGCCAACTGCGCAGGAGATATTATAGTGCACAAGTGTACGCGCAGACACAACGTGCACTCTCTATTCCTGTCACTCTCATACTCCGGTGGGACGACTGCTCGACACGACCAGTGAGAGTGTCGGCGCAGGACCGACGGCTTTACGTGCTCTCCGAGGCACGAGGGTGAAACACCGCCAACTTCCCAACTCCGAGCTGTTACTATACAGAAAGACTCAATAACTAAACTTGGCCGGACCCGAGACTCAAACCCACGACCTCGAGTGTGCAGCTGTACGTGCTAGCCACTACTACTTATACAGGGTCATTTTTAATTTACTGAAAACCTTTTGGGAATATACTATTTACATCATAACAACAACATCTGTAACAAGAAAAAATTATATTTCTTAAATTTCTATTTTCATACATACAAAAATAAAAATATTTTTATTGTACCTTCTAAACGGTAAAGATCTAGCATCCAAGTTTAAATGAGTAAGGGTCACTTCCTACACCCCTCCACCCCTCCCCTTCCACCGGACACGCGCTTTCTTTTGCTAATGCTGGACTACTACCGTTTAGAAGGAGAAACAAAGATACTTTTATTTCTGTAAAACTTAAGATATTAATTTTTTTTTCTTACAGATGTTGTTGTGATGATGTAAACAGTATATTCCTAAAAGGTTTTCAGTAAATTAAAAATGACCCTGTATATTATAGCCTCGGTGGTGTAGTGGCTAGCACGTACGTCTATTATTGTCGTGGGTTATATATATATATATATATATATATATATATATATATATAATACATTTAAACGAGCAATTCTTGTATATATATTTATATATCAATTTATAATCTGAATCTCGGAAACGGCTCCAACGATTTTCATGAAATGTAGTATACGGCTTCGGGGGCGATAAATCGATCAAGATTAGTCTTATGTCTGGGAAAACTCGTGTTTTCAAATTTTCATGCGGTTTTCTTCTGCATTATTTCACGCAAAATATTATGTTCGATAATTTTGCACGCTCGCATCATGGTCAAGCGACCAAGGCGCAAGGTTGAATAAGTTTTTTTTTTTATTTATTCAAGTTTTTTGTTTTTTTTTTTAAAGAAAATTGTACTTTGGACCAAAAACTCCGAGCGAAGATCGGTGGCCCAGGTATTTTTAGAAAATGTCGTTTTATTCGTGTTTTCAATAATCAACTTTATCGATAATCAACTAAAACATATTTTTTTTATTGGAAAAAAATAATGAAAAGGTGGTCCTAATATTGCCACTTAAATATAAACTGTAAAAAATGACTCTTTCTGACATCTATTGGCGAATACTTACTATTTTTTTTTTGTAATCTGAATCTCGGAAACGGCTCCAACGGTTTTCATGTAATTTAGTACACAGGGGATTTCGGGGGCGATAAATCGATCTAGATTAGTCTTATGTCTGAGAAAATGCGTGTTTTCGAGTTTTTACTTTTATTTTTTTTAATATTAATTCAAGTTTTTTGTTTTTTTTTGTTCAAAAACGGAAGATTAACAATCATAGGTGTCCGGGTTCGAATCCCGATCGGATACAAAGGTATAATTTATTTTTGTTTTTCTTTTTTTTGTATTTATTCAAGTTCTAATTTTTTTTTAAAGAAAATTATACTATTCAACCAAAAACTCCGAGCGAAGCTCGGTGGCCCAGATACTATATATATATATATATATATATATATATATATATATATCGAAGCTGCATTAATTTTCTCTATTATTTTCCATTATTTTATCATGACTTATACAGTGGGCGTTATATAGGAAGAATTGCTCATTTAAATATAATTAATATCTATATTTTTGACTTAAAGACTTCCTCGAGCGAGAAACGTACAGACCTAGATTAAGGTGTACTGAATCTTAATGAGACCAAAATTGTTTCATTACGTAAATGTTTAGGGGGGGCGAAAACATTATCGCCCGAAACTATATTTCAAAAAGGAAATGTAGCTAATTGCCTCTAGGATTTGCAACTTTATCGCATCTTATAGTTCGCAAAGCGAGCGGTATGAAACAGATAGCATTTTTTTAAAACCTGCTCTCGCCGCGTATCGGCTCGTCACAATCCTCTTAAAGGTGCGTCCCAGATCGCTTAAGCACCCAACTACGACGCCCCGACCGCTGCCCGCCAAAGCAGACCGCAAAAACCACGGGGTTGCTCTTATAGTCCACTCTGCTATCAGGAAGTACCAGGAGCAACCTGCTTGGTACAGCCCAGTCTGTCTCTTGGCTTCAAGCCCGGCTAGATTGCTAGACGCTAATGAACCATTCCTGCTTTTTACCAGTATTTTACCTACGAATCTGATTACTAAGATTGACCGATCTGAATGAAAAGCGGTTCATTTTATCATTATGATACTAATATGATTTAACAAAACATGCATGATTATTTTGCATGACGTAGATTCATGCAACGAATAGAAATATTCTGTTAACATAAAATATACCTTTATTATTAAAAGGAACTTGTACTAACATATTATATGTAAATGCGAAAACTTGAGAGTAAATAGCTGGTTAGATTTATGCTTGACATGGTAAATCATGAACAATTCATTTCTAATTTAATTTAATTTAATCAAAATTTAATCAAAAAAACGATAAGCATAATAAAATACCGCAATTGTCCTTAAAAGAGAAGCATATCATGTCATCTCAAACTATTTTACAAATTTTCCGAAAAAAAATTGAGCTGTATTCGTTAACATTTATTTATTTATTTTGGGAAAACAAACAGTACAATATTTCATAAATAATAAATAATAATAGATAACACATAAACCAATGAAGTTTCCACATATTAAAAAATACAAATAAGAAGCAGACCACAATGAAAATAAAATAAAACAAAAAGCTAAACATTAAACTAAAAATTTACAAAAAGAAACACTGATTAACGTTAATAATAAGAAATAAGGAAAAACATAAAATACATAAAACTCAAAATCATCGATTAAACAATAATTGATTAATACTATTTTTGAAACCTATAAGGGAATTCAAAAATATGTCTATACTTGTAAATTTTTTATTATACTCATTACATGAGCGAAGTATCTATTATGTATATTTCGAGCATATTTCGTTCTAGTACATGGCAGGTCAAAAATATCGTGGTTGCGCTTACAAAATTTTGGAACCTTAAAATTCAAACAGCTTAATAAGAGATTATAATAGTTAGTTAGATATTTACCAACATGAAAAATGTTTGAACTAAAGCGACAGATGGTAAGTACTTCGTACAGATGATGGACTCCATAAAAGTCGCAGTACTTGACCGCTATAGGTATACAGCCTACACCTTTCGACTGCATGCGAAAATATATCTTAGCGTTTGAGCATAAAACTATAACTTTGGTTTGCTTGACCTCGTTTAAATTACAATGAGTTATGAGGGCAAAGCTGCATTATTCTATAAAAAATATATTATACAATATTTAACTCCATTTTTATAAATAAAATAATAAAATGAATTAGAAAATTAACTACCTATTGGTTAGTTAGAGTCCAAGATTAAAATTATGGAATGACTTGACAAAGTTTGTTCTGTCCCAGTTCTTCCTAAGTTTCCAATTTTCAATGGGTTAATTTAGGACAAGATTTTTAGGGGGAAACCCTTAAAAATCTTGTCCTAAAAGCACAATCGTCTAGCCATTCTCAAGTGATGAGCTTACCAATGTACAGCATATTATTCATAGTTATTTGTTATATTCCTGTGACTCACAAAAGATGACAAAAATATTTGTTTTATCCCATTCCATTATGTAATTGCTTTCCGAGAGGTTTTTGACGATTACTTAGATGCTACGAGTACTCTACGAAGATGAAGGTGTCATCGTCAATTTGTAAATGAAATGAATTTTGGATCGGTTATGAGGAATTTGGGACTCAAAGATTTACTAGTCGCCATTCACGGTTTCAATAAAATGCTTCTGGTTTTATCATCAGATTAACTCGATGGCATCAAATTATGGTATCGACGTCCACTTCACATACTCTGCGAAGTTTCACATTGCTATGGTGATTCAAAGTAGATAAAAATCAAGTTTTTATTATTGTTTACTTACAAATTTAGCTAGAGATACGTTTTTTTTATGTTAGGAAATGCATTTACGCATACCACCTGCGTACAAACAGTGGCTATGTGGGACTCACCGGCTAGAGAAGCCAATACTACCCACTAAAACTCAACAGAACCTCCTCCGTCTTAATGAGGCGTCGGAAGATCGCTTAAATACTCAACCACGACGCCCCGACGGCAGGCCTGCCGAAACAAGCCACAAAACTAAGGGGTTGCTCTCACAGTCTACTCTACTTCGAGTACGTTTCTTGCCCAGCTGAATTGCCGGATGCTAATGAACCCACCACAACAAGAAGTAAAGGTATGATTACTCTTGAAGTCTTCTGAAACTACATTAATTATTTATGCAATAAAATATTATACTCGTACAACTGTGATATAAGTCTAGTCTAGTGATAAAGTAACTTGATAGAGCTATTTCCGCAATCGCCAGTTCGCCGCGTTTCTTTAGCCAGCACAGACATATATTAAGTTACGAGTATCATGTTGAAATTCGCAATATTATTATATGTGCTCAATTTTTGTTGTGGCTATAAAATATTGTTAGTGTTCCCTATCCCGGGGAGAAGTCATTTGATATTGGGAGAAGGATATGTCCGACATTTAGTTAACGCTGGCCATGAGGTATTAATTAACTGTTTGATTTTTTGGTATTTTCCTTTTTGGTTTCTGCAAAAGTTAAATAATATTATTATACTATATATATATTATAAAATAATAATAGTATTATTATTTTAGTTTCCTAAAAGGTCGAGTCAAAACTCTATAACTCTACCTTCTTCTTACTTTTAAAGGGTTATGATTTGCACGATTACAAGAAATTAATTTTAAAATAAATCATTTTTTCTGGATTATATATTATTAAGGAATGTGTAACAGATTTAATTAGGTTTTTCTCCATTATGAAAGGGATAAATAGAAGCGTTAATTTTACTATAATTTTATTCAAGCCTTAAAGTATAATAACAAATAATATAAAATGGTATTATTAAGCTACTATTACTGTTTTTAATTAAATATAAAACTCCGGCGTGCGTGTGTTCGTAATTCTCGTTGCGGTTTATCCGATTTTGATGATTTTTTATGATACTTATTGGGTCACCTGAATGGATCTTAGCTAAAGTAGGCACCGCTAGGAGTAGGTAGGAGGGGCTGGTGTTGAGATCCAGTTCTTTATTTTGGACGTCATGAGATCTGCGGCAGGACAACGCCTGCCTACTGCCTCGCTCCGTTAGTTATTCAATATCATTGATTTTATACATTATTAATGTAATACCACGTAAAGTCATGATATGAATCTAACAATATGTCTGCAAAAATCTGCATAGGAATTCACATTGAAATAAACAAATTATTAATTTCCCTTAGTTTGGGCTATGAATTTGAAGTAGGTACACTCAGTATTTTCTTTTCTAGAATCTTAGAAAGGGTATGTTCTTATATATAATAAACTAGCAATTAACCTCTCTCTCTCTTCGCTCGTATCCGTCTCCAAGGTTGAATGATTTAGGTACGCATAAAGACAAGAACCTAAAAAAAAAATTTTTTTTTTCGCGACAGGAACCGTCGCAGGCGTATACAGATTAATTAACCCAACAGAGTTTCATCACAATCGGATCAATGGTTTAGGAACGCATAAAAGACAAATATACAAACATGCTTTTTTATTTATATAGATTGTTTTTAATATTCATGACTCTTACTTGAAGTTACTAAATTGTGGTTACCGGTAAAGTTAATTCATTTTCCTGCTTTATGTTAGTACGATAGTAAATATTTATGTTGAATAATACTCGAATATTCTACTATGTTACTTACATTTTAAAATGTTAAACATTTTTAATTAAAACGTTTGATAGATAATAAAAATAACACTTAAAAATGAACCTCCGCGTAGTAAAATTCTACTGGTAAAACAACATAAGTCCCTACATAGCTATGAATAAATATTTTCATTATGTAGGTACTTGTCGCCAAGCAACAATAATTGCATATTTGTGTTCCGGTTTGAAGGATAAGGTAGCCAGTGCAATTACAGGCAAGAGGTATATCATCTTAGTCCCCACAGTGAGAACGCACCTCCGGTTCTGCATTTTTGTTACATAAAACCTAAGTGTTATGGGCGGCAGGTACCGCTTTCCATCAGGTGGGCTGTCTGCTCGTTCATCACTGAGCACCTTAAAAAAATACATATGCTAATACGAGTTTCCAGTAAATTACAATATCGACCATAGATATCATTATTACAAATAGATTCTTCTTCTTCTTTCGCCAGTTGTTCTCAGGTCTGAGGCTTCTTCTTTCTGTAGTGGTAGTAGACTCATGATGTTCAGTAAAAACATGTAATAATGTAATGCTGAATAAAATATTTTGAATTTGAATTGCAAAAGTAAGTTTGTCAAAATATTTTGTTATTTAGCATTAGTACAGAATTTAAAAAAAAAGTTTTTAAAATACTATCCAGTGTGTTCCTGCGCCTAACGCTACCGTAGTGGATGAAGTAACTTGTAGTTGTAGCAAGTGAAGGCCAGTTTTTGCCGGTTTAAATTAAAATTACTGTGATTTCTGACATTAAGCTCAATTATCGGCATTGGGTCATCTACGTACATTATAAGTTATAACTCAATGTTTATCAGACTAAATATTAGCCTTGCAGTACTCGGCGGTAAATGTACGAGTAACTTCCTACTAGTGACCGAACTCCTTCCTTTCTTATATTATTATTGCTGTCTAATACATTTATTTTTCTAATCGGATAATTCAAATGATTAGTGTCGTTAAACGATTAAATAAATATAAACTCGTCAGTTTTTTAACATTAGTATTAAGTATAGAATATAATATCTAATATTATATAAAATAAATTAAATATTTGTGAAGACATACCTTAATGATTTAAAGTTTGATTCTTAGGTAATTCTAATATTTGAGATTTTTTATTATGAGTATTACAATAGAGGCAATAAAATCTTATCAATGTTATATGACATATTTGTATAATATATTGTGCTACCTGCAACTATGTACGTTTTTTATTAATGTATAACTAGTTTTTACTTCGCTCGCGTGTAAGTGGGATGGGGTTCAAGTGTACTGTGTAGCCTTTGCTGATCTCAGGATACAATCTATGTCCTCGCCAAATTTTATCGAAATCTGTTCAGCGGTTTTAGCGTGAAAGGCAACGGACAGAGTTACTTTCACACTTACAAGTTGCTGCGTGCTGCGTGAGTCAAGATAGCCCATTGTGACCTTCTGCCCTTTTTAATGTTATCTATTGACATTTATTTGAGATAACTTCTTTATGATTACTGTAATGTTATTTGCATAACGGTAGGTAAGGCCCTGTCCGCACTGCGATATTTGACAGTGCGATTTTTATTCTCGCGTATTATATTCCATGATCGGAATTACACTTATAACGAACTGCAAATAAAATTTCGTACGATTTTTGTCAATTTGATGCCATTCCCGGCTGAGACGAACGTCTAAAATGAATATCTGAAAAAAAAATATTTACTTGATACCTACTACGACGGCGGTGGCGGCGTGACAGATCTATTAAAAGATGTCATTAACCATGGATTCACCCATTTACAGCCTTGAAAAATCTGCACCGCATCGCGTTCAAGTGGTAGTAAGTGGTATGAGATAAGTATTTAATTTTCTTCGCAATCAGTGATAAGCGTTGATCATGTGTCATTTGTCACAGAAGTCTATCAGTACCACTACACAGACAATGTAACAATCGTAGGGTCTATAAATAATTTTATCAGATAATGATGAGATTTTAAGATAGATTATTTTTCTTACGCTTGAGGGTTTCTTGGACATGGTAAGTATCTGTTTACTATTTTATATGTTTTTTGGTACATAATAATAAATAAATAAATAAAATTATGTATATAAGTAATCTGTTGAAAGAAAGGAAATAAACCCCCAGTAATTGTATATTATTTTCTTATTGTAAATAATAACTATGTAAATGGTAATAAAAGGACTTGGGGTAGTTAAGCCCTTGCTATACAAAATCATCAGGCACTCCAACACTAAGTACAAAGTCATAGAAAACATAGAAATGGATCCATTTGTTACCTAAATCGCCCACTCAAATATAGAAGTACCACTTGTGTATGATCCAGAAGGGCAGCGAGTCGTTCTAAGTAAGGTCTGGTTCATAACGCCTGATAAAAGAAATAGCAACCGCTATATCAAGACTCCTTAAGATTTGTATGTATGTATTCAACCCTTATTAACGTCTCACTGCTGGGCACGGGCCTCCCTTCAATACGAGGGGGATCACCGATCAGGCTATAGTCCACCACGCTGGCCAAGTGCGGGTTGGCGGACTTCACATGCCTTTCGAAAACTTGTTAGGTTATCTCAGACATGCTGGTTTCCTCACGATATTTTCCTTCACCGTAAGACAAGTGGTAATCTTGTTGAAAATGATTCGTACATGAAAATATCAGAGGTGCGAGACCCGGGATTTGAACTCGCTTCACTCGGTTACCCAAGCGAGCGCGTCACGACTGGGCTACCACTACCTTAAGATTTATCGTATCCGTTACGAGACTATTTAGGTATATATTTTTCTAAAAAATATTTTCATTTCTTGCGAAAGAAAAAAAATGATGCCACAGGTCCATACAAAAGGGTTCCTTTACAAACATTTTTATTGAAAATCGGTTCAACCAACAAAATATAGCCGAAGAATTTCTTTTTTCATTTAGTTTATTCGTTTTACTATAAGACGCCAAAAACTCATACCCGGCTGGTAATTAGCTCGTTCGAATAAACGAATTCTTCGACTTTTCATATATATTAATAAGTAAACAAATATTATGTGTGTAGTTACTGGTTGGTTTTAAACCATAGATTCGGATTAGCTTAGCTTAGAATTAGATTAGCTTAGCTCGGAACATATTCTTGATACTAGCATTGCCCGCGGCGCCGCCCGTGTTCAGATGACTAAAAACCAATTTTTTTGGTTTTACATAGTATATTCTTACAATGCAGTTTTTGTATTTTTTCTCAGAAATAAGATATTTTCCCGCGGTAAAAAGTATCCTATATTTTGACCCGGATAACCAGCTCTCATCATACCAAATTTCATCAAAATCTGTCCAGTGGTTTTCTCGTGATGCGTTAACAAACAGACAGACAAAAATTCTAAAAACTATAGATTCGGCCTCTGTATCCATAATAATGCCCATTTCAATAAGATTTTCCAAAAAATATTTCTGTACAGATTCGCCTCAGTTAGAATTTTATTATACTCGTATGTATAGATGTAATTAATAACTCAAATATGTTTGAAAAGCGACAACATTAACCTTTTTCATTCAACCTAACAAGTCAAGTTTATTAAGTTAACGTAACAAGGAAGTCTGTTTGTATGTTAATAATAATAAGTAATAATAACTGCGTACGAATTTTTTTCAACTGTTTGGAATATTTTTGTAATATTTATGCTCAAATGTTATGTTAAAGGTCACGGATTCTAAAAATGACTACGAGTATATCCTCCTACTGTCTATAGGTTTTTTGCTAAAATAAATCTTTAATAAAAACACTTAGTTTTTACAATCCTTTTTTTTCAGCTACATGGAATATTTTTACTCAATAATTATAATATATTTTAAAGGTCACAGATTCTAAAAATAGCTAGTCTAGTCTTATTTCTGGTTACATTTTGTTTTGTTCTTTGATAGTTCTCAGAATTCGTTGCCGATTTCCTTCTTTGGTTTCTTGATTGAGCATCCAGCAGTAGTCAACTAACATATTGTCACCTCAATTTTCTTGGTAACGCTTTCAAAATGACGGACATCCTGGTAAAATCTTTTATCCTGCCCTTTACTGTAGGATCCCAAGGTTTTTGGCACGCCAAGTTGGTAGGCACGCCGAGGGTACTGTAGCATAAATAATTAAAATATGTATTTAAGTTTCAACGTACTAATTTGCTACCTAATATAATACTATATTCCTTCATCAACTTATTTTCATCTTTTTAGTTTTTATGCAGTCGGGTTCTTTATTAAAACCAAAATAACATTAGAGAATAGAATGACTCCAATATTATATTACACTATATACTCGTATGTGTGGCATCAACATCGGATATGATACGTGCGTAATAATACAATCTAAAACACTTTATTTTGACCTCCACTCCATGTTAAGTTCCATGTTGAGCAAAATAATTAATGCAAGTCATTTGTTTGAATCACCGTCACGTCTTTGCTTACAAACGAAATCGTTCTCCATGACAATGGGTATTTTTTTATTATAAACTAGCGGCACACCCTCGCTTCGCTCGGGTTCGTCACTAGGTACGTTTTAAATGGATATAAATTGTTATTAGTCAGCGTTCAATATAAATTTTAATTCTTTTTGTTACTAATACTCGTATTGGCAAATATTGACATTAATATTTATACAATACTAATGTCACTCAATTGTTTTGCCTTCCCAGAACCTCTCCACTAACACTTAAGCTTTATGGTATGGTATTAAAGTTCAAATTGACTTTTAAGTATTATCACAAATCTTTTGTATGGGAGTATAGAAAAGTGTTGTTTTTAGACTATTTCAGTTAATTTTTTAAGCTTTTCTCTCCATAAGAACCATCCTAGTACTTCAAGGAATATTCTAAAAAAGAATTAGCGAAATCGGTTTAGCTGCTCTCGAGATTTGCGCTTACCAACACATTCAGCGATTCATTTTTATATTATAAAGATAAAATAAATAAATACCATCTAGGATCATACATTGGAAATGTAAGCTACGAGTCTTGTGTTATGGATACCAGATAGTCGATACACTACACATATATAACTTTAAATACATACATGTATATTATAAATATAAACACCAACACATGACTGGTGTGCAAACAGTCGTGCTCATCACACAAATGAATGCCTCCAGCGAGATTCGAACCCGCGGCCGCTGGCACAGCAAGTAGGGTCATTACAAACTTAGCCAAACGTGTTGTCAATTATGTCATTAATGTAATACTCGTATTATAAAAGTATGTAAATGAATTATTTGTATGTAGGTACATTGTATATTAATGAAAAAAAAAACAATTTTCTACTTAAAAATGATTTTTCCAAAGTAACTTTCAAGTTTCAAGTCAATTCAAATTAACTGTTCAAAAATGATAAAAGATATTTTTTAACAAACAAGCATTGTTTGTTTATTTGCAGTTATTTCTATTTATTTTAAATTATTTTTGCATAGATAGATATATTTTCTCATTTATTTTCAAATTTACTGAGCTCTAAATAATTATTGAAAAAATGGGATGTTTATTATATATAATCTATACTATAATAAAACAGTAGAGGTCGAATGTCTGTACATAGCAAAAAAATGCTAAATACCGAGTGAGGGGGATGTAAGAAGACAAATAGAACAAATCCAGATTTTTTTCAATTTTTTTGTTTCTCTGTCTGTTTGTACGGGCCTATCTCCGAAAATATTGGACCGATTTAAATGAAATTTTGCATGTTAAGAAAAGAAAAGAAAAAGATACATTCAATATCTTTAAGAAAATCTTTTTGAAATAATCATTATTATCGATAGAGGTTAAATCTATAGTTTTTAGAATTTTTGTCTGCTTGGAAACGGATTACGAGAAAACCTCCGGACAGATTTTGTTGAAAGGTATTATGATAGCTGGTTATCCGGGTCAACATAAAGGATACTTTTTACTGCGGGAAAATATCTCATCTCTGAGAAATCTACGCTAAACGTTAAAACGTAAGTAGAGACGAACCCGAGCGGAGCGACGGTGAGTCGTTAGTTATAATTGTAAATACAACAATTTATACTTTTTTGTTACACAACACAATTCTCAATTCACATTCCAAACTGACAATTAGAGCAATGGTGTATTGCCCTTTTGATAAACGTAGATAAATAAATGCAGAATGTTAGGAGGATGTTATCTCATTAATTTTTAACTTGATAATAATTAAATGATGTAGTAAAAATAAGTGTGCAAATACAAAAAACATCCTCTGTTTGTCGATCGTTTTTTTTTGTTAGCAGATATTAACGAGCTTTACTGTTATCAATAAAAACATTTTGGAAACAGTTATTTTTGTATATTATATAGGTATGTATATTCTATTCACCTATGTTTTCCTCAAATTTTCTATAATAAATATGGTCTAGTTTCGACCACTCAGCGAACACTATAGTTTTATAGTAATTATACAAATAAAACTAATTGTGAAGAAAATATGCGAAGAAAATTTATTCCATAATACCATGCTAACCAAATGCTGTTTAACGGACTTTACAAATCTTTCGAAATTCAGAAGAAATCTTTCGAAATCCAGAGTTTAAAACTTTGAACCACTTTACAAATAACTACAAAGTTTAGTTGCGAATAAAATTAAAGTAGCAATATGCGCAAATAGCATCAACATGGTTTTAAATATTTCGCATGTCTAGTTTCAGAGAAGATTAATAATATGATGACTATTGTATATAGATAGATATCTATTCCCCATACAGCATGAACAAAGATTATAAACAAACTACCCACAAACACTTTCTTCGTACACCTTTCGCATTTATTCTAGTGTGACTATAATTTGAATATTATAGGGAAAATATATCCTCCCGATTAAATTCCGTCACACGTTCAGTTAATTAAATATGACAATTAACTAAAGGTTATAATTTGAAGTCATTTCTAACGAGATTATTAATGTTAAGATACTTTGATGTTGGATCTTCCAAGAGCATACTAAACAAAAGGGAAGTAATCAAAAGTTTTGTTTATTTGCAGGTCACATATGTCACGCCCAGACCCATTAAAAATGCGTCCACAAATCTTCGGCAAATTGACATATCAGAGAATATAAAACATTTTAGCGCAGGTAATTTTTATATGTTATTATATGGTGTTTTAATTTTATTTCTTGACTTCATTACTGAAGTAAAAAAAGAATATATAGGAACTATTATAAATAAATATTGGTATAGTAATATATCTATTATTATCATCCAGCCCTTTTTGTTGAGCATTGATTCCCCTTTGCGTTGTATTCCTATTGATTGTGAGGGTATCATGCTTCCACGCTGGCTAAAGGCTTAGAATGAGTTCCACTGTATTCATCGTTAGGAAAATCAGGCAGTTAACAGATGACGATACTGCTATTGTGGTTTATTTCTACTAAGCTATTTTCACAACATCTTGGCTTATAGAGTTTAATTATGGGATCACGTAACAACGGATGCGTACTATGAAGGATAATAACATAATTATCGTATTGCAATATTGTAAATTAATATTACTTTTAAAAAGAGCATTGAAAGCTGTTCAATTTCTCGCCGGATCTTCTCAATAGAACTGGCTTTCAAGCCGGTGGTAGATTCTTCATCGACCGACTACATTGACATTTAATTTAAATTTAAAAATGTAAAATTGACGATTCAGAAGCGCTTGTAAAGGTCCATTCGAATAAAGTGTGCTTTGATTTTGATTAATAACTATAATTGACCTAACTCGGACTTCGAAATCAAAATCTGCAGCATGCTACTAGTGAATAGATCAACAAAAACTAGAACTCAAGAGTCTTGTCGATTTCGCTGTCTCTTTTATCTTTTTGATCTTTTTTTTTTACTTGTAGAATTATTTAACATAAAAACTATTATGTACAAGGAAATTGATTTACAAAATCAAAATTTTTTGACGCAAGTAATGGATGATTTTCGGAAAAAATCATTTGAAACAAAGGCAATGCAAAAATTCATAAATGATCCAAAAGAGCAGTACGACGTTGTTATAGCAGAATGGCTTTATACTGAACTTGGCGCCGGGTTTGTATAAATGTTTTTTCTTACGATTAAATTGAAATGAAATAGCTTCCTGTAACCTAAAAACAGTATTCTAAAAGGATTAACATTCGTTCCGTTTTCAACCGACTTCCAAAAAGGAGGAGGTTCTCAATTCATCGGAATCTTTTTTCATGTATGTTCAGTGATTACTCGAAGACGCCTGAACCGATTTGGATTTTTTTGTTTCAAAGATTACTTCCCGCGTGGTCCCATATAAATTTTTATCGTTTATTAAAAAATCAACAATAAATATTTTTTTAAATAAATTGTTTAATCGAACATGTTATTAAAAAACTTAAAAAAAACCGAGTTTCAGACACCAAAATGTAAAAAATAACTAAACGGGGGTTTTCATTTATAATACATACCTAATCAGATATTTTCGAAGTCGGTTTTTTTAAGTTTTTTTATGCAAAATGTACGTTAATAATATTATTAATGATTACTTTAATAGTAAAATCAGACAACATACTTTATTCTGGTAAAATTCAATATTTTCAAAGAGAAATAAACATTGTTTTTATACGGATTCCATCAACAATAAGTTTTTTTTTCAAAGGGTATCAACAGTTTTTAAATGTCCATTAATATGGTCCTCTTCTATGGATCCCCATACTACTGTGCTATCTCTGATTCACGAACACCTAAATCCAGCGTATACGTTCGACCACATGTCTGTTGACTACTCTTTTACATTTTCGCAAAGAATATATCAGTTGTGGGACGCATTAAGTATGACGTATTTTAAATGGTAAGTTATTTTATTTATGGACACCGTATTAGTAGTACACATAAAATAAATCATTAGAAAACTGCTATCATCGAACAACATCTATGTAGAACGTATTCAAAAACAGACAAATTTTCTTTGATTTTCTCAACAGTATCAATTTACCAATTAATATAAAAATTAATTAAACTTAAAATAATCTGCTGTATATAATTGGTTAACTTAAAACCATTACACAAAAACTGAATTGTACAATATGCAGTTCATAAAATATAGCAATTTCGTAAGCAGCAAACATAACAAATGTAAATAATGATAGACTTTGTCAAGTTTATTGCTATGCAGATAAGAAATAATATATGATGTACGAAATCTATGGCGGCCCTAATTATGTTGTAAGAGAGCCACTTTATTTATTGCAAGGACAAACATGGGAAACTAATAAAATTACAAAGCACAATTGAATTAGAACTTAGGATAACTACTGTAATATGGAGTTATTATCATTCTTTAGTACTTTAAGCGTTAGCGAATTTAATTTATAATCTATATATATAAAAGAAAGTCGTGTTAGTTACTTCGCTTATAACTCAAGAACGGCTGAACCGATTTAGCTGAAAATTGGCAGGGAGGTAGTTTAGAGCCAGGAGAAGGACATAGGATACTTTTTATCCCGTTCGACCGCGTTCCAATTTTTATGATATTTTAATTTTTGGATTTCTCTTAGTCCGGAATAGGTAAGTATTAAAACATATAATTAAAATGTGAGAAAGAAAGATTTTTTTTTTTTATATCTATTTAAAACGTACCTAGCGACGAACCCGAGCGAAGCGAGGGTGAGCCGCTAGTATCTATATATATAAAAGAAAGTCGTGTTAGTTACTTCGCTTATAACTCAAGAACGGCTGAACCGATTTAGCTGAAAATTGGCAGGGAGGTAGTTTAGAGCCAGGAGAAGGACATAGGATACTTTTTATCCCGTTCGACCGCGTTCCAATTTTTATGATATTTTAATTTTTGGATTTCTCTTAGTCCGGAATAGGTAAGTATTAAAACATATAATTAAAATGTGAGAAAGAAAGATTTTTTCTTTTTATATCTATTTAAAACGTACCTAGCGACGAACCCGAGCGAAGCGAGGGTGAGCCGCTAGTTTATCATAATAGCATGATTGTTGATTGTCTATAAAAGAATTTCATATCAATTGTTTTAGAAAAAGATTTTTTTCATACAACCATTAAATTTTATTTCCAAAGGGTTAATAATGCGAAGCAGAATGAAGATTTTAAAGACATTTACGAATCAATTTTGACTAAGAGAGGCCAACGGGTACCACATTATGATGAGGTTAGATACAATGCTTCGTTAATGCTCGGTAATTCTGATATTACTACCGGCGATGGAATTGCTCTCCCTCAAAATTATAAGCATATCGGAGGATATCATATCAAGGACGTTGTTGAACCGCTACCCGAGGTATTCATGCAATCTTTGTACTGATTTTCGGAAAGTATTTACGTTTTTCGGTGTAATGGATCGCTAAAATAAATAAAAAAAACTGTATCAGGAAGAGATTGTCTACTTAAATTAAGTTGTCTGTATGTGTGTGTGTGGGTTATAATAAATGAAAGCAAATATAAATGACCAGCGACTTGCCCTTGCTTTCCCTTCCCTTCGCACCTCTGTAAACGGTTTGAACAATTAGCTTATTTAGACTTCAATTAAAGTTATTATGATTTCAGATATTTTAAACACATTTTATCGGAATAATGAACTTATAGCAATCGACCATGATATGCCTTCCTATTAGTGAAAGTATTTACAGAATTGGATCTCCCTCTACATCCAAACATACGAAGTTTACTTTATTATAATATTAGGTGTAGACAAATACGTTTTTTTAACCAAAGAAATTATTACTAATCTATTTTTTATGAATTTAATTCCCATAATATTTGTTTCTTAAACATTAGTAAACAACTTCCAGCTCAAATTTTAACTAAATATGCATAATAATGCAAATTTATTTCTACTTCCCACATTCATGGCTTGACTGGAAAAGATCTTTTTTCTTTTGAGATAAATCCACAATTATCCACATCAGTTTTTTTTTGTATTAAGTACTTGTTCATGCAATGCAGGTATGAATATGTACTGATTCGTTTTTATTCTGAGATCACTAATTTAAGAATATTATGAACACGATACAGTGGCAACATCTAATCTGGCTCTAATTTTCTATAAGTATATAACTTGGTGTAGATATTTGTAGTATTTGTCTGGTATAATAATTTGTCATTGTTAATGCTTTGCGAAAGGAAAACCATCGACCAACCTAATAGGTTTTTTTTATAAATATCTACTTATAGGATATGCAAGAGATCATGGATAAAGCGGAACATGGTGTAATATACTTCAGTATGGGTAGTAACCTCAAAAGCGCCCACATACCGAATTCTGTCAAAAAAGAACTATTACAAGTATTTAGTGAACTAAAGCAAACTGTGATTTGGAAGTTCGAAGAGACGATGCCAAATGTACCCAAAAATGTCCATATGGTACCTTGGGCTCCACAGCAGAGTATACTCGGTAAGACTTTATATTGGTATCTCTTAAAAGTATTAATTCTTTACTATTTAAGTCACTTTTTATTTTTTGGCATAAAATCCCACATTATTATTGCAAATGCTATAATATCCATACTAATATTATAAATGTGAAAGTGTGTTTGTTTGTTTGTTTGTTTGTTTGTCCTTCTTTCACGTCGAAACGGAGAGACGGATTTACGTGATTTTTTGTGTGGAAAGAATTGGAGGGCTAGAGAGTGATAAAGGCTTTTTACCGTGAGAGGTTATCTCGTTCCCACGGGAAAACACGTTATAATACAACCCAAAAAAAATATTTATCATCAGAATTACTTAAAACTAAGTACTTATGCTCTTCAATACAATTAAATGCATATGTGTTTTAGTATTTTCAAAATTCATCCCATAAGGGGTTAAAATGGGGGATGAAAATTTGTATGAAACCTACCTATAACCTAACTTACCTTTAAATCTATACAGATAAATAAAATTGAAGTATCTGTTTGTAATGTCTAAATAACTTTTATTAAATGCTTATGGAATTATATATGTTACACAAGTTTTAAATTTTTTGTCTGTGTGTCTGTCTAGTTGTCTGTTTGTTCCGGCAAATCTCGGAAACGGCTGGGCCGATTTTGACGGGACTTTCACTGGCAAGTAGTTGATGTTATAAGGAGTAACTTATGTTACTTTTATTTTAGTAAAAGAATTAGGGTTCCGCTCAAAAAAATTAAAATGTAGGTACCTAGGGACCAATCCGAGCGAAGCGTAGTTATAAATAAAATAATATGTATATCAGATTTTTAGCGCGGTTCTGCTAGTAATGACATAAATATTTTCTTTTATCAGCTCATGAAAACATTGTACTATTCGTCACCCATGGAGGTTTACTTTCAATCTTGGAAACACTTCGTTTCGGAGTACCCATAATAGGAATACCATTCTTCGCTGATCAGTACTTAAACGTTAACAGAGCTGTCGCTAAAGGTTTTGCTAAACGATTAGATTTTGACGAAAATGCACCAAAATCTTTGACGATTGCTATAAAAGAAATTCTTGATGATCCCAGGTAATAATATGTACTAATGGTTTCTTTGATAAGTTTGCATTATTTAAATATAATTATGTATTTTTAAATTATAAATAAGCACTCAATTACACAAGCACAAAAGAAAATTGGATAATTCAAATATTTAGCTGATTTACATAATTATACTAGTGTTCGCTCAGTAGTTAAAATTTGACCATAATCATGTTTTTTATCGATATTACCATAAAAATCTGTTGAAAAACAGAGAAGAATTAATAAGTACTTAACTGTTTTGTCTTTGCCTGTTAATCTATACATATAACAACATTCTGAGTCGAATCTGTACATTATATATATTTTTGGAAAATCTTATTGAAATAGTCATCATTATCGATACAGAGGCCGAGTCTATAGTTTTTAGAACTTTTGTCTGTCTGTCTGTCTATCTGTGACCACGTCACGTGAAAATCATTGACAGATTTTAATGAAATTTGGTATGATGATAACTAATTATCCGGGTCAACTATCCGGGTCAACATATATAGGATAAAACGTAACCGAACGACAAACCCGAGCTGAGCGAGTGTGATTCGCTAGTGTATATAGCAGGGTATGAAATTATCAAGATAAATATATCTTTTGATAATTATCACGATAATTATCAAAGATAATTATCAATGATAATTATCGTTTCGAACCATGGTATATAATATAGATATACATTTGAATTTCAGCTACCATCAACGGGCCAAGGAGCTATCCATAGCTTTCAATGACAGAATGGTACCCCCGGGAAAAGAGCTGGTGCACTGGGTGGAACATGTAGTGAAAACCGGCGGAGCACCTCATCTACGGTCTGCAGCGTTACACGTTAGCTGGTATAAGAAGCTATATCTAGATTTAATTTCAATTATATTATTAGGCATAGTAGGGCTTATCGTTGTTTTAAAATATGCATTAAGTACTCTTAGTGCCTCTATAAGAATTAGTAAGAAAAAGGTAATGTAATATTTTTAATGTGATCATCAGCTCATTTCCTACTTGACAAAAGGGTATTACTAACTTTCACAGTCCGATTGATTGAAAATTTAGTATACTGTTACTTCGGTAGTATTTCCAAGATATGCTTACCTTGAGCTGACGCTGTAGCATCAAATAGTCTGCGGGAAGCTCGATTCCTCAGAAACTTACAGTAGATATAGCGTATTTGGGCTCATAAGAATAGTCTAAATGATAGGCACCTATTAGAATTAATGTCGTCGAATAAACTAAAAAAAAACTCAAAAAAGAATGAAATAAAAATAAAATTTAAAATAACCCTGACACAAAAAAAAGAAAATAAAATAAAAACCAGAATACACATAAAAGAAGATTGATAATGATAAGTTACTTAGCAGTTGCCACTTCCCCGACGTGGCGACGCTCATCATCAAAATATTAATAGGTACTTTAAATTTTTAATAAATTTAAAAGGACAAGAGAGAAATTTTATTTTTTTACATTTTGGAGTTCTTTTTTGTGTCGAGGTTACTTAATTAATCTCATTTAACCTAGCCGACCAAGACAGACCACCAAACTAACAGGTAGATAAAATTAAAGAGAGATAGACGAAAGAAGAAGAAACAAAGATAGACAAAATTAAAAACCATTTATTTTTTATTATAATATAATACATATATTCCGTAAACAAAAATGTTCAGTAAATATTTAGAGTACAATTTGGTCCCTTTCTATTTATCTCAAAGACACAAGCTCTTATAAACTATGCTGTATCTGATTATATGCTATATGTTGAAATAATCTTAAACAATATGGTTACGCTCTTACTATTGTAGGCCATAGCCAGATCAAATACGTAGTACTTCTCTTAGATACAAATAATTTATTACAATAACAAAAGACAGTTAATAATTTATTATATTGTATAATATTATGTATAATCTAATTTTAATTATATTTTTAATTTGAAATTTATCAGTGATCATGAAAGCGGCTCCACCTATTTCGCGGCCCAAATGATGAAATTTGGCCTCCTAAAAACGGTCCGAATTAGGCAGGACATGGCTATAAATGGTCAGTGATTTTTAGTAATTGGTCAATATTTTGACATTAACTACGGAGAGTTTAATATTCCAAGGTCATCGGAAAAAAAATTTCGGCTCAAATGAATCCTGGAGATCGGCTCTAAAATTATTTCAATTAGTCACGAAATGGTGATTGTTATTTTTAAAGTCATTCATACCAATTGCTAAGAACTCAACACTGACCAATTGCCGGAATACCCTGACCTTTTTGACCATTACTAAAAATCACTGACCATTTATGACAATTTTGCAACCAATTCGGACCACTTTTTAAGAGACCAAATTTCATCATTTGGGCCGCTAAATAGATGGAGCCCATGAAAGCTTACTATAGAGATAAGTTACAAAAATTGTTTCAAATATTGTAATATGGTTTTCTTGTATGTATTGTGTTGGGTAGAAAGTAATAAACTATCCAAGAACTCTCATATAAACTTTGATTTATTATAATATAATATAACTATATGTGGCTTTATTTAAATTACTACTGACATAATAAAATAATAAATAAAAAATGAATATAAAAAAGCCTTTATTTTACCAAGTTACAATAATTCATCTTAGTTTGTAATTACTAAATTTAGTTTCTTACTAATTGCTAGGTATACTTACTTATTTTTTTTTATTAATACATACTAAATTATACTAAACGACTTATTTCTAGATTTTTTTAAAATATATAAATAATTATGCATTAATCAAGGTCCCCAGGTTGGGTAAAAGCCTCCTCCAAAGATGCCCACTTCTCTCTATCCTGTGCTATTTGCCATCAGCTTGGGCCTGCAACTTTCTTGATCTCGTCATCCCATTGGGTATAGGGTCTTCCTCTCCTTCTTTTTCCTTGAGGTCCACTCCATATGGTGGTATTGTAGGTCCATCTTTTGTCTCTAAGCCTAGCTATGTGACCGACCCATTTCCATTTTAACTTTTGTGCGTAACTCAAAGCATCAGTTGCTTTTGTTATTGCTCTGATTTTTGTGTGACGGATCTTATCGACTTTTTTTACCTGAACATTCTCATACTTTATTAAAATGTTAATTTTTATATATAATAAACTATTTTGTACGTTTTAGTTAAGTTAAACTTATTTAAATTTTTTGATTGGGTTTCTTAATATTTAATGAACACAATTTTTAAAAGCAATCAACGCCACCTATATTCAATAAATATAATCCAAAGAGTCGCTGAATTGGGGCTATCCAAGTTTTTTGTATGAAATGGGGTATTTCTATATCATCCATATGTCATCTGTGCTATATAGCTCAAAAAGTATGGACATTATAGAAAAATTTTTAAACAAAAGCTGTAGAGAATAAATGGATCTTTAAAAATGGATAGATGCATTTTATTGATAAAACTAATATTTTAAGAGTTATCGGCCGAGATAGAAGAATTGGTTCATTAAATGATAAATCTATACTCTACAAAAATAATTTTAGAAACTTTTGCCTTTATGTGCATAGTTTCCGAGATATTGGCCAAAAGTTTTTTCAAGATGGCGCCTGAAACTCCACCGGAATCTTTCAGCATTTTGTAATTTTATACTGAGTAAGTGATCCTAAACCTTATAAAATAAAAAAAATTGGATCGGAAATTTAGTGCAAAGTTAAAAAAAAGTCTATTTTTACTCTAGTAATGCTACATTCGTGTTGTTTTTATTTTAGTCTTAAAGTACATTTTAGTAGGTTTTTTTTAAATTTAAAGCTGACTTCATTTATTCTTCTTTTTGTGATCTAATACTTTTACTTTCTTCTTTCCAAAAATTTTGTCAAAGATCATTTTGATAACTAATTTTATCACATACAATATTATTAAAATGATAGCAAGAAGGTCGAGATACAGCTTTTGGTAGAAAGGTAGATGCAAAGCTGGCGATCGAAGATGGAGGGCTCCATTTGTTTTTACTACATGTTCGACCCAATGAACAAGTTCTTTTCCAGGTGGTACTGGTCTATCATGGTATATTAGTGACAATTCCTTAGCTTTCGTGGCATACCTATGTATGAACAAAATATAATTAGAAACGAAAATTTACTAGTAAACTTAAAAAATAATAAGGAAAGTTATGTATTATATTTTCATCATGAATTGAATACAATTTTGATTATATGGTAAATAGTCAACATAAGGTTAGGTTTTAATCTTTCCATGTCAATCAAGACTTTACGTTAAAGAACTTCACATAATATTTCTTTACGAAATTTACAGTCTTTCTAATGTAAGACTATTTATTGTATGTATTTATATTCAGCCCTTTTTAACTTCTTACTGCTGGGCGCGGGCCTCCCTTCAATACGAGAGGGATTAAGACAGTTATGTCCGCAAAATTATAAAATACTTACTTAGGCTCTGTAAATATTTCATTGATGGCTGCTTTAATATCACCAGCCATTGTGTAAGAGAGTTCAACTTTCACTGCAAATCCTTTGCTAACAGCTCTATCCGCATTTCCGAACTGGTCAGCGAATACTGGGATTACGATAAGTGGCGTTCCAAAGTAAATAGCTTCAGTTGTTGACAGAAGACCACCGTGGGTTATAAATACACGACAATTAGGATGAGCTGTAATGGAAACAAACGATTTATATATTATTCATCCAATTCTTCCCAGTTTACGTTTAAGTTAATTGTATTTTAATTTATTTAACTGTTTTTAATTCAAGTGTAAGTATCTGGGCCACCGAGCTTCGCTCGGAGTTTTTGGTCAAAAGTACAATTTTCTTTAAAAAAAAAACAAAAAACTTTAATAAATACAAACGAAGAAAGATAAATTATACCTTTGTATCCGACCGGGATTCGAACCTGGACACTTAGTCAATTTTGCGCCTTGGCCACTTGACCATGATGCTTATGTCCGAGCGTGCGAAATTATCGAACAAAATATTTTGCGTGGAATAATGCAAAAGTAAACCGCATGAAATTTCGAAAACAAGCGTTTCTCCAGACACCCGGAACCCCTTGTATACTCATGAAACATGAAAATCGTTAGCGCCGTTCCCGACATTTAGATTGTATATATACATATATATGTTACGGATGCCGATGAATTTGATATCACGTTATCGCGATTCACGTCCGCCATGGTCAGTGTGCTCGTGCGGCACAGTCGAGTGTTCACAATAAAGTGAGTTCACTCGCACTACTGACTCACGTCATAAATTATTAGCTGTCAAACGCTATTGTCATGAACCGTCATTCAACTACCCTCAGAATCGTGTATAAAATATCAAACATGGCAACACAAGTATTTTTTTATTAATTATTCTCTAACACGGCCATACTGACAGGAGGCGCGCTCTCGCGGCTCTATAATAATTATTTTAATGAACCAATAACGAGAGTTAAAGATAGGCGCATACGACAATAGCAACACTGTATAAACTCAAAATGTTATAGTATCACTGTTTAAAATCTTATCAAAAACTATAGGCCTCGAATATCTCTCGAGTACCACCAGCGTGAAGCGTTCCAGCCTTCCAACGCCCTCGAAACTTCAGCGTGAAGCGTCACAGCGTTCCAACGCATTAAAATGTTAACGTGAAGCGTCATAGCCTTCCAACGTTTTATGAACATAAACTCATATAACTTGATTTACTTAAAAGCACTATATTGATTATAAACTTGAAAAATTAACTATCAAAATATAACTAAGTATACAACACTACATTAATTTCTTACCTCGTAACTAAAACAAAAAAATATCAATTTAACATAATGGAATCAATGTGGATTTCAATGGTAACATTTCCTTATAAATTATAACTTAAAATTTAACAAAAATATTTTACGAACAATATTATTGCATTGATTATAAATAAATTTAAGAAACAAAACAAAGTACATTTGTAACTAATTCATGATACAATAAATAAATAATTAGCGGCTTAAAGTTAAACATACTCACAAATATTTCACACAATAAATAGTTCATTTAAACAATAAACTTATTTTTCATGTAAGTAACACTTCAATCTAGTTCGTCAGATACTTCAGGGAGGCAAGCGGGATATTTACGTAGCTTTTCATGACAAACATACTGAACCCGCCCGCCAACCAATGGCTCAACTTTATACCTATCATTAGCACACACTTCTATAACTTTACACGGATTCGAAAATTTAGCACTTACTTTTTTAATTATTCGTGGGTTTTTCTCGACAAGAACTAAATCTCCAACATTAAAAGCTTGAATTTTAGATTTATTTTGATCGAAACGCTTTTTATTTATTAACGCCTGTTCGTCCATCCTGCTTTTTGCATTACTTCTTATCTCTAACAGATCTAACTTATCATATTCTTGAATTAATGAGTTTATGCGCGGGGGGCTTTTATTATAACCTATTAACATTTGAAGAGGACTCATACCAGTGCTTTTAGATACCGTACAATTTATTGCAAGTTGTATTTCACCTAAAACAGATTTCCAAGATTTACGTTCCGAATTTTCAGCTATAGTGAAACAATTAGTAATAACGGACATAAAACGCTCCACTTGCCCGTTGGCACGACTAGTGCCACTAGCAATCTCATGGAACTCGATCGACCATTCTTCACATAAATCTTGAAACTCTTTTCCAGTAAACGACGTACCCTGATCAGATATAATTCGTTTAGGCGAACCAAATAGTAAAACAAAAGATTTAAGTGCATTACATGCTGCTCTAGATGTCAAATCTTTGACAGCGGTTAAATAACAATATTTTGTAAAAGAGTCTACTATTACTATAACGTATTCTTTAGCTTCGCGACTACCCGTTAATTTACCCGTCGTATCAACATGTAAAGTGTGAAAAGGTTCGGCAATCTTTTCTATTGGGTGTAATTCTGATTGTTTTTTACCACTAGGCACTTTATTAATTTTACAAGTTAGGCATCTGTCTACAAATGTTCGTACACATGAAGTCATATTAGGAAACCAGAAGTGTTCTCTCAGTTTAGTTAGGGTTTTTTCCCATCCTAAGTGCTTAAGATCTTCGTGAAATCTATGTATAATCTGCCAACGAAAATTTTTAGGGACAATAGCACGAGAAAATGATTTTTTATCAACTTGAAAATTTTTATGCAATACATTATTCTTTATTGTGTACGAAGACTTTAAGTTGGGGTCAATGGTATCGTTTTCGATCGATTCTATTATTTTACGAATGTCAGGGTCTAAATATTGCTCGGATACAAGCCAGTCCTTATTAATTCGTACAACATTTACTTCTTTAATACTAGGCGGATTTCTACTAAGATAATCGACATGGGGTATTCTTTCACCCTTACGGTATTTAATCTCGAAATCAAAAGATTGCATGAATGCCCACCACCTATGTACGCGTGTCGATAAATCCCGCTTATGTCGAGATGCTTTAAGACTTACAATCAGTGACTACTTTAAAATTTCTACCTAGAAGATAGTGACGAAAATGTTTAAAAGCTTTAAAAACAGCCAAAGTTTCCAATTCGTAACTATGGTATCTAGATTCTACCTCGGTAGTCCTTTGACTATAGTATCCTACGACTCTAAGTTGTGTATCGTACTTCTGAAACAGTATCGCACCATAGCCGATCGAGCTGGCGTCGGTGTGAAGCTCGATATCCCTACTAGAATCAAATATTGTAAGTACAGGTGCAGAAGTAAGGTTTTCAATGATCGACTTATGTGCTGCGGTATGTCTGTCAGTCCATTCCCATTTACAATCTTTTCTAGTCAAGTGATACAATGGGGTCATTATTGATGAAAAGTTAGGGATAAATTTTCTAAAATACCCCGCGAGTCCGCTAAATTGGCGTAATTCTTTTATATTCCTAGGAAGCGGTGCATTAACAAGAGTATCAATCTTTTTTGGATTAGGTTTAATAGTACCATTACAGACAACGTATCCTAGATACTCAATGGATTTTTTGAAAAATTTACATTTTTTCCAGTTCAACGAAAAACCGGCGTCCGTCAACGCTTGTAAAACAGATTCTAAATTTTTAAAGGACTCTTCAATCGTTAAGGATGCTATCAATACATCGTCCATGTAGACCAAGGCTATTTTATCTTTGAGACTGCCTAAAGCTTTATTTATGGCTCTTTGGTATACAGACGGTGCATTGCACAGACCAAAGGGCATTTTTAGAAATTCCCATACACCGTCAGGGGTTATAAAAGCCGTTTTCTCTATGGAATTAGATGCAGCAGACATAGGTATCTGATAAAACCCAGAGGCCATATCGAGAGAAGTATAGAACCTAGCTTGACCTAACGAATCTATTTGTTCTTCTATAAGTGGAAGGGGATAATTATTGCGTATAGTGTTCGAATTAAGTTCCCTATAATCAATGCAAAGGCGGTCTGAGCCGTCCTTCTTTTTCACGTGCAAAGCCGGACTCGAAAAAGGAGATGAGCTTTCTCTAATAATACCCTTTGATTCGAGATCCCCTATAATTTCTCTCATTGCAGTGCGCTCTGACGTTGCCAACCGATATGGATGTCATTGTACTATCTTATCAGGATTTTTAAGTTTAATTACCATTTCGCCCGTTTTAACCGTAGTATTAGCGTTACCGGTAACAGAGCTACTTCTAAATTTTTCAATAATCGTGTTTAATTGCTTTATATGCATAGAATCACTTAAATCAGTATCTATTTTATTTTCATTATTCGATTCAATGACAGAACAGACGGCTATATTACATTTACGAGATAGACGAACCCCCTCACTGTTTATAATTAATTCTAGACCGGGTATTTTAAAGATATCACGACCTAATATGACGTCGTACGGAATGGTGTCAGAGTCTACAATGATGAAACTTGTTTCAACGTGAATATCGCACAAATTAATAAAAACAGTTAGCTTGGTAAAAGAATATGACGGTTGCGAGCCTATACCGGTTAATTTCGTAAAGACAAATTCACGTGTTCCTATCAAATGACGAGCTATGTTTTCACGTAATAATGAACACTCAGACCCACTATCAACTAAAGCATGAAACAAATAATCGTTAATTTTTATTTCAATTAATGATATATCGGAGGACGAACAAACATTAACGGATTTCGTACAATCTAAATCTATTTTAGAACCTTTAGTTTTATCCTTGTTTTGTTTAATAAAACATGTACGATCACTATGGCCTATTTTATTACAATGATTACAGCGAATGTCTGTCTGTCAAGTGCAACAAAATCTAAATGTGTATTTTTTAATAAATCTGAACGTACCTGAACATCACTTATACCGGATATAAGTACCTCGATTTTGTTTGCTTCACTCCATCCCGTCTCAAGGCGGTCGATCATAGCCAGCTTGTGAGTAGAGTACTCGATGTAGGTAGCAGCTTTCTCGCTCGTGAACTCCACCATGTCCCGGAACAGGTCGTGGAACCTCTTCGTTGACGAGAACTGTCGAGACAGATGCTCCTTGACATCGTCCCAGGTCTTGCACACTTGATAAGATTGTGATGCCCACTTCTTAGCTCGCCTGCGTAGATTGATGAAGGCAGCATTCTTTGTTTCATAATCCGTCCAGGTATTCTGTCTTCTAAGATTATATCGATTTCTTCACACCATTGTTGGGCTGTAAACTCGCTCTCGTCAGGATCGTACGGCGGAAGGAAGATCTCAGTGGGCTTCAATTTCTTCACTTGGTATGTAGATGGTTGAGCTTCTTTATGTTTAAAGTTGTTTAACATCGTTTGGAAGAATTCGGCCCACATGTTGGTATTTGAAGTTAACGGTTGATGAGTTGGCGGTTGCGGAACCTCAGTGTCTTGTCCATTGTAGGTATCACGGAAATACGGTCGGCCCTGAGTCCCTCCGAGGATGGGAGACCCATGATGAGAATCACAGGCGGATCCCACCGCTGCTGTTACGGATGCCGATGGATTTGATATTACGTTATCGCGATTCACGTCCGCCATGGTCAGTGTGCTCGTGCGGTACAGTCGAGTGTTCACAATAAAGTGAGTTCACTCGCACTACTGACTCACGTCATATATTATTAGCTGTCAAACGCTGTTGTCATGTACCGTCATTCAACTACCCTCAGAATCGTGTATAAAATATCAAACATGGCAACACAAGTATTTTTTTTATTAATTATTCTCTAACATATATACAACAATTGCTCGTTTAAATCGGCTCCGCCCGTGTTCAGAAGACCAAAAACCAAATTCTTAGGTTTTACATATTAGTATACTCTTACATTGCAGTTTTTGTATTTTTTCTCAGAAATTAGATATTTTCCCGCGGTAAAAAGTATCCTATATGTTGACCCGGATAACGAGCTACCACCACACCAAATTTCATGAAAATCCCTCCAGTGGTTTTTCCGTGATGTGGTAACAGACAGACAGACAAAAATTCTAAAAACTATAGATTCGACCTCTGTATCGATAATAATGTTTATTTCAATAAGATTTTCCAAAAAATATTTAATGTAATATTTATTAGGCTTAGTCACAATTTTATTATATGTATAGAATAAAAATTAAGGTAGGTACATAAAAAAATAATAACCTAAAATACTTTGTTGAGGTGCCCATTGTAATATATGAACATTGCTTGGCCTATTTGGTAAATCCTCTTCGAACTTCCACAGCACTGTTTGTTTGAGTTCACTAAACATTTTCAATAAACTTTGTTTCAATTCATTTGGCATCATTTTGCTCTTTAAGTTAGATCCCATACTGAAGTATATAAGACCATTCTTGGCATTATCTAATAGTTTTTTTAAATCCTGAAAAACAAGTATTTTGAATATTAGTGTAACTTTAAATTGCATATCAGATATCTTTAAAATTAATAATATTTATATTTCCAGTTCTTAAGCTTAACATTATATTTGGAGCAAGGATGCTTAGGCTACGAGCTCAAAGCATGAAGGATTACATGTTTGTATTGGTAAAGAAAATATTTATTTTTGTCGGTTAATACGAAAATCATACAGTTTAGAAGTTACTTCTAAACTATAACGTAGCAAGTCTAAAAATACAAATATAAACAAAATACTATTGCTTAAGCACGATAATTGCGAATTACAGGGGTTATAATCCTACTGATTTAAGATGCCTTTAATGAGACTAGCCATCTGTGCAGGAGATATTACTCGTACCTATAGTATACATAGATATATGTATGTATATATGTATAATGTATATAGTGATTAAGTATGCACGTAAACACAAGTGCACTATCAATTCCTTTTCCTCACAAACTCCAATAGAAAGACAATTTGATTGACCGATGAGTGACCTTTAAAACTATAGCTAGAACTCGAACTCGGGACTCCTGGATCTGCGGGCGTACATGCTGTTCACTAGACCAACGAGGCAGTAATGACAGTAATTGATATACGTATTCACCCATTTTTAATGTCCCTCTACTGGGCACAGGCCATAGCGGGTTAGTTGACTGCACATGTCTTTCTAGGTTCTTAGAACATGCTTAGTTGCTAAGTTAAAATAAAGTAAGCGATTGTATTGTGTGTGTATTCAGCCCCTTATAACGTCCCACTTCATGACACGGGCCTGCGACCTCCATTCGATGCGAGGGGAATCCCGAATCAGGCCTTAGGCCATCACGCTGGCCAAGTGCGGGTTGTCCGACTTCGAATGTCTTTCGAAAATTTCCTATGATTTCTCACACATACGGGTTGGCTTACGATGTTTTCCTTCACTGACAAGTGGTAGGTAATCATGTTGAAAATGATTCGTTCATAGAAATATCAGAGGTCTCAACCCAGGCTTTGAACCCACTTCACTCAGTTTTCAAGCGAGCGCGTTACCACTGGGCAACTACTACCTTAGTAATTGATAACTGAATCATAAATGAATATTTAAATATTTTTAACTGACATCATGATTTTTTAAAAGAAAAAGTAATGATAAAATATATTACCGCTGGCAATGGTTTTACATCCTCCTCGATATGAAAACCACCAACAGATTTATACAAAGGGGGCAGTCGAGTGGCTCTGCCCATTGAAATATGTGAGTTACCCAACATGAGCGACGCATTGTACCTAAGTTCCTCAAATGTGGGTACAGGATTGCCACGGCTACGTATAATAGGTACTAGAACTTCATTATAGTTAGTTTTATCCATATCATATGCATAACTGTAAAAAATTAGGTATAGTATAAAAAACGAAATTATAAAAACTATGAATGTAACTTTATAATATTCGGCCCTTTTTTAACGTCCCATGGTTACACCACGCTGGCCAAGGGCGGGATAGCGGACTTCATCTATACTAATATTATAAAGAGGTAAGTTTGTGAGTTTGTGACGTTGTAGGGGGTAATCTCTGGATCGACTGAACCGATTTAGATGAAATTTGGTAAGAAGATAGTTTGAGACCCTGGGAAGGACATAGGATTTTTATCCCGGAAATCATTACTTAAAGGGGTGAAATGGGGATGACAGTTAGTATGGGGAATCAAGCTAACGATGAACCCGAGCCAAGCGAGGGTGAGTCGCTAATATTATATGTTTCGAAATCATGTTAGGTTCTCAGAGACATGCTGAATTATCTCTCGATGTTTTTTTAATCGTAAGGCAAGTGGTAATTATGATGAAAAACGATTCGCACATGAAAATATCAGACCTAGGATTTAAACCTGCTCCAAATGGTTTCCGAAACGAGCGCCAATTAAAATTGTAAAACAGTATAACAATTAAAATATATTAATCAGAAATAATTTGACTTGTAATCTATACATATAATAAAATTGTAACTAAGCCGAATCTGTGCATTAAATATTTTTTGGAAAATCTTATTGAAATAAACATTATTATCGATACAGAGTCCGAATCTATAGTTTTTAGAATTTTTGTCTGTCTGTCTGTTACCGCATCACAGAAAAACCACTGGAGGGATATTGATGAAATTTGGTATGGTAGCTGGTTATTCGGATCAACATATAGGATACTTTTTACCGCGGGAAAATGTCTTATTTCTGAGAAAATATACAAAAACTACAATGTAAGAGTAAGAGAGGCTAATATGTAAAACCTAAGTATTTGGTTTTTGCCTTTTGGTCATCTGTAAGCGGGCGGAACCGCGGGCAATGCTAGTAATTTTATAATTTTACCTAATACCGGCTCTTTGTTTTATTTATATGTATAATGCCCAAGTCCCAATGGAATGGTATTAAAAGAGATCCCTTTTCAGTAGCAATATTTTCACATATTATTGATATTATGGGTGTTTATAGCCTACTAGCCATGTGGTGAAGCAAAACCTAATGATATATTAATTGCAAATCTGAGATGGTATTTAATTACGCAATGAAATTGGTATTTATGTTGATGCTATTTTATCCCAATGTTTTTTATTTGATACGAGTATAAGTATATAAACAAACATAAATTTAACAGTAACTGGACCTGTAATAACTATATTTTTACAAAAATATGAACATATATGAGGAATTTGTGTATATAGAAGTTCTTCTATGTTTATACCCGATATTCTCGTGTTAGATACCACAAGTGATTACTTACAAATAATCTAGAGCAAGTCCTCCAATCTGGAAAGTTAACTCTTGCAATCTTTGCGTGAAAGATAACGGTACATCGTTACTCGATATTGCGTCGGGATTATAAGAGGGGTTGGGTATTTCATCGATCAGCATTAGAACTCGCCAGTGGGGTTCCACTGATGACAACCATATAAATGGGCATCGATACACTGCAGCTATCCTGCAAAGAGTACAGTACAGTATGTATAGGTAGAAAACTTTATATCTTACTATATTTTTAGGATTCAATAAAAGAGGTTGGCATTGGAAAGGTATAATTTGGGTTGTATCTTTTACAATGTATGTAGTTTATTTTATTACTTTCGTATAATACAATATACATTCTTAGATTTATCTTAGATGATATCTATACTAATATTATAAAGAGGTGATCTTGTGAGTTTGTGAGTTAGTGACGTTGTAGGGGGTAATCTCTGGATCTACTGAACCGATTTTCAAAATTCTTTTACCAATAGAAAGCCACGTCCTTTGTGAGTGCCATAGGCTATATATTAACCCGAAAAATGAAAAGGTTTTTTCGTGGTAGTCGGATTTGCAAAGTAAGTCGGAGAAAAAACGGTCAAACGAAAACGTTTCTTACGAACGCTGCCTTAACTGTAAAAATAAAACTGTAGGAGTCGAATGTCTGTACATAGATGATAAAAAAAAATGCTAAAAACCGAGTCAGTTCTCTTCTTACATCCCGTAAGAAGAGAAATAGAACAAATCCAGATTTTTCAATTTTTTTGTTTCTCTGTCTGTTTGTCTGTTTGTACGGGCTAATCTCCGATACTATTGAACCGATTTAAATGAAATTTGATACTTTTCATTCCGGAAAATTAAAGAGTTGCCGTGGGATAGTTAAAAACTATAGTAACTTATACAGCTCAGTACACAATAACTTATGCACCTAATTTAGTAAAATTTGGCATGCTGATACCTTATAATGCAGGTCTAAGAACATTTTACTTTTTATCCCGGAAAAATAAACGGTTTCCGTGGGATAGATCTGTTTGTGCTTTTCTAGAGGTGAACCCGAGCGAAGCGAGGGTGAGCCGCTAGTTTTAAATAAAACTATATTTTCCGATGTTTTCGCGGTTTTACATCAATCATGGTCGCGGGAAAGACTAAGGTTTTAGACGTCTTAAAGGATTATAATATACTTGTTACAGATATTTTTTATTATTGTTTTTTTTACTATTACAATATAATATGTGAAAATTTGTGTTTGTGTGTATGTTTATTACTCCTTTACGTTGAAACGGCTTGACGGATTTATTTTATTTATTTATTTTAGAGAAACAAACAGTGCAATATACATAAATAATAATAGATAACACATAAACCAATGAAGTTTCCACATATTAAAAATTAAAATAAGAAGCAGACCACAATGAAAATAAAAAAAAAGTTAAACACTAAACTAAAAATTGACAACAAGAAACACTCATTAACATTAATGATAAAAAATAAAACATATAAAACTCAAAATCATCAATTAAACAATAAGTGGTTAATACTATTTTTGAAACCTATAAGTGAATCCAAAAATATGTCTATACTTGTAAATTTTTTATTATACTCATTACATGAGCGAAGTATCTATTATGTATATTTCGAGCATATTTCGTTCTAGTACATGGCAGGTCAAAAATATCGTGGTTGCGTTTACTAAATTTTGGAACCTTAAAATTTAAACAGCTTAATAAGATGATCAATGAAATTATTTAAGAGTTTGAAAAGAAAAATTTGATCTCTAAGCGTGCGACGCATCTCTAAAGGTCTAATATTAGGTGGACATTGATCATGACGATAAATTTTATATTGTGTATGTTTTATAAATTTAAGTTGTATTTTTTCTATAGAATTTATATACACCTTATATTGTGGGTTCCAGATTGCTGAACCAAATTGCAACATCGAGCGTACTAGACTATTGTACAGAATAATAAGCGTATAATTTTTAAACTCTTTACCAACTTGGATGAATACCAATTTGGATGAACTAGTACACAGATAGACTACGATGACCTGGAGTAACAGGAGTACTGTCTGGCGCCTTGGTACTCACCCAGCTAATTACCTTACCCGAGTAATCGCTAGTAGGTAATAAAATGAAATTATAAATATTTTTTATTACCTACTAAGTAGTAACTTACGCCGCATAAAGATCATTGAACATCCATTCACCAATAACAACATCAAATGTTTCCTTTGGATCTGTCAAAATCTTGTTAACTGCGTCACATTTTAAAGCCTTAGAAGTCATATTCGCCATCGCAGAAACAAATACCTTTACATTGAAAACATCTTCTTCTTTTTTCAATAATTTATCTATGTTTAATTTCGAATCTGGGAAAACATAAGTAATAAATATAAAATAAATCGAATAAAAACGTAACCTCTAATTACTTTAAATATAGTATCTAGCACCAGATATCTCGTAATCGTGACATTTTAGTGTACACAAGTTGCTGACACTTTTTGTTTGCATCAATACTAGCCTCATCTTAGGCCGACCAAGTATCCCCCCTGATGCGTGTTCACCTTGTCGTGGTTGGCTCATTAGATTCCCGCAATCCAGCCAGGCATGTAGCCAAGAGGCACGCAAGGAGGCGGCCCACCTTGGAGGGCGTGTACCATGAGGGTTGCTCCTGGTACTTCTCTGATAGCAGAATGGATCGTGGGAGTACCACCTTGGTAGTTGCAGTCTGCTTCGGCAGGCCTGGCGTCAATCTTATTTTATTGGGATATGTAACAGTTTATTTTCATACATTACGAAAGTCTGATTTACATAAGACTGTCTTTTTATTCTTTATCGTACAAAGATAAAGTCTAAAAAAACAATAAGATTAATAGCTTATAATATTTAGTAATTTTCAAATGTAATAATACCATTTTTTACATACATAACTACATACATGTATTGTATATATTAAAAAAATGTGTTATAGAAGTTTATAAATTAAATTATGTAGGTACCTGGCAAAAATTGCTTGGTGAAACTAACGTCAATCTCCCTGACTCCAGCAGCAGGTTTCTCGTGAGGAAATGCTGTTATATACGTTATCTGGAATATATTAAAGTAGTTTTCAATATCATATAATATTAAAGTAGTTTTAAAAAAAAAATATGTCTCACTTTTCATCTCATATATTGTAATCGCTATCGTATAAGGGCTACAGTATAAATTAATAAAAACCAAAAAAAAAACCGACTTCCAGACACAAAAATGTAAAAAATAACTAAACGGGGGTTTTCATTTAGAATATATACCTAATCAAATATTTTCGAAGTCGGTGCCAGCCGATGCAAAGCAAATCTAATATATTTCGATACGTAAAATACATATTTACCTATTAGATATTCATATCATAAATTGCCGTGAGGTGGCCGGCAGAGTAGAATAGCACCTACCTCTTTCTCACCGAGGTGTCGTAAAAGGCGACTAAGGTATTTCATATCAGCAAACAAGTATGTTAGCTGTTAGGCCAGTCGGTGTACTTGTCCTAGTGGCCTCATCCAACCACAGGATATCCGTACATTCGTGTACGCGATCTCGGCCTCTTCAAGCTACTGCAGTCTCAGTCCCGTTCCCCACCCGAGACCTGCGGTATCCCCTTACCTTAGCTTTTTTCCCTTACCCATCTCTTTTTTTCTTTCCTATCCAAATATACCATGTTCCCTTTTCCCGTCTTTTAACGATAATATTCCCGAGGAGGGTTGGCGTCAGGCAGGCGGCCGGCTATAAAAAAAAACAGCCAAAACCTTAAAGCAATATGAGTAGTATAAAAAGTGAGTACGACAGAGTTAGGGCGTACCCCTTAGGCGACGCGCGGCAGCAGCACCCGGCTACGCGAACAAGTGGACAAGGGTTGTTGCACCACTCAGGGCGGGTGCAACGTAAGAAGCAAGCCCGAGAGATAAGGCTGAGGTATACAAGTTGGAATATTGGGACTATGACTGGAAGAGCGAGAGAATTAGCGGATGTTTTAAAAAGACGAAGGATAAATGTGGCATGCTTACAAGAAACAAAATGGAAGGGTACGAAAGCTAGAGAGATAGGAGAGGGATACAAGTTTTATTACTCTGGGAGTGATGGGAAGAGAAATGGAGTGGGAGTAGTGCTGGATAGTGTTCTAAAAGAGTGTGTCACGGATGTAAAGAGAGTAAATGATAGAATTATTGTTGTGAAATTAGTATGGAAGAGCATGATTATGAATGTTATTAGTGTGTATGCGCCCCAAGCTGGACGCAAAGATGAAATGAAAAGAAATTTTTGGCAAGATTTTGATACGCTGCAAGGTAGTACCCGGGGAACCCTTAGTGACGCAACATAGGTTACTCATAATGGAGGTCAAAATAAAAGTTGTGGGTAAGAGCGGGAAGAACTGCCCTCCTCCAAGGACCAGGTGGCGAATGTTAGAGAAAGAACAGTATGCAAGTACATTCAGGTGGAATGCAAGATAAGTCAGTGGATGAATGTTGGAATGAAATGGCAAATTATATAAGAGAGATAGCGCGAGAAGTGTTTGGAGAAACGAAAGGGAAGGGTACTATTGATAGAGATACTTGGTGGTGGAGTGAAGAGGTACAGAGAGCTTTGATAGCAGTAGCCAGAGCTCAAGCTCAAAACAGTATGTACAGCCATCTGCAAGAACCAAGAGGGCAAAAAGAAATATACCGCATTGAGTTAACGGGGACGAGAAGAGGACGACCAAAGAAAAGATGGATGGACTGTGTAGAAGAAGATATGATTAGAAAGGGAGTAAGCAGTGAAATGACGAATAATAGAGTAGAATGGAAGAATAAAACATATTGCGCCGACCCCAAATAAAAATTGGGACAAGGGCAGGAAGAAGAAGAAGAAGAAGATATTCATATCATAAAATATGTCGGCTGGCACCGACTTCGAACATATCTCTTATATTTGTATCTTCGAGTAATCGGTGAACATACATAAAAAATCCTCCCTTTTGGAAGTCGGTTAAAAGATACATATATAAGAATAACAGCTAATAGTTTAGTCTTACAACATGTCTAATTCGCATTGATTACCATTTTCAGACCATCAAACACCTTAACTAAAATCCGAATAGATGAAAAAAAAAATTGTGATGATCAAACACAAATGAATTTATCTATGATTGCTAAAATAAATATATTTTATTAAGATCAACTATTGTGCAATTTATACATATTAATATCGCCATAACGTTAAACCACACATATAGGAAATATATAGGAAAATAATATCTACATCTTCCGTATAAACCTACAAGACAAAATGCATGTAAATGAATATATAAGACTTTATTTACAAAGAGCAATAATAGAGTCACAAATACTTGTATCTATTTAGTAGGTATATGGTTATTTAGCACAATTTTTCTATTAGTGACTGAATTTCTTAAAAACTATTTCACGTAACTATGAGAATACACTGTCTAAACGTTGACTTTTTAATCAGCGTGCTGATGAACTTGTCAGTAGATTAAATTATATTGTAATGTATAGATTTTAGTTAACAAATCTCACCTCATGACCAGCCTTTGATAAGTGTCTAACAAGCCCATCTCCGAGGATGGAGTGACTTTTTCCTGGGAAAGGACTTACTACTAATATTTTGTAAGCCTCAGTATAATAAGATACTAAAAGAATCGTCAAAAGTAATAATTCGTTGTACATCTTCATATTTCAGACACGAATCTGGAACAAAAATGTATGTTAAACATTAATTTTATTTTTAACTTGTTAGTATGATTGATGTATGTTTGTATCTATTAAGCCCTTAATATTTTCTTAGATTTACACGAATATTTAACATTTTAAATAAAAGTTATGGACTCTTCATGTATTATTTACTCATCACTCATTTGTTATAGACTTATTGATTTGCATCTTATAAGTTTCATCTGAACGGCAACTTAGACCAGCTTGGCAACTGGCTTCCCTCAAGGCGGCGGATCCCTTTCGGCGAAAGAGAGAGTCTCTCCCGTGACCATGATTGCTGTAAAGCCTTTGAAACGTTGGGAACCAAAAATTAAAATAATTCAACGAAAAGATCCGAAAAGAGTTTTATTTAAAACATTATCTTTTTAACGTCACACAGCTGGGCACGGGCTTCCCTTCGTAACGAGGCCAAAGTCCATCACGCTGCCCAAGTGCGAGTTGGCGGACTTTATGTATCTTTCGAAATCTTCCCAGATTCTCTCAGACATGCAGATTACCTCACGATTTTACCTGCGCCGTAAAACAAGTGGTTATGTTGGGAATTCGCACATGAAAATATCAGAGGTGCGTGACCTAGGACCACTTCATTCGGTTTCCTAACTAGCGAGCGCCTTACCACTGTAATGGGCTGCCACTGTCTTTTCACTATACACTGTCTCGTGTTTCAACCTTACATTTCTAAAATTACTTTTTAGTTTTTATCAATAGATTTCGATATATAATCTACGAATACTTCACAAATCTTTAAAAAATATATTTTTTTACTACTATCTAGCGATAAAAACTGAAATCTTGCGAAAGAGCTATGAGACCTAAGAATACCTAATATATTAATAGTTGGCCAACAATCTAACAACAATAGATAAAGCCTGGTCCAAAAAAACTTTTTAACAAAAAAATAAAAACCGCCTTCAAACAAAAGCACTAAAAAGTAAAAAATAACTGACTAGTAGTTTTCATTAATTAATATTATATCTATAATTATTATATAATTTATCTAAGTAATAAATATTCTACATATGAATTGCATAATTAAAGTTTTAGTACTTAATAACAATACAGCGAGGGATCAAACGAACGCAATTATTTCGTAACGCCTCCCTCGGTGCGCCCTTCAGGTTCAATTTACATTATTGTTGTATATTTACTTATTTCAACTAGAATAATTACCTGACCAGAATTGGTGACAGTTTTAAGAGAACTTTTGCATGGGATTGTGTATCTAGTACTATTTGGATCAATGACATAAAAAATAAATATGGTCAAAGGTAAATGAATTACAAATAACAAAACACTTACTCGCTCACGTGTAAGTACAAACTATAAGAACACACAATAAATTAAAATATAATACGATTGATTTCAATGAACGAGACTTAATAATAATAGACGAGTACAATGCTTGTTATCATCGTAGACAAGATAAAGCCGTAATATATGTATCACTTGTGCTTATCTTTGATTCTCCTTTTGTATATAGACTGTTTATTATTATTAATAACTAGCGACTTACGCTTGCTTCGCTCGTGTTAGGTACGTTTTATATAATAAGAATAATTATTGTGAGTTAGGAAATACACGCTTTTACACCTCACACTTGCTCACATCGTGGCCTTTTCTGTAGGGCTTTTTAATATTAAAGATTAAAAAAAATGCCGAGCTCAACATCTTGCCGCCACCGAATGACTATATTTAACATCTAACTAAAGGAATTCATTCGGCTCCGCGGCCGCGCGTTGCTAAGGTACGAGTATATCGTAATATCTTAAACTACACGTCCAAACAACGTATGTACTACGAGTATGTAAACATACAGTAAAGAACAAAAATCACGCCCATTACATACTTATGACGCTGAACTTAGTTATTTTGATAAGGATTAATAATATAAATTGTTGAAAATATTCAACCGTCTTAAAAAAAGGAGGACGTTTTCATTCGGCTGTGTATTTTTATGTTTGTTTCTTCAGAACTCCGTTCTTTATTATTCGATTTAGATAATTTTTGTTTTGTTTATAATACTTCCAGTTTGGTTTCATTTAAATTTGAAAAAAAAAAACACTCCTAAGGGTGGAAAAATAGATAATGAAAAATAAAAAAAATACTTCTAACTGTCGTATTGACTTGAAACTTTGCAAGTATTTCTATTTGCGTTGATAGTGCAGTGGTTCGGTATCATCGACAGTATGGTAAGGCCAGAAGGTGGATAGGTTTGAAAGGAAAATATTTGATTAGGTATGTATAGTAAATGAAAACTACCAATCAGTTATTTTTTACTTTTTAGTGCTTTTGTTTGAAGTCGGTTTTTTTTTAGTGTAAGTAGTAGCAAAGTAAGAAGACAGTATTTTAAATGAAAACTATCAATCAGTTATATTTTACTTTTTTGTTTTTTTTTTGAAATCGGTTTTTTTTAATTATTTTTGCACGCACGTTCAGAATAAAAGCATGATAGAACATTATTTTCTTCTTAATGTTATAATTATTCTATATGAAAGTATACCTATAGATAAACATCAAAGGAAGTTTGTAGTTAGTAGTTACCTTTATATTTTTTTAATCTCGTAAATAGCTACTTACTCTATTTGTATTCACTATCTATAGGTTGATAAGATAATATAATTTTAAAATACGTTTAAGTAACAAATACATAAAGATATTCATTACGAGCGACTCACCCTTGCTTCGCTCGGGTTCGTCCCTAGCTTGATGTCCCACACAAACTTTCATTGCCATTTTTACCCTCTTAAGGGATGATTTTCGGGATAAGAACTATCTTATGTCCTTCCCAGATTCTCAAGGTATCTTCTTACGAAATTTTATCTAAATCGGTCCAGTCGATCACAAACTACCTCTTATAATATTAGTATCAATTAATTACTTGATATGAACATTATTAAATAGTAGGGAAATATTTATTGGATGTTTTTAATTAGCACTTACAAACAGACACTACAATTTTGTTAATTTGTATAGTATGACATTTAAACATACCTGAGTTCTATTTTAATATTAGCTTAATTTTCTGAATTCCGAAGATACAATAGGTCCATATTATGTTGAGTTCTCCTGAACATGTACTTCTGTTTATACCTAGTGTGCAGAGTAAGTTATAGTTCTTATAAAATAATCTTTTTTTTAAATCGATCCAAGTAGAAAAACAAATTGAAAATAAAATATTTTAATAAGATATTTAAAATACATTTCCATATTTTTTTTTATTTTAGACCAAGAAACAGACAGAACACAATTATCAAAATTAATATTACATTAATAATAATATAATCGAGTCTACTTTACCTACTTTAAGCGTAATACATCTACACTAAAATGATAAAGAGGTACCTACCTAAAGTTTGTCAGTTTGTTTGTAATGGATAAGCTGAAAGTCCCCCGAACGGATTTAGATAAAATTTAGTATAAAAATAGTTTCAGACCCTGGGAAGAACATAGGATAGTTTTTATCCCGGAAATCATCCCTTAAGGAGGTGAAAATGGGGATGAACGTTTATAAGGGTAATCAATTTTTTCTCAAGTGGAAATAAAACTATATACTAATCTCTTAATTCTAAGAAAAATATCAATAAGTAAACATATTATCATAGTCTGTGTAGTTCAAGTTTTTACGTACACTGCGATATTATTATCTTAGCAAAATTACCTTGACCCTTATGAACAAGTACCTACTTATTTGTATAACGATATCCATGAACATAAATCATTGCCTTACCTACGCGTAAGCCGAGGATATTTTATTCTATTAAGCAAAGAATACATCATACTATAATATAATATAATAATTCAAACAATGTACACTAAATTGTAAAACACTCATATTAATATTTCCTAAAACGCTACACTCACTTAAATAAAGTTCAAAATAAAAGTAAAATGTAAAATAAGTTTATTCAATTACATGTATACAAATACGATTGTTTTTACTTCTAATTAAATGCTATTGAAATATTTCATCTTGTGCCCTCCGGCCTACTTACAGAGGCTACGAAACTAAAGAATTGAATTGAATAATGTTTAATTTGATATCATTTAGGTTAAACAAACTGCACTAGGATATTTGCGAATTTCCGGGGCAGAGGCTGACTGCTACCGGACGCGTCCCCGGGTGGCGGATAGGGGAGCACCACTCGCACCTGTTAGACCGGGACAGGAGCTTGTGGTACCGGAGCAATCCGGCGCGGACCAACAGCCAGGAGGGGAGGTTGAGGGAGCGGCGTTAGAGGGCGCCGTCTCCTTCTTGGAGGTAGCGCGGTGTCTCCGGCCGTTTTGCGGTAGGAGGTGCTGCGCGGGCCACACTGCCGGGGCTAGCCCGTCGGTGCGGCGGCTGGAGCGGGGCCATTTCGGTGGCCCTGCGTCTGGCGAGGGTTGTCGGCAGCCATTTTGGTCTGGAGGTGGGCCGACGGTAGGGGGGCCACGGGGGAAGAGGAGTGTCGGTATGGCGATGCGCCGCTCGTCCCTATCTCCCGCGGCCTAGCGGGGCCATCACCGTTGATGGTGGACGCGGTGGGGCTGCAGGGGAAGGGGAGTGTCGGCGTTGTCGCATCCTCTTCTCCTGCAGCCGTTTGTGCGTGGGCTCGTTCGCGAGCGTCTTTGGGGGGTTTGCCCAATTTGGGTGGGGTTTGTTATTTTTTGCAGGTTGCCCACTTCGGTGGGCGGTGTTTGTGTGGTGTGGGGCTGCTCCGGGTACTTCTCTGATCAGCAGAGTGGACTTAGGAGCGGCCTCACTTTTTTCGGGTTGAGAGTCTTCCCATAATGGGGTTGTCCCGCTTGGGGCGGCCTCATGGTTGGTGGTTTCGGCCAACCGTCGGGGCGTCGCGGTTGTATGCGAAAGCGATCCCGTGGCGTCCCACTTGGCGGCAGGGGGGGAAGTTGGGTTAGTGGGTATGCCGGTCTCATTAGCCGGAGAGTCTCCACATAACCACCCCGGGGGAAGTCGGGTGGTATCCGTAATAGGATTTCCCAACTATAAAAAAAAAGGATATTTGTGAATTAATAAATTGGTTATCGAAATAATAAGTACCTATCTATAATAAGAAAGCATTTTAGATTTAAAATGCTTATCAGTAAAAATGAATGGCTAAAAGTGTTGCTAAGTACAAAACTCGTGAACGGCTGAACCGATTCGGCTAATTTCGAGAGTTGAAACGAGGATAAACTCGCTAGTAATAAATAAAATTTATCCTCAAACCAATCAAAAGTAGAATAATTGGCCTTCATGAGTATAGGTTTAGTGGGTAGTACTGGGTGGGTAGTACTTTGCCGGTGAGTCCTACACCTCGTGCGTAAATGCATTTCCCAACGTTAAAAAAAGGCTACTTTTATTTCAGTAAAAGAATTAGGCTTCCGCTCAAAAAAAATGTACCCAGGGACGATCCCGAGCGAAGCGAGGATGATTCGCTAGTAAATAAATAATTCTATCAAAAGAAATCATGATATTAAAAGACAGTTACCGAAAACTGACAAAACACAAAGTTATTATTTTACTCTTATATTAGTTATCATCAAATTAATTTAATTATTATTTTATTTTTTACTTTAAAAAATATTTTATTCACAATTACACGTAAATACTTTTTAGAGGCAACAGCTTACATTTCACACCCACAGCCTTAAATAATTGCATATATGCATTTTTATATATGTGCGCGTTAACTATTGTTTTATTGCTCTGGGATATTCTACTTGTCATTTTAAATAATTGAAATAAATCTAGTGCGCCATGAGACAGCTACGATTCGGATTCGGAGGAGCGGGATGACAAGATAATGTTCTATCTGAGTGAGAAGTATAGACCAATAAATGCTCAACGTAGTTAAGCGCCAAAACAGTTTTTAATTCACTATAAATTAATTAAAGAACCAATCGAAAAATTAAATTCGGTAACTGAAGAAATACTTCTAGGCTTCCTGATATAACAAAAACCCTACAAAAATAGTGATCTGTTTCTGAGATAAATAGCAAGACGTGTGCAAAACATTTATTTTTCAAACAAATATATTATCGAGCAAATTTTCACCAATCACGTTTTCAAATTTGGAAATTCAAGATAAAAGTCCGAAGTATCATTTACTTAAATATCAAAGCAGTAACTTTCACAGATTCCGAGATAAAAATATTATATTTGAAAATAAATAATAAACCAACTTTATGATAAATCTGTGTTATTATTGCACGTGGCTTAGTTTAGCATTAAGAAAGCATAGTTAAGCCTTTATGTATGGACTACTCGTAAGCGCATTGTGTAAATCATCGGAGATTCGATTTCTGTGCAATGCAAATAATTGCTTGCATACATACATAATAATATCGATTATGTATAAAGGTCACCGTATGAAGCTTCCGACTAACATAATCTTAATCTTTATTTACCAAAACATAATTCAATTTTGAAACTTTTAATATAATAATATAAAAACTGTAAAAACTTACCTTATGTGTGTGAGACCCAACGTCCTCTTATGCAATAACAAACGAAACCTGAAACCAATCTCAGACAGCAGGCTTGTCATTTAAGGTAGACTACAAACATAAGACTTTAATGTTTCCTATTGTTTTTAATATTTCCCTAATTACAATTTATTTACTTTGCACTAAGTTAAAAAAATATAATAATCGTTATTCATTTATATTACATCAAGATTAATTATTAATGTGTATTGTTGTTTGTTTTGTAGGTATGTTTGCTTTCGACACCGCTTTGCACATTACAATACAATTAAAAAATATCAGCTAGTTCCTGTTTATGGCTTAGCTATGAACTCCTAACTTTTAACTTTTAACTACGTACATTTTCATAAAATAATAAACTATCCCTGTATTTAAAACGTAAATTTGCAATGAGCTACAGAAATATAAAATTTTACACGTTTTTTCAATAAGAAATAGGGTAGAAAAAATATACGGAGAAGAATATGAACTTCCATACAACATACATGTCATATTTTAAAAGAAAAATATGATAGACGTTTTAAATTTGTGTTTCTTAAGGACTCATAGAAAAACTTTTATCGGATTAACTGCTAATACTACTGCGTTATGACTATGTATATGTGTACATATAAATGTAGGATATATGTAGTAACCCTTATTAAGATTACTATTAAAGTACTCTAATAAAGTACTCTAATAAAGCTGACCTTCACATTGGATACTTATATTTTATAATGTTTGTATGCGTCATTGACTGCTACATAGCATCACTATTTGCTCACTAGACGGAGTTCTACCTTCTCGGAATATAAAATTTATTAATTATTCGCCACAGCACCGCGTCTATTGGATGTATCTTTTGTGTTTAATATAACCTAGCAATAGCACGGGGTCTCATCACGAACAAAGAAAAAATAATATTTATTATTATTATTATTTCGTTTAGTGGCTTCTAGGAGTGCCAATTGGGCACAAAATACTTCGCCAATGTCGCGTAGAATGGAGAAAACACGTTATATTAAGAATGACTGGTAAAAGAGAGAAAAAAACATCACTAGATCTGATTACGTGTTGAAACGGAGCAATTCGTTGTAAAATCAGGATATACAACAGACAACACAATATATATAAAAACACTAAGAAAAAAATAAATACTGGTTGTTAGTACTAATAATAATCTAATTATAACTACATTTTAATTTTATTAATTTTAATATATGTACACAGAAATCTACATAGTGGACTAAACACAAACATTAACAAACAATTAACATTAATGGGGCGAGGGACTTTAGAAGGAAGAATGTCATAGAGAGGGTAGAGGAGTTTGGGACAGCTGAAAAGGATATGGGAAGGGGAGCCTTCGTCAAGGCCACATTCACACAAGGAGTGGTCCCTGACTCTAATCTTAGCCAAGTGTACAGGAGTACTTGCATGCCCAAGACGTAGACGACAAATTGTAGATACAACCAACGTTCGTCGGTTCGGCGTCTTGGAATCTCTGGCTGAATAGCAGCATAGTGCTTACCTTTAAAAGATTTTGAGGAGTTCCAGTTATCTTTCCACGATTTATCCAAATATTTTTTTGCAAGATATAACAAATCCTGCGCCGAATTTGAGAAATGCTCTAATGAGCCACACTGTATGGCAGATTTGGCACAAGAATCTGCTGTTTCGTTACCAGGAATTCCGGAGTGACCCGGAACCCAAACTAGTGAGATCGCTAAGCCCTTTTGATAACATGAGTACAGAGCTTCACGAATCCTTCAAGTTATGGAATATCTTAATCTACTATGAAAGGGGTTCTCCTTAATAGCCATTAAGCAGCTTAATGCGTCAGTAAAAATAACAGTCTGTTTATAGTTATGGGAGCGGGTAAACAGGATTGCTTCTAACAAAGCAACAGCCTCGCCTGTAAACACCGATGATTCGGGAGGACACTTAAATAGCAACATAATTCTGAATTTTGGAATCCAACAAGCTGCACCAACACCACCATCCTGAGAGAGTTTTGCCGCATCGGTAAAGATCAGGAGATGATTCGACCAGTTTTGATGAACGATTGCTTGGAATTTTGTGTTGGTGTCAGGTGCTTCCTTAGTCAGACCAAGATCTGTGATTATAGAAGGAGCCATGGCTAGAGCATCATAGGAAGTACAAAAGATAGGATTAGAAGGGAAACAAGACATGGGATGTGGAAGTTTAGTGAATTTAAGGAAACTGTCCAGTAAAATGGATAATGGTTTATTTGAAGGGCTTAGTTCAGCCAACTGCCGTAGCTTCGGCCACAAGGGATGGGGAGATAACTGTAATGACTTGCAAACATAGCGGTCGGACAAATACTGTCGACGGATAGGTAAAGGAGGATCGACACATTCAATCTGAAGGGCGTTGGTAGGAGAAGACCTCATTGCACCTAAAATTAATCTTAGGCACTTATACTGTATTTTATTTAGCTTCTCGGAAGCTACTTTATTAAAGGGGTCTAGAACAAATAGGCCGTAGTCTATATGACTACGTATGACAGAATTGTACAGTAGTTTTTGAGTATATGGGTGTGCACCCCACCACACTCCCGACACCGCTCGAAGAGCATTGATGCCTTTTTCACATTTTCTGCTGATATACTCCGCGTGGGTAATTCCATTCAGTCGTTTATCGATTATTATGCCTAAAAATTTTATGTACTCAGCTAGATTAATACGTTGATCCTCATAGCATAACTCAAAATTTGGAACAGATCGTTTTTTTGTAAACGCAACAGCTTGACATTTTGACACCGATAATGACAAGCCATGTTCATTTAGCCACTGGCCTAAATAGTGCAAAGCAGAGTTTAACCGCAAACTAATGTCCTCCATCGATTTTGAACTTAAATAGATAACAATATCATCAGCATATTGAAGGATGTTACAAAAACTATTAACAGACAATTCGAGGTCATGTGTGTAAATGCTGTACAGCAAAGGACTGAGGACCAAGCCTTGAGGTAAACCCTTCCAGACAAGTCTGGGCGGCAGTGTAAGTAATCGATGTCTTACAGATACAGTTCTACCGGTCAGCAGATTACATATAAAATGTACCAACCTCGGCGGTATACTCAGCTGTTGCATTTTCTGCCTGAGCAACGGAAGAAGGACATTGTCATATGCAGAGGCGATATCTAGAAAGACACCAACCAAGTACTCTCCTTTTGCATAGGCAAGTCGAATGTTTGTCGTTAGGACGCTGAGACTATCTATAGTACTTAGACCCTTTCTAAAGCCAAACTGAGAGGGCGCTAAGATGTTTCTGCTTTCCACTATCCATTCCAGTCGATTTTTTAAAATACGTTCAGTAATTTTCGATAAGGTAGATGACATTGCAATAGGTCTGTAAGAATTCGGATCAGAAGGGTTTTTACCAGGTTTAAGGATTGGGATTATTATCTGAGATTTCCAGGCTTCCGGAATAATGCCTGACATAAATATTGCATTATAGAGTTTAAGAAAATACAATTTAGATTTCTCATTTAATTTACCAATAAAAGAATATGGTATACCATATTCACCTGGACTGGTATCCTTTAAATCGGTTAAGGAATTCTCGAGCGTCTGGATGACAGAGAGAAAGGGGAATCCATATGATCCAATGATAAGGACTGTGCAGATGAAGGAAATAGATCATGATGGGGAACAAATGGAGGAGCTAGCTTGTCTGCAAAGTCATTGAGCCATTCAAAAGGATTATTGGAGCCTTGATGAGGGATAGCATCAACAGCTCGGCGAAACTTTTTAACTTGTCTCCAAACATAAGAAGACGGGGATCGAGGTTCAAGGGACTCGCAGAATTTGATCCAACCAAGTTTTTTCGTTTTATAAATCACTCTCCGAAATTTGGCATCACTGCGTTGATAATCAAGAAAGTTCCCCATTGTCATACAGGCCGAGTATGCTAATTCGGCAAAAGTACGCCGGTTTACAAAATCACTGCATTCCTGATCCCATCAGGGATTGAAAGGCAACTGATTTTGTGTGGAGTGTTTTTTGGAGATAAAGAGATCAGCGCTTGAAATAATAGCTGAAAGGAATCGATCATAATAAACAATTACATTCTCATCACTAATAGACTCAGGAAGAGAGCCCAACATGTTATCAACAGAGTAAGCATACTCTATCCAGTTCGCTTTATTTAAATTATATGAAAGCAAGGGCTTAAAGAAAGGAAGAGGAGAGTGTCTATTATTTAAAGAGAGGAGAATAGGAAAGTGGTCACTACCATAGGAGGAAGGGAGAGTACTCCATGATAGTAAGGAAGATGTAGATGGCGAGGCTAATGAAAGGTCAACTGCAGTCTTGGGATTTTGATTAGGATATACTCTACGGGTCGGTGAACCATCATTTAAAATACAGAGATTGAGATCATCAATCATGTCCACCAACAAAGGAGAGAATCCATCGCAAAAATAGCACCCCCACAAAGTGTGGTGAGTATTAAAATCACCCATGACTAGAACAGGACTGGGAAGGGAAGAGATGATAGACTTTAACTCAGGGAAAAGAGAAGAAGAAGGATAAGGAATATAGAGTGACAGAAAAGATATATCAAAAGTTCTTATAGCAACAGCATTTATCTGTTGACTATACGTGGGAAGAGGGATCAGGGAATATGGAGTGGAGTGCCGGATAAGGATGGCACTACCCCCATACCCGTCAATTCTGTCATCCCTCAAACAAGCAAAACCCGATACCCTAAAACGGGAACCGGGAATCAGCCATGTTTCAGAGATGGCAATAATGACAGGCTCATATAGGGTAATAATAGAAAGCAGTTCGTGTTTTTTAGGACGAAGGCTTTTACTATTCCACTGAAGGAAGTTGAGTGGGGCCATTTCTAAGGATATTGAAAATATGGAGCAAGTTCTGGGCAACGTTGGACGGTAGGGGAATTTCATCATCAGTTGAAATAATAAATTTAAGAGTTTCTGTTAAATTTAAAACAAGGTTAGATCTAGAAAGCTCATAAGGAGATTCATTGTTGCTGTTTATAGTACAGCCATTTGGTAAGAAACAAGGAGAGTTGCTGGTGATGGCTTGATGAGCTAGTCTATCATAGCCTTTAGTAAGAGGAGCACGAGGACGAGGAGAACGGAGAACAGTTTTGGTGTACGATTTCCTGGTATGAACCTGAGTATTGCTAAGACTGGGTTGCGACATTGATACAAGAGGTGGAGAAAACATTTCCTTAGCCATATCAGCATAGGAACGCCTTACCTGGGGGAACCGGGAGGATGCTTCCATATAGGATATATTTTTCTGCGACATTAATGTTTTAATGTTTTGCTGCCTTACAAACTCAGGGCAGTCCTTGTCAATAGCATAGTGCTTTGCCGAGCAATACAAACAAGTAGAATTATCCTTTGAGATATGATTTGAGACATGCATCCCCAGTGTGTGGTTGGGAACACCTGTAACACCTTGGTTTAGACCTACATTGTGTTTTTATGTGACCAAAATGACAACAACTCATGCATTGAATAGTAGGGAGGTTATAGGTCTCAACGGGTAAGGAAGTGTGGTATGAGTACACTTTTGGTGGCAATACTTGGCCACGAAATGTTAAGACAACTGACTGGGTCGGGATCCAAGTCTCATATTATATAATTCATAGTCTTACGATTTAGTCTTCTGGCCTTCAAAACCTGAGTACAGCCTGAGGGGAATTCCAGAGACGACACAAATTCGTCCATTGCCCAGTCTACGGGGACTCCCTTTACTAGACCCATTCTAGTAATATTAAAAGTTGGGATTACAGCAACATATTTTGATAAATTCAGAATAGGATTACTTATGAAGTTATTTGCAGCTACAGCAGTCGAAAACTGGACTTCGATTTTGTTACGACCTACATTTTTAACACCATCATTCACAATGTTTTGTACTTTGTTATAGTATAAGAACTGGCCGAATTTGATTGCTCTGATGGTAGTACCTACCGCTGGCTCAGGAGTTTCCCGAGACACGTAAACAATGAAAGGACCCTTGTTATCCTCAGAATAGCACTTAGAACCGGACAGAGATGGATGCATATAGACGTGTTGAATTGATGGTGTAGCCGACGACGGATCGACTATAGTTTTCTTACTAACGTCATTAACAATTTCCTCACTTTGAAGCTTTCGTGAAGCAGTGGATATAGGTACAGACATCCCTCCAGGGTCCGGTGGATCAGGCGGTGTATCAGGATCAATAATATCTATCAAAAACGACTCACAATACTTACAATGCCTATCACCAAGTTAGTAAAAGATTAATTTACACAGATGAATTAATTTACACATAAACTATATTCACTAAATACAAATTAAACCGCACAAATTGCACAAACACGTGTGTTAACCAAAGCTAACGCAGGCGAAGTCCAAGAAAAAATAATTCGAATAAATGTCAATATATGACATGTACATTTATTCCGAGAGCTGGCGACGAATTTTGGGAAGGTCCTTTTGGCAAGTTGAAATTGTAAAAAAATATAATTTCGTGAATTGGCGACTCCAGTCCCGCGAGTCTGGTATAGCTTTAGCGGTTATTTCGTTACTGCGCAGTATATAACGTTTGCAAAATAATATCTAAAAAACATATTTTTGGCAACTTGATTTTTATTTAATCTTTTAATTTAGTTTTCATATAATTCATAAAAAAGAACCCCAGACGTTTTTGTCGTTTATAAAATATTGCCAGACCTTTCTAAAGATGCTTTATTAAAATTCTCAAAAAATATACTTTTGGCAATCTGAAACTTTAATCACGTATTTATTGAGTAATTTTCAATAATAAATCGCCAGAAACTGCTTAAATTTGCTTATACGATTATGTGGCTTAAATAATTAATATTTTATTTTTTCTTTATGGTTATAAATATAATAATGGCAACACTAAATATAAATTACTAATTAATATTTGTTTCTAAAAAATTGTAATAATTATAATAATAACAGCTAAAATGGAATAAATAATATTCCATAATATTCAATTACAAAACTAATTAAAAAAATAAAAATGTTAAAAATTAAAAAAAAATATTGTTAGGTACTTTGGTGCCATTTTTCAATTTTTTGAATTCATTTTGTTATTTGTGGGTAGCCTGCCTGTAACAAGTATATGCGTTTGAGACGTCTATAACCTTAGTCTCTTTCGTAACCATGATTGTTGTAAAACATTCGAAACGTCGGGAACCAAAAATCTAAATAAATCTGCGAAAAAATCCCAAAAGATAGTTTTATTTAAAATGTCAAATATTCAGGTAAATCTAAGAAAGTATTTTTGAAATATATACCTTAAAATAAATTGCGTAATTAACGTAACTAAAAAACAAACGCTAACAAACTTAGTTGCTACCTTGAATTTTATCATTTTATCTACAAATTAAAACTAATCAATAGCTAAACGATAACCTACGTGTACCTCTATCTGTCTACGTCTTACGTCGATAACTTTAAACAATTAACTTGACATAATAATTACATGGTGGATTTGGTAAACTAACATTAGGAGAGGCATTTGATGATAAAGACACTTACAGAATTTGCTAATACCTGCTGTATAACTCTTGTTTATTTAGTCATAGAAGGATTCGGCTGATGTTATATTATGGGAGTAACTTAGGCTACTTTTATTTTGGAAAATGAACTAAAAAAAAACGTACCTACCTGAGTACGGACCCAAGTACCTACCTAAACAACAGTTCGTCTCGTCAGGTAAACCGCGTTGGACGCGCATAATGCGTTATGAGTTTATCTGTTGGCCCAAGTTGTAAGAGATGGCGGGTCAAGTAATTATTAATGAATTTTTAACATTTGTGCAAAATAAAATAGATATATTAGATGAATTTAGTATAGTGCAGATTTGTGCTAGCAATTTTTCCGGTGTTGAAATTCAAATGGAAAGTGTGTTTTATATAACATATGTGGTGACAAGGTACGAAATGTCCATAGAAAAGGAGAAGATGAGAAGAAGCGAAATATTAAGGACGTTATCAAGCTACTGAAGGAAGTCGACCCTGATGCCCAGCCAACTTTTGTTGCTAAAGACCTGAATCGCTTGCCACCGGTTTCATTTGACTATATCGTTGTAACTCGATTGTTGAAAGATATGACAATTATGAAGACGGAACTATCTGACTTTCAGACTAAGATGAGTGCTGAAATTAATGAGCTGCGTAATGTTTTTGAACACCAGAAAAATAAATGCAAAGAAACTAGTACGTCCCAGTTAACACCCGTGCATTTAAACACGCTACCGCTTATGTCTATACCACGTACTAACAACACGAAACCGGTTGAAGCGGTATTTACGCCAACGTATAGGGATATTGTAAGTGTTGCGCCCGCGACGACCTAAATTCGATCATATGAAAACGACACCGAAAGCTGAGATTTGCATGCTTAGTAAGAACGGACTAAGTTCAAAGTCGAACGATAACGAGCAATCTGATTGCGATGATAACTTTACATTAGATAAGAATAAAAAACGTAAATATAAAATTAATAATTTGCGAGGAACTTGTGAAACTACGGGAAAGATACGAGTGGTAGAATCTCAATGTTCGATTTACGTTTCTCGTGCGATGAAATCTGTAACATTAAATGGCAAAGTGTTAAAATCTGTAGAGTCCACTAAATTCCTAGGTATTATCATAGATTCGAAATTGCAGTGGGGCATTATATTGAGGGGCTAGCGAGTAGACTCAGCTCTGCAGCGTTCGCGGTAAAAAAAATAAGACTTCTTACTGATGTAGATACAGCTCGCATAGTATATTTTAGTTATTTTCATAGTATTATGTCCTATGGTATCTTACTATGGGTAAATGCAGCTGCTATTAATACGATTTTTGTCCTGCAGAAAAGAGCTATTCGTGCAGTTTATAGTCTAGGTCCTAGAGTGTCATTAAGAGATAAGTTTAAAGAAATAAAAATATTGACTGTTGCTTCTCAGTACGTGTACGAAAATGTTATGTATGTCCGTAAAAATATACACGAATTTCCCAAGAAGTGTGACATGCATAACATTAATACTATGAGCAAACACAAACTTGTAATGCCTGTGACTCATCTACACAGAGTCAGTAATTCTTTTTATGGACAATGTATACGTTTGTACAACAGGATCCCAGAAAACGTTCAAAAGACTTCTATCGCCAAATTCAAAAAAATTGTTAAAGAACGTTTGTGTGCTAAAGGCTATTATACAATAAATGATTTTATAGAAGATGGCACACCTTGGGAATGAAATGATCGCCTACAGGCTACTTCAACTTGATAAAAATATTGTAAATTATAATTTTACTTTAAAAAAAGATTATACCTCAAGAAAAGATATTGGTCCCGCTGAGTTTCTTTCTACAGTTCTTCTCAGGTCTGAGGCTTCTTCTTTCCGAACTGATAGTAGACTCATAACGTTCAGTAAAAAATTGTAATAATTTAATGCTGAATAAAATATTTTGATTTGATTTGATTTGATCTAAATAGTGGAGTGACCCACTTTTCAAATAAACAGTAATTATCATTTGGTACTAAAAGATTACCAGTTCTGTGTATACCCCTTGCTCTAAGCATTTTACCACTTAAATTGAAATCTCCAATATATGTTGGAGCAGGACATTTTATAAAATCTTTCTCAACACCACCTGCAGTAGTAACAATACAATCTACAAGTTTATTCTTAACCAAAAATAGAATCGACTCTCGTAAACCGGACGAAATCATATTCGAAGTATATCCTAGAAAAATAGTGCAACTCGTTTTCATTTCAATAAATATATCTTCTTCATCTGGATCATTTATTTCTTCAGTTAAAGGTACAAATCGACATTTTAGCATTTTATTGATTTCATTGACAGCTTTCCCGAAGTTAGTAGCTTGAAAACCCGAGCTTGCGTATGTAGCTCTCGAGTATTTTGTTGTAAATTACAAAAAATGGCACTGATTACAACTTGTTTGTAATCAGTACCATTTTCCCAGTTATACCCTGCGACTGTTGGAGTTTCTGCAGGAAGCTTTTGACTTGATACCAAGACAGCACTTACAGCTACGTCGAGTGCTAAAGATTTCTTGTCGATTTTAGCTTGTATTAATCCATTTTTGATAAGCGCGAGTATGTTATGGTTAATTGTTTTTCTTAATTACCAATAATTCAGACCCAGTAATATTTTAATACCCGTTTCGATTTCTTGATTAATATAAATATAAAAAAAAAATGTGTTGTAGATTTTGGGTACGATTATATTTTCGTCAGGACTGTAATGTTTAATTTACAATTAACAACTGTCATTGTCATATGCAAGGACAACTAATAAAAATCGCGGCCGACTTCCTTATCTTAAGCATTAGGCGCATATTATGATAATGTTGTTAGCTACCACAATCAAGAATTTTTGTAAGAGAAAAAGTTGGGCGTCTCTGGTCTCGTCAAAATGAAGCTACTCACGGAAAATTAGCTTGATACTAATCACTTGTAAAAATGAACCAGAGATCCTGGACTATATGGGTTATTAACTAACATATAAACAGGCTAATAGTAACATCAACGTTATTATCAAAATTCCAATGTTATGTACACCTGAAACTTACAGTCTCCTTCCTTTCTCTCCTTTTTTTAAGTTATTTTAAAGTTTATTTATATTATTACTTATTTTGTTAAGCTTTTTGCCCGCGGCTACAATCGTGTGGACTAAAGAATTTACTCAGTTTTAACTTCCATTGAATTTATATACATGTACATTTATGTTATCAAAACACTAAAAAGTAGAAAATAACTGGAAAGGAGTTTTCATTTAATATAGATAATAGATACCTAATCAGATATTTTCGAAGTCGGTGTAAGCTGAAACAAATCAAAGCAAAGCTTATATCACAAATTGATGTATAATATTTTATACTATATGTAATTATAGTGCATATTTACATACTAGATATTTATATCCTAAAGCAGTATCGGCTGGCACCGACTTCAAAAATATCTGATTAGTGACTAGGTATCTATAGTAAATGAAATCTCCCATTCGTTATTTTTTACCCAACTGCGGTGAAGTTCACAGGAGGGTTATGTGTTTGACCTGTATGTATGTATGTCCGATCCTATGTTTCCTCGCAATTACTAATCGGCTTAACCGATTTTGATTATTTCTACTTCAGTCGATTCGTGTTATTATCTATATAGATATCATTAACATTCAAAATGGACGATCTAAGGTACCAATTTGTGTGTCTTGAATTTTTTTTTACTTCCGAATCAATTGAGTGGGGTATCAAAATACTTGACGACACGTTTGGCTCAGTTTGTAGTGACCCTACTTGCTGTGCCAGCTGTCGTTGGTTCGAGTCCCGCTGGACGCATTGATTTGTGTGATGAGCACGAATGTGTGTACTCTAGTCATGGTTGTTTATTTTTATAAAATGAATGTAATTAAAGTTATATATGTGTAGTGTATCAAGTATCTGGTATCCATAACACAAGCCTCGTAGCTTACCATGGTACTAGATGGTGCTGTGTGTTAAATGTTAATGTCCCAACATATAAAAAAAACAGAATTACAAAAATATATGCAATTCATAATTGTTAAATAAAACTAAAAATGTCTAACTAACCAAAACTAGAGACATGGTACATATGTTTGTACATGTTTTCTAATAGCTGCATGTACGAGTATGTGTCTCCAGCTGCATAATACCGTAGTATGTTGCTTTGTCAACTAGTTCCTATCTTTTTAGTCCGCTTTTTACACAATCAGTTCTTTTTAATTTTTTATAATTTTTTTTTGTATGTATTGAAGTAGTTTTTTTTAATTTATTGTATTTTGCATTTCATTATTTGCATCTAGAAGTATGTAAGTATCTGAAGTATTTTTAGCGAATATGTCCATACAAACGTGCTAACCCGTAAAAAAAAAAATTGCCACCCCTTTTTTCGTATGAGCGGAATTTCGAAAAACTTTGTAATACATGTGTGTAGTTTTGTTTATCAGTTCAATCAAGAAATACAAAAATTCAAGTTTTTAACCCCTGTGGTTTAGGCTCTACGTACTTGTTGTTCTGATTGATGAATCAGTCAGAACTAGCAATAATATAAAAAAAAGTAAAAAATTAATAATAAAATTAATTTTCTTAAGTGTTTAAGAAATTTATATCAAAATGTTTTTTTTATTTATATATTGGGATATTAACACACAGCACCGTCTAGTTCCATGGTAAGCTATGAGGTTTGTATTATGGGTACCAGATAGTTGATACACTAAACATGTAAGTATATTTTGAATTACATATTATATATATAAACAACATTCGTCATCGCACAATTGAATGTCCCCAGCGGGACTCGAACCCTCGTATTAATAGTAAAAATGTTGTTTATAATTAAATGACTTATCATTTTTAGCAAAGCGTTACAAGCAAAGGGGTATTAGCACGGACTCGTTTATAATACAATCCACGTTTTAAATATCATTACTATTTATTATATGATAAGATCATGTATTTGTATATAAGTATATTATGTGTATATGTAAGTATATTATCAGAGAGAGAGAATTTGTTACTTAATTCTTAGGAGCTCTAAGGCACAGTCGTACGAACATTATTCTGCTCAGTTAAAGTTATAATGAAATTGATATTTTACTTCTTGGTAATATTTATGAGTTTAAGGTATATAGATGGATTAAAAATCTTATGTGTGTTTTCTTTCTTTGGTAAAAGTAATTCCTTGCTGGGTCATGCTATGGTGAAACACTTGTCGCGAGCTGGACATGAGGTAAATAATTTTGTTTTTAAGTGGACACTTCCAAAATATTTCGTCGCCTTAGCGCTTATTTGTCCAAACCACCAATACTTGTTATACTTTACAGAAAAGAGATTTTATCCTCTATTTCAAAAACAAAGCTTTATTTATAAGATTTTATATACATATATAGATAAAACGCAATCGGCTTTAATAAAGTAAAATGTATATTTAATACCAATAGAATTGACATTTAAAAGTCAATAATTCTGTGTTTAAAACTTCTTCGGTAAATTGGTCTTTTGGACAAATAAGCACTGATATAACGATTTGATAACTAAATATGTATAGTAATAGATAAAAACTTGTAGTAACAGATGCCTAAAATATTTGATAACTAGACATAGACTCATTTGTGGAACTTTTTATTGGCTACTAGAAAACCCTTCAAGTGTGGACTCATATTATGATTCGTTTTATTCATCAAGAAGGTATGGGATTCACCCATACATTTGAATTCTTTAAAATTGTGTTTTTTTAAGAGTCTTGATTCAAGACTAATCTCATGACGATAATTCATCAACATTACAAGGGAACATAAGATTAGACAAACACCCCTCTATAGGTCAAACACATAACCCTCCTTTAGGCTTCGCCGCAGTCGGGTAAAAAAGTAGCACTTTACAATGTAACATAACTCGTAATAAAGGAATTATTGCATGATTCATCAATGCTCACTGAAGAAGAAGAATTGCGAATGGATAAATGTTATTTTTCTAATCTGATGGAAGTTTGTGCGTTCCAGCACTATTATCAAAAAAGAAAAGTCTTAAGGAGATGAAAATTGAGAAACGGATAATTTGGACAGTATATGTTTTATTTTTCAGGTTACATATATAACACCGCGTCCACCGAAAGTTCTACAAAAAGATGTTCATATAATAGACATTAGTAGTATTATGGACCGTTATATATCAAGTCAGTTCGAATTTTTTAAGCTTAGAAAAATCATCTATACAATCACAAATAGAAATATTATCATTTGCAATTTCAGATGAAATCGTAAATTTAACAGGGATATTAGATAGACCAAAACAAGTGGACAATTTGATACCTTTATTCACACAGTTAATTGAATTAACGCAAGAAACAGTTGAAAACCCTAATGTGCAGAGTTTATTGACAGACAACAGTCAAAATTTTGACATAATTATTGCTGAGTGGCCATTCAATGAAGTATACGCTGGGTAAGGATATTTTTGGTACGCCTCTTAATAGGGAGATAGGGTATTTTGTACAATCATGAACACATGCGAGATCAAGCGTTATGGGCACGGTGGACTTGCCCACAACCCTAAGAATAATGTTATCCAATGCCTTAACTACATTAAAAAAAGCTGTTTTACAAATATTGGCGACTTTCCAGGTCAGATTTTTTTCTATTCTACGCTACGTAAAGTACCTTTTCAGGAAATATATTGGTCATGAGCAAGTCCGTTCTTCGATACACACTTAGCCAACTTTCGGGTAGCTCTGACCACAACCTTTTTTGAATCGCGCGGATTGTTGTGCATTGTGCATGATTGATATAAAATATTTATCTGTGATTGAACACACAAGTTAATGCATACATTAGTTAAATTTGACTTGTTACTGCGCGCACTGTATGCAATTTTAGTAATAAACGTAGAATAAATATAAATAATAATCACTATATTTATAACTAGCAGAACCCGCGGCTGCGCTCGCGATCAAACTACAAAAAAATAAACTTTTTCGCAATACATAATTTAATACTTTCGAAAAAAAAATTAAAAATTTCGAATAATATCTAATACTATACACTTTCCGTGTATTTCGCATTAAAATTGAAAGAGTTTCATACAATCTTTTATCCCCTATTTTATCCTTTAGGGGATGAATTTCGAAAAATCTTTTCTACTAAAAAATTAAAATCCACTAAGGGAGATGAACCTACATCGTATAAGGTATGTGTTCTCCAAATTTCACGTTTCTACGACCAGCGGTTGAGGCTGTGCGTTGATCGATCAGTCAGTCAGCCAGAACAAAGCATTTTATGTATAATAGACATACACATAATATACATATAATTATTCTGTTTCAAGATTTTTTATGTCTTAAAGAATCTCAATTTGTTGGTAGGTTTTCAGCAATATATAAATGTCCCCTTATCTGGTTCTCCACCATAACACCTCATTGGATGATTTTGCAATTAGTTGATGAAGCTCCAGACCCTGCAGTTTACAACGTCAATTTTGCGTCACAAAATATACAACCGTTTACATTTTTAGAAAGAATAACAGAATTATGTCAATTCTTATGGGGGAGGTTTGTACAGAAAATGTAAGTACATATTTTTTTACTTTATTGACTGCTCACTGGCACACTTAGTTTTGGCCTGACTATATAAATAATCTATTCATTTATTACTATATCCTCGCTTATAATACTTTTCTCTCTCTACGTCAATGTTTAATTTTCATAAATTACGTAAAATGAGACTTCTTGCTATTGCAACATTCATTCTGTAAATACGTTTTATTATATTTCTTTTCCAGATATCTGTCTAGTTTTGAAAACGAAACGTATGAAAAACTTTTTGGTTATTTCGCTCGCAATAGAAGTCAAATCTTACCATCTTTAGAAGAACTTCGTTACAATGCATCATTGGTTTTAAGTAATTCCCATATATCTTTGGGCTCATCGGAAAGACTTCCACAAAATGTTATACCTATTGCAGGTTTTCATTTAGATAGCAACATTGACCCTTTACCAAAAGTAAGTTATTCTTTACTTAATTTCATCAAAAGAGTATTACTGTTATTATAATATATTTACAAATATTAAAGAAAAATCGGAAAAGTATTCATCTGACTCCCACACAGAGGGTTTTATATGAAGCATTAAAATTATGTTGTTTTACATACTAATTTGTTGTATTCAGCCCTTTTTAACGTCCCACTGCTGGGGGTGGGCCTCCCTCCAATACGAGGGGATCAGACCATAGCCCACCACGCTGGCCAAGTGCGGGTGGACTTCACTAATTTATTACGTTAAATATATTATATTTAGTATTTATCACATAAAATATACATTTCACTGACTATGTTTTAGACTTTAAAAGCATGTATCTTCAACAGCTATTGGCTAGAATGAATACTCGTAAGATCTCTCCAGAAATATCCTACACGCTTATGTGGACTTCTTATACTTTTTTTCGCCCCTCAAATGCATGTTTAATGTTTATATATGTGCATACAAAATTGTCTACCTACCTTTCAGCAATATAACTCCGATACTCTTCAAGTAGATGGTTGTGACATACGGACAAACTAAAAGACGTACCTACTTCATGAAATTATATTACATGCTTAGTATATTATATAGTTTCATTTTAGCCTAGTCGTTACGGGACCCTAAAAACTAACTAATAACTGGTTTTCGCAAGATATTGGACAATAAAATGTGTATTACTATTAAAGGTATTAAATATTACTTGTATTTTCGTGTAATAAAATAAATAATACTGCAATTTTAGACTTTGAAAACTATCATGGACAACGCGCAACACGGCGTCATATATTTTAGCATGGGATCAAACTTGGAAAGCAAATATATGCCAGAAATTTTGAAACAAGATCTATTGAACTTATTTGGTAAATTGAAACAGACAGTTATATGGAAATTTGAAGAAGAATTACTGAATAAACCTGACAACGTCCACTTATTAAAGTGGGCTCCACAACATAGCATCCTAGGTGAATTGATTAATTATAATCGGACAATGACATAACTTTTAAAGTATACTAGCAGAAAAAACTACAAAAAAATATCTAAAAAGGTAGTTTCATACAAACTTTTAGCCCCTATTTTACCCTCTTATAAGATGAATTTCGAAAAATACTAAGACACGTATTTATTTAATTTTATTCTGTTAATATACCAAGTTTCAAGTAATTTTGATAATAAATACTTTTTTTTGGATTTATTATAACGTGTTTTCCCGTGGGAATTAAGTAATCACGTCAATCCTTCACTCCGTTTTGACGTGAAAGAAGGACAAACAAACAAACACAATTTTACATTTATAATATTAGTATGGATTTATGTTAATCTTTTTAAAGCTCATACTTCTCAAGTTTCAACTTTAACTAAAATCTTATATTAAACCTAAGTTATGCTACTAGCAAGTTAAAATCTAATAAATAAATATCTCGTGTCACGGTGTTGTGGTCGCACTCCTCCGAAACGGCGCGACCGATTTTAAATGATTTCTTTGTATGCTTCATTATTAGGTATGAGAATAGGCCGTAAAGTATTTCTCACCATCCTACCCCCACCCTCCATTTTTAAATCGCGATTTTAGTGTATACTAAAATCGCGATTTAAAAATGGAGGCAAATATTTGTATGAACTGTTCTGCTAGTTAATTAATATTATTTAAATATTAAATAAAATTAACAATTTATTTACAGCACACAAAAATTGCATCATATTCATGACTCATGGTGGTTTGCTATCGACGACTGAAGCATTACACTTTGGTGTCCCCTTAATCGGTATACCTGGGCGTGCTGATCAGTTCCCGAATATCAACAGGGCTGTTTCTAAAGGCTTTGCTATCAAAGTCAATTTAAGTTACACTTTAGCAGCTGATTTGGAAATAGCTTTGCAGGAGATGCTCAATAATCCGAGGTTAGTTCATGTTTTATTTAATTATGTAATTATTATTGCGTTCATCGGGTACTCTCAACAAGACCAGTAAAATTAATTTTAACATAAGCTTAATTATAAAAAGAAATTTGATATACATAAAAAAAAGATTCCGACGAATTGAGAACCTCCTCCTTTTTGGAAGTCGGTTAAAAATAGCCATAATATGGAAAATGCATTATTAAACTAAATTCATAAGCCGTATTATCGCCTTGTTTCGTTTATTTTTCGTCGTTAAACCCACAAATAAAAAGATAACATTCATTATGATATTAAAATATTATACATTGCATTATTTTAAGCTATTTATTATAATATAATATAAATAAGATTACTAGGATTGTTTATGAGTTTAGTGTTTATGAAGATTATAATTATGCATTAAAATATTGTGTGCATGGTATTTATTAACATAATTATAATAGCCTCGTTAGTCTACTGGCTAGCATATACGGCAGTAGATCTGGTGGTCCTGGGTTCGAGTCCTGAGTCGGGTAAAGAATAATTAATTATTTAATTTACAGTAGAGAACACGTGTCGCATCCATGTCTCTGCGTTCACACGCAATACCCTACAAAACCTTATCTTGCTAATTTATTTCAATGTGAAATACGTTAGAATGACAACATTAAAATAACAACATACCTAAGAATTTTAATGTACTTTAATATCATATATATACGGTATACACATTTAATATGTTTATACCGTTTCATTTTCAGATATACAACCAAAGCTAAAGAGCTATCTATGATTTACCATGACAGACCAGTACCTCCAGCTGACGAATTAGTCCATTGGGTAGAGCACGTCGCCAAAACCGGTGGAGCTATACACTTACGCTCTCCCGCTCTAATGGTGTCATGGTATCAGAAATATTATATAGACTTAGGCCTACTTATAGTGGCTGTTCTCTATTGCCTGAAGTGGGTGACTAAAGCAATTATCGGACTTGCAATGAAAAATAGAAAAGAAAATAAGAAAAAAAGTCAATAAAGAATAATATTTAAGCAATAATTTCTATTATATTTAGGGAGAGTGTGAATTTTATAAGTTAGGATGTGTAGGAAAATCTCCGGAACCACTGCATTTATTTGAAAATACTTGTACTATTTGAAAGGCACATTGTTTCAGATGTACATAAGCTATATTACGTATAATATGTTGTGCAAATTAGCTAAAGTTACGATAATATTTAATCAACTAAATCAAAAATGTTGAGTTTTTTTAGAGCTTTCACATCGTACAGGAGCATCAGAGCTTAAGAATTTATATTTTAAACCTCCAAAAGCACTCTCTTGTACAAGTTTCAGATGAACTTTTCTCAGTTAAATTACCAATTAATATACTCCAAGTGGGTGGGAGTTTTCGTGTGGATTTATTTCATTGACTCTCTTTAAATTAAAATGGCAAGAGTTCCTCAAAAGAATTAATGAAAATCGAGTTCCATGAGAATGATTCAAGAGTGCTAGTAAAAGTCCAGTTGATTACTTTGATTCGATTTCAAATTTCAATATATTATAACAATACCTATGTTATGTTATGTGTTGTATATCGGTGAATATCGAAACTTTATTACCTGTGTATATTTTGTGTTTTTTTTTTAATTTTTAACCTATTGACAAAATAGGAAAGAATTGTGCTTGTTAAAATATGGAGCCTCACCCGGTAAAAGAAACACACTCTACATACTCTGCTTCTTTATAATATTAGTATAGATTGTTAAAAGCTGACAAATAGACGATAATATTTTTTTTAACTACAAGCACTCAGTCAATAAAGTAAGAGGAATAATGAAAATATATTTTTAAAATGAAATTTCGTAATTTTATTGAAAAATCAACTATAACTTATAAGGTGCTGAGTCTGCACTGCGTGTTCATAGATGGCGTTGCTTACACCTTGCGTGTGGTAAAACACGGATAAAAACAGTTAAAATCACTACGTCCCTGATGAATTTTGCTCTATTTATATATTTTAGTACATACATATAGTTCGACGGTTTGCAGAACAACGCCATCTATCGCATAAATAAGAAAACAATGCTTAATTGTTTTATTAGTCTTTTTTATGCCTCCGGCTCACAGCTGTATATTTATTATTGTTATTATCTTATTAAAATCGTCATGAAAAAGATAAAGATTTTTTTTATTTAATTAATAAATAATTCGCAATTTACGCAGTTGGATTTTTTGTAATATTCTAATTATTTTTTTATTACTTTATTTTCTGTGGATACTTTAATGTACACTTAATTGAGACATAATCAGATATTAAAAAAAATAGTAGTGTTACTTGTCAAAAAGGTAAAACTCTTTCTTATCTCCAAAAGGTGATTTTTTCTCCATATACAAAGTGGAGGAAAAAGTTAAAATTTTAAACTAATCAGAACCGGAACGATGCATGGAAATTGGAAAGGTCTCTATTGTAAATGAAAACTATATATATTTAATTTGAACAATTTAATATCAGTAAATATTTATGTTACCTACATTTTATTACATGGCATACGATTTTTTTAAATTATATAATAAAATTCCTATATAATTTTAAACTTAATTTTCTTACGTGATGGAAACAAATGAACACATGAGATCACATCGCCAATTAATTCTTAATCTAATTTGTTGATAATTCATAAACTACTTTTATGTTCTAATTCCATATTAAAATGGCTTGATCATAAAAATGCTATACTGAGTTATGATATTTTACAACTAATAAGTATAATAATAATGTCACTTTATCGAAATCGATAAAAAATCGATTCAGAGTGAAAGTATGAGTTAGGTACATTATGTACGTACACACGCTATATAAACGGCCAACATTAATAATCTATCTTTAGATTGTTTTACATACCAGAGATATTTATATGACATTAGCAACTTACCCTCGTTTCGCTCTGGTCTATGTGCGCGGATTTTTCACAATTTCGAGGGTTAAATTATTTTAAGTATCGTATATAGTTTCTTATGCATTTAGTAAAAAGCTATTATATAGACATTACAAACAGACACTTCAATTTTATTTTTCTGTATAGATAAACCTAAGCTAATTTAAATTATACATTACATTATATTTGCGTGGATTTAGTAAAAATTTATACATATACCATATACCTACCTATAATAAATTTGTAACTGAGTCCAATCTGTATACTAAATATTTTTTGGAAAATTTTATTGAAATTGTCATTATTATCGATAAGAAGGCCGAATCTACAGTTTTTAGAATTTTTGTCTGTTTCTCTGTGTATCTGTCTGGGAACGCATCATGAGAAAACCACTGAACAAGTTTTGATGAAATTTGTTATGATGATCAGATCAGGTCGAAATGGGATACGTACCTTGTACTGCGGGAAAATATCTCACCTCTGAGAAATCTATACTAACCGTTAAAACTTACCAAGAGACGAACCCGAGCAGAGACAGGATGAGTCGCTAGTAATGTTATATATTGTGATCTAGCAAGATGAAACGCGAATAAAGATTATTAATTTCGACCGGAAGTCGTTTTTAAAATCTACCCATTGCATATTCAAGGCTTATAATAGAGAAATTCGTTAATACTAAGGCACTCTAAGCTCTAGTATTTATCTATTTATTACTAGTATATCGTAAGACTTTGTCTCAAGTAGACTGTATAACATAAACATCTCTAATAAAAAGTAAAATGATATAATTACAATTTTGTACCAAACCCGCACATTTCTCGAATTCATAATATTTATGTCGTCGGCAAACCCGGAGGTCCTGGGTTCAGGTCCCGGGTCGAGCCAAGTTTAGTTATTGAGTCTTTCTGTAGAGTAAGCCTCAGTAACAGCCCGGAGTTGGGATGTTGGCAGTGTCTCATCCCCGTGCCTCGGAGAGCACGTAAAGCCGTCGGTCCTGCGCCGACACTCTCACTGGTCGTGTCGAGTGGTCGTCCCACCGGAGTATGAGAGTGACAGGAACAGAGAGTGCACGTTGTGTCTGCGCGTACACTTGAGCACTATAATATCTCCTGCGCAGTTGGCTAGTCTCAATGAGATCGGTCAGGAGAACATCATCATGACTACTATAAAATTATAAATAAATATGTCGGGACATCACTACCATCTAGTTCCCAAGTAAGCTACGAGGCTCTTGTTATGGGTACCACATAGTTGGTACACTACACATGTATGACTTTAAATACATACATATTATAAATATAAACACCCATGACTGGAGTACAAACATTCGTGCTCATCACACAAATAAATGCCCCCTGCGGCACTGGAATCCGCGACCGCCGGCACAGAAAGTAGGGTCACTACAACTAAGCCAAACGTGTCGTCAAATTCAATTTGAAGGACTTAAGAATGGAGTAAAAATGAAACTTACGTTATGGTTTCCATTCGCAAAAGTCCTATTTAATATTACAAATCAATGCCACAAGCATAACTAGCATAAAACTAGCGACTCACCCTCGTTTCGCTCGGGTTCGTCCCTAGCTTGTTTACCAATACAAACTTTCATCTCCATTTTACCCCCTTAAGGGATGATTTCCGGGATAAAAAGTATCCTAAATGTCCTTCCCAGGGTCTCAAACTATCTTCTTACCAAATTTCATCTAAATCGCTTCTGTAGATCCAGAGATACCCCCTATAACCTCACAAACTCACAAACTCACCAACTATACCTCTTTATAATATTAGTATAGTATTGTTAAATTTTTAAACTATAGAAGAACTCATGTAATTGCTAACAAATACATTTGTTAGCAATGAGCATCGTCTGTAAAATATTGCTTCGTGAATCTGTCCCCTTTACTCCCCACTACCGTGGAATAATATCTCCCGGAAATCGAACCCTTAACCTTGAATTTAACAGACAATGTTATATTAGAAAATATTTCGTAAATGTAACGGGAGGTAGTGACGAGAAGGTAATCCTCGAGTAAGATCGCGTTCACTCATAGATGGCACTCTCGGTTTGCGATGAGGCACTATAGCGTTGCCTTCCACAGCTAAACCATTACGTGCTCTGTAAAAAATAAATAATATTTTAGTTATGTTTGCTTTTGACAATGAAAAAGATGAAACTTCAAAGCATTCAAATAAAATTTTGGAGAAAAATCTATTAATTTAAATAACTTCCAATAGTTAGCGTTGTATGTGTTTATGATCGGCTTTTTAAATAAAAATATTATACCAGAAAATAGATCTTGTAAATATTATTCCTAGTAAACGAAAGTCACATAATGGGATCCAAAATTTAATTTCACAACTTTACCGATAAATGTAAAATCAATAATTTCTGCACAGATTTTAGATTATATACTATACTAGTATTTGCGAAAAAAAATATTGGCAAGCAATTGGTACATTTCGGATCAACACCACCTATCATTTATTTAGGTCAAACAAATTGAAAAGCTCAAAAAAAGCTCGAATTGGTACGTCAACAATTTTAGAATGAATGAGATGAAATATAATAGTATAGTATAATGCCATGCCAGTAGTATCATGCTATTAATAAGCATACGCCGTCCATCCGTTTTTTCTATTTTAAAAGAACTATATATTATCTACTAAACTATAATAGATAGCCAATAAAATACACGACTGCCCACCATAGTATGAATTTCAACTGGCTAGGTCCACCCGTTCCTGAGAAAATCGGTGGTGACACACGGACAGACAGACGGACAAGAGAGTGATCTTATAAGGGTTCCTTTTTTTAACCTTTTGAGGTACGGAACCCTAAAAGTAAAAATTAAAAAAGTAAGGATTCCCCCATTCAAGATATTTGCTTATAGGGCTCCTATATATCCAACGCAGGTCACAATACCTTATTGGCGTAGGCTCGTCTTCTGGAAGCCAGCAATGTAGGGAGTACCCCCGCCGCGTCTGAAACAACCGCCTTCTTGATGTAAATTATATGCTTAACAATATATAATTATATATGCAAACGATTTCGTTTCATCATTATTTTTGAAGAGTTATTTACTGTGTTAATCAATAATATATAAAGAGGCTATATATATATATATATATATATATATATATATATGTGGCGACACATTGGCGATAGCCGCGTCAGCGGAATGCGCATCGCAATCGTGGCGTCGCAATGTCTACAGCACCGTCAGCGGAATTTATCTCCGCGACCGCTCCCGCGCCTTCAGCGCAGGCGTGGTAACAATTCAGTCGTTAGTTTCGCGAGTGCCCCGACGGTCCCCCTCTCTTTCTCTCTCACACAATAGTATTTTTATAGAGTCTTATATGTATTTATAAGTGTAACGTTTGGGAACAATATATGTATTAAAGACATTTTACATTTCATTTACATCCCTCATAAATAAAGACTCTAAATTGGTGACCCCGATTCTAAATTAGCGGACAGCGACTCCGAGGGGGAATCTTGGCCGTCGGAAGTGCGACATAGTAAAGATTTAATAAACTTTATATTAAAAAGTTGAAACGTTACGAACATAGAGTGCTGTGGTAAAACAGTTACTGCCCTATACTAGTGATTTCTTCAATAAATTACCCAGCGCAGCGAATAGATATGTTAGGGGCGCAAAACCATGCGATCCGTAGGTGGGCAAGCAATGCCACCGGTTCTAAAAGAAGAGGATACAGATTCACCAGGCATGACTCTAGCAGCCATAGGAGTATCAAATAAATTGCCAGATTTCTGGTGGACATGCCGCGGCTTTGGTTCGCGCAGTTTGAGCCGTAATGGCCCCTCAGAAACAAGGGGAAGAAGCGAAATTCAACATGGTCATCGCTAAACTGGGAAGAGACTCAATCCAGCAAGTGAGCGACTTACTTACCTCGCCACCTGCTGAAAACAAGTATACTGCGCTGAAAGAAAGGCTCCTACAAGTGTACGAAGAGAGTGCCGAGCGCCAGTTCCAAAAGCTCGTTTCTGAATTAGAGCTGGGTGCTCAGAAACCTACGCACTTATTACGCCGCATGAAAGAGTTAGGCCGCCCAGCACAGGTCTCAGATCAGACCTTGAAGAGCCTCTGGTTATCCCGTATGCCATCTTCAGTCAGGGCAGTCATTGCAGTGTGCCAAGACCAATCCCTAGATAGCTTGGCTGCCATTGCGGACAAGATCGTTGAGAACAGTAGATCCTACGAAATGGCCACGGTGGATAACAGCATAGCCCAGGTGTCACCAGAAACCACTGGCAGGGTTTGGTCAACCAAATGAACAAACTTGCTTTGGAGGTAGCATCATTGCGTAGCGAGGTCCAGAGCAGCAGGCGTCCTAGGAGCAGGAGCAGACCGAAATACAGGAGCAGATCCCGTTCCCTTAAGCGCAGAGCACCAGAAGACCCCGGATGGCTGTGCAGGTACCATTACAGGTTCAAGAGCAAAGGCGACGCGCTGTGAGCAACCGTGCAACTGGAAGGGCAGTGAGGGAAACTAGGTGCAGTGCAGGCTGAGGTGGAAACCTGCACTGACCTGAGCGACAACCACCGACTTTGCATCAACGACAACAAGAATAGACTTATTTTCCTCGTAGACACCGGTTGCTAACGTATCTGTCATACCAGTGAGTAAGTGAGTGTAAAAGAACGAAGCCAGTGTAACTATAAACTTTTTGCAGCTAATGACACAGAAATTAGAACTTTTGGTATTAAAATATTAGAGTTAAATTTGGGACTAAGAAGACCATATCGCTGGTCATTTATAATTGCTGACGTTAAGCATGCTATTTTAGGTGCAGATTTTCTTAAGTCACACAAGTTATTGGTTAGATTTACATAATAAGAAATTAATAGATTCTGTAACAAACTTGTACTCTATTGGGTCCGTTGTAAATTATAATTGTTTCTCGATTAACAGTATACAAAATAAATAACGTTTACAAAGATATTCTCGAGGAATATCCTGAAATTACTAAACCAATCTCATTTAAAGTTCCAACAAAGCACACCGTTTTTCATCATATAGAAACAGAAGGTCCACCCGTCTATACGAGAGCCAGACAACTCCCACCGGACAGGTATAAAAAGGTAAAAATCGAATTTGAATTAATGCAAGAATTAGGTATATGCAGACCGTCAAAAAGCGCTTGGGCCAGTCCACTTCACACAGTTCCGAAGAAAGATGGAGGGATTCGACCGTGCGGTGACTACCGCCTACTCAACAAAAAAACGAAACCGGATAGATACCCTGTCCCCAGGCTACAGGACTTCACATATGGACTAACAGGTAAGAACATATTTTCTAGAATCGATATTAATAGAGCGTATCACTATATTCCCGTGGCACCTGAAGACATCGAAAAGACCGCTATAATTACCCCGTTTGGGCCTTTTTCGAATTTCCACAAATGACATTTGGTCTAAGAAATGCCGCTCAAAACTTTCCAACGTTTTATGAATTCTATGTTACAAGGGTCAGAATATTTTCAAAATCCAAACGGGGAAGAATCATTTTTTTATTTGTTATATTGACGATGTCATTATAGCCTCAACCACTGAAAGCGTGCACAAGGCACACTTAAGGCAGTTATTTAAAAAATTCAATGAGTATGGCATAACTATTAATTTAAGTAAATCATGTTTTTGGTAAACAAGAAATCGATTTTTTAGGCTATAAAGTCACACCAGCTGGTATAAGTCCACTGGAGGATAAAAATAAGGGCAATCTCAGACTATCCGAAACCGAGAACTGTCGAAGAACTTCGTCGATTCCTCGGCATGTTAAATTTTTACAGGTCTCATATAAAAAACGCAGCTCAAAACCAGGCAGAGCTAAATAAATTTTTACATGGGGCAAAGAAAAAAGATAAGACTAAAATAAATTGGAATAATGAAGCCGAGTTTGCTTTTGAGCAGTGTAAAATGAGCCTTAGGAATGCCACTACAATATCGCACCCAGTAGCTGAGGTACCGTTATCTCTTATGACGGACGCGTCCAATACGTGTGTGGGCGCAGTTTTGCAACAACGGGTAGATAACGACTGGTTACCGCTTGGGTTATTTTTCAAAACAACTTTCAGAGACTCAACGTAAATACAGTACCTATGATCGCGAACTTTTAGCAATTTACATGGCATTTCTCATTTTCGTAATATGGTCGAAGGTAGAGAATTGATCGTATATACAGATCATAAACCATTAACATTCGCGTTAACAAAGGTAGCAAAAACGAGAACCCAAAGAGAACCCGATACTTGATGTATATTAGCGAGTTTGTCAGCGAAATACGTCACGTTACAGGTCAACAGAACGCAGTTGCTGACGCCTTGTCTAGAGTCGAGGCGATAAGGTGTCCGACGAGCATCGACTTCGAGGAACTTGCGCGGGCACAGAAAGGTGATTCTCAGGTTACACACCTACTGGAAAACAACAATGGCAAGGTATCGTTAAAACAATTAACTATTCCAGGTACGAATAATCCGATTTATTGCGAGTTATCAACTAAGTACATAAGACCTTTTGTCCCAGAGACATTTAGAAAATTAGTATTTGATTCCATACATAATATTAGCCCATCCAGGTATTAGAGTCACTAGGAAAATGATAGCACAAAAAATTTTTTTGGCCCGGAATGAATAAAGATGTTAATAATTGGGCAAGATGTTGTATTCAATGTCAGAAAGTAAAAGTAAATAGGCACACCGTTTCTGATTGGCAAACTTTTCCTTTTAGTGGTAGATTCGAACATATACATGTTGACATAATAGGCCCGCTCCCCACGAGCGCGCAAGGGTATAGGTATTGTTGTAACAATGATCGACCGGTATACGCGATGGCCGGAAGCGATACCTACAGTTTGACATCACAGCAGAGACAGTCGCCAAAGCTATCTACGAAGGCTGGATCTGTCGATTTGGTTGTCCAGTGAGAATGACAACAGACCAAGGTAGCAATTCGAAAGTGACATTTTTAACGGATTGATGAAGTTGTTAGGGGTGCAGAAAATACGCACAACTCCATACCACCCACAGAGCAATGGCAAAATCGAGAGGTGGCATCGTTCGTTAAAGGTTGCACTTTTCAGCCAGATTAGCAGATAATGCATCATGGTTAGACGAGTTACCTACAGCCTTATACGGTTGAGAGCAGCATGTAGAAGCGACGGCGATGTGAGCGCAGCAGAATGGTTCTAGGGCACAACCTAAGACTGCCTGGCGATTTTTTCTCTGAGGTAAGCACGAAATCTATGTCACCGTGTGCATTTGTTGACAAATTGAGATTAATACTTAGTAGTCACAACCCAAGTCACGAGCGAATAGCGATTCTCGCAAAATTTTTGTGCACAACGACTTAAAGTCTTGTTCACACGTTTTTTATTAGAAACGACTTAGTAAAAAAACCATTGACACCAAATTATAAACGGGCCTTATAAAGTGTTAAGAAGGAACGATAAGACATACACCATATTACTACCAAATAGAAAAAACGGAAATTGCAATAGATAGGTTAAAACCCGCTTATTTGTTAAAAAATACGGAAATCGATAAGACAAGTATGTTATCTACTGAAAACAGTAATATTGTTAATGATAGTGATGTTGAATATAAAAAGGGAAATTCAAATACCATAAAAGAATCGTTGCAACATTGTACCACACGCAGGTGGCCGAGTTATTAAGCCACCAGTGCGTTTCTTAAATTGTTAATTTAGTATTTATTAGATGTTTGATTAAATGCAAAATAACAATAGTACATAGGATCCATTTTTATTTTTTGCTTAATAATCAGTTATACTGTGTATTCGCATATTTAGTATAGCCTATAAGTAATTAATGTTATTGTAACGGCATCATTTCAAGACGAAGTAGTTAGGAGTAAACATCCAGTTAGACATTTATTAATAATGGGGCAAGGGATACAGCAAACAGACTGACAAAACGGAAGAGATAATAATAGCCCCAAAATGGTGCAAACGACGCATCATTCAGTCAATTAGAACAAAAGCTACACAAAAATTCGGAACAATTTCCATAATAATCGTCGTATTATGCATACTTATATTGGGATATTTCATCTTAAAATGTTGCCGAAATAAAGGACAGAAATGGATAAAAAAAGAAATAGTATCATCGGTCGAGTTGGGTCTAGCCGCACAGGCGAACCAAAATCGCGCTCGCAATCAGGATACGCACAATAGACTATTATAGTTAAAATTGAGATAGTGTTAGACATTAGTGTTAGTATAAGATATTAGTGTTAATTATAAGACAGTGTTATTTGTTAAATGTGTTTGTTAAAAAATATTTTTAGGTTACCTGTATGATAGAATTTTTTTTTTTATGTTATGTTCATGTGAAAATTTGAAAAAGGGGGGGAGTGTTTGTGGCGACACATTGGCGATAGCCGCGTCAGCGAATGCGCATCCGGCGCCCGCGCCGTGGCGTCGCAATGTCTACAGCACCGTCAGCGGAATTTATCTCCGCGACCGCTCCCGCGCCTTCAGCGCAGGCGTGGTAACAATTCAGTCGTTAGTTTCGCGAGTGCCCCCGACGGTCCCCCTCTCTTTCTCTCTCACACAATAGTATTTTTATAGAGTCTTATATGTATTTATAAGTGTAACGTTGGGAACAATATATGTATTAAAGACATTTTACATTTCATTTACATCCCTCATAAATAAAGACTCTAAATATATATATATATATATATATATATATATATATATATATATATATATATATAGCAATATATGTATGCTGGGCCTCCCCTCAATATAAGGGGCCATACATGCATACTTATTAAAGCAATTTAAAGAGTTAAATTATAGACCTTCACTATTTATAAAATAGCGGTTCTAAACAGAGGTCACGTGAGATTGCCTACCTTCACAGAACTTCTTGTTTTACTTCGTGAAGCGCGGTATGTATGTAGATCAGGCAATAAATCAGATGACTTCTTCACACTCTTCGAAGCAACTATTGAAGAATCTGAAAGTAAGGGCCAATGCGCTGAACGTTATTATTGCTTGTTATTATGATCACGCGTCTTGTACCTTGTGCTACTCCACAAAGTAAAATAAGATTTCAATATGTAACAGTAAGAAAATCTATATAACAAAGCGGATTTACTTGTATTGAAACCAATCAAATCATGTTTCTACAATCTTTAGTTTGTGTATCTATTACCTTTGCGCAATGATAAAACAAAATTTTCTTGGACAAGAATTAAAATCGGAATTCATGAATTTCCCATAGTGGCCATTTAAAAAAATTTTTAGAGTTAAAATATGAATTGGCTAATCTATATAAATAATAATGAATGTTCGTATGTTTGTCCTCTGTGCGTTGCTAAACTATTGGTCTGATTGTGATGAAACACTGCTGGGTTGTTCTGTACACGCCTATGAAGGTTCCTGGCGCAAAAAAAATATTTGGACGTTTGTCTTTTATTCGTTTCAAGCCATTCAAGCGCAGGGACGCGCCCGAGCGAGGCGAGGGTAAGTTGCTAGTACAAAATAAATTACCTGAAGCCTCCTTTTTAACTGTAAGCGTGAGTCTACTCGCATCGTCAATGCCACGACGCGTGCGTCCGCCTTGCGTACATTGCGCGCCGCAATCTACCTATAATATTAATTAATTTTCATTTTACATTTAATATTATTATAATCCTTAAATTAATGACAAATATACGCAATATAATATCCCCGTTCCGTTATTTTCTTTTTCAAATAATATAATATTATGATAACTGCTTTTTAACTTAGTCGTTACTAAATTGAAAATTTCATTGTAAACTAGCTGACCCAACAGACATTTCATGTCTATTTTTTTTTGTTTTTGATACAAAAAAGCGTCTACAAAACACTTTTAGATGTTGTTGAATTTCCCAAGCACCTTTTCCAATTTTTTGAAAAAAGCTCTATTGCGGCTAATATGAACAACTAAAATTTAAAAAAATAGCTTATCATTTGTTGATACAGAAAATATAAATATGATTAGTCAGAACATTTCAATGGCATAAGTTTAATCACTTTTAGGCTAGTATTCTTTAAAATATACATACGGCGCGATGGCAGGCAGATGGTAATGGGGGTGGGGGTCGTGGTGTCTGTTCCGAGGAGGTAGAATTACGTCGGCGAGGATCAGGGAACCGTAAACGCATCTCTACGTCATTGGGTAATGCTGCCGGACATGAACCCGCTACCGTTACAGCCCATTCGCCTGAAAATAATGTAAAGAGGTGAAATAAATATAAATATATATAGTCTACTCTGTTTATATGACTTAACCTTAAATGCATTTCACCGGTGATTTAATAAATTAAAAACTTCATGATTCCAGTTCCTATGATCTTTATATGTGTACATTTATTTGCTTTATTCTTCTTTATTTAGTAAAAACAATAGAGCAACTAAAGTGCTTTTTTGCACATATGTATATATATGCATACGCACACAAAAGATGTAGTTATTTATAGTTATATAAGATAATACGTAGAACTTCCTCTTTTTCTTTATTTGATAGACTAAGACCACCTCCCGAGCAAACGACCTTCAACATTCGGCACATTAACTGCCTCCGCCCCCGTGCAGTCGAAAATTTTCATTTTTTTTTTCTAAATATTGGTCCACAATAAAATTAAAATTGATCTTTTAAAAAAATGAAACGTGTAAAATGTCAATTAAGAAATGATCTATCAAATGGTGTTAATCATACTTTTATATGAGTTGTAATTCATGTGTAAATACAAAAAATAAGAAAAAATGTCATGATTACAGTAATACTTTAAAATTTTATTTCTTTAGTAGTAAGAACCAAAAAAAACTATATCAGTCGTGTAATATAACGGCAAAATGTTTAGGATACTTTTTAAAATTTATTAATTACTGAAAAAATAGCTTCTAAATATCGTCGAAAAATGCGTTTAGCGCAGCTTTTGGTAGAGGATTGCCCTTAACTCAAGTCTCAAAGTGCTTATAAAGTGTAGTAATAAATAAAGTACATTTTGATTAGATTTACATAAATTTATGCTTCCTTCAAGGTAATCTTTCTGACTTCATTCTGACTAGTTTTATTAGAAAAGAAGGAAATTTTTCACATTTTCATTTCGCTATTTGTTTATTTAGAAATATATGAACCTATGTAAAATATAAAATAATATTAATTAACAAATGCAAAATATCATAAACTTAACGCAATTTATTTTAATTACTTAAAGAATTATATATCTATCATAACTACATGATCTTTCAACTTTAAGTAGCAGTATTGCTCTAACATATGTTTTCCACAATTTCAAGTTTTTAGAGATGCCATTGAACAACTTGGTATTAAACGGACCATATTTGTTACGTTATATTTTATTATATTTTTTACTTTTACATAAGCCTTTAAATAAGTATGCAGATCTTAACTCAAATAGATTTAATTAATTGCATGTGTGCATATATATTTTTAGTAAACTACTATTGCACACCTGAAGGCGCAGCGCGACGACGACGTCGACGCGCAGTCAACCAAGCAGGTGCTAGTGAACATAGCAAGCTACCACTGGATTCACTCGAACTCCATTCTTCTCCCTCTCCTTCTCTTCCTTCTAAGCCCTTTTGCTTTCTTTCTTCACCATTCTTCTCTTTTCTTGGCAAACCCAAAATGTTTCTCGAACGATTTTTAGCTCGTTCTCCTACAGAAGCTTCTTCAGACGATCGTCTTTCAGAGACTGAATTAGATTCTAAACTTTGTTTATTATTCCTTTTACCACGTTTAAGACGAAATATTGAAGGAATTGCATCATTGCCGCTATGTCCACCTCGTAATCGACGGGTCGGCTCATACTGCGATGATACGGACTTTTGTCTTGAAGAACCTTTATAGAAATAAAACAAACGTTCAATTTTGATATACTTTATTTTGCGACCACAAGTATTAGTCTACAATAAAATGTGCCCACGTGCCTTTCAAGATACCTACTGTGTTTAAACAATGTATGTGATATAACAACTTTGGTGTTCATCTGTGTTTGTATTTTAATACAACTAACAATATAATATAATGTGGAACGTATTTAACAGCAACCATTTAAATCAGCGATACCTCACGATATTTAAAAAAAGTCTAAATATATTCTTATGTCAGTACCAAATACTCGTAGGATATCGCTAAAGCTCGTATAATACAATTATATAATGAATTCAGCACACAAATCCTAAGCCTCCGATAGTGTTCATTTGAACGGAGTTATTCTACTGATATTGTGGAAGCAGTGCGATGGGTAAGTAACGGCGGTGCTAAAGTGCGCGCGATACCTTCTTCATGTTTTTGGACTCGCTTGGCGAGTTTTGGCTGCTGGTGATGCTTGTGCGCCGGTTCACTGTGTATCCTAGACTCCCCACTGGTTATTCTTATAGGACTCGTACCAGCCGATTTGCGAATGGGCGATGTCATTGCCCCGACGTTAACCAACTGAGCTCGATATACATCTGGCATAGGTGAAGTCCCGGCATTTTTCATGTCTGCGCATCTCATTTCTCGATACTTTTTCGATTCGGCAGGTCGTTTCTCATCTTGATCGGTAGAATGGAATTCGCTAAGACTCGGAGCTGAAGCTCGGCGATTATATGCCGAATCATCCCCAGTTGACTCCAAGCTAAGACTACTCCGTTCTTCAGGTATGATATCAAATACATTTTTGAAACGCAGCGAATTCGATCTAGCACGTGATTCGCAGGGCACTGAAGCCCGGCGTGAAGGTATGTCATGTGCAGAGTTTTCGTCACTCAATGCATCAAAAAGCATGTTGGCCAGCAAATGACTCTTACCGTTTCTTTCACGTGAGAGAATCGGAGGAGTTCGCCTACTGTTATTACTCTTATGATTTCTTTGTGAACTGACTTTAGGTGTCCTTTGAACTTTTTCATTCACCGGAACAGGAATTCGGGATTTCCTATTTCTTGAACTAAGATTATGATTTTCATCTGATGTAGTTGTGTCTGAATTTTGCGAACTATTAACGTACTCAAGTATTTCCAAAATCTCTATACACTTATTACCATCATGTATTTCTGATTTTTGGTATATTCTCTTAGGACCGCTATCATCTGGTGACAAAGGCGGGTGTGTTTGTAAAGACAGTTTTCCTCGTATAAGTCTTTCAGATTTCCTATTATCTTTCTCAAGATTGTCTGAACATGAATGAGAAATATTATTTTTCATTAATTTTCGAGAACTTCTGTTATTATTATTTTCACTATCTTTTTTCCATTGCTTCTTTAAAAGATTCTCATCTGATTTTGTTGCGACTAGTTTTCCTTTTTGACTGATACGCATACATTTATATTCATCTTGAGCTATTTTTGCAATTACATCGTCAATCACTGAATTAATTATAACCATACATTCCCGCTCAATTTCTCGTTTAGTCTTATATATTTCTTTTCGATTTTGGGATTCTAAATCCCTTTTCAGTTGTTTGACTTTGCTGCGACGAGCACATTCCATACGCATTTCTCTTTTTCTATGTCGTCTATATAGCCTCTGTTTTATTGTTTCCGGCATGTGATCAGCAACTACTATATTCTCCTTTTCACAATCGCAATCATCATCTCTTATTCTTATGAAAAATGATTCTCCTTTTTCTTTTGGAGAATTAGTACGGCTTTGATTAGCGTCTTCAGGAAGTAAGTCTAAAACATCTATAGCTGATCTTACTAGTTCACTTCTTTTATTATTACTGTAGGATCTTCGAAGTAAAATTGAACGTGGAGAATTTGGATCGTCTAAACTATCAACAAGACTGGTACACTCGGATCCTAATAGTTCTGCGTCCTCTGAAGATGACGTATTAACTTCCATTGATTCGGTATGTGGAAAAGCAGAAAATCTAGGAACAATAGCATTATCGTCTGCTTCTTGATAATAGTTTCCAGTACCTACACCACCTAAAACTTGGATTCCTGAATTTCGTTTTGTTTGCATTTCTATAGTGTCGCTATTAGAATACGAGCCTCCATTATTATCTATAAAAACGTCAACGTTGGAAATTTCTATATGCGAAATTCCTGGTAGTGGACCATCTGGCGAATTCATTTCTGGTTCTATATTTTGTAGTTCCTCTTGGAATAATTTTTGAATTTGCTGTAACACTGCTTTATTTACTGTTTCATTTGAGATATTTAAAAAATTTTCAGACTTAGATTTATCATGAGAACGTGCCGTATCATTGTTTCGCAAACTATCAGCAGATGTTAAATTATTATTAGTTTCAATACTAAGTGCATCTTCTCTTATATTAACACCACCAGAGTCATGAGGATTATTGCAATTATCTCGTCTTCCATCACTTTCATATAATTCCTCATTACCGAATATAATTTGGTTATTAGAGGTTGGACTCAAATGTACGATGGTATTAACACCAGTGTTCTGTAATTTAACCTTTATTTCTTTCTCTACAATGCTCAATTTTCGGTCACTACCTATTGATGCATTCATAGATTCAAGTTGATCTGTTAAGGAATTTAAACTTTCCACTAAAATATTTGAAACATATTCATCTAAATCCATGTTGGATTTTTTACTATTCGATACGGGATTTTTTAACTGCTGTGTGTTTCCTGATGCTACTATTTTTTCAGGCGACCCATTTTTTAAAGCTGGTATTGGTCTAACATCCACAGTTTCTGACACAATAATCTCTAGAACATCATAAGAAGGTGTTTCCAATGTCAGTGGTCGAGCGTATGGTACAATATTACTTTCATCATTTTCGGCGCTAACTGATCTTTCACTTACTCGGCCATCTATATGTTCACTTGTGGAAATACGGGTATACGGCTCTGTAGGTTTATAAATATTTTCTTTCATCGTTGGCATAGATGTTGTGAAAACATCTGACGAAGACGTTAGGGAACGATCAGTAGTATCTATATGAAATACTGGACTTTCAACGGGTGTTCTAACTATCCGTGTTTCAGTCATTCTTCTCGGTGATGCTTCTCTAGCAATATCTGGTATTGGATCAGTGCAAGAAGATGCAGCACGCGCCGGTGAGCCGGATGAGCCATCAGAATGACGATCACGTGAATCAAGACGTAGCCGTCGTGGTGAACTATGTAATTCTGAATGTGATGCGTCCAGAGATCGCGTTCCACATGGTGGGCATGGAACACAAGGACATGTACGAGCAGGTGAAGCTCCAGCTCTACCCCATAAGCGTAATAGTGCAGATTTTCGCATGTGTTCTCTCTCGCGTCTTGCTCCAGCTCTTGCACCACACCATGCACAGGAATTCCGCGTACCCGCCGCTGCGCCGGATGCACTCCAACGACCTGTTTCATCGCCTTCACCCTCTGATCGTTGTTGAGCTAACCGATACCTGGAATGAGGATGAAATATTTTTTTTTAATATTTGTAATAATCGAATGAAATCTGAAAAAAAATGCTTATCGTATTTGCTTTCATGAATGTATGTATCACTTTGTATATAATCATAAAGTACAGAAATTGGATATTCAATTCTAAGTAAATATGTGCATAATCTAATTAAAAATATATAATCTATTTTCCTGTTGAAAAATAAACTATATTTAACAATACATACTTTCTCATAATGGTCTCAGGCACGGAGTAGCGGCGACGCAGAAGACCGGGTGAGGCAGAAGCACGCGCTGGCACTTCGTTCCCCCACATGTTTCGCACGTTTTTTTCAAACGATCTACACGAATCGTCACTCACCGCTTTCCTGAAAAAAATAACAATAAATCCTCATTATATAATCTACGAAGACGATAGTATTTGACTGACGATGGCATAATAAGTTGAAAGTCGCTGGTTCGAATCCCGACACGCTGAGTCACGACATTTAATATTCAATTCAATTTTCTTGTTAATGATTTCAAAGCGTGCCAGTTGAGCACAGATTACTTCGCCAATGTAACGTAGAAATATTTAATATTGTCAATTTACTAGTAAAAGTTTTTTTCTCTATGATATACTAACATTCGAAGAAGCGAGGCATTTTTCATTAGCCTTTTTAATTCGTATATTGTTAATTATATTAATTAAAATCTGTAGTTAAATTATTATTATATTTATGTAAATTAATTCTATTATTTTAAAACGTTTCATGCACAAATTCGAGATAAGAGATCGTTAATCTCTTATCTTCTATGAAGGAAACACTAAACCGAGTAATTTTTGGACCAATATATTTTTGTAGTACTTAAATGATTTTGTGGTAAATAAAAAAATACAAATACAGCCGACTGTGACCTTTATTGGCCGCTTCCGGTCTAGGCGCCAAAGCCGTATATTAGCTTACAAGCCAACGATACGCTATCAGAAACGATAACAATCGATATAATGCAGGTTAACATGAAATAATAATTTTCAATTCAAGCCCCTTGAGTAAAGGGGATGTGTTATGAATTTGTTATAGGTACGTTCATTCGATTGCTAGAAGTAGTACGAATAAGTCAGTAGTCGATAGATACCTATTTAACTATCTATTTGGTTTGCTTACGCGTACTCGCTTTGAACATTTCTTTCATTTTTAAATATTGCAAATTTTTCTATAAAACAAAAGAAATTTGTGCCACGGGAATAAAAAGTATTTTTCCGGAATAAAAAGTAGCTTATGTGCTATTCTGATGTATGAGCTATATTTGTACATTTTTTTATTAAAATCCATTCAGTAGTTTTTGCTTGAAAGGGTAACAAACATCCATCCATCTCTCTCTCCTCATCTATACATCCAGACATTCAGACATCCATGCATGCTTAAAAACTTTCGCGTTTATAATATTAGTAGACTTTTTATTCTTATTTTGCTACTAACGAGGTATGTAACTATTTCGTGTTTGATTTAAAACATAATGAAGATATTTAAATCTAAATACATATAACTAAAAATACGTTAAAAACATTACTTTTATCGTTTTAGATGGTCTAGATATAATATGCAAACTTATTAAACAACCATTTTTATGGAGGACTAGCAACTCACCCTCGCTCCGCTTGGGTTCTTCCCTACTTACGTTTTAACGTTTAGTATAAATTTTTCAGAGATGAGATATTTTCCCGCAGTAAAAAGTATTCTATATGATGACCCGGATAACCAGCTATCATCATATCAAATTTCATCAAAGTGTTTTTTGCTTGATGCGGTAACAGACCGACAGACAGACAAAAATTCCGACAACTATAGATTCTGTCTCTGTATCGATAATAATGTCTATTTCAATAAGATCTTCCAAAAAATATTTAAGGTACAGATTCGGCTCAGTTAGAATTTTATTACATGTATCACTTATCTTACTAAATCACTTAATTACTTATTTCACCTCTAGACATGGAATTTACTATTAAAACTTGTATGGAAAAAAATTTCCATAAAAAAGAATCATATCCCATAATGACTAAGGTATCACGTATCATATACATAAAAGAAAAAACATCTGAGCACCTAATTTTTTAGAGTCGGTCAAGAATGGGGTCTATTCTATTCAATAGAATATTTTTTTAATCTGTATTTATAAGCACCGAAAACAAAGCTTGAAACAGCTTGTAATTAAAAATATGTACTAAGAGGCTCTTTTAAATGTCAGCGACGCGGAATATGTTAAACTTAATGAATGTTCAGTTTTTACCTTAAAATGTTATTTTAATTTATACTTTTTTTGCAAACAAACTAATAAGTCATATTAATTATTATATAACTACATATTATAAATTAAGGTTCTCCGCCGCAGTGTGTTTGTGTTTGCTTCGAGCTAATCCCCGAAACTTCTGTATAGATTTTCGTACGGTTTTCACAAAAAGATAGAGGTATTATCCAAAAAGCACTTAATGCTATAATTGATGAATATTTTGCGAAAATAAGCTACAGAAAAAAATTATACATATAATAAAATGGTAACTAAGCCGAAAATAAACATTATTATCGATACAGAGGGCGAATCTATAGTTTTTAGAATTTTTGTCTGTCTGTCTGTTACCGCATCACAGAAAAACCACTGGAGGGATTTCTATGAAATTTGGTATGGTTAAAGCTGGTTATCCATTTGAACGCGGGCGGACAACCGATTTTCTTTTTCTTTTTTTTAGTAGCTATTCACAAGCTTTAGTGTTATCAATAAAAATATGTATATTTTCCTCATTTTTTTCAATTAATTATTAAGGTTGAATTTTAACCACTAGGCAAATACTAGTTATAATAAATGTACGCTTTCCAATACCTTCTCAAACAACATTAACGAATTACACTCTATTTAACGTGGCGTTATCGATGTAAATTGCACAGCTAACAGTCCTTCATTATAATTTTTATGGTGTGATACAACTTTCTTGTATTTTTCTATTCAGCTTTTCCATTTATCCCTCAACATCCTACTGCCAGACACGAGCCTTCCATCGATACGAGGGGGATTAGGCCATAGTCTATGACGCTGGTCAAGTGCGGATTGACAACACGAATTCACATGTCTTTCGAGAACTTCTTATATTTCCTCAGACATGTAGGTTTTCTCACGATGTTTTCCTTTATCATTTAACTCTTAATATTGGAATATTGACTACTAGCATTTGCCCGCGTCTTGGGCCCCGTTATTTTAAATAGGAGGAGCATATTATACAACAATTAAAGTGAAGAGAAAACTATTTAAATATGTTAGGACATCTAGTTCCAATGTAAGCTACGAGGCTTGTGTTATGGATACCAGATAGTTGATACACTATACATATATAACTTTAAATGCATACACATAATAAATATAAACATCCATGACTGGAGTACAAAAATCGTACTCATCACACAAATGAATGTCCCCAGCCAGCGGGACTCCAACCCGGGACCGCTGGCACAGCAGGTAGAGTCACTACAAATTGAACCATACATGTCGTCAAATAATCTATATATCGAAGCAGCATTAATTTTCACTATTATTTTCCATTATTTTATCACGACTTAACAGTGGGCGTTATATGGGAAGTGTTGGTTCAAATGAAAGTCGATGCAATCACAGTTGTATTTCAACTTAACAATAATCACTTCGTACATAGTTAAACAGCACTTCACTACACAGCCATATACCACTTCACTATTACCGTGTATAGACAATACGGAACGCAAGACAGTTCCTAGTGGAACGGTCCTAAGCTTGGCTCGGCTCGAAGGCAAGTGTCCAGCCCTCTTAGCACCCCTCCCTTAGCTAGGCTCCGTCGTAGCACGAAGCTCGCCGAGTGTTGGCGATAATACCGAAGGTGCTGCCATCACTCAGGCGTCGTGCCGCGCTTCGTTTAGCGACCGTATTGATGACCGTCTCCGACATATACATATAATAAAATTGTAACTAAGCTGAATCTGTACATGAAATATTTTTTGGAAAATCTTTTTATAATAAACATTACTATCGATACAGAAGCCGAATCTATAGTTTTTAGAATTTTTGTTTGTATGTCTGTCTGTCTGTCTGTCTGTTACCGCATCACAGAAAAACCACTGGAGAGATTTTGATGAAATTTGATATGGTGATAGGTGGTGATCCGGGTCAACATATAGGATACTTTTTACCGCAGGAAAATATCTCATTTCTGAGTAAAAATACAAAAACTGCAATGTGCAATGAAAAAAATGAAAGAGTATACTAATATGTAAAACCTAAGAATTTGGTTTTGGGTCATCTGAACGCGGGCAGAGCCGCGAGCAATGCTAGTATAAGTATAAATAATTGTTCTACTCCCAAGGTTCGTAGTGGTTTATATATAACTTATTATATATCTTTAATAAAATTTCTCTAAATCGGAGAGGCAGTTGCAAATTTTTGCGCTTTCAAACAAACAAAAATAAACTCTTGAAATTTATACAATATTACTTATGGAATTTTTTAAATTATAATTACCCGGAAGAAACTTGGTAATTGTTAAGAATATCTACGAGTAAGTCAAAACTACAAACCTAATAAAATACTAGCGTCTCATCCCCATTTTCACCCCTTTGAGGGATTATTTTCGGGATAAAATAATTCTATTTGCTTCCCAGAGTCTCAAACTATCTTCTTACCAAATTTCATCTAAATCGGTTCTGTAGTTTCGGAACTTATTCGTACAAAGAAAGAAAAAACTTTTCCTCCTTATGATATTGAATATATCCCGAAAGAGAAAGTGCATTAAAAAAAAGTTATAAAAAAACAGTGTAATATTTATTTCCTGATACATAGCAGTGAAAATAGAATACCTAATTAAATAATTTATGGAAACCGTTCGAGATGATGGCAAGCGGAGCGCGGCGTGGCGAGCATGTGGAGTATGCGCTCAATATTTACATGTAGAAATACTCGTACAATGCTGTTGACGCCTGAACGGGTTTCACTAGAAAATATGGAAATTATCGCTAAACTATAACACTTCATCCATGTGTTTGTTTGTTTGTGCCGAATAAGTTCGAAACTACTGAACCGATTTAGATGGAAATTGGTAAGAAGATAGTTTGAGACCTTGGAAAGGACATAGAATAGTTTTTATCTCGGAAATCATCCGTTAATTAGGTGAAAATGGGCATGAAAGTTTGTATGGGGAAGCAACGCTAGTACACTATAAATAGTTTAGTGACTATGGAATTTCTGAAAATGGTAGCTCAAAATGAATTGGTTTTCGATTTTATTGGGAAGTATTTCAAGTTGTTTTTACTAAAACTAAAAACAACGAATGGACACTGCAAGTATTTAAGGAATTGGCAAACAAAATAAAAACTTTTTAACAAAAAAATTAAAACCGACTTCAAACAAAAGCACTAAAAAGTAAAAAATAACTGATTGGTAGTTTTCATTTACTATACATACCTAATCAAATATTTTCGAAGTCGGTGTGCTTTGCTTTGTATGGGCTGGCACCGATTTCGAAAATATTTTATTAGGTATGTATTTAATAGGTAGGCTTTAATTACTTAGCCAAAGCACACCGACTTCGAAAATATTTGATTAGGTATGTATAGTAAATGAAAACTACCAATCAGTTATTTTTTACTTTTTAGTGCTTTTGTTTGAAGTCGGTTTTTATTTTTTTGTTAAAAAGTTTTTATTTTTCCCTTTTTAGTGTAGACAGTAGTAGCAAAGTAAGGATTCTAACGTGTTAGGCTTGTCAAATCAAACAGAATAAGTCCAAACTCAAAGTATCTACTATTAACCGTTGAAGAGTTCCACCTATCCACCTTCTGGCCTTGCCATCAGATCAGGTCAACAACACCGAACCATTGTACTATCAACGGAAATAGAAATACTTGCAAAGTTTCAAGTCAATATGACAATTAGAAGTAGGTTAAATTCATCATTAGTTGTTTTTCCACCCTTAGGGGTGGTATTTTTTTTTTGAAATTTAAATGGGACCAATCTGGAAGTATACCCTTTCAAACAAAACAAAAATTGTCCAAATCGGTTAATAAATGACGGAGTTCTGAGGTAACAAACATAAAAAAAAAACATACAGTCGAATTAAGAACCTCCTCCTTTTTGAAGTCGGTTGATTATGTAATTTTTTCTATTAATCTTCTTTTGTAATCTAAAACCATATTCTTTATAAGTGCCTAGGTACTTTCAATATATTTCCTTAGATTTAATATATTATTATATCTGTAAAGATCAACTTAATTTTTTCCATCATATTTTTAACTAATGAATAAACAAGATTAAACTATGAATGAATTTCATTTCTTTCTGTAATTACCTTAAAATCAAGTTTTTCCAGAAAAATCTATAAAATCAACTGCAAAATCGATCAAAAACTAATAAAACATCGATAAATTCGAAAAAACTATAACATATATAGATTCTACGGCAATAAAATACAAAATCTCTGGTGTATTTTACGTGAATTCCAACTTTTATTATTTTTCACGACTCATCAAATTGAAAAGTTGAAATGTTTACGGCAACATTGTATACATAATAAGCGACAAATTAAAAACTTACGTATACCATTTATTTATTTTTTTCCTGAAAAATATATTGGTGTAATCAGTTTATAAAAATTTGGTCAATAAAGTACACTTATTCAATGATAATTGAAAAAAATGTAATTTACAAAGTAAAAATTATCAATTTTTCAATTTTTTGAAATTTTTAAGGGTGATTATACAAGACGACCATACAATATTTTAATATTTTCAAAAAGTAGAGTTCAAGACAAAAAGAATGAGCCCTATCTGAAAATTGAACGAATTTTTTTTTAAATGTAAACGCCCACTTGAAGTTGGGGGTGATTTTAGCCTCTCGGGACCATAAAACATACTTTTCTCGGAAATGGCTTAACATTTCAATTTCATTTTTTTATTTATTATATGTATTTCAAAGATTACATTCCCTTAGTTTCATGGAAATCAAAAGATTATTCTAAAAATTAAAAATTAAAAACCAAGAAACAGTTAAAAACCGAGTTTTTTGCAAATATCTCGAAAACTTTGATGTTATTGTAAAAAGTGTTATTTATAAAAATTGTAGATTTTTACTTGACCTACAACTTTTGTAGAAATTTTTTTTCGTTAGAACGTCACAAGAAGCCGGAAATTGAAAAAAAAACTATTTTTCATCGCTTTGCGTCCCCCCATTTCTCGGGGGTAGCTGGGCACGTGGGCATTTTACGAATTTCTATTCCTTATTACCTTCTATCATTTTAAAATCATAAAACTTCAGGTTTTCAATATTTTGTTTCCAAACCGGATTCCGATTGGAAATATATTTCCTAAGATTTACGCAAATAATTGACATTTTAAATAAAACTGTCTCTTCGGATTTTTTCGCGGATTTATTTAGTTTTTTGGTTCCCGACGTTTTGTAATTATAATACATAGTTATAATATAACATTTCGTAATTGTAACACTTATAGTAATAACTGTTAAAATTAAATAATTAATATTTCCATATTTAATTATAATACTTAAAATGTTTAGGATTAAAATCGACAAATATTGTAAGGTACTTTAGTGCCGTTTTTGAATTTATGAAATCATTTTGTAAAATTGTGGGTAGGCACTGTCTGTAACAAGTGTATAAAGTTTTTGAGACGTCTAAAACCTTAGTCTCTCTATTGACCATCATAACTTTCAATGCAATCAAAATCATTGGGGGCGTGGTTGAAGAATTTGTAGCTTGAAGTAGCCGTTTATCAGGTTCTGTCTCCGGATATGAAAATCGTTAATTTTTCCATTAAACAAATAACCAAGTTAAAAAGTATATAAAAACTATATAACATAATAACTATATATTTTAAGTTGGAATCGGATAAGTAGTTTCGGAGTTCTTCGCGGACCAACATCGTGACACGGGACCTTTATATACTATTAAGATTTAATAACAATGCATAGAAATTATTTTAAAGTACAAAAACTATCGTGGTATATTATTGCATGACTGACATAAGCACGTTATAAATATTTATATTGCTACCAAGTAGCACGTATTTCGAATTCTATATACCTACTTGTAAGCGGTTTTAGCAGAACCAAGAGTGATATTTTAAGAGTCATGATTCATATTTTTAGATACTTTGTCCCTTCTGCAGTAACAGATAGATAGTTAAATAAAAAATATGCACATAAGAGACTGACAGTCTTAATTTTAAATTTGAAAAAACAATAAATTACATTTAGTTATGTCAATAAATATGTAATTATATCGTATGTGTTATGCCTTCATGTTAAAACGACTGGACGGATTTTGGTGAAAATTATTGCTCTGATGGATTAAAACCTGGAACAAAATATAGGCATAGTAATAAAATTAGCCAAGAGGTGGCGCTAATAAAAGATGAATATCCATGTAAACATATAATAAAAGTGTAAGTGATCACTGTCTGTACATGAAAGATATTTGAGAAAGACTAATACTGGGGTGGTCTTTATTAACGCAATAGAACCCAAAACAATATTTTTTTTTAAAATGTCTGCTTGTCTGTGCATTTGTGCGCACTAATCTCAGAAACGGCTTAACCGAAATGAGTGCGGTTTTCACTAATGTATTTTGGTAAGCTTCACTTAACTTTTAGTGTTTTATTTCAATCGGTTCATAAATAAAAAATCTATGTCAATTTAAAGAATCACCTAGGGACTAAGCCGAGCGAAGCGAGGTGAGTCGCTAGTATTACATATATTACCTATGATATATAATTATATAATACTAGCTGAACCCGCGGCTTCGCTAGCGCTAAAACTACAAAAAACATCTCTAAAAAGGTAGGTTTCATATAAACTTTAATCCCCTATTTTATTTATGAGATGAATTTTGGAAAATGCTAAAGAAGTATTTATTTAATTAATTGTATTGAAGAGCATTAATATCAAGTTTGAATTCTGATCAAAAATAAGTTTTTGGGTTGTAATATAACGTGTGTAATATAACGTGTGTTGTGAATGAGATAATCTCCCGCGGTAAAAAGTAGCCTATGTCACTCTCCAGCCCTCCAACTATCTCCACACCAAAAATCACGCCAATTCGTCACTCCGTTTCGGCGTGAAAGAGAGACAAACAAACAAACACACTTTCACATTTATAATATTACTCGTAAGTATGGATATAAAGAAAAATCGATGTTTTTATATTAAGTCGCAGTAGGTTACTGGGAATGCACTAGAGCAAAGAGGGAGAAGGGGCAATTCAGTAGTATAGTAATACATAAAATAAACATGCTTAAGGGAAATACTGTTAAACCAATAAAATGCATACAGCTGTCTCATTTCCAATGAATAACACGTGTTTGACACTTCGCCGGACGAGAATAGGAACCAATTGTTCAAGCTGTAAACCTTGTGCATGGATGTACGAGTATTCGTAGATTGTATTACGTTGCAGTTAAATTACCGTAAAATACGTGTGTATGTGACTTAAATCAGTTGGGAGTTTAATTTAAACTAGCAACTTACAATCGCTTCGCTCGGGTGCGTCCCTAGGTACGTGGATTTTGTTCACAATCTTATTTATTTTATTTATCTTATGGGTTTTAATCTATTTACACGGAATCCTATTACTTTTCCTAACATAAAAGTAGCCTAAGTTACTTCTTATAATATCAGGTATCTGCCAATGAAAGTCCCGTCAAAATCAGTCCAACCATTCCAAAGATTAGCCAGAACAAACAAACAGACAAAAAATTTAAAAATGATTTTTTTTCTTATAAGTAACGTATATAATTTCATTAACATTTAGTAAATAGAGCTGTTATTTTTACATTACAAACAGACACTTTAATTTACTTATCTGTATAGATGAAATAACAATGGCAATTTACTGCAATATTTTAATATTTGTATTTGGAAGATGGTTTGAGAGTTGAGCATTATAAATGTGAAAGTAACTCTGTATGTCTGTTACGTTTTCAAACCTAAATCACTGAACCAATTTGGATGAATTTTGGTATAGATATATGTAGATAGGGCCTTGAAGAGTATACATATTAATCAGTAAAAATGATTAATACATTATATTATTCCAGGTCATACTCTAAATATGTATCGATATATCTACTAAATTTCATACAAATTCATCCAGCCATTTAAGAGTGAAGAGATGACACACACACACACACACATATATATACAAACTTTCGCATTTATAATAGCGTGATTACTGATTAGTAGGTAATATTATTCCAACATCTATAAATCTATACATATAATAAAATTGTAACTGAGCCGAATCTGTACATTAAATATTTTTTGGAAAATCTTATTGAAATAGACATTATTATCGATACGGAGGCTGAATCTATAATTTTATCTGAAATCTGCCTGTTTGTCTCTGACCGCATCACGGATAATCACATAAGAGATTTTGATGAAATTTGGTATGACGATAGCTGGTCGTCCGGGTCATCATATAGAATACTTTTTACTGCGGGAAAATATCTCATTTAGAAATATATACTCAACGTTAAAACGTAATTAGTAGACTAGTCTACAATATTATTTGTCCAGTCACTTTGTAACTAAAGGGGGTTCGAATTTTAGATTCATTGCAGTCAGTGCGACTTAAGCGTAAAGGCGCGGGCACATTTGGTGTCACAGTCACCGCTACGAGAATAGAAACCCCTTGCGGCTCCCAACAAAAGAATTTATGGTCGGTTTCCATTAGATATGGAGCGTAAAGCAGCAGTAAAAAAGGTAAATAGTAATTGCTTAAGCTTAGATTGTAGTGTTTAAAATGTATGTATTATATTAGCATAATTATTAGAATAAATATGTTGGGACATTAACACACAGCACCATCTAGTTCCATGGTAAGCTACGAGGCTTGTGTTATAGATACTATATAGCTGATGCACTACACATATATAACTTTAAATATATACCTTGTCAAGAGAATTTAACATTGTTTGCGGGGAAGTGGATGTTTTTAGGCGACAACCAAATAGTTTTTAAAAAGGATATATTAGAAGTTCAAAAAGAATATTAAAATTATGTTTTTTTTTTGTTTTGTTTGAGTTTGTTTCTTTTTAGTTTATCTTTTTCGTTATTAATTATATCAGTAGTATGTTATTTTTGATATAAATTATAATTATTTCGTAGATATTCTATAAGGCTGTGGTATAATGTGGTGCAAGGTGTCCCACCTTTACCTAAAAGTTAAACATTCTTCTATATTTTGTGTATAAGTTTTTAGATAAGATGTTATAACGTTTTAACAACTGTGTATCCTGTAAATAAATAAATGAATAAATAAATCTTTTTGTTAATATAACACCACTTTAATAACAAATCAGTATCATAACGTCATCTATTGACATTTATTTGAACTAATTTTTATGGAAAAAATGTGTCATTTTTTTTTATTTATAGAAAGGTTGCATTGCCGAAGACAGCGCATAACATACACAAAACATTCAAACTAAATAGGTACCTCCTTTTTTTGAAGTCGGTCAAAGATAACGATTAAAGCGAAGCGATAAGTAAGTGGGTTCTCAGCCTATTCGAGAATACTTTGCAGAGGTATTGCACTGCGGTGACTCATGCAAAAACATAAATGTCTTACTTCATGTAATATGGTCGTGTGTTAAATTATAATAACATTTTCATACTTTAGGAAAATATCCTGTATTTTCTCTTTTTGACGATGAATAGATGTTTTTGTTTGTAGAAGATAGTTCTTCTAGACTATTTTAAATTTAACTTAGATTTGTCATGTTACGTGTTAAATGTACGTGTAATATTTAGGTTTTTTTTTTTAAATTAAAGTAGGTAGGTACCTTACCTAGATTAAAAAACTAATGTTTAAAAATAAATCTTTTAACTACTTAATTTACAAGAAAGGTACATACACCCTGGCTTCAAAGTTATTCAAAAGTTTGTTATTCCATCCTCATTTTTTTTAATTAATACGGGATCTCACTTAAGATAACCTATATAATAAAAGAATGATCCACTATTTTTTGTTAAAAAGTTTTTATCAAAAATATACCTATAATTATACAATACCCAATGAATTGCAAACACACAATGTAAAAAAAATATATTACTCCATAATAGGAATCATTATTATCTACTTATTAATTACTGAGCATTAAAACTCGAATTGTTTCACTATTGTTTCATAAACAAAGGAGGAATCTTTTTTAACGTACAGTAAATGATATGACCCGAATCTGGCTTTGTCGTGGCAAAAACAGACGACTAAACACAGTGACATGACTTATGCTACGCTGCAGCAATTTGCAATATTGCATTTCGATGCAACGCTGTGTATGCATTTTGGAAGCCATATGTTGTTCTTAAGTAATTGATTGTAATTTTAATATGTTTTTAGTAAACTAATCAAAAAACTAAAAAAATAATCTATCTCGGGAACCGACCTTTTTCCGGGATGATATATAGGCTTTCTCAATAAACGGGCTATCTAACGCAAAAAGATTTTTTTAAATCGGTTTAGTATTTTCTAAGATTAGCGCGTTCAATAAACATATTCTGCCTCTTTATGATAGTACTAACGACTCACGCTCGCTCCTTTTAAGGTTACTATAGATTTCTCAGAGATGATATATTTTCCCGCAGTAAAAAGTACCCTATGTGTTGACCGTTGACCCGGATAACTAGCTATCATCGTACCAAATTTCATCAAAATCTGTCCAGTAGTTTTCTCATGATGCGTTCCCAGATAGATAGACAAGACAGACAAAAATTCTAAAAACTACAGATTCGACCTCTATATCGATAATAATGACTATTTCAATAAGTTTTTCCAAAAAAATATTTTATGTACAGATTTACCTCAGTTAGAATTTTATTATAATATGTATAGATTATAAAAGATTTATGGATTATATATGAATTCAATAAAATAATTCGTGTTTTTGAAAAAATGATAAAAATAATATGTGACGTTTCGATGGGTGCGCGGTGACACTAATATTAGTTATAATATTATGATAGCCTTAAAAGTTTCCGGAAACTATTAATTAATTAAATAGAATATTTCGACGTAATGTAAGTTTAAGGTTTAATAAAACAAGTCTTTTTTTAAATACAATGTTCAAAATTTCAATTCACAAAAAATCTTATCTTATTTCTTCCTAAAATTATAAACGTGAAAGTTTAGATGTTTGGATGTTTGTCACTCAATCACGGAAGAACGGCTGAACGGATCTAGATGAAATTTAGCACAGAGATAGATTATAGTCTGAAATAGCACATAGGTTACTTTTTATCCCGGAAAAATGTACGGTTTCCGCGGGATTGATTTGTTTTGAGCGAGGGGAAGCCGCTAATAAAATACTCGAAATTATAGCGAAATGAAAACCAAAATAAAATTGTCTTAGATCTGATATTTTTACTAGAGAAATCATCGTGTCTCTTAACTTGACCATCTATTTCTTATCACTATAACACGCGAGCAGAACCATAACGAAAGCTAGTAAAGAAGCAGACCACTATTATAAATGTGAAAGTATATATGTATGTGTGTTTGTTTGTTACTCGTTCACGCTGAAACGGCTTGTCAAACTTCCATAGTAAAAAGATGTACTATGGCCTGGGGGTAACGCATAGACTATTGTTAGTGACATAGAACGCGCTCGAAGTAGAGTTACTCGCTTGGATAAGACATAAATATTCTATATAACAACTTTGAAACGTCTAACAACGTGAAGTCCGCAAACCGCAGTGTTATTTATAAGCACATTCCGCCGCTAGCCATAGCATGCGTTCTAGACTTACATTTCGTTCGCATTTAGAATCTAAGCTATGGCAGCTTAGATACATAAATGATTGTATAAATACTAAATCTAATTCATAGTTTGGTTGTCAAGTGCGATGGGATAAGACTACACTCGAGACTCGAACTGGTTTACTGTTCTGAAGATTGTGAGACAGCATCCTGTGTATGTATGTTTTCATCTCCCATGACTACCCCAATGTATTTGGGATAAAAGGGAAGCGAATAACGATTTGAGGAATCATTTTATTTTCACTGTCTATCCCACAAAAGACGATACATGAACCAATAAAATATTATACCTATTGATTTGGCTTTTATAATTGAAATATGTGATTCATTATAGATAAGTATTAGCTTAAGCTCTTCAGGTCAGGCTCGCATAGGAATGTTTTAATCTATCATAGATAGACACATACAGGTATGCAATTTTTTTGTTTCAGTCGGAATTTCGGTCGAGTCCCAAGAGTCGTTAAGCTTACGTAAAAAATTAACAAAAACACGCTGACTCATAGAATTTCGTAGTTTAAATTAAATTAATTTATGTATAGACTAGTTGAACCCGTGGCTTCGCCTGCGATCAAACTACAAATGTTTTATTGCAGATCTGCTAACCTTCAGAAGGACGATATAGATAGCGGGATACTCTCTAGCTAGGTTCTCACTCTCGCACTATAATTCTGTTATAGGTGTCGCTGCTGTGGCCAACCGAAAAGTTATATTTTTCCTTTGGATTGGAACAACTTCCGTTCTCTACTTTATATCCCACACAGTAAGCGCGCACTTACAAAGAACTTGGGCCATGTTACTCTATTTAAATATATTCAACAACTCAAACGTCACCGCCCAGTTTTTACCACTTAGGGGCTGAATTAAAAATAATCTACAATATTTTAAGATATGAATATCTAATAGGTAAATATGTATTTTACGTATCAAAATATATTAGATTTGCTTTACATTGGCTATTTTCCCGCAGTAAAAAGTATCCTATATGTTAACCCGGATAACCAGCTATCACCATACCAAATTTCATCAAAATCCCTCCAGTGGTTTTTATGTGATGCGGTCACGGACAGACAGACAGACAAAAATTCTAAAAACTATAGATTCGAGATGTCTATTTCAATAAGATTTTCCAATAATGTTTATTTCAATAAGATTTTCCAAAAAATATTTAATGTACAGATTCGGCTTAGAATTGAAAGAGATCGCTGTTTTAGCGATAAGGCCGCCTCTTGTACATTTCTACTCTCTGTTTATTTATTTTTCTTTTATTCTTGGTGTACAATAAAGAGTTTATTATTATTATTATTATTATTAGAATTCTATTATACGTATAGATTTACTTCAATAATTCAATATTAATAAAACCTATTTATTTATTGGAGAAAATAATAGCTTTCGTCTCATACTTTGTGAATTATACTAAGTCATACTCATAAAATCTTATATATATAAAAGAAAGTCGTGTTAGTTACTTCGCTTATAACTCAAGAACGGCTGAACCGATTTAGCTGAAAATTGGCAGGGAGGTAGTTTAGAGCCAGGAGAAGGACATAGGATACTTTTTATCCCGTTCGACCGCGTTCCAATTTTTATGATATTTTAATTTTTGGATTTCTCTTAGTCCGGAATAGGTAAGTATTAAAACATATAATTAAAATGTGAGAAAGAAAGATTTTTTCTTTTTATATCTATTTAAAACGTACCTAGCGACGAACCCGAGCGAAGCGAGGGTGAGCCGCTAGTTCATGATTAAATTTTAGTTCGGCTTACTTCTTTTATATATTCTATCCCAATTTATACGATCCATCCAACCACTCTATTCCAATAATCTGACACTTGAATAAAATCAAATAAAGTTGTTCAAAATTCTATGTATCGAGATCTACTTTAGATTTATTCATTCATACTTTTCCGTTCTGAAATATAAAGCAGATATTATATTTGTATGCCATGTTCTGACACAATTCCTTTTGTTTGACACATATAATAGAAGTGAAATTTTGCTCGAATTCATTGTAGTAAAAACTTAGACTGAAGAATTACATAGACGGAACACGCCAAAAAAAGTCAAAAAACGTAGCGAGATTTTGCTGTGTAGGCAAACGACGTGTATAGCAAAATCGAGAATAGTATTTTCGATTTTGCTATACACGTCGTTTGTTTTATTTAAAAAACACGGGAAATTTTATATAGGTTTTAATAGTTAATTTACAATTTTTGAGAAGAAAATATGACTCAGTTTCTTAGATTTACGCGAATGTGTTTGCATTTATAAAATTATCTTTTCGAATTTTTTCGCGGATTTATTTTGATATTTGGTTGCTGATTGCCGCAATCCATTCGAAACGTCGGGAACCAAAAATCAAAATAAATCCGCGAAATAATCCGAAAAGGTAGTTTTATTTAAAAGATTCTGGTAATATTTATATTATACTAGCATTGCCCGCGGCTCCGCCCGCGTTCAGATGACCAAAAACTAAATTCTTAGGTGTTACATATTAGTATACTCTTACATTGCAGTTTTTGTATTTTTCCTCAGAAATAAGATATTTTCCCGCGGTAAAAAGTATCCTAGGATCGCGCGCTACATCGCCCGGTTTATATAGCTTGAGCAGGCGGTCGAGCGATGCGGGGCAGAGGGGATGGACTCGCCGTAGGCATCTCAATGCTCGCCAAGCATTAAAAATGTTTCGCTACTAATTACTTCTAACAACGATATCTCAAAAACTATTCATCTGATTGATTTAGTGTAAAGAGCAATTTTAATCTGCATTAAATGACTAAGCTAACTAAAATATTCATTTGGATAAGGATTAATACCGAACTAAAGAAAATAACTTTGAAAATAACGTAATGTTTTTAATTAAAAATGTTAACATAAAAGTGGTTATTGTAAGTCAACCGTAAGAGATAGAGATATGCTATCGCGGACTTTTTTGTAGCATTTTTATAGATTTTGAATTCTCTAGTACATTACTTAACTGTATCTTTGCTAGTTTACGCGGCGTTCGCGTGGAAAGTTCCCATTTGGCGAGATTTTTTGCGACCTCTTCAACATTTGTCGCCGTATTTCAGCTAATTTACATAAAAGCATAATAAATTATATACCTAAACCTTCCTCAAGAATTACTCTTTCTATTGTTGAAAACCGTATAAAAATCCGTTCAGTAGTTTTCGAGTTTATCGCGTTCAGACAGACAGGAGGACAGACAGGAGGACAGAAAGACGCGGCCGGGGGACTTATTTTTATAATAAGTATAGATAGATTGTATTAAAACATTACATATTTATTTATACAATATTATAGTTTCGCTTCATATTTAGTTCTATTACACTCTATATCATTCCTTAGTCTGAGACTAAGAATTTCTTTTACTGATTTGGAAATATTCCAAGTATCTTTCACCAGTTTTCACTTTTGGTGCCAAAGTTGATACTATGTTAATAAAAAAATCGTATAAACTGTTCCTAAATTGATTGCTTGAAGACTTTATAGTGGCCGAATTGCCAATCATAAGTCATTAAACCCCGCTTGTTTTATGTTCATACATTTTGTTAATTTAGGCTAATTTTCAACTATAAGATAAAGTTATTAATTAAATTTACTTAACTAAATATTATAAAGTATACTAGCTACTTATCCTGGCTCCGCTCGAACATAATGATGATGGATGAGACATTTTCTAAAAACGAAAAATTCTAAAAACTATAGATTCGACCTCTATATCGATAATAATGACTATTTCAATAAGTTTTTCCAAAAAAAATTAAATGTACAGATTCGACTCAGTTAGAATTTTATTATTTGTATAGATAGGTGAACAGTTCTTTATTCTTATACCTATGGTTTTTAAATCAGATTAATTGTAGTATATATTTATAATAATACTTTAATCAAATTATTTCATGTGAAAACACTTAAGCTCGACTAAGGCAAGATCAATGGCACAACCAAGTCTAAACGATGTCATTGCTACACAGTTGGCTACGCAGTCACAAAAGAAAAAAAAGAGGGAAGAAATAGAATTTGAGAAAAGAGAGAAGAAAGAATTATAAAATGAAATAAACTTATTACAAATATTTATTTATAATATGTATGTATTTAAAGTTATATATGTATAGTGTTAAAAGTGTATCAACTATCTGGTATCCATAACACAAACCTCGTAGCTTACCATGGAACTAGATGGTTACGTGTACTAACGTCCCAATATATTTACATATTATTTAAAATCAAATATCGCCGAGCTTACAATGAATTGATAAAATATTTTTCCCATTAATTACCGACTTTGTCTAAGTACCCTAATCAATATTATAGCATAACATTCCTAAAGCGATGGTATTCAACTAGATGTTTCCAGCTGAGCGAAGAGCAACAACCGTTGTACCGGAACCGTTCAAGTATAAACGGAAATATTTTCCCCGCATAATCATAGCTTTGTGATCGGTATTTTCATTAACCTAATATATATAGGATTTGCTATCTTTTTCTGTAATTTCTCGCGTGTAATATTTAATAGTGCGTGAAAGACAGTAAATATAAAGACAATGAATCTCATAATATTAAATGAGCAATTCTTGTATATCGGCTCTAACGATTTGGATGAAGTTTTGTATTTACATAAAATTGAGCTTTTTAAGCTTACGTATAGGCGTCTTTTCTAAAAAATTAAAAACGCAATTTTTATATCTTTTTCGAAAAACGCCGAGCAATGGTCGGTGGCCCAAGTACTATAAAATAATACATCAATCGTCAAATCCTCCTCCCTTAAGAGTAATACATAAAAATATTTTAAGAGAAATTTTTACATTTTTATCAAGCAATTACCGCAAGCGAGAATCAAACCTGACCACTTTCGTACTACAGATTACGTTACTAACAAAATCTTGCATGTTAGATCAGTAAAGCTAAACTTCCAGTTATAAGCTATACCGCTGCAAATAAAAATAACTGCAAGTGACCAAGATTAATGTTAGATGGAAATGATGGTGTGTCAGAGACGATGATTCCCACAATAAGTGTAATATGGCTCATGAAAAATGCAAATTATCAAGTCAAATCAAAAGATGTTATTGGCAAAGATATTTTTTCCTTCATTCGTTCAGTTTCTTACTAGTGTTCGCTGTGAAATTCGACAATTACCATATTTATATAAAAAAACGAACTGTTTTCATTTTTTTAATTGGTAGCAAACACTAAAGCTTGTCATTACCTACTAAACAAAAAAAAAGATAATCGGTTGACAAACAAAGGACAACAAGGTGAACTTTTTTATCTTTACCTATTTATGTATATATATATATATATATATATATACCAATACCTATGTAGTATGTAGAATTGTAAATACAAGCGCTTTCGAATATTTGAATATTTTGTATTGAATATACTTTTGGATTATTGGTCTGTCTAATCAATATAAAAAAGAATAAAATGCTTTTCGTTCATAAGCTCACTTAAGACCAGACCGATTTGGCTTATTTCTATTAAAAATTTTCACTCGAGTAAGATTCTTAAAGGAAGATTATGGGAAGTTCTGTTTATATTTTAAGTAAAAATTGTTAACTTAATTTCTTTAATCTCTTAAATAGATAAGTATGATAATGGTTGAAGAAACTACTTACAACACGTTGACTTAACAAGTAATACGTACATACATATTTTCCGTTATACTTTTCTGTATTTAATTAAGAACCTACGAAAAAACATGCGGTGAAACCGGTATGCATATAAAAATATCTTACTTATTTTTGTGTTAATGAATGTAAATAGAATGATTAAAATATTAGTATAAATAGTTTATAAAAAATATATAATTAATAATGTAATATTAAATGGACGCTTATTACATTATATTAACAAGTAGCGACTTACGTTTGCTTCGCTCGAGTGCGTCGCGCGCTTGGTACGTTTTAATTTTTTTATGTTGAACTCTAATTCTTTTTCTAAAATAAAAGTAGCTAAATATAAGTTACTCCTTATAACATTAGCTATCTTCCAGTGAAAGATCCGCCAAAATTTGACCAGCCTTTTCGGAGTTAGTCGAAACAAAGAGACAGACAAATACTTTAAAAGTTGTGTTTTTGTTATAAGTACCATTACAAACAGACGCTTCAACTTTATTTATGTATATAGATTTTTAACGCAGATCTTCACTAATTATTCATGATTCATTCACCAGTGACATGATTTTAAATCGTGTATCCCTTTAAGGAAAAAAGAAAATGATAGTAGAGATACTCTCAAGTTCATTCTTTAATTACTTGTAGATTTTAATGACTTTTCTATTGTTTTGATATTTGATACTTTTGTATAAAAATTTAAGAGCTTGGATAATACTATGATAAGAATATCATTAATAAATAATCGCTGACGTTAATAGAAAACTTATAGGTATCTGTTCGATTATTCGCATGTATTTTTTAGATTTCTATCGCTTATATATCGCTAATATCGATTGTTAATAACATATTATACTACAATCGCTGACGCAATTAGAAAAGTAAGAAAAACGTTTAATAAAATATATAATATATGGAAATAACACAGTTATCTATAAAATAATAGTAATAACAGTAATTATGTCATTCCCATATAAATATATTTTTATTTTTTTACTAGCGACATGTATTGTAGAAAGACTTCTCTAACGTTACAAAGGAAGGGAAGCAAAAAATAAATAAAGCACCGCATAAGTAAAATAAAGAGACAAATTGGCAAGATAAGATAATAATAGTCGTCATAATTATATAAAATTATTAAAATATTGTATTGTTTGTAAATAAAAGATAACTTTACATTTCAATCTTTAGATTTGACATTTGAACTCGAAATAAAAAGATTGAGGGCTACAGCGCTTGTAGAGTGAGGTCTCCAGAAATGTCAAATGGCACTGAATGGCACTGTTTGCTAGCTTTTTATATCGGATCTTTACTAATTATTCATGATTATTGTATACATTTGGCCCTTCCTGAGTAATGACGAATGGTAGACAAGGTACGACTCAACAAATTTTATTGCTTTAAAAGAAGAGTTAAGAAATAGTAAATATTTTATTTATTATTATTAATTATTAATTATTTAAAACCCTTATAGAAATATTGTCGCGCTAACAATTGTGATTATTATATTAAATCTATTACTCCTTACTCGCCACTGGCACAAACTGGTGCCTGCAGAAACGATATTCGCGACATTTATAATATAAAGTATGGGTGTATATTCACCATATATTGAGCGGCTCCTGCTTCTTAATAGGTTAAAAAATATTCATTTACAAATAACAACTAATTTTTCTTGTAGGTATTATCTTATGATAATAACCCAAATATAGATAGCAATATAAAATTAACATTTATTCTAGTGATGATAGACAAATATAGAATAAAGCTATTATAAATATTTTTTCATTTTATAAATACTAGCAGTACCCGCGATTTCGCCCGCGTTCTAACTTTCGATATAAATATCAGCTTTACAATTATAATGCACGGAAGTCTGCTTATTTTGTTGACATTTATGATTACTACTCCGTGCCCTTCGGTAGTAGCGTGATGATTAATAGCCTCAAAAAACTGGCTATCTAATACAAAAAGAATTTTTCAAATCGGATTAGTAGTTCCTGAGATTAGCGCGTTCAAACAAACAAATTCTGACTCTATATAATATTAAGTGTACTAGATATCTTTCTACGTACCTTTCTTTACAGAGGGCTTAGCCAAGTTGACATTTTACAAACGCTATCGCTGATAGAAAACTAAAAAATGTAGCTATAAGATCATCAAACCTGTGACCTCCAGAAAAGGAGATAGTGCCGAAAAATAAATATTCAAACCCATGTGCCAGAAAGTCGCCAACAATGTTAGATTTTACTCAAATGGGTTAGGAGTTAGAACTGACGTATACATTCATGTTATCGCATATATTTGCTGTTTTAATTGTAGATAAATAAATTGATTTAATTATGTTTATATTCGCCCAGTAGTGGAAATCAGACCATAATATTTTTTTATTGATAACACTAAAAACCTCGTCATAGCTTCTAAACAAAATGTAAGAAAATCGGTTGACAAACAGAGGAGAAAAAGGTACGAAACCTTTTTTGTCTTTGCCTTTTTATATATAAATACGAAAACGATACAGTTAAAGTAAGTTTTTAGACTTATAACCTTCGCGTAAAGTAGCGTCTTCAATTCAAAAAAAAAACAGTCCCATTAAAATATATCTCGACTTCTTGTTAATAAAACAAGTAGATAAGAAAAAAAGTGATTTGGCTTGTTATAAAATTCATATAAGTTTTTCACAATACATTACATATGTGGAGTCGTGAGTACATACTTTTTAAATACCGACAAAGAAGGGAAAGAAAAAGAATATTTGTTTAGATTACATAGAAGTTAGTACTAGACAAAGTATAGTCTTTGGAAGATGTGCGCTCTCTATGTTCTCTCTTAATCTCCACCAGCTTTTTTATTTCGCAAAAAGGTATAATAAACAAACAAATACCTTTATTTAATATTAAAACTACAAAATTTCTTCGTCAAATAATGAAAAAATTTAAGAATATAAATATGAGGAGTATGACATAGTTTTTTTGGGGAATCGTGTATTGCAAAAATTCAAAAAACAAGGCGTCAATAAGGGAGTCAGTAAAACGTAAGTGGGTCACCATATTAGTCCTTAAAGGTATTGACTGATAGAATTTATATAAGAAATACGTTTGGTATAGTTTACTCAAAGAAAACGAGAGCATCTAAATCATCTACTTCCAAGTTGATATCCAAAACAAATTACGTCACGGGAAGCATTCCATCAATGCCATTTAAACTTCCTAAGCGGTGTAATAACAGACCATTAGTTAAGGTTTATTGGAATAATATTAGTACTATCTATCCACGTCTCTACGTTATTATGTAAAATTATAACTGTTATAGACACTGTTATGTCAGAAAACATTTGATTATAGGATGAAATTTACTTTAGTTTTGTGAAAAAATAATGTTAAATAAATAGATCTAAAGAGCTTAAAAAGTAGATTTTACTCTAAAAGTAAAACCGTACAGCACACAATAACAATATCTAAAAAGTCAAAAGATAAAGAACAAAAAAGTGCCAAAAAATCGACTCACCTTCCTCCATTGATATTTGATAAACTTTAACTACAACATTTTTATATATGAATAGTTTGTATCATTTTGGGTTATTTATTTTTTATTTATTTTTATCGTTCGTCAAAATCGGTTTACACAGACGTCCACTCTGTAAGAGCGTCAGCGTCGGACTGCGGTATACGGTTGTTCAGTGTTCATACTTCATTCATAGTTCTAACTAGAAAATTATAACTATTTTAACTTAAACTAATAATGCATTTATCTCGTATATTAATTTAGTACAGCAACTACTTCAGCATATTTGGTTTTTTTTAGACAAAGAATTGGCATTAATTTCTATTTTTTCTGTTTAGACAACAACAACAGACTGTTTAGAACAATTCTTCTAGAGAAGAAGATTAATTTAATCGAAAAATATCCATAATTTCTTCTATAAACAGAAAAAATAGAGTAACTACACGCGCTTCATTCCCCATATACTTTTATTTATAATTGTTTATCATTCTGATCAATTTATGGCTCTATAATACATACAATTGGCTGAAATTCAAACACACGATACAAGTTGCAGTAAAATTTTAAGATAACGTTTGCAGTAAATAGTAGATGTAGTAATAGTTATACGTTAGTAATGACTCATTTCTCCACTTCAGAAAATGTTAGGAATAATTATTCAAACACGCAATATTTTTATTTATTACTCTACCAGTGCTTTGTATTGGTATATCATACGTCATACAGGAATCGAACTTGTGAAAATATTGAATGACATACAGAATCAATGAGTCGTTTTAGCTTTTTAGATATATCTATACGTATAATAAAATTGTAACTAAGTCGAATCTGTACAATAAATATTTTCTGGAAAATCTTTATTATCAATTCAGAGGCCGAATTTTTGCCTGCCTGTTTGTGACCGCATCACGAAAAACTACGGGAGGGATTTTGATGAAATTTGGTATGATGATAGTTTGTTATCCGGGTCAATATATAGGATACTTTTTACTGGTGGAAAATATGTCATCTCTAAGAAATCTATACGAGCTATACGAGTTATCTATACGAACGAAACGAGGGTGAGTCGCTAATCTCTATTACACATAAACTCCTACTTCGTCTTAAGTATAACTCTTATTAAGTAATCTTAATAAGTATTCTATTTTATTTTGTTTTTGAAATCCATACTATTATTGTGAATGTGAAAGTTTGTGAGGATGGATGGATGTTTGTTACTCTTTCACGCCAGAACGGCTGAACGCATCTGGATGAAATTTGGCACAGACATAGAATATAGTCTAGAATAACACATAGATTACTTACTATCCCGGAATAATGTGCGATTCCCGTGGGATAGATTTGTTTTTATAAACCATAACACTATAAGTGACACTCAAATGATTCCTGAATAAAAAGTCAGGAAAAGAAGAAGCCTTAGTAAAAAAAGTAGAAGAAATGAACATTTTAAAAGCAAATCGCAAACCCCAACGCAAGCACATTCTAAAACAGTATTTAGTTACTTTCACACAAACGAATGTTATATTTTTAGATACATGCTCGTATTATAAGGGGACTCGTATGTTCATTATTAGCCCTTAGGCTATGGACGTTGAAATAGTAATATCATTCAAATAAATAATAAAACCTGCAAATTTCATAATTTCTACTTATTTCTTCTTATAATTTCGTATTTCGGCTTATGAAGTTTAGTGTTTGTTTGCCTTTTTATATGTATCACAGAAGTCATCCAATTTATGCGAAAATCATCAAAACTATGTACAGGAAAGTATAGTATATACAATATATATTTATCGTAGATAGTACGCCATGATTATTTTATTTATATAAGTATTTTTTAACGAATCGCAAATCGTAAATCTAATTAAATATTTTGGAAATCGTTGCCAGACAAATGAAAGTACATCGACTTCGAAAATATCTGATTAGGTATGTATAGTAAATGAAAACTACCAATCAGTTATTTTTTACTTTTTAGTGTTTATTTTTTAAAGTCGGTTTTTTAAGTTTTTAGATGTATTTGAAATACAAAAAAAAACAATAGCAATAGTGGAGGCGTCAAGCTTGAAACTACAAGTCACTATGTCCTTATCATCCTATAAGAAAACATATGAGACAAAAGAGCTTTTATAAGCATCTACCTTACGGGAAGAAAATCTATAAAATTATTTTGATATACTTTAGTATAACATTCTGAAGTAAATATATTCCAGAACATATATATATATATATAAATATTTATTATAGAAGTTTTCAATAAAAATTGGATTTTATTGAAAACTCTATAATAAATATTCTACGAATAAAAATAAAATCTAAATTTCTAAATAAAATTAAGGCGTCTGCCTGTGTTCTTAAAGTAACTACCCTATATTGAGCTTATCTAGTTATTGGCACGAAATTTAAACTTTTTTGTATTTATGTAAGCAAAAGCTGTATCGATTTAAATGATACTTTTATTGCTGTATAGACAATATTTTAACGTCATAGTACCACGAGCGGCACCACGGGTGAAAGTCGTGTAGGGCACTTGACCAGTTAATTTATACCCACAAAGCTTATAGTAATTTATGCTTGATAAACATTATCTTTACATTACATGTGATGTGACTCATTTACTCAGATTAATAATATTAAAAGTGGCTTCTACTTATATTTTTTTATGTTTCTAAAAAGTTTTATTAATATCTATTTCTTTACTATGATATGGTTGCACCGCGCTTTGAAATAAGTATCAATTCAATACGAGGATATTCCGTTGGAAATTATCGTAAGTGGAAAAAACCGAAAACTTTCCAGAATTACGTGTCCCCAAGAGTGTTTGTTATCATTCTTTGTCAAAGTTTTGATAATTTAAAAATATGTTGTCGCACATTTTGAAACCATTAACAAGAAAATTAAATTGAAAATGTCTCATCACCTTATGCATTTATACATAATATGTGGTTGACCGTCCTACATAATGTAGAGGTCACGACTGTGATTGCGATACAATTAATATAAACATAAATATGCATTAAGTAAATGGATTGATTGGAAACTGCCAAATTAGATGTCTCATCTATAGACCGGATAAAAAGACTCTATTTTAGATAAAAAGCTATTTTTACATCTGTTATCATAATTACGGGTATTAACTATGCCACTTTTACAGTAATTTATGTTCTAAGGTAACTTAACGATTTCAGTATTACAGACCCACTTAAGTTAATTGGATCGGTCTTTAAGCTGATAAGATTTGTATTTCTCGCTTACGTGTATAGTACATACTATCTCACAGTGCAGCAAATATAAATTATGATCTCATTCTTTTTAACAGTAACTTCAAATCAAAGTAATTCATAAAACTAAACTGCTTTACAACTTTAAGTTTAAACAGTGAGTACTAATTGTAAGCCTTTTGTTTAAAATAAATTACCGTTGTATTTTATGTGTTCAGGGAACGATGGGACTGACATTTTCGCCTTGTGCTTAAAAAGTTTTTAAATAAAAACAAATTAAAAAAACTAAACGTATGTTTTTATTACTACATACTTTAATATCTTTGAATATAGGTATCTTGAATATCTTAAGTGCTTAGAATGATTGTAATTATGTGAAAATATATAAACATATCTATCCCACGGGAATCGTATTTTTTTCCGGGATAAAGAGTACCCTATGTGCTATTCCAAACTATAATCTATCTCTGTGCTAAACATCCAGATCTGTTCAGCCGTTTTACCTTGATTGAGTAACAAACATCCAAACACCTGAACTTTCACATTTATAATATTACTAGGTATAGATAAATTAAATAAACATTCTCTAACAGCGTATATAAAGTTAGTTGTATACAGTAATACCCCTTTCATTCTACATATTAAGTGACACGCAATATAATGGAAACCTTATTAAGTTAGGCTTAGAGGGCTTTGTTACTTAGGTATTTTATTTTAAATTTATCTAACTCCGTGGTTGAATATTAGTATTGGAAACCAATAGTCATACATATATTTCGCTTTACTAACACTCTCTTGACTCAATCTCTTTTAAAAGTTATGAATGAAACTTTTTGGCACTTTAGAGCTCTCTAGCTACAGGTGGTTAATTATGAAAGCTAAGCCTTCACTATAATTTGATAAGAATTTCCCATCTAACATTTGCAATAGAATGATATGACCATATGAAAACAAGCAAATCCCGTATATAAAATAGATATTTTCTCCTGTATACTTTTCAGTCCTTAATTTTCTACGACTTTGTTTCTTATGATGTACCTTGTCCCATTAAGTTCATTATTTACGATAAGTTTGTGCCCGCGTCTTTCAGCTCTTTTTAGTGCCCACTGCTGGTCATAGGCCTCCCCTTAAGACCATAGTCCGCCATGCTAGAGCTAGGTGCGAGTTAGCGGACTTCATATGTCTTTCGAAAACATGCGAGGTTCTCTCAGGCATGCAGTCCGACATTTTAACAGTCATGTCATACAAAATACGAAATATTTCTTTATGTGGAGTTACATATTTTAAAAGTTATGCAAGAAATATATAATTAATGTTTTTATTTATCTATCTCTAATAACTCATTCAACATCTATTAAAAATGGCTATTATAGAGAGTCACCTTTAAGCATACGTATTATATTTACAAAGAGAAATTTTAGTTATCGCAAACTACTTTTTCACGCTCAAAAGCATCATATCTACATCATCGATATACCAAAATCGATATCTTTTTCTTTTTTTATTGCAATTAGTGTGTTTCAGTACAATCTCCTAGTTATTTGGCACTATTTAGGCGACCTAATTCTATTTTAGTTGAAATTCCAGGATACTCGTAACATAATACGTTACACATTCACTTCGTCACTTGTCGCTACATCTGTCTAATGCTTTCAAAAACTAATTAATATATGGATGACTAGCATTGCCCGCGGCTCCGCCCGCGTTCAGATAACCAAAATCAAATTCTTAGGTTTTACATGTTAGTATACTCTTACAATGCAGTTTTTGTATTTTTTCTCAGAAATGAGATATTTTCCCGCGGTAAAAAGTATCCTATATTATGTTGACCCGGATAACCAGCTACCATCATACCAAATTTTATCAAAATCCCTCCAGTGGTTTTTCCGTGATGCGGTAACAGACAGACAGACAGACAGACAGACAAACAGATAGACAAAAGAACTAAAAACTATAGATTCGGCCTCTGTATCGATAATAATGTTTATTTCAATAAGATTTTCCAAAAAATATTTAATGTACAGATTCGGCTTAGTTACAATTTTATTATATGTATAGATTAAATACCATTATGTGATGAGTAAGTGGAATACTTATTACCGAATATTAAATATATAATACTAGCGTCTTCCCTCGCCTCTACATGCGTAATTCGATTATGTATAGTCATATTTTTGAAAATTATGGCCTATATGTCACTCTGATGTATAAGCTATGTTACTGTAAAGTTTCATCAAAATCTGTTCAGTAGTTTTATGTCAAAGCGTAACAAACATCCATCCATTTATACATCCTCAAAAACTCTTGTGTTTACGTATATAATATTAATAGGATCTCATTTAAATGCTACTAAAATCTCTGAAATGCATTTTTAAGCGCGATACAGAAAACTTTTTAATTTCACTGTTAGAACTTTTATTTTATATACTATTAAAGCTTTTATAATATAAAACATCTTAGAGGAACTTCTTATTTTCCTCTAATAAGTATTCTGAAAGTTGTATTCAGTATTACAGGAAAAAGTATTTAAAATAACTCTCATACTATAATTATTCATAAACCTATATTTAGCTTGAATAAAGCTAATATTCCAAACTAGCTTAGTCTGTTTTAGTAATTTTGATTAAGAAATTTCTATTAAAATATAAGAAATAAACCTCCTTCACGTTACAAGATGTAAAAACATGATATCTCTGCAGTATTTTAGTAAAGAGTTGAGTATGTTGCAGATTCCAAGTGACGCTCCGGCATCAGGCCAAGATTACCATAGCGTTGCAATGTCATCGAAGTAACAAGAAGTGTTGCAGCAGCAGCAGACAGTGCTGATGACCTGCAAGCGACTGAACGGATTTTCTTGATTTATAGTTAAGAACACTCTCGATCAAGTACCTTTCAAACAAAAAAAAACTAAATTGAAATCAGTTCATTCGTTTGGGCACTACGATAACACAGACAAACACACAAATACACACGTTAAACTTATAAAACCCTCTTTTTATGTCTGGGGTTATAAATATTACTAAAATTTATATATTTTTCTCATAAACTTAATCTATCTATACTAATATTATGAAGAGGTAGTTTGTGAGTTTGTGACGTTGTAGGAGATAACCTCCGAATCTACTGAACTGATTTAGATGAAATTTGGTAAGAAGATAGTTCAAGACCCTGGGAAGGACATAGGATACTTTTTATCCTGGAAATCATTCTTTAAAAGGGTGAAAATGGGAATGAAAGTTTGTATTGGGAAGCAAGCTAGGGACGAACCCGAGCGAAGCCAGGGTAAGTCGCTAGTAATATATATTTTTATTTTATTACTTTCAAATAGGTTAGTTTTAACAAGAGTAATGTCATTCCTTTATAAATAGTTGTCTTGTTTTATGTTTTTCTAGCAATTAGTGGAAAGATATGCTATCGGTATTTGGGTTAAGTTCAAATCCGTGTAGCTTCTATGTGAAGAATTTCGTATATAAGAATGACTTAAAATTATACGGTCAATGAATTGATCGAACTAATCTTACTATCTACTTGCTATTTACTTCCGACGTCTTCACCTGCGTATTTTTATTTTTCTATTGAGCAACAAATACTATACATCTTATAATTCGTGCTTTATACAAGAGAATACTTGACCTAATTATATTAAAGAACTAGTTTTAAGTCAGATGCTCACGGAGTCACGAGAGATGCGCGATAAAATAGACAGGTAGAGAAAAAATTGTAAAAACCTTGAGGTCAAAAAGGAAAGACGAATTAGTTCAAATAAATGTCAATAGATGGCGCAATATGTAAAGTTTCGTTATTAATATTTATATATTATGATTAATAAAAGAAAAACAGGTGTTAATAATGTATAATATACTCAGTCATTTTATATGAATTCCTCAAAGCAACGGAAAATAAATTATATCGCGGTCTTAATCTATACTAATTATTATTGTTTGTTTGTTTGAATGTGTTTATTACAGGAACTACTTTTAGTTACTAAAAATATTTTTGCATCAGATATCCCGTTTATTGAGGAAGGCTATAGGTTAGTGACCGTAGCTACCTAGAGGAGAGGAGAGGAGTACCTAGAGACGAACCCGAGCGAAGCCAGAATGAGTAGCTTGTACTCATATATACATAAATCTTAATACTGATCAATCAATAGCTATTAACTGTAAATGCACATGCTAAATTGAGCAAAAAGATAGTTCTAAAAACACTCGATATACGTCATTATTATGTAACAAACATTTTATGTATACTTTAATTTCTATTATAAATTCTCAAAAGTCAAATGACGTCGTCCATTTTACTTAATCGCGTGCTCAAGTATTTAATTTTTTTGTAGAAAACTAAGGAAACAAATTATTGCTATAAAAGAAGTTTTTACAAGACTATACTGATATTGTAACGTTTGACTTTATGCCAAATACAATGTAAATAAAAGCAGTACGAGCTCTACAAAGCGACACAAAAGGCAAGTTTACGTTGAAATTACTTTAAATGGTGCCTTTATTGTGTAATGTGGTCATCTAGGGTATAGAGTACGGACAGACAGAATTTAAAGAAAAATCTAAGCCTGAATAATTACTACTTAACTAAAAAAGTACGTCGTCCTCATAATCATTTTTAAGGTATTAACTCTACCCTCAGAAGTGAAATTTTGAATGTATCGTTTTATCTATTTATATAAATAAAAATAAATGTTCGTATGTTAGTCCTTTGTGCGGTTCTAAACCGATAACCCGATTATGATGAAACTCTAGTGGATAATCCTGCAAACGTCTGGTTCCTGGCCCCAAAGAAGAAGTTTTCTTTGGACGTTTGTCTTTTATACATTCTCCTGTTTTTCTTAACCGAAAACCAAACTTAGGGACGCACCTAAGCGAAAGTAAATCGCTAGTATTTTATATGTATTTATTGAATAACCTATAACATCCCACTGTAGAGTACCTACGTATTTATATAATAAATTATTTTCATTTTCTTTCAATATTAAAACTAATTTATAAAAGCTTTTACATATAGAACAAATAAATTTTTAATCATTCACGTATATTTCAAAAGAATCTAAAAACTAAAATATACCTTAACTATCTCCCATAACCTGATTTATTCAAAACTTATTTCTATTATCTATATTTAACAGCGGTGCTCTATCTCTCGCAAGGCGACACGGGACACCCCCCACCTCTCGAGGCATCAACAGAATCAGATCACGGCCGGGATTCTACAGAAAATGTTATTTTTACTCGCATATTTTTATAATAAATATTATGTTACCAGCAATAGCAAACAATAGAATATTCCTACGCTGGGTTTCTATAGCATAAAGAAAAATATTTTATGTTACAACTAGAACTCGCTTAGAGTTTGGCTGTCTGAAAATTTTTAGTTCATAATTCCTACTATATCTATATATAAATAGGCAAAGACAAAACAGTTCAGTGCCTTTTCTTTTTATTTGTCAAGGGATTTTCCTTTTTTTTTTTGTAAACTTGCTATTGAAAAGCTTTAGTGTTCAATAAAAACATTTTGCAAACAGGTTTTTTTTATATAAAGGTAAATTATATCCAAATAGGTCTTCATAAAATTTTCAATGATTATAGTCTGGCCACTGAGTGAACATTAGTTATACTATAATGTATGTATTCAGATTTCAGCCCTTTTTAATACCCTACTGCTGGGCACGGGCGTCCCTTCAATAGGAGGGGGATCCGGCCACAGTCCATCACGCTGACCCAATGCGGGTTAGCGGACCGCGGCACCACTGTCTCATACTATAATGTACTTAAGATTAATTTACCAATACCCATCGCATGGTTAATTATATACTTACCTACTTAGTGGGTCGATGATCGAACTTGCAACACATGCGTGACGTTAGATGATCAATAGTTAAATAGTGTTTTAAACAAATTTAGTCAAACTTACTTTGCTCTCAACAATATTCTCTTAACAATATTAGAACCTTATAGATTACATAAGTTGTTATTGTACTTTCGCTGAAAAATAGAAACCTAATAAATATATAACATATAATGATATCAACTCAACGACTCTCTTTTTTATACAAATATATTATATACTAGCTACTCACCCTCGCTTCGCTTGGGTTTGATTCGACATACAAACTTTCATCCCCATTTTCACCCCCTTAAGGGATGATTTCCGGGACAAAAATTATCCTATGTCCTTTCCAGGGTCTCAAACTATCTTTTTACCAAATTACATCTAAATCGGTTTAATAGATCCAGAGATTACCCCAAATTATATACCAGATAGATTAGAGAGTAGATTATATACTCACAAACTTTACCTCTTTATAACATTATATTAGTATAGATCCCACTAATATTTTAAATGCGATAATTTATGAAGATGGATGGATGTTTGTCACTCTATCAAGACCAAAACACTAAATAGATTTTGATGAAACTTTACAGTAACGTAGCTCATACTTTAAAATAACTTACACAATACAACTACAACTACAATTTAAATATATAGTAATACATAAATGAAAAACGTGCGGGGAACAGCGGGTAAACGCTAGTACAATATATCTTAACTTTCGCATTTTCTAACTATCTATTATAGTTATTCGTTACCGGAGAGCCCTCGGTCTCAGTCATACTTTTAATTTATATGATTCATGTTAAAAAAACCTAATTTACTAAGTTCAAATGTCAATGGACCTTTACCATCACGATTAACTTAATTATGCAAGATATTAACGAATTACTATGTAGGTAACTGTTTATATTGCCGATGATTGATAAAACTACCGGGGTGGTCTGGTAGCTAGCATGTACACTGGTACATAGTTCCAGATCTGGAAGTCCTTAGTTTGATTCCTGGTTCAGGTAAAGTATAGTTATTGGGTTGGAAGTTTGTTGACGTTACATCCCCCGTGTCTTGCCACGTCTTGCAGAGCTCGTGAAGTTTTCGGCCCCACGACCGGATCTCTTATTCATATTAAATTGTCATCACGTTAACTGCACAGTTTGTTTTTTGTTATATTGTTTATCTCAATAAATTTGACTGACGTGGCCAAAATTGATTAGGAGGATATTATTATTGTATTGCTGATGGAAAACCTCATCGCGCTCAATAATTTTAAGCTATAAAAAAATCTTAAGTTGTCTTAAAAAATATTCATTTATATTTGATTTCCGTAACATACGTATATCGTTCAATACATAAAATAGAATTCTAACTGAGTCGATCTGTACATTAAATATTTTTTGAAAAATCTTAACGAATAAACCACTGAACAGATTTTGATGAAATTTGGTATGATGATAGCTGGTTATCCGTGTCAACATATAGGATACATTTTACTGCTGGAAAATTTCTTATCTCTGAGAAACCTATACTAAACGTTAAAACGAAACAACGAATACGCTAGTATTGTATAAATATCATATAAATAGTTGCACTAATCTCATTATGCTGCAAGCCAGTGTTTAATTACAGAACTGGAAGTAATACAAATGTATGGGTTTATAAGTGCTTCGTGCATGAGCACTTGAATGTTTTGCATTCATAAATATAAAAATATAAGTATCTTTATAATTAACTCTATTATTCAAAAATAGACTTTTTTATGTAACAAAATGTTCAGTTTATCAGATTAATATTATAAATGAGAAATTATTATGTGATCATGTTCATGATCATTATCATGGAAAGGCTGTACGAATTTGAATGGAATTTTGTACACAGATAGGCCATACATATAAGCTGAAGTAACATAGGTATAGGCTATTGTTAGGCACCCTAGAGTTTACTAAATTTCATTCAAATCTGTCCAGACTTTCTAGTTTGAAGAATTATCAAGCATACAAATACATACATACAAACTTTTATAATTGTATGTATAGTGTGATTCAAAAAAAGCAATTAATTATTTTTAACACTAAAACAAATTATTATTTAACATGTAAACTATTTTTATGTATGATGTCAAACAGATCGGTAAAATTATCAAGTTCAAGACCACATAATATGATATCTTGTATTGCACCTCTTCCAGATTCCTTGTAAAAGTTTCCATGAACTTCTGACTATCAACTACAGAAAAAAGAACATATTTGAACAATTTCAAGGAATGATTTACCTAGAAAGTAATTAATTAAGGCTGACCCTATTATGTCTATTACTATTAACTGTATGACTAATATTATTTTTAATAGTCCGGTTAATGATTATATATATATATATATATATATATATATAATTACTACCATATGACCTAACGACAAAACTAAGACGGGATCTACGCAACGCTTTGTTTCCGCCTTATCCTTCTCAACCTACGTTATCCAAGACAAATAAAAAATTATAAACTTATATTCAGTTGCTTTAAATTTTTAATTAAAAAAAATAAAGTAGCTGGACAAATACTTGTATATTAAGCATACAGTAACTGGATTAATAGTCACTTTCATTAATTAATGTCTTTATTCGGTTCATTCATAAATTATAATTTAAACTAATGTCAGTACTGCGCAGTATATTCATATTATATATATGAAACCGTACTCCGCCGTCTCGTCTGTGATATAGTTACCTTTTGTTGCGGTTAGGAGGTTGGCCACTTTGTTACGCTTTACGCTTTATTAAGAAGTCCTGTTTGTTTACGTCGTCGCATTAAAAGTCCTTATGAGATTTGCGTTTTATTTGATTTGTAGTTCATTAGTTTATTTACAATCGTCAAAGGGTTTTTTTTTCATTTTTAGAGTGATTTAAAAAAGGTGTGTTTTCGAGTATCATATGATATTAATCTTTTTTTTTTGTATTAATTGAACTATGCATTAGGTATAGGTGACTGCCTAAGACCTAAGTAGTGTAGTAGCTTAGTAGCTAGCATGTACGGCTGCACATCCGGAGGTCCTGGGTTCGAATCCCGGGTTGGGCCAAGTTTATATTGAGTCCTTCTGCTATGAAATTCTCAGCAAAAGCTCGGGGTTGAGAAGTTGCTTGTGTTACACCAAGAGTGTTCTTGTGTCTGTCCGAACGTTTGTGCACTATAATATCTCCTGCGCAGTTGGCTGGTCTCAGTGAGATTACTTCTAACTTTAATTATACTAATATGTGAAATAGCGAAAACTTAATTTCTTTTTGTAAATAAAAATATTTTTAATGAAAATTTAATGAATTTAAAAACTCAATGGTAAGCATTACTAGTAATTATGTAGCTATTTAAATAAAAATATTTAGTTAAATTAAACTTTTAAGCGCACATTTTCGTGTTTATTAAATCTTCTCTTCTTCTATTTCACAAATAGTAGGAAAATTCAGAAGAATTCGTTACAGAAGTGTATAAAAGTTAGTAGGACTATCATAGTATAGAAATAACTTACCAGCGGTCTGTAAGTGCCCGAGGCTCGGGCCACGCGTCTCGCAATAACCGCAACGCCTCACGTAACGCTGGGGAAGCGTGTCTCACTCGACCCCCTGCAAAGTTACAAAGAATTAAAAATATTTATATCACATTAGCCCAGCAGTGGTAGCCCAGTGGTAATGTGTCAGCGCACCGACTTCGAAAATATTTGATTAGGTATGTATAGTAAATGAAAACTACCAATCAGATATTTTTAACTTTTTAGTGCTTTTGTTTGAAGTCGGTTTTTATTTTTTTGTTAAAAAGTTTTCATTTTTCCCTTTTTAGTGTATACAGTAGTAGCAAAGTAAGAATTCTAACGTGTTAGGCTTGTCGATTCAAACAAAATAAGCCCAAACTCAAAGTATCAACTATTAGCCGTTGAAGAGTTCCACCTATCCACCTTCTGGCCTTACCATCAGGTCAACAATACCGAAACACTGTACTATCAACGGAAATAGAAACACTTGCAAAGTTTCAAGTCAATATGATAATTAGAAGTAGGCTAAATCCATCATTAGCTATTTTCCCACCCTTAGGGGTGGTATTTTTTTTTTGAAATTTAAATGGGGCCAATTTGGAAGTATACCCTTTCAAACAAAACAAAAATTGTCCAAATCGGTTAATAAATGACGAAGTTCTGAGGTAACAAACATAAAAAAAAAAAAAACAAAAAAAAATACAGTCGAATTGAGAACCTCCTCCTTTTTGAAGTCGGTTGAAAACATAATTCTTGATAAAGAGAATGGAATTTACTTTAAGTACCAACATATAAATGAATGTTCGTATGTTTGTTCAATATGCGTTCCTAAACCATTGATGCGATTGTGATGCAACTCTATTGGGTTATATTATATACGCCTGTAAAGGTTCCTGGCCGAAAGAAAGATTTTTCTTTAGACGTTTGTCTTCTACGCGTTTCTACCATACAAGCCTAGGGATGCACCCGAGCGAAGCAAGGGTAAGTCGCCAGTATATTAAAAATGTATCTCCCCTTACACTCACATAAAACGGTTATAAACAAATCATTAATTAATATACATACATATATACGGGTAAACTACATGAGAAACAAAAGTAGCTTAAAACTTTTATTGCACCTACATACATCTAACTAACAATTTTCATATAGGTATAAGACGCACCGCGGGAGAGCTTAACTCAGCCGAGCAGTGCGCCAATGTATACTTTATAAGCCGTATTTATAGCCGTAGGTTTATAATGAAATTCGCAAAAATAACAGAGAGAAGGTAAATTTTCCTGAATGAAAGATGTTTTCTTATTATTTTTTCTGGAACTTCTATGAATACGAAATTTCTTTAATTTGTACTTTTGATATGTTTGTATAAATATTATCTAGCTTTTTGTTTAGAATTGTTTATTTAAAATTTATCAGGATAATGGGAAGTTTTGATCAAAAATATTCATCTTCCCATCAATTAGCTTCAATTCAAAGACAGATAACGTCCGCATTCCTGCTATCCCGACTTTTCGAATGCTTTACAGCAATCATGGTCACGGGAGAGACTGAGGCTTTAGATATCTCTAAGGCGCTATATACTTTTCGTAATAGATCGTTCCATGATTGCTGTAAAGCATTCGAAACGTCGGGAACCAAAAAACAAAATACATCGGCGAAATATTCCGAAAAGATAGTAGTTTTATTTAAAAAGTCGTTGAAAATAATATAAACTGTAATTTTGACCCATTTCTCACATCGACTTTGTATCGGATGACAATACAATAGCATGTCCCATTCTACGTGATATTTGTATCCAACTGGCATTTTTCGAAGTTATTAGCAAGAAAATTGATTTGAATTATAATTTAATACGATCGAGCTTTTCTATGTTGAAATCAGAAGGTTGACAGCGATATACTTTTTCTAACTTCAAAAAGCCACATGCGGGTAGATGTGTTAAGAAGTCTTAGCGCAGCTCCCTAAATAAAATACGATTTAAATAGTTAAAAGTATATAATAGTGATAATATTTCCGTTTTAAAACCCTTCTATATCGCTGATAATGAAGTTATAGTGTTATCTCAGTATTTGATTACATTATTTTCTAAACAGTCTAAAGTATTATATGGTATACTTATTATGCATTTTACGATCTAAATTGGTGCCGACGGTGTTCACAATGGTGTATAACGTATTTATAGAAAAACAATAGTATTAATCAAAAACGTTTTATAAAAAAATAAGTGCGTGGAGGGTTATCTATTTGAACATTTATTTGCCTATCACTACACAAAAATCATCACTGCGCTAGAACAATACAGTAATTTCGCTATTACATCTAGTTGAGTCGTAGCGCAGGAAGCTATAGACAGAATTGCAACAGAATTTACCGACAGAACCAAGTTCGCGTCTCAGTAGCTGGCTAAAGATTTTTTGATTTATTAAAATTTAATTTCAACTCGTAAAAGATGTCTACAATATCAAGTACCGTTTGTGCGGGATGTAAAAACACTCTGCCTAGAAAAGAATATCTTACTTGTGCTATCTGCAAAGCAAAATATGATAACGAATGTGGCAATGTTCCTTTGCGACAGTTTCAACAGATGGATTCGCAACACAAAAGCAATTGGAAGTGCCCAGAATGTTTAAATAAACAACCCAAAATGGGAAACATTCATACACCTGTAAGGTCCGCTGTAGTTAGTGGCGAAAACAAAATTTGTACTGATACCTCCGAAGTGTCATACGTAACAACACGCAAGAAACCAAGTAAGTCGCCGCCTCATATCACTTCAAAATGTAAGGACAATGATTTCGATTTAACGGAAAGCAAATATCGTGACATAATTGAACAAGAGTTAGCTTCTACAATACAAAAATTAGTTTCTAGCCAGCTCAATACCATTAATAATCAGATATCTGGTTTTTGTGAGTCAATAAATTTTATTAATGCACAATATGAAGAAATGAAATCTAAACTGGAAGAAAAGTCGAATATGGTGGATCAATTAAGAAAAGAGAACGATCAACTTAAGACTTCTATTAAAGATTTTGCATCGAGATTAAATAACGTTGAAGTACATATGAGAGAAAGCAACATTGAGATCAATGGCATACCAGAAAATAGAAGTGAAAATTTAGCCAATACAGTAGTGCAACTAAGTCAGATTATTAATTGTCCAATGACGACAGACGAGATACTTCATGCAAATAGAGTAGCCCAGCTTAACAGGAATGCGGAAAAACCACGCTCTGTCATTGTTAAGCTACGTAGCTCTAGGCATCGTGATGCCGTCCTAGCAGCCGTCGTCCAATTCAACAAAAAAAATCCCAATGAGAAGCTGAACTCCCACCATCTCGGGATTGGCGGAGCATGTAAACCCATTTACGTATCAGAGCATTTAACACCAGCAAGCAAATCACTCCATGCTGCCGCTCGCATTAAAGCTAAAGAAATGAATTATCGCTTCACCTGGATAAGAAACGGCAAAATTTTTGTACGCAAGGATGAATTCAGTCAAGCCAAACTAATTAAAAACGAAGATAGTCTCAAACTTATAAATTAAATCTCTTAGTTACAAAAAAAGTTACGGTAGTTTCATAGATACAATGTTAGATATATACTATCAAAATGTTAGAGGCTTAAGAACAAAAACTAATGATGTGTTTAAAAATATACTTAATTCGGATTATAAAATTATTGCACTCACGGAGACTTGGCTGAACTCAACGATTTCTAGTAATGAAATATTCGACTCCCGTTACGTTGTGTACAGGAAGGATCGTGCGTGTTCAGAGAACTCAAAAAAAGATGGTGGTGGTGTGCTAATTGCTGTATCTCGTGACATTTCATCGTACCGAATGACTCACTGGGAAAGTGATGACGAAAACATATGGATTGTAGTGGACGTTACTGGTAATCGATCTATTAAAAAAATTTACCCTTGTGTTGTTTACATGTCACCACCTGTTAAAATAGAAAAATTGGTAAAGTATCTTGAAACAGTGGATATAGTGACTAACCAAGTCGATGATGTTGTTATAGTAGGAGATTTTAACATGAGTTTTATAAACTGGAATAGTAGTGGTAGCTGTACGTATATGACTCCATCTAATTATAATAACGTACTTGGTTACTCATTAATAGATTTCCTGTCGACAAATGAACTCTATCAATATAATAACATTAAAAATTGCAACAATGGTCATTTGGACTTGGTCATCACCAACATAGCAAATACGTGCGTAACTAGACCACTCGATACATTAAGCAAATTAGATTTGTATCATCCAAATTTATTAATAAATATCTCGTACCCTAATATATCTTACCTGCGTCCGAAGGCTTGTAATAGTTATAACTTCTATAAAGCTGATTACGAACCTATTTTGTGTGAACTTAAGAAAATTGATTGGTGTCGTAAATTTATTAATTGTGAAAATGTCAATGCTATGGTCGAAATATTTTATAATGTACTGTTCGAAGTAATAGACCGACTTGTTCCAAAGCGTAAGAAATACAATTCTAAGTACCCTATTTGGTTTAAACACAACCTCATCAAATTATTAAAAGCTAAAGATAGAATGCATGTTAAATATCGTAAATATGGAAATCCACGTGATAAATTAGAATTCCAACTTTTGCGCAGTCGTTGTCATCATTTGTTTGATGTTTATTACAGCGAATACAAAAAAAACATCGAAAATAACATCTCAAAAAATCCAACCTCTTTTTGGAATTTCTATAAAAACAAAAGACAAGTTAAGTCTTCGTTGCCTGTTTCTATGGTCTTAGATAGCAAAGTAGGTAATACGGGAAATGACATAGCTAATCTTTTCGCAAGTCATTTCTCTTCTGTTTACACCGAAGATACCTCTAGCGTCCCACTGGAAGAAATTAATGTTAAGGTTCTTGGCATGGAGAAATTAAAATTCCAAGAAACAGAAGTCCTTAAAAAAATTAAATCCTTAGACCCCCTAAAAGGTGCAGGCCCGGACGGAATTCCCCCTCATTTTGTTAAAAGATGCGGCTCTGCCTTGGCTCTTCCTTTGTCGCAAATTTTCAATCGCTCCATAAAGGAAAGTATCTTTCCAGATGAATGGAAAAAGACGCGTATTGTACCAGTCCATAAAAAAGGAGACCGATCAGACATTAAAAATTACCGCCCTATATCCATTTTGTCATGTTTCTCAAAGGTGTTTGAAAGTTTAATATATCCCAAACTTGCTAAATACTTCAATAATATCTTCATCAGTTCACAGCATGGGTTTAGAACTGGGTTATCAACCCAAACAAACCTAGTCGTGTTGGTTTCTGACTTGGCGTTAGCGATGGATAAGGGGGAACAAATTGATGCCATATACACTGATTTTAGTAGTGCCTTCGACAAAGTGGACCATAAAATACTTCTTGATAAGCTATATCAGTATGGACTGGGGATTTCTTTAGTTAAATGGTTTAAATCATATCTTACTCAAAGACCATTAACCGTCAATGTCACAGGATTTGAATCGGAAACATATTTTGCTAAAAGTGGGGTGCCGCAAGGTTCACATTTGGGACCTCTATTGTTTCTTGTTTTTATAAACGATATAACCGAAAATATTAAGTACTGTAAATGCTCATTATTTGCGGACGATCTTAAATTATATAAAACGATCACATCAAGTGATGACATAAATTTGATCCAGGATGACCTTAATAATATCACCGAATGGTGCCGCCATAATCATATGACTCTTAATGTTAGCAAATGTTTTCACATTAAATTTACTCGAAAAAAAAAACCACTTGTGTCTAAATATACTATCGGAAACGAATTAGTGAAAGAAGTACCTGAGATCAAAGATTTAGGAGTCACTATTGACAGCCGTTTAACTTTTATCTCGCATATTGATAAAACTATCCATAAAGCCGCACAAATTCTAGGTTTTATCAAGCGGAATGCACATGGTTTCAGTAGGGCAACAAAAATTGTTTTATTCAACGCATTGGTACGCAGTTGTCTTGAATACGCTAGTGTGGTTTGGAATCCTTTGTATAGTGTTCATTCCCAACGCATTGAGAGCATCCAACGCACTTTTACAAGATATCTTGCATTCTATGAAGAGAATCTCTCTCACAGACAGCCTTATCGCGAAAGATTGGATAAGTTCAATATTCTATCTCTCCGTGATAGGCGCGAAATTCTTGACTTAAGATTTTTACATAACATTATACACAATCAAGTTCTGAGCCCAGATTTAATGGAAAGTATTTCAATATCTGTCCCCTCCAGAAATCCTAGGAACAAGGTCCATAATATATTTTTCATACCTAGAGTGAGATCTAACCTGGGTAGCCAAGCCCCTGTTTTACGTATCTGTGCTAAATATAATAACCTTCAGAAATCGATACCAAGCATTGACATTTTTCACGATTCACCCTCTGTTTTTAGACGTAGGCTATTAGATTACTTTAATAAAAAAAATACATAATAATTTAAATTTAGGTAGTAATTAATTTTTTACTTTTCTTACTTTTAACTATTGTTTACAGTGAACGCTATGTACACTTGTTATAGATATACATATCAGGTAGTTAATTTATATTACTAATAAGATTATCAGAAATGTTTTATATGTGTATTGTTAGTGTGCTTTATAAATAAATAAATAAAAATAAAATAACTTTCCGAGTTTGAACTCATTTGATTCATTTTAATATGGACGATACAGGTTGGTTGATACGTGAGTTGTACGTGAGTTGTGCATGAGTTGAGTGGTCGCGGTAGTTGTAAACGTGAATTTTTAGTGTTTGAAACAAATTATTTTTTATATAATATACAATATGCATCATATGCAACTGAATGGGGAAAACGAAAATATTTAATTTGACCCCATCACTATATCGAACGATTTTTTTAAATAAGCGTTAATAGCATAGTAACAGAATACGCCAGCGGCCAACATAAGTGCATATAGCTTTGATTACAGGTGTCCTAGGTCGTTGACTCGAGACCTACATTTGGTTCAGTCACGCCGCTTAAAACCAGTACATGATTTAAATATTGCAATTAAGAATGACACATAGATTTTTTATATGTTAGCGAATATTTAACCATGTAAGTATGTGTTTTTGGTATAAAAAGGAAATTGTGTACAAAATGTTAAAGATTTTCTTATATTTATTTATTAGCTTTATAAAATTACTATTTTTACACATTATCTAACACTTCTTATTACTTGTTAAATTAAATCAATATTCTTATGTGCAACGGTTTCGGCTTTGTGTACATAATTCTTTAAATTTTATTATCATTATTTCAATTTTAAATATAAAGAGAAAAATAAAAAAAAATATAAACTATAATTTCTTTGCACCAAAATGTTTAAAAATACGTTTAAAATCAACTGTTTGTTATACGGGTTGTTGGCGCCAGTTGTTATACTTACAGAACAAAAACATGTAGGTAAAGATTTCATTCCGTATGTCATAACTCTCTTTGTAAAAGGAATGCAGCGAACTTCACCATGTCGCTTTTTGGCTGTCGGTGTGCGCGCGCATCGTTAAAATTTTACTCTCATCAACTGTTTGTTATACGGTTCAAAACGGATAAGGTTGAAAACGACTTCCACAGTATAGACATAATCCAATCTCAAATTTTCCATAGACTTATTAGATAGATTATATAGCTACGAGTGAAATTGATAAAAACATATTTGTTAAAACAATTAAGTAGGTACACATATTTTTTCTTGTACGTTTATGAAAAATTAATTGGAAGCCTTTCAATAGAGCAATTTTTGAAATGGAAACTTTTATAATACTAATTGGTTCTCAGAAGTAATAAAAATGGCAACGCCTAATATCGATTATAAGATGAATAAAGGTGATAGCTATTAAAATAAACAATCCAATCTCAAATCAATTAGTGTTACAAGCTGAGTATTTAAAGACAATATCAAATTTGTTTTTCGATTAAGTAAAAATGTACTACTTGAATGATTCATACACAAGAAATAAAAATGTTATATGTAAATGTATTGAATTTTTGTTTGTTTGTTTATGTATAACACCAAAGCTATTTAAATATTTTTTATTCAATATGTCCGTATAATAGAATAATGTCCATAATAATAGTAAAAAAAACGTAGTTTCTACATATGTGGGTAGGTTAGCTATTTTTTACTAGACGGTTTTCTACTGCATATTTAATTATCAGGGACCCAAAAGTAAGTATATTTCTACAACCAATCAATGTAAATTCAAAGGAAAACTTCAGAGCGACATTTTCTAACCACGTGTCACATCACTTAGTAGTACCATTTTTATGCTTATTGTTGGTTAGTAGTATTCTTTAGTTTTCTACCAGCTAATATTATCTTTTCTAAACTTATTTCGATCAGAACCTAAGTTTTATCGAAATTTTAATAACAACAATCAATTTTGGAATCTATTATGATCATAGCTCACAATTCTAAGTTGTTGACAAATAATTACTTTTTCGCTCGATAATCTCTTGAACTAGCGAAATAGCTATCTAACATGATGTTGCAAACCCTGGGAAAAGAACCCTTCCATATAACTTACCACACAGACAAAGGCGCAAGTAAATGCTAGTATTTCATTAAGCGACTTTAAACAATTACTAGTTAATAAAATAAAAGAGTATAAAAATAATAACAAAATATACTATAATATTAAAAGCACATTATAGCATTCAACACTTGTCACGCGATGCACAACACTTTAATTTTCAACACGAAATCTAGAAAGTAATATTTAGTTTGCTCTTTACATTATACATTAATTTTGTTAAAATTTGAATTTTGTTAAAGCTGAGTTTACCAAGGCAGACAGTGGTCGTGGTGGGGGAGAAGGAACGTACTAAGAGGCGGCTCATCTCGGTGGGTGTTGTGCCATACGGGTTTCTACGAGTACTTCTCTGATAGCAGAGAAGCCTGTGGGAGCTACCCCTTGGTTGTGTGGTATGCTCAGGTAGACCTGCTGTCGCGGCGTCGTGGTTGCGTGCGAAAGCGATCCTGCAACGCCTCATGAAGACGGGGGAGGCTCCGTTGTGTTTTAGTGGGTAGTACTGGCTTCTCTAACCGGTGAGTCCCACGTAAGAACTATGATATTATTATGTGCAAATCATTGAAACATAATTATCTACCACTTGCCTAATGGTTAAGGAAAACGTCAAGTGGAAACCTGCATGTCTGAGACAACTATCAACCCGCACTTAGCGAATATAGTGGGCCAAGGCCTGTTCCCGATCCCTCTTACACTCGTCCGTGCCATGGGACTTTATATATAAAGGCTGAATGTCACCAAATGCTTTAATTATTATACTTAAATAAAGTGTTTTAATCCAATGTAGCAATCTTAAAATAATTAATAATTTTAAATCTTCGTATTATATGCGAAATAATCTGAAAAGATAGTTTTATTTAAAACTACCGAAAATAAAAACAAATCTATCCCACGAGAACCGTACATTTTTTCCGGGATAAAATACTTTTTATCCCGGAAAAAATGTAGGCTACTGCCTATGTGTTATTCCAGACTATAATCTACCTCTGTGCCAAATTTTATCCAGATCCGTTCAGCCGTAACTAACATCCATACTCACAAACTTTCACATTTATAATATTAATACGGATACCAAATATTCGCGTAAATCTAAGAAAGTAATATCTTCGTAGTTAACAACTATAGGATGTCAAAGAAGGGAAATTTATTAAAATAAATTAAATTAAAATTTCATTATCTGCTCCACTTTTTTGATCGAGTCTAACATAAAATTTCATTTAAACAAGAAGAAAAATATCATAGCCCTTAGAACTCAAAATAAACATGTCGAAATTGCGAGAGACTCAAGAGCTATTAGGCAAGTTGCCTCACTTACTTCAAGTGGCTACTCCCCCTTAGACCCCGTCTTTAATTTGAATAAGGAAAGCAAATTAAAATAAAATGTGCTCTATACCAGATTTGTTTTGAATTATTTTAAATAAATTAAGATTTGTCATGGATTTTTTCAAACATAATCAACAGAAATCTTTTCGTTTTACGATGAATCATCTATACTAATATTATAAAGAGGTAAATTTTGTGAGTTTGTGAGGTTGTGACTTTGTGAGTTTGTTTGTGACGTTATAGGGGGTAATCTCTGGATCTACAGAACCGATTTTGGTGAAATTTGGTAAGAAGATAGTTTGAGATCCTGGAAAGGACATAGGATAATTTGTATTCCAGAAATCAGCCCTTACGGAGGTGATAATGGGGATAAAAGTTTGTATTGGAAAGCAAGCCAGGGACGAACCCGAGCGAAGCGAGGGTGAGTCGCTAGTAGAATATAAGAATCAGTCAGCTCGAGCAACGTTGAACTACTTTTGAGATATTTTCTGATATATTTTGTAAGTTGTTTGTACTGTTAAGGACAGTTGCATATTGGGTCCTTTAAATATTGATGTCATGAACCAAATGAAAAGGAGTGCAAAAGTACAGAGAATGTGAGAAAAAATATTAAATTTTAGGTGGTCCAAAGTAACGTGGATTTTATGAGCTCAGTAAAGCTATTTTGAAAGCATTGACTTAGTATAAATACATATACATACATATATGTATTTATTTTGATACTCCATTTAATACATTCAATTTCAATATCTTTTTTAGTAAAAAAATTGAATTGTTTGTTTAATTAAGTTAAATGAAGCATTGGTGAGTTACCAATAGTAAATAAAAAACCATTTTCTATATAGAGAAAATGAAAATAGCACAGACGAGACAATAGCGGCTCTAGTTCAGGCTGTTCTTTTAGCTATTTTTAATTATTATACATCTATTATGAATACATATTACAACAAATTAATTAAATTAATTACCTGATTTCAAATAACTACGGAAAATTATTTCCTTTTCCATTTTTCAAAATATTTTTTTAAAACCAAAATATACTTTATGGGATCTATTGTTTTTCTTTTATTAATTTAATATAAACATTAATTACAATTCAAACATTTGATGTACTTCCATACATATAATATATAGCGCCATCTATTGAACATTTACATATACATATACGAATTAATTTATCTTTTTTTTCTAATTTAAGGTGCTGATCAATATTCCTTTATAATTGATAACGAATCACCTCGAATTTTACTACTCTTGCCCTATATGATGCACATTACTTTTAGTACACAAATTAAACACTATACCTTAAATTAAGCTCCACAGTGACACAAAAAGTTAGAACTTTAAAATAATAAAATAACGAATAGCTTTACTGTAAAGGATTCGAAACGTCGAGAACAAAATTTATTTAAAGTAAAAATTTTAAATTTCGCGTAAATCTAAAAAGAACGATCAAAAAGCTTAGAATTTTTATACAAAAACTGTTTCCAATTTACATTAAAATGGCCATTGATTACTGTAAGAGCATTAAAAAATTATTTATTTTTAAATGTGAAATGTAGTATACTAATACTTAATTAATATTATTTACTATTGATAGTACATACTTTTATTTTAATACTATAAATGTGAAAATGTGTTTGTTGGTTTGTCCTTCTTTCGCATACAAATAGAGTGATGGATTGGCGTGATTTTTTATGTGGAGATAGTTGGAGGGCTAGAGAGTGATACGTGTTTTTTAGCATTTTTCGAAATTAGGTAAGGGGGTAAACTAGGGGATGAAAGTTTGTATGAAACCTACCTTTATAGAGTTTTATTTGTAGTTTTAACGCGAGCGAAGCAGCGGGTTCTGCTAGTTCATTATATATTCAGGCAAGGGAGACAAAAATATCACTTTTATATTTGTCTTTAGCATTCTAGTTTATCTCAAACAACTTTATTACCCCATTACCATAATAACGTAAGGTTAGGGCATGAGTCACTCTACACAAGACAGGGCTGCCCGCTCGGACGACACAATAAATACCCATACACACTGTTGCCGGAATATTCTATACTAATATTATAAATATAAACGTAAATCTGTCTGTTTATCCTTTCACGCTTAACTCGCTGATCAGATTTCGATAAAATTTGGCAAGAGGTGTCCCTATATTAAATATAAAACTGCCTAGCGACGCACCCGAGTAATACCAGAGTAAGTCTCTAGCAATATCTATATATTATATAAAAATCAATTGCCGTTCGTTATTCTCGGTAAAACTCAAAAACGGCTAAACCGATTTAAATTTTATAACTTTTTATTTTTTGTTGGCAATGTGTCAGAGGTAATTTAAGTGTTAAAAAATATAGAAACCCCAAAAAAATAGCTGGACAATCGAACTGTTTATTTTGTACCTATGTATATGTAATATATAGTCTATATATTATATAATATAAAGTCTAACCGTTAAAATGTACCTAGGGATGAAACCAAGCGAAGTGAGGGTGAGTCGCTAGTAATAAAAAAATATCCTAGACAGCCCTATAGTGCATTGTCGACTCAGCGTCAACGAAAGTCTAATTACGTATTCTGGGACGAAATCTAATCTTTTATGTATCTATAAAAGAATAATTGAAATTACTTAACGTAATTAAGTACTTAACACAATGTTAAAACATTTATTTTCTGTAAACTTTTTTTTTATTATATTTATATACGAGTACCACTTAACTATTTTTTTTACATCTGAGGGGTTTCTGGAAGAAATCTCTTAAAGAGAGATATACTTTTACACTACATATTTTTCCTTAAATAGACAGATAATTTAAAACAAACTGTTGCCTTTTAAAACAACTATTTGCTAATCTATGTCCATTCTGAATTTAAATTCAAATAAATTAGCTATTACGGAGAAAAGCAGTACACACGCGTTCATAAAAAATGCAATATTAGTATGTATGATACAGGATCTACATATGAATAAGACGTCAAAGAGATGTAATATCACAATCTTATATATCATATATATAGATTAAAGCTTAATACTGCATAATAACATTAAATATGTATTAAAAAAATAGGAAACATGAACAACTCGTATTGTAGTATTATCTCCTCGCAAGGGAATTAACGTGGCTTAGAAAAGATAAAATATGACTGCTAGTGAAGGTACTATTTTATAATTCACTAGTTATCCCCCTTCGGGTTCGTCCCTAGTGAAAAACAAAAACAAATCTATCCCACGGGAAGCATATATTATTTTTCCAGGTCAGAAAGTAACCTATGTGCTATTCCAGATTATATATATATATATATATATATATATATATATATATATATATATATATATATATATATATATATAATCTGAATCTCGGAAACGGCTTCAACGATTTTCATGAAGTTTAGCCCGCAGGGGGTTTCGGGGGCGATAAATCGATCTAGATTAGTCTTATGTCTGAGAAAACGCGTATTTTCGAGTTTTCGTGCAGTTTTCTTTTGCATTATTCCACGCAAAATATGGTCGGTAATTTGCACGCTCAGGCATAAACATCGTGGTCAAGCGGCAAAGGTGCAAGATCAATAATCGCAGGTGTCCAGGTTTGAATCTCGGTCGCATACAAAGTTTTTACTTTTGTGTTTTTTAATATTTATTCAAGTTTTTAGTTTAAAAAAAAATGTTCTCTAGGCCAAAAACTCCGAGTGAAGCTCGGTGGCCCAGATACTAATATTAAACACAATCAATTAATGAAATTACTATAAATCAATTGTTAGATGGATTATTTTATCTACACTATAATAAAAAAATAAAAACTGACTGGGAGGAGCTAATTTTCATATAACTTTCATCCTCTATTGAACTCCATTAGGATATCCATTTCATCGTTCTAATTTGTATTCAACAAACTTTAACATCCCACAGCCGGAAGGGGCCAACTTCACTTTTTCACTAAGTTCTCACTTGACTCTCACTCTCTCTCTCACGTAAAATAACATGCTTTTTAGGTTTATTTCTTCTTGGTTTTTTTGGTTTAGATTGTGCGTTATAACTTATAAACAGTGAGTCAGTGGATGAATTAAGGATTTTTGTTAAGTAGTATACAATACTGAGTATAATCTAACACATTTCTTAGTATTATTTAATATTCCACAAAATAACCTACATTTAACCAGTTGTAAGATTGCCATCTGACCTTAGCGGGCAGTCAATGTCGAATGAGTAACTCTTTAAACCGAATTTTATTAACTAACTTTTACTCGTAGTACTCCATAATATATAGAGTCTAACTCGTTTTCTACTAAATTATCCATAATAAAAAAAATAACATAGGTACAGCGAGCCTATAAATGACGAAATATAGAAAAATGTCTAAATAATCTTTCCAGAGATAATATCTCACAAAAACACGCAATACCCAGAATAATCTTGCTTATTAGCATGCAATGTGATGTGCACATATGCACACTACATGATAGTAAAAAAACTTGTGTGTGTACCTACTTGTGTAAGCACGTAAGAAGTTATACTTTTTTAGCGTAATAGAACGAAAATAGCTAAACATTTCATCCTGTATGTCACAACTCTCTGTTTGTAAAAGGAATGCAGCTAACTTCATCATGTCGCTTTTTGGCTGTCAGTGTGCGCGCGCATCGTAAAAATTTTACTCTCATAATTTTTGCCAAATGTGCTAAAAAAAGTATAACTTCAAAAACATTCAAACACTTAATAAACTTTTACATTTACACATAATAATATTTTTATTTATAATTTTTATGCCCCTAGCTAGGGGTTGAATATTATAAGGCACAAGTGTACGTGCAGACAAAGCATGTACTCTTTTTTTTATTACTCTCAAATTCATATAGGACGATAATTCAACACGATCAGTGAGAGATCAGGCACTGAACAGACGGCTTTACTTGTTCTTCGGCGCACAGGGGTGACCGCCAACTTCTCAACTCCGGACCTGTTACTGGGACTTTTTTAACAGAAAGGCTCAATAACTAAAATCGGACTGACCTGGGACTCGAACCCAGTACATCCGGATGGATTTCTTAGTATAATATTTAAACGCATTCGTACAGTCCCTGAGAACTGCAGAGCCTGTCAAATTTCAAGTTTGTATAATTTGTGAGATTTTGTGACTAATCAATGAACAGTGTTTACTTGTATATATGTAAAATTTTAAAGTAAAGAAATAAATGTAAGCAAAAATAAGTATCTTCATAATACAATATATTATATAGTTTTTTTTCCATGGACATACATATATCTTTAGAACGTACTATACTATGCGTGACTAAGCTCAGCTTTCTAAGTTTAGCGGGCTTTATTAAAAGCTACAATAGCTTGTGCTATACGACCTCGAAAGTAAATATTTTTCTCGTCTCTATAAAAATGTTATTTCTTCTTTCTAAGTTTTATTCTTTAATCCATAAATAAAAGTTTTAATCAACCTTATATGTTTAGTAATATGTATAATGATCTAGTTTTCAAAAGGCATGTGTAGTCCGCCAACCCGCACTTGGCCAGCGTGGTGGACTATGGCCTGATCCCCCTCGTACTGAAGGGAGGCCCGTGCCCAGCAGTGGGACGTTAAAAAGGGCTGCATACATGTAACGTGTTGATAAAGGATAATGTCTGAAAATATTGAATGTACTCGACAAATTGCTGCTTATGGTAAATTAAAATTGTAGGATAATAAGTCGCGAACGAAAAATAATATTTTCCATCATAGAAGAAAAATGACTGAACTGATTTCAATAGAACTCTAGTCTCTAGTATTTCACTGATAGTGGCATAAGATATACCTACTTTATCGTTATAGCACGCGTGTGAAGCTGCGGGAAAAAAATTAGTGGAATCAATCAATTAAAAACGTTTGCTTCAATATTATCTGTTATAAAAACTTTTTAACAAAAAAATAAAAACCGGCTTCAAACAAAAGCACTAAAAAGTAACAAATAACTGATTGGTAGTTTTCATTTACTATACATACCTAATCAAATATTTTTGAAGTCGGTGTGCTTAGCTTTGTATGGGCTGGCACCGATTTCGAAAATATTTGATTAGGTATGTATTTAATAGGTAGGCTTTAATTACTTAGCCAAAGCACACCGACTTCGAAAATATTTGATTAGGTATGTATAGTAAATGAAAACTACCAATCAGTTATTTGTTACTTTTTAGTGCTTTTGTTTGAAGTCGGTTTTTATTTTTTTGTTAAAAAGTTTTTATTTTTCCCTTTTTAGTGTAGACAGTAGTAGCAAAGTAAGGATTCTAACGTGTTAGGCTTGTCAAATCAAACAAAATAAGCCCAAACTCAAAGTATCTACTATTAGCCGTTGAAGAGTTCCACCTATCCACCTTCTGGCCTTGCCATCATATCAGGTTAACAACACCGAACCACTGTACTATCAACGGAAATAGAAATACTTGCAAAGTTTCAAGTCAATATGACAATTAGAAGTAGGTTAAATTCATCATTAGTTGTTTTTCCACCCTTAGGGGTGGTATTTTTTTGAAATTTAAATGGGACCAATCTGGAAGTATACCCTTTCAAACAAAACAAAAATTGTCCAAATCGGTTAATAAATGACGGAGTTCTGAGGTAACAAACATAAAAAAAAAAAAAAAAAACATACAGTCGAATTGAGAACCTCCTCCTTTTTGAAGTCGGTTGAAAATATACTAGATAATATGTAGTAAATTAAGTATTAAGTCGGAAGAGGTTAGATGTCCAAAGCAATAGTTTTAGGGCCGCCCCACACTATAGTGCCAATAACAGGCCGTAATGGGTCCGGTATCGGTCTGGTAAACTATTGTTATATAAGAAACGTTGCTGGAGCGTCATTCAACCGGAACGTGAGACTTACTGATAGTGTGAATGCACTCATTGTTTCTTGTATAACAATACTTTACCAGATCGATATCGGACCGAGAACGGTCTATGATCGGACTACAGTGTGGAGCGGCCCTTAACGTTCAAATCAATTTTAAAAGTTATTTTTTAACAGTGAAATACGTTCAGTACACCATTGAATCGATCACGACTGTATAATTAAGTTCAAACGGAAAATTATTTATCTTACAAACCGGTAACTCGACTATTAGTGAACAAGGTCGATATAATTAGAGTATAATAGTGCCTTGCTTCATTGTAAAATTCATACAGCACTAGCGACTTAGCCTCACTTCGCTCGCATCCTTGAGTACCAACAGTAGCCTGTGTCCAGGTCTTATCCTACGGCCATAACTACTCCAGGTCATAGTTTAACTGTGTTCATTCAGCTGTTTCATCTTTGGTGTAGGAGTAACAAGCATACATACATACATACATACACACTCAAACATAGCCATACAAACACAACCCACACAGACACACATGCGCGCGCGTCCTTCTTATACAATGCTAATATTAAAAATAGGATTTTTCGTAATTTTGATCTTAAAGGCAGGTTTTAATTCGAAACTTAACTGATATCAAGTATTAACCAATAATTTAACTGTTTACAGACAATTGTATGAATTTTAGAGCTTTAACTATACTGACTTATATTATAAGTATGAAAGCGTCCTCTCTCTTATTTGTTCTTATTTGACACATCGGTACAAATCGGTACAAAGATGTCTTTCCGTAAGATATTGCAAAAGCCACTAGAGACTTACTCGAGCAAAGCACGCGGAAGGAGCATATAATATTTCAATTATATTCCTTAAAAATTTTCATATAACACACCTAACCATTTACTTCTTGTTAATTAATCAAAATTCAAATAAATGTATTCAACCCTTTTAAAGCTCCTGGTGACCCGGAATTGGAACCCATTTGACTTCATTTCCCAAGCGAGTGCATTGCCACTGGGCTACCACTATCTTAAAATCAATGTATACTCAAACTAGCGACTCTAACATCTCATCTCATCTCTTGGTGCCTAACAGAAGCCGTTAATGCAGCCCAAATGATATTTTTTTCGACTTCAAAATAATCTATAGCACTCAGCGGTAAAGTAGCTTCCTATGAATTTCAGAATCAATAATTTCAAATATTACATACATCCCTACGTGCAAACTTACAAACTTTAGCTTTAATATTGGAGTAGATAAAAAAACAGCTGCCGTTATACGCGTTGTAGACAAAAAAATCAAGCCGACGATGTAAATTCGTTTTTACACATCGCTCATGGCGGTACTTACAATATTCCTCTAGAAATGAATATACCTTGAATTTCTGATTAAATATGTAATTATCTTAATTTATTAATTTTTATTATACTTTCTCAGATTTACGCGAATATTTGACATTTTAAATAAAACTATCTTTTCAGAATCCCCGTGACGTGGCGTTTATCTCTCCCTCGATCATAATTAGGTACTGTCAAGTATTCGAACCGTCGGGAACCAAAAATGAAAATAAAGACAGTTTAATAATAATAATAATAATACTCTTTATTGCACACCGAAAATTAAAATACAAAAAAAAACACAAAGAAAAGATGTACAGCAGGCGACCTTATCGCTGGAAGCGATCTCTTCCAGGCAACCTTGAGGAAGAGGAGTAAATGTTCATAAGACGGTAGGCGGTGTACTTGCATTGACACGTTTATGTATATAAATACTTATAGATAAATAGATATATATACCAATCCATACATACATACATAAATACATACATACATATATACATACTTACATACATGTTCATTCAACAAAACAACCAAATAATATATAGAATAATATCTACATTAAACATAACAGATGAAATAATAATGATATTAGGGAAAAGGACTCAAGAGAGAAAGGGGAAATACTAAGGAGAAAGGCTTAAAGAGATAAATAGTAATCTTTTAATAAACTTTTAAATTTATCTAGGCTTTTAGCACACCTAATGCTTAAAGGAATAGAATTCCATAATCGAGCGGCTTTTACCGTAAAAGAATTTGTGAAGAAACAGGAAGAGTGAGTAGGAATTTTAAGGAGGAAGTTCTGGACAGAGCGAAGTGAACGATCATGGGAATCGTTCAGAAACTCAAAACGCTCTTTCAGATAGATAGGAGTTGAAGGATTAAATAGCACGCAGTAGAGAAGATGAAGAATATGAGTATTCCTGCGGAATCGGATTGGAAGCCACTTGAGCTTTTTACGAAATTGAGAAACATGGTCATATTTTCTAAGGCCAAAAATAAACCGTATACAAAGATTTTGGAGTCGCTCAAGTTTATTCAAGTGTTCCTCTTTTATGTCGAGATAACAAATGTCAGCATAATCAAGAATTGGTAAAAGGAGTGAATTTGCTAGCGCAATTTTGGTAGGAATCGGAAGAAAGTTACGCAATCTGCGAAGAGAAGCAACAGCTCCAAATATCTTCCGGCTTAGTTCACTCACCTGCGGGCCCCATGACAAATGCTGATCAATTACTAAACCAAGATTTTTAACTTTGTCATGAAAAGGAATCTGAACACCATCTAGCAAAATTGCTGGTATTTGCATTGACTTAGTTTTTGACAACAACCTTTGACTGCCAACAATAATTGCCTGCGATTTTGCAGCGTTTAAATTAAGTCCGTACGATTTACTCCATGTGGCTATAGATGAGAGGTCTTTGTTTATATTTTCTACAGCTCGTGGTAAATCAGCCACAGATGTCACAGTATAAATTTGCAAATCGTCAGCATATAGGTGGTAGCGAGAAGAAATTTTGAGACAAATAGAATTAATAAAAACTGAAAATAGGAGAGGAGACAACACGCCACCTTGTGGAACACCGGCATTAACTGCGCACCAATCGGAGTAAGAATCTTCAATCCGAATGCGTTGCCGGCGACCGCACAAGTAAGAACGAAACCAGTCAACAACCTCAGGAGATATGTTAAGAGAAGATATTATGGCAGACAGGATATCAAAGTCCACTGAATTAAAAGCATTACTAAAATCTAGTAGTGCTAACACAGTAAGTCTTCGGTCATCCATACCTTCTCTGATGTCATCTGTGATTTTGACTAAGGCCGTAGTCGTACTATGATTAAGACGGAAACCGGATTGAAACGAATTTAAAAGATTGTGCTTGTAAAGGAAAGCACTCAATTGCTGGTGTACAAGTCGTTCCAGAACTTTAGATAGGAAAGGAAGAATAGATATAGGTCGATAGTCAGAAAAAGAAGACGGACTAGATATTTTTGGAAGAGGAAATATTTGCCCATCTTTCCAGGAAGAAGGACACTGATTGAAATTAATTGAGGAATTTAAAATGAAAGTAATAATAGGTACGATATGATTAAGTAAAGGAAGAATCATTTTACGGCTTATACAGTCTGCCCCAACAGCATCAGATTTTATTGCCATAATATTTCTCTTAACATCACTTTCGGAAAATTGACTAAAAGTAAAACGGGGAAAATCAGGAGTAGGTAAAGTAGAAAGATAGTTTAGTGTGCTTAACTTATTTGTACTATTAATAGTAGCCGAAGAAGAGAAATGCTGATTTATGAGATTTAAGTCTATATTATGTGGATTTATGTTATGCTTAGATTTACCTACTCCAAGAGACTTGAGAAACTTCCAGATTTTATCTGGATCATCTTCTTCGATGACCGATTTATAAATATGGCGTCGTTGACTATCCCTACACACTATATTGCAACGATTGCGAGCTTTAATATATTTAGTCTTATTGCTATCATTAGAATTAGATTCGTACCTTGACTTCGCTACAAATTTTTTTCTTTGGAGTTTTTTTATTTCGGGTGTAAGCCATGGAGCCGGAAGATGCTTCATACGAACAGGACGGACCGGAGCATGGATGTCATACAGTTGGATTAACAATGAGTTAAAGATTGACACTTGCTCATCAATTGTGCTTGCATTAGTAACAGCCGACCAGTCGATATTTTCAGCATCCGCATGCAATCTCTCTAAATTGATATCACCAAAATTGCGCTGCAGAAGGATTCTTGATTTTGCTTTTGGTGGCTTTAATTTATAAGATAAATAGATAAGATCATGGTAAGAAAATGGGGCAGAGCACTGGCCATGTTTTGCAACAAGGTCGGTGGAAGATACAAGGATTAGGTCAAGAAGAGAAGGTACACAATTTGGAAATTTATGAGTGGGATTTAGTGGGAGAATATTTAAATCGGCTGCATTTATAAGGGAACTAAGACGATTAGCTTTATGATCATTTTTTTGAATACACGTGTTGAAATCACCCATCAACAAAATATGATCATACAAAGGTTTAAATTGCTCTAACAGGGTTTCAAATGATGAGAAATAATCGATCGTGTGACTCGGATTGTAATAAACGCCCAGGAGAATTTTAGAGTGACATAATGCGATCTCAATAAAAAGATGTTCGGTTTCTACGTTCCCCTGTTGTTGAGACATACTAACAATCGAAAAAGGAATATGAGAACGTAGATAAATTGCAACTCCACCTCCTGTTCGTCCAGTACGATCGTTTCTAATTAAATGAAACCCTGGTAGCGAGTAAGAAGTTGAAGGAAGACATGGTTTAAGCCATGACTCCGACACTAAAATAGCGTGTATATTTTTACATGTAAAAGATGACAGCATATCAGGATAGTGCGCTGGAATACTCTGGGCATTAATGTGAACCAGATTAAAATTTTTCGGAACATCTGAGAAGTGTAAGTCGAGGGCCTCGCCAAGTGAAAGGATACTGTGAAAACTATCGTTGCTGCTATCGCCTTCAGAAGTAGTACAGGATAAGAAGGAATTATTTAGGCTAATATCATTCGAAGTCATATTAAATGTATGTAATGAAAATATAAAATTAGACTAAAGAAATATATATATATATATATATATATATATATATAAAATAGATAATAATAATAAATAAAATAAGTAGCAAGTAACTACTGTTCACCCGCCAGTTGCAAGAAAGAAGAACCATTTCACAATGTAAAAAACCAAACAAAAACAGAAGAAAAATAAAATAAATAAATAAACTAGGTATTAGGCATTAAACTAAATATAAGAACTCAATCACTAATAGAAATAAAAAATTTAAACAATAAAAGCAAAAAAAAAAAGAATAAAAAAAATATATAACACACAGTTCATAGCTGACAAATTTATATAGTGTGGACAGAACTTAACATTCCGTAGGCAATGAAATATTATTTATCTATGTTACATTTTGTTGTTCATAATATTATAATCTGTCACACCTGTCTATAATCTATTAAGTATTTATCATTTTAGTCAGTAAACAATAATAAATAAGGAACGTGCCTAATACCTAAAACGAAAAAGTTAAACTTATAAAACTAGGAAAAATAATATAAATTATTTCTTAATAACTCGTTTAACACGAGAAGCCACCACTTTATCTGTCGTCTTGGGAACTGATACGTTCTGCGGTGATTTAACTGGATTATTCGGAATTCCACTCAAATCCAGTTTACATTCCACACGATGTCGAGATCCATCCGGGGCAATGATATGGATGCACCCATCCCGAGTCCAACACTTGTTGACACCAAAACGTTGCCTGGCCTCCAAGAAAGCTTCATGCCTACTCTTCGTGAGGAACTCAGACTGGGTGAAACCAGTGCCTTTGAGTTTTGTTTTGGCGAACCACACTTTATTACGCACATTAACATCACTAAACTTCACTACGATAGGCCTAGGCTTCTCGGCGGGGCGGCCTAAGCGATAAGAGTCTTTAATGCTTTCCGTAGAAAAGTTCTGCAGATCGAGGTGGTCAGCGATTAAAGTTGTGATTCTGGCAGCACTGTCTTCATTTTTATGCTCCGGGACACCGTGGAAGAGAATCATCTTACGCCGTCTTCTCATTTCATGCCGGTCTACTTCCAATGCAAGGCACTCAACTTGACGTTGTAAAGTATTCAGTACGGAAACAATGAAATTTCTAAAGTTATGAAATTCTGTTGGTAGTGCACTAGATGAAACAGATGACGATGTTTTATTTAAGTCTTGCTGAAATTCATTCATCCGGGCGTTAAACATATCTGTCAGTGTGGACAAAGACTCCTTGATGGACTCCATATTCTTCAATGTGTTAATAGTTAATTAAAGTGAATAAGTACGAGGAGTAATCTTGCTGGGGGGTAAATAAGTACTCACAAAAACATATTATGTTAAAATAATGTAAATAAATAACTTAATTCTCAATTATAAATTTAAATAAATCAGCTGATTGCGAATCGACGTGTTGCGTTTCACTCCTACCCTCGAAAAAAAAAGAAAAAAAAAATGTTTATTTATTTATTTCTTGTTATTTATGTATAACTAGTTTTTGCATGCGGCTCCGCTCTCGTAATATGTGGGGCGGAGATCAAAGTTAGCCTATGTCCCATCCCAGGATGGAATCTATTTCCTATTTACAGCCTTGATATATAATTTAGTATTTAATTTTTTCCGCATTATGAGCAAAATGAAGACATAAAAAAGATATCTTTGTCATGGTAACCGTTGTTATTTGATAGAATACATTACACAGGAAGTGAAAAATAATAAAATTCATTACTGATTATTATGTTATGTTTATATTTATGTCAAATAAAATGTAAAATAACTTTTAAACTTGGTAAAAATAATATAAAATTTTTTTTATGATTATCCTACTCCTGATACTCTATATTCATATCATTTTCTGAAGTTTCACTTCTACGATGTGTGAATTTTAATTTTCATTTTTATTTTTATATTCTTTATTAATCATCCACTCTCTATAGGATTAATAATTCTTATCCAAACTTTATTAACTTGTTTATTATCATATGTTTATTATAATTTCTACCTTCACTAGTTTCAGTTAAAAATAAAATACGGTAATGAAGACATTTACATGTGACCTAACATTAATTCAGTCGATAAACACCAACTTGAATTTGACTTCAACGACCTTCACCTTAGCTATAGCGAACTTCTACACCCATAAAGAAATAGTAACGAAGCTACTGCTGTAATACGAAAATTTTAATAAACATGAAGTAATAAAGAAAAGTTGAAAATACATGTGTATTCTTATAAATATACTTTTTTTTTGTTCGCATAAAAATGATATATTTTATATCCATATTATTAAAAAATAAAATTAAAAAGTTTAAGTGACCCTCAATACAAAAAAAAAATCTAAAAAGTAAAAAAATAAAATTTCTCTCTTATACAAATGTATTAAGATCTCTATTTCAGATGGTCAAAAATGGATTGAGATAGGTTATTGGGTTCGGGCGTTAGCCTTTGAACTTCATCAGAAGTACCTATTAATATTTTGATGATGAACGTCGCCACGTCACTTGACTGTAACAATCGCATCCCGCTTAGTATTCAATACGACATCAGCTTAAAGATCTATTTAAATCGCACAAAATGAAGCTTTTTCCTTTATCTTTCACCGAGAATAATCGCGGCTTAACTTTGTTACAAAAAATTAATTTTTATTTGGAAAGTCTGTAGGTTATTAATGATGAAAATATTAATTTCATCTTTATTTTTGTCTTTCTTATAATTTCTTTTAAAAGGAATAGAATAGAAAGTACCTATAGAAGTTTCTCCTTCTTTCAGTGTAGTAACATTTTGCATTAAATTGCACGGTTTAAATTCTATATAAACATTTTTAATTAATAATCCATACTAATATTATAAATGTGAAAGTTTGTGAGGTTAAATGGATGGATGTATGTTTGTTACTCTTTCACGCCAGAAATTTGACATAGAGATAGATTTTAGTCAGGAACAACACGTAAGTTACTTTTTATCCCGAAAAATGTACTGCTCCCGTCGGATAGATTTGTTTTTGTCTAGAGACGAATCCAAAGCAAAGCGAGAATGAGTCGCTAATACAAAATATTACATCGAGTGGAAATCGAACCTATACGAATTCAGGCATAGTACGCAATTTAAGCGCTTTATTAACATTATAATGTCGTCGATAGCGTAATCGGTTAGAAAAATATTTAATTCTTTAAATATTTGTTTGTTATCGTTACGATAATTATAATACTGTACATTACATAGTAGAGTCTCCTGTATGTATGTAGGTATTATACTATTTTATTTCCATAGTACAGTAATTTCTCCCTACAGTCAGTTTTACCGACTTATTGTAGGTTAGATACAACTTTAATGCCTCTAATAATAAGTATTTAATGATTTTATTTTTAAGATTTTTTTTATATCTTGAAACATATAGATATGTATTTTTATGTAATAAATATTGATAATTCTATTATATAAATAAAATAAATCTTATCTTCTCCAGTGGACAATAATCTTAACTCATCTATTGTTCACACCACTCGAAATGGAAGAAGCGCTTAGTTTTGGCATCTCCATCAGTGTGAGCGTGGGCGATCATATTTGACCTAGTTTTAGGCTCGTCTTTATACTTATGTATGTGTCACACTGTTTTATATGAATGTCTTATGAGAAACTAACAAAATAGAAAATAGAATGCGAATTTAAAATTTTATTACTAGTTATTTATTGATGATACATAAAAAACTTATTTTGCTATCGAAGTAACTTTCTTAAGAATCGCGCAAAAAAACGCTACTTTCATATTATATTTTTAGTTCTATCAGCGAGAGCGATTATTTAATATCCTTTGCGAAACCCTTCTGCACTTAAAATACGTATAAAAGTATATAATTTATTTTAACTCGTAGGTATATATATTATGTATATTATACATATATACAATAATACATGAATAGGCAAAGAAGGCAGTTCAGCACCTTTTTCTCTCTGTTTGTCAATCGATGAACTTTCTTTTACTTAGTAGTTATTGACGAGCTTTATTTAAATAAATAAAAAAAAATGATTAAGGTTGAATTTTAAGCACTAGACCAATGTTAGTTCTTATTAAATAGCTTATTTAGTTAGCTAAGTACCTGTAAGACGAGTGAATCACCGCCTAAACTTAGTTTGGGCGCATTAGGAACTCCATTACAGAGTAAACTTTAGTTTAACCGTCTAAGTTTTGCAAATAACATAAATACGTACTACATGCACGCTGTACAGACCAGATAATTTAAGAGCAATACATTTCGCTTATAATATTAAAATATTATGTATCCCATCAAAAACATAAAAGTGAAAATGGGAGCCTAGTTCAATATTAAGAATAAGCGTGGTTGTCAACTTCACCAACAAAAGAATTCAGATCTAAATGCATGCCAAGTTCTGTAGATAATCCTGGAATTTATTCATAAGAACTACAACATTCTAATATAAATTTAAAACACAATTTCTTGTTTTATTCTGCTACAAAAACGTTTGGTATTTAAAAATAGATCTTCTTAATTTGAACAGTTGAATTATTTACAGAGAGTAGATAACTTATGATAAATTGAAGTTCAAGATTTGACTTGGCTAGTTTTTACATACGAGTTATCTTATATTCGACTGTTCAAATTAAGAAGTTCTATTTTTTATTAGTTCTATACTATAAAATAATAAATCAAATGGAGTGAAATATGAAGGTTTCTTTACGCTCGCACGCTTCAAGTTTCACGCTGAAACGGCTGGACGAATTTGAATGAAACTTAGTACACACTTTGTGTTGGCGTAACACATACGCTACTATCAGGCCTCTTGAGATGCATCACTTAAGTAGCTAGCAAGTTATAAAATGCAAAAATATTTCATAAATCGAGCCGATAGGTAGTTCCTGAGATTAGCGTGTACAAACAAACGTACAAAAAAAACAAACTCTTCAGTTTTAAATAAAAGTATAATTTCGGATTTTTTCGCGAATTTATTTTTATTTTGAGTTCCCGACGTTTCGAATGCTTTACAACAATCATGGTCACGGGAGAGACTAAGGTAATAGAATGAAGAAAGTTTCAAAGGTCAGGTAGTTCAGTAGTTGTTACAGACAGTATCTACCCCCAAAATTATATATTAGTATACATATTATATATAGAAAATTGTAATCTCACATACTCCTCCATTCACATATACTCGTATATACATTTATTTATAAGCCCAATGAACAAGCTAATATCCTTTCATGTCCTTCCTGTCGGCACACAGACATCATTCATGATTAACGCAATTTATAAAGGAAGGCTTGATGTGGGAAGCTTTACATAGTACTTAGCGATAGCTCAATGAAAATATATGATTTATTATATATATTTTTACTATACATAGATATAGTAAAAATGTTACAGGATTGAAAGTATAAATACAATTATTTCTGTAATGTTTTTTTATAATTTAATCTATAGGTACTAATACTATAAAGAGGAAAGATTTTTTATTTGTTGGTTTGTACCGAATAAGCTCCGAAACTACTGGACCGGTTTTAAAAAAAAAATTATCACTAGAAAGCCTAGTTATCAGGAAGTAACATAGGCTATAATTTATTTCAAAAAAATTAGAGATCTTTAATAAAATTGCAATAATGTAACCCAAAGTAGCAAAATTTTACCTATAAAATTCATTATTCGGCTTGCGTTGAGAAAACTATTGATACATAATAATATATAGTTTGTCTATTCCATACTAAGCGTTAAAACGTAGGGACAACCCCGAGCGAACCGAGGTACGAAGCGAAGGTGAGCCGCTAGTATCTTATAAATTTAAATTAAATGAGCAATTCTTGTTTATTATAAATTTATTTCACGTATCTCGGAAACGGCTTCCAAATCATTAGATTTGGATCAAACGATTTAACGATTTGTATTTTTAAATAAGGGTATGCTTTTACAGTACAGTAAGTGTATTTTCCGAGAAAACGCAGCAAAAAAACACGGGATTATAAAACAACGCCGGGCGCAGCTCCGTCGTTCAGGAAGGTACTAACAGTTTAATCACAATTTAATTTCTAACAATTTGATTAAATCTTGGAACTCAATTTTATCTTAGATAGAATAAAGTTAATTGTATATACAGAAGAAGAGTACAAACTACAAGTACGCGTAAGTTACACATAAACATAACATGGTTAACACAAGGCATACCTATATAGACAGTCGAGTCGACAGTCGTCGTCGTCGCTAAAGATTACTCATCTTTAGCAGACAACCTTTAATAGAAGGATTTGTATAACTGTAAAAGGAAATGCTACAAATTCATTTATCTAGGCATAAAAATCTTGTAGCTATTGACGAGTTTCAGAGTCTTTGCCTCTTTATATTCTCAATTAAGAAAACGTCTGTGTAATGTAATGTCATTAAGCATAATAAATACCATATTTATATTACTAAGAATTGTTTGCTCTCATTATTTATAACAGTAAACTCTTCTTTCAATTACCACTCAAAAACCCCATTGAAAACTTATCTCGCAATAAATCGTAATGCACCATGGAAAGATATGTACACAGTTAACACGGTCTGTTAGTATTTCAGCATAAAAAACGGAAATAGATTTTAAGAAGAGTTAAGATACGATCTTTTCTTGATATTTAAATATATTTATTTGATCATCCTCGAAATACCAGTGCATTTTATAGCTATATCAACGTATTAGCAATAAAATATTCAAAATCTTGAAGACATCACCGGCATATACATAGTCTTGCCCTAAATATTGTTACAAAGAAAAAAAAAACATTTTTTCTATTGCATGTAACATTTATTACTATTACAGTGTGTTAGTTTAATACATAAAAAATATATAAAACTTATTCGAAGTGGTCTCCATTAGCTGCAATACAGGCCTTTAAACGTTGAGGCCAGTTATCAATAGAAACTGCTATTAATACAATTTTTGTCCTGCAGAAAAGAGCGATTCGTGCAGTTTATAGTTTAGGTCCTAGAGTATCATTAAGAGATAAGTTTAAGAAATAAATATATAGGCTGTTGCTTCTCAGTACGTGTACGAAAATGTTATGTATGTCCGTAAAAGTATACACGAATTTCCCAAGAAGTGTGACACGCACAACATTAATACTAGGAGCAAACACAAACTTGTAATGCCTGTGACTCGTCTACACAGAGTCAGTAATTCTTTTTATGGACAATGTATACGCTTGTACAACAGGATCCCAGAAAAGGTTCAAAAAGCTTCTATCGCCAAATTCAAAAGAATTGTTAAAGAACGTTTGTGTGCTAAAGTCTATTATACAATAAATGATTTTATAGAAGATGGCACACCTTGGGAATGAAATGATCGCCTTCAGGCTACTACTTTAACTTGATAAGAAATATTGTAAATTATAATTTTACTTTCAAAAAAGACCTTCTTCTTCTTCAAGTGCCTCTCCGACTAGCGAAGGTTGGCAGTCAGCTTCGTATACTCCGTCTTGTTTTTCGCGAGGCGAAAGAGCTCGGCAGCACTCGCGATTCCCGTCAATTCTCGGATGTTGCTCAACCAAGACTTTTTTCTGCGACCAACGTTTCTCTTGCCGGCAACCTTTCCCATCATGATGAGCTACAAAAGTTGATATCTTTCATGTCTAAGCACGTGGCCAAGATATGCAACTTTTCTTTTCTTGACGGTTTCCAAAAGTAGCCGTTTCTGATTGACGCGTCGCAGAACTTCTACGTTCGATACCTTTTGAGTCCAACTGATGGCCAACATACGTCTATATGCCCACATCTCGAAAGCTTCTATACGTTTCTTGAGGTCTTCTTTAATTGTCCACGCCTCGCATTCGTACAGATAATCATCAAAAAAGATAACAAGTTAATATTAGTCCCGCTGAGTTCCTTTCGCCAGTTTTTCTCAGGTCTGAGGCTTCTTCTTTCCGAACTGGTAGTAGACTCATGACGTTCAGTAAAAAATTTTAATAATTTAATGCTGAACAAAATATTTTGAAATTTGAATTTTCAAAAATTAAAGCAATCATCAAGATGATTAATTAATTTTCGAGAAAATTACGGATATACAAATATGTAAACACAATAAAACACAAAACCTTTTTTTGTTAAATCGGTTAAAACCCAGGCGCAGGCGCAACGTCGTTACCTAGTATGTACTATCTAAGTAATAAAATACTATCTATATAATAAAATTCAAAATAAGTCGAATCTGTGCATTAAACATTTTTTTGGAAAACCTTATTGAAATAGCCATTATTACAGATACAGAGGCCGAATCTATAGTTTTTAGGATTTTTGTCTGTCTGTCTGTCTCTAACCACATAACGAGAAAACCACTGGATAGATTTTGTTGGGTATGATGACAGCTGTTTATCCGGGTCAACGTATAAGATAAGAGCTTTTTACTGCGGGAAATTATCTCACCTCTGAAAAACCAAACTAAAAGGTAAATCGTAACTCGGGACGCTGGTGTAATATTATAATATTATATTTCTCACACGAGGTTATTAGCATCGAAGAATGAATCGGTGTAGTATTGTAGCGATAGTCATCTCGTTCTCATCCGGTGTTACTCATAATGAATATGCAAATATTTACTTTAATTGTTCATACTAACAAAACTATATATTAGAAAGAAAGCACGTTTTGAGAATATAGTAATTTTTGTACAATATAATTATACTAGCAGAACCCGCGGCTTCGCTCGCGCTAAAACATTAAAAAAATCTCTAAAAAGGTAGGTTTCATACAAAATTTTATCCCCTATTTTACCCGCTAATGGGATGAATTTTTAAAAATGCCAAAATACGTATCTATTTAATTGTATTGAAGAGCATTAATATCAAGTTTCAAGTAATTCTGATTATAAATATTTTTTGGGTTGTTTTATAACGTGTTTTTCCGTGGGAATGAGATAATCTCCCGCGATAAAAATTAGCCTATGTTACTCTCGAACTCTCCAACTATCTTTGTACAAAAAATCACGCCGATTCGTCACTCTATTTCGACGTGAAAGAAGGACAAACAAACAAACAAAGAAACAAACAAACTTTTACATTTGTAATATAAGTATAGATGTATGTATGTACTATCTATGTATTTTAAGAGCTGATGAACTGCAAGCGGCTGAATAGTTTGTTGATTTATTAGCTAAGAATACTTTCGATTAATTCACCTTTCAAACAAAAAAAGTAAATTTAAATCGGCTCATCCGTTTGAGCGCCACAGACAGACACACATATACGCAGATATGTTATGTACACGTTAAACTTATAACATTCCTCCTACCTACAAAGGCTAAGGTTCTCAGCCACTCCTGTGACCATGGTTGCTGTAAATTTGTAAAGCGTTCGAAATGGCGGGAACCAAAAATCAAAATAAATCCGCGAAAAAATCCGAACAGATAGTTTTGTTTAAAATATACTTACTAGACCAAAATATACCCTCCTCATTTTTTGAAGCCGTTAATTTACCTTTAGTTAAAATTCATTTAAAGATATAATGCTAATAAAAAATAGAAATCGAAATGATAAAATCTGTACTTAAGTAAGCAAAACAAAACAGTTCAGTGCCTTTCTCCTCTGTTTGTCAACAGATTTTCTATTATTTTTGTTTAGTTGCTATGTTATATATATATATATATATATATATATATATATATATACGTAAATTCTATTCATATATAAGTACATATGTTTTTCTCATAATAATTATGTTTCCGAGTTTCGACCACTATGCGAACACTTGCTGTAATGAAAACACTAGCGAGTCTAATAAATTGCAATGGAGATAGGCTAATTCACTTAATCTATGTTAATACGGGGCAATGACATGTTATGGCGGATAGTGTTTGCCCCATCGATTTAGCCATGGCAACCTCACGCCAGCCGTCTACATTCGTAGACTCGCTTACGAACACAAATACATGTAGATTGCTACTTATATACTCTGCACTATAAGCATGAAGGTCATATATTTATGTTTCTGTTTTTACATAGATTATTTTTTATGTATTTGTATTATTTTTGCATAGAGTAAGTTAGGATTATAGGATAAAATTTAATTTTAAAACAAGTTCTTATACTGTACTGCATTTCCGACTGACGATGAAATATATATATATATATATATATATATATATATATATATATATATATATATATGTAGAAACAGCATATACTGACCACGTGACACGTACTATATAAATATACCCTTCCTGTATGTTTTTGCTTTCTATTAGCGATTGTATTGTGTGTATTGAACCCTTTTTAACGTCCCACTTCAGGACACGGCCCTCCGACCTCTATTCAATACGAGGAGAATCCCGAATCAGGCCTTAGGCCATCACGATGGCCAAGTGCGGGTTGTCCGACTTCGCATGTCTTTCGAAAATTTCCTAGGTTTTCTCACACATGAAGGTTCCTTACGATGTTTTCCTTCACCGTAAGACAAGTGGTTATAATGTTGGAAAAGATTCGTACATGAAAATATCAGAGGTGCGAGACCCGGGATTTGAACCCGCTTCACTATTTCCCAAGTGAGCGCGTTACCACTGGACTTCCTCTGCCTTAACTGTTCTAATAGCGATAAGAGAATGAAATTTTGTTTAAACTCGGTAGTTAAAGAATTATAAATAGTATTCAATCAAATCGAATCAAATTACACTTTATTCAATTAGAATTTAACAAGCACTTCTGAATCGTTAATTCTACCATTTCATCGGCTCGAAATACAATTCTACAAAAAAAAGCCTCCGAGAAACTTGATAGTTCCTCTTGTTAATCTTAGACTAAAAAATTATATAAACGGAGTCCGCCAAAATAAATGTCGAAGTCAAATATAGTAGCGTGATTCGCTGTTTATGCTACTATTTTAGAATTTGCCATACAGATCGTTTACTTTCTTTAAACTTTTAAAGAATAAGGAAAATCTTATACAAGTACCTACCTATTAGTCTTTAATTTCCATTATTTTGAAGAAAAAAATGAATAATAAAGATGACATTATATTTTTTTGTACTTTTTTAACCATTGGTTCTTTTCTTGAAAAAATGTTAGTATAATATTAGCTTATTTCATTTTTATTCTTTATATACTTATTTACATATCACAGCAATGAATATTCTATTAATATTTGTATACCGTTCTAAAACATTATATATTTTAAAACATTATTGTTTAGCTTCATGTCTAGTTCTATGACACTGTCTATATTATTCCTTAGTCCGAGTTTAGCGCAGGCCAAATTAGAAACGCGGATGTGATCGCAAGCCGACACATCTCGATTCGTTAAAGCAAGCTTCAATAACTTTTTTCAAATTCCTACTTACTAATCCCTACAGAAACATGTTTTATCCCAAGATAAACGTAGACCTTCTTTTAAACAGCTTGCTATTAATAAAAGAAACTTTAGAATCAGAACAGTAATCTCGAAATTTACCTCTTCCATTCCATAAGGTCTATCAAGAAGTGAGATCAGTTTCTAAAGAGTATATTTTCTTTACATAACAAAGAAGGAAAATTTGTTCCAGTTTCTATGCAATAATCTGTTTTAACTTCCACTGCAAAAGGCGAATGTACTTGATAATAATCTCAAATTCATTTACTTACAGACAAAGCATCGCCTTTACTGCTGAGTTTAAAAGCATATTATATTTCATAAGATTTCCTTATATGAAGAAGCTTGACCATAAAGCAAGGATTCTTGTTAATTCATCCTCTAAAAGGTTTTCGTTAAACTTTTTAGGGATCCGTGCCTCAAAAGTAAAAAGGAACCCTAATGGGATCACTTTGTTGTTCGTCCTTCCGTCTGTCTGTCTGTCAAGAACCTTTTTCTCAGGAACGCGTAGAGGTATCTAGTTGAAATTAATATCAAATACTCAGGTCTGAAATCATTTGAATCCAATCAAATGATACGCCCATTTATACCGCATATTTTGACACTCGCAAGGAAACCAAAACCTATAGGGTACTTACTTCCTGTTGTCTTATTAATCATGAAAAGCAAGTAGGAATATCTTATAGCATAAGTAAAAAAAAGGGAAAAATCTAAAAACCATAAATTAATGTTTTTTTTGTGATGTAACTAACATCACAAAAAAATTATAATTATAAACTTATTTTAAGAAAGAGTAGAACTCGCACTAGTCCATTTTTTTTATTTTAAAATAGAAAAGCGAAACTCAGTACAAAATCCGATCACAGACTAATATAATACTTTAATACGTAGAAAATAAAAGTTATAATAGTAACTGTATGTTAAACTCTTCTAATGTATCATTCTTAATTACATAACCCTTCGTAACATTTCCTTATAAGGTTTATTCTTTAACCGTATCAAGTGGAGCAAGTTTTTGCAACTTGATTCTAATGTCGGCCATCCACCGCATAGCGTACATACACCAAATGTATATTATTATTTTTTTATAATATTATAAATAGGGAGAGTTTGTTTGTTTTTTTGAACGCGCTTATCTCAGAACTACTAATCCGTCTATCATACTAACAAAACATATTCTATACAAAACGTTAAATCGTACTTAGGGACGAAAAAAAGTTAATTTACTTATTTGCGAGAATAACAAAGTATACAAAACATAAATCTCAATCGAATGCCTTGATTTTTTTGATATTTTTGTACCTATAGTTTATACCTTATACCTTTGATATAGTTCCTAAGCTTTGTAAGTGTCGTAGAGTATTTTATATTCCCGTACACACTTGTAACACAGTTGCTGTAGGATAATAATATGTATCAAAAGTTACGTCTACGTCTACGTGACGGTTTTTATTAAATGTTCGTACTCAAACTGTCGCAACTTATCATGACTATCTCCATATATATCTACGATGGGACTGTGTCCTAACAGGATAAAAATCCCTAAATAAAAATAGAGTAAAAGAAACATATACTCGTGCACTAAACGACTCTATAAATAAATCATGTTTAAACTTAAAAGCTGAACAAACATTACAATCACCGTAGAAGTAATTATTCCACCCTCAGAAGCAATTTTTTTCTTAAAATAAACATTAAATCAACCTTGTCCCCTATATTCATGAAAATCTATATATACTCTATTCATAAAAATAAAGATTCTTTACAAAATATTATTTATATTATAAATTAGGAACCAAAACCTCGTCTTTAAAAGTCGGTTTAATATAAGTAACTTTAAGCCAACGAACAAAACTTGTTATCACTCTTTTGATCAGACGCCTTTATATTATGTACATAATTTCAATTTAAATTGACGTTGTATCGAATCAGTCTTACGTACAGCCGCAGCCATCAAGATAACAGTAACCACAAACACGTGGGATATTATACTAGCAGAACCCGCGACTTTGCTCGCGCTAAAACTACAATAAATTCTAAAATGGTAGGTTTCGCACAAACTTTCATCTACTATTTTACTCCGTTATGGGATTAATTTCGAAAAATGCTAAAACATGTATTTGTTTAATTTTATTGAAGAGCATTAATACCAAATTTCAAGTAATTCTGATCGTAAATATTTTTTGAATTGTATTATTACGTTTTTCCGTGAGAAAAACATAGTCTCCCGCGGTAAAAAGTAGCCTATGTCACTCTCTAACCCTTCAACAAACAAACAAACAAACAAACAAACAAACAAACAAACAAACAAACAAACAAACAAACAAACAAACAAACAAACAAACAAACAAACAAACAAACAAACAAACAAACAAACACACTTTCACATATTTTATAATATTAATTAGTATGGATGTATATACTAACATGTGCACGTGAAATAGTGATTAAATTTTTTTTCCGACTGCGGCGAAGCCTAAAGGAGAGTTGCGTGTATGACCTGTATGTATGTATCTATGTCCGACCCTATGTTCCCTCGTAATTACAAGATGGCATAACCGGTTTTGATGATTCGTACGTCGTTAAATCCGTTTGGATAATAAGAGTGTCATAGGGTATATAGATGTAATTAAAATTCAAAATGGCCGATGTGAGGCAGCAATCAGGCCATAGTCCACCACGCTGGCCAAGTGCGGGTTGGTAATCACTCATAATATGAACTAAATTCCGCCCATTGCGTCGCATGCGGTAGGTACTATAATGAAAAATAGCCTATTTGTTAAACCGGAAATTAAATTATTTCAAACCGAGTTCTTCTCAAGTATGAAATTACTTACTCGTCCACACGTTCATAAGCTCCTGACTAATTTCGGCCACGGTGGCCAATCATACTTAGACTAGCCAACTGCGCAGGAGATATTACAGTGTACCACTTGTACACTTGTACGCGCAGACACAAGTGTACTCTCTATTCCTGTCACTCTTATGCCGGAGTATGAGAGAGATTATAGTTTAACATGGCCGGTGAGAGGTCAAGCGTAGGACGGCTATACATGTACTTCGCGGCGCGGTAGTGAAACACTGAAACCTTCCCAACTCCGAACTGTTACTGAGAGTTTTTTGACAGAAAATCAATACCAAAACTTGGCCCAACCTGGGACTCGAAACAAGGACCACGGAATTTGCAGCCGTACTTGGCAGCCACGAGACCACCGAGACACACACACACATCAATTTACCCACTCTGAGTGAGTGTCACTCTTCCACTTATTGGTTTACAAACTTTCGCGTATGTTGAACAGATATATTACCGACTTAAAAATATTTTCAAAACAATTTCTAAATTTGGTGTAAAAGTTAATGGTATGGTTGAAACCATTATGTGATTGAAGGAAAAATGAATTTTTGAAAATTAACTAAAACAATACGAGTAATTGTTAAGTTTTTGACCGTTTTCAAGACTTTTTTTACCCTCACCTATTATGAAAATCGAAATCTAACTACGGAATTACTGTTAGAGTTTTTGACGATCAATATGTTTATTACTGAAATACAAATATTCGTTAAAGAATTTTGAATTTAGATTATAATTATAATTTTGAAGTCGGTGTTGTAGATAGAATAAAATTATTTTTTGTTATGGCTCTGTATCAATTGGATAGATAAAACAGTTAAAATAGAACGTAAGTATACAACATGAATAACATAGCGCTCATTGACATATAAAAGTTATAGTAAAAGACGATGTTATAAAGCATTCTCTTTCAGTCCTCCAGTACTGCGTGGCATCATCGCATTTGTCATTAGCCAAGCTGACCCAGCACGGTTATCGAAGAGGTGACATTTATATTATACTAGCGACTCACCCTCACTCCACTCGGGTTCGTCCCTAGGTACGTTTTAACAGTTAATATAGATTTCTTAGAGATGCGATATTTTCCCTCAGTAAAAAGTATGTTATATGTTGACCCGGATAACCAGCGATCATCATACTTTTTATCAAAACCTCTATAGTGGTTTTTCCGTGATGCGGTCACAGAGAGACAGACAGACAGACAAAAATTCTAAAAACTATAAATACGGACTCTGTATCAATAATAATATCTGTTTCAATAAGATTTTCCAAAAAATATTTAATGTACAGATTCAGCTTTGTTACAATTTTATTATATGTATAGGTTAGCCATTAAAAAAATTGTGAAGGCACAGGTTCTAGATAAGAGTGCTGGGGGGTATGTAAAGTGTTGAGATGTAGGCTAGTAAGCAGGGTAGTAAGACCCTGGAAGACATTTTAATCGAATTCAAAAAGAAGGAGGTTATCAATTATGAATTAATTTTGATGATTCTTTTTTGTTTGGTAGGTCATACTTCAGAGGTGGTCCTATAATACCAAAATTGGTTCAGCAGTTTTTGTTATATACCGACTGATCATAGAAATATTTGACTTCATGTAGATAACGTAGTGCTTTCATTTTATAGAGTCATTTGACAAATAAATCTATGTATTTTTTCAAATTTTCGCTATATTATTTTACTTTTTCATCTATGATATTTCATGAAAACACAAATACCAAATACATTTTTAGGCCGTAAAATAGTATTTTTAAGTCTTCTTCTTCTTCTCCCTGCCCATTTCCCAATCACTTGGGGTCGGCGCAGTACATCTTCTGTACTGCTGATAGGGTTTGGCAAAAGTTTTACGACCGGCCGCCTCGCGCCTGCCTGACGTCAACCCTCCTTGGGAATGCTATTGTTTATCGCAGAATTCTTGTATTGATTTGATTGATTGTGATTTTGTTGTCTTTTAAAACATTTTTTTATACTATGACTTAAAGTTTTAATGTTATTTTTAAGTAATTATATATAAAATATTAAGTAATTGTTTTTATCAAAACAATAATTATAATTTAGTTCTGTGATGTACTTGTCTGTACAAATGAAGCAACTTTTCTACAATCCTTTATGCAAACTAACCAAGGTGGACGAGTTACAATTACTCGTATGTAAAGTGTTTTATAGTAAGTAAGATCTTCATTATATACATAAGTGTCTATATTATAATGTATATAAGCACTAGTTTCTGTTTTTTTTGAGCGGAACGCTAATTCTTTTTCTAAAATAAAGTTACTCCCTATAACATCAGCTATCTTCCAGTGAAAGTACCGTCAAAATCAGTCCATCCGTTTCAGAGATTATCCAAAACAAACAGACAGACAAACAAAAATTTTAAAAATTGTGTTTTTCTTATAAGTACCGTATATAATTTCATATGCATTTAGTAAAATGCTGTTATTTTAACACATGAACGAATAAAATAAACTACATACTTCAAAACACTAAAAAGTAAACAGTCAAATTAAGAACCTCCTCCTGTTTGAAGTCGGTTGAAAATAGTCGTACGCTAAAAATTTAGCTTACTTATACAATAATAATTAACAGCCCGATGGAAGCATAATTGCTGAAAACAGAATAAAGCGGTGAGTTCGAAAAAGCTGAGATAAAAGCTGTGCAACTAATATTTTTTGACAAATTTGTGTTTGGAGGATGCAGGAATGTACCTAATAGATCATGATCTCGCATCACTTAAGAATAGTTAAATTGATTTTAAAAACGAATGTATATTTTATCTTATCTCACTACTATAGAAAAAGTTTGAATAGATGGATGTTTGATCGATCTACATGAAATTTTGCACAGAGATAGTTATAGTCTGGAATAGCATATAGGCGCCTTTTTATCCCGGAAAAATGTACGGTTTCCGTGGGATATAATTGTGTTTATTTATCACTAGCGGCGAACACGAGCGAAGCTAGGTTGAGACGCTAGTTGATATATATTTACTAAATCAAAATTATGAAAATCAGTTTACAGCTGGTGAAATTATCGTATTTAAAGATACAAACAAAAACATATTTCATGTCAAAATAAAGGTACAAATTGTCCTTTTATTTTTAAGTCAGTTAAAAGAACAGACGGACAGAGACACATGAGTCACATCAACTGTAAAGTAGTAAAGTTTTATTGTTATATGAATACGTTCAGTAGTAACAAAACCTTATAGCAATGCCTTGGATTTATTATGCCCTATTTTGCGGACAAAGGAAAAGCGAAATGTAGGATTTAAATAGTACGCGGTACAAGCGTTACCATTATAAAAACTAAATCGATAAGAACTTCGACGTTCATTCTTGAGTCTTGACCAATTATGCGCTATATATTTTTTCACGCCTATAACTTGACAATCCTATAGGTTTTATTCTTATTTATTAACATAATATTTTTATGTACTAACATAATAAGGATTTTCAAAATAAACTCAGGTAAAATTGGAAAGAAAAGAAAATTAAAATCAATACTAACTTTATCGCTGTTTGTTGACCACTTATAAACTTCCGACTATCGGACTTTTTAAACTATAGTTTAATTTAAAAAAAAAAAATTTTTTTGGTATCGCGATCGACTCCCTAAGGGATTTTTGATACGCGACTCCGTGGTTTTCGTTTATTTTTTTTTCTATTTCGATCGTATGTATACGTCCGAATCAGTTCAGCCACGTGGGCTCTAACTGACGTAACGCGTGCGGCCCTCGACAGCGGCCGGCTGATACTGACATCTGGCATATTTTTGAGTTGCTATAAGAAAACCTTGTAGTCCTCAATTTTTTTTTATATAATTATTATTATATGTATTTATATAAAAAAATGTTTTTTTTTATATAATGATAACTTATTTTTAGGATTATGACTACTATTGCTGTAGTCTGTACTCTATTTAAACTTTTTATTATTTAATTTCTGTAGAGATACATACAATATTTTTATAAATATAAATATAATAAAATTATATATAATAAAGTATAAAAAATAAAAAACGTACTTGTATTGCATATACTATAATATCTTTCCCTTTAAATTTGGCAAACATACTCGTACAATACGATGTTGTGGCAACACATAGTAGCGCGGTGCGGCAATGCGACCTCGCGCCGAGGTCTGACGGAAGGAAGTCTGTTAAGTAGTTTTAAGATACTTGTTAATCGAGACCATCTCAATTGAGTTTTAATTTCGTTATTATGTTTTACTTGAAAAGTAGGACATGTTAATTTATTTTTTAACTACCTGTTAAATTAAACTATTTTATAACTTAAATGTAAAATTGGTTTAGGATTAATATCATTGTCAACAAATCTAAAAACCTAAAGTTAGATAATACTTAGTAAACATTTCTACAGACTTTAATTTTTTACGAGCTAAAATCTTCTCATAATAACATAGTTTATGTGAGTGAAAGGATCATTATAATATTATTGTTACATTACGTATGCTTTTTAAATAAGTCCTCTATTCTCTGTTATCCATACAAAATCCTTTTGGTGATAAGGATGTCTGCACATCTGATTTTAAATATAGGATCTAAATTATAAAATCTTATATTAATAATTAATATGTAATTAAATATGTTGTCGTATTAAGCTACGAGGGTTGTGTTATGGATGCTAGATAGATTCTATCAATTTAAACACTGACTGGAGGAAAAACATTCTTGCTTATCATGCAACCAGCGGGACTAAAACCCGCAACCGCTGGCACAGCAAGTTACAAGACAACAGCGAGCAAGGTCACTACAAACTGAACCAAACGTGTCGTCAAATTAATAAATATATGTAATTAATAATTATATATTTATTCAATACAGTGCTATAAATAAATAAATAAAAATAATACAATATAGTGAACATTCCATCTCTCTACTTTTTCGTTAAAAACTACGTAATCCGCAAAAGTTCATACTCTACATATTTGATTTATGTAGATTACGACTAGATGTACAACGCTAAAACGATAGACGAGACTTGAAATGCTATATAGTTATTTATGTAACATTTTCATATAAGCTTCCGACTCTATCATTTAAAATAGTAAAGTAAGGGATTTTCTCATCGTACAGTCTCTTCACACTCTTCAGGGTATAGCATACGCTTAACATAATTAACATGTCATCTTGAGACGACAGGTTTTTGATACTTCATATAATTTATATATACTAATATTATAAAGAGAAAAAAAACGTATTATTGTTTGTAACAGATAAACTAAAAATCCGCTGAACCGATTTAGTTGTACGAAGATAATTTGAGACCCTGGGAAGGGCATATAGTTTTTATCCCAGAAATCATCCCTCCACCATCCCATCCAAACAGGGGGATGAAAGTTTGTATGGGGAATCAATCATTTGTAAGATACATAAAACTCATCATACCTATCTATTCCATACTAACCGTTAAAACGAACCTATGAACCCGAGCAAAGCAAGAGTGAGTCGCTAGTACATTTTACTATGAATACTGGTAATACGGTCTTGCCTCGATCAGATTGTCTTTTGGTAAAATATTTCCATAGTCTTAAATTTACAAGAATCATTTGATGTATCGGAATAAAAGGAATGTTAACAAGAAGTGAAGTTCCACTCTCTCACTGACTCTTACAAACGCTTAAAGTAAGGATCTTCAATTTTAACAGTTTAGCTCTGAGAATAATTTATTTTATTCATATAATTTTAAGGGGTATATAGTGGGGGGAAGGGGTCGGTGAAACTTTACATTATGTTCTTTTTCCAGGCGATCAAAATCTAGGATACTTGTACACAATATACGCATATATGTAGAGTTCCGTTTTCTACTTTCTACTCGTCCTACTCATTATCTGGATCTCTACATCCATATATTTTTATAAATAATAGTGATTGAATCCGCACACTAATAGCAGAAGTATACTACACTAAGAAAACGTGAAAAAATACAACAAAATGCATGATAAAACGTGCCACGTATGTACCTAAATTAGGACTTAGAATTTTACGACAGCAAGACGCCGGTGACTGCCTCATAAAATATGAGAGCTTCTTATCTTAACGACTCACTAACTTGCCTAGGTAATCATATATGTATAATATATATATATATATATATATATATATATATATATATATATATATATATACACACCAAATTGCAAAGCTAAACTGAAATTATAGAGAGGCAGTTTGTTTGTTTGGTTGTTTGTTTGTTTGTTTCTTTGTTTGTTTGTTTGTCTGTCTGTTTGAACGCCCTAATCTCAGGAACTACTAATCCGATTAAAAGAATTCTTTTAGTATTAGATAGCTCGTTTATTGACTATGGCTATAGGTGTACGTAGTATTTATCACCATGCTAGTTACTACACAAAGGAGCGGAGCAGTAATCATAAATGACAACAAATCGGGCAGCTTTCTTTTTTGTAGTTCTAGCGCGAGGGAAGCCGCGGGTTTCGCTAGTGTTATTATATACTGAAATAATTTTAAGCATTTTATGTAATATATATATATATATATATAATCGTATGTATATCGTATAATTAACTTCTGTCTACGACTTTACCCGCTTTTATAAATCTATTTAGTCTACAATCACAAAGTACGGTCTTATTCACATAAGAACTTCTAGAACAGTAAGCCTTAGTTTCTAACTGTTTCATTCGTTAATCTTAGTAATAAAAATATCACGTTTGTTATTGCCAATTGTTAATGCCAATATTATAAAACTAGCGACTCACCCTCACTCCGCTCGGGTTTGTCCCTAGTTTTAACGTTTTGTATAGGTTTCTCAGAGATGAGATATTTTCCCGCAGTAAAAAGTATCCTATATGTTGATCCGAATGACCAGCTATCACCATATCAAATTTGATCAAAATTGCTCCAGTGGTTTTTCCGTGATGCGATCAGAGACAGGCCGACTGAAAAAAGGTCTTAAAAAATATAGATTCGGGCTCTGTATCGATAATAATGACTATTTCAATAAGATGTACCAAAAAATATTTCATGTACAGATTTGACTCAGTTAGAATTCTATTATATGTAACAAAACAAAAATCAGAAAATTGATTAAAATAGAAAGTGAAAAGTCAAAGTCTGTCCGAAGTTTGTGTTGTTTTAGTGATGCGTCCCTAGGCCTAGATGCCCTTCGCATTTATAATATTACGGAAGCACTCTGAAAGGGCGATTTGTCGCCATAATTATTAGAGTGGTAGCTTATTTTCGTAAAATGCCAACAATATTGTATATAAGAAAAGATCTATAAAATATGTACAGACGGACGTAACTCAAATTATAAAGGTTCCGTCTTCGCCATTTGGCTCCTGTACCCTAATTAAAGGTCCATGAAATTCGACCAGCCGTTATCAAATGAAGCGCTAATTACATTTTGCTTAAATAGAAAGTCAGACGGACAGAATGTCTGCTATAGATAGAAAATTACATGTCCAGATTAGCACGATCAAACGCACACACAAACTCTTCAGATTGATATTTATAATGTAAGTAAATTTTGATTATGCATCTTTAAATAAATAAGCCTAAATACCTAACCCCTAAGTTATAAGGCCTTATCTCTTTTTAAGTACTTCAGCAAACTCATAATATCGTCAATCCAATCTTCTTTGCTATTACTACAACTTTGTTGGTAATGTAAGACTTAAGTTTAAGAACTCTTAAATGAGCTTTATATTTATGTATTTTACTACTAGCTTACTCTACTCACTTAACTACGTTGGGGGTAGTGGCTAGCAAGTACACTGCACATGCGGAGGTCCTGGGTTCGAGTCCCGGGTTGGGCTAGGTTTAGTTATTGAGTCTTTCTGTTAAGAACGCCCGGAGTTGGGATATTGGTGGTGTTTTATCCCCGTACCTCGGAGAGCAAGTGAAGCAGTCCTGCGTCTGTTCTTTTACTGATCGTAAGGTGCTCGTATAAGAGATAAAATTTGCACGTTATGTTTTACTGTATGTCAATTGCTTACATAGTTTTAGGAACTTTTTTGTGACAATCTTTAAATTTTTTGAAACTGAATATTACAAAATGTCCATCACAATTAAACAAATGTAAGTATATGTTCATACAGTTTCTTAATTAAATTCAAATGTTCTAAAAATATATGTTATGTTATGTATGTAATTTTTCTTTTATTTAATTGTTGTTCATATAGTAGTAAATAATAAAAACATTCCACACTATTTAATAAAACTATATATTTAATAAAAAAATATTATATAATAAAAAATATTATTTAATAAAAAATATTATTTAATAAAAAATACATGTATTTTAAATTCCCTCCTGACTGCAGTACAAAGCGTAAGTGACTAGTAGTTAATTTGACAAGATAAGAATTTGACGATATGATAATTTGACGAATTATTTGACAAATTTAGATTTTGACCAACCTCTAATTTGACCAATCTAGTATTTGATGAATGTCTACGCAACTTGTCGAATTATGTATTATCCCACCGGAATTTGAGAGTGAAAAGCATAGGGAGTGCACTGGTGTTTTGTGCGCGTACTTGTGCGCTATAATATCTCCTGCACAGTTAGCTAGTATCATTTTTATAGGGGAAAAAATGGAAATTTCCGGAAAAAAAATTTCTGTAGTTTTTTTTTAATTTGAACTCAAAAATCAAAAACAAATTCATTGAAACTTGAACAAGACAACGCCAGTCAGGTCAGCTGCTGGTTTTATTAAAGAAAGCCCAATGTGTCAATTAGTGGAAGGCAGAAAGAGTAAGTTCACTCAAAAATAAAATAATATATTATGTACAATAGAGTAAGAGTATAAAGCTTGTTTATTATTACCTACAAAAAGAGAGTCAAATTAAGCCCTACTGAATATTAGTATTTCTAGCACCATCAATCATAATCAGGATAAGCTCATTGGTATCCTATTATCGAACCCAGAGTTCACTCAGTAAGTTTCAAAACGATACGACATTAGAAATCCATACTAATATTATAAAGTGAAAGTTTGTTTGTTTATTTGTTTGTTTGTTTTTGTTTGTCCTCCTTTCACGTCGAAATAGATTGACGGATCGGCATTATTTTTGTGTAGAGATAATTGGAGGGCTGAAGAGTGACATACGCTACTTAGGAGATTATCTCATTCCCACGGGAAAACACATTATAAATTATAATACAACCCAAAAAATATTTATGATCAAAATGACATGAAACTTAGTATTAATGCTCTTTAATACAATTAAATAAATACGTGTTTTACCACTTTTCCCATAAGGAGGTAAAATAGGAAATGAGTTTTAGCACGAGCTAAGCCGCGTTTTCTGCTAGTAGATTATAATCGACATCAAAGCGTTCATTACATAGTACTTAGTTAAAACGTTTTTAATTGAAACGAAATTAAACGTGTAAAAAAAGTCAAAATTAAGACTAATTTTCAGTCATCTAAAGCAAAAAATACGGCCAAAATCCTCTTTTTTCAGAAATAGGTTAAAACATACGCATGACATTACTCTCTAACAATATAATACATATTTCTATTTATTTCGTTGGCTTAGCGCCAAATAGCAATAACGCTGTATACGGCATTCAACAGACGCACAAATACCGGGTTATAAATATCTTATAACTTAGATTGGTACGCGATTAATGTACTGAGTTATTTAATATAAGCTTTTTTCATTATAAGTCTTAGAAGCATAGTTATTGTCTGCAAGTCCTTGTTTGTGCTTAATCATAAGCTTTTCTTTGTTTTTATTGACCGCATAACCAATTTACGTGACTATTCTATATGTATTATACATATAATAAAATTCTAACTGAGTCGAATCTGTACATTTAATATTTTTTGGAAAATCTTAAAGAAATAGTCATTATTATCGATACAGAGGCCGAATCTATAATTTTTTGAAAATTCGTCTGTCTGGCTGCCTGTCTGTCTGTGACCGCATCACGAGAAAACCACTGGACAGATTTTGATTAAATTTAGTATGATAAAAGCTGGTTATCCGGGTCAACATATAGGATACTTTTTACTGCGGGAAAATATCTCACCTCTGAGAAGTATATACTAAACCTTAACACGTAAGTAGGGACGAACCCGAGCGGTTCGAGGGTGAGTCGCTATTTTAATATAAAAGCGCTTATAACGATTAGCTCTATCTATCATAGGCATAAAAAAAAAACCTTAGTACACACTATACACTTCTATGGCAGTGTATATATGTAAATAAATAAATAAATGTAAATATGTCAGGACATTAACACACAACACCATCTAGTTCCATGGTAAGCTACGAGGCCTGTGTTATGGATACCAGATAGTTGATACACTACACATATATAACTTTAAGTATATACATAGATATTATAAATATAAACACCCATGACTGGAGTACAAACATTCGTGCTCATCACACAAATGAAGGCCCCCAGCGGGACTCGAACCCGCGACCGCTGGCGCAGCAAGTAGGGCCACTACAAACTGAGCCAAACGTGTCGTCACCCTTAAGAGATGATTTCCGGAATGAAAACTAAATCTATGTCCAACGTCCTCGCCAGGGCCTCAAACTATCTTCTTACCAAATTTTATCTAAATCGGTTCCGTAGTTTCGGTGCTTATTCGATACACACAAACAACAAAAAAATCTTTCCCCTTTTTAGTATTAGTAAGTATAGATATTTTCACCATTTGTGAATCGATTTTCGTGAAACATTTGTTAATGAATATTTATATAATACCAAGAAATCGGACCCTTTGTGTGAGTTGCTAATGCTTTTAAAGCGATTTTGCCGTCAATATAATATCTTTTTAATCAAAAAGTAATTATTTAAAGAAAACCATCCTGTAGAATAACAAAAGTTACATCTTCTAATATATAAATATCTCGTGTCACGGTGTGTGTGGTAAGTGGTCGCACTGCTCCGAAATGGCCCGACCGATTTTAATGATTTTTTTATAGGTGTATTTCGTAGGTATGAAAATAGGTCGTAAAGTGTTTTTCACCCTCCTACTCCTAACCCTATCTATTAATCGCGATTTAAATATTTTAAATTTTTGTTTGAACAATATTATATACTTAGCGATTCGCGACGAACCCAAGCGTAGCGAGGATGAGTCGCTATATATCATAAAGCCAAACAGTTTATTTTTGCAGACTGAACGCGGGCGTAGCCGCCGGTTCTGCTAACATTTATAAATATAAAAAGTCACTTGTATTGCTGAAATATAAATAAAAAATTATATAAAAGTTGGTACTTTACCATCGACCTTTAAGCTTCCACAAAATTATCTTTTCAAGCTTAATTAATAATCAGATATCCTTATATGGCAATACACGAGTCATACGACGAATATTCAGGTTTTCACATAAATAAGTACTGGTATAAATAATAATTTACATTGAATTTTTTTTCTTTTGTTGTGCTTTTTCGTACATTTTAGAGCATTTTTTTTTTCTTTTCCTTCATACATTTTTTTATTTCACAATAGCGACTTACCATCGCTTTGCTCGGGTTCATCCTTAGGTACGTAACGGACTGGAGAACAAACATCCGTGCTCATCACACAAATGAATGCCCCCAGCGGGACTCGTACCCGCGACCGCTGGAACAGCAAGTAGGGTCACTACCAACTGAGCCAAACGTGTCGTCATATGTCTTCTAATATGAATATTGATGTTTTATATAAATAATAAGAATCAGATAACGGGTTTATTGGGTATTGTTTTACTCCCGCCCATAATTACAATGCTATCAGCTCTCTCACGACTGTCTCATAAGTGACTGAATGATGGCAGGATGAACCAATCAACGGTAATGGGACCTCATACCATTTGACGGCCCACTTAATTATTTAGACAAATAGTTATATTATATATGTACGTATAAATATATTTTCCTATAAAATAAAATATTTTATATATCATATTAATTAAATAATACGATTTATTTAACCTTATTGTTACCGGCTATATTTTAGGATATAGCGCCATCTACATTATAAATGAGGAACCAATTAGTACAAAAGTTATATTGTTTTCAATATAGTACGGTAGATGGCGTTGATCATAAGTAAAAATTCTAAAGCTATTTTATACATTATACTATGGTACCAAAAAGTAAATAATTTTATTACTATAAAATTTCTGCTTATATTTTTTTTAAACTTAATAAATTAAATTATGAATGAACAGTTAATTATATTGATTATTTCATTTTATGTACTAAGTATATTAAATAAAATATACGACAAGTACATCTCTATTATAATTATATATATTTAAAAATAATTTTACAATCTTACTTAATATAAGTGGGCTAAATTATATATTATACTATCATTAGACAACAAAAAAAAATCTAAACCTAATATAACACAACAAAAAAACAAACATTTACAATAAAAAAACAATTATCAAATCGTAACTCAAAACCCAACACAATGATTCGGAGCGTATCGTAGTAACATTGCGGACGGCTGCGGGACGCGGGAGGGGCCTTCCTTTTCGTGATTCGCTATGCCGTAGTCGCACCAAGCCGCGTCGCACGGACGCCACTCGCTTGCTCTCGCAATCACAATCCGGAAGAAAAACTTAACTAAACGAACGAAAATCCTACATGTAGAGTTCTAATAATCATGTAGAGTTTATGTGGTGTTTATTTATTTTAAGATACAATGCTGTATTAAAAAAATGAGACGTTAGCACCGTGTGACCGTGTTTCATGTGAATTCGTTCTATTGGTTGTGAATTAACTTGGCAACTTCAAGTGATATTGATGTCTAAAGATTCTACATTTATATTATATTATATTACGTGGTTTGTACTTTGTAAGAGCAGATACGTAGCATAAATTGTGTTAAACACTGTTGTTTTCGTTTACTGTCGGATGCGTTCGGGTGCTGTCGTATTTTGTTACAAGCTCGGACCGCGACTTTCGAATGTTATTACCTTTAACTTTTAACATACATTATGGTATCGAAGAGTAAAAAGATTTTAGAGGAGATTCATCCCTTACACATTATTCGTGAAGTTCAAAAATGGCCAGTGTTATATACGAAAGATAGTGTAGAGCGCGCGAATCAGCATTTCAAAAATAAAATTTGGAGGGAAATCGCTAAATCACTGTTTGCCGATTGGGACTCTTACAACGAAATGGAGCAAGTTTGCAAAAGTGAGTAGTGTTTTCTTAAAGCCTTCTAGGAATGTCTTTTTTAAAGTGCGTATTTCCTTTTTTTTAATTTTTAGTAATATTTTAATTTCTAAGTGGGAATTAATTACTTTTAAATGGTTTTGAAGCTTTTTAGTACAAAAAATTTGATAGTGTTAATAAAAATAATTATACGTATATTGCTTAGAGGAAGGTCTTCTCTGAGTATCTCAGCAGATTTTCTTAGGAGTGAGGTTTTTTTACTAACTGCTGGTAGAGTTTTTGACAAATAATAGTGTATTTCTAAAATACCAATATTGACATTAAAGCCTTCAAAAAGTAAATCAATGCCCAATTTTAGTAGCTCGTCACAAAGTATGAAACTTCCCTTCTTAGAATTTCATACGATATGGAAGTACATAATTGAAAAGTCGTCCAAAATGGCCAAAATGTACATAAATAATATTTAATAGTGATGGTCTAAATAAATTACTAAAACTCCTAACTAAGTATATAAATACGTTGACTTGTAGTATATAATTCGAACATGTTAATGGAGAAATATACCTTCTCTCATTCATTTTACGATTTTTGAAGAATGTACGACGAGTTGTTTATAAAATTAACATACTTTTACTATTTTTTTATATTTTGTCATACTATTTAGTGTTTCGATTCTCACACATGTTTTTTTCCAGTTACAGACTTAACAAAGAGATGGCGAAATCTACGCGACACGTTCAAAAGACAACTTTGTACCGAAAAAAGAATTAGAGAAGGCTGCAACATAAAGAGAAAAACATATGTATACTTTAAACACATGCTGTTTTTACTACCACATATTTCTACCCCCGAAAGTGAAACGTGTGACCCCGTATTAGAACCTAAATTAAACGAATATTTTAGCAAGCGCGATAAGAGAAAAGCTTCAACGAAAGAAAAAGAAGGAAAGAGAAAGAAACTAGCATCTAAACCAGATCTAGAAGGAGTTAGTGTAGAAAAAAATGAAATAGATGAGGATAAGCATTTTCTAATGTCATTAATACCGTCATTTAAAAAGATGTCGGATGACGAAAAACTTACAGCAAAAGTTGAGATTTTAAAAGTAATAAAGGATATACGAAGTAAATCGGTCACAGTAGAATGTAATATACCAATAGCAGACTCACTCGCACTTAATATGGACGACAATGATTTAAGTGGGATTAAAATAGAGATGTTACATTCTGAATTAGATGAAAACATATCGAATACAGAAACCGAAAGTGATGAAAGTTCCGATTAGTATTCGAATTCATTTCTTAATAGGGTCCAAGTAAATATTTGTAATAATTGTGTTTTAGTGAATGATAGACGTTTTATGTTTTCAGACAATAAATATTATGGACAAAAAATATGTTTTTAAATATTTGGCACATTTATATTTAATATGTTAAGTTTTTTTCTTATTTTAAACCAATTTATGCACTTAAAATAATAGCAACGGTTATTAATGTAAGAAAAACATTTTATTATAATAATATCATTGGCCCGTGCCCGGTAAAGGGGCCAAAAAGGGCTGAATGAGAGAAAGAGAAACACAATTAATTATTTTTGATGGTATTAATTTGCGGAACGCTATGTTCATATTTAAAGTTAACGCTCAGTTGTACCTAAGTACGAAAATATTTTTGTTGCCACAAAACCTGTACCTATAATATTATATTCCATGTGATAATTTTAAAAAACATTGTTTTAAGTATATAAATTAAATATAGCTATATAATATAATAGTTTTTGTTTCTCAATATTTAAAACATACTGTGACACTAAAACAGTTGCCAGTTTCGTTTCTAAAATATATATTTTTTTATTACATAACATCTAGGATATAACAAAAAGCTCTCTCATCAAAACGTATTATGGCAGTGTCATTCTATAATTTGCGACAATTAAAGTGAAGTAAAATGATATCAGTACTTGAGTGAGAAATATTGCTAGAAGATAGATACATGCGAATAATATAACCCCTTGTGCAATCGCACCACAAACAATAGCTGATGTTGATAAAATTAAAACTACCCAAAATACCACCATAAACCATATATAAACTTCACAAAGAGCATCACTTTCGAATACTGCAGCAAAAAAAAGAACAACATTTACAGCACTCAGAAGAACACCGAAGACCCCATGGACATACCTCATGGGTTTTTCAAAAAAGCTGGGCAATCCCAAATCTTCTAAGACATTGATACCTGTAGATGTGAAGCCGAAGGTGTGTATAGCTGCCCACAATAAGCCAACAACTGATATAATGATAACACCTGTTCGTAAAGGTACCACGAAGCAGCAATAGTTTATTGTAGGACAATCGTCGAGAATGTAGCCCATGAGGACTTTTATTTTGATGCGTAATATTTAAAACTTTATAAGGAATTTAAGATTGAATCAAATAAAAATTGTAACTTATGTTATTCAAAGTCATCATGATTGTCATAAATGACACTAGAAGCGTTCTGAATAGAAACTATCAAGAACAATCAATTTAATTCATATATATTACATTATTATTATTACATTCATTAAATAATTACCTATTGGTGAATACGAATACATATAATAAAAATAAGAACATTTTGAGATTTTTCTGTACTTGATACTACACTTACTAAAAATTATATAAATTTCGGCGGAGACATGAAAAAATTTAAAGTCAAAGCTTACCTCTAACGTTTCGCCGCATGAGACATGTAAGCATTCTCCTCACACTGCTTAAACGAGATTTTCTTTTATGTTTCCGCACACCAACTACTCGTTTGTACTTCTTCACTGAATCACTATCACATACAGACACTTTATCTTCTAAAACATCACTCATTGAACTCAAGGGCAATTCTATAGGGGGTAAGGAGAACTTTTCCCGATTTAAGCACTTTTTTGGCCAAATTTCATCAGAACTGTCAAATTCTATCGGCAAATCTCGAGTTGGTAATTCTAAAGGTGGTAATGTTCTGTGATACGGTATCACACGTCTTTCACAATTCCTAGAACTAGCACTCGAACTAAACCAAAGATCACTCGAAAAGAGAGATGAAGAAAAAGTATCCCTCCGAAAATCTACCTCGTAATTACGGACCAGGCTGATTGGATTTCGATGGACTGTCGCATTTCCAAGATCAAAACTTGGTCGTGTAGATGTAGTGTCATAATCCTGTGATGACGAGGAGGTCCAGAATGGAGGAACTGGTTCCATGTTGACGAAGGTTCGTGCTATGTTGGGAGGTGCTGTTGTTATTGTAGGTGGTTCTGGCGATAGCACTCCGAATGGATGGGTGAAGTAGAATAAGCAGAGCGGTCTTCCCTAGAAATAAAAAGAATATAACTAAGTATTTAATGTACAAAGAATACAAAAAACAACACTTACAAATATATTCTCAGAGTACTATTATTATTAAACCAAAACTTTGTATGTTTCTTGCTCCTTCACACTGAACCGTCTAGGTGTGTTTGGAAGAAGTTTAATACTCAAATGTTTACCTGGATGATTTGATTGCCTGGATACTATGTGTTAACATACATAGGTTACTTACAGCAAGGAACACACTCGAGCGTAAATATCTTGGAGAAGTGTAACAATATAAAATACTAACTTTTACATCTTCAGTCGACGTCGAAGCATCCGCTCTACCGCCATTCATTGTTAAGAATCCTTTTAGTAACAATACACTACCACACCACAATCTAATCTAATAAAAAATACAATTTTCAACATTATCAAAAACAATTACACTTTAAAAATGACTCAAAAACTAAAGTAAGTCCAAATCACTCATTAATAATAACATAGAGAATAATGGAGAATATAATATATAGGGAGAGCTTTACTAAGCCTCACTTCCGGTGATATTAGCAAAGCTCAGGAAGTCTAAATGGTTTGTTTCTTTCAGCAGACTGGCACGCGTTGCGCACGCTCTATACACCGTGGGGACGGACTTGATTTGTTAAATCGAAGTTCTGATTTCTGAAATGTACAATGATGTTAAAGCGATATCTTCTATACAAATAATAAAATTCTAACTGAGTCGAATCTGTACATTAAATATTTTTTTTGGAAAATCTTAAAAAAATAGCCATTATTATCGGAATCGCGGATAGCGGAATCTATGGTTTTTGAATTTTTGTTTGTGTATTTGTCTGTGACCCCATCACGAGAGAACCACGGGACAGATTTTGATGAAATTTGGTATGATGATAGCTTATTATCCGGTCAACATATAGGATATTTTTTCTGCGGGAAAATATCGCATCTCTGAGAAATCTATACCTATTAATCGTTAAAATGTAGTTAAGTAGGGACGAACCCGAGCAGAGCGAGGGTGAGTCGCTAGTTGTCTATATTTTCTTATACGACTTATCCTAGTTATTCATGACTTTTTTAATATTTTGCAAAATATCAAAACATGTTAAATCACATTAGTTATATTATATCGGTTAGATAAGTATTAAAATTACATACTTATGTTTATGACGGAAGAAAGTTCAAAACTCTGTTTCCGCCTTTATAATGGAAAAGTCCAGCTTAAAAGTAGCCTTTAGATGTGCCCATTTTTATAAAAAACTTAGGAAGTACAGTAAATTATTTAGAATAGTTTTCATTTAAAACTTCATTAAAGCTTTAAATAAAAACTGTTATTTAAAGTTTTAGTTTACGGCTTTTCCTAACGCTATAAGAGTGAAATTTTTTGAGGTCTATTTTATTAAGTAAGTATTAAATAAATAAATAAATACGTTGGAACATTAACACATAGCACCATCTAGTTCCATGGTAAGCTACGTAAGCATAAGCCTGTGTTATGGATACCAGATAGTTGATACACTACACATATGCATTTTTTTAAATACATATTATTAATATAAACACCCATGACTGGAGTACAAACATTCCTGCTCATCACACAAATGAATGCCCCCAGCGGGACTCAACCCGCGACCGCTGGCACAGCAAGTAGAATCACTACAAACTGAGCCAAACGTGTCGTCAAAACTAAACAAGAACTACTTATTAATTAAAATATAATATTTTAGATAAATCAAATCATATTCCATATACAGTTCTGAAGAAAACACCGAATGCGACCCCTGATGTATTTGTAACAGCCCGTAATGACGCTGTGTAAGGCAGCGATGTCTCAAAGCGCCTAATACCTCGCGCTCACGCCTTCAGCCTTTTGCCGATAACAAACTCTTTAAAACATCTTTTGCGAATGTTTCGTTTCTTAAACGAATACCAGCGATAACAATTATTTAGAACACTGATATTATATTTATACAGTTCACTGTATTATATGTATTTACGTACATATATTCTAACGAATTTCTCTCGCTACGCTCGGTATCGTCCCTGGGTACCAAACAGTAGCTAATATTCTTGTTCTGTTACTTTTGCTTCTGTTACGTCTCTGTCATAAAATGGACTTATACGAGTAACCCCTTGGTTACAACTGCACCTAAAAACACAAAAAAATTAATAACTGTATTCAATTTTTTGTGTTTTAAAATCCTGTATGAATCGAGAACAAAATTTATTGTATGATCAAAATGTATTTCAAAATATATCCAATAATAACATTAAAACTTTAAGTAATAGTATATTTTTTTTTTAAAAGACAACAAAATAAAAAGTGCGTTACTTTACAAGACTTCCGCGATAAACAATAGCATTACCCAAGGAGGGTTGACGTCAGACAGGCGGCCGGTCGTAAAACTTTTGCCAAATCCTATCAGCAGTATAGAAGATGTACTGCGCCGACCCCAACTGATTGGGAAATGGGCACGGAGAAGGAGAAGAAGATGAATCGAGAACAGCATCGAGCTTTCTGTTCGTAGGAAGGAGAGTTCTGGTTAAATTTTTAGAAGAACTTAATCGAAAATGGATATTAAGGAAATAATAGGTACTTAAAAAAACTGTAAAGCTTGATTACCTTAAAAGAACGAAATAATAAATCTTATATAGATTATACACTAAATCAATCAAAAAAACAAATCAAATGCAGGCCCATTAATTCTTCTCTATTAAGTGCTGGCCGTTTGCTGGGAGTTTATCTTCTGCACATCTCTATGAGGCTATGGAGATGTAAGATGGGAGATGTAAGAACTTCCAAACTGAAAGCTCACAATCTTAGGGATTGTTTCTTTTCCTATGACTATACCAGTATAATTTCATTGCAACTATGTGCCAACAAATGTAAAACAATTCATTAACTATGATTTATGTGTGCAGTATGTATCTGTACAGAATCATTAAAATATATGATGTATATTTATGTTTAAACTTGTTCATGGTTACGCCATCTCTGTCTAAGTAACGTAACTACAACGTCAATGGGCGGCTTTCATCACGAAGAAACAAATAATTCAAGTAATTGTCAATAGATGGCGTTACAGATATCGATTGGCTATCGATGTTTATGTAAAATTTGGAAAACTAAAAATCAATGTAAGTCAAATAAAAACTGAATTAATGCATTTTGTAATTCAGTTATTTTAGTTTTATTGATTAATTATTGTTTATTAATGAAAATCAGCCAATAGATATTAATAAGTTTGTATTGTGAATTATAGCGCTGTTTGACTTTTACCGCGTTTTGCTGTTTTACCGGCGGTTCTCACTTCTTAATAACATACATATCTGTATAATGTTTTCCTTTCTAGAGATAAAAAGTTAACATAAGCTCCATACAAATTATCTAAATTCTTATTTATTTTTGTAGTCTATTAATTATGCGAGTCCGATGTACGACAGTTGATAAAAACTTTTTAACAAAAAAATAAAAACCGACTTCAAAAAAAGCACTAAAAAGTAAAAAATAACTGATTGGTAGTTTTTATTTACTCTACATACCTAATCAGATATTTTCGAATTCGGTGTGCTTTGCTTTGTATCGGCTGGCACTGACTTAGAATATATTTGATTGCCTCTGTATTGATAGTAATGTTTATTTCAATAAGATTTTCCAAAAAATATTAAATGTACAGATTCGGCTTAGTTCCAATTTTATTAGTATATGTATAGACGGAAAAGCTCGCTAGAGACGTACCGGAGCTTTACTTAGCTTTCACTAGTTCGTGTATAAATAAAATTCGTAGCTTCAATGGTAGTAATGGCTAATGGTAGCCTTCCTATGTCTGTATTGTTTCGTGTAATAAGACACATGCCATACTGTGCCGGCCGCCACCACACAGCCGTATTGTGTTTACATAATAATAGTATGTATTTTCTTTACCCATTATAATAAAGTAGCTTTTGCTCATCGCCTTTATCGGGTTTAGATAGAACTAACCGACATATTTTTATTTATGGATTGATAAATGGCTTTGGTGTTGTGTAAATGATAGGTTGAATTTGAATATAGCTAAGTTTTATTTTAGTTAGTCGATTCGAAGATACAGCTCTATATTTCATGTTTTTGTATATAAAACATTCATATTTATTAGTTATGGACATTAAATTAGCGATAAGACAGCCTTTTATGCACACTTTTAACTTTTGTGTTTTAGATACCTTGTTATCCTTTATTTGCTGTGTCATTACTGTGGTGTACAATAAAGGGTACAAATAAATAAAAAAAAAACAAACACAAGCGAGAGAGAGATCACAGGCAGAAACGAGTATGCATTAAGAAATAACAAGAGGATTCAAATCCTACATCTCACAATTCAATGTAACAAACTCAACGTCAAGACATCGGTAAACCTTTGTCACTGATATGATCAGTGTTTCTTCGACGGTAACGACTTTTGAAGGGATTAATATATTTTTTTATTGAAATGTTGTAATATGAACTGGTCATATTTAATTTTGTTTTCAAAGTTTTTTTGTTAGCAAATTTTAGCTAAAATGTAGTTTTTTTTTATTATTTTGATGATTTAACCTTTATTCGCTCTTTTCGATACTCTGGTCGACGCGATATTTGAATATTTTGGGGGTTGAAGATTGAATTAGACTACTTTCTATCCCGATAAATTAGCAGAATTCCAAAAGAGAATTTAGTAAATAATGTTTGCTTACAATAAAGTAAGTGTCCAAGCTAGACGAGAATATTAGTAAGTACACATACATAATATGTTCTATTGGATCTAGTTAACTTTAAATTAGAGAACCCGTCAAGTTTCATCTAGATCAGTTTCCTAAGTCTAATCCACGAGAACCGTACATTTTTCCAAAAAATATGTGTATACAGTATAATGTATATGTTATTCTGTTGTATGCGCTATATTGTTGTAAAGTTTCATTAAAATCCATTCAATAGTTTTTACGTGAAAGAGTATCAAACATACATACATCTATATATCCAGATATCCAGACATCCATACATCATCACAAACTTTCGCATTATATAATATTAAGTATTGAGTATTATTATGTAGATGTACTGTATAATAATTATTAACTGTGTAAATATGAGATATAGTTTACATATCACAAGCCACTTTACTACGATTTATTTATAATTTTATCGTAAGCACAGATTAAAAACAATAATTTATCAGATACTCATCACTTGGAAGCCATCTTGATTCACAACAATAAAAATCTTAATTCACAAGCAAAATGTTTTTTTCACTTCAATTTAAGTCAATTTTTATTTTTTGAAATCATGTTTAAAATTTCAAATGATTGTTGGCTTTCATTGACTAGGTAGAGTTTATAGAAAACACTAGCTGGACCGATATTATTATGTTATGTACAACAGCACTATGGAAAAACTGCAGGATTGATTTTAATTTTTATTGGACAGAAGTCTAAATGAATAACAAAAATATTTTTACATTTGTTATCCATGGCTTTTTCAGCATATTTTTAATGTAATAGGTATGTATTTAGCCCTTTTTGACGTCCCACTGCTGGGCACAGGCCTCCCTTCCATACAAGGGGGATCAGGCCATAGTCCACCACGCTGGCCGAGTGCGGGTTGGCGGACTTCACATGTAATGGAGGTTTCCTAACGATGTTTTCCTTCACCGTATTAGTAAGTGAAAATCATGTTCAAAATTCGCACATGAGAATATTGGGAAACCCGCGATTTAAATCCTTCGCTTCCCAAGCTAGGGCGGTACCAATAAGCTAACACTGTCAAATATTATTTTATGAACTACTTAATTATTATTATATACATAGAACAATACGTTAATTACTGAGTTTGGAAACAATACCAAACCGAAAAGATAATCTTAATAGAGCTAACACATTAAAACAGTTAAGCGGATGACTTTATTTAATTAAAAATCATATTGTGGGTATCGACCATCTGCACGTGCCAGTGGAGTATTGAACGATTAATTTGTAAGGAATGCTTCCAGCGACCGCTATTAGATTGATTCCAATTGACTTCAGCACCCGCTATGTAGAGATAGAGAACACAATAACCATGGGGTAGCTTTGGTACACTCTGCTATCAGAGAAGTACCAAGAGCAACCCGCATGGTACACCGTCCCCCGACGGGGGCCCGTTTCTTGGCTTCACTGTACTCTAGGTGTTTACTCTATTTGTGTACCTACTCCTCAAAATCCGTCCGACTGTTTTAGCGTGAATGAGTAACAAACATACATACATACATGCAAATCAAAAATATACTTTATTTATCTTTTTAAGCACTTTTGAATCGTCAATTTTACATTTTAAACTTTAATTAAATGTCAGTTAGTAAGTCCGTGAGAAATCTACCACGGGCTCGGAAGGCAGTTTTGCTGAAAAGAGCCAGCGGTTAGCTCGACAGTTGCTCTGTTTAAATATAATAATAATTTACAATATTGCAATACATTAATTACTAATTTTGTTTTTATCTTACGTGAGTATCAACTAATAGTAATCCCACACATTTGCATCTGCACTATATTCTGCGACGGAACAATATTCATAATAATCGGATAACTTTTAATAATTTTATTCAAACTAGCTGAAATCACTTGTTTCATTACAGCTCATACACTAAACAAATGACAATGGCGCCGCTCTTATACAAGTATGTCGGTCAACCGTTTGTTTATGCCCTATCATTGTAACGGCCTTATTGGGCAACTTATTAGTTATGGCCTGTGATTTTTGATAGCTGATTGAAGTGAGATATAAGTATTAAGTAGCGATGCGTTTAATGCCAAAGTCAGGATACATTATTAACCTTTTTTTAAAAGATGTTATTTATATACATGATTCAGGACATATTGTTTATATGTAGTATATTCGTATGCTCCATTATAAAGCTGAAGAGATTGTTTTTTAAGTCTGTTTCAACACTCTAATTGGAACTAGCCGGAATTGAAAAATCACTTTAACATTTTATAGCATTTTTATAATTTTGCGGAAGATTTATTATCTAACATCACGCTACAACCATTGAACGAAGAAATTATGCCAAAATAAACTTTACGAGCAGAATCGCTAGCGTGAGCTACTTGAAATATATGTGTATAAAGTGGAAAATGATAGAAGTTCACCTAAGAACCTTCAAACCCAACAATGTCTAATTCTTATCTGATAAGACGGCGAAAAATATAGCTACTTTATTCCGTTTCCTTTTAGGAGATTTTCTAATAGTAAAAGTAAAATTAGTTAAATATATACAATTGTTAGTATATAATAAATTGACACACTTCAGTATGATTGTAATTGATCTAACTAGAGCTATTTGATGCCATACAAGAGACGTCGCGGTCAACGGTTCTTACTAAATAACCAAATGTTCCGTCATTAGAAGATACATTCTAAAAACACTAACGACGGATGGACAACAGTTACAGTACAATTTTAGAACTCTATATTTATAATAGAGACAGTACTGATGTAAAATATTTTTTTTGTATGGAGAGATAACCAGTGTTCTGTGACATCAACAATAACAACTAAATTAATGTAGAGTCACTGACCTCTGAAAGTTTTTGATAATAAGTTACTCTCTAGAATTGATTACTTAAAATATAGGTATACAAAAACTTTTTAACAAAAAATAAAAACCGACTTCCGGGCACTAAAATGTAAAAAATAACTATACGGAGGTTTTCATTTAGAATAGATACCTAATCAGATTTTTTCGAAGTCGGTGCCAGCCGATGCAAAGCAAATCTAATATATTTCGATACGTAAAATACATATTTACCTATTAGATATTCATATCTTAAGATATTGTAGTCTAAACATATATATAGTAGTAGTCTAAACATACCTACATAAAAAAAAGAAAAAAAAAAGATTCCGACGAATTGATAACCTCCTCCTTTTTGGAAGTCGGTTAAAAAGACTCTATAACTGCATAACTTGTCTTGCCCATTTTTAATCGTTTTAATGGACTTTTCAAATAAAATCGCGAAACAATATTTTTTGTAGTATACAAGATTTAGAGCCAAAGGTCTAAACTTTGGCGTAGTAATATAGAGAACTAGCTTGACTTACTTTCCTTACCTTCACTTCCATCGAGCGCATCCCTAGGTACCTTTTGTATTTATAAAATTGTGTCTGTACTAGCGACTCAGTCTGGCTTTGCTCGGTTTCGTCCCTAGGTTGATTCTCCATACAAACTTTCATCCCCATTTTTACCCCTTTTTGGGATGATTTCGGATATAAAAGATCCTATATCCTTCCTAGGGTCTCAAACTACTTTCTCACCAAATTTCATCTAAATCGGTCCAGTAGTTTTTGAGTTTATTCGTTACAAACATACAAAAACATAAATCTTTCCTCTTTTGATAGTAGTGTAGATATAATAAATAATAATATATACAACCATTATGTATAATTAAGGTAGTGCTCCCTCGCAAATGTTATTACCTACTAAAATTGTTTTATTAGTAACGGTTTAATCTATTTGTTACTCCAAGTCGTAATCTATGTGTTTACTAAATTTTGTCCAAAAACATCCAGCCGTTTCAGCGTCAAAAAGTAACAAACATACACACATACAAAATTACACATTTATAGCAGTAGTTGGTTTAAAACATGAATAATATAATTAATTTTGTGTAATATTAGATTCTGTCATTTATATGTTAATGATTCCTGTTTTAAAAGCGCTAAATCAAATCTACACTGTTACTAACTCTTAATTTACTGTTATCAAATTTTATTTTATTAAAATAAACAAGTGCCGTTATCTGTTTCATCCTGATTATGATTATCACTACGGAACATGCACTCTGTCAAGTGCATCGACCTGTCAATTTAGATTATGAAAAAAGTATATATGGTATATAATGTGGTACATTATACATACACGAGTATGTACAATATAAATTACCCTAACGGTGCCTATATACGAGTATTAAATATATGTAATAAACATCATCCAAATCCGTCCAGCTGTTATAGAGCAAAGAAGTAACAAACAAACAAACAAACAAACATACATACATACATAAAAACTTTCGCAATTATAATAGTAGTCCAGTTAGCTTAATATATGTACAGATATAATTTTTGAATTATTAATAGCCATAGTGCTATCATTGGCAAATATCGATGTTTCATTAGGTACTACTTACAACTTTAACCTTAATCGTTTAACATTACCGTTACTATTATGTATTAAGAATTGAACATATTGTTGACACTGATAAACTATTTGACTAATCATTTTGACTGTGGTTTTACTCACGTGCTCGAAGAAATGCTTTATAGAGCGAAAATGTAAGCTGCATTATTGAAAACATGGACATACAGACACAAAGATTCATAACAATACATTATAGTGGATTCTATCACAGAGACAATTAGAAAAAACAAAGCTAGCCTTGTTATATTTAAAAAGAAGTGTGAATTATACTGTGAGACTTTTATCAGTCACGTATACTTAATAAGTTTACAGAAAACTTTAAAAACACATGCATCGCTACTATTTTGTACCATTTGTCTCACAGATTGTTGCGTTTACTGCAGCCGTCGCGGGACTAAACATATGAAAAGATAAATATTTCAATAAAGCCAACCAAAATGGCTCTTTGTCGTGAAATATTTTATAAAAAATAATTTTAATATTGACATAGATTCAATGAAACCTGTTTATGGATACAACTTTTTTTTTAATACCTCAAACTAATAAACAGTAATTCTTACAAAATAGTTTTAGATAAAAACAATTTCGCTGCTATATAAAGCTCACATCTGTGGCTGAAATATCAAACCAATAATATTTCGTAATATTTTATATTTTTTATAATGAATATTTTTTTAATATAATTTCACTTTAATTAAATACGCTCGGGTGCGTCCCTAGGTACGTTTTAATTTTTTTTTCTTAAAATAAAAGTATCCTTAGTTACTCCTTATAACATCAGGTGTGAAAGATAAAATCCCGTCAAAATCAGTCCAGCCGTTTCAAAGATTAGCCGGAACAAACAGACAGACAGACAGACAAAAATTTTAAAAATTGTCTTTTTCTTATATGTTTCTATTATAATTTCATATGCATTCAGTTCAATTTAATTCTTTTATTTCATGGCTTCTAGGATTACCAGTTGGGCATAATTTACTTCGCCAATGTCACGTAGAATGGAGAAGACGCGTTAAATGACCGGTAAAAAAGAAGAAGAAAAACACAAGATCTAATTACACGTATTAAGCATTTAGAAAAATGCTGTTACTTTGACATTACAAACGGACACTTCAATTTTATTTATCTGTATAGGTAGGTGTGTTCAATCTATTTTTTTTTTATTACTAAAAGCAAAATAGTAACTTTACATTTATATTTAATACTTTATAATGAACGCGATTAGAAAAGGATATTCTTTTATTTTCTACTTGTATCTTTTAAAACTAACATGAAATACATCATTATAAAATATTGTATTGAAGTTGTTACACGAAAAATCTAGAGTCTATTTTGATTTTTTTAGTTGTCTGCATTAATTATCATCCATAGTCTTATGTATACTTTAAATAATGTTTTTAATACATAGATAATAGAATTAAAAATTACATGGATAAGAAATTATTACAAGTAAGTATTTCTATAAAAAAATTGTTAAGGAAAATGCTCTACATATTGTGTTTAAATCTCCTCAGATAAAAAAGTCAAAAGAACTCGTCATGCATGACGACTGTCTGTGACTATATTTTATTTGTTCATTTATTTATTTATTAATTAATAATTGAAAAAGATTTAATTAATCAATGATCATATTTCATTAATGATAAAAGTAAAAAAAAAATATGAAAGGACGAACGCTATAATTCCCGCCTTTTTTGACAGTTGCTCTCCGCGCAGTCGAGCGTCTACACGCGCCGCTTGATTCTATTAATTGTTTATTTGTTTTCGTGGTTTGTGACACAAATTGATCTAAATAATAATTGATATATAGTGCACGGTGTCGGTGATAATAGAAATTATGTTTACTACTTCTCATGTTCCATTTACATACGTTTAGATACCATATTGATATATTTGTCACAATTTAACTATTATATATTAGTGTTAATTTATGTGCCAATAGTTGTTAGTGATTTGTTTTTAAAAATACATTAAGGATTTCTATTTATTTCTCAGTTTATTAATTTACGGTAAGACGATGTCTTACAAATTACAATAAAAACTTACTTACACAAAACTTGCATTAAAAAAATAGATAAATAAACACAATAACTTTGCATCTAAGATAGTACTTATGATATCATTATAATATATCTGATAAGCGTTGATAACAATATAAGTATATAATAAATGACTACACTTAACCAAATATAAGAATTAAAGTTTTTAAAAAGGTTTTTATGTCTTCTGCACTCTGCAGGGTACTGTGCTCAAGTGAGTACAAAAAAAATCGATTTGCGTAGGTACTAGGTATTCGCAACCTTGTAGATCTCGATAGGCATATGGAGTCTCGTGGGTGGAAGGTCACTATGTGGGACCACTTCTGTGCACCACACACAATAGAAAATAAAAATTGCATTTTAATGCATTTATGAAAATATATATACTATATACTATTATTTTTCATTCGTTTATATCGCTATCTCATTTGCATATATAGTTTTTATAATTAAAATTATAAAATCAGAGGCAATCTGAATTAATAATTCAGGTTTAAACTTGTTTTAAGCTAAAAATATAAAGTAATTATAACTTATGTTTTTATATTAGTTCTAGTGTTTACATGTTTTCCTTGTAAACAACTTTTTTAAAAATCAATAGGTAATTAGGTGTTTATTAATAAAACTAGACTTAGGTCACTTTTAACAATTATTATTACTTAAAAAAATTTATAAAATTATACTTAAGACCGCTTTGATATTCATCCCTATATACCTAGCTGTTCAATAAGCTCTTAAGAAAATGAATACAAAGTAAATTGCTGACTCAGCGGAATTTAACTCGCTCTTGATCTGCTTAAGAACAGAGTCTGTATATAGTATCCATAAGACCTTTACAATTCATATATAATGTATATTATTTAATATATAATAATCTAATCGATTTGGAAATTGCATGTCCCCAATGTCAAGTTAATATTCGTCTGTAACTTAGGCTTTACAAAGTAAAAACCTGAGGTGTTCTCAACACATGAAAATAAATGTTATGGTTTTTTAGGTCTGTTGTGAAAAATGAATTGGCTAAAGTCACAAGTGCGTCTTAGATTCATGCTAGTTTTTATCAATTATTCTGTAGGTATATTTTATTGTATTGATATAATATGTAACATGCTTTTATTAAGGTATGAAACACGAACTCGCATTTATCAGATTTTTTTGTTATTGGCATGCATCGACCTTGGATTACTGGTAAAAAATACTCCCGCATATTTTTTGCAACCTGTGATTATTCACGCAAACCCACCGTTCACTTAAAACGAAATTATATTGTCGGCTGTTTATGTAACTTTAACTTTAACTTCTCTTGTAAATGTTTATAAACATGGATAAGCCATTAGCTAATTACTTCAAATATAATTATTAATTAAACTTTACTGTAAATAATCGTATAACCAAATGGAATTTATTATTGGAATGATAGGAGTAATCAGAAATATGATCGTGAAAATGACCTAAACATAGAGATAGATAGAGAGAATTAATGACGAAAATCTAAAAAACGCGACGGCGTGTAATAAAAAGATATATGTATGTATATATAAAGATACCTAACAATAACTGTTATCATCAGTTTTAAACAATACATAAATATAATTTAATAGCTATTAACATTTTAATTAAATAACGTTTAACAAGAAGATTGTGTTAAATGTAATGATTATTATTAACGTTTTATAATACTTAAAATGAAATTTGTGCTGTTTTTCACAATGCAACATAATAATATATATCTAGTAGGTAAGTAGAAATGGATGTGCAGTGAAGACCAGCTACAGGCCACTCTCACATATGATTCACTCTCGTACAAGCTCTCTCTTAGTTTTAAACACGGCAAATGGCTTGCCATTAAATTCTAAACACAAGCAAACCAACAGAAGTTGCTCATATTCTATTAGAGTTGTATTTTATTTAATATTTCCCTATCTTAGTATCTTACATTAATGCATTTCAACAGTTTACAGTAAAACTTCCCATTAATCTTTAACGCAGTGTACATATCAAAAGAAAGAAATCCTTAACACCTCCAGGTAAATTTCTAAGAAATTAATTAAATTCCTAAGAAATATATTGTTAACTGTAACGTCGGCGTGTCCGCGGTCGTAGTCGTTTTATATTAAAATAGTTTCCATATATTTCCATAAGGTATGAAAAAGCAATAAAATATTAAATAACTAAATAATATTTGCCCGCAGCTAACTCACGTAGTAGTAACATGCATAAAAACAACCTACGTGTTAACCTGGTATATAAGCTATATTCATTTTGAATTTTCTTCAAGTCCATTCACTTACTCACTCATTTACATTCATTCACTACTCAGTCACTAACATTCGCATTCATAATATTAGCATAATAATATTTAAATCAAAGCTCTCGTCTGTATTATAACAGTGTTGTTTCTAGATGATCTAAAATAAGCACAAAATGTCAGTTAATCTTAGCCCCCTCTTGCACTCCCTCATTACGCTAAAGTTAAACTAGCGGTTGCGTGTATGTCACATACGCAATTAAGGGCTGACATCATCGAAAGCTTTTGTGGGAACTTTATTCGTAACGAATATTACTTAGGTACTAATTTTCTAACAATCTGTTCAAGGCGAAGTGGCAGATTTTTATAATGTTTGCCAGCCCATTATAAAATATATCGAAAATTTGCTTAGTGGTTTTTTTATAGTTTTCCATTTTAAATAAAAATCAAGAATGAAATAATGCTTATTAAGTTCTTATTTAAAATGTACTTTTATAATATTTTTCTATATATCATTTACTTTTTATAGCTCAATTAGGAGCGTCCTTATTTTAAAGTCGGTTAAAAAGCATATACATTATCATTTCACAATAACATCTATCGGTATTATACGTATCTACGTTTCATTTATCAATTAAAATTTAAATATAGTACAAATTAAAATTAATAAAAACCTTTCAAAGTTCAACGTACTGATATCTATAATTTATTTATAAGAAGTTTTGTAAACTTGCGACAACCCTAAAACAATCACTGGAAATGTAAGCGCAATAAAAATAAATACGCTGAATATTATTTACTATGCAACATATTGGAATGTGTTGCCAATAGCTTTTGCTAAACTTGCCATCACATATTTTACGTTTTTAATTAATATTCTCTAAAAGAAACTAGACTTGCATTGTTCCTTGAAAAGAATAAAATTGTGTTATTAAAATCATTCGATTTTCATGCTCGACGACACGTTTGGCTCGGTTTGTAGTGACTCTACTTGCTGTGCCAGCGATCGCGGGTTCAAATCCCGCTAGGTACATTCATTTGTGTAATGAGCACGAATGTTTGTACTCCAGTTATGGGTGTTTATATTTATAACATGTATGTACTTAAAAAATGCATATGTGTAGTGTATCAACTATCTAGTATCCATAACACAAGCCTCGTAGCTTACCATGGAAATAGATGGTGCTGTGTGGTAATGTCCCAACATGTGTGTTGTGAAAAAATTGAGAAGTATTTGTTGTCTCGAAAAATAAATCTGGTAGTAGGCTCTACTATTTATAAACAGTAATTGTTACCTTATTTTTTTGGAACACTATTTACTTCCATACAAAATTTTATCAAAATCGATTTGGCGACATGAGTGAAACTTATTTTAAATAAACATACGCAATTTCATATTTATAATATCAACATTTTTTTAATATGTAAGGTATCTTAAAAATCTTACTTTTGCCAAAAGAACACGCTCTTTCTAATCCCATTCTCTAAGATTCAAAAAACATTTACATATGTACACTGATGTCATACTGTTGTTGATGTCGGTTTACTGTATACTATATATTGTCTATGACAAGTGCCCACAATGTTGCGACATATGCGAATGTCCCTAATAGCTCAAGCACAGCGTCATTTCTACACTCGTACCTACCGCGTTAGAATTGATAGTATATGAACAGAGTATGTAAATTACTATGGATGCTTGCACTTATTATTCATGTACAACGTACATATCTATTATCTACCAATAAAAAGAGGTACGTTTGTGAAAAAAAAATCTGCAAAATAATATCCAGTTTAATCTCATAGTAAGTAAATTTCTTTAATGCTTACTTACTATATTTAAAATTATTTTTTTATATAAGAAGAAAAGAAATTACATATAAATAACCCTTACATTATATGCGTAAGCTTACAAACAAAGCTATAATATAAGTGAAAGCTTTGTTGTGTAGAGCTTTAATATTTTTCGCTTTGAAAGTGTTCTTACTTCTTAACTATAATCCACATAATATAGACAGTCCAGGGTATACATATTCATAAATATTTAAAAATTATGAAATAAGTAACATGACATACGCATTGAACTGTCCACTTGTTGTAAACGTCGCGTCGCGTCGTGACAAATACAAACAAAAATATTTAGGGTACCGTATTTAATACTTTAATATCTATTAAATAATAAAAATACATTTATAAATGCGAAAATTTGTGTATGTTGTGTTATGTTGTATGTGCTGTCTGGACGAATTCAGCTGAAATTTGAAAAAGTAGGCACCACACTAATAATATCATTTTGACCATCCTATTAATATCAGAGAAATTCGATTAAGTTTGAGTTGGACTCACGCAACTAAGGTTTTATACAAAACACGTGTATATTTGTGTAATTGTGTAATTTGGACGTATTTCCTAATAAAATATGACTTTATAGTAGTTACTGCCGGCGTTTGGCGTTTTTAAGTACCTACCGTTTTTACAATAGAGCAAAATAAAAATAAACCTTTTTTTATTTTTACCACATTATCCTATCAATATAATAATCAGGATATCCGTTAGAATATTCTGTTATAACATATATTTAGCTGTTTAAAATTCAACTGGTCACCATTTACAGATCAAAAGATGCCAACTGACCTTTAAAGGTCAACGGACAGACGGACGTATAGACAGTAGGTTTACTAATACTATAGATTATATACTTCGTCTAAAACGGTCTCATCTTGACCCTTCGAGCACGATCGCCTAAGAAGAAATTAAAGAAGCTCACAAAAAAAAACTTGTCCTAGAAATGAAGAGAACTAAACTGAATTATTAATAAAAAAATACATAAGTAGAGTACGAGTATATCTTACCAATATTATAAATGTGAAAGTTTAGATGTTTGGATGGCTGTTTGTTACTTAATCACGCCAGAATGGCAGAACGGACTGGGTGTTTGGCACAGAGATAGATTATAGTCTCGAATCATAAGTCAAATCGAAGTCATAGGCTACTTTTTATCCCGAAAAAATATTCGGTTTCCGTGTGACAGAGTTTTTGTTTTTCTAGAGCTGATAGTATATTATATAAAACTAGCGACTCAGCCTTGCTCCGCTCGGGTTCGTACCTAGGGTGGGCCACCCTTATCACTTAGGGGTATGTAAAATAGTTTACGTCCTATTCACAGATCTAGTACTGAATATAATCACAAAATTTCATAAGAATCGGTCAAGTCGTTTCGGAGGAGTTTTGTTACAAACACTGTGACACGAGAATTTTTTATATTAGATAAAACTATACTAATATATATCCATAAAATTGATAGCACTGAGTCTCAAGGCTTTAAATGACTGTAATGGCTAGGAAAGGTTTAAATATAAAAAAAAATAAGAAAAGTGAGGGTAGGTCGCTTGTAAATTATAGTAATATATAGTAGGTACATAGGTATCTAGTATTCCATTTTTCAATCGATCTAGATTGTATAATATGACTGTAATGACCTACCTACTTAATTCTTAGCATTGCTGCGGGGACTTGGATAGGAAATACTCGATAAGATAGCGCCATTGATAAATTCTTAAGCGAATACTTAAGCAAATATACTTGAGTATAAGTGTTTGCGTGTATGCAAATTTGGTGTATGAAACCTGATTGATTTTTATAAATGAACACCTTAATATATATTTTATAGTTTGAATTGGTGAATTAATAAATAAATACAATTGTTAAAACGTAATTCAGCTCTTTGTTGAACTTATTTTACCTGCAACCACTTTTTCAAGGAGATTTGCGGTCTCTACATATAGGTACATGAATCAAATTTATAATTAATTGCTTCAATTTTCCAGTTTCTTTTACTTTTGCATGCAGATTCATTTATTTCTACTGTTTTGAGCTGTACATGTGAAAGAACATACATACTTTGATGATAATAGAAACGCCTTTTCGTAATCGAATTTGGGAATTGCAATCAATATCAGCAGATAATAGATATGATAATGGAAAGTAATCTTGAAATAAAAGTGAAAAGCTTGAAGCTTAATAATAAATAACTATTTAAATGTCAACACGTGTTCAATAAAACAAAAGGTGACAACACTGTAGCTCCGTTTTAATAAAATAATCATATTACTGTGTAACGTTGAATATTTCAAGAATCGAGAGTGTAAGGTTACCTACATTTTTTTACTATTTAATATATAATAATATTTACCTACTTTTATTTATGTAGATATGAAATAAAATACGTTAAAGAACTTGATAGTCAAAAATTATCCTACAATTTTCAATGAATACAAGAATAAATTAACTTAAATCATTGGAATATTGAACATGATTTGCAATATATGTAATCGTTCAAAATGCGAAGACGACATTGGTAATCTGAAATATATGCCCAAGATTCTAAAACTTAAGTGATTGATGTTATTTAAAATTTTAATAATCAAAGACAAGTTTTATATTGCTAAAGACAGGATTCATATAACAACATATTCTCGATAACTTAACTTATTTGATTTTGGAATAATACATAAGAATATTTAATATAATATTTTGTATCGAAATGAGAAACTGTACTAATATTTTTTACAAGCTTTATTAAAATATACCTAATAGTGCAAGGAGTAGTTCGGGTTCAGCCGAGGATTCTCAAGGTGAACCGCGCTCAAAATAGCCGGATAGCAGATAAAATAGGAGAAATAAAACGAAGGGCATTAAACATACCGCCGTCGGCGAAAGTGGCCGTATTTTTGCAGGGAACCAAAGATGCATCGTGCACGCGACATAGCGTGCTTACAATAGTCTATGTATAATCTATATTAATGTTACAATGCATAGCTTGTGGTATTTGATATACTACTTTAATATTGAATGCTTCATCGATAGAATTAATCGTAATTAGTATTAAATTTTAATTAAATAATGTTAACTGTAGATTTATAGGAGTTTTGAGCTTTTGGTAAGTTACAAATTGTTCGTTGAAACTATGTTTAAAAGCTACGTACATGAAAGTACACTTAAGTATCTACTAGCGGCTCACCCTCGGTTTCCTCAGGTTCGCCTCTAGAAAAAAACAAATCTATCCCACGGGAACCATACATTTTTCTGGGATAAAAGTAGCCTACGTGTTATTCTGATGTATAAGCAATATTATTGTAAAGTTTCATTAAAATCCATTCAGTAGTTTTTGCGTCAAAGAGTAACAAATATACATACATCCTTACAAACTTTCGCGTTTATAATATTAGTAGGATATGAGTGTAAAACAACGTATGTATGTTAATACGAGTATATACATATTTCATATCTACAGACTATGGCCTATAAATGAGGATGTCCCGTTATCCGTAAGCTATCGGTTATTGCTATTATGTAATAACTTGCGACCATTCGAAGTTTGTCTCCAAGTAGATGACATAAAGTAAATTGTATAAGCATCGAATATTTATATAATAATTTTCAGATTATTATTGCTATATACTTAGTAGCCACATACATATAATTTCTCACTATAAAATGTTGGAATGGCATTCCAATGTACAGTGCCGATACGAAACGTCAAAAGGCGAAGGCAATAACTTAGGATTAAAATTCACCACAACATAAGTAATATACAAATCACCTAACTTGTTTTAAACTCCACAGTAGTCGTATTAAAATAACGTTAGCTTGTTTTAAACTACACTTTTATTTTATGTTACTTTGTTTTCCATTTGAATTTTTATTTATAAGGATAAAAACTACAATATGTATATGTATGTATGTTCATGTTTTATTCATTTAATTATAATTATTACCATAAAAATACACTTGATAAATATATACACGCAATTTTGAATTTATGATAAAATATTCAACATTTATTATTAAATTGACTGTGTTACTTAATTTTAAACTTACCTAGTTATACTTCTGTAGTCTCAAGATCAGTGTTTGTTTTCTTTTATTAAAAATATGTGAAACGACATCTAGTGTGCAATATGGATACCTTGTAGAATAGTGAGGTGAATGTGATGAGTGACTTAGTTCCAAGATGGCACTACCATCGCCGATGCGCACGCGACAACTCACGTGGATCGTGGAAATAGGAGATGCACCGCCGTACAGAACCGGCCCGTATGAAGTACACTTAAATCATAGCAAATGTAAGTAATTGCTATTTAAAAAAGATATTATTTAACTAGAGATCTTATAATTCATTTAATATAAAAAACTTAACAGGTCATAATAATCAGTAAACTTACCACAGTAAGTTAGTACTGTTTATTGTAGATTATTTTAAAGCCACAATTTTTAGTTTCTTACTATATTTTTTAAATTGTATAAAATGCAGACAATCATGAATTATTATAAATAATCTAGAACTAAAAAGAAATATAATAAAGAATTATGGGGACGTGCGTACATTTTGTTTATTTAATCGACTAACTGATGGTATAACATGCACTGTATGTGGACAGACAAGTTAATGAACTCTCTTTTTAATATAAGTAATAAAGTAATTTAGATTCAGCGTGTGTATACTTTGGTCTAAAGGTTAACGGCTTATGGTTGATGAAAGTAATGGTTTTGTATTATATCAATTTATCATTAATATAGTATTAAGAATCCTTTATAAATATGAATATTTAATGGTAGTAAATTGTCTGAAACGGTACTAATACCAAACACAGATCATTATTTATGCTAGTCTTAAACGCTTAATTTATACTCTAATCAAAGTTTTCAATATGTTTTTTTAATTAATTTTATTTAATCTTATTAATTTGAACTTTTACCGCGATCGATAGCGCTGTATTATCTATTCTGTGATACGTTTTACGGTTTTGTACTTTATTATCTGTGGCACGCTGCACGTCGCTTGCGCCGCGGCCGCTCAGCCGCTGCCTTCTTGTCATCTTGTTTGAAGTTGTTTGTAGTTTGGTTTCGCTACTGTCCGTGATAATGGTCTTCGTGTTTTTTTGTTACTTGTTTAACACAACTTGTACGTAAAAGTTGAAAAAGTGTTGCAAATAAATATATAAGTGCTGTTACTTCGGCTGCGAGAAGTTTATAAAAAGTTTTGTGGTGTTTTCAAAGTTTGAACAAACTTTTTAGTTGGGAGTGGCGGTGTGTGTGTTGTCATGTCTAAGAAAGTTGGTATCATCACATAAACTTGATTGAAAACAGATCACCTGTGTGAGATAATCGCGTGAGAAAATGGAGCCGAGTTCAGTAGGTATGTATTAGGCAGAGGCGGCTCTTCACGGACGCCAGTCTCTTAGCTTAAGTCTATTCGTTGTTAAGTAAAGTAAGACCTTGACTGTAGTGTTTGATTCCAATTATGATGCAATTTAGTATCGTGCCTTAAAAATTACGTAGTGAGAATATTTTTTCCTTCACATTTAAGTAATATAGTGGAACATTATCTTATCTGACACTGTACACACACTTGATAAAGTTGCGAAGACTATTCTCGTAGACTTTTATAGTTTTTAAATAATCCAATAGCGCAAAATGTAATATTTATTAATAAAATTATTATAATATTTATTAACACAATTAATTTCTTTTAATTGGTAAATTAATTATTAAATAGAAAAGTCCTAATTTTTTAAATTACATTTAACATGTTATATGTCTTTCCCTCGTACATATGTACTTTAACTAATAAAAAATATTTAAGAAACATATCAACAGAATGCTAGTAGGTATTATATATATTTTTGTATTATATCACATTCGTAACATTGAAGTATGTATTTCAGTCAATGACCTTAACACTGAATAGAGCATAATTACAAAGAGTGGTTTAATAATTAACTATGATAATAACTTTAAAGAGTTTAACTAAATCTTATTGTTAACATTAAAATTATAACTATAATTGTACAAACAAAAATAAATACACTCATATGGTATAAACTCTTTTTACTATAATAAAATAAATTAAGTCATTCAATAATTAGTCAAATATTTTAAGAAAATTAATTAATAATATTTTGGTTTTTTAATAAGTTTATACGTTTGTCCTGCTTACAGGTTTAAAATTTATATAAAGAGGAATCACCCTATCTTTTACTCGGTGCATTTAAAAAATAATCTTAAACTTTTGTTTTCTTAAATTGTCACTATGAAACAAGGACTATCTAAGTATATATTACTACAGTAATATATAATATAGTTATTTATTTACTCATAAAGGCAAATTAAGTTTTGTCCAACTTTAGGGCCTACTTCTGCTACTTGGTCAAAATTTATTCACCTCGTGAGTTATTGATATTGCTTGCCTTAAGTAAATATAACTCCAATATTCTCTTGTCACTACTCTCTAATAACCTTTTGTCATGTTTGTCGACTAACAGACAGACATGATGAAAGGTTGCATTTTAGCCTTTATGGTATAGAGCCCTAAAGAGCTATATATTCTGAATTCTGATGTACTTGTAAAATAAATTGAGATGTATGTATGTGGAAAGAATTTGTAAAACATAATCTCAGTTATTTGAAATATGTTTTATAAAAATTAGTTTGGCAAGTTGATAACACTATCTCTTAATTTAAGAAGTTATTCTGAGAATAAATAAAAAAGTCTTGTTATAAAAACTTCCATAATATGTCAAACATCGGCGCAAGCGCATACGCAAAAACTACTAGTTTAAATGGAATTGAAAGTGAAACAAGAGTATGCTCCTATTACATAATATTCTAAACTAGCTAGCAACATGTGTAACTTTATTATGCATTGCTAACTTGATCTACTGAAAGCTGAGATGTCTAAGATTTCGTGTTGCTTTCTTTAGCACAATTGGGGCGTGACATATCGCTGTTGTATGTAGGATTAGTCTTAATCTTAATTATTTATGTTCATTATTTATAAAACTTCCAACATTAGTTATGATTGCGATCGTTTTATAAAAAAGGTAGCAACGCGCTCTTTCTCTGAAGTCCGTAAAACACCTCGCGTGTCTAATGTTCCATGGAAAATATTGGAATTAAAAGTAGCAAAGTTATTTTGGCTAAAGAAATTATGTAAAAAATACGTCTATTTTATAATATACTAGCGGCTCACCCCAGCTTCGCTCGGGTTCGCCTTTAGGAAAGCAAAAACAAATTTATCCCTACATTTTTTATATTTTTGAACCGTATATTTTTTCGAAATAAAAAGCCTATGTTATTCCAGACTATAATCTGTTCCTGTGCCAAATTTAATTCAGATCCGTTCAGCCATTCTGGCATGAAAGAGTAACAAACATCCATACATACTCACAAACTTTCACATTTATAACTTTTATACAGATTTTATATAATTATTATTGTAACATTGCTGGGTAACATATAAACAAACAAACAATCATACTTTTACATTTGTAATACCGATATTGATAAGCTTTACCTAATAATAACTTAACAAAATATTTTTTAATGTAATTTCAAATATATCATAAAGAAGTTAAAACGAAAAGTTAATATTTTAAAACCTAGTTTAAAGTTTTCCAAAACTAACACGCAATAGCTACTTTCGATAAGCGCGAACCTATGACACTTCGTCTATGTGTGTGTCAGACAATTACTCGGGTGATGTCATGACACTAATTCTTCCCAACAATTCATAGACGTTGATGAACATTTTATATTAGCTTTACTTAGCTGTTTATGATGTTAGTTGTAAAAACTCGCGTAATTAAAACGACGGTCACGAGAGAAATTTTAATTCGTCTTTCGTCCTTTTTGCATTTCTTTTACATTATAAACCGCTTGATTTTGAGTTAAATTTTGACCGATACATATTCTAAATATACAGAAATTAATGCCATGAAAATATTACCAGTTTAAATAAATAAGAGATGAGTACACGAATAACGTAATTATATAAGTATGTAGCCTACGGTACCTACTTTAGGGCTTGGGCGAAGTCAAGGAGAAATCTTAGGAGAATCCCAATAACAGAAAAGTGCCCATATGATTTGAAACAATAATAATTTATTGAATTATTTTAACGAGGTTTCTAGATTGAAAAAGGTCTATGTTGTAAGCAATTAAGTAACGTTACAATATCTTGTTCCTATCAAAGGACAAAGGACGAACGACGTATCTTATCGTATCTGGCTAACATTAAAGTCTACATTGATAGATTTCATTAATCTTTTGTCAAAAAATAACTAAACGTTTGTTTTGTCTATATTGTTGTTGTTAATTTAAAAATATTTCCGTGTTATTGTTATTCTTATTATCAAAGTATAAATTGAATATAAATGAGATAGGTATAAATGTAAAGTGTTGTTAGTTTGTTTTTTGTTTACTTTTAATTATTGACCGAGCGAGCGAAGCGTCTCTGCTTCAAGTCTGGCAAAATTTGCTTTCCTCTGTCAGTTTGTTGGTACTCTTCTACAGACTCCAGGTCGTATTTTACGTTGACGTAGAATGATTTTGGTGAAGATCTGATGAGGATATTCGTTGTGATGAGCAGAATAGCTCCTCAAAATGCAGTAAATTGTTTATAACTTTAGTGGTAGGTATACTGTTGCAAAAAAAATTGTGTTCGCGAGGTCTACTTTTCGAACTACTACGAGTAGTAAATTAATATAATATAAAAACATTGTACTGCTTTGGTATTGTGCATATATGCACATCTACGTAAAATGAATTGTTCTATTAAATTAGACACAAGGATATGTTTAAGGCCGGAAATTGGTGTTTTGACAGACGGTGCTATTGATGCTCGTGTTATCTTACACTATCACGCGTTTCTAATTATATCCTGTTTAAGATATCTATCCTGTAGAATTATAAACTAGATCGATAACATTGACATGATAACTAATTATTTATACTTATAATAAAACTGTTTTAAACTACTATTAAGTATAAACATTTATAAAAAAGAATACGCTATAAAATATTTTTTTGGTAAGATTAAGTCTGGTGACAGTTTTAAGAGTGTCATCCAATAATTATGAAAAAAGATGACGGCAATAGACTTTTCTAACTAATTTTTATATATTTAGTGTACGCATGTACTATCTAGAGTCTAAATATCTAAATCTGTAGTCTAAATATTATACTAAAAGAGAAATCGAGATTACCATCTGTTTACTTAACATACTCAACAAAGCTTGCACTATAGAGTAAACAAATGGTCAGATGTTTCAAAAAGAACAGACAGTATTTTATTATTCATGACATACTCTTACATCCTACCGTGTAACTGTTTCTCGATGGCGATATGTGACACGTGCTTCCGCATTGACGGTTCGTACGGAAAGTGTTTGAGAAAGTGTCTCGCTTGGAAACCTAGTGAAGCAGGTTCAAATCTCGGGTTTTGCACCTTTGATATTTTTATGTGCGTATAATTTCTAACATGATTACCAGTTGCCTTACTTTTAGAACCTAGCAAGTTTTCGAAAGACATGTGAAGTCCGCCAACCCGTAGGTACTTGGTCAGCGTGGTGGACTATAGCCTGATCCCCCTCGTATTGAAGCTAGGCCCAGCCCAGCTGTGGAACATTAAAAAAAATTGGATAGACGATAAATTCCAAAACGTTTAGCTTATGAAATGTCTTATCTATTCTTTTAAGTTTAAAAATACGATATTAATTAGTTATCAAGTATCAACAGCCATGTACCTAACTGGCGTAAATATTTTGTAGCGTTTTCATGATAACATGTTCTGTTTTTAATTAAGAATATTTTCATAGTTTCAAAGTTTACATACCTATTTACTATTTATACATGTTATAATCGACTTCAAAGTTGTTTGAGTTTATTTTATTGTATCATCAATCAAAATTTATCATTACAAATTGATAACAACTTTCACAGACAAAATGGGCTTTATTAACTGAACAACTTCTCGTTTGTGTCTATATATTGACAGTTGCCCTTTCCTTAAAAAAATATTTTATGACTAAACTTGTGCACCGTGAATGGAAGCTTCGGGTCGCGTGTATTTTATGAATGTTAAAACTTTAAAGTTCAAAATACTGTGCTTACTAACGGAAACGGTTAATGACATATATAAATAACTAGCTTTTTTCAAGCGGCTTCTGCTCGCGTGTTTTATTTGTGTATAATTGCTCCCCTTCTAAGAATTGTGGTGTAATGTTAATATAACCTTATTAAATAGGCGATAAAATTCAAAAAGATTTATTTTTAATATGCGCGCTAGTTTCAAAATGTCGATCGACTAGAAAGCTAACTAGTTTTATAATATTTGTATAATATATACATGTATTACATTATGTATATATAACCTATGTACATAATAAAGGAATCGGGTTCCTATTATAATTGCGTAAGTTTGTATGTGCGTGTATAAGTTTTTGCTAAATTGTTAGTAATTTATAAAGAAGTTAAGTAATACTGTATTTTAATTTACTTTAAATAAATAAATGACCTTCCCAGTGCATTGACCTGTTGTCTGAGGTCTCTGAAAATAAGCTAAGCTGGATGCATGTCTGCAAATACTTATATGGCTGATATAAATATCAGCCCCGAGCTAAAATAATCCCTCGACCACTGAAATTGGTACAACATACAAATATACATTGTGTATTCAGCCCTTTTTAACGCCCCACTGCTGGGCACGGGCCTCCCTTCAATGCGAAGGGGGATCAGGCCATAGTCCACCACGCTGGCCAAGTGCGGGTTGGCGGACTTCACATGTCTTTCGAAAACTTGCTAGGTCTTCTCAGACATGCAGGTTTCCTCACAATGTTTGCCTTCACCGTGAAGCAAGTGGTAACCATGCTAGAAATGATTCCCTCATTAAAATATCAGAGGTGCGAGACCCGAGATTTGAACTCGGTTCACTTGGTTTCCCAAGTGAGCGCGTTACCACTGGGCTACCACTGCCTTAATAAAAATACATTAGTGACAATATTTGGATTGTTAAAATTATATTGTCTAGTCATCTATAAATTATGTTAATTATTCATTTTTAACTACAAATGTATACAGAATGCAAGTTTACTTTATAAGTAAATACTTACTTACTAAGGATTAAAATTTTATCTTATTTATATCAGGCTACTTGAGTTATGTAATTTATGAACTGTTCTTTAATAAAAAGAAATCGTGGTGAAAATTGCTTTGTAAATGGTGAACAAGATACTGTATAATGGAGTATCTACTATCATTTTTTTTGAATTCGGTCAAAAATGAACAATAGTTCTATTCTGTTGACTATTGTCAATGCTAGGTGATTGCTTGTATTAACACAGCTTTTTTATAAGCTTTTATTTTTATTACAAATTGAAAATTTGTAGATACGTTAATAGCCTTAAAGGCTTTCTCAATAAATCGGCTAAAAATCTGAGTAGTTAAAACAAAAAACTAACAAACAATCTCTTTATCTTATTATATTAAACGATGAACTATTGTATATTATATGTATATAGGTATAAATTTATTTCGTGTATCTCAGAAACGGCTCTAACGATTTGGATCACATTTTGACTTTTATGAAAAAAAAACGCAATTTTACATCCTTTCCGAAAAAAACTTTTTTTTTTAAAGATTTTACAAAACGCCGCGTGAAGCTCAATCGCCCAGGTACACATATTACTATAGGTGAAATTTCCAAGCTAAGATTAGCGAGACTTGATTGATGAATGATTTAACGGGATTACTGGACAGATGGGTTATGGTTTACGCGCTTCTATGCCGTTAGCTGGTTGCGTAAAGTCGATTGTGTGCAGTGTGTATAGTATGGCATTTCTTTAGGTTTAACGTTTCGCTGCCTTCTAGAAAAATCTTTAATCTAAAAAGCGGAATACTAATCGTCAACTGATTAATTACGAAATTCAGCAAGTAAAAGAGTAGGTATCCGTTAAGAGATGATTTTTGGAAACTCAACCCCTAAAGGGATAAAACAGGGGCTGAAAGTTTGTATGAAAATTCGTCATGTTTAAATTAAAGGCATAGCCGCGGGTAATTCTCATTACATCATTTAATTATGTTAATTTTTTAATAAGTATTAGACTATATCCAACAGGCTTGTTCAATATAGTCAATTGCAAAGTCATGTTATATACACACTGTTTTCTTGAAGAATAATAACAAATGATATTAAAATCGCGTCGCGTAGCCATTATTAAAATGTCATTTGTCTAACATTCATAGGTACTTAAATATAAATAGACTAGCGGCTCACCTTCGTTTCGCTCGGGCTCGCCTGTAAACAATAATCAACAAACTAGAACAAATCTATCCCACGGGAACCGTACATTTTTCCGGGTTAAAAAGTAAACTATTATTCTGATGTATGAACTATATTATTGTAAAGGTTTATTAAAATCCAATCCGTAGTTTTTGTGTACTAAGCTGAATAAATTAACTCTTTAATTTTCCGCGATGAAAAGTATCTAAAATGTTGAACAGGGATATAAGGTATCACCATGCAAAATTTTATTTAAATCGGTTCAACAGTTTCGGAGATTAGCCCGTTCAAACAGACAAACATACAGAGAAACAAAAAAATTGAAAAAAATCTGGATTTGTACTATTTCTCTTCTTACACTCCCCTGACTCGGTTTTAAGCATTTTTTTCTATGTACAGACATTTGACCTCTGCAGTTTTATTATAAATGTATATGTGTACATAAAATATATGTAATAGATGTTAAATCTATTTGACTAATATTGATGTGATGTCATAGAGGCTGTTAGCACTTAGCACGTCGTTGTAATGTAATACGTAGTAGGTACGTGAATTGGGAATCGATGCACCTTTGTTTTCCAAAATGTGTGTATGGAATTTTCTGCAATATTTAATTAAGTATACGAATAGTTAAATTAGTATTTTTAATGACTTCATAAAATATGAGCTAAATACGTTGTATGTATCGCGATATAAAAATTGGCAAAGGTCAATCAATAGGTTTTATCTATTCTGAATACTAACTGCCTTTTTATAAAGGCAGTTTGTTTGGTTGGTTGATTTTTGTTCGAACGCACTAATCTTAGGAACTACTTATCCGATTTGAAAAATTATTTTTGCAATAGATAGCCCGTTTATTGAGGAAGGTTATAGGTTATATCATATAGTATATAGTCTATCTATTCCATACTATCCGTTCAATAGATCTCCTCTAGTCCACCCCTAAAGGTGGAATAATAATTGCTTTTAGTTACAAAAATAATTATATATACAGTACATTCTACATATACGAGATTTCTTCCAAGTAAGCAGATTTTGCACTGAAATTAGCATAATAAATATGTAATTTCTAAAGTGTACTTATACTAGCAGAACCCACGGCTTCGCTTGCGCTAAAACTACAAAAAAATCTCTACAAAGGTAGTTTTATAAAAACTTTAATCCCCTATTTTACGGTGCATTTCGAAAAATGCTAAAACACGTATTTAATTAATTATATTGAAGAGCATTAATTAATACCAAGTTTCAAGTAATTCTGATCATAAATATTTTTTTAGATTGTATCATAACGTGGTTTCCCGTGGGAATTAGATAATCTCCCGCGGTAAAAAGTAGCCTATATCACTTTCCAGACCTCCAACTATCTCCACACAAAAAATGACGCCAATGCGTCACTCCGTTTCAACGTGAAAGAAGGACAAGCAAACAAACACACTTTCAAATTTATAATATTAGTATGGACATACAAAGTTTATCATATAAATAATTTAAAAATCTAATATAATAACTATGTGTCATCAAGTTATTCATATTAGTAGTCTACATACAGCCTCGTATGTGATGGACAGTTGGTCGCAACAGAATTAGATGAATGACGCGACGCCATGTCGCCGAGGCTGATAACGCGTCGCATAATGCAGTCAGGATTATGCATTCATGGTTTCATAATACACCTACCTGTCCTTTTGTGATTTGATCTCTATGTACACTTGATTTAGTAGACTATTAATAACAACTTATTGGAATTTTGATAAGGTTTTGCTGTTAAAGTCTTTATCTTTTCCAGAAAAATACGCTGAGAGAATCTCAGTTGCCCAGGTACCTACTTATTATCTACTAATTATATATATATACTAGCGGCTCACCCTCGCTTCGCTCAGGTTCACCTCTAGAAAAGCACAAACACATCTATCCCACGGGAACCGTTGATTTCTAAATGTTGACCCGAGCACTAAGTTTTATCACTATACAAAATTAAGTTAAAATCGGTTGAGTACTTTTTGCGTGAAACGCGCACATCGATTTGACTAAGTTTTATTATAGGTATAGATAAGAATAAATATTGCGAGTGTAACTTAGGAGATAGACATATACTATTATGAATTTTTCTGTAGGACTTTTCAAGACCTACAATTTTTTAGTATATTGTTTTGATGTATGTCTTAAGGCTTAGCCAGAGGAAGGTTTCTAGGGAGGAATCGATAAAACCAGTTATTGCATTTTCCCGTGGGAAAGAAAGATTTTCTTTAAGTAAAAGGTATCTAGGCAGTGGTATCCCAGTGGTAACGCGCTCGCTTGGGAAACCGAGTGAAGCAAGTTCAAATCCCGGGTCTCGCACCTCTGATATTTTCATGTGCGAATCATTTCTAACACAGTTGCCACTTGTCTTAACGGTGAAGAAAAACCTGCATATCTGACAGAACCTAGCAAGTTTTCGAAAGACATGTGAAGTCCACCAACCCGCACTTGGCCAGCGTGGTGGACTATGGCCTGATCTACCTCGTACTGAAGGGAGGCCCGCGCACGTGTTAAGAGGGGCTGAATACGACATACATACATACATACATACATACATACATACAAAAGGTACCCTAAATGTTGACTCGAGTAATAAGTTATCACTTCACCAAATTTCGTTGAAATTGGTACATTACTTTTCGCGTGAAGCGCACACACAAAAACAGACAAACAGGCAAACAGATAAACAGGCATTTTTTTAATAACTATTGTTGTGGGGTCTATGTTGTGTACATAATACGTTACAAATAAACAAAAACATCTTTCCCACGGGAAAAGTACATTATTCCGGGATACACAGTTACCTATTTGTTATTCTGATGTATAAACTATATTATTGTAAAGTTTCATCAAAATCCAATCAGTGGTTTTTGTGTACTAAGCTGTATAAGTTACTACAGTTTTTTGACTATCCCACGGAAACTCTTTAATTTTCCGGGATGAAAAGTAGCTGATTTGTTTTTGTCATGTATGAACTATATTGTTGTAAAGTATCATTAAAATCCAATCAGTAGTTTTTGTGTACTAAGCTGTATAAGTTGTTATAGTTTTTTAACTATCCCACGGGAATTCTTTAATTTTCCGGGATGAAAAGTATCTAAGATGTTGCCCGGGGATATAAGGTACCACCATGCAAAATTTTATTTAAATAGGTCCAATAGATCCGGAGATTAGCCCGTACAAAGAGAAAAACAGATAAACAGCTCGCTCGGGTTCGTCCATACATACGAATACATATGTTGTATTATCTCTTTAACCATTTGTCCAAATTATATGCAGTAAAAGGGAAAAGTCTTTTATTTTAAACGTTTTAGACGATAAATTTACTTATTTTGATAAGAATTCATAATTGTTGATAATATAACCAATAAACATGACCTACCGATTTAAATGTTTTTTTTATTATAAAAAACTACTTTTTGTGACTTAAATATAAAAGTTAGACATATGCTGTCGCTGACTTTTTTGTAGGCATTATTAAGCTCTACAACTTTTCTCTAGAACATAATAATATATCTCTCATCGTTAAGGCAGCGTTCGTAAGAAACGTTTTCGTTCGACCGTTTTTTCTCCGACTTACTTTGCAAATCCGACTACCACGAAAAAGCCTTTACATTTTTCGGATTAATATATAGCCTATGACACTCAGAAAGAACGTGGCTTTCTATTGGTAAAAGAATTTTGAAAATCGGTTCAGTAGATCCAGAGATTACCCCCTACAACGTCACAAACTCACAAACTCACAAGATCACAAACTTTACCTCTTTATAATATTAGTATATATATATATATATATATATATATATATATATATATATAATTATATATTATAAAAAGGAAAAAAATGTTTTTTTGTTTGTACCGAATAGGTTCCGAAACTACTGAACCGATTTAGATGAAATTTACCGATTTAGATGAAGACCCTAGGAAGAACATAGGATACCTTTTATCCCGGAAATCATCCCTTAATCGAGTGAAAGTATCATATGAGTGTTCTCAGTATGTCCTTAAAATATAATGTGCTCTAAGACCATCATCTTCGCTTTTTAATGACAATAAATATTATCAATTTTTATGTGTAAAATGTAAATAGTACCTATGACTATAAAGAACGTGAGACATGACTAATTAACTTAATATGTGCAATATTTATATACATATACTTAGTCTTTATATTACTTAAATTTTTTAAATTTTTCATTTAACTCTTTGAAAAACATTCGTGTATCGAATAATTTCTTGAAGAATGTTTTAGGCCAAACTAATCTAATAAGGTCTATCTTAAGTTAGATACCTCTTAACTATAGATATAATAAAATTCTAACTGAATCATATCTGTATATTAAATATTTTTTGGAAAATCTTATTGCAATAGTCATTATTATTGATACATAGGCCGAATCAAGTTAATAATTAATTAATTAATTAATAATTTATTAAGCTACAATTGCGGCTATTGCACATATTCATGAAACTATCATGAGACCATGTTATTTATGAGTAGTTCTTCAATAATAATAAAAAGTCTAAAGTAAATGGGAGCAACCAGTGTCCCCATATTGAGACGTGTGCTGTCGAGATATGTTTTTTATTGTAGAGAAATCAAGCGGTCTCGGGCTCGCACGGCAGCGGCGCGGAATGCTCGCGTCTCGCAGATATGTAATACATTCATTGAAACTATATTTCTATCATTCTAACTATAACTTTTGTTGGTGAAAAACAGTACTGTTTTCTTCGTTTGAAGTTTATTATTTTTTACATTTTATGAGAATTTAGTTAGATATTTAATTCTGGTGTAGTTAGCTTAGGAATATGTTTTAAAATATTGATACACAAATACTGATTGAACTTTAAACTTTTTTATTGCAACTTATTATATTTGGTAGATAATACAGCGATTTGTAATCTAAAATCTTATCTGCATACTTTGTATAATTCGGTTAATCAAACTTTGCTAGTGTAAAGCTAATTTTGCTTCTATAGAATTACATATAGTATAGACTTTAACATTATATCAACTAAACTCGTAGCATGTATAATTTGGATGAACTTTTACGGCTTTTACTTTCCATCAAATTGTACTCGCCCACGAGATCGTCTTCGTGCGTCGACTCACCATGAGATTCAGAATGCTTCTCTAAGTGAATACTGATTGTATCTTATTAAGCCGTGAATAGGACTTGTGAATGAACTAATATTTTATCTATGTAAAATAAAATGTCTGTGTTAAGAAATTACAATAGGTCATACTGCATACATTATATACGAAAGAAGACAATAACATTTTGTTTTTATGTACATACGCATGTACCTACTTAGGTAGAAGTATAATTAGGTACCTAAGTACCTATAATTTTGTTCTTATAATTTACTTATTTGTATACGTATAGTTATGCTAGAGTTATTAATGATATGGTATAAAATTATCTAGAAAATTGATAAAAACTAGTACTTTTTAGTATAAAATGGTGTAATATTAAAACTTTAATAATAATTGGTACCATTATTCATTGGTTCTATAATGAGCTGTTGTGGGTTGTATTATAACACGTTTTTTCGTGGAAATAAGGTAATCTCTTGCGGTTAAAAGTAGCCTATGTCATTCTGCAGCCCCCCAACTATCTCCACACAAAAAATCACGCCAATCCGTCGCTCTGTTTCGACGTGAAAGAAGGACAAACATACCAGCACACTCTCACATTTATAATATTAAGTATGGATTTTCGTACTATTATTACTAGCATTCATTTATTTCATAAGGCGTGTAGTAAAAAAATCATTATAATATCTTCTCGCTCTCTATTTGATATGTATGTATGACACATTTTGTGATAAGCTTTGCATAAGATAATATACAAGGTCCATTAGATCGTAAAAGCAACCTAAATTGCTGGTATTAGGACAATTATCGTCTGCACTGTTTACGAATCTACGTGTACAGGATTTGATTAATTAGATTAGTTATGCGAAAAATGTTGTTACCTATATTTATTACAAACATATGAAATATGAACAGCTTACCCTCGCGTCGCCCGGGTGCGTCCCTCCCTGGGTATGTTTTTTGTAACGGAACTCTTAATTCTTTTTCTAAAATATAGGTAGCCTAAATCATTCTTTGTAACATCTTGTATTTGCCAGTGAAAGTCTCGTCAAAATAGGTCCAGCTGTTTCGAATATTAGTAGGTACAAACAGATATTAATTAATTTTTTTTTTGTGTTATAGGTAAGTACCATATACCTATGTATATTTTCAAATGCATTTAGTAAAAGTCTGTTAGTTGTACATTACAAACAGACTCTTAAATTTTATTTATCTGGATAGAATAGTAACTCGCTTTAGTTTCACTCGGGTTCTAACTACTGTATAAATTATATTAAAATATAAGTTAAGTAATATCCCGCGGGAACTGCTTCATATGCTCATCAGGAAATGGACTAATGAATCGTCTCTTATGCATAATAATACGTGTATCCACTGTTACAATAAATCCATTAAGAATCTTCAGATTTTAAGATTTCTTAAAAAAATCCAAATATCTATACTAATATATAAAGAGGTAAAGTTTGTGATCTTGTGAGTTTGTGAGTTTGTGACGTTGTAGGGGGTAATCTCTGGATCTACTGAACCGATTTTCAAAATTCTTTTACCAATAGAAAGCCACGTTCTTTCTGAGTGTCATAGGCTATATATTAACCCGAAGAATGAAAAGGCTTTTGCGTGGTAGTCGGATTTGCAAAGTAAGTCGGAGAAAAAACGGTCGAACGAAAACGTTTCTTACGAACGCTGCCTTAACGATGAGAGATATATGATAATGTTCTAGAGAAAAGTTGTAGAGCTTAATAATGCCTACAAAAAAGTCAGCGACAGCATATATCTAACTTTTATATTTAAGTCACAAAAAGTAGTTTTTTATGTTAAAAAAATAATTTAAATCGGTAGGTCATGTTTATTGGTCATATTATCAACAATTATGAATTCTTATCAAAATAAGTACATTTATCGTCTAAAATGTTTAAAACAAAAGACTTTTCCCTTTTACTGCATATAATTTGAACAAATGGTTAAAGAGATAATACAACATATTCGTAAGTATGGACGAACCCGATCGAGCTGTTTGTCTGTTTTTCTCTTTGTACGGGCTAATCTCCGGATCTATTGGACCTATTTAAACGAAATTTTGCATGGTGGTACCTTATATCCCCGGGCAACATCTTAGATACTTTTCATCCCGGAAAATTAAAGAGTTCCCGTGGGATAGTTAAAAAACTATAACAACTTATACAGCTTAGTACACAAAAACTACTGATTGGATTTTAATGAAACTTTACAATAATATAGTTCGTACATGACAAAAACAAATCAGCTACTTTTCATCCCGGAAAATTACAGAGTTTCCGTGGGATAGTCAAAAAACTATAGTAACTTATACAGCTTAGTACACAAAAAGCACTGATTGGATTTTGATAAAATTTTACAATAATATAGTTCATACATCAGAATAACAATGAGGTACCTTTTTACGTATTATGTCCACAACATAGACCCCAAAACAATAGTTATTAAAAAAAATGTCTGTTTGCCTGTATGTCTGTTTGTCTGTTTTTGTGTGCGCGGTTCACGCGAAAAGTAATGTACCAATTTCAACGAAATTTGATGAAGTGATAACTTATTACTCGAGTCAACATTTAGGGTACCTTTTGTATGTATGGATCAGGCCATAGTCCACCACGCTGGCCAATATCAGAGGTGCTAGACCCGGGATTTGAACTTGCTTCACTCGGTTTCCCAAGCGAGCGCGTTACCACTGGGATACCACTGCCTAGATACCTTTTACTTAAAGAAAATCTTTCTTTCCCACGGGAAAATATAATAACTGGTTTTATAGAGTCCTCCCCAGAAACCTTCCTCTGGCTAAGCCTTAAGACATACATCAAAACAATATACTAAAAAATTAAGGGTCTTGAAAAGTCCTACAGAAAAGTTCTGAATAGTATATGTCTATCTCCTAAGTTACACTCGCAATATTTATTCTTATCGATACCTATAATAAAACTTAGTCAAATCGATGTGCGCATTTCACGCAAAAATACTCAACCAATTTTAACTTCATTTTGTATAGTGATAAAACTTAGTGCTCGGGTCAACATTTAGAATACTTTTTACGACAGGCAAATTATTCATTCCCACGGGAAAATACAATAACTGGTTCTATCGAATTGTCCTTAGAAATTTATATGGCTAACGTTGGCTCAACCTTAAGAGATAGATCAAAACATTGTACAAGAAAATTGTAAGTCTTACAAAGGTCTATAGAAAAGTTCTACATAGTATATGTCTATCTCCTAAGGTACACTCGCTATAACTACTTTCATTATTATATATTTCTATTTTATTATACGTTATTTATTCTATCTGAATATAGGTACATATATGAATAATAAAACTGTAGAGGTCGAATGTCTGTACATAGATGGTAGAAAAAATTGCTAAAAAACGAGTCAGTTCTCTTCTTACATCCCGTAAGGAGAGAAATAGAACAAAACCAGTTTTTGTTCAAATTTTTTGTTTCTCTGTCTGTTTGTCTGTTCGTACGGGCTAATCTCCGATGCTATTGAACCTATTTAAATGAGATTTGATACTTTTCATACCGGAAAATTAAAGAGTTCCCGTGGGATAATTAAAAAATTATAGTAACTTATACAGCTCAGTACACAACAACTTATGCACCTAATTTAGTAAAATTTGGCATGCTGATAGCTTATATTGCAGGTCAAACAAGAGGTTACTTATTTTTATCCCGGAAAAATGAACGGTTCCCGTGGGATAGATCTGTTTGTGCTTTTCTAGAGGTGAACCCGAGCGAAGCGAGGGTGAGCCGCTAGTTTTAAATAAAATTACTAATTTTTCAATTTGTTTTAAACACATATCTTTGTTGTCTCTTTACGTTTATATAATTTAAAATGTGTGTTAACTTAACTTTGTAAGTTAAGTTTTACTATTTAATGCTTACCAATCTTTAGTATTTTACTAAGAAATAAGAATGTTACATAAAGAATTTCAATTCTCAACTCTCAGTGAGGTTGACTTCAAGGCCACGAGTAAAGGTGCCGTGGTGGTCGCTGGAGCGCATCAAACATGTAGCTTAACTACATTTCGCAATCTATACTTGAATTACTATTTCAAAGCTTTTTAAAATTATATTACAGATGTGTCTAAGTGACATTTGGTGTATGAAATTCTTCAATGTTGGATAATTAATAAAATGGAGCTTAAAGCTCTAATATAGTAGGAAGGGTGTGTGAAACTTAATATTACTGTTATGACCCTTCAATTATTTCAATAACTCTTACCTATTCTTAATTTTATAGTAATAAAGCATTAAGTAGGTATCTACTTTAAATTTATTTTAAGTTAGTAAAATCTAGTCTATGCACGAATATCTAGTAATATGCACAAATATAAGAGGAATCGAACCCGCTTCATCCGGCATAATTAGCATTACAAATTAGCTACACACGTATTTGGATACAATGATCGATCTTACCAAGGTCGCAATAAAGACGTAAAACCATTACGTTCGCTGATGAAGCGTGTCTTGCGGAACCTGCATGCGTGCAAGCAATCACTTTAGCATGCGTTCCAATCTACAACCTAATATTTCATTATATTTTTCTTTATTACGAATATCTATGACAATATCAAAAGCCAGAATTAGGTTATTAAATCTGTACGTTGAAATTTTCTCTAAATCCTATTATTGTTTGTCTGTGGCCATTACAATTTCAGGATAGTGTTATTATTTTGTTTATTTTTTTATATTATGGTTTATATTGTATGTAGTTGGTTTTGACCTACTAGACATAGAAACAAGAGTTCCATAGCACTTGTGAATGTGAAAACAATGTCAATTTGATATCTCTGGTAGAGCAAATAATCGATATTAATTTATGGCTATTTACCTTTGTCCCTTTCTAGTGTTTGTAGTTCGTTTGCATAAACTATTTTTATTTTTGATACCAGGTTATAGTACCTATATGTACTGTACTAGCGACTCACCCTCGCTCCGCTCTGATTCGTCCCTAGATATGTTTTAACGGGTAATCTATATTAGATTTCTCAGAGATGTGATATTTTACCGCAGTAAAAAGTATCCTGTATGTTGACCCGGATAACCAGCTATCATCATACCGAATTTCATCAAAACTGTCCAGTGGTTTTCTCGTGATGCGTTTCCAGACAGACAAAACATTTACAAGAAAAAAAATTTAAAAACTAAAAAAAACTTCGGCCTTTGTATCGATAGTAATGACTATTTCAATAAGATTTTCAAAAAAATATTTAATGTAAAGATTGAATTCAGTTAGAATTTTATTATACGTATAGATTTTCAGTGTCTAATATAACAGATGTTAGGAATAATCAACTGAAATAAGAGAATTGGAATATTTGGCCGAGGTCAACCAAGTCCATATTATGGGTGCGGTGATGTATGATCGCTGAAGCGAATCTAACGGGCACCGCATGGCTCCCGTATCAGTTTGCGATATATGCTCGAACAGTTGTCAGTGAGAGTGCATCACAATTTGCATTTAAAGTGATACGTGTTCTGAAGTATAACATGAAGTAAAAGTGGTATTTTTTTGACGAATTGTTTCTGTAGGACACTGCATGTTCAGGGAATTCTAATTAGCGAACGTTTTTTCGTTATTTGAAGATGATTTATCGTTAGCTTAATATTATTTGTTTCAATTTGAAAATTGGATTGATCTATTTCTTTTGTCGCACAAAATTGATTATGTTAATTAATATGAACTCATTAGTAGGCACACAACGAATAAAGAGTAACTCGCTCGGGTTCGTCCCAATAGATAGACTTTATATTATACATACATAGCCTAGAGCCTTTCTCATTAAACGGGCAATATAATATAAAAAGAATTTTTCAAATCGAATTAGTAGTTCCTCAGATTAGCGCGTTCAAACAAACAAACAAACAAACAGCTTTGCCTCTTTATAATGTTAGTATAGATATAATAGCGTAGAGATTGTTAATGTATTCTTTTGTGTCACCACTAGCCCACTCAAATGAGGAAAGTTTAAATTGAATTTGTTTGAAGTAGCGATAACAGGCAAGCACGTCTTTCGATGTAATTTCCGACTCACATTTCCTGCCTACATTTTCACCGGCACAGCATGTCTTAATCACTGAATACATTTTGAGATCGTATAATAACACACGATGAACGAGTTATAATAAATAGTTCCACTCCATTAAAATTGTTCTTAATTGATTAATTTGCAATATATCTAGTTAAAAAATCTCAGTGCAGTTATAATATATAATGTTTTTATAATATATTTATTACGATGATTATAAGAATAATAAACATTTAATGTTGCAGTTAGAAAAATGTAGGAACATTTAGTAATTTATATGACACTAGCGACTCATCTTCGCTTCGCTCGGTATCGTCCCTAGCTTGCTTCCCCATACAAACTTTCATCCCCATTCTCATCTTCTTAAGGGATGATTTCCGGGATAAAAACTATTTCACTCACTCATTATTCATATCATAGATATTTAAAAAAAACTTATTTTAGTAAAAAAATCTTTTAATTTTCTTCCATACAAAACTTCCTGACAATAACAACCATAAAATAAAAAGAATTAGGCATCCAATTTGGTGCAGTCGATCCAAAGTTATGCGCGTACATACATACATTTTGGTGATTCTTTTTTATTTATATAGATTTTCAACGTATATATACTTAACGAGACCTCGATAAATATTTCTATCGGGTTCTTGCTAATTAGGCATCCACTCAGACTTAGCTATCTTTGTTAGTCTTGTTAGCCCTCACATTTTGAGAGCTAGGTTTTAAATAAACTCGTCGCAGATAGTTGTTGGTCGAAGACGTTTGCTATTGTGTTATTGAGATATTGTCAAGTGCCAATTAACAGTTATGTAATGCTGACGTTGTTGAAGACTTGGGAAGTTTTGGTTGGCTTCAAAACAAACGATGGCCCTATTGAGGATTTATGTAAATTTAAATTTTTATGTTTGTACTAATTATTACACTAATAAACATATATAGTTGTATTCGATTCTAATAATTAATAGATAACAAGTTCCACTAAAATCGATTTAGAATTTCTATTCAAGATTTTCGTATTTCAAGGTTGTTTTTAAAAATAACGATAAAGACAGTTTTGATTAATTTAAATCTTAGATAGATCTACTTCAAATATATTACTTTTTTAATACATCACTATGAAGCATCGACAAACATTTGCTTATTACACTGTTTAAATGAGTAACATTTACTTCATTAATCCTTAATCTTGATTTTGTATATGCAGAGTGCTCAGAAGATGATGCTTTTGTGAAGGTGTCTATAAAATAAGGATTAATAAATAAATAAAACATTCTACTTAACGTTTTCGGCTTTCCACTCGTATTTATATTTATTATAGTCAGCCCTTTTTAACGTTCCATTATTAGGCACGGGACTCCCTTCAATACGGAAAAGGATTCGGCCATAGTCCACCACGCTGGCCAATTGCGGGTTGGCGGACTTCATATGTCTTTCGAAAACTTGCTAGGTTCTCTCCCTAGCTAGGTGCAAGACCCGGGATTTGAACCCGTTTCACTTTATTTCTCAAGCGAACGCGTTACCATCGGGCTACACTGCCTTACTCTAATTATGCTGTGTTAATTCTCAGAAGCATATGGTAGTCTAATGTGGATCATTGTGTATGTATGTACGTACTTATACGTAAACATTTCCTTCATCGAGATTTAATTCTCATCTAAGGAAGGCAACAGAGCGAAACCTTTGCATCGATCCTCCGATATACATATATAGCCGTGATGCATATTTAATATAGTAGTACATAACATAGGTGTACAATATATTATAGCTTTCCTCTCTGTTTTCAGACGAACGAGAGGACGTACAAAAGAAAACATTCGCAAAATGGATAAACTCGCAGTTGGCTAAGGTAAGGCGTTAAAATAAATTTATATTGAGCTTTTGCTAACACGACGGGTTATTATTATTTAAAGTGCCATACAGTTTATGATATGGTATATTTTACGCGCGATCCTGGTTTCGTTAACATGGACCCCTGTAATAGATATCTGTCTAGTGTATATTACTACTTATTATAAAGTATGTCAAATAAGTGCTTTAGGAAGACAGTGGTCCATATAAATTTATTAGACTTACAAAATTTATAGAGCCATCAAACTATCGTATAAAGTATTGTCGTAAACTTCGCTAACGATGCGACGAGACAAAATCGTTGTCATTACGACTTGTTACTGTATAGTAATAAACGTTTATATTAAAACAAATGCAAGTCTCGCGCCCCGAGGGTTTCATCAAACAGTTTTGAATTATATTTTAATCTACGAAATTGTTGACATTTAAAATAAAAATAATATTTGTTTATGTAGCAGCTCGAATAAAGTTATTTCACGGTGTTTGTATGACAACAACCCAACTAAGCTACCAAAGAAAATCTCTCAACTCGACGTATCTTTTCCAATTGCATGAACGTTGATCATGTAACTCGGCAACTATTGACTTAAATAAAGAACTAATTAGAAACAAATATCCCTTTTTAAAGATCTAGCATGCCAAGATAGCCCACAATGTTATGTGCACTTAATTTTTTTTACTCAGTCACTTGTGTGGGAGTGCTACCTTTTTTTATTTATCTTAATATGACTACAGCATTTTCTAATGAGTCATAAGAAAGAATAGTCTCGAAGTAAAATGTCCGTGGCATACGGACAATGATAAAGGAAACGTGATGTAATTATAAGGGTTCTATCGTGTTGCCTTTAGCTACGCATCCCTAAAATCTGTATGGCGCGGTTGTAGATGTCAGCTAAAAGTCAAATTTGATTAATTTTTATGAGGCTACATACCTATAAATTGTTTTTGGTCTGCCGGGAGATATATCCATCATTAAAAACCACCCACCTCATGCAGTAAAAGATGGCGTAGTAGGGAGACTCAATTCAACGCAAAAATCTGTATGTAGCTATGAATAACATAATAAAAAAATATTTTACATAGAAATTATTAATATTTTTATTAATATATTAGTTCTTTATCTGTACTAATATTATAAACACCTAAAATTTGTGAGTTTGTGAGGTTGTAGGGGGTAATCTCTGGATCTACTGAACCGATTTAGATGAAATTTGGCAAGAAGATAGTTTGAGACACTGGGAAGGACATAGGATAATAGTAATAATAATAATAATACTCTTTATTGCACACCGAAAATTAAAATACAAAAAAAAAAACACAAAGAAAAGATGTACAGCAGGCGACCTTATCGCTGGAAGCGATCTCTTCCAGGCAACCTTGAGGAAGAGGAGTAAATGTTCATAAGACGGTAGGCGGTGTACTTGCATTGACACGTTTATGTATATAAATACTTATAGATAAATAGATATATATACCAATCCATACATACATACATAAATACATACATACATATATACATACACACACAAATAAATACATACATACATACATACATACATATATACATACTTACATACATGTTCATTCAACAAAACAACCAAATAATATATAGAATAATATCTACATTAAACATAACAGATGAAATAATAATAATAATAATGATATTAGGGAAAAGGACTCAAGAGAGAAAGGGGAAATACTAAGGAGAAAGGCTTAAAGAGATAAATAGTAATCTTTTAATAAACTTTTAAATTTATCTAGGCTTTTAGCACACCTAATGCTTAAAGGAATAGAATTCCATAATCGAGCGGCTTTTACCGTAAAAGAATTTGTGAAGAAACAGGAAGAGTGAGTAGGAATTTTAAGGAGGAAGTTCTGGACAGAGCGAAGTGAACGATCATGGGAATCGTTCAGAAACTCAAAACGCTCTTTCAGATAGATAGGAGTTGAAGGATTAAATAGCACGCAGTAGAGAAGATGAAGAATATGAGTATTCCTGCGGAATCGGATTGGAAGCCACTTGAGCTTTTTACGAAATTGAGAAACATGGTTATATTTTCTAAGGCCAAAAATAAACCGTATACAAAGATTTTGGAGTCGCTCAAGTTTATTCAAGTGCTCCTCTTTTATGTCGAGATAACAAATGTCAGCATAATCAAGAATTGGTAAAAGGAGTGAATTTGCTAGCGCAATTTTGGTAGGAATCGGAAGAAAGTTACGCAATCTGCGAAGAGAAGCAACAGCTCCAAATATCTTCCGGCTTAGTTCACTCACCTGCGGGCCCCATGACAAATACTGATCAATTACTAAACCAAGATTTTTAACTTTGTCATGAAAAGGAATCTGAACACCATCTAGCAAAATTGCTGGTATTTGCATTGACTTAGTTTTTGACAACAACCTTTGACTGCCAACAATAATTGCCTGCGATTTTGCAGCGTTTAAATTAAGTCCGTACGATTTACTCCATGTGGCTATAGATGAGAGGTCTTTGTTTATATTTTCTACAGCTCGTGGTAAATCAGCCACAGATGTCACAGTATAAATTTGCAAATCGTCAGCATATAGGTGGTAGCGAGAAGAAATTTTGAGACAAATAGAATTAATAAAAACTGAAAATAGGAGAGGAGACAACACGCCACCTTGTGGAACACCGGCATTAACTGCGCACCAATCGGAGTAAGAATCTTCAATCCGAATGCGTTGCCGGCGACCGCACAAGTAAGAACGAAACCAGTCAACAACCTCAGGAGATATGTTAAGAGAAGATATTATGGCAGACAGGATATCAAAGTCCACTGAATTAAAAGCATTACTAAAATCTAGTAGTGCTAACACAGTAAGTCTTCGGTCATCCATACCTTCTCTGATGTCATCTGTGATTTTGACTAAGGCCGTAGTCGTACTATGATTAAGACGGAAACCGGATTGAAACGAATTTAATACTTTTTATCCCGGAAATCACCCCTAAAGGGGGGGAAATGGGGATGACAGTTTATATTGGGAAGCAAGCTAGAGACAAACCCGAGTGCAGCGAGGGTGAGTCGCCAGTTATATCTTAAGATTTAATACTGTAAACGGATCTTACACTATATGGGCTAGGCCCCTTAGATTATAATAGGAGTAAATTAGTTTCAATTATTTTATCAGCAAGCAGTATAAAGTTGCGTTGGGCTTTTTATTCGGCGGGTTACTACACTTGCTGTTAATTAATATTGATGGGCTCAAAGCGCGGGCGTACCGATAGCATGAGACACGTTAATCTTTTGATAAAACTCAACTGGCCTCGAAAGCGTGATGCGAAGGTGTAGTGTTTTTGAGAGTTTGACTATTTTATGGGAATTATTGTAACTGGTGTTCGCCTTGTGGTCGAAATATATATGATTAGAATTTCTATATGATGATGATGTTCTCCCGACCGATTCCGGCCACGGCGGCCAATCTCATTGAGACTAGCCAACTGCGCAGGAGATATTATAGTGCACAAGTGTACGCGCAGACACAAGTGCACTCTCTATTCCTGTCACTCTCATATTCCGGTGGGACGACTGCTCGACACGACCAGTGAGAGTTAAGGCGCAGGACCGACGGCTTTACGTGCTCTCCGAGGCACGGGGGTGAAACACCGCCAACTTCCCAACTCCGGGCTGTTACTGAGGCTTACTTATACAGAAAGACTCAATAACTAAACTTGGCCCGACCCGGGACTCGAACCCAGGACCTCCGGGTGTGCAGCCGTACATGCTAGCCACTACACCACGGAGGCAGTTTATATAGTACCTATATAAAAAATCTTTATTGATAGCACTAAAGTTTGTCAATAGTTATTAAAAAAAAACGGTTGACAAATAGTAGAAAAAGGTACCTATCGAATTGTTTTGTCTGTAACTATTTATAAATATATTATTATCAGTATATAGCAGATGATTCAATTATAAAGTATTTTCGAATACAGTTTTCTAAAATTACCTAATTAATTACATACATATGTACAGTATGTATGTACCTAGTAAGTATTATATTTACCAAATCGTAAAAAGGGTGTTTATGTGTTTCGATCATAAACATAAAGACCTATTATACCCATTATTAAATCCATTGGTAATAATAGTCCAGTATAAGCTTTTGTAATAGTAAAGCTTATATTATGGTCTACTAAATATCCATTATGTATGGGTTTTTTTTAAACGTATGACCTATAATCGAAGTGAGAGTGAAGGAGTCAGTTTTATCTTATTGTCAAATTTATTTATTTATAAATTAGCTGTAGGCCGCGGTTTTGTTTACGTGGAGAGTTTCGAATTTTGATTTGTTTTAATGTCAGACTTCTTTGTGTAGATTTCTAAAAATGATACTAAAAAGAAGAAAATTTATGGTTATACATTGTTATTAAGTTACTCGACTCATTTAAGACTTCGAAAGTAGTGGTGAATTATGGCAAAAAATGTATGAAAATGAACGGCTAAGTCGAATACAACTAGCGCACAAACAGAAATAGCAACCTTGCAATTTAGACAAAGTGTAGTAACAGCATAAAAAAAACTTTAGTTTAATCGACGCGCACGGCGGGCAATTAAGGACAATGTAATTTTGTGCTGGAACACTAGCGACCATAGCGTTATAATATTTTATTGTCCTAACGAAACTACTAACGTACTGAATTTGCGGCTTCCCGTTACATGAATGTGTGGTGTTCTGAAAAGTAGCAATGTAATTATTCTGTGAGCTAGAAGTCGTTAAATTAGATCTAGATTCATTAATAAGTTAGGTTCCTTATATTTGTTTATTTATTAAACTAGCGACTTACGCTCGCTACGCTCGGGTTCGTTCGTCCCTAGGTACCTACGTTTATTTTTTTTGAGCGGAACCCTATTTTTCTAAAATAAAAGTAGCCTACTCCTTATAACAACAGCTATGTGTCAGTGATAGTCCCGTTAAATCGGCCTAGTAGTTTCGGAGTTTAGCCGGAATAAACAGACAGACAATAATTTTAAAAATTGTGTTTTTCTTATAAGTACCGTATGTAATTTCATATGCATTAAATAAATATTATTTTGTCATTACAAACAGATACTTCAATTTTATTTATCTGTGTAGAAGATGTAAGAAATTGGACATCAATACAAGTATAATAGGTATATTCGCTACGTTTCTAAAGATGATGAGAAATCGATCATTAATTTGATTATATTTGCATAAATGTAAATGATTAGGTGAAATTAGAATTTCGTGCAATTGGAATAGAAAAATTTATTTATAGCTAAGAAACGTGCTATACCCGTATTGTCGGTAATCAATGTACCTAATGCACGCGTCGAAATTGTTATAAATCTTAAAAGTTTTCAACACAAATGCGGGTGCACTTAACGAATTTTCTAATAGTATTTTTGTTAAACTAAATTAATATAATGTACTCGGAACAAAATTTCGTTTAAAACATACTTATAAAAAACATATAGGTACGTGACTGGGTATCAATATTCTCAACATCATCGTTAGTGGTTATGAATCTTGTGGGTGTCATCAGGGCTTAATGCGGGCAAAAAATAAAGTATTCAAATCCCAAATTATAATTCATCTATATTATAATAAAATTGTAACTGATCGCTGTCTGTACATGGAAGATATTTGAGGAAATCTATTATTGGGGGCTTCGATCAACAATACTACATATATTTAATTATTAATTACTAATTTTTGTCTGTTTCTCTGTTCGTTTGTACGCACTAATTTCAGAAACGGTTTAACCGATTTGCTTTAACAAGATAAACCCTTGCTTGAAAATTATATATGACTAAGTAATGTTGATTATTCTCTAAGGTAATTTGTCAAGGAACCTAATCACAACAGGTAATAACCATATTGGAGGTATAATTTGATACCCAATTAGTCCTCCAGTCTTTACCTAGGATCTTTTATCATGTTAAAGGAAATGAAGTTGTTTCAGTACAACATATGATTAAGCAATTTTCTTAGCGAATTTGTAAATACGGGTAAACTACTCGTATAATAGTGGAATAATTATTATTATCTATGAAACGCTGCTAGGGCTTTACAAAGATTTGCTGTATTTTATGTTTTACCTATATATTTTTTGTCCCGACTCATTAATCTATGTGAATTGTGAAGTCAAAGTCGCTTTGAATTTTTGGACAGGAATAAATATTTGAAGGAAAGTATTCTCCCTAAGGATCTTTTGTAATCGATCTCAAAAGACATGAAAAGGCATTGCAAAGTTTATATAGGAAAATTTTTTTTTGGACTGAAATTGTAAATGTTAACATGAACTGAATGAAGCTTTTTTTTAAAGTTTTTGATAAAATTAGATCTATTTTATATAGGTATGTATTTAAAAAAGAATTTCATATGTTTTACTTTTTAATATATTCAATAACATTAATTCTGTAATTTGTCTAACGATGTTTATATTTCCATTTCCAGTCTGGCAAGCCGCTTGTGGAAGATCTTTTTCAAGATCTGCGCGATGGGGAAGTGCTTTTGTCGCTACTCGAGATCCTCACCGCGCAACAATTTGTAAGTTATTATACCGATATATGCACATAATGTTCCATTATCTTATATTAGCGATTTACCCTCGCTTCTATTTGTACTTGGAGTACCAAGTTATAGTCTATCCGTGAACTAAATTTTATCCAAATCCGTCCAGCCGTTTCAGTGTAAAGGAGTAACAAACATACATACAAACTTTCCCGTGTTTAATAGTAGTCTGATTATTGTGTGTGTATTTGTATTTGCTTAGATTCTTTAATTGATATTGCTGGTGAAGACTGACTAGCATTCTATTGCAGTTCGAATGTTCGTATTGGCATTGCGAATATTAACAGTTTGTACTGTATTATGAATGTCTTCTTTAGTTTATTTACAAATAGAGACTTACTCTCGCTTTGCTTGGGTACGTAATAAATTTGCCTGCCTCGGTGGTGTAGTGGCTAGCATGTACGGCTGCACACTCGGAGGTCCTGGGTTCGAGTCCCGGGTCGGGCCAAGTTTAGTTATTGAGTCTTTCTGTATAGTAAGTCTCATTAACAGCCCGGAGTTGGGAAATTGGCAGTGTTTCACCCCCGTGCCTCGGAGAGCACGTAAAGCTGTCGGTCCTGCGCCTTAACTCTCACTGGTCGTGTCGAGCAGTCGTCCCACCGGAGTAATGAGAGTGACAGGAATAGAGAGTGCACGTTGTGTCTGCGCGTACACTTGTGCACTATAATATCTCCTGTGCAGTTGGCTAGTCTCAATGAGATTGGCCGCCGTGGCCGGAATCGGCTAGGAGAACATCATCATCAATAAATTTGAACGAAAGGTCCGATTCGAATAATTTAAAGATGTACTATTTACATGTACATAATCAACCTTGATTATGAAATTATTTAGTTGGATAAGGAATAAGGATTAAGTATCTCGGCGACCTGGAGCTCTTTTTTGTTATATCGTATTTTATAGCTGATCGAAAAAAACTAAAAACTTGAATAGATACAAAAAATAAATAACAGTAAAAACTTTGTATCCGACCGGGAGTCGAACCCGGGCACGTGTGATTGTCAATCTTGCGCCTTGTCACGATGGTTATGAAATTAGCGACTATATTTTGCGTGGAATAATACAATAAAACAAACATTTAAAAAATTAAACCATTTTCTTTATAATATTAGTTCAGTTAAACTATTGCAACTGGCTCGAACTCACTATTTTATTATAAAATTTTCCAGAAACGTGAACGCGGGCGCATGCGTGTGCATCACTTGAACAATGTGAACGCGGCGTTGCACGCGCTAGCCGCGGCCGGCGTGCGTCTCGTCAATATAAACAGCGGCGACATTGTTGATGGCAACCCGAAGCTCATACTTGGTAAATGTTTCCCTGATGTTTTAATACTTAGCTATAGTAAAGAATAAAATATGATACAGGGTCAATTTTTGATGTATACTATGTATAGGGAATACTAAAAACATTTTTTCTTATTAATAAAAAAATGATTATGTAGATTTTTGAATAATATATTTGTCTAGCTGGGTCTCGAATTTATTTCGGAGAAAGGTTCCGTATTACCTACCTACCTATAACCTACCGGGACCTGCCTACCTGTACTACTCCTACTGTATTGTTACATTTCAACTAGCTTAAAGTGCATCTTTATATAAGATGTAATCTGAAAAAAGGACTTATATGTGAATAATTATGCTTAAATTTAATTTATATATTATTATTTTTAAGTAACTAATATTAAATTGTAAATATTTATTAAAACGTTGATGCGTTATTTTCGCAGGTCTAGTATGGAGTATAATTTTGCATTGGCAAGTACATTATCACCTAAAGGAGCTTATGCCTGAAGTTCAGCAAACTAACCTCGAGAAGGCATTGTTGGGTTGGTGCAGGACTCATACTCAGGTATTGAAATAGTAATAAGTTTCTTTTTGTTCTTATTTACTATTTGACAATGTGACAGAAATGTTATATTCAACATTATATTGTTTATTATATTTAAGTTTATAATTCTGTAAATTAAAGCAGCATTTCAGGTACACCAAATTTCCCAATTTTCCTCGCTTCGACGACTATTTCGAATACTTTAAAAACGTAGCTACACCGTTTTCAAGTGGTACGCTTATCAACAAAACTAAACTAAATTAATTAAATGAAAAGGAATTATTGATATTGTTTCCTTGTAGTTGAGACTATGAAATATAATGTAGGTATAGATATAAAATATGTAACGCATCACAATTCATCGTCACTTTGAATTATAATCTAAAGTAAAACTGAAATCACTAATATATTTTTAACAAAATATTTCTTGCAGTTGATATCAAATTATTGTATTTTCATTTAGACTTCACGAACTTTCAAACGGATACGACACTTAGGAGTTGGGAGTAGTTATATTCCAAAATATGGTTTATTACGAGTAAAGCTAATAAGGGAATGCACTCGATGACTTAATTAACGCGCCGTCGATGCGCTGTCGATGTGTATCAACGAAGAATATGCGGAGATGACTTGCGTTCTTTATACGCGACGAAGGCGCTCTGAAAATTCGACGTTTCTAAAAGTTCATGCTTAATATTATAAATGTGAAAGTTTGTTTGTTTGTCCTTTTTTCATGTCGAACCAGAGTGACGGATGGGCATGATTTTTGTGTGGAGATAGTTGAAGGGCCGAAGCGTGGCAAAGCCCACCGGAGATTATATAATTCCCACGATAAAACTCGTTATAATACAACCCACAATAACTCATCATACCTATGTATATGTACTGTAGTCTATCTATTCCATACAAACCGTTTATTCTTAAATAACTACGTAAAAATGTTATTTTTCTTGTAGAACTACACTGGAGTCAGAATAGAGAACTTCACCTCGTCGTGGTCGGACGGCCTCGCGTTCAACGCCCTACTGCACCACTTTAGGCCGCAGCTGTTCGACTTCACGGCGCTGCTGCGACTGGCGCCCGCCCAGAGGTTGGAACACGCGTTTGCGCTTGCGCAGAGGCATATGAATATTGATCGATTGTTGGATCCTGAAGGTATGTTTTTTTAATATTAATTATAAGTAATACTAGCGACTCACCCTCGCTTCGCTCGGATTCGTCCCTGGGTACGTTTTAATGTTTTGAGCGGAACCGTAATTCTTTTTCTAAAATAAAAGTAGCCTATGTTACTCCCTATAACATCAGCTATCTTCCAGTGGAAGTTCCGTTAAAATCAGTCCAGCCGTTGCAGAGAAAGATTATCCGGGACAAACATACAGACACACAAAAATTTTAAAAATTGTGTTTTTCTTATAAGTACCATATATAATTTCATATGCATTTAGAGAAATGCTGTTATTTTGACATTACAAACAGACACTTCAATTTTATTTACCTGTATATAGATCTTGGCATTGATGTACAAAAACTCAAGATATACAATTAGCGTCTCAAAAGTGTCCTCAAAATAAGTGCACTATACGAAATTGAACTGCGCTTTTTTTAAATCTCTTTTATTCATTGCTTTTCGGATGACAAAACTAAAACGCCCGTTGTTTCGTTTAAAAAAGTACTTTATGCGGTTTGCGGAAGTTCGAATTTGTGTTTAGACAATTATGTAGAACTTTCAATTTTTGATTTTATTCTTTAGTTACATGTCGACGCCAATTTTTGAAGAGATATTGGTTAGGAACTGTGTGTCAGCAGCAGATGTATCAGCAACAGCAGAGATTTTTATGATAATAAGTTAAAATCACATCTCAAACTTAGGGTTTGTACCTTATAAACATAGTGTATGTAACATGCTAGCCCATATACTTTATATAAACATAAGCTTTTAAAAAGTAAAAACTAGTTTGTAACATGTTTTTTTGCCGAAATGGCAGAAGAGGTGCGTGTCCAGAAGTGGGACAATAAAAGTACTAAATTATTATAATGTGAAAATTTCGTACGAAGTAAATATATAGTTACATATTGTTATAACTAACCATACATTATTTCAATTAATTTCCAGATGTAAATACTCCAAATCCAGACAAGAAGTCCATAATGATGTATGTCATGTGCCTGTTCCAACTGTTGACTAACACCAATGAGCCAGTTAGTACGGAGCAAGAGAATTTCGACCAAGTTGCCCTTTCAGAAATGGATGAGCCCACCAGTCCTACCGAAGGGCCTGAGGTATACTGCTTAATTAATTATTCAGTTTAACTGTTTATTGAGCTGTGAGCCATGGGTAAGAAAATGTATGATTTGATCTGAGTATATAATTAATTCTATTTATTTCTATATTAAAGCGAAATGTGACAGTAAATACTTCTTACTTTTGCTTACATTCCTCATACAAATATTCGGCAATGGTCAGTTATCACATGTATTGTAAGTGTATATTTTTTTTGTATATTCAATATTTGCTTTTAAAGTTTAAATAGATAATACAGTTTAAATCGAATATCGTTTTTTGATGTAAATAGAATATTATTTTACATATTTAAGGACTTAATTTTAAAAGGCGATTATTTTAAAAAAATATAGTTACATCATTTAGTACCTTTTTCGTTTATTCCATTAAATAGAGTATCGTTTGACATATTTAATGTTAAGTTTTCAGGATGGTTCCTTTCTTATAAAAACCAATTCCACAGGTCCAAGGCACCGGCAGCGCGGCCGCGTCCCGCCCGGTCTCGATATCCACCACTTGCTCGGCAGAGCTCGGCGCGTACGGAGCGGCCCTAGAAGACGCCCTAGCGGCACTCCTGGACGGGGAGGAGCGGCTGCACGCCACGCCCTTGCCGGAGGAGGGCGGCGTCGACGGACCGGGGGTGTATCTGGCTGCTTTGAAAGAACACTTCCATTCACATGAGGTATGTATTATAATTTATTAGTTATATTGGACTATTGTTGCAATATCGATCTCTGGCTCAGTGGAGCTGGTATGGAGTGGCTCTAGAGGATATCCTAGCGGCACTCCTGGACGGAGCTTCCTAGAGGAGGTGATGGACCAGGGGATTATCTGGCTGCTTTGAAAGAACACATTCATTTACACTCCTCTAGTAATTGTATCAATACAGATGTACATATATATCAATATATATATTGTATATCAGCTTTTCATATGAATAAACATTTTTTGCAGAAATTCCTACTGGAGCTCTCAGAACAGCAATGTCGCGTCGGGGCGGTGTTGGAAGAGGGCGCGAGACTTGTTCGCGACCAAGCTCTGTCACGAGATGAGGCTAACGAAGTATGTATTATTTATAATACTTTCTTACATTTGTACAAATCATATTTTGAATATATATTTTTTATTTTAGATTTTTAACGTTTTGAATGAGAATTTAATAATGGAAATAGAAGAAGAAATCAAGAAATGAAGATAGTCGTCTTTATCTCGTCATTTATAATGCCTTTGCTTATCTCTACATATTATAAATTAAAGTTAACTTTCTGTTTGTTTGGGCTTATCTCAGAAACTATTGTATGAATTTTCATATGGTTTTCATCAATATATTCACCATTGGTTTTATCAATAGATTCAGGGATTAACTAAGAAGGCTATAAATAATATTTAAGAAACATTTTGCAAAAGGATATCTCATGTCTTTTAGGCGTGTACCTGAGTTTGGCGAGGCTAAACCACTGGTATTATCATGCAATAACGTATTACATAATACTTTCTTAGATTTACGCAAATATTTGATATTTTAAATAAAACTATGAAAGAGTCTCTCCCGTGATCATGGTTGTTTTGAAGCATTAAAACGTCGGGAGCAAAAAATCAAAATAAATTTACGAAAAAATCCAAAAACATAATAGTTTTATTTCATATAGTTTTGTTTAAAACAAAGACATATTATATTTTTTTATATGATCCCAGGTGCGTCTCCAAATGCGACTTCTAAACCAGCGCTGGGAGCAGCTGCGCCTCGGCGCCATGGACAAGCAGGCGCGCGTGCACCGCGCGCTCATGCGCGCGCAGCACCGCCAGCTGCAGGACTTCAGGTGCGTCACCTTGACAGCTGACAGCTGACAGCTGACAGCGACAGCTTGTTGTTTGTTCGTTTTATGGGCAAAGGCGTGATTGTGAAATGCCTTTAAGTTTTATATTATATTATTATATACTTTCATTGCGAGTTAAACTGGTAATTTATTAGATGTATTCTTTTAGTGTATTTAGTTACGGATAATTTAATAAGAAGATATACATTAATTTTTAACTTTAATATTGATGAAAACCAATCATTCAATTGGTTTACGTCATAGTACGTCATTACGTCATACACAATTATAAATTTAATTATATTTTTACAAAGTCGTACATTTTGGTATAATAGATAACAATGACATTTCAACAGACAATGGTTAACATCTACGGAAGACCGCATGTCGCACATGGAGTCTGCGAACGAGGATCCGTCCAAAGCTCTAGAAAGTACTAAGGCCTTGCACAGTGACTTGCGTCGACAGCAGCCCTTAGTGGACGCGTTGGCGGACTGCGTGCTAGTTGTGGATGATGATGATGCTCAGGATGCGAGTAAGTTTTTTATTCGTATAATTATAGTATTATGTTAATAAGGATTATTAAATCACTATAATATCATAGTATAAAACAGGAAGCGATCGCCCATTGATTTTGTAGAAAATCTATATTTTTTAATACATGGTGAATGGTTTTCCATGGTGAATGCCATCTCGTGACAAGTGTTACTTGCTAGTTGTTGTGTCCGTCAATCCTAAAGCTGTTGAAATGAAATTCAAAATTATCTTTAATTAACATTTTTACAATGTAGTATGTACTATGTACTTATAACACAAGCGAAGTTGCGAATAAAAACCGGTAATTTTATAAAAAATCCAGGTGTGTCAGAAATAGAGGACCAGCTCCGTGCACTCGGAGAGAGGTGGTCTCACGCGTGCCAGTGGACGCTGTCGCGCCTCGAGCGCCTGCAGCGCGGCGCGGCGCTGCAGCAGCAGCAGGACCAGCTCACGGCTGATATACACCAGGTGGAGGCGGACTTGAAGCAGGTATGTTGTTTTTTTATATCATTGTTTGTAAGACGCGTTCAAGTTTTAAGAAATAAGAAGCAAGTGGGTTAAAGCGTTAGAGCGATGGATTGTGTATTTTGTTTGTTTATTGCTCTCTAGTCTATGAGTCACTTAAAGTGCTGTATAACATTGCAACACCAACAACTCGTGGCTGATATTATACAACAGTTGGAAGTGGATTTGATATAGGTGGGTTGAAATGCTAAATTGATGGATTGTGTGGTATCGTTCGTTCGTTACTTTTATGCTTAAGACAACTTAATATAAAAAAATATTGACCAGAAAATTCATATTTTGGATCTCGACAATAGCGCCAACAACAAAAGGGAAACAATCCAGATTACTGCATTAGTATATAATCATAATGAAAACTAAATCATCAAAATCAGTCAAACCGCTTAAGAGAGACAAATTACAAACACACACACCATAATTTTATATATAAAGAAAAAACTAGTATTACAAATGAAAATAATCGCTTACAATTCAGATGGAAGCGTATCCAGCCAGCGAAATCGGCGAGGTCTTAGAGCGGATATCCGCCTTGCAGCGCTGCAGCGCTGCACTCGCGGCGCACAGGCGCGCGCTCGCGGCGCTGCTGCAGCGGCTGCAAGCGGCCGGCGGCGCCGCGCAGCTGGTGGACACGGCCGATGAACTACACGACAGATTGGACGCTCTGGAGTTGATACTGCGTGTGCAGGGTGACAGGGTGATTATAATGATTCTTCATTGTTGTTATAAAAATATATATCGACTTAATAATAAAATTATTCTTTCTCTTTTGAACTTTCTGATATGAATATCCTTTTTTTTTTAATACTTGTGAGTAGTTTTTTTTATTTGATACTTGAAACGGTTAATGGAAAAAGTAGGCTATAAAAGCTAGTAGGTATGTTAGATTTAAAAGGCTTATTAAAATAATTTTGGTTAAATTTTATCCAATATGTTCAAATTTTAACATTTATAACAAAAATATTTAATTTTTACTTAGAGAAATGTATCTTATAGTCAAAGTAGTCGAAGACTAAGGAAGAAATTAGCAATAAGTCTATGGGATGATTTTTACCCAAACATATTTTCTAAGTTTCCCAATTAAAAAAATCTAATAATATATAAGAAATATATTATTTTCATCGCCATTACAGATCAAAGAGCTGGGCTTCGAATTCGACGTAACAACATCAGAAACGACCACTGGCGAATCAACGACCCTCACAACAGTCACAACACTAGAACTAGACCATCGAAATAAGAAACCTAGGCTCAGTGACAAGTCTAGTGCGGACTTCCAAGCCGGGTACAAAGTGTTTGATAACTGGGCTGAGGCTACGGAGAAGGCTTTAAATGAAGTGAGATTTGCTTTTGTTTTTTTTTAATTAATTGATATTTTAATGTGTATATATTATTAATGATATAGATATAATGTTTTTTCTAGGCTATGTCATAAATAAGATAATTTAAGACATTTTTAATTGATATTTATATATTTATAACGTGTAGTATGTTATCAAGTGTTAGTAACTGCGTCAACATTTTATATTAATTTAGTTAAAGTATGTTTTATATTAATTTAGTTAAAGTTGTTTTTGATACGATGAATGTTTTAAATAAATAGTATTTTAGAAATATTATTAAATATGAGTATTTACTTATTGGAATTTCGTGTTGAAATTGCTATTTTATTTTTAATTCAAAGTTCTATTGGCTGTATTATTGATGATATCGTTATCTGTATAGTATTATGTATATCCATACTTCCCTACTAATATTATAAATGTGAGTATGTTCGTTTGTTTATCCTTCTTTCACGTCGAAACAGAGTGACGGATTGGCGTAATTTTTTCGTATGGAGATAGTCGGAGGGCTGAAGAGCGACATAGGCTACATTTTACCGAGGGAGATTATTTAAATCCCACGGGAAAACACATTTTAATACAACCCAAAAATATTTATTATCAGAAGTACTTCAAAGTCGGTATTAATGCTCTTCAATATAATTGAATGAATACGTGTTTCAGTATTTTTCTGTTCTGCTAGTATTATATAAATAATAATATAAAATATATTAAATTCCAGTGTCTGCAATCGCTAAGCTCGGGCTCGAGTCCGGCGGCGCGGGCGGCGGCGCGCGCGCGCCTGCAGCGCGTGCAGCGCGAGGGCGAGGAGCGGCGCGCCGACCTCGCACACGCCGAGGAGAGCCAGCGGCGCCTGGCGGCCGACCCCGGGCTCAGAGGTCGGTGGCGCAGTAGACCGACAGTGGTCGCAGCGACATCATATAGTCGATACGATGAAATAAAAAAAATAGTGTACAAGTGTACACTATTTTTTTTATACTGTGATATTATAGTGTACGTGTAAACACAACGTGCCGTCTCTATTCTCCGGTGGGACTCACTCGACACTCGCGGTGAGAGTGTCGGCGCAGGGCCGACGCGACACGCTCCCCGGGCGCGCGGGTGACACTCCGCCAACTTCCCAACTCCGGGCTGTTACTGAGGCTCACTATACAGAAAGACTCGATAACTAAACTTGGCTCAATCCGAGACTCGGTATAAGAACTGTGTTTGATTTTTAAGGGTTGTCAAAAATACCAATTTTAATGGGGACCAAATTTCACAGATTTTTTTTTAAATGTTTAGCAAGTTAACGAGTTCTTAAAAATATTTTTGGTCGCGCATAGCCAGCGTAGTAGACTATGAATCTTGAATATATATATCTTGAATCCCCTCGCATGGAACAGTCGGATTTTAAAAAGAGCTAAATTATGAAACAGAACAGTATCACAAATTGGGTGACACTCATTGCACATCACCCTACCTATTTCTAACCTATGCTCTAGCTATGCTACATAAACACTATTACATTCAAATCGATTTTTTATTTACAGAAGAGGCAAAATTACACGCGAACAGTATCGAAGAACTAAAGAAACGATGGGAAGGCATACAGAAGACACTCCTCGATATACAAAACATGCTGAATTTACTCGAAGATAAAGAAAACTTCTATAAAAACTTAAATGCAATACAGCAAGATGTCGACGACGTTCACACGTGGAAAGACAAAATGCTCAAAGAACCAGCAACAAACAATCAATTAATTCATCTAAGAAATAAAATACGTGCAGTCAAACAATTAGAAATGAAATTTAAAGAATTAAACGCACAATCGATTATATTGCTCACGAAATCGATATCGAAATCGCATAAAGATGAAATCGAGAGAGATACGAAACGAATTAACGAAGCTTTCGAAGAACTCATTTTGTACTTAACTAAAAGGGAGGTTGAAATAAAAATAGCACTGAACAAGAAAATACCGACCTTAGAAGAAAATGAAGGGGAGTTTAAAGCGGTCCAGAAGAAAATAGAAGATATGGAGTCACTAATTATCTCAGAACATGCAATAATATCCTCAAAAGAAAGAATGAATGAGAAATTAGAGGAACTAAAGCAAATGAGACAACAGTTTGATGATTTACAATCGTCATATGATACAGTTGTGAAGGAAAAACGTGAAAAGTATGAGAAAGGTAGCGTTCAAGAGTTGAATTTGAGAAGTAGTGTCGAAAATCTGGTCATGAGGTTCTCTGATTCGAAAACTATTTTGGAGCAAAAGATTACTAAGCTCGAGAAAGGTATGTTTTTGATAATTTTTATAATTCTCATTAATATTATTTGGAAATAGATTATGCATATACAATTAGAAAGATGGTGCATATTTTGAAATATTTATAGTGAACTTGTCATAAAAATTCCATCTTATAAGTATGATTAGATTTTTAAGGGTTCCGTACCGAAGGTAGGTAAAGAGTTGAAATTTTCAAAATGTGTTTTTATGTTGCTGCTCTAACAACAAATAATAAAAAACCTAGATGGCGAACTTCAAACTAGCCGCCATTCAAATTTTAAAACCACTTATGGTACGGAACCTTTCGTGTGCGAATCAAACTCTCACTTAACTGGTTTTTAATAATTAATATCATTTGAATTCGTTTTATTTTCTTGCCTTATAAAGTATAATATAAGATAATTAGTTGTCTCTCTTATATTTCTAGGTATTGAACTAGTAGACAAGCTAGAAAGTGAACAACGTGAACTGAGTCAATGGTTAGATTCCGTACAAACGTTTGTTGAGAAAAACACTTCTGTACCACTCGGCGATGTGCAAGAGTTGGAAAAGTTGTTGGAGACTAGCAATGTATGTATTACTTTAACAGATCTGTACATATAAATAAAAATAAAGTGTCTGTCTGTGATTTCAAAATAACTGTGTTTTCTCAAGTATATAGAGTTATAGGATTCGGTATTTAGGTACTGGTATAATATAACTCGTACTTTAGCCATTTTAAAGTTTTTGTTTCTCTGACTTTCTGTTGTTTGCTGTAATTTTGAAAAGGCTTTACCGATTGTAATGAGGCTTTCACTGAAACTTAGAGCAGTTTATAGGGCTACATATAGGGTATGCTTTTTTGTGGAAATATTTAGGGTTTCAGCATGAAAATCGAAAAACTTTAGAAATTACGCAAAATTCAACTACGATATACCGTGTGTGTATCTCCTAACATTTGCAATAATCAGGACTCGGAACCGGTTTATAAAAAACGAGTTATTTCGGTAATGTAATGGTTAATTCATCGTTCGTTTAACCGGTTAATGAAAACGAACATCTTAATAAATCCAAATAATAATGGTTAACAATTATTCTCAGAGAAAGGTTGGGTTTCGATTTTAATACCGAAATAAACCGGTTAATTCATTAGTAAGAAACGTTCATGTATCCTATTAATAAGCCATTCACCATTAGCAAAGACGCGCCAAATGTAAACGTGCAAAAACTCATTTTAACCGGGTAATTTTGGTTATATAACTTAAATTCGTCAAGAACCGTTCTCCCGGATTTAACCGGTTAAAGAACGTAACCGAAACCTCAAACCGAAATGCCTTTCGGTTTGAGGCCAATGTCAAAAACCGGTTAAAAAATTGAACGGGTTTCTGAGTCTTGCAAATAACTATTTTTATCTATTCATAACGTATCTGAGTGAAGCGAGGCTCCGTCGGTAGTAAAAAATATAATGTACTTTAGATTGTTACGGCTTAATCCTAATAATTTATCATTTTACTTTATGTCTTCCAAAATGACAATCAATATTTTAACTATTTTCTTTATAAGCAATAAATGCTGCTGCTATTATATTAATTTTAATTACAGAAATTTGACGAAGAGAAATCTGAGTATAAATCGAAACTAGAAAGTATTGAAGCGACCAAAGCAACTATATTAGAAGATTGCGACGATGTTCTATCCAAAGCGATCAAATCTGACAAAGATCTTACCAAAAGATTTGATACAATCACAGATTCGTCGTTAAAACTCAACGAGAATTTACGACGAGCGCTAGAAAGAACAGAGAATTTGATCCGACGAATAGATGAAATGGAAGAGTGGTTAGTCAAAATAGACGAAGAAATGCCAAAAGAAGATGAATGTAATATAACGGATTCGGCAGAATTGTACCAGATGAAGACTAGATTCCAAGCTCTAAAGGACAAGTGCGATGAAAAAACACCTGAGTTTAGAAATTTGAATGAGGATGGTTTGTTTTTTTAAATACTTTTTTAATTTCGTATTGATTTTAACTATTAATAATATACTAATAATCTATACCGATAAATAAATTTGAAGTGTTTGTTTGTAATGTCAAAATAACAGCTTTTTACTAAATGCATATAACATTATATACGGTGCTTAAAAGAAAGGTACAATTTTAAAAATTTTGGTCTGTCTGTTCCGGTTAATCTCCGAAACGGTCGGACTGATTTTGACGGGACTTTTACTGGCAGATAGCTGATGTTATAAGGAGTATCTTAGGCTACTTTTATTGTAGCAAAATAATTAGAGTTTCGCTCAAAATAATTAAAACGTACCTAGGGGCGAGGGTGAGTCGAGATTTAAAAATTAAATTTATTTTTTATAGGTAATGAAGCTCTTCTATCAGCGGAGCGCGCGCCCGCGCTCGCCAAGCGCCTCACGCAGCTCAACGCGGGCTGGACGCGCTCCACGCACGCGGTGTACGAGAGATATAAGTTAGTTTTGTTTATATCGTTTTATTGACTTAGTATAAAATGAGGTGAAATTTATCACACAGGTAGGCTTTGACGTTGAGTAATACGGGTTATTGTTAGGCATCTTGTGTCGAAAAGCGAAGCGAGGATAATTTGTTAGTCTCGGTGTAAATATCATGATAATAATAATTTTACCTTATTTTGTGTTTTTAAAGTAAAATATATGTTATATAGAATACACATTTAAAATTTAAAATTCAGTAATTCTGTACTAAAAACTCATTCGGTAAATAAGTCGTTTGGACAAATAATACTGTTAACAGAGGCAGTGGTAGCCCAGCGGTAACGCGCTCGCTTGGGAAACCGAGTGATGCGCGTTCAAATAACGAGTCTCGCACCTCTGATATTTTTATGCGTTAATCATTTCCAATATAATTAATCACTTGTCTTACGATGAAAGAAAATATTTAGAGGGAACCTTCATGTGTGAGAGAACTTAACAAGTTTTCGAATGACGTGCTCAGTCTGCTCGCACTCGACAAGCCTGGTGGACTCTAACTCGATCCGCCTCGTATCAAAGGGAGTTCCGTACCCACTAGTGGGATGTAAAAAAAGGGCTGAATATAAATAAATTGAATATGTCGGGACATACTTCCCATGGAACTACACGTGACCGTCTAGTTCCGTAGGAAGCTAGAGGCTCGTGTTATGGAGACCGGGTGCCGCAGGGTGCTGGCGGAGGCGTGGCACGAGTCGGGCGAGCTGCGCGCGGCGCTGGCGCAGCAGGCGGCGTGGCTGGACGGGCTGCGGCGCCGCCTGGCGCGGCCGCGGCGCGCGCGCGCCGACGCCGAGGACATCTCCGACGAGCTATATGTACGTGGCGTTGGATCGTTTTTGTCTTCGATCATACTATCTTTTCGAATTGTTTCACGGATTTGAAGGGACTCCCGTGACCGTGATTGCTGTGATCCGAAAAGATAGTTTTATTTAAAATGTCAAATATTAAAGTAAAATATAAGGAAGTATTGATTTGTTATATTTGTTATTACAATTATTTATTATATACGTATATATATATATATATATATATATATATATATATATATATATATATATATATGTTTAATATACTGTACATGCCAAAGTATTTTTTTTTGTCTATTACATTTTCACACCTAAATGGATGAACCAGTTTTGATGGATTTTCGTATTGAAATATATAAGACCTTAAAGAAGGGTATATGCTACTTTTTTAGTGAAAAAACATAATGTGTAAAAAATTATCCCAAATATTTTTTTTCAATATGACCCTATCGCTCTTTTAACTATAAAATATGAAAGAAATATTTTTTTATAAATATCTATTTCTATCGAAATAATTAAAACACTAGTTTAAATAATGTTTAATTGATAATTTATTTACTTCTGTAACAACCATTTTCGTTACAAAAACCATAACACCAATCCTTTTTTTCCCTCTAAAGGCGCGCCTAAAAAAGTTTCACTTCAATAATATATGCACACTAAGCAACTCACCCTCATTTCGGTCGGGTTTATCCCTAGCTCGCTTCCCCATATAAACTTTCATCCACATCTTCACCCCCTTAAGGCATGATTTCCGGGATAAAAAATATCCTATGTCCCTCCCAGGATCTCGATCTATCTTCTTACCAAATTCCATCTAAACCGGTTTAATATATCCAGAGATTACCCCCTACAGCCCCACAAACTCACAAAGTTTACCTCTTTATAATATGAGTATAGAAGTATAGATGAATTTGAAACACGATTGTATGTATATCCCTTCACCAGGACCTAGAGAACTACGTGTCCAACAGAAGCGAGGAGCGCATGCGCCGCATCGAGGCGGTCGGCCGCCAGCTCGCCGACGCGCACATCATGCCCGCCTGGATACGGGCGGAGGTAGGCGCGCTCGCCCAGCGCTGGGAAACCTTGCAGCAACAGGTGACACTTGTACTTATTTCTGAGTACATTTTATGTACAGGTGATGCTGCTTATTTTGTATTCTGGTGTATGGATTCGTTTACAAATTCATTTGTTTTAATTTGTGCAAACCCATAATTTCATTAGGAGTATTCTTCATGGGATATGGTTTTGCACAAAATTTTTAAAATCTATGAAATTGTGAACGAATTCCGCGTACCTAGACACACGCCAAACTGCACCAAAGCAAAACAATGCTAAATCGATAGTCTCTACTAATATTATAAAGAGGAAAGATTTTTTGTTTATTTATACCGAATAAGCTCCGAAACTACTGGACCCAGTTTGAGACCCTGCGAAGAATATAAGATAGTTTTTATCCCGAAAATCATCTTTTAAGGGGGTTAAAACAGATGTAAAAGTTTGTACGGGGAATTAACTTAACTGCATAGATTTAAAAACAGAGAATTTATACTGTAAATCCTTTTTTTTGTAAATAAAAGCTCATCCATACAAATAAATAAAATAGAAGTGTCCATTTGTAATGTCAAAATAACAGGTTTTTACTAAATGCATATGGAATTATATACGGTATTTATAAGAAAAACACAATTTTTAATTTTTTTGTCTGTCTCTCTGGTTAATCTCCGAAACGGCTGGGCCTGGGACTTTCACTGGCAGGTAGTCGACGATATAAGGAGTAACTTAGGCTACTTTTATTTTAATAAAAGAATTTTGGTTTCGCTCAACGAAATTAAAATGTACCTAAGGACGAAGTGAGTCACTAGTAGCATTCTAAGCCTAGCGCCCGCAGGCGGCGGCGCGCACGCGCGAGCTGGAGGCGGCGGCGCGCGAGGCGGCGCGCTGCGAGCTGGCGCTGGACAACCTGCAGCAGTGGCTGCTCGGCCTGCGCCAGCGCGCTCTGCTGGCCGGGACCATCGATAACACGCAGGTAAACGCATCTTTGCATGATTTAATTATATGTTTATACGTATAAATGTTTATAAACAATCTGGTGTATAGGAGAAAAATATTGGAAAAAATGGCTTGAGCGAATTTGATGATGTTTTTGTGTGGTGGGGTTATCTGGATGGTTTCATCTGGTTGGTGGGTGTCGAGATACGGTGTTTTATAATTTTTCAATAAAACGTTATCTCGTTTGTTATACTAGCTCGCAGTATACTATCTTGTGCAGACCCTGATGGAGGGCAGTAGTGTTGGCGAAAGATTTCCAGCTACTACGGTCACCAAACTGTACGTCAAGCGTGTTGATTAAGGCAAATACCCCTAAATGAGTGACCACTCATAATAGTAGTATTCAGCCCTTTCTTTATTTTCCTTCAGCGTAAGTGAAGTGGTAATCATATTGGAAATAATTTGCACATGAAAATATCAGAGGTGCGGGACTCGGTATTTGAACCATGCCTTTAGTATATATATATGTATAACGAAATATCTTGTTTATCAAACTAGTTGGCAGCAGAGTTCGTAGCTCAACGTGGTGTACTGAAGGAGGTGGAGGAGCAGGTCCAAGCGTACCGCGACGCCGGCAAGGTGGAGGCCGCGGACCGCTTGCGGGATCAGTTGCAGCTGGCTGAAGTGAGTTTGTTATCTGTGCTTTGCTATATAAGATATTTCATTATAGTCGCTATTTGTAGATGTCATTTTAAAATAGGTAGTATTGACTGATAAAAAATAAGAGATAGTTCTAGGGTAAGTGTTTGAATGTTTTGGGAATGAATGATGGGTGGGGAAAGAATGTTGTGGACGTTGTGGAAGAGTGAGTGGAAGGTGTAGGGCTATTCTGGAGGACTTTTGAAGATTCTATATAAAAATAGAAAAGCGAAAGAGGTATGTAGAGATCGGAGCGCTCGATACTCTGCTCGTTCTGCCTCCGTCAGAGGTAAAGCGTGAAGTGATGCGGTTAAAACCGCAAAATATTCATACTATCTAATGGAAAACGTAACTCACGTCGCAACACTGCGAGACGCGCATACCGACATAATTTAATTTCACAGCACAACCTGAACAAAGCGGAGGAGCAGTATCTAGAGCACCAAACGGAGACGCGAGAGGAGCGGAAGGAGCCGGAAGAAGAGGAGACGGACGGATGTAAGATAGCGTCCCGGCTGGAGCGCGCGGGCGCGGCGCTGCGCGAGGTGCAGGCGGCGGCGCGCGCGCTGCGCCTGCGCGGGGCGGCGCCCGACGCCGTGCGCGCGCAGCTGCGGGCCTGCCTGGTGAGTGCGCGGGCCGGGCCGTGCGCGTGCGCGGGCGTTTACGGGCGCGCTTGATGAGTTAGCCGGTTTCGATTTGTATGAATATATAGGATTACCGCATGAATACCGGCTGTCATACGGATATATAGGTCGACCATACGAATGTATAGGGTTACCGTGCGAGTATATAGGGCTTCCACACAAATGTATACGGCTACCACGCGAATTCGTAAGGGTTACTCGAACGTATAAGTTTAGCACAGGAATACATGAGTCTTAGCACAGATGTAGAGCGTGCGCAGGCTAGTTTTTGTATGTATTAGTGTGATAGGTACTTCGATAAAAGGCCTGCGAGTTCATCCAGCATACCTATAAGCCGTCTCTATTTCAAATTTCGTTTAATTAAAAAAAGTACGATCTTCATTTTATGGACACAGTGAAACATGGTACAGAAGGCCTATGCTATTCTCTATGTAAACTTAATTAAGTTAACTTTCACGATAAGTGTTAACCAAACGCTAATTACCTTCTTTCATTGTCCCTAATTTCAGAAAGAATTGAAGTAATTTTAATGAGACTTTCATCGGTAGATAATGAGTTTAGGCGAGAAAACTGAAAACCTTTGTTACCTTTATTATTATGAAATCATGCGAGAAAAGCCGCACAAGAATGCTAGTATACCTAAGAATTAGTTCGAAACATATCAATTTCTTACAATTTTCTCATATCACCTGTCAGTACGTTTCAATTCAATCTATACAAGTGGCACGTGAGTCAAGGTGTCCATGTTATAGTGGTCCCAATATATTGATCAAACATCTAAATTTTAACCACAAAATAATATAATGCGATTTATTGGATGTGGTTAGTTCGTATTTAGTGTTGCGGTTAGTGCGAAATGCACTAATGAAATATGGTTCGGGAAAAACGGGTATCGTATGTACTACTAGCGGCTCACCTTCGCTTCGCTCAGTTTCGCCTCTAGAAAAACAAAAAAAAACCCACGGGAACCGTATGTTTTTCCGGGATAAAAAGTAACCTACGTGTTATTCCAGACCATTATCTATCTCTGTACCAAATTTCATCCAGATCCGTTCAGCCGTTCTGGCATGATTGTGTAACAAAAATCCATACATTCATCTAAACTTTCACTATTATAATATTAGTAAGAAGCAAGATTACTAAGATGACGTTTCTACGTTTAACATACAAAAAAACGTGTTCAAAATATTCTATTAATATGATTTCTAAAAGTAGAGTTAGTATAAGAATATTGTAGCACCCCACGTTTTTTTTTCATAATTACATTAATTTTCTCCTTAATAACTTTATTCTTACACTAAAAATTATTTTTTTCTCTTTAGTTCGGTTCATCATTAAAGCATATTTTTTAGTTTCTTAAAGTATAACATATAACATTCTGATATCTCTAATAAAATATTTTAAAAAGGTCAGTGCTTTCTATATGGAATAAAATTTAGTTTTTTTAAATTAACGAAGTTAAAAACTATTTATTAACAATAAAAGGTTTATCTCGGAACAAATCTCAGAACTAATTGTGTTAAGTTTCTAAAAATCTATCGAGTCTAACTAAAATATTTTATTTAATTTTATACTAATTTAACTAATACATAGACATATAATATATAAACCCTTTTTCTTTAATGAAAGTAATCAATCTGCGTGGCAAAAACGAGAATAGTAACATAAAAAGCAAAATCACGCTATTACGTATTTTTGACTTTGACATTTATTTTGGCGGACTCCGTCTATATATTTCTTTAGTCTGAACATTTATCAAAAATATAATATAAACATAAGCCCTACTCAATGCTACAATTTAATATTTGTATACATATATTATGTACATTGTATGGTTAATCTAATAATGTTTGAATTAATGAAGTTCAGTAACCTACACGGTGCATGCCAGCGGTTGTTGACGTAGTCTTTGAAGGGATTCATTCACCTTGCCATATATTACAAGAGCAAACAACAGGAAATAGGCTTAGAATATATTATTATGTATACAATATACATATAATATGTTGTATTAAAGGATCTCTCAATTTGGCTGTATGATTTTGTGTTTTATTAAATGGTTTATTATTACGCTGATTTATGACGGATTTTATTATTTCATAATTTATTGTAATTATAGGCTGGCTATGCTCTGGGTTAATCAACATTTGAATTAAAATAAAAGAAAAATAAAAAGATAAAGGTGTATGTACATATGCGTTTATTTATTTTTAATTTGTGTACCTGATCGATCCAGCTTTGCTCGGCGTTTTTTGGAAAGGATATAAAAATTGCGTTTTTTAGAAGAAGTAAAATATTATCTAAATACAAAATTTGAAAATTTGATCCAAATTGTTAGAGGCGTCTCCGAGATACACGAAATATGTATAAATATGTATATATATATATATATATATATATATATATATATATATACACACAAGAATTGCTCATTTAATATAATAAGATTTTATGTGTGTTAACAAAGTAAATGTAGTATTCATTCAATATTTAATATATCAAACATTGTTCTCTATCAAACTCTATAGAGAATCCCAATTAATTTAATCCAAATAGGAATGCGATAAACAGTTCAATAAACTATTGTGTAGTGTGCTTTGTCGCGGCGTCGCGTGCGGCGTCGGCGCGGACGTTGGAAGGATTCTGTACTACGATACTGTGATATACGAGTTAAATTGTGTGGAGTGGGCATCATTAGGAGCCATCAATAGTATGAGAAAACTAGCGATTTACGTCCCTAAGTGCTTGACATGACCTATGCGTTAGTCCAGTTCATTGTATGTCTATATACTAATTATATCTAAATCTGCCCGTCTAGCCGTTTCATTGTGAAGGAGTCACAAAATACCCACAAATACATACATAACAAACCTACGCATTTATAATGGTAGTCTGACTGCACATGATTCGTAATTTATTTATTTAAAGATAATAACAATTTTGTTTATATGTAATCAGAAATAGTTTAAGTTTTTATTTAAAATATTGCCTTAACATAATACCTTTACTTTTTAATTGATTACATACTTATCACATCCAAAAGTTTACATTTTTCAATGGTTTCGTGCATCTATGTTGTAATCAGTGGTGCGGCACAATAGAGTTACGATTGATTCACTTCCTACCGACCCGCCTTGCATACCGCGGTAGTAACATTTAAGCAGAGATGAGTTTGGATTCTTTCTATTTACTACTAGTAATAAGCGTCACCTTGTACAAGTGGCTTGTAAGAAAATACGGCATTCAGTTCTTAGTCTTTTTAAAGCCTTAAACTAAAGTAACTGTTTCTAACAAGAAACAAATAAACAAATGGCATTTTGTTTGCAGAGATTCTATCGCACGCTTAGTGAGATTAAATCCGAAGTAGAGTCGATAATAAAAACTGGACGGAAGATGGTAGAAGAAAAGTCTGTGCCGGAACCACAAGAGTTCTCCAAGAAAATTGATATGCTCAAAGAGCTTTACAACAAGCTTGGTGCTCACGTAACCGAATCCAAGACCAAGTTAGAGACTGCGTTGTTAACAGCTCGCGAAATACAAAATGACTTACAGTCGCTAACATCTTGGCTTCAAGGGTTAGGAAATGTCGGAAAACAGTCGTTAGAGTTAGAAATGTCTCGAATGGAAGCGATTAAAGACAAACTGAACGCAAATTACATGGAGTTCGCTAAAAACTGTGATCCCGTGTATTTAGAAAGTCTTCGGGAGCAAATCGATGATATCAACTCTCGTTGGGACAATCTTAAACGGCATGGACTAGAAAAGAAGGAAACGGAGGTGGAAACTCTACAAAGATATTTGAACGATATCGATCAAGAAATGGAAAGTCCTGAAACAATGTCGCACGCCAAACTTAGGCTGTTGAAAACTGAAATTCGCGCTAAAGCTAGTGAAGTGGAAGCGACTGATAATAAAGCCTTGTTAAAACAGTGGGAGAGGATTTTGGAGAAAATAACCGTGAGTATTCATTTTTTTTTCATAACTATTATTTTTTTTGCTATCGAGCGATTTCATTTTTTTTTTATTTTGAAATAATGTACAGAATTCGTGGTTGTATATAATTAGAGATGTACCGATTAATTATTTAACTTTTATAACAATTAATGTGATTTATCTAAAATGATTATTAATAAATAGTCGGTACGTTCCTATGAATATAATTTCATGAGTGCTCAAGCTCAGAAAATCATTGGTGAACTCATTTTTTTTGTTTGGTGTTTCCATTTTTCTTATCGTTGGTTTTTGTAAAAATTTGTTTCATATTTTGCTTTGTTTTGATCACTGTTTATACACGGGAGCACGTAGCCGCTTCTTTCGACCGCGTTATTGGTGTGCATCACGATATTTTCAAACTGAGTGTGTGTGAAATATTTAATAAATAACTAAACGTACTTACGAAGATGTTGTGTGCTTTTCTTTCTTAATAATATAAATATAAAACACAATACGTGAGTTTTTCATTAATTATATCATCTGTAATTAAAATACACGTGTAAATAAGTGAAATGGTGCTGGTGCGTACTGTGCGGTGTAAAAATGCTTTAATCACAATATCAAGTGTACATCACTACGTAAAGCTTAAGGATTCACTGGGGTCATGCTTTCATCATACGATGCTTTGGGATTCATGCATACGATCATAATTCATACTGAACTGGACAAACTAAACATGACTAATATAAGTAACAAACGTGTGCCTTAACAAATTAACGTAACACACAAGAGTAAGCCTATGACGGATTCTGTTTGCAGGCCGCTACCAATACAGATGACAAAGACAACATTGTAGTCGAATACGAAAATGTAACCGACACTATCAAACGACGATTAGAAAGTCCAGTTAATTCACCCGATACTGAAAAGCCTGAATTCAAAAAGTCTAAAATACCTCTGGCATTAAAAAGCCCTGCACCGTTAAAGAAAGAGATTAAAGAAAGTGGTAATAGAAGCAGGGGATCTTCGTTAGAGAGACGAAAAAAGAAAGCTGACAGTCCGATGACTGATAGTATTTCGAGTACAATGTCAACTGATTCTATCGAAGGTTCTATTTCTATCATGGGATCTTTACCTTCAACGCCTGAAACTCCTCGCAAGGATAGTAGCACCTTCAATCTTTTACAAGACAGTGACCTATTTACTCAAATATCTAAAAACAAAATCGAACCTAAATCACCTGTTCCTCAAGCTAAGACACCAAAGTCTGATCCTTGTCACGTAGTGGCAGTTAAGGAACATGAAATTGTCAAGTCAACTGTTAATCCTGTAGAACCAATGGAAATATATCCATCAGATACGATAGAAACTGTTGTAGAATTCATTCCTCAGACTGTTGAAACTGTTGAAATTATATACGATACAGAAGGCGAATCTATAGGAGAGTCTGACGAAGAAAAGCAAGATTCGAGACGACCATCAGTTGATTTAGGTTCAGAACCAAAAACATTTGTCATAGAAGTAAAAACGTTTGAACAAAGAATGAAACCAACACTAGGGATATTGAAACGAAGACATGGTTCGGAGGAAGACAGACCTAAAGTAATGAAAGTCACTATGGATGTACCAGATCTGATACCAGAAAAAGATCAAGACGTTTCAATGAGTACACCGCCACCTACACCTTTAGATGGGGCAGAAGGGATGGAGTGTCCTTTGTTATATGACTTAGCAGTACGACAAAAGGTCACTCAGAATTTGATGACTGATGAACTAAACGAATACTTGATCTTAGACGATGTGCCAAAAGAACAAGCTGCGTTGCCGGAAGCATCTGCAACAGAATCTCTGGCTACTGATAATCCCGTAGAATTGAAAGAACACAAGGTGCTAGATACAATCAAAGAAGAAATAAAGGAGCCATCGACAGAAACATTGCAAAGTAAATCTCCGACAAGTGATGTCGACGAAGCTATATATTCTGAAGTTGAAGAAATGCCACAGGTATTAATATTAAAATATTAAAAACTAGTTTACAGTTTATAAAATTTTGACAGTTAATGTTAAGCCATAACTCGTCTATCGTATATAAGTTATTATTTTAAAATAGTAACTTATAGTAGTTCTTTTCTAAGTATACATGAAATAGATATAGTTCTTTAATACGTATGTCTAAAATAAATCTAAAACTTGACACATAAATTATAAGTATTAAGTATCTATTTCTAAATAATTTAATTAATTAAAACTAAATAATTAAAAAAAAATAATCTTTTCGGATTTTTCATGGGTTTATTTTGATTTTTGGTTCTTGACGTTTCGAATACTTTACAGCAATCATGTTCACCATGATATCTGTAAAGCATTCGAAACGTTGGGAACCAAAAATAAAATAAATCCGAAAATATAGTTTTATTTAAAATATCAAATATTCGCGTAAATATGAGAAAGTATTAATTAAAACTATACCCTCTAGGTACGTCTCTCATCATCTGAATTCGATGTAAAAGAACCACTGTCGACATCAACACCAATAAAGGAAGATAAGAATAAAAAACAAGTCCAGGTAGTCGCGATGTCGCCCAAATCGCAAGATGAAGAACACGAGACTCCGTCTCCGAAGCCAAAGACTTTATCTAGTCCATTATTCAGTTTTAAATTGCAAAACTTCAAAGAAACGAAAACGTTGAATGAAAAGTATCAACGCACTGATGATTATGCTCAAGTGAGTATTCAATCTGAAACCTACGCTGTTATATTAGAATGTAGTGTTTTTTTGTTGCCAAAACTCATTTTTATTAAATAGGATACTATTTTGCTTACAGTAAAATCGTAAGGGTTAAATTTGTGTGGAATGTGAAATTGAATTACAATGTTAACTTATTTCATCTATTTATTTAATCACAAAATTTATTAATTTTCAACTAAAAAGATACATCAATTTTGAAAATTCCTAAATAAGTAATTATTTCACTCTCTTTTGATTAAAAAGAAATATTTATTAAAATCGGTCCAGAATTGGCGAAGTAACATATACTCGAATTAAGCACGTTGCTTTTTTAAAGTGGTTCCATATATAATTATTAACTGTTATACCAATCCCAAAAGGTATCAGAAATAACGGAAAGTTCTCCCGAACTCGAAGAAACGAACGAATCAATCGAATCGACCATACAATCTGAACTCAAAAGTAGATTCCCCAAGGCTTGCGATAAAGAGTTGGAACAGTTTGAAATGGAAGCAGAGCGTATGGCGAGGAGGATGCATGTGATGCTGTTGACTGTCGGTGGGGTTGCCAGTGAGAGGGACCCGGCTAAGCGATTGGAGGTGAGGTTTTTTGTTTAGATAAGCTATGGTTTAAGGTAATAATTATAATCATAAACTTTTATAGTACGCCCAAAAATAGAAATAGATACAGAAAAGTTACGACAATGTGGAGAAAAAGAGGCGGCATTATAGTTAAAACGATTCCTTCCAAACAAAAAGTAGTCGACCGATAGTCCCTATTTAATCTTGTGTATATTGTTCATGGAAGTAAACTTTTGAGTACACTTATATAGATGACAATACTGAGTACAGTTTCTTTCTGGTAATTAAATTGTTTTCGTTACTGTCGAAAAAAAATGCTGAAGATATATATATATATATATATATATATATATATATATATATATATATATATATATATATATATATATAAACATTAAATGAAAATTCACTCAAAAAAATGCAAATAGTTAATATAGTCCATACTCTATATTATGTTCCTATCTTTCAGTAATCCATATAATTAACGATTATTTTGCACTTTAAAGTATATTTCATATAATACTTTCGGGTTCATCATCTTTTCGGGTTATTTTGCGATTTAGTTTGATTTTTGGTTCGCAACGTTTTGAATGCTATACAACAGTTATGGTCACGAAAGAAACTAAGGTTTTAGACGTCTCAAAGTTCATATAAAGTTGTTGCAGACAGTGCTTACCTACAAAATTCCAAAGTAATTTTAAAAAATACAAAAAAGATAAAAAAGGTCAAAAATATATTTCATAATAAAATTCTTCCAGATACTCAAAAACCAATTAGGCGCCGTCGCGCCGGACGCAGCCGCGCTCATATCTAGAGGCGACAGCTTAGTTTATGCCAAACACAAAGACAATCCCCAATTAGCCGACTATTTACAAACTCATTTCCAAGACAAACTACGCACAAAATGGTCCATAGTTATGTCTGAAATCGAAACGAAACGAAACGCGGCATTAAAAGCCGAAGACGATATAAAAGAATTGAACACATTAATCGATAGTATGCAGAAGTGGAGTATGGATATCGAAGCGAAGATCAAAAATGGTGGGGATAAAATGAAAGAAGAGTTAATTGATAGAGAGAACGATGTGGAGAGGATTCAAGATTTGTGTAGAGAATTGAGAGTTCAAAGGGTCGCGTTCCCAGAAAAAACAGCAAATGATGTCGCAGCCATGTTTAATAGGATTCGTGATGCGTATGAAGCTAGCATACCTAAGAAGGATAGGAAGAAGATGGTGAGTTTTAATTATTATTTCTAATTTAAATTTTGGTTAGTCTTTTCTGATTAAAATGTAGTTATAATGAATTGTATCATATAGGGAATGCTAACTTTGTTTGCGGCTCCGCGTGATAAAAGTAGCTTTTATATTATATTATTAACTATCAGAATTTTGAGATTCATTTAAAGTTTAAACCATGTTTTACAGCGAGCGTATAAACAAATAACAAATAGATTGATTTGTACACATACTCGTAAATAAAAATCAATGTGTGTATGTATGTTCCCTATGAACTCCAAAACGGTTAGAGCGATTTTCATGAAATTCTCAGGCAATCTTCAGATTAGCACAGCCGGTGATTCTGTGAAGTTTGGTAGCGATCGGGAGCTTAAACGCAAACGGAGCCGCGGGCTTCGCTAGTTCTTATTATAAATGGGTAATTAGTACTCTGTCAAAGCATTCTTCAGTTACTTTTTATTTCTTAAAGACTTTAAATCCCGATATAAAAAATACACATTATCCACCAAACAGCAAGAGAGCACGGAGGCGCGCAACGAGTTCGTGACGCGAGCGAACAGGGCGCGCGAGGCTGTGGCCACCACCCACTCGTTGCTGCGGTCGCCGCCGCTTAACGCGCGCGACTACGACGAGTTTCCTATGCAGGAAGATGCGCTGGCGGTTAGTTTCGATTGAATCTAATAATCTACACATACATATAATAAAACTGTAGAGGTTTAATATCCGTACATAGAAAAAAATGCTAAAAACCGAGTCAGGGGGGTGTAAGAAGAGAAATAGAACAAATCCAGATATTTTTTCAATTTTTTTGTCTCTCTGTTTGTCTGTATGGCTGTTTGTTCGGGCTAATCTCCGACATTGTTGGACCGATTTAAATAAAATTTTACATGGTGGTACCTTATATTCCCGGTCAACATTTTAGATACTTTTTACCCCGGAAAAATGAACGGTTCCCATGGGGGCTTTCCTAGAGGTGAACCCGAGCAAAGCGAGGGTGAGCCGCTAGTAATTTCGCCAATGTCACGTAGAATGGAGGGGAAAAATTAATGTCTTCCTTACCGATTATTAGTATTAATAATTAATCCTTCTATATCAGAAAATAAAATCGTCAATGGACGAAGTACAATCAACAGTGGAGGAAATAGAAAACTCATACACCTGGGCGTCTCGCAAGACTTCTAGTGAGCAAGTGAAGCGCGTGAGAGATAAACTACGGACAGAATGGACAGCCCTTCTGGATTCATATAAAGAAAGACATCAAAGGTGAGTTTAACTTAAATAAGTTAGTTACAAAATGGCTGAATTATTCAAGTTAGGTAAATACGCCTCCCTTAGTCGAAAGTATTTTTTTATACCATTAAAAAAAACCTATTTTTTTTATTATTATTATAAATAGCCTGGAGCCAATTTTTGGTGACAAACCCCCCTGTGCCGTGTTTGTCAATATGTTTTACGGTTTAACAAATATTTCGTCTGGAAAGAGAGCGAGGGGTCTACCACATAGATACCGATCTTAGAATCTAAATTATCTTTAAAAAAATAAATATATTGCCAAAATTGTTCTTACGTAATTAATAAATCGCCTCTTACATCATAAAAAGTGCGATTATATACTTATTTTCACGTTCCGTGCTACCAAACCCTCGGTGTACGAGCCGGACTCTCATTTATTTGATTTTTTTTCATGACATTAGATTCTTAATTGTAATTAAAATATATTTCATTCAGATGGTCCCGCTGCCAGGCGTCATGGACTGCGCTGTATGCGTCGTTGGAGAATGGCGGCGAAGCTTTAGATCATCTCGAAAAATTAATAGAAAGTATGGAAAATGAGAAGGTCACTACACAGCAGTTGGATGAATTAGAGAACATGGTAAGTATTGAATGATGTACTGATATAAAAATTAATATCTAATATTAGCTGTGCCAATAAAAAATATTTCTTAGATCTACGAGAATATTTAACATTTGAACTTTCGAATTTATAATGATATTTACTATTTCAATAAGATTTTCCAAAAAATATTTAATGTACCTATTCAACTCGGTTAGAATTTTATTATATCTATAGATTCAACAATATCGATTGGTTTAATGAAACAGTAACATTGTTGTAAAAGTCCAATCCACTTTAACCAACATGCATATCGTAAAGGTAAATCAACCGAGACTGCCCTTACAAGTCTTATAGACCAAGTGGAAAAGGCGTTAGAAGACAAGGAAATAGTACTATGTGCATTTCTAGATATCGAAGGTGCTTTTGATAACTCTTCTACTTCGCTGTTGGTAAATGAGTTGATAACTAAAAATGTCGACCCAACAACGGTAAAGTGTGTGAAATCTATGCTCACTAGTAGAAAAGCAAAACTAGCCCTCCACGATACAACTATCTATATATCCACAGCAAGAGGATGTCCGCAAGGGGGAGTTCTATCCCCTTTATCGTGGACTCTTGCTGTGGATGAATTATTACACAAACTGGCAGAACTCCGCATTGATGCGCAAGGCTATGCTGATGACTTGGTAATCATAGCAAGGGGCTTCTGCCAATCCACACTCTCAAGCATAATGCAGAAGGGTCTGAACATTGTCAGTGACTGGTGTGTTAGAAGTGACCTATCAGTTAACGTTGACAAAACTGTCATTGTACCCTTTACAAACAAGCGAAGGTTAGACAAACTAGTCATGCCAAAGCTTAATGGCAAACAAATCACATTTTCCACGCAAGTCGAATACCTGGGACTAACATTAGACCAAAAACTGACGTGGAACCCGCATCTAACTGCAGTCTTAAGCAAAGCCAAGATGGCATTGGGAATGAGCGGCCGCATGTTAGGTAATAATTGGGGGTTAAGTCCCAAAAACACACTTTGGACTTACACTGCTATTGTGAGGCCAATTATCACCTATGCATCGGTAGCCTGGTCCAATAAGGCCAGGCAGACGACAGCCATTCAAAAACTAGACAGCCTACAAAGAACAGTCTGTCTAATGCCCGTGAGGAGACGGGTTTAGAATACATTTCTCCTCCGCCGCTGGGAAAGCGTCTCGTAAAAGGCGAGTAACCCATGCCAGTATGGTGGTTGAGGGCACTGCTCTCGACTGGCTCGCGAGTCGTGATTAGTGCCCTCTCACTTTTTATGCGGTGGTAGGTCTCGCAAGGGGCCGCCTGGAAGCTACCACCCTCCTGTCGGAATCAGACGCCAAGCAGCTTACTGCGTTCCGTCTGCGAGCGGGAGAACCAGAGCCTTTTTTGGGGAACAGATGGATTTCAGTTGCGCTACTTATTACTAGTCTGGGCTTCAAAGTAAAGCTATACCGGGAGACTCATTTTGGAGGGTAGCAGGATCCGAGGCACGGTCTTGCCGTTGACCGACCGCAGGTAGTTGGGGGCCCAAGTAGCGCGCCAGCCACGTGCGAAAGGCTGCCCCGCCAACTCGCGAAAAATCCCGAAGTGCTCCACCGTGCCAGTTGGCGACTGGATGGGAGGACCCGGTGGCCATTTTCGGGGGGGCTCGGGCGTCCCCGCGGTCTCCAAATGAGTTTCCCTTAAGTTGGCTAAGCTCTGAAGTCCTGTAGGTTTATTGAGCGGCGCCTCGATTTCCTACTGTTTCCCCACCAACACCCAAAACCACAATGACCAAAGTTACGAAGAAGAAAAAGTTAAATCAACGGCGGCACTTCCTCCCACTGAAAGTGCACCTCATAAACATCAGAGGATTGCACTCCAATCTCGATCCGGTCCACCACCACCTCGAGACCGAGAAGCCGCACCTTTTCTTCTTAACGGAGACGCAGATAGCAACACCGTCAGACGTGGCGTACCTCAACTACCCAGGCTACACGCTGGAACACAATTTTAAACCGCATGCTGGGGTCTGTGTGTACGTGCGTGACGATATCTGCTGTCGGCGTCTCCGTTGCTTTGAGGTTTCAGGATTCTCGACTGTGTGGGTTTTGTTGGATACCGGCGTAGAGTCTACCCTCTATGCCTGTGTCTATCGATCGCATAGCGGAGACCAGGAGACGACCAGGCTCTTTGAACATCTGTCAGAGATGGCCGATAAAGCCCAACAACGGTACCCGACGGCACAGCTGGTTTTCCTTGGGGACTTTAATGCCCACCACAAAGAGTGGTTGTTCCCCTACAAAATCACTGACCATGCTGGGAGAGAAGCGCGCAAACTTGCGTTATCCCTAGATCTCACTCAGCTGGTCCATGTTGCGACGCGGGAACCAGATGTGGACGGACATACGCGCAATTGCTTAGACCTTCTGCTGACAACAGACCCGGACAGGCACTCGATATCGGTAACGTCCCCGCTGGGATCGTCCGATCACAATTTGGTGAAGTCCGTATCGATCTTCTCTCCTCCGGTTGAATGCCCAGTGGGTACGAGGAGAGTATGGCGATACGAGTCAGCGGACTGGGATGAGATGCGACACTTTTTTGCATCTTACCCTTGGCGGCAAGTCTGCTTTTCTTCGATCGACCCCTCATGCTGTGCTGATGCGGTTGCGGATGTGATACGGCAGGGAATGGAATACTTCATTCCGTTCTCCGACATCCCGCTCGGCCACAAAGCCAAACCCTGGTATAATGCGGACTGTGCTCGTGCGGAGGCGCGAAAAGAGGCCGCCTACCAGTCATGGGTTTTGGCTCGCGATCGCAATGTCAGAGCTCGGAGGGTTCGCGAGAAGAAAAGAGCTTTTAATTCTGCTACCACGCTCTGCTGCACGATTTGATCATGTCAGTCGTATAGGAGCCAGACTTGCTTCCTACCCTCCTGGTAGTAAGCAATTCTGGTCCCTGTCCAAGGCTGTCGAGTCCAATTTCTGCCGTCCGTCTTTGCCTCCCTTGCAAAAACCAGATGGATCACTGGCTCACTCCGCGGTAGAGAAAGCAAATTTACTTGCAACTCTGTTCGCAAGCAATTCACGTCTAGACGCTGGCTCTAAACATCCGCCAACTTTGCCTCATTGTGATTCTTCGATGCCGAAGATCACAATACACACGAAAGAGGTCCGTAAAATACTACAAAATCTTGACGTGAATAAGGCCAGTGGACCTGACGGTATACCTTCAAGGAATTGTGCGCCTGAGTTGTCTCCTATACTGACTCGCCTGTATCGCCTCTCTCTCCAAACTAGTACAGTGCCCAATTCTTGGAAGCTTGCCAATGTGCAGCCAGTACCTAAGAAGGGTAGTCGTGCTGATCCCTGCAACTATCGACCAATCGCCATTACCTCCATACTCTGTAAAGTTATGGAAAGAGTACTTAACAGTAAGTTGTTGTCATACCTCGAATCTAATGATCTCCTTAGTGACCATCAATATGGCTTCCGCCGGGGACGGTCTACTGGGGACCTTCTTGTGTATGTCACGCACTTCTGGGGCGAGGCCATCGAAAACCGTGGTGAAGCTCTAGCAGTCTCACTCGATATCTCGAAGGCATTTGATAGGGTTTGGCACGCAAGTCTACTGAGCAAGCTTCCTGCTTACGGCATCCCCTCCGACTTCTGTGACTGGGTATCCGACTTCTTAAACGAACGGTCGATCAGAGTAGTCGTTGACGGTTGCTCTTCTGATTCAATGACTATCGAAGCCGGAGTTCCACAGGGGTCTGTTCTCTCTGCGACTCTCTTCCTGCTGCACATCAATGACCTGCTTTCACCAGGTATTGTTGCGTATGCAGATGACAGCACAGTCATAGAGAGCTATGTGTCCGATGCAAGGGACGGAGGGGTAACAATATGCACTTTGAGAGAGGCCATGGTGGAGCGTACAAATGCAACCTTAAGTCTTGTGTCACAATGGGGTGACGACAATCTGGTTGACTTCAACGCCGCCAAAACGCAGGCCTGTTTGTTCTCTGCAAAAAGGAGTCCATTCAGCCTGACTCCTACTTTCCGTGGTGCACATGTGGAAGTATCCGACAGTCTAGAGCTTCTCGGTATAAGGTTGAAGGCAAACCTTAACTTTGGCGATGACATCGAGTCGAAGGCACAGACTGCGGCCAAAAAACTGGGTATCCTAAACAAGGTTAAGCGATACTTCACGCCTGGACAGCTTCTCACTTTATACAAAGCTCAAGTCCGATCATGCATGGAGTATTGCAGTCACCTTTGGGATGGCTCTGCAAAATACCAACTTGCCGCTCTTGACTCGGTGGAACGCAGAGCTAAAAAGCTAATCGGCGACGAAAAACTTGTGAAAACTAAGCTTCACAGCTTAGCACACCGTCGCCAAGTTGCTTGTCTGTCGGTTTTCTACAGACTGTACTTCGGGGAGTGTGCCCACGAGCTCCACAGTCTCATACCGCCATCGCCATTCTTCTATCGGAACACCAGACGTACTGCAGGATACCATCCTTTCTTGGTTGACATTCCGACCACTCGCACTAAGCGCTATTCATCATCTTTTATATTGCGCACAGCCAACAAATGGAATGCCCTGCCTGCGTCTGTTTTTCCGAGAGCGTACAACTTGAAACTTTTTAAGGTGCGTGTCAACAGGCTTCTCCTGGGCAAACTCGGTACATCATAGACCTTATCTATACATTTAAAGTAAGATGAAGGTCAAGAGTGAGCCTATTTTTAATAAAAAAAAAAAAAAATGACCACAGGAGCCATGTCTACATGCCCTGGTCAGGCACTAAATGCATTACTCGGGTTGCCACCTTTAGACCTATTCATACAAAAGGAGGCACAAGCCAGTATGCACAGAGCTAAAATCCAAGGCAGAACTCATTGGCTCTCACGAAAAATGAGGACTCTACAGGACTCATTGCAAGAAATGCCGCTACTTGGTATGACGACTGATGCCATGTTAATTCGGCACTTATTTGTAAAGTATTATACTATTGAATTTCCGTCAAGGGAAGACTGGTCCAAAAGCCAGATAATCCATAAAAACGGATCTCTAATCTGGTTCACAGATGGCTCAAAAATAGAAGCAAAGGTTGGCTGTGGGATACATGGAGAGCGACCGAGGTTCAGCAAAAGCATACACCTCGGACAATTTGCCTCTATTTTCCAAGCAGAAGTCTATGCTATTCTAGAATGTGTAGAAGCAAATCTGTCTAAGCACTACACAAATCAAACTATCTATATATATTCAGATAGCCAAGCTACACTACTAGCGCTGGACTCAAACACAGTCTCATCAAAGCTAGTGGAGCAGTGCATGGACCGACTAAACCTCCTAGCAAAAAGCAACAAAGTAGTGCTAAGATGGGTACCGGGTCATGCAGGTGTAATTGGCAACGAGTGTGCCGATAAGCTCGCTAGAGGGGGAGCTCTTGGATTGCAGCAGGTCCCTGAGCCCTTCTGAGGAATACCTAATAGCCTAGCTCAAAGAACCCTAATGATAGCATGTCTCAAGACTGCGAACAAGGCTTGGACTGAATCAAAGGAAATGATTCACTCCAAGGCACTAATTAGAGCCTACGACAAAAGGTTTAACAATCTTATGCTAGGGCTAAACAGAAAAACCTTACGAACACTGGTAAGGGCTTTTACTGGACACTGCTGCTTAAATAAGCACATGTTCAACCTGGGGCTGAGCGAAACGCGAACCTGCAGAATCTGTAGGGAGGCAGACGAAACGCCACTACATCTTCTGAGGGAATGCGGACCGCTCATGCACAAACGCAGTATTCATCTAGGAAAACAATTTCCAAGCCTTGATGAAATAAAAGAGTGCAACCCTAAGAAAATCCTGCAGTTCTTAACATCAGCAGGGTTTAGTGGTTCACTCTAGTACAAATAGCGGCGGTCACAATAGACCAGAAATGGTCGCAGTGATACCAAATAGCTGCAAAATAGAAATAAAAAAAAAACATTGTTGTTTAAAGTTTGATGAAAAAAATAGTAATAAATAAATGCAGTTTAGGAATAACGTTTTTGAAAAATAAAATAATGTTTCCTTTGAGTGAAATTTAATACCCTATGTGCGATATATAGACAAACAAATATATACATACATATATACGTACTTATATATACACATAAACATATAAAATTAAATTTAAATTTTAAGTAAAAATATCTTTTCGGGGTTTTTCGCGTATTTATTTTGATTTTTGGTTCCCGACGTTTCGAATGCTTTACAGCAATCATGGTTACGGGAGAGACTAAGGTGTTAGATGTCTCAAAGGCATTATATAGTATTACAGGCAGCGTACCTACAAATAACAAAATGATTTAAAAAATTGAAAAATGGTACCAAAGTACCTTACAATATTTGTTAATTTAGTTTTAAAATATTTTTATAGTTATAATTGAATATGGAATATTATTTATTATATTATTTATTTAAGCCGTTATTGTTATAATTATTACAATTTTTTAAAAACTTTATTAATCAGTAATGTATATTTCGTGTTGCCATTATTATATTTATAAACATAAAGAAATATAAAATATTAATTATTCAAGCCACATTATCGTTCTACGTATAATTTAAAAAGTTAAAATTAATTAGGAATTATAATTTTAATTTACTTTGCCACTATTTAAAAACAGATTATTAAGCGACACTATCACTACATACATTTACAAATGAAAAATATTGATTTATTTAAAATGTCAAATATTCACGTAAATCTAAAAAAGTATTAGATTTAAATCGTCCGGTTACCCGGCAGATGCGTGCGCGCCAGCGCGAGGCCAACGAGGTGTGCGCGGCGGGGCGCGGCGTGCTGCGCGCGTGCGGCGGCGCGCTGGCGCGGGCGGTGCGCGCGCAGCTCGACGCGCACGCGCTGCGCCTGCGCCGCCTGCAGCTGCGGCAGCGGCGCCTGCTCTCTCTGTACTGTGTCTCTCTTTTCTGTACTAATATTATAAACGATCTCTGGATCTGCTGGACCGATTTAGATATTTGGTAAGAGAAGATAGTTTGAGACCCCGGGGAGGACGTGGGATACTTTTTATCCCGGAAATCATCTCTTGAGGGGGTAAAAATGGAGATGGAAGTTTGTATTGGGAAGCGAGCTAGGGATGAACCCGAGCGAAGCGAGTATGTGTCGCTATATTTGTCATTTTTTTATCGCTCATTATGTATCTAGTACTTTTGTGACCGAAGCGATTTTTAATTAAAAACGTCATAACCCATTATATTTGATACACTAGCGAGTACGTTTTACTTTTTTTGCGCGGAACACTAATTCTTGTTCTATAATAAAATTTGCCTCTGTTACTCCCTATAACATCAGCTATCTTCCAGTGAAAGTCCCGTCAAAATCAGTCCAGCAGTTTCAGAAATTTTCCGGAACAGACAGACAGACAAAAATTAAAAATTGTGTTCTATCTTATAAGTACCATTGTAAGTATAGTATGAAATTATATACATTTCATATACATTTAGTAAAACGCAATTATTTTGACAATACAAACAGACACATGAATTTTATTTATGTGTATAGATAATAAAATAAACAAAGCATATTATAAACCAGACCGGAATCAGAAAAAGCAAGCCCCACGCCGCCCGGCGCGGCCCCGGCGGAGGCGGCGCTGCGCGGCGTGCGCGAGCTGCTGCTCACCACCAGCGCCAACCCCTCGGACCACACCAGTCTTGCCATACGTCTTAGCCTTGTTAAGGTAATATCTAATATATTTAAACGACCAATTCTTATATATATTGGGCGATAAATTGATCTAGATTAGTCTTATGTCTGAGAAAACGCGTGTTTTCGAGTTTTCATGCAGTTTTCTTTTGCATTATGCCACGCAAAATATGGTCGGTAATTTGCACGCTCGGGAATAAGCATCGTGTTAAAGCGGCCAAATTGCAAGATCAACTATCACAGGTGTCCAGGTTCGAATCTCGGTCGCATACATAGTTTTTACTTTTATTTATTTTTTAATATTTATTCAAGTTTTTTGTTTTTTTTTTATTAAAAATAAGACGCAAGATTGACAATCATAGGTGTCCGGGTTCGAATCCCGGTCGGATACAAAGGTATAATTTTTTTTGTATTTATTCAAGGTTTCAGTTTTTTTTAAAGAAAATTGTACTTTTTAACCATAAACTCCGAACGAAGCTCGGTGGCCTAGGTACTATGTCTTTATGTTTGACGACACGTTTGCAGTGACCCTACGCGACGTGCCGGCGGTCGCGGGTTCGAGTCTAACCATTAATATTTATTATATATGTAATAATTATTATAGAAATATAAACATATATATATATATATATATATATATATATATATATATATATATATATATATATATATGTAAGATTCGTTAGTTTTATTTAAGACGTTAAGGAAATATTTATTTTATGACTACCTCTCAGTGATAAAAATCGGAGGTTGTGGGTTCGAATCCCTGGCAAGACAAACTGTATTTATTGGGCTTTCTCTAAAGAATTCTACAGTAACAGCCCGGAATTACCCCTTGGACTCGAAGAGCAAAGTAGGAAAGAAGGATTAGATAGATAAATACTTTAAACAAAACAAATTACGTATTTAAAAAAAACTATGAATTTATTGCTACGGAACCCTTGTTGTCTGAGTCAGACGCGCACTTGCCCGGTTTTTTTGTAAATAACATTCCTTTGTTTAGTAAACGAATGATTTGGTAAAATTGTCACAACCAGTATATGTGCGATATTAAGAGCAATCTGAAACCTATACTGTCACCGTTTTGGCTTGCCTCGACTCTGGCTTTACGCCAACACAAAACACAAACAAAATTCGACTCTAGCCTTAAATCTATAAACACTATTTTAACTTATTCTTTAAATATTTGCTCAAAACCTATTAGATCAAAGTTTTAAAGCTATTTAGCTCATATTACATAGCCAATAAAGTTTGAATTTGAAAGAGTATTATAAGTAAGGATTGTATCGTACGGACGCTTCGTTTCACACGGATAAGCTTATTGTTCTATTTGAGACCACGCTTATTACTCCTAAACTTTGTCAACTCGACTAGACGTTGTAAATTTTATATTTTTTTTGTTTGATTTTTGATATGTCTATTGCAGATTTTACTGTGTATTTCTTTCGGAATTATTTAATTTTAGGTAAATCCTTATTTTGTAGTATATTTGCGTAAGTTATCAGAAATTTCTTTTTTTTTATTTCTTTTTTTTTAATTAAAATAGTTAAAGTATTATAAATTAATACAATTCGTCGAAAGAAAATTATTACTCTCTCGAATAGTAAAAACCTTAAATAAATAAAATAATACTTTCTAAAGTTTTATACGTTTTCTGACTTGTTAATTTTGAGGCGATCTGCAATGCAGATACACATCCTCAACATTAATTGTATACTATTATGTTTATTAATTTCATTTCATTTTCCATACAAAACATGAACTGAACAAACGTTAGATGCTATTAAATATTGTTTAACCACAATTTGTGTATCATTTTCAATGTTTTAAGGCCAAATGCTTGTTAATATATATATTTTATCCCATTTAATTAGAGATCTCTTGTAAAACTTACAAGCAACTATTTTAACGACACGATTGCCTTAGTTTATAGTGACCCTACTTGCTGTGCCAGCGGTCGCGGGTTCGAGTCCCGCTGGGGGCATTCATTTGTGTGATGAGCACGATAGATTGTACTCCAGTCATGGGTGTTTATATTTATAATACCTATGTATAGTCTGAATCTTATTTTAATTAGAATGTATTCAGAATTATATATGTGTAGTGTATCAACTATCTGGTAGCCATAACACAAGCCTCGTAGTTTACCATGGAACTAGATGGTGCTGTGTGGAAATGTCTCAACATATTTAATTAATATTATTTTAAAAGCTAAAAATATTTCATTGTATTTACTATTACGAAACAAAAGAATAAATATTTTTTAAATGCTTCTACGATTTAAAGTAAAATAAAATAACCAAACCGAACCGAACCATCAAACATTTATTTCTTCATCTCCTCAACGTACTATAAAATTACAATACAAAGTAAATCCCATAAAATAGTTCTTAAATAACACTAAAGTCTTCCTAAACCTTAACATCCAAGAGTTGAACCGTAAAGTTTTTATTTCCGAAGCGAAATGTGAAAGTAAATAAATCAAATTCGAACAAAATATTCGAGATGGGAGAGGAAGTGAAAGGCGCCGCCGGAAGTTGTCTTCATATTCGCGGCGTTTAACTCCGAGTTTTGCTTATTTGCGAATTTATAAGTCCGTCAGTAGAAACATATAAGCTTTTTTGTGTAAACTTTCACGTTAGTTTAGAGCTTGTTTTGTTTTATAGTAATTTATGCTTTAGTTTATGTTGTGTCAGGAAAAAGTTATGAGTCCCCCCCAACGTGCGTTCACCTTGTCGTGGTGGAGGGGGGGGGGGCTCAGTAGTGCCCGGCAATCCAGCCGGGCGCGAAGCCAAGAAATGCACAGGGAGGTGGCCCTCTTCGGTGGGTGGTGTCCCGTGCGGGTTGCTCCTGGTACTTCTCTGATAGCAGAGTGGACCTTGGAGCAACCCCATGGTTGTTGTGATCTGCTTCGGCAGACCTGCCGCCGGGCGTCGTAGTTGAATGCGTAAGCGATCCCGCGACGCCCCATTAAGACAGGGGAAGGTTTGGTTGGGTTTTAGTGGGTAGTACTGGCTTTGCCGGTGAGTCCCACACCTCGTGCGTAAATGTCAAATTTCCCAACGAAAAAAAAGGAAAAGGTTATGAGTAATGATTGGTATATTTGGTTAACAATCATAATTGTAAATTAATGTTCCCCGCCGCGTTAACTTTGTGTTTTTATTTGTATTTTCGGGATAATCTATACTAAAATTATTAAGAGGCAGAGTTTGTTTGTTTGTTTCTTTGAACACGTTAATTTCAAGAAGTACTTATCCGATTTGAAAAATTCTTTTTGCATTAGATAGCCCGTTTATTGAGGAAGGCTACAGGCTATATATCATATAATATACATATAGTCTATCTATTCCATACAAACCGTTAAAACGTATATAGGGACGAACCCAAGCCAAGCGAAGCAAGGGTGAATCGCTAGTCTCAGAAAATACTGTATGGATTTTTATACGGTTTTCTATATTAGAAAGAGGGGTTATCTAGGGAGTCTATAGTTTATAATATATGAACGTTTTTCCGAAAATAATGCACTGATTTACTTATATATTTTATACTATGAATATCGGAAAACATATTTTTAAATGAAAGATGTTAGGGTGAGTCAGTAGTTTCGAATTAATTTGAGACAACTACTCTCAAACTCTGCAGTTAAAATTTGACCAATGTATCGATCGTAAAACTATGATCGTATACAGCTTATATACCTATACATATATTGTAAGTATTTAATTGAACAAGGGGTTTTGTTTAGGGAAGCATGAATTTACGTTCACCTTATTATACTTTGGTGTAAATGACCCCATATCTTTCCAATGATTTAAGTGTAGTTTGTTACTGAAAAGATTCGGCAATTTTAATTAGAGATATTCTGATCTCATACAATTTCCTTGAAATCTATGTACTTATGTCTGAAACTAGCAGGCAATGTACATTAGAGTAAATATATATTTTTAGTTTTAAAACAACTAGTATGAGATTCGTCGAAGGAAATAAGTTAGAACTAGAAGACTTTATTTATTATTCAAGAACAGCCACCCAAGAATTATAATATATTATGTACATATACCTCTAGCTTTCAGACTTTAGATTCCATTATAAATTCAGCTCGACGGTACCAACTCATTCATTTCAGTCATTCGGATCAATACAAAATTTAAAGTATCAGTAATAATTTCAATAATTAATAGAATAAATCGTGTTACGTTACACTGTGGGGGAAATTGTTATCAAACCTGTAACTGAATCGTGAATTATTGTAAAGCTAATAACCATAAAGAATTTCGCTCAATTTTATCTTAAAAGTAATAAATTTCCTGTTCTTAAATGGTAATTTAAGAAACCCAAAGTACTTCCAATAAAAAAGATCATAAAACATAATCGAATCGTAGAAGTGGTTCGACATTTTACCACAGAGAATTTATCAATTCGGACGTAGATCAGCAAGATTCTAAGTATCTCTTTATCCGTAAATTGACGAAGGTCGTATCGATCCCTAGGTCTCATTATTTACGGTCTTTCACCTCCAAAGTATCACAATCCACGTGTGATTCCTTCGAGGTAAAGAATAGTAGATGTTAATGAATAACTTTGTTGATGTCTTCATGATGAAGGTTCTAACACACACTAATATGGTGTTTACAAAAGGTTTGAGTGAGTGAATGAAGGAATGAGTGAGTGAGTTTGTTATTTCTTGTTATAACTCACTGAATTTTGGTCAATTTCGGAATAGGTAAAGCTTATTTCTTAATTTAACATGTAGATTTTTATAGAAATGGTAGGTACCATGCGAGCATAGCGTCGTTTTATTAACACGGTAACTATACTTATGACACACGTAAGAAGAGATAAGTGTTAAGTTAGTAATAAAATGGACCATGATCAAAATAATTTCCGTTGCTTTGTTCCTTGCAAGGAGAAAATTTTGTTATGTTAACATTTGTATATTTTTTCGTATATTTTTTTATATGTATAATTAATAAAACTAAAATCTTCCCTTTACTTTAAACTTTGGAATTTCATAATACTTTCTTAGATTTACGCGAATATTTGACATTTTAAATAAAACTATCTTTTCGGATTTTGTCGCGGATTTATTTGGATTTTTGTTTCCCGACGTTTCGAATGCTTTACAGCATCCATGGTCACGGGAGAGACTGAGGTGTTACATGTCTTGAATGTATAGTTGTTACAGACAGCCTACCCACAATTAACAAAATGAAAATTGCACTAATTACATTACAATATTTTTTAAATTTAAACATTTTTATAATTTTAATTATAATTGAATATGGAAAATTATTTATTTAATTTTTGCTATTATTTTTATAATTATTACAATTTTAAATATTAATTAGTAATCTATATTTAGTGTTGCCATTATTATATTTATAACCATAAAGAAAAATATAAAATATAGTATTAATTATTTAAGCCATATAATTGTTCTGTGTAATTTAAAATTTATTTATTTATGTGTAATTTGGAATTTCGTTTATACAAACGCTTTAAAAATTGAATGCTCTATTGATTTTTATATTTCTTATTATTCTTCGCATTCAACACAACAGAATATCTTAACAAGTCTGATCTTTTGTTGGAATGTTGAAGTTTTATTCGTGATTACATGGCTCATTCATTCGTCTGAGCGCGCCCCGCGGGACGGTTGCTAGCCAGGAAATTATGTCGAGATCTAGGAAATTGTGTTTTCAACTAGTGATTAATATTACTGTTGCTTTAAATATATTTGGTGATACGTTTGGCTCAGTTTGTAATGGCCTTGCTTATGTGCTAGCGGTCGCGGGTTCCAATCCCGCTTGGGGCATTCATTTGTGTGTTGAGCACGAATGTTTGTACTCCAGTCGGTGGTGTTTATATTTATAATATGTACCATCGAGTTGAAATTATATAGGAATCTAAAATCTGAAAACTAGAAATACTTGTATATTAGAATTCTTGGGTGGCTATTAGTTAAGTTTTCTAGTTTATATCTACTCATTTCCTTCGACGATCTCATGCTACAGTTGTAAAATTTAGAACTATTATTAGCTACTAAGATAGCAAAAAGTTTTTTTATTTTGGTTCTTTTCTATATATGTAGGTATATTATTATGCAAAAATATTACACTGCCACCAGTTTATAGGACAGAAACAAAATAGTCTATAAAAATAGTGTTTAAAAAGTGAACGTATTTTCGCATTTATTGAATTACTAATAAGGAACTAACTCTCATCTATTTTGGTACCAAACTATCATTATAATAATATCCTTTGATAGGATTGGGTTTTGCAAGTACATAAGTATACATTTAGTTGATTTATTTAGGGGATGTGTTTTGAAACATTTATAAATTATAGGAAAAATAAATATTGCCTGTGAAAGAAAATAAGAATACCTTTTATGTTTTATTAATATTTTCTTTAATTATCGATTTGTGTTCCCATAAAAATATAGAAAGTAGTTTCGTATCATTGCATTTCCAATGCTTACCCCATAAGGGTAGCACATTTTATTCACGACCTTAAATACTAAATCATTCGTTATTATTTCAATAAAAATGCACACAACGCGCACGTGAAAGGAAAGAATGTAAATGAAACGATAAAAATAGTGGACTTTTATTTCGGGCGCGCCTGAAATAGCGGTTTGTTGTGACATCTGTACGCGTCGCGTTGGGATTAAAAAGGCATTACCCGGGGGAAAGCAATACAAACGACCTTACTTTTGAATTTGTAACCTCAAAAACGAACATTTTCTACAAGAAAAATAGTGTACTTTAAAAATAGAGGCCTCTTTTCTAAGAAGCTAAGTAGAAAGGGAGTTTTATCGGAAGCTATGTAGTCACTTAAGTGATTTCAGTTTTTACGGCTGGTAAATATTAATGTACCAAACAGAAACTCGTTTATCAAATGTACATAAACATCGCATAATAGTTGTTTCATTTGCGTTGTTTACACGATGCAGGCCGGTAATGGTTTCCAAAATAACAAGTTATTTTCGAATAACATAGAAATATTAAGTTTAAAGCGTTTATGTTTTGTATATATATATATATATATATATATATATATATATATATAAATATGTTGGGACATTAACACACAGCGCCATGTAGTTCCATGGTAAGTTATGAGGCTTGTGATATGGATAACAGATAGTTGATACACTACACATATATAACTTTAAATATATACAATATACATATTATAAATATAAACACCCCTGACTGGAGTACATACATTCGTGCTCATCACACAAATTAATTCCGCCAGCGGGACTCGAACCCGCGACCGCTGGCACAACGCGTAGGGTCACTACAAACTGAGCCAAACGTGTTCTCGTATTATAATATAAAATACAACTAGGTGTATTCATATCGTCGTCTGTATAAGGAATGAAAATAAAAATGAATGAAAGTGGTATTCGACTAGCGCACCTAGCACGCGTAAGCTATTTCTGAAACCATGAGAATATTCCTGTCCCATCTCCTGTAATGAAAGTTAAACCCAAAACGTCATAAAATCTTCCCATACATCGATTGATTTTCATTATTATAATCATATGGATAGAGTTCATAATTGTATAATTTATTAAAATTTGGAAATGATAGAGGCAGTAAAATATATTGGTACATATCGCCGGTCTTAGTCTCTTGCAGGGCATTTCCGTGAGTGTCCGTTCGGTCGTTTGTTTTCGGGATTTTCTGGAGTGAATCTGAAATCGATTTATTGCGTGGATTTAGTATTATCTCGGTGAATCGATAACGATCAAGTGTGATTATATTCCGAATATTTTTGAATCATCAATATTTGTGACTGAGAAAATTGGATATTATATTGAAATTTCACGTATATCAACATTTTCATTTTTCAATAATAATTAATCGAGTCATATAAGAGGAAAGTACGTATATTATATTTTTTAAAGTGGTTGAAAGTTGAAAAAAGAAGAGAAGAATAGAAAAAACAAAGGGCTGTCGTTATCAGGGCTTTGGTCGGTTCGTAAGTCGATGGCTGTATGTGACAGCGACAATATAAATTATTTAAATAAATAATAAAAACTTACTAAATTTTAATGTAGGTACATTATAAACCACGAGACGTTTTTATTTAAATCTCTCGTACTAGAAACTACGTTTGGTTTTAGTTTTGTTTCGTAAACTGTCGCGTGTTAGAGTGTTGACAGTGGAGGTGTTATACCAAGCTCGTTGACAGAATCGATTACAGTTGATAGCTAGCGAATACGATACGTCGTGTCGGTTCCTCTGAATTATTAGTATTGAATTGTAATAGCTTCGTGTATACAACGATTTTCGGTCTAACATTAGATAGTCCAGACAGTCAAATTACAGAGTATTGCAAAGCACGAATATCACGAAATACTAATAGCTTATATCTATTGAAGAAATATTATGTTAATACTACATCGTATATTTTATGTTTATGGGAAATTACATACAGACTGTGTAATGTGTATGGTAATTGCAAATTAATTTGAGCGGTAATTAAATCCGTGATGTCCCTTAGTAGGCGTTACGATAGACAGTCGTCGAATTTGGTAGGTTAGTATTGACAGCTCAAAGCGTCCCATAATACACGTTGACCATTACACAAATACAGACATGATCAGACGCAGATCGATCATGCATAGCTTGTACTCTAGACTTCTCAGTTGAAAACCCACGAACCCGACGTAGACCTATTTACAAACCTCAGGCGGACATTCAGACGTAGTTGTAGCATGGACATTCGTAGACCTATCGGCTATTTTATATGTGAATAGCGGCTTCAAAACTAGTCACGATCGATGCTCGCTGATGACAGATATTGAGTGGGGAGACATTCAGCTCTTTGAACTAAATGCATAGGTTTGTTTTTGGTAGGCCACCATTTCAGAGCGTGTAAAACCTATCGTGTGTTGACACGTCCTTTATATCGTTACATCAAATTGATTGGTGGTAGAGGTGGATAGTGGATAGTTATGACTGAGATCCTGACTATAACTGCCTGTAATTGTATTCCTGTGTCGATAATCATATTGTGGCTATTCAATTTGTTGGCCCGCTTTGTCTGTGACTCATTGATATTTCATAAGGTCTGGGGACAGTATCGTACTAGGTTTTTTATTGTGAATGTATTTATGTATTTTATAAATTAATGACAAATATTTATAAGTGTTAAGTTAAAATGCTGCATCACAAATTTCAATGTTTTTATTTGCTCACACATATGTACATATATGGACGTAATATATTAATATTATACTAGCGACTCGAGGTTGCTTCCGCATACAAACTTTCATCTCCATTTTCATCTCCTTAAGGGACGATTTCCACGATAAAAACTATTGTATGTCCTTCTCAGGGTCTCAAACTATATTCTTACCAAATTTAATCTAAATCGGTTTAAGTAGTTTCCGTGCTTATTCGGTACAAACAAACAAAATCTTTTGCGTTTATAATATTAGTATAGATTTTAGCAAAAGAAAAATAATAAAGCGAGCAAAAAAATTATGAAATTTTGTAGTAAATATCATAAGAAAAACTTTGTAAGATTTACGCAAATATTTGACATTTTTGTAGATAGTTTTAGTTTAATTTAAAATATTTTCGATAGTGGGGCTTTGCTAACACGGAGCAGAATTAACTTTGATAAATTGCTTATTATTTAGATAATATAAACAACATTAGTTTACGAAGGAAAATTTCAATACATTTAAAATACTTTACGGTTGTTGAGACTTACCGCATCAGCAAAACTTAGGCTAGGGCTTTGCAGGCGGCCTGTGCACTCGTAAAATAAATTTATTGCTTAGACCTCGTGTTGCATGAAACTGTTGATGGGACATGTAATGTATTGTATACACTTAGCTGTAAAACTCTTATGAAAACAAGCGTATTACGCTCGCTTCTCATATGCTTATTATATGCAGGCAGCGCTACATTTTGGCAATTTTTATTATCAATAGCCTATATGTTAGTCCAAATTATACTCTATTCAGTACAAAATTTCATCCAAATCGGTCCAGTCGTTTCAGCGTGAAAATTGAACTTGTTTAATGTATTCTATATTAAACGAGTTAAATTTTTATGGAAAATCTTATCTAAAGGACTACCAAGGAACTGGTATAATTAAGCAATTCAAGTATAAGTCCGTAGAAAAACTAAAGCGACTTAATTAAACTGTAAGCTCTCGCTACTTGCACTTGATCCACTTACTATACTAGTCCGGTATGGAACTTTGACGTACAGCTTACAGCTAAAGTTGTAATGATCAGTGGTCAGATCCCTGTTTAACTTGTGCAGTTAATTCTAACCCCTGTTAGCTGATAGTTTGTTATATAATACGTATAATACTTAGTTTAATATATTTTTTTAAATTTAGTTTATACTTTTATATAAACTTACTTAATTCGATCTTGCCGCAAAATCCGTATGAAATTCTTAGATGATGTCTCTTACTTATAAACTACCTACCCTCACAGTTTCTATTTGAAATAGTGAAATAGGTTTTATGATTAAGTATACCCACTAAGGGCATTTTGCTTTCGTGAGTGCTCGTAATTCTTTTCCCCATAAATGGGGCTTGACTGGTGAAATTATTATTACTGTGACACCGTGCTTTTTTAATATGGACTGAAGTTTTATTTTAAATTTTTCGGCCAAACACTTGTGCCAGGGTAATATCTGCCTACCGAGTCCGGTAGGCATAGTATAGATTATACTATTTATTTGTTTGATTTATGTATTCGTTTAAGTCATATACATATATGTATTCATTTAGCGTATTCATTATGTAAAAATAACTGAAAAGCAAAGAAAAACAAAGAAATCGCGTTATATACTGTGAAAATAATTTATAACTATTTCATAACAAAACATACATAAATTAACCAAACTATATACAAATTACCATCCAACAGTGAATTAAACCTAACATGTTTATAAACAGGCACGTGAAGAAGAGCTAGGTCGGGCGGCGCGCGAGGCTGAAACGCAGATACGCGCTATCGACACAGACTCCACGGATGCGAATCATTTACGCTCAGTAAGAGACGAATTGGAAAAGGTAAGATGTTTGCCATCCATCTTCTTATCTTTATGATGTTTAGAGATATATGAAATGAAAATTATATGTTAATCTGTTTTAGAATTGTTCAATTTTCTTTATTATTTAATTGCAGTGGCTTATTCTTGCTTTGCTCGGGTCTCTTGTACCTTTTGGCAAATTTTATTAGTAGCAAGTTATAGTTTATCTGTGTACTAAATTTCATTCTAACCCGTCCAGTCATACGAGTATGAGTGTTGGTTTCATTTATTTTTCATGCAACAGAAAAGTATGAAAAAAAAACCTTTTTATTGAAATTATTAAAAGATAATTTTATTTGAAATAAATATGTATTAGTATTCTCTTTCAATAATTTGATTAATTCTGTATTATTTTTTGTTTTATACCTGGTAGGTATAAAACTCAATTTGCACGTAGTCTGTATAATTCAAAGACGAGCTTCAGATTAATAAAGAAGTTTTCAGAATGTAATAACATGTTCCGGTGTTTCTCACACCTTCTACATTCAATTCATTACTTTTTATCTTTAATATTTGTGTAAATAAAAACGCATACAACTGAGCTGTTAGTAGAAAATGATTAAACCAAGTAATTTAAAATAAATAATTTATTGGGATACTTTTTGATATATGTACGTAATTCTTAAATCGTAGCTGGAACTAAAATAGCCATCTCAAAAAATATCAATACCATTATTGTCTTTGTAACCCTAAAATGTCCACGTCGAATTCTCTCGATTTCTAATAATATTATATCGTTCTCACGCGTATCATTCCAATTCCCCGAAGAATCCGTCTCGCGAGGTCGTTACTTTTGCGAGTTATATTTTATTTTCTACCCTCAGACTTACCGCGTCGGGTACAAATCTTCCTTAGTTGATGTATAGCATTGCCGTTATTTGCTTTTATAATAACGTTGACGTTTCCTGTACGTCGTGTTCCACTATGCATTTCACGTTTCATTCTTTTATAAGTAGCATGTTTTGAGAATACATATTATATAGTTAATTGAAATCTAATTTATACATATAGTTAGAATTTATATATTTTTATTGCATAATTTGTTCTAAAATACTACAAACTAAATAAATTTGAAGTAACGCATCCAACATAATGCACGTATTAAACTTATAATTAGACAGCAGACGTTCATCACATTAGCATGCTGTTAGGCTTAAGGTCATTAACGTCTCACAGTTCCGTTTTACATATGCGGTGTGAATATTTGAAGTTTTAAATTACCACAATATCTGCAAAACGAGAAGTTTCATTGATGTATTCTATATAAATACTCCACTTATATTTTGAATTGTATTATATTCATAGGTTCGTTTTAAGATTAATAGAGTGCAAATGATAAATTGACCTGAACAAAGAGCATTTTTATCGAAAGTGTTCGAACGCTATTGAGTGAAAATAATTCCGGCACATATTGTCCGTCTGGCAACGCAGCGAAACTTTTGATGTATTTTATGATCTGTCGGACCCAGACACCAGTTATTATTCTATTTTTATTTTTCATTCGCAAAATGGCGAAATTTACTACCATTTAATTAAAAGTCATGATAAAACTGGCGGACTCCCAACTCACAGTTAAAGAGCTATGGAATCTATCGCGCAAGTTTTACGAAGTAGTTAATTTATTGCAAATACTTAACGATTGTTTGCAAACACGAGATAGCTTCTTGCTACCATTACGTTATTAGGAGTGCTTATGAGTTTTTTTGAAAATAGTCAAGAATAAAATAAACGGAGTTTTGACTACACATACTAAAATCCCTAATAATATATATGAGTATTAAATTTAAATTTGAATTATATTTGTGTTTTGATTTTGTATTTGTAAGAATTACTATACATAATAACCCATCCACTTTATGCAAGAAAACAATTATTATTTGTATTATACGAAAACATTTCTGTTCTATAAAACTAAATCCACATTAGAATACATACAATGACATTCACCAGCTTAATACTATTAATATTCCACTAATTAACGCAACTAATCCAAAACAACTAAACTACGGTTGCTATCAGACGGAACGACCGCGTTACCAATTGAATGCCACAACAATGATTAAAAGTACCCCCATACAAATGTGCAGCAGTGAATTAGCACGCACGAGTGCAGCCTGCACTGATGACACATTATAGCGAACACGTAAATTAGTGGGGGGGCCGTTTCGACCCCCGGCCGTATTTTGGGGTTGGCTAGACTTAGGATACGACTACATAGGTATTTATTAGGGTCGCAACTTCGATATAAACTTTTTGATTTTAACTGTATGTTGTTTATTAATGTACGATATATGGGGATGTCTTTGTTTGACATTAGTTGATAATTGTGTGTTAGTAATACTAAGTCATTATCTATATCTGGCTGTTAGTACAATTAGTCTTCCTAAAATACGTATCAGGTTTGGACACGGGCTTCAATATCATTTAGAGAATTCCTTTCGGATGCTTTATATTGTATGTGTATATCTACATATTTATATAAAACATGCCTATTTAAATTACAAAAAGCAAATAATGTTGACGAATCCTGAAGGGACCGCTATTATATTTTATGATGATTTAATAACTAATATTCAACGCAATACATGTTGGACTGGGATGAAAAGTGTCCAATGTTAAGTCACATAAACTAGATCTGTCACAAAAATGATTATTAAGATATTTTGTTCTATTAAAATTTATGAAATAAACTATGTATGTATTTCCATTTACAGCCGTATTTTTTGTAACAACTTATTTTATTATTAGTATAATTAAAATATTAGAACCAAATCGACCAGGTGCGTAATGTAAGCCGCCTTTAACTGACACTCCCGGGGGTGTGTGGGACCGCCTCCTTGATTTAGCGTGGTCCTGGCGGGCGGCTATTGTTGCCTTACGACGGGGCAGTATTTAATTCCGTCGTTAGATCTATTATCTCGATTCTTTTTAGATTATTTTTCTGTTATTACCGTTATTATTCGTACAATCCTTTGATGATTTGATGATTTTTTTATTATTTTGATTTTTTGCGACATTTCGCTTACGATGTAGAAAGGGATAAACATTCAATCAATTCGTAATAAACGAACGTGACTGTGCCGACTTTGCTACTGGGCTTAGACAAATATCTTTTAGGTCGGTACATAATGTTCCAGATCGGGAATCGAACTTACTGCTTTTTAGTAAGACTTGTAATATTTTATGATTACTTTTAACTGTGCCTGCTTGACTATTATAATAATCAATCTATTATAATAATAAATTTTTCAAGTTTTATTACATATACCGAAAAAAATGTGAATTCTTCGGATATAACAAGAACTTTTTACCCGGTTGAATTTAATTTGTAGAGGTTAATCACCAATAGTTTCGTCATTTCCCGCTTAGAATCTAATTTACATTACATTATAGGCCGCTAACGAAGCAATAAATGATGCACACATCAAGTTTACAAACGGAATATGATAAGGGGTATGGCATTAATCACTTAGAGAACTGATTAGACGGTATTATTCAGTAAGCATTAAATCCTTGTTATAATATGTACATATGTATGATAAAATAGTAGCAAAACAAAATCTGTACATAAAATATTTTTTAAATACAATATCTGTTATGTTTTCTGTACAGAATATAGACTCCAAAGCAACGGCTATTGAAATCTTTGTCTGTTTGTATATCTGTGTGCGTTTCACGCAAAAAGACTGCACCGATTTTAACTAAATTTGTGTACATACATTTATCACATTTTTTATTACTCCAATCTTCATCAAAATTATGTACTAGAAAATTCTTCAATAGAATAATGTCTCCTAAATAATATCTCCGAAGGTACATTCGAAATAAAAAAAAATCTATTGAAAATAAAATAATGTTAGAAGTATTGAAGATTAATTAATTATTAAGTATAGTTTAAAGTTAGGAACTGGAGTCTGTCCGAAGCGAGCCTGAAAATGGTTAAAAATAAAATAAGCTGAAAGTGTTGACTACACGAACTAAACACGATAATAATTTATATAATACATATATATTAAACTTTATTCCCTCCACGACCGCGGACACGCCGGCGTTACAGTTAACAATGATTTCTTAGAAATTTACCTGGAGGTGTTAATAAAAAATAATATATTTGTATTTTCATTTTGTATTCACACATTATCTGCGTCATATAATAAGCGGTGTACATACATGCCACAATACACCATATGACCATATATCATAATGTATCCACTTATACGTTAACTATTTCCAGTCTATATAATAAAAATGAAATGTTCGTTGGTATGTGCATCATTTGAGAACTGTTGAACCGATTTGGATAATTTCTGTTTTAAAATGTTCGTAATAGTTTGAGTACGGATTATGAAACGAAATTGGTTGGGAAAAACTGAAAATGATTTTTATATACGATGGTTACTGCATAGGTCCTAGGATAATTAATTTTTTGATCTTTGAGTTCATATTATCAACTAGCGGCTCACTGGCTTCACTCGGGTTCGCCTCTAGGAAAACAAACACAACCCTATCCCACGGGAACCGTACATTTTTTAAAAAGTAGCCTATGTTTTATTCCAGACTATAATATGTATATCTCTGTGCCAAATTTCATCCAGATCCGTTCAACCGTTCTGGCGCGAGAGAGTAACAAACATTCATACTTACAAACTTTCACATTTATAATAATACCTAAATTTTATTAAAACAAAACAATGTCTCTGGGGTCGGCGAATACTAAATAAATACATATATACATAATATGTATTTTATTTATATGTAAATAATCGCTATTAACATTTAAAACTGTGACCTTATATAAATTACAGTAATTAGTAATTTACAGAAAATTTTATTAGAACTTTTTAAGGTATTAAATATTTTCATCATAAAAGATGAAAAGATGATCTAGATTCTTAGCACTTATACTCTTCTGTGTCTAATTAGATTCTGAGCCTAATTAGCTTTACAGTGTTAACTTCACGAGTCATCAATACATCTATCCATTTGGTTTTGTACTAGTGTGTACAATGTACTGTACAGTTTATCAATCACTGTGCAAGTTTGTGAGTTTTAAAACATTTCAAATAATTTCCTTCCCTTTCTCTCTCTAGTTTTCTTCTCTCACTAACTTCAATTATTTTGATGAAATAAAAAGTAATTGTTACTAGCGTTTATATTTTTTTTATTAATATCTTCATGGTATTTTTTTTAAATATGGTTTTTCATACGAGCTGCACTTTCATTCTGTTCTATTCGTGTAACATTAGTTCGAAATTGTCATGAGGATACTTCACAGTGAAACAAATATACCAGTGAACCTTACCCAGTAGTTAGCAGCAAACGGAAGTTAAATCTGTATGCCATTGTACCAAGTATGAAAAGAAGCGACAAAACATTTTCGCAGAACATCTGCACAGGTATAATGTTAGGTGAATAGCAACATCCTGTAGTGGATACCTAATTAGCAGTTGAGTCACAATGCTTGAGTAACTCTCGCGGCTACACTCGACGGCCCTCACCGCCCCACGTCTGCGCTCGTGATCGTGCTCGTTCCTAACTTAATGTCTAATGTTCGTAGTTCGTATTAAACTCGTGAACTGCCATATTTTATGTTATATTCGTATATAAGCTATTTAAGTTAAGAAATTCGTAGTACTTTTCTATTTACACTAGTTCTATGAGAAGTATACATTATCTAAACACATAAACATTATTGAACGTATAAATTCAAGCGATAGTTTTATGTATGTACCAGCGAGTCATCCTCGCTTCGCTCGGGTTCGTCCCTAGGTTGCTTCCCCATACAAACTTGCATCCCCATTTACACCTGCTTGAGGGATGATGTCCGGCATAAAAACTATCCTATATCCTTTCCAGAGTCTACAGGTAACTAGGAATACTCAGATATCCAATTATCACTCAGTCATTCAATTATTACTCAGATATTAATATATATGCACGGCAGATATAAATATTTGACGGCACGTTTGTAGAGATCCTACTTGCTGCGCCAGCGGTCGCGGGTATGAGTTCCGCTGGGAGCATTCGTTTGTGTGATGAGCACGAATGTTTGTACTCCAGTCATGGGTGTTTATATTTATAATATGTATGTATTTTAAGTTATATATATGTAGTGTATCAATTATCTGGTATCCATAACACAAGCTTCGTATCTTACCATGGATCTTAGAAAATTACCTGGAGGAGTTAAGAACTAAATCTTTAATAAAATGTTACAAAATTTAGTTTAAAACAAGTAATTGAATAGGTTATTAAGTTCCAAAAACATCAGCTACTCACAACGTAACTTCTTTTAATACTGGCAAAGACGCGATCTTGACAAGTTGAATGAAGTTAAGTAAATATCAGCGATAAGCCGCTGTTTGCTGAATACACGTTTAAATTCCGGAAGCGTACTTCTACAACAAATCTTCCAAGTTTATTTGCAGATAAACACGTAATATAGTCTTCTGAGATAATAAAAATAAGATAAAACTAGCGCTTTTAAGTAAATGCTTAATAAAACTCGTTAAAGCTTTGTCTTTGCGTTTTGGAGTTCTTAGTTCTTTTTGGGTGATATATAAAGAAAATTAGAAAGAAAAATGGAAGATGTATGTCTAAGAAATCGTATCGAATCATATCGTATGCATAATAATACACACTATAAATTTAACATTCAATCATTCTTTTATTAATACATATATAGTGCTATTTAATCTTATTATTGTTTCAGCGATTATTACTCAATTATTCTCGAACTAAACATTATTTTTCTTAAAATTTTTGTGTACATAATTTTTATCTGCGCGAAAATATACGGGTGTATACTTATGCAAAAATTGTGAGTGACAGATTCGAGTTAAACAAAACGATCTTTTCGCGGATTTATTTTGACTTTTGGTTCCCGACGTTTCGAATGCGTTACAGCGCACGTGGTCCCGGGAGAGACTTCAGGGTTTAGACGTCTCAAAGGTTATATAGTTGTAAAGGTGAATATATTCGGATTGGACGTAGCTTGTATCGAGAATTGACATATTATAGACTACTTTTTATGCATGTTCCAATATCTACAATTTACATACAACTTATACATACTAATGTTTGGATGTGTCTGTATGTATGTTTGTTATTTCTTCATTCTGAAACGGCCTGATGCATTTTGATAATATTTATATAGTTTATGATTATACTTACATGCATAGACTGTCAGGCACCTATGAACTCACCCGGGTAAACGAGAATAATTCGTTAGTGTGCCATAAAATATGTTCATTTCATCATTAAAACTTATTCATTTATTAACAGGCCCAATCTAATCTATCGGCTCACGGTGAATACGTGAAGAGCAAATTGACCGCGCTAGGTAAATACACGACGCGTCTCGACGCCGCCCTCGCCTGGGCGATGGAGACGCGCGCGAGGCTGGCCCTGGCCGATGAGGTGCCGCCCGCTACTGCTCAGGATTTGGATGTAAGTACGGTTAATAATAGTTTGTTATAGTTTAATAACTGGTTTACTTCATGGGTTAAAACAATTAGGCATTATGTTTCTATAATAATATAATAATAAGCTATTTCTTTCCAAATTTTGGTTCAAATGTTTGCCAATTAAACTAAAAATACTTAAAAAATTATATAAAGGAAATTATAGGATGTTCCACACTTCCGCGTGCCTTTTGGCGAGGGTCTCTTATATATGAATTATATTGCTTACATTTCCTTTACTCAATAGAGACATGTTTCGTATATTTTTTGATTAGTTTCCTGCAATTAAAACATAACGAGAGAAATTAAAAATGAAATATTTTTACCTATACTTTTTAATTTTTGCCTATAATTTTTTAGGTTTTCCTTTATGCTATTAGCGTTCTCCCACGGCTATGCCCGCATAATAGGTACATTAATTTATTACTACATCTTAATAAATTATAGCTTATGTTTTACTTCTGACGTGTAAGCTATAATAATGTAAAATTTCATCAAAATCAGTTGAGTAATTTACGTATGAAAGTGTAGGAAACTTTATTGTTTTATGATCCAGTTAGACTATTTTATCCACTGAAACTGTCTTAATTGTTAGTCGGCAGAATATTCAGCAATAAAACAATATTGTTTCAGACCATCATTAAGGACAAACAGACGGAAATACACGAAGTGCTCGAAAACTACAACAACATCGAACGAGAATGTGTGGCCGCAAAACAGACCGTTTCACCCGAAGTGAAGGAACGGGTGTTAAAATTGAAGGAAGATTGGTCATTTATTAAGGAGAATTCCAAAAAAGACATTGCCCCTGTTCGGGCGCCATCTAATTCTAATAGGGCGTCCAGTGAAAGGTCCGAGAGCGAAAAGTCAGCAGATTCACAATTGGGTAAGTTTTTATTGCGTGTGGGAGTCACTTAGTGTGTGCGTTGAAACGTGGATTTTGTTTTTATTTTAGTATGATTATTTGACATTTGGTTTGAATTAGGCTACCTGAAGTAAAGGAATAGCATTCGTATAATGTATAATATTTGGGCTTTGGGATTTTTTTTGCGTAGTATTAAAATTTCGATGATAAAATCGATAGTTCCTGTAATAGCGAACATTTTTGGATGTATGATAGTAATAATTTATTTTGTACTTAAAAAAGCAAAGTTCACGCTTCAATGTAACATCTTCAATAATAGGTAGTGGTTTGGTTACTAACATTGGGTGTTGGGTGAGAAGTTGGAGCAAATGTTGGTTCCAAATACATGGTATTATTCATTGTTTTTATGTACAATATTATCGAATTCAATTAAATTTCTAACAATATACTTATTGTTATATAAATATTTATAGTAAGACAATCTGTGTTGATAGTGCTTATCTCAGCTTCAGACCGTCTTTTTGTTTAGTTGGTTTATAAAAGATGGCTGGAGTGGATGGACCAATGAACTTTGCTATTGAACAACAGTAGTCGAAATTAAAAACATTGGTCATATCTTGTAATTACATATTTCTGTTGTTTTGATCCAAAAATGAAACTTAATCTCTCTTCTATGCACTCTGAAAATTTTATGTTTCTTTTAATAAATACAGTTAAAAGCGTGGGCAATACGGGTGGTGGCTAGTAACACTTAATCTGTTAAGTTCGAAATTATGTAGTATTATTGTAGATACCTATATATTTTTTTCATATTACTTGTTATAAGTGAAATATAATGTATTAATTTAGCTCTCCTATACTAAATTGATGACTTTGGTACCAACATTTACTCTACCTTTCGGTTTTCAATGAATGTTTGTAAAATACACGTGCTAGTTGGGCAATAAATGGTTTCTTTACTAACAGCTTGTTTCATTCGCTAACCTGTGACCGTCGCTGTGGAAATGTCACACACTTTATATACTAATTTACGAGTTTTATATTAACAGAATGTACTATAAATATAGCTAGTTATACTTAATTAGACTCTCTTGAAGTTTAAGTATTTTTTAATTTTATATAAATATTCGACTTAATAACTTAGTTATGGGAAGATACATATTCGTTTTACTTTGACTTTGTGTTTTAGTAATCAAGTTGATATAATTACGTATAATCATTAATCAAAAAAGTACTAATACACAATCAGCGACAAACAATGTCCTCACCGAATGAGCGCTCATTTGAACATTTGAGCGTGCTTTTTTTTACGAAATCAACTGTAAGTATTGCATTTAAGGTACAATTTACATTGTTGTATATTTATTTCAACTAGAGTAATTACCTAAACACAATTGGTAACAGTTTTAAGAGAACTTTTGCATGGGATTGTGTATCTAGTAATTTTTTATCGATCGTATAATTCAGAAATATATAAAATTTTACTTAAATCAAAATATTTGTTTAGTGAGTTTTAACGTCATGGTCATAGTAATATTGCAAATAAGTAATACATAATTTTACGCCATAACTTAGCTCTTCATCGTATATAAAGGTACAAGTTTCTTGTGCATACCAAAATTAACTTTACAATGCATAACTTGCACTGCTGGATGCAGGACGTCTGTACGAAACGATCGAGTCGTTTTAAATGAAATTATTCAATGGGTGTATATAAAAGCTGAAGGCCGAGTTAATCGGATAGCGTTTTTAGTACTGGAACATCACTGTTTGTTTGTTGGTTTAAGTAAACCGCTAAACCAATTTTGAAGAACATTGGTATAGAGATTGGAGGGATCTTTCAGGATATTTGACATAAAAACACAATTTTTTAATAACTATTTTTTCACAGTTATATTTTAATTTTTTTTTCTGACATATAAAATGCTTTACGAGAGTCTCAGACTTTTGACGTCTCATAAGTAGTTTTTTTTAATAGAAGTGGATTCTTCAAAGAAAATATTTTAATTTCGTAACTTAGGATCTTAATAATAAGAAATGGGGCATTACCTCACTTCAGTGATCAAATGAAACCTCTTTTACAATTTTGTAGGAAAATTGTGCATCAAGTCATTAAGTCCTCATCGCGCCGGCTCGCATTAATCGTTGACAGGGGAATGCTTTTAGCGCGGAAATAACGTAGTTTCATTATATTTTTAATCTTACTAGCGACTTACCCTTGCTTCGCTCGTGTTTGCACTTAGGTAGCCTATGTGTTACTCCAGAGTTTAGATTATAGTCTATCTGTGTACTAAATTTCATCCGAATTCGTCCAGCCGTTTCAGCGTTAAGGAATAATAAACATACATACGTACAAACTTTCCATATATTATAATAGTAGTTGGAGTAGTACGAATTTTTTATGTTTGCACGAGTGTACATTTTCTTAAGATTTCTCTCAGATCTCAGAGAAATAGACTTTATTAAGTATCAAAAATAATCCGAAAATTGTCATAGAATTTCAAATCGTTGTAAATTATTTTAAATATGTTATTCACTAGATACTTTGTAGTGATAATTTATAATTTAAGTTAGTTGTATTAAATAGAAATTGTTGGTTGCGGTCGCGATCGTCCAATACGTACGGTCTCCATGAAAACAAGTCTTTAATAGTTATTAAAATGACTAAGCATGTTAACTCCTTATTACAATTTTATACGTTCTTAAGAGCCAATGTTTAAGCTAAAAATAGAACTCGAAGTGTAGTTGGCACACTAATGCTGTTTTAATTGTTATTGCGGTAATGCGCCTGATGAAACTGTACTAGTTCTTTGTTCATTAAGGAATCGATTAGTCTTTCGTACATCATATGATGCATTTTGCGACTTGATACAAAAACATCGATTTTTCTTTATATTTAACTTACCTCCTCCGTTTCGGAGATTAGCCTAAACAAACAGACAGATAGACAAACATTTTAAAAATAGTGTTTTTCTTGTTAGTACTGTTATAATTTCATATGCATGTAGTAAAAAAAAATATTTTGACATTACAAACATACACTTCAATGTTATTTATCAGTATAGATAATACGTGTTCATTTTCAACCGACTTCAAAAAGGAGGAGGTTCTCAATTCGACTGTATGTTTTTTTTTATGTTTGTTACCTCAGAACTCCGTCATTTATTAACCGATTTGGACAATTTTTGTTTTGTTTGAAAGGGTATACGTCCAGATTGGTCCCATTTAAATTTCAAAAAAAAAATACCACCCCTAAGGGTGGAAAAACAACTAATGATGAATTTAACCTACTTCTAATTGTCATATTGGCTTGAAACTTTGCAAGTATTTCTATTTTCGTTGATAGTACAGTGGTTCGGTGTTGTTGTCCTGATCTGATGGCAAGGCCAGAAGGTGGATAGGTGGAACTCTTTAACGGCTAATAGTAGATACTTTGAGTTTGGGCTTATTTTGTTTGATTTGACAAGCCTAACACGTTAGAATCCTTACTTTGCTACTACTGTCTACACTAAAAAGGGAAAAATAAAAACTTTTTAACAAAAAAATAAAAACCGACTTCAAACAAAAGCACAAAAAAAAAATAACTGATTGGTAGTTTTCATTTACTATACATACCTAATCAAATATTTTCGAAGTCGGTGTGCTTTGGCTAAGTAATTAAAGCCTACCTATTAAATACATACCTAATCAAATATTTTCGAAATCGGTGCCAGCCCATACAAAGCAAAGCACACCGACTTCGAAAATATTTGATTAGGTATGTATAGTAAATGAAAACTACCAATCAGTTATTTTTAATTTTTTAGTGCTTTTGTTTGGAGTCGGTTTTTATTTTTTTGTTAAAAAGTTTTTATTTGTCAAACGATAAGCGCTATCTTTTGAATTATTTTATTTTAAAAAATTGCCTATGTACTGTTTTAGGTCTGATAACTAAATTTTATCTAAATCAGTCTAGCCTAAACGAAAAAGTAATAAACATACACATTTATAATCTTTCTCATTTATTGTACGCATTATTGTGACTAGCTCGTGTCCGCGACTCCTCATAGATTAAATTAATAATGCCGAATAATTTAATGTCAATGACTCTTATTTGAATATACAGAAGTGAATCTTTCTTTTATTGCGATACTCCAAGAATGAAATAATAATATTATGTCTTGATCGTAGCTTTATATATAAAAGATTATTAGTATATTCTGTAAGTAAGCTTTATAGATACGTTGTAACGGTTAGTATAGATTTCTCAGAGATTAGATATTTTTCCCGCAGTAAAAAGTATCCTATATGTGGCCCCGGATAACCAGCTACCATCATACTAAATTTTCTCAAAATCTGTTTAATGGTTTTCTCGTTATGCGTTGCCAGATACACAGACAGACAAACAGCCAAAAATCTAAAACTCTAGATTCGGCCTCTGTATCGATAATAATGACTGTTTGAATAAAATTGTCCAAAAAATATTTAATGTAACAGATTCGACTCAGAATTTTATTATATATGTATAGACAACATAAAAAAATAATTAAAACTACTGATATTGTAAGTTTTATGATAGATAAAGTTAGTTGTTTATGTTATTTCAACAACACCAAAATATGTTCTTTAGAATTCACGTCGATGTTCCAGACTGAGCGTATAAATTTCTCAAGTTTCAAGTTGTCTCGAGCGCTAACTTCGGCACTACGGATTACCGAAACTTACACTATATTTTAACGGTCCCTTAGTAAATAAGCATATTCACAGAACTTTCTATAGTGTTTAGAAAGTTTAACCGTTTAGATCAGTAATATTTTTGATGTTAGAGAATATTACTTTGTGTTTCAACTTCGCAGCCATAATATTTTTCATATCCTAACATGTCATAAAGTTGAATAAGTTGGTTTGTACGTTTATATGCTTGCATCACGTAAAAGTTTATTATTAAAACTTTTTAATGTGAAGATACGTTACCTGGCTAAGTTTTGCATATTTTGTCTACTATAACAACAAGCAGTAGTAATTTCAGCTTGTGTGGAAGAGAAAACTTAATATTGAGGCGCAGTTAAGATAAGAAAGAGAGAAGGCCAAATAAAAACGACACACTCAGCTATTCCTAAAGGTTAGCTAATTTAAATTTCATCATTATAAAATTAATGATCTTATTTTTGTTAGTTTGAACGACCTTGTCTTTCGAGTACCAGTCTGATATAATAAGTCCTTTTTTAGGGTTTCGTACCCAAAGGGTAAAGTGGGACCCTATTACTAAGACTCCGCTGTTCGTCCGTCTGTCTGTCCTTCTGTCACCAGGCTGTATCTCATGAACCGTGATAGTTAGACAGTTGAAATTTTCACAGATGATGTATTTCTGTTGCCGCTTTAACAACAAATATTAAAAAAAAAACAGAATAAAATAAATATTTAAGGGGGCTCCCATACAACAAACGTGTTTTTTTTTGCTCGTTTTTGCTCTATATTGATAACGGCAACAGGTAGACACTTGAAATATTAACAGAATATTTAGTTATATATTTACTTTAAAAAGAAATATTTAAATTAAAATAAAACAAATATTTAAGGGGGGCTTCTATAAAAAAACGTGATTTTTATGCCTTTTCACCCTTCATCACTGATACACACATTTATTTAAAGAAAAACAGAACACAGCTTAATTCCAGTTACTAAACCATAATTGTATAAAATATTTATTGAATATCCATTCGAATGATATATTCCTCATAGCAGTACTGCTACCCCTAAGTTCTGAATGTTACTTCGACCGCGAAATCATTTGTGGTGTAGAACACCATACTATCGGGTATATTACATAAATGACAAACGCAACGGCTGCATGATGTAAATTAATTCCACCATCAGCTAGAGCTTTAATTAAAATTGGGAGGTCTTGCATTTTGTAGTGGACATTATAGTCGTAGTAACGCAACGTGTAGGCTGATTTATTTTAAACTTTTGTACGTTTAGCCCAGCATTTTATATATAAAACTATTGTAATCTTGTATCAAAAAACTTTCAGGGAAAGCTTAGTATAAATATATTTTTTTAGTCCACAATAATTGGTAATTTAGATATTATTTTTTACTATTTATTAAACATATAAAAAATATAACATTTATAAATAATACTTGACTTAATATATTATGTATAACTTCGTATATAAATATTTTAATTATCTCCTATCTATTTTAAACTCCATCGTGCAGTATATATGTATAAGCACTGATTCCCCCTCAGATCGCCAAATTAGCTAGCGCAAGTTTTTTCATTAGAGGCATTACCGACTTTGTACTTGTTATCCGCATCTGGTGTTCCTAAATATTAACTTTACCATAATTTTAACTATATTATATAGGATATACTCCCTCTTTGCTGACTTCCTCGTTGGTTTAGTGGCTAACATGTACGGATGGAGATCCGGAGGTCCTGGGTTAAGTGTCAGATTGGGTTAAGTTATAGTTATTGGGGCTTTTGTTAATGAAATCCTCCGTAATAACCCGGAGTTGGAAGGTTTAAGGTTTTTTCATGTCTGTGCCACGAGAGAACTCTGAACCGTCGCTCCTGCGACTGATCTCTCACCGGTCGTGTTAAATTGTCATCCCACTGGACTTTGAGAGTAGATACATGAAAATTATAGTGCACTTGTCGCGCGCACTGAGCGGGTACTATCAGGCACTCACAGTAAGCACTAAAAATGACTTTTATAAAGATTAATTGGTATTCATCTTCGTTTTATCTATATCTATCTTGTAAAAAACTTCATACTTCTAAATGCAGCATTTTAGTTAGGCTATGCGTTGTCAGTCAAACAGTGTTGGAGTTTCAAGAAGATTATGTCCACACCACCGCTCACAGAAGAGAAGAGTTAGTAAATAATAATCTGGAATAACAGTAAATTATAAAAAGTCTGCTATCGTTTTGCAATTCATTTAATATTATATATCGAATAGCGATAATCCTCTACGCTCAAAGCGTTTAAGCTCGCCAAATTTTCATTATTTAAGGCGAAAATTTCGCAAACGCGGCAGAATGTGTGGAATTCACATTCACATTCAGGCACGTTATAAAGCACAATGCGAGTAATGTCTAAAAGAACGACCCAAAGGCCTAAAATAGCGGCCTACTTACATTTGAGACGAAAATACTGAAATGACAAACAATACGTGGAGGCACAAAGGCTTTCTGGGCCGCGGCAACGAGTAGCGATACTGGTAGTGAATGCTCGGAAATGCGCCATCAGAAGTACTACATTAGAAATAGATAATACTACATGCTTATATAATATATAAAAATATCTTTAAATAATTTTATAAATACGAAAGCGTTTTTGATAAAGAAATGGATCAATTTATATTATTTTAATAATAACATGCTTTTTAATAATTATATACAATTTTTATATATTTTATCTGTTTTTATTAGTTTAAATAGAAAGCCAATATATTATATAGCATCGTCGCCCATATTCAAATAGTAGCGGCATACGCTATTTTCGGTGGGTTTTTGAAAATTCGACTCTCGATAAACATTGCTTTCCATGCAAATTTATCCATCTTTCTGGGGCTCGATTTTTGATTTCATATCATCTGTTAATCCTATATACTTTGTTCATATTTACCTTATTTTCACCAAAAAAATAAATTACAACACAACCGACCTATTAATATCAACAAAAAATAAAATTCACAAATAATATATGATTGGTAACAAAAGAGTTCGAGCTGCGAATGAGGTGCTAATAGCGGATACAAGAGCGAATGAAAGGAAATGCGGCGATGTTGCTATCAAACGTAACCTACGTATGGTATTCCCAAGTGAAAGTGTTGTTGTGTCTCATAAAATTAAATAAATAAATATGTTGGCACATTAACACACACCCCATTTAGTTCCATGGTTAGCTTGTGTTATGGATACCAGATAGTTGATGATGATGATGTTCTCCTAGCCGATTCCGGCCACGGCGGCCAATCTCAATGAGATTAGCCAACTGCGCAGGAGATATTATAGTGCTCAAGTGTACGCGCAGACACAAGTGCACTCTCTATTCCTATCACTCTCATACTCCGGTGGGACGACCACTCGACATGACCGGTGAGAGTTATGGCACAGGACCGACGGCTTTACGTGCTCTCCGAGGCACGGGGGTGAAACACCGCCAACTTCCCAACTCCAGGCTGTTACTGAGACTTACTATACAGGAAGACTCAATAACTAAACTTGGCCCGACCCGGGACTCGAACCCAGGACCTCCGGGTGTGCAGCCGTACATGCTAGCCACTACACCACCGAGGTAGTTCAGATAGTTGATACACTACACATATTATATAACTTTAAATACATACATATTATAAATATAAACACCCATGACTAGAGTACTGACATTCTTGCTCATCACAAATGAATCCTTCCAGCGGGACTCGATTTCACGACCGCTGGCACACCTAAGATGAAAACTGAAAATAAAATATTATTACACTGTGGTCAAATTGACCATACTTTACATTATGTTATATTCTAAACTACGCACTTACCAACTTTGTTCAGGTAGGTACGGATAATATGTACACATGATTTTCGATTCCACATCGCGTTATAAGGAACAGTAGACCCTGGAGCGCAGTTACTGGAGAGACCACACGTCACATTTAATACTGCACTTGGCCTTTTTTTGCTTCTTGGTTTTTTGTTGTTCCGCGACCAGAGTAGCTATCTTAGTATAGACTGAGTTGTTATTTATTATATTTTATTTAAATTTAATTTAAAAATGCATTAACAAAGCTGACTCGGTGTCAAAACTTGAGGCACTCATAAATAAACATTTATATCACAGCGCCTCTGTTTTACAAAGTTAAATAGAACTACTTGTAAAATTTCTTTAAAATAACCGCCCTGAGTACTCTTAAATGTGACTTAAACTCCAGCGCGAAATCAAATCTGGCACTAAAAAATCTTTCAAAAAGCGAGACGTAAAATAGTTCATAAAATATACTATACAGCGCCATCTGGAAATTGTTTCGGGGCTGGCAGACGCTTTATAGCCCCATCTTTTTCTATGGGAGTGCTAATAAATTTTCAACCTTAATCGTATAATAACATGGGCGAGGATGTTCTAATCTCTTGAGGGTAGTTAAAGATTCAATGCCCTGCAGTATTGGTAGAGCATCGTAACCTGGCTACGGTACGATATTTGCTACGATCTTGCTACGCTCGTAGCGTCTACGACTAATTTATTTACTTTCTTTAGTGCTAGTGCCCATTTCTAAGTACATGATACAATAACTACAAAACCGTATACTAGCTTTTATTTCCAACTTTGTTTAAGATTGTGAAAGTAATATAAGCTTACCTTTTTGAAGATTTCCGTTACTTAAAATGTCGTTTCATAATTACCGGATATACATATTATATAAATACATATACATTATACATATATACACATTCACATATTTTTATATTAATATTACATATATATACGTTAGTGATTTTTAGTATTACAGTAAATACTTTATTTAAAAAGTCAATTTTGATTTGATTCTAAGAACACTTGTACTTACGTTGATTTTTTGTTTACGTCAAATAAACACAAAATATTCAAATATGTTTAATGACAAAAATTCTGTATAAGCAGACCTGTAAGCGAGCAAGTCCATTAAAAAACAATTTTCTTTAATGAATTATGAAGTCAGAGAATTTCAATTATTACAAAAAACTTATTATTTATATTAAAGAGTTATCTATGGAACATATAACATAAAGTTTTTTTATTTATTATTCGATTTGTTTCATCCCGATTCCCGTTCAATCGAAGCTATGTACGTGCATATCTAGAAAACTGCGGCCGTAGCCGGACTTATTGAATTAATAACAGGATCACGAATGTATTGGATCTGTACTTGAGGCTTGAAATATTAAGGTCGTTACCATATAAATGTTTTTTTTTTCAAATACAAAACTAGCATTTCTCACGAGCTCTGCCCGTGTAGTTGAAAAATATTGGATTTTTATACCAACCCTTTTTGATTTTATAAAAAGTTTTCGGGACAACTTATTTGTAATGTGAATGAGTCATTAATCTGTCAAGTTGTTCATTCGATTTTTAACACACCATTGATTTTATCTAAATACTATTATAAATGAATTTTTCAGCGCTGTAAGGATTTGCATGAAATTTAGTACACAGATAAACTAAACATATGAAATAGCACATAGGCAACTGTTAGACCTAGACGCACCCAAATAAAGCGAGAGGAAGCCGCTACTAAAAACAAAACATCTCTACATATAATAAAATTCTAACTGAGCCGAATCTTTACATTAAATATTTTTTGGAAAATCTTATTAAATAGACATTATTATCGATACAGAAGCCGAATCTAGAATTTAGTTTTTAGAATTTTTGTCTATCTGTCTGTCTGTGACCGCATCACAGAAAAATCACTGGAGGCATTTTGATGAAATTTGGTATGATGATGCTGGTTATCTGAGCTAAAATGTAGGATACTTTTTACTGCGGGAAAATATCTCATCTCTAAGAAATCTAAACTAAACGTTAAAACCTAAGTAGGGACGAACCTAAGCGGTGCGAGGGCGAATCGCTAGTATAAAATAAAAATATTGTTGTAAATTAAAATTGGAAAAACGTATAAGAAAATATGATGCAAAAGGATGTCATGGGGTTACACTAATATGAGGGCATGTAAATAAGTATAATAAGAACCCGTCAGCGAGTTACTTTGTCATTCATGAGCGGCTCGTTATCATACGCTGTCTCATCGCAATTTTTATATGAATTTTAAACCAAGCGTCTCTTGTAGTGACCTGTATAACTTTTTGCCATTTAATGCTGTAATCTGTTGGGAGATGACTAATCTGTTTTGTTTCCTTATCTTTAGCCTTAAGATCTTTGAGTTGTTGTGGCTTAGCTTATAAGGTCGGATGGTACCGGTTTAATTCTTGTACGTTATATATGTGCGTTACAATTTACATAAAACGGAATATTCGCCGCCCAGGAGTGGAATTGTGTGATGCCATGTAAAGATATTTATATTTTGACATAATTTTTAAGTAATCAAAACTTATTATTTGTATACTGCTTGGGTAATGGAAGACCGACACTAACACTAGGTAAATTGGATTTTTTCTTCTATTAAAATTTTGAATAATGACTATTTCATCGTAATTTATTGTAACATGCCTTTCTACACCAAAAAACACTCATGTGCTTTGTTCTCATAATAAGATGAAAATCAATATTACATTTTTTTATCTTATATATATATATATATATATATATATATATATATATATAAGATAAAAAAATGTAATATTGATTTATGCCTCGGTGGTGTAGTGGCTAGCATGTACGGCTGCACACCCGGAGGTCCTGGGTTCGAGTCCCGGGTCGGGCCAAGTTTAGTTATTGAGTCTTCCTGTATAGTAAGTCTCAGTAACAGCCCGGAGTTGGGAAGTTGGCGGTGTTTCACCCCCGTGCCTCGGAGAGCACGTAAAGCCGTCGGTCCTGCGCCTTAACTCTCACCGGTCGTGTCGAGTGGTCGTCCCACCGGAGTATGAGAGCGATAGGAATAGAGAGTGCACTTGTGTCTGCGCGTACACTCGAGCACTATAATATCTCCTGCGCAGTTGGCTAATCTCATTGAGATTGGCCGCCGTGGCCGGAATCGGCTAGGAGAACATCATCATATATATATATATATATGTATATATATATATATATATATGGATGAACTAAATTTGGAAAGGAATTTGTAGCAAATTACCAAATTTTACTTTGATAAACAGAATTTCTTGTAAAGCTCAAATCTTATGGGGAACCTTAATAGCACTCGCTCACGCGATCTCCTTTCAAGTCAGCTGTTACACTTTCTTACATTTTTTGGTGTGGAATCTGACATGACTTGCACGTCGCTGTTATAGTGAAGTCGGCATTAATTTTCTTTATTTCATTACAGGTACGTATCTACACTTTTTCAATTGTTTTGGTAGGAAACTTATTTTTATTTAATATACATTTTTTTTGTTTTGAAACTTACCATCCATTTCATATAAAGCTTCTTAAACGTAAGCAATTTAAGCCTTAAATAAGAAATTTTAAAGAAAAATAGTTCATAAAGAAGCTAATATTAACGCCAGAAATGACGCAAAACCGCCAAGAGTGGCGTAAAAGTATTAGGAGGGCTGACCCCAAATAGGGAAAAAGCCAATGGATTGATTGAAAGAAACGAATATTCGAATTAGATTCTATAGGCGATTTATACGATAAATAAATAATGTTTAATACATACGTATGCATAGTATAATAGGGAAATCTATTGAGCCTAGCTTATTTAGCATGACTGCAATCATGATGTTATATAAACATTGTTTTATGACTTATGCCCAATATACGGAAATTTTTTATGAACTTCCTCTCCTAAACCTCAAATATATTAAAATAATATTGCAGAAACACCAGTTAAGCATAATAATAATAATAATCTTTATGGTCCAAAAAGTACAGCTTACAATATATTTTATATCTGACGGTAACTCACGCTAGGCAAAGCCTGTATCGTGAGTACCAAGATGAATTAATTATATATCAAATTTAAAATATATTCTCGGAAAGCAGACAACGTCTCTTCGTACTGGTATGCATTAAGACGGTTTCCAAATCTAAATTTTCCTTTAAATATATCTAATATATACCATTTATACATTTACAGTATATAATTTGTGAGACAGATAATTTCCATACTAGACGCAGAATTAGTTTGAACACGTTTGCATAAGCTGTCTTCAGGATGATCTAGAATGACATTCAGAGTGAGCGCGCACTTTGTAAAGTACATCGACCGTTTATTACATATTTACAAATACTACTAAATAACGATATAATAGTTACTTAAGGAAATTATATATTATTTATATGTAGATAGGTACCTATCTACATATAAATATTATTAATTACTGAATTTATCAAAAATTTTAAGAGTGATTCCTTGCTTTTGATTTTTCTAAAATTATTATCTCTATTTCTTATCAGTGTTAATTAATTTCAATAACATAATATTAATTTATAAATGTGAAAGTGTGTTTATTTGTTTGTTTCTCCTTCTTTCACGTCGAGACAGAGTGACGGATTGGCGTGATTTTTTGTGTGGAGATAGTTGGAGGGCTGGAGATTACTTTTTACCGCGGAAGATTATCTCATTCCCACGGGAAAACACGTTATAATATATCCCACAACAACTGATCATACCTATGTTTATATATAATACACATAATACCTAAGTATATAGCCTGCCTATTCCATACTAACTGTTAAAACGTACCTAGGAACGAACCCGAGGGACGCGAGGGGGAGTCGCTAGTAGATAATATTATAAATACTGGTACTATATCGAAGTATTAAAGGTATACTTTATTTATAAACAAAAGTAACTCACAAAATATTTTGGCTTAGTGCATAGTTTGTATGTTATACATAACCTAAAAGAACGTCTGCAACTTAAAGCTTACGCAAGCAAATATCGCATCTAGTTATCTTTTAATAGAATAATATATACTAAATACGGCTATTATGTATGTAATAACAGTATACAAAATAAATGCACGCTACTTACGTATACGATGATGATGACTAGTCACAATATTACGTACGTCTGCGTGTGTAACAGCCTGATAACTCTCAGGAGTCTCATTTGGGTGTCGCGGAATGTGTTATGCGACTAATGAATTATATATCACCATATAAAATATTTGTGAAATATTTTCTTGCACTTGCTACGTTAGTGTTACGCCTAGATTAATCTCTTTTAGGATATTATTATAAACTAGCGATTTATCCTCGTTTCGCACATCTCGTTTTTTTGAGCGTAGCCCTAATCCTTTTTCTAAAATAAAAGTAGCCTAAATTACTCCTTATAACATCAACTATATGCCAGTGAAAGTCCCGTCAAAATCAGTCCAGCTATTTCGGAGATTAGTCGGAACAAATAGACAGACATACAAAAAGGTTAAAAATTGTTTTTCTTATAAGTACCGTATATAGTTTCATATTCATATAGTAAAAAGCTGTTATTTTGACATTACAAACAGACACTACAAGTTTATTTACCTGTATAGATAGCACGATATTGCATGAATCTATTCAAATAAGCGATTTAATATTGAGCTGTTTAATTAAAGGGAAGACAAACCGCTGGCTGCCGCCGTCATTACGGCGTCTAATATCATCATTGTGTATTCATTTGTCACTTTGTGACTTCACGTAAATAATGGTGAAGCATATGAATAGCGCTGTTAGACAAGTCGTTTAAATTGTTTTTGCGCCTTACATATTCAGGTAATAATTATGCGTGAAATTTTGTCGATTTGATATTAAACATTTAAATTATTAGATTTTAGACCTCGGGGTTGTATGAGTCATACAAATGTTTATGTCCAATGTTATTATTTATAAATATAAATAAATATGTTGCGACATTAACACACAGCACCATCTCGTTCCATGGTAAGCTACGAGGCTTGTGTTATGGATACCAGATAGTCGATACACTACACATATATAACTTTAAATACATACATATTATAAATATAAAAAAATACCCATGACTGAAGTACAAACATCCTCATTACACAAATGAATGCCCCCAGCGGGACTCGAAACCGCGACCGCTGGCACAGCAAGTAGGGTCAATGTAAACTGAGCCAAACGTGTCGTCAAAATGTTACATAGCTATCCCTCATACATGTTTTATACTTTATCGTAATTCAAGCAACACCAAGTGTAATTGCTAGTTACATAATAATTAAAACCTAGTGGTGAATCTGTGCGTGGCGCAGCACTTCCGCAATCCTGAGGGCCCCTCAAGGAGTCTTGTTTTGTCAGCTTTTGTGTTCAAGGGCGTAAGGGCTCTCGCGGTGTCGCTTTTCACATGCTAGCTGTCCAGTGGTAGAGCAGGGCCATAATATTAATATATCGAACTACTATTATTAATAGGAAAGTTTTTATGTATGTTGTATGTTTGTTACTCCTTCACGATGAAATGGCTTAACGGAATTGGATGAAATTTATTATAAATATAAACCTTCCTCTTGAATGATTCTATTTATTAATAAGACCGCATTAAAATCCGTTGCGTAGATTTAAAGATCTAAGGATACATAGGGACAGACAGACAGCGGTAAGCGACTTTGTTTTATACTATGTAGTGATTTTTTTTTTTATATTTCGATAGTTCAATTTTGATGTTACATTCTTGGAATAATTACCTATTACTTTGTTTTGTTTTGCTATTAAGCTCGCTAGTGAAGCGATATTAAATATACACTATAAAATTCATATTAATATTATAAATGCGAAATGTGTTTGTTTGTTTGTTTGTTTGTTTGTTTGTTTGTTTGTTTGTCCTTCTTTCACGTCCAAACAGAGTGACGGATTGGCATTTTTTTGTGTGGGGATAGTTCGATTGCTGCAGAGTGACGTAGTCTACTTTTTACCGCGGGAGATTATGTCATTCCCACGGGAGAACACTTCATAATACAACCAAACAAATTATTTATGATCAGAATTACTTGAAACTTGGTATAAATGCTCTTCAATACAATTAAATAAATACGTGTCTAAACCTATCTTTTTAGAGTTTGTAGTTTTAGCGCGAGTGAAACCGCGGGTTCTGCTAGTATAGCATAAGTATTCTATTTCATTTTTTTTAAGTTTTTCAATAACTATTATTTTTAGTATAGATTTTTTAGTACAATGGTTGCTTGGCTTTAGTCCGGGAAAAATTGGCATTACGCACGGGTAAATCCAGCGATTTGTATTATAATATCTGATTTCAGCCTCTTTTTTTCGCCTCGTATTTATTATTCAATGTCAAATAAACTTCAACCATTTATCTACGAAACGTAATTAAGGTCTACATAAAATTAATCTTTAATCTCGATAAGAATATTATATATCAGGAAAGTGAGTTTGATATTTCTTTAAGTGAAACGGACTTTGAAATTCGAAATAGAGATGGCTTATATCCTAAGATTAATAAAAAAAAAACTCCTTTTTACCGGACTGCGGCGAAGCCCAAAGGAGGGTTATGTGTTTGAAGTGTATGTAAGTATGTAGGTAGGGTAGGTTTAATTTTATATTTTTGTTCTCGACGTTTTGAATATTATACTACAGCAGACATGGTCACAGGAGTCTCCGATCCGAGAAAATCCGAAAAGGTTTTCATTGAAAATATAGTCTAATTGCCCGCGGCTCCGCCCGCGTTCAGATGACCAAAAACCAAATTCTTAGGTTTTACATATTAGTATAATCTTACAGTGCAGTTTTTGTATTTTTTCTCAGAAATGAGATATTTTCATACCAAATTTCATCAAAATCCCTCCAGTGGTTTCTATGATGCGGTAACAGACAGACAGACAGACAAAAATTCTAAAAACTATAGATTCGGCCTCTGTATCGATAATAATGTCTATTTCAATAAGATTTTCCAAAAAATATTTAATGTACAGATTCGACTTGGTTACAATTTTATTATATGTATAGATATTATATTTTATAATCTAAATATATATGCTCTAAATTAAAAAAAATATGTATACCAAGAAAAAATTAAATAAATAAGTACAGAAAAGATACATAATGTTTAATAATTAAGTTCATACTTTACATGTTAAAAATTTGAAAAGATCTAATTACTCAACCAGTGCCGCAAAAAGACTCAGTCAGTATTCATATAAAAAGTTGAAAAGTTAGAATTAATCTGTAGGCCAATTTTCTGCTGTGACGTCATGTGACATGATTTATGATCGTCAACGTGACTTCGTTTATCTCCACCTGAACCTGAAAGCCACGGGGAAAAGTCTTATCACATTTTGTGAAGGCTTGTTTGTTAGCTGATACAGTGAAAAATATTTTTAAAGTTATTTTTAAAAGTAAATCTAATTAGTTAATAATAAAATATTTTATAATTTGTCATGTTAAAAGTTTTAACGTAGCACGATTACAGTATCAAAATAGATATCTTTTTAGAAAGTATTTTTTTATGTTTCTTTATAAAATATATGTGGATGTTGAAATTTTCGTGTTGAAAAGTTTTGTTAGTTTACACATCATTCGTATACGTTTTAGGTCATTAGTAAGGACTAAATTTTACCTCATGCGGGAATCAAATTTGTGATAGGATATGGCTTTGCTTCTGTCACCAGACGAATTATGTTATTTTTAAAACTATCACTACTATTAAATATTTAAACTATAAATTTGCATTAATATGCATATCATTTGAATAAATTTTGCTTCAAAAATAACAGATATCGTTGTGCAGGTGGAAATATTAAGCAGAAGTAAACCTCTAGAAGAGATTTATTGCTATTAAAATTCTTCCTGACAGCGAATATTTTACAATCATAAAACCGTTATAATTCTTCGATTTTGATTAAGTAAATTATTGTCTCGTAAGTCAAAAAACTTCACAATATTAAATTTTAAGTTATTAATAACTGGTCTTGGCACGCGGCATTGCTCGCGTGATAAGTGACACGCGGTTCAACATTAGCCTCTTCGATCCTAGGATGCGAGGTTTGTTCTGAAAAACTAACAGACAGAGTAACTTTCATATTTATATTATTAGTATTTTAAGAAAACTTTGATAAATAGCATTTATATATAAAATTATAGTGTCGGCTTGATAATTATTTAGTATACATTTGTTATGAATTTGAAACATATTGTGAAATAATTACTATTAACGCTACATTAAGTTTTAATAGACTATACTGAAGAAAATGAGATAAAATAAGAATAAGGAAAATGGAATTTACCACTATTAGTCTATTACGAAAATGACAAATAAATATATTTTTTCTAAAATATCTTTTAAAGTAGTACATATTTTTCTAAACTTCATCTACTGCTACTGCATAAAAGCTATCGATAACAATAACATTAAAACTGAGTACTAGGTCATTGTAAATCTGTGTACCTACTTAATTTGAAGCAAAATCCGTCCAGCCATTTCAGCGTAAAGGAGTAACAAACATATAACACACATACGAACTTTCACTTTTATAATAGAAACTAGGAGAACCCGCGGCTTCGCTCGCGCTAAAACTACAAAAATACTCTAAAAAGATAGGTTTCATACAAAATTTCATCCCCTACTTTACCCTCTTATGGGACGAATTTCAAAAAAATGCTAAAGTAAGTATTTTTATAATACCAAGTTGCAAGTAATTCTTATTATAAATTATTTTTGGGTTGTATTTTAACGTGTGTTCCCGTGGGAATGACATAATCTCCCGCTGTAAAAAGTAACTTATGTTACTCTCCAGCCCTCCAACTATCTTCACACAAAAAATTATTCTGTTTCAACGTGAAAGGAGGACAAACAAACAAACTCTTTCACATTTAAAATATTATTATGGATGTGGTAGTTTAATAACAAAACAAACAGATTATCTGATTTAAACATGAATATGTTATTTAAAATAAGGATGCAAGTATATGATAATATGTTCATAATGACCCTCGAGGGACCGGCGCGTAGAGGGCCGGCCATTTAATATAGGGGGAGCAGAAAACATAAATTGTAAGGAAAAATTAAATGCACTAAACGTGCTCAACATTTCTACTGCACTATCTCTACCTGTACTTTTATATAATTTAGTGTTATTTTATTTTATTATTTTTGAACTAATGACTGAGATCATTAGGGACTCCTCCGTCTATACTATTGACCAACGATAGAAAATTGAGAGTGCTAAATCTCTTCTTTTGTTTAAAAAATTAGATTATTGTGAAGTAATTTTTAAAAATTTTTTTATGAATAATTGTCAACCCTAAAACTGGTTCACTTATTAATTTATTAAATGAATACAAATTTTGATTAAAAACCAATTCACGTACTAAAAATAGCAATTAAGAGGAGAGGCTTTATTCAGTAGAACATAATACCTGCTTGATAATTAGAGCCGACCGCGGCCTCAGCAATCAAATTGTACCATTAAAATCCATTTACCACGTTATATTATGTTTTGTGACTGAAAAAACAAAATACTGTTAATAAAACCATTGCATTAAAACGCTTTAAAAGCTATTCCTATATCGTACATTCGAAATACAAACGTAAATTGTCCAATTTTATATTTATCACAACATGCTGCTTTATAAACGACACGTTCGGCTCAGTTTGTAGTGACCTTACTTGCTGTACTGACGGTCGCGGGTACGAGTGCCGCTGCGGGCATTTATTTGTGTGATGAGCACGAATGTTTTACTCCAGTCATGGGTTTTTATATTTATAATATGTATGTATTTAAAAGTTATATATTATGTGTAGTGTATCAACTATCTGGTATCCATTACACAAGCCTCGTAGCTTACCATGGAACTAGATGATGATGTGTGTCAATATCCCAACAAATTTATTATTAAACAAAATTGTTTTTCAACGGGCTTTTTTGTTTTTGTAATCAAACTCTGTCATTCGAATTGACTCTATAAAATAACAGTCTCTTATAAACGACAAAAGAATGTACATAAAATCAGAAGCTGCAAATTATAATGGAACTTTGCGATGAAGAGATGCGGCGTGCCCTTCCTCTGTAGACCCACCCTTATTCGCCCTTCACTAGATTTAAATAGAACGATATTATACCGATTTGAAATATAAAGGTATAGGAAGTATATTACAGTTCATATTTTGAACCGTGAAAGAAAACATCCGTTTAACTCAGCGTCAATGAAACGGTAGGCAATGAAAGTAGCGCTAGGAAAATTGTAGACGAGATAGAGATATGTTTATGTATGGAGTGAGATAGAGAGGGAAGGTCGTCGAGGGGTAAATTTCCCTCTCGTTTGGATAGACGGTAGCGTCAGTAATAATTTGAAGTTCGAGGGTGGCGGTCGTGCAGTGTAAGAGGACGTACAGTGGCAACCACGTGTGCTATCGTAATATCTGTGCTGTGTTTTTTGTGTTGTGTTCTAGGGAATTGGTAGGAAAAGCTTTGTGAAGGTATGTACGTCCATCCTTTCATTATTATATTGATAATATAGTTGTTTTTTTTTTAATATATTTTAACATACTCATAACACTTGTATACAATATATTACATACATGTATGTTAAATCTAATTTATATTTCGAAGTAAACTTCCTAAGTTGTCTCGAGGCGTAAATAGCTTTATACTATTGCTAAATGGGGCCTGAAAGACCGCAACAGCCGCGGAAGTAAACAATCTGTTTGCCGTCTTACAACTTTGAAATTAACATTGAAATCAGTTGACTGTTTAGAGGGTCTTAATGTAAATAAATTCTGAGGAAAAATTACTAATTTACAATGGAATTTTGCTTTTTTATTAAGATATGTATATTAGTTTTTAAAATATATTAATTATATATGTTTACAAAGTATTAGTATTAATAATGTAGTACTTTGCACATATAAAAGTTTGGTTATGGTTCACTTTATGTTTTATTATTTACTTTCAACTATTTAAGCTTTGACTAACAAACTATTGTTTCTTCATTAGTAAGTAATAGTTAGGCCTAAAATGCGTAGTAAGTTATTAATGTATGTACATTATAAAACGAAATATCGTGAATTTAACTAACAGTTCGAAAAATGTCTAACTCCGAAGCAAAAAATATATATATATTTAAATTTTAAATATCTAATCTAAGCATATAAAGATAATCTACTCTTTATTATTTATTATATAGAGAAAAGATTTGTATGTTTGTAACAAATAAACTCAAAAACTACTGGACCGATTTAGATCAAATGTGGTAAGAAGATAGTTTGAGACCTTGGGTAGGAAAGATATTTTTATTCCGGAGATCACCCCGCAAGGGCGTGAAGATGGGGATGAAAGTTTGTATGTATATAAATGTTAACAATATGTTCATAAATGTCTTTGTGTCTAATTTAAATAAAAAATATTCATCAATTCGTCATAATTTAACGAAATATTTTATATGAAGTGTAGTTTCATTTACAAAGTTGTTTGTCATCGACACACAGCGCGATGTTTACCAGCTTTGAAGAAAGATTTATGGCAGCTATAATTTATTCGATACTCACGTGGTAATAAATTTGTTGGAGAATTATTAAAAAAATATGTTCGATTAATTTTCAATTATATATTTTTAGTCTCTAAAAGTAAGCTAAAGAATTAAAAATGTTAAATACTGGGTTTAAACTTGTCATTATAAAACATTTAATTAAAAAGGCTATGAAAATGAAATAGATTCTTCAATTTTCAAAAATTCGAAATACATCAAGAATTTCATTTCACGTGTAGAAAAACCATTTGCTTAAAATATTATACATATTTCACAAATTTTTTATACACTTTTTACTGGTTTTATAATTAATTATAGAAGCGACTTCATAAAGTTAATATCACAAAGCTATCATACAAAATATATAGAGTTATTTAATTGTAACACAACAAAGTCGTATTAAAACTTACGCCACGTGCTCCGCCAACAAAATAGAAGGTAATTCGGTACGTGCTTTATATATTTCCTTTATTTCCTGAACTAAATAAAGCTTAATTAGTCTGGAGTTAAATTACGTTTTGACTAAACATTATGACTTAGTGGTAGTGTTTCGGATCGGTAAGAGACTGTAGGGGTTTGATGGTTGTCCTTAATAATATTTTTTCTATAAAAAATAATTACAAAAATAACTATATAATAATAAAAATAATATTATCTATATATGTATATAAATAGGCTAAGACACAATAGCTGAGTTCTTTTTCTCCTGTGTTTGTCAACGGATTTTCTTTTTTTACTTTGTTTAGTAGCTATTGAGGAGCTTTAGTGATAGCAATAAAAAAATTTAGAAACACGTTTTTTAAAGATATCTTTATAATATATCCTCTATATAATATATTTTTAAATTGTCAAAAATGATAATGGTCGAACGTCGACCATGGGGCGAACGCTAGTTATTAAACAAACTACCTACATAAAATAAAACATAAGATTTAGATCAACAAAGACAGACATTTTTGAATTCACCATACAAGTGTATATAATACATGACATCTTCAAAAATTGTAAGCAAATTCTCTTTTCTCATGGGACTACTTATGCAATTAAAAAAATACTTCTAAAGGCGACGTATCGTTGTAGTTATCTAATTAACTAAACTTAATAATTCTTTAGCATGTAAAGTGATATAGCCATGTACATAAGTACTGAGTAAATAAAAAAGAAATGAAGCGTGTTGCAGTGTAACGCTTGAGCGAAGCCGGCACATAACACTAGTTTATACTTGTAATAAAATCCTAACATGAGTCGAATTTGTACATTAAATATTTTATTGAAAATCTTATATCGATATAGAGACCGAATCTATAGTTTCAGAATTTTTGTCTGTCTTTGTCTGTCTGTCTGGGACGCATCACGAGAAAACCCCTGGACAGAATTTAATGAAATTTGGTATGATGATAGCTGATTATCGGGGTCAACATATAGGGTAGTTTCTACTGAATCCGAGAAATCCGAGAAATCTTTACTAACGTTAAAATGTGCTAAGGGACGAACCCAAGCGGAGCGAGGGTGAGTCGCTAGTACATACACTAATAAATCTATACACAAGTCTAGTTCTGGACTCGGTACGATTTCCCTATTTCAAACGGGATATGAAAGCAAATAAACAAATGAACTTTCCGTATAAAGACTATCTGAAATGAAACGGTAAACGAAAAATCTGCTTTTTGTGCATCAACAGCCCTTGTGGGTTCACCCCTTTCATTATTCGCTTACTTGGCTTACGTATAGCGTCTTTATAACAGACGTTTTCAGATCTATTGTGAAATTTCTTGAAGATTTATTAAAATATGATAGAAAATTGGTCTGGATATTAAATTTTCTAGATCTTTTCAAGTTTGAAGCAAGTTTATGAGATTTTGAAACATTTATATATAATAGGTGTAAGGCATTCGCAGGCATAGGTATACATACATACATGTGCATGTATTAAAATATTTAGATATATTTTATTATTTTTTTGCACATTCCGGCGTGTCTTTTTTTATTTTAATATGTGTATTTATGTAAAATAATTAATATAATTATTTCTAAGATTTCTTATGTCACGATATGAATAAATCGCGGAACAGGATACAAAACTAATTTGTACGTCTTATGTCCGCTTCTCTGCTTGCATGATGTTAAATAAGCTATAAAAAATATTAAATCTCACTGGTAGTTTAAGAGATTAACATGAACAAATAAACAAAAAAACTAAATAATCTCTACAGATTTATAATATTTATACTACATACTGACGTAATCTATTGAAACAACGCATGTATAATACTGACTTTGGCCCTCCTGGTCTCACCCTTTCCATTATCTGGTTATTTACGACTGCACCCCGTCTTGAAACTACTAGGACCCCTTCAAGGCCTTCAAATTAGAACTAGGAGCTTTCGATCACTTTACAGAAAAGCTTTTGAGCGTAAAATGGAAATATTGCTTGTTAAAATAATTCGTGATTGAACAGCTAATACTTAGTCATTATTAATTTAATAAACTAAGCCAAACTCAGCTACTATATACATGCATATATTCGAGTCGAATCTGTACACTAAATATTTTTATTAAAATCTGATGGAAATAGTCATTATTATCCATACAAAAGCCGAATCTATAGTTTTTAGAATTTTTATCTGTCTGTCTGGGAAACGCATCACGATGAAATTTAGTTTGACGGTAACTTATAGGATTCTTTTTACTGCTACTACTTGGAAAATATCTCATTTCTAAAAAATCTATATTAACTGTTAAAACGTACTTAGGGACGCACCCGAGCGGAGCGAGTGTGAATCGCTAGTTTTATCATAAAATATAAACTGTAAAATATAAACAGTCACATATCATAGTTCTATATTCAATTAGGTAAAAGGCATTTATTTTAATAAGTATAAAATACGTTGAAGACGAGCTTATATTGTACGGCTTCTTTAGAATCTGAGCGACGTTAGACGTAAAACGCTTATTGTTGTGATAAAAATAGATATTTATATTGGAATGAAAAAAGAATAATTTTTTAGATGTAAATATTCTATACAATGTTAAGTATGTTTTAGCTTAGAAAATAATTTAAAATACATTATTTATCTATGCAAATAAATAAAATTGAAGTGTCAGTTTGTAATGTCACAACAATGTCTTTTTGTTAAATGCAGAAATTTTTTACAGTAATACTTATATTACGTACGGTATATACGGCACTTATAAGAAAAAAAAAACATTTCTTTAATTTTTTGTCTTTGTCTGTCTGTTTGTACCGGCTAATCTCCAAAACGACTGCACCGATTTTGACGGAACGTTCACTGGCAGATAGCTGATATTATAACGACTAACCCTAAGTTACTTTAATATCAGAAAATGTTAAAAGTCATGAAATTGAGAAAAAAGTGTGTTCGTGCGTGCTACTGTGGCCGTTGCAGTAATATTAGATTATTTAAATCTATTTGGTTTAAAATAGAAATAAAAATTATGCATATAATTGAACGCCTTTGTTAAATTTTGTCAAAAATGTAATTAATATATAAGGCTATTAAAAAAGGTCTTAATCAAAATAGAAAAGTATAAAAAGGAGTGTGTGTATGTATTTATGTGCGTATACTATTCACGCTAAATGAGTTATATACCTACATCAATGTATACTTAGAGTAACTCGTTAGTTTGAATATGTGTTTTACTTTTTTTTAATCTTTGTATATAAAAATCGATGTATGTATGTGTGTCCCCTATTGACTCCAAAACGGCTGAAGCGATTTTTATGACATTTTCCGGCAATCTTCAGATTAGCCCAGCGGGTGATTCTGTAAAGTTTGGTAGCGATCGGAATTTTATATTATTTTGATCGGGAATAGAACCCGTGATAATATACATAAATACAGTAATACTACGACTTACGCTACCCCGTTTTACGCGAATTCGGAGATACGCGGTTTTTCTTTTTGTTTGCCGCGCGCATCAGCTCTCCCACTCCGCCATGTTAGTGTTCCGTTTACGACAGGTTCGAAAGTGTTCCGCGTGGAATTGTTTTACGTCCGAAGTGCGTTTTATTGATAGCTTCTAATTATGTCATCCAAAAGAACAAAAAATGAGTCATTTGAACCTAACAAGAAAAGAAAAACACTTTCTTTGGAGCATTAGCTGAACTTTATCAAAGACTTTAAAGCAAAAATAAAAATTCGTGAATTGCCGGAATCAAGCATCAAAACAGACTGGACGGCAACGGACATTAAAACTTAAGTCCGACTTAACGACATCCAAATATCTTCGGTTTACGTTGTTTTATTCATAACAATGAAAAATCTTCTATTGTCTAACATTTTATTACACATATTTCTTCTAAATTACTGCTTTCTTTAGACTCTGGTCCCGATTAAACATACTTTATATGTATTTATATGCAAAGATGAACCCGACTTACGCGAATTCGACTTACACGGTTATCCTTCGGTCCCATCTATCGCGTAAGTCCGGGGTATTACTGTACATTCATTTATCTAAAAACGATATTTTATAAGTACGTTGTTGTCCCATTAGAAGTATATTTGAAGCCGTATCTATTTTATACATTAACGACTTATTATTTCTATTGTACCTATTTGTAATGCTTTAACATGAATCAAAGAAAGATCGATTTTTATAGCTTTCCGTGCGGTCTACGATTTATTGTTATTTACGACTGCATCACATTTTTATCAATTTAACTGGTTCTTTTGCTTGTTGTAGTAATAATATTTTAATTGTATATATACAATGCCTTTAACCATAATTCTTATTGCGTAGGAATGAACATTTATTAGACAATTGATTTTAATGCGAATTTGCTTCGCTATATGGTACTAGCGACTTACCCTAGCTTTTATTGGCTGCAGGGATGCAAGAATCTTTTGTCTTTACGTTTTATTCTTATATTTAAAACCTTTTAGGCAACCACCAATAAAAAAGTCAACGGTCAGGTTTTTTCCTTCAATTAAAGCTATTATGATTTCTGACAGTAATCATATTTTATTTAAATGAAATGTGATTATTAAAACACTCGACGCTAATGTAGCTTCTCATTAGACAAAGAATTTTCAGAACCGGATCAGTAGTTTCAGAGATAGTCCCCTACTTACAAACTTACGAACTTAACTTCTTTATGATTATAATTATAGTGTAGAATAGCTTTCGCCTGTGGCTGACTAATTAATTTCTTCGCTCTTGAGAGTCGTTGCGAGACGTTAGATAGCGCATAGTGTATACCTTTTGGAATAACTAGGCAAAAATAACTTTTTAGATCGAATTAGTAGTTCCTGAGATTAGTGCGATCAAACAAACTAACGAGAGGACAAACAAACAAACAAGCCAACAAACAAACACACTGACTAACTAACTCTGCCGTTTTATAGTATTAGTATAAATAACACAATTTTACCATCATAAAATGTTACATTATTATGGAATGCAATCGATTTATGTCCAAAAAAATATCTCACATAAATATATCTCATATGAATCTCATTAAATAAGTGCTAATGAAAAAACAAAGCTTACAATTTTTTAAAAAGCTTTCAAATTGCTAAATCAGTTAAAATAAATAAAGTTTATATATCGTATATTTTGCTTGTGTTCATTTTTACTCTGTGGTCGCGCCAATGTCAAGGGCAAGCCATTTCACCATCCTCTGTTATTACACATGCCTTTGCATTTTCGCAAATTAGCTTTGGTGTTTGGGTTGAATATACATATTTAAAATATACATATCCTCGCCTTAGAGATTTGTTTAAACGATGAATACTTGTTATACTTTACAGTAGACAGTTATATACATATAATATTTTACAAACAAAGCGTTATTTCTAAGTTTAATAAACAAATATCATTGATATACATACCAACATAAGTATATAATTGACTCAGTTCTGGCTACAATATTGATTTAAAATGTCGTTCCTTACAACTAGTGTCGACGAGAACTCGAGTCGTACATATGTACTTGTAGTACCGGTGTGAGAATTTAGCCCAAAAATATCTTATTGCTACATTAAATAAGAAGGCTTCCCGATACTTCGAATGCTTTACAGCAAAACCAAAGATCAAAATAAATCTGCAAAAAAATCCAAAAAGATCTCTATATTCAAGATATAATTAGTCGAAATACTTACCGTAAAAGGCAATAACGGCTCACGCGACACGTCACGTAAAAGTCGCATAAATCACATTTACGGCAGCAGGTTCGATTCCGGACCGTAAGCATTACATTATGGTAATCATTTCGAGCTTTCTTATAGCTGTTCTAGTTTCACGGGGTCAAAAATGAACAATTTATACTTCCATATGTATATTGTATAACTAGCGATGATTCTTTAAATTGACGTAACTTTTTTATTTATGAACCGATTGAAATAAAACAAATACTAAATGTTAAGTAAAGATTACCACAATATATTAGTGAAAACCGTTACCAAATTGGTTTAGCCGTTTCTGAGATTAGCGCGCACAAACCCACAGACAAAAAGACAAAAATTCTAAAAAACATTGTTTTGGGTTCTATTGCGTAAATAAAGACCCCCAATGACAGTTTTTCTCAAATATCTTCCATGTAAACACACAGCGATCAGTTACACTTTTATTATATGTACATATACATATATTAATATATAAATAATTCAATGTAACTTTGTCGGATTCCTAAAATTTAGCATACATGTAATAACACATATATCTAGGCTATTCTTTGGTACCTACCTAAGGACGCATCTGAACAAAGCAAAAGTTAAATATACCACTATAACTGCAATTTTCAAATAATATTTTGACATGATTAGTATCTGCATGATAGCCATTTGCGCAAAACTCCACCACATGGCCTCTTTGTGAGCTCACAATATGACAGGACAAATCGATATTTGAATGGAGATTATCAGTTTAGACTATCGAGATGTTTCTTATTTTCAACCGACTTCAAAAAGGAGGAGGTTCTCAATTCGACTGTATGTTTTTTTTTTTTTTTTTTATGTTTGTTACCTCAGAACTCCGTCATTTATTAACCGATTTGGAAAATTTTTGTTTTGTTGGAAAGGGTATACTTCCAGATTGGTCCCATTTAAATTTCAAAAAAAAAATACCACCCCTAAGGGTGGAAAAACAACTAATGATGAATTTAACCTACTTCTAATTGTCATATTGACTTGAAACTTTGCAAGTATTTCTATTTCCGTTGATAGTACAGTGGTTCGGTGTTGTTGACCTGATCTGATGGCAAGGCCAGAAGGTGGATAGGTGGAACTCTTCAACGGCTAATAGTAGATACTTTGAGTTTGGGCTTATTTTGTTTGATTTGACAAGCCTAACACGTTAGAATTCTTACTGTGCTACTACTGTCTACACTAAAAAGGGAAAAATAAAAACTTTTTAACAAAAAAATAAAAACCGACTTCAAACAAAAGCACTAAAAAGTAAAAAATAACTGATTGGTAGTTTTCATTTACTATACATACCTAATCAAATATTTTCGAAGTCGGTGTGCTTTGGCTAAGTAATTAAAGCCTACCTATTAAATACATACCTAATCAAATATTTTCGAAATCGGTGCCAGCCCATACAAAGCAAAGGCACCTACGATATAGAAAACCTTATCTAAATACAAAACTTGATCTAAATAGTAAGAATCGTTACAAGAAGTGCTCATTGAATATTATAATTTAATTTAATTTTAGTGCGCGAGACGGACTCGCACTTGCCAGATCTTTTGTATATATTATGTACGCGATATCTTTTCCAATTGGAATACGATTGTAATAAATATTTTTCATTGTATAGGTATTCGAAAGGTGATATCAAATACATAACAAAAAAAAACACTCCGAAGGGTGATTTTGGAGTACATCTTTTTAATAAACACTCATCTAAGTTTAATAACTTCCACTAGTAACTTTTCCTACTTTGCTTATTTAAAGCGGAGTATATTTTGACTTTAGATTACTTTTCAGTACGATTATTAACACTAAAAAGTCTCATCCGCTATTTTTTAATTACCAATTATTCCAGTTATTACGACAGACTGTTAGTAGACACATGATTGACACTGCAAAGTGCTTATCGAATATTATGCCGCATTGCAGGTAACTTACGGCGGGAAGATAACTTGTATTGAGATTATATTAATATCACTTAGAGTAAGCTTCATCTAAATAATTTTGTTCTTGTGGTAGAAAAAGCCCTTCATGGTAAAACTTTTAAAGTTATTGTCGTCATTTTTGTTTTATTGACACATACCAAAATTCAAATAATTGTTAAAAATACTTTGTATATGTATGATTGTGCTTCCTAATCTTGAAAACAACAGCTGAAGTAGGCCACGTATTGACAGCTCTATTCCGGGACAAATGAAGACAATTTTTACCTACCAATCTCCTTCGTGTCTTTCCATTCTACGTGATATTAGCGAAGTAATCTGTGCTCGACTGCACGCAATGAAGCTATTAACAAGATAATTGAATTGAAGTCAACAATTACCTATAGATACAAAAACGTTACTTTAAGTACCATACAAGGTTTCATAGGTTTCGTATCGCTTCCACGGAAACTGACTGACTGACCACGATAAATAGGGACGAAATACTGACTGGTAAGACGGCAATGATTACTTGTACCGTTAATAGGATTAACCTAAATATTTGCAGTGAGCGAGATTTGAACTCGTGACATCGGGTATAGAACTAGATTTTTAGATGCATTATATACATATATATATATATAAGAAAATAATGTTGTACAAAATATTAAAACACATTACGTATTATTTTATCTTTAAAACTTACGGCTAACGTGTCCAATGTTAATTACCTAAAAATGCTAACGATATGTCATCTCACATGCACCATACGTTACTGGTACAGTTATCGACTCAAGTGTGCTAGAAATATGTGTTATACTTTTCATTCAGAATGTTAAAAATATCTTGTTTATAATAAAACTAGCAATTTACCCTTGCTTCGCTCAGGTGCGTCTCTTGGTAAACGGATTTGTTTACAACTTTATGAGTTTTGATTTTTTTTAGCGGAACCCTAATTTTTTTTCCCAAATAAAATCTGCCAGTGATAGTCCCGTCAAAATCAGTTCAGCCGTTTCGGAGATTACCCGAACAAACAGGCAGACAAAAATTTTAAAAACATCTTTTACTTATAAGTACCGCATATACTTTCATATGCATTTAATAAAAAGTTGTTATTTTGACATTACATTCAGACACTCCAATTTTATTTATCTGTATACATAAAACCTTTCTTGGCACTAAATTTGTAAAAGAAAGTTCAAGGATTAAATTAATTAATTGACAGTTAATCTAATCTAAGGGTCTACAAGAATTATATTTGCGCAAGATAATTCTTATATAACGAAGTTGAGTACAACAGAAAAATTTTTGAAAATTCATTCCCTAAAGGCAAAAAGGATTTGAATGTTATTATGGAAGTCTGACATTTTTGAAGTCGGAAATATGGAAATTAATGCTGAAGCTTCTACTCATAATGCCGATAGTCTAATAAGTCTTCTCTATATTATACTTTTCTAAGCTCGAGAGCGAAACTTATAATATAAATGAAGGCAGTGGTAGCCCAGTGGTGGTGACGCGCTCGCTTGGGTAACCGAGTTCAAACCCCGGGTCTCGTTCCTCTGATATTTTCATGTGCGAATCATTACCAACATAATTGCCTTAAGGTGAAGGAAAACATCGTAAGGAAACCTGCATGTCTGAACCTAGCAAGTTTACGAAAGATATGTGTAGTCCACTAACCCGCACTCGGCCAGCGTGTTGGACTATGGCCTGATCCCCCTGGTATTGAAAGGAGACCCTTACCCAGCAGAGGGACATCAAAAAAGGGCTGAATACAATAAAAAATCAGCTCTATAATAAAAAAAATCTACTGTGTTTTACGTAATACGTGCAAAAAAATATACAAAAAATATCGATTACCCTTAATATATAACCCTAAAACTGTAGTTTAATACTTTATTATATGTACGAATATATTAAAAACGTACACAACTTTTAATTATGACAATAATTGTCAATTTTCCCTCAGTCTAAAGTAAATGTATCTCAATAGTTCCAACAGTCGAGTCCCCGAGCTGTCCGCTGGCTGATAATTAAATGTGACACGGGCTTGGGGGATTCTATTAGCCATCCATTTATTACAATTTACATTGCTCTGTAAGTTTTGGCAGGACTTCTTGTCAAACTTGCCTTAAACCAATTAATTCATTTTGGTATAGTATACGTGTATTTGTGATTAATGAAGCGAATCGATTGTAATTAGCTGTAATTATTATTAAAAGCTCCATAATGTCGTTTAGGTATTGATAAGCATCTTTATTATCACCTCCAGGTAATTTTTTAAGAACTGAATTAAATTTCTAAGAAATCTATTGTTAACTGTAACGCCGGCGTGTCCGCGGTCGTGGAGGGATTAATTATTCTTAGGTTGACTAGACGCACGATAAAAAGTAACTCGATACTCTCATATGACATCTATAGAGTATTAGGCCATAGTCCACCACGCTGGCTCAATCCGAGTTGGTGGACTACAAATGTTTTCATAAAACTAGCTAGGTTTTCTCAGACATACAGTGGTAATTATGTTGTAAATTATTTGAACATGGAAAAAATAGAGGACCAGAACGGGGAGGCCGGGGTTTGAACTTAGATTTCCAAGCGAGCGCCTTACTCATAATTACTACCGTGTTTTTATGTCTCTTTGTAATTTGACGTAAATCCTTAGTTATTCTGCTACGTAAAAGAAAAATAAGCCAGCCAAAATTTTTGCAATTATATTATAAAAAATACCATTAAAATGTGTCTCATCTCAGCTCGTCGTTACTGTCATTGAAAATCGTGGTATCGGGGCTTAGTTTTTAATGTATGTAATCTTTGACTTCATACACAAAAAACCGAGTGTGGCTTTTAGCCAAAAAGCATACGTGTTTTCTTCTTTCACAAAACTTAGTATTGGAAACTTTACAAATTAAAGCCAGAGTATCTATTAGGGAAATAAGTTAGACGTTAAATATCGCATCCAATGATATTTGTATGAGCTTTATTTGATTTTGTTGATATATATGAACTATTTCATTAGGTTTTTTACCATAAAAAGCGTTTGCATGCTGTTAATTATTTTTATTTTTAAATAAATCTAGTGACTCATGTTGGTGCCCGTAGCTGTCCTCCGCATTTATATATAATACTAGCGACTCATCCTCGCTTCGCTCGAGTTCGTCCCTAGTTTGCTTCCCAATACAAACTTTTATCCCCATTTTCACCCCCTTACGGGATCCGGGATAAAAAGTGTACTATGTCCTGCTCAGGGTCTCAAACTATCTTATTACCATCTAAATCGGTTCAGTAGATCCAGATATTACCTCACAACCTCACAAACTTTACCTCTTTATAATATTAGTATAGATTACGAAAGTTCTCAGAAGGGAGTATTGTTCCTAAAGAACCTCTTTTCTTATTAGAGAAAACTATATTAAAATTAGTATATTTATTAGTACATACTATATAGTTTCTAAAATTAACCCGAATAAACACAAACTCAGCGTCACAAACAAATAATATATTTGTATTAAGACGGAAATAATCGTCCTTTCCCTTTCATCTAAGGGACGCCATTACGTATATAACCATAGAAATTCCTATATTTCATTTTAGGCACAAAAGAAGTTATAATAACATTTGGCACCCACTCCGTATTTGATCATTGCCGGCTTTCCACAGTATGGTACAGATGTTTCATATGTAAATACTAAGTGAGACTAACAACGTTATTACATTATATCTATAAACGTACTCTACCGTCAGAATCACTTAAACGCTAAATATTCCGCTTGTGGGTGTAGTTTTTTTAGAAATTTGTATGGCACCCTAAAGAAACTGTATATTTATAAAAAAGAAACAAAAATTAGTTAATCAACAAAGATTTCGTCTAACGTACGCACAAAAAAACATACATTTAATTTGAGCACATTCTCTTTATTTAAAGTTGGTTAAAAGCTAAAAAGAATAAAAAATAAAATCAGTAACTTAATACAGTACACATTTTTTGCATACTTATGAAAAGAAAAAATTAAAAACATTAAATGCAGAAACTGTAAACTGAAATAAAAAAGAAAACAAGCCAGAGCTTTTGATAAAGCTTCTGTTGTATAACATCCCTGAATTCGAGCTTATGTTTGAACACAGTAGTTACACACCAGTGAATTTATAAGCAAAACCGATTGAATGGCTTTGTTTCTGATTTATACATTTAACTATATTGTGATAAAAATGCTTTTTCATGAATGACAATATTTTAAATATCAATTAAAACTTTTTAACAAAAAAATAAAAACCGACTTCAAACAAAAGCACTAAAAAGTAAAAAATAACTGATTGGTAGTTTTCATTTACTATACATACCTAATCAAATATTTTCGAAGTCGGTGTGCTTTGGCTAATTAATTAAAGTCTACCTATTAAATACATACCTAATCAAATATTTTCGAAATCGGTGCCAGCCCATACAAAGTAAAGCAGGTATTTTTTTTTTGAAATTTAAACGGGACCAATCTGGAGGTATACACTTTCAAACAAAATAAAAATTGTCCAGATCGGTTAATAAATGACGGTGTTCTGAGGTAACAAACATAAAAAAAAACAGCCGAATTGAGAACTTCTCCTTTTTGAGGAAGTCGGTTGAAAAAATTGCAACTTATTAATGAACGTACTAGCGACTCAGCCTCGCTCGCGTTCGTCCCTACTTACGTTTTAACATTTAGCTCAGAGATGAGATATTTTGCCGCAGTAAAAACTATCCTATATTTGTTGACCCAGCTATCATCAAACCAAATTTCATCAAAATCCCTCCAGTGGTTTTTCTGTGATGCGGTCAAAGACAGATAGACAGACAAAGATTCTAAAAACTAAAGATTCGGCTTTTGTATCGATAATAATGTCTAGTTCAATAAGATTTTTTTTTAAATATTTGATGTACAGATTCGGCTTGTTGTATATGTCTAATATGTGTTGGGACATTAACACACAGCACCATCTAGTTATATGCTAAGCTACGAGGCTAGTGTTATGGATACCAGATAGTTGAAACTCTACACATATATAACTTGAAATACATACATATTATAAATATAAACACCCATGACTGGAGTAAAACCATTCGTGCTCATCACACAAATGAATGCCCCCAGCGGGACTCGAACCCGCGACCGCTGGCATAGTAAGTATGGTCACTCCATACTGAGCTAAGAAAGTATTAAGTTACTGTTAAGTTAAGAAGTAAAATAATACGAATTAACAACTAGGGTCTAAGTAGTAGATTTCCAGTAAGATTATAAAAGTTAAAATTGTATTTGCTTCTTATCTATATAAAGAAAGCAATAACAATCAGACAGGATCGCGACTTTACGCTTCATTTGAATGTAAAATGCGAATTCTCTATCAGTGTTTTAATTAAATAAATTCTATTTGATTCGATACTTTTTTACTTTAAAAGTTTTTATATATTTCACTTTATATAACAACGTTTGATGAAATTTTACTCGTACGTAATTCAACTTTTCAATGAATGTAATTTGGTAGGGTTAAATATTTGCTTACATAGTATGATTATTAGAAAAATGCCTTGTTGGTGTAGTAGCTAGAATTTGGCTTCCGATTCGGAGGTCATGGGTTCAAGCCCGGGGTCGGACCAAGTATATATGTATGAATTAGATTTTCTGTCAAGAAAAGGTGTTAGCGATGTTTCATCCCCATGCTTCGGAGATCACGTCAAGCCATCATGCCTGATCTCTTTCCGGTCGTATCGAGTTATCGTTTTACTCACTGTAGTGACAGAAATAGAGAGTGCACTTGTGTTCGCTAGTTTCAATGATATTGTCCTATGTGGCCGAAATTGTTAGGAGTATATTTTTTCAGTAAATAAATTTCGAGCTTTCATTTTCATACAATTGAACAATTTTTCATACAAACCTTATGTTTACGTATTTTAAGCCTTTATTTTCAATTTTTTCCATTTATTGCCTATGTTTATTTATTTTAGTATATACTTTTCGAAAATATAAATAACTGACTTATGTATAGGAGAGTTGTAAAAAATAATTCTATTTTTTAAATTTAATTTATTTCAATTCCGCATTTAATGCATCGATGCAGAGATTTCTGTAATTGAATTAAAAAAGTTTAGCTTAAAGTCATCGTAATTTTAATCGTACATTTTTATTTCATACGAAATCAACTAAAGCAAACAGAATTTGTTCAAACATCTAACGAGTATTTACTGCGAATTTACAGAGCATTTACAATATAGAATTATTTTATAGAAATGGAATTAATATTATGTTTTAATTCGTTGATAAAAAAGTTACCTTTTAAAGTAAAAAATGACAAGTGGTATTTTTAAAAATGACTTGCGAAAAACGTAACTGTGGCTGGAGACTGAAACTAATAATTTAGTAACTGCACAAATTATACGTCATATTCTCGTTAAAAACTAGCATTCAAATACTCTTCTCCATTCTACGTGACATTGGCGAAGTAAGGTGAAGTAATTGTGTTCAACTGATGTGCTTTGAAGCCATTTACAAGAGAATTGAATTGAACATACAATCTTAAAATATTTATTCAGCCTTAAATTATTACAATTTTTACTAAACGTCATGAGTCTACTACCATTTGCATTAATAATAATAATAAGTATTTATTTCAGATCAATATATAATCCATAGTAATTAGATGTTAATTCTTTATTATTATACAAATTGCCGTGTTAGGTCACTTGTGGCTTCCCTTTTTCTTTTAAAATCAATAAAACGACGATAGACAATTCCTTCAGGCCAAAATTCATCACTAAAATTTTGAATGATATATAATCTTTTAAAGACTTTGAATTTATTTGATCAATAGGAACACACATATTAGACTTTGCCTTTATGTAACTATTGATATCATTAACAGATACACCTTTTGCAACGTTATAAATAAATATTGGAATATTCACTTCCGCCGCTTTAAAATGATCATTTTGTTCCATAACCGCAGTCCCTCTCTTCCCAATAAATCGATTTCTTAGTTTGCATTGCTATTGTGTTTTAAGCTAACTAGCAAAATAATATGTAACAAGAGCCGTTTCCGATATTGAATATAATGTAAAACACTAGGTAATAAGGGCTTTTGGTTTCAAATAAAAGAAAAGCCGAACGGGACCTATTTTTCTGCTTTTCATCTACTATGATCCGAGTCAGATCTGTCACTTACTCACATTATTATCGATACAGAGGCCGAAACTATAGTTTTTAGAATTTTTGTTTGTCTGTCTATCTGTCTGTGACTGCATCACGGAAAAACCACTGGATTTTTTTGATGAAATTTGTTATGATAGCTGGTTATCCGGGTCAACATATAGGTCACTTTTTACTGCGGGAAAATATCTTATCTCTAAGAAATCTATACTAAACGTTAAAACGTAAGCAGGGATGAACCCGAGCGGAGCGAGGGTGAGTTGCTAGTATTGAATAAAATTATTTAATCTTTTCAGTGATAGCAAATTGATTACATACCTTAAATATTTTTTATTACTTTAACCAACTTCAAGTAGGTATTATGTATAATAACTGGTTGCAGTACGTTCATTTTTACATTATCTAAAATTTAAATAGTTAAGTAATTTTACAAAATCTTTATCATATTTAGTAGATTATCTTGATTAAATAAAATAATAGAATATTCTGTGTATATTCGAGAGGTGGCGCGTAATCGCTTGTGTACAGAGCGGGCAAACAACATATACGAAGAAAGAACGATTATGTACATTACACCGCGACTTATAAATAGTTTGCTCCCTGACTTTAATTAACAAAATTACTAATGACAACATTAAGTCAAAATTACATATTTTTTTCAGTAGTTAAATAGGAATACATAGTCTATATACATATAATAAAATTGTAACTAAGTCGAATCTGTACATTAAATATTTTTTGGAAAATCTTATTGAAATAGACATTATTATCGATACAGAGTCCGAATCTATAGTTTTTAGAATTTTTATCTGTCTGTCTGTCTGTCTGTCTGTCCGTCCGTCTGTCTGTCTGTTACCGCATGACGAGAAAACTACTGGATCGATTTTGATGAAATTTGGTATGATGATAGCTGGTTATCCGGGTCAACATATAGGATAATTTTTACCGCGGGAAAATATCTCATTTTTGAGAAAAAATACAAAAACTGCATTGTAAGAGTATACTAATATCTAAAACCTAAGAATTTGGTTTTTGGTCATCTGAACGCGGGCGGAGCCGCGGGCAATGCTAGTATGTAATATATTTAGTACCTAATAATGTAGCATTACGTAAATCTCAGTGATTTTTAATGTTATGCTTATTCAAAAATTTATGTAATTTTATTAATAATACCTATATGTATATAAAGTAGAAAAAAATATTTGTAAATAAATGGACAAATAATTATAAATTATTTCTTATACAGTTACTGGATTATAATAGCAGTGGTAGCCCAGTAGTATATCTCTTTGCTTTTCACGTAAAAATTACTGAACAAATTTTAATTAATTTTTGTGTAGCGATAAGTGTGTAAACTTAATAAATTGGTCAGCCTAGGGAAAGTTTCTAGTATATTAAAAACTTAATTATGTTAAGTACAATGTCGTTTCCATTCGCCATTTCATACACATGGCACGTTTATAAAGTATGCTCCTTGTATTTCAACTCTTTACTTCCTTAGTTTGAATGGTAGATGAATATGAACAAATGCACAAACACAAGTTTTAAGTTTTATAATATAATTGGATAAATTTGTTTTTTATACTGTTATGTAACTTTTAGGCTACACGCCATTTAAATACATACTAGCATGGGATGTTTTCTTTTTAAATAAATAAGAGTCAAGATTTGAATGGATTACGAGTTGTAAGATTCTGCAGGATAACATTATATTCTAGAATAACGTATTTCTATATTATAGATGTGCTTTTTCTCAGCTCAGACCGATTTTGATTATCTCAAGAAATAATATAAATATGAGAGTGAACTTCTAAAGCCCGGTATTGACGAATATGAATGCAAGATTGTAACTTTTTACTCAATAAAAATAAAGAAAATCATAATAACTAATAAATAAAATGATTTCAAAAAAACATGGACATAACGTCTGTGGTGTGTCTCATACACAAAAAATATCACTGCAAAGATTTAATAAATATCGGATGTAGATATACCTTGTTATTTAAACAGACATCAAAAAAGAAAAGGACTAAAACAAGTAAAGTTTATACCAAACGTAATTTCTTGCAAGAAAACAAGAGGTGAATAATTCACAAAGTCGTGTAGTTATGTCAAATACCTATCTGTAATACTTTCTTAGATTTACGCGAATATTTGACATTTTAAATAAAACTATCTTTTCGGATTTTGTCGCGGATTTATTTGCATTTTTGTTTCCCGACGTTTCGAATGCTTTACAGCATCCATGATCACGGGAGAGACTGAGGTGTTACATGTCTTGGAGGTATAGTTGTTACAGACAGCCTACCCACAATTAACAAAATGAAAATTGCACCAATTACATTACAATATTTTTTAACTTTAAACATTTTTATAATTTTAATTATAATTGAATATGGAATATTATTATTTAATTTTTGCCTATTATTTTATAATTATTACAATTTTAAAATATTAATTAGTAATCTATATTTAGTGTTGCCATTATTATATTTATAACCATAAAGAAAAATATAAAATATAGTGTTAATTATTTAAGCCATATAATTGTTCTATGTGTAATTTAAAAAGTTAAAGTTAATTAAGGATAATTATTTTAATTTAGTTTGCTATTATTTAAAAACAACTTACTAAGCAACACTATTACTATATACTTTTACAAATGAGAAATGAAAAATATTAATCTGATATGCTGTCATTTTAATCTACACAGTAAGAACTTACTACATCTACCTGTCTGTTATGTTTATATTTATTATTTGATTTTATTATATCGTATAAACGTCGGGAAACAAAAATGCAAATAAATCCGCGACAAAATCCGAAAAGATAGTTTTATTTAAAATACCTACCTGTAATCAAAAAATCAAATATCTATGTCAAATATGCAGTAAGTAAAACAACCGAATAATATGTATGTGTTCTTAGCCATATATCAGTTATGAAATAAAACAGAAAACACAAATTAAATTATCTTTTACGAGCTTCCAATACAAATAAGTTTGACAATAATGAAAATCCATGTCATTTAAAATGAAGAAATTTTATCAATTCCACACAAAGTCTAGAAGTTAGATCACTTTAAGGTTTCAATTTAAGGCAGCTCTAAAGGATTCCTGATATCACGGTATTCGAAGTTGGTAAGATTTGATCATACCTACAATAATGTTGAGAATTTAGAGCTTTTTAGTTAGAAATTGAGGAGGCTTATTTACGAGAAATGTTATTTTAGTACTTGTGATTTATCCTCTTTTTGCTAAGATCTTTTCCAACTTGAGACGAAAACATCGAATTTTCTTTTAATGTATATACATACATATATTTATGTTTTCATATTTTTGTTAACAATCAGCAAAACCTTTTGGCAAATAAAATTACTAACGCCTTTGGGACATAAGTCCATAAGTTAAAGGACATACATTTGTGATATCAGTCGCCCACAGTAATAATACGGAGCACCCTATACCCGCATTCAAATCTCAATGACACCAGTATGTCGTTGAAATTCGGTCTTTAACTTTTAGTTGATTGAATATAAGCGCATACAAATATGTTTATTTGTTTATATACATATTAATATTATCGAAATGATCATATAAACTCAACTAGTGAGTCACCCTCGCTCCGCTTGGGTTCGTCCCTACTTACGCTTTAACGTTTAGTATAGATTTTTCAGAGATGTGATATTTTCTCGCGGTAAAAAGAATCCTATATGTCAACACCCGGGTAACCAGCTATCATCATACCAAATTTCATCAAAATCCATTCAGTGGTTTTCCAGTGATGCAGTCATAGACAGACAGAGAAAAATTCTAAAAACTATAATTTCGGCCTCTGTATCGATAATAATGTCTATTTCAATAAGAATTTCCAAAAAATATTCAAAGTACAGATTCAGCTTAGTTAGAATTTTATTATATGTATAGAAAGATGTTAGGTAAATCATACATGCACTTCGATTTCATTAAAAAGTGTCGATAAGAATATTGGAAGGGTAAGCTTGCATATTTTTTGGATTAGCGCGTCTAAGTCCAAGATATTAAAATACCTAAGTTCAAATATCAGGTAATACTCATCTCAGTATCCTTTCGCAGGTTGACGATTTCATCTTCAAAGATTATCTTTTACTTACATAGTAGTTTATATTACACAAGTGCCACGATCCACACACGAGGGGTTCCGTAACATTGTACATGTACTTTTTATTAATATGATTTTTACTCTTAAGTATTTAGTCGTAATTGTGAGAAAAAAAATTGTGTTGCAAGCCTTTCGAATACTTGCTAGGTTCTCTCAAGTATCCAGGTATCCTCAAGATCTTCCTTCACCGTTAGACAACTGATTATCATGTTGAAAATGATTTGCACATAAAAATACCATAAGTGAGAGACCTGGAATTCGAACCTGCTTCACATGGTTTTCGAGCAAACGCGTTACTCCTGGGCTACCCATTGCTTATCAATGTAGTATGTACAAAAAGTACGTATGAATATACAAACGTACAAAAAAAAATATCTAAAACGTGTGAATATTCAAGACTGTATACAAACCCTGCATACTGCATTCCTTTTATACTGACATCTCAGCAGATTGATGTTTGCAGATGCACCCTTGCTTCTGTGTCCTTTCCGACCTATTTACGTGTGAAAGCATTTCTGCATCTTTTTCTTAGTGTTACTGTCTTACAAGCGAGGTTATTATTTACTTGAGTACTTATGTACTACATGTTTATAATATTAGCAGAACCTGCGGTTTCGCTCGCGATAAAACTACAAAAAAAACTCTAAAAAGGTAGGTTTCATACAAACCCCTTATGAAATAAATTTGAAAAATACTAAAACATGTAGGTATTTATTTAATTGTATTGAAGAGCATTAATACCAAGTTTCGAGTAATTCTGATCATAAATATTTTTTTGGGTTGTATTATAATTTGTTTTCCCGTGGGAATGACCTAATCTCCCGCGGTAAAAAGTAGCCTATGTCACTCTCCAGCCCCCAAAATATCTCCACACATAAAATCACGCCAATCCGTCACTCTTTTTCGATGTGAAAGAAAGATAAACACCCAAGTCCAAAATCAAAATTTATATATCTACAAAAATTGCTAATTTAATGAGATAAACTATCAACGGTTATAAAACGTACCTACTTATTTACATTATCTTCCTTTTGGATTCTCTAAAGTCGGACAGAAAAATATTTCAGGAATATAAAAGTTTTAAAATTAAACTAGTTCGAAATTTACAATACAGTTGTGTAGTACATATGGTTGGTTGCTTGGTTTTTCTTTTCATTCGAGTGTTGCACACAAAAATGACTCGAGTCGAGGTCGACAACAAATTTTGTTAATGGACTTCAAAAGCTAGCGCGGTCACATTTTCTGCAGTATTTTTAACTAACTTTTACTAACATCTAACGTTGAACCACGAGCTGTATACTGGAATTATTTTACAAGCAAGTATGAAACTTCTTTTAGTCTAGTAATTCCCAATAAACAATCTTATTTTAAATAAAACTATCTTTTTCGATATTTTCACTGGTTTATTTTGGTTTTTGGTCCCTGACGTTTTAAATGTTTTACAGCAATCATGGTCACGGGAGAGACATCGTGATTGGCACTTTCTGTATAAAAGAAATAATTTATTCTTGATGTTTAAGTGAAGATAATGGGCATATAAAACATTATTCCAGACACTTTGGGGTTCCGTATTAAATGTTACTTTAGTGTTAAATTCATTAAAATCCTTCTTGTATACTTATTTTTAACCGATTTCAAACAAGAGGAAGTAAGCTATATCATTTTATATTTTTTGAATGTACATAGTTGTAGATTTTTTTTAATATAATCAAACCTTAAAATTTCCTTCAATTTCTCAAAGCCAATATAGTTATCCACTCTTATTTTTGTATACAATAAGACTGTTATTATTTTCATATTCTTACAAAATATATATACATAAAGCAACTAGGACACAGTTTAAGCTCTTGCGAATTGACCTAAAATATAGAGCTTTACAATCTGAAATGATCGACTTGCGATACAAAAGCGCGGTGGCCGAGAAAATGCGAGCCATTGTGTAGTTGACACAAATACGTATTGTAGTATCGATTGCAATTGTAAAATATTTTTCACTATAATATTTAAATAGAAACAGCAATGCGAATTTTAATTAAGTCCGTTTTGAGGGTTTCTTCATTTTGATTGAAGTGGCTACGGCTTTTTTCTTTCGTTCAAAATTAATTTAAGTAGATCTACTTATTTTCTCAGCTTTGATTTGAACGCTGTAAATAAATGGTTTTATGCTGAGCCAGTGGTTCTTTTGTATGAATAAATTATAACAATAGAAACTCAGGAAAAATAGTCTCCATTCCTGGATTAAAATAGTGAAGGAATAAAACTAGGAGCAAAACTAAAGTAAATAGATTGTTTCCTAGTTTTAATTTTTGTTTAAAGAATATTTTTGAAAATGGTCGTAACTGTGGCTATATTCTTTAAAGTACGAGTAGAATTTTTTGTAAATTTTATTGACATACGAAAACACACACTCTATGAATTCTTTCACAATAAATAGTATTTCATTGCTTCATTGGTGTAACCGCATAGCATGTACTTTAGGTATGAAGGTAGTAGGTTCAAATTCCAGCTTAATATAAGAGCTCATTTTTTCTACTAGGATCACGTTATAAGAACGGTATTCTAAGATATATTATATCCAAACACTTTCACAAACTTTAACATTAATAACATTAACAAGATTCCCTGTTGCCAAAACCTCTAAATATTCAACTGTTTTGAACTTTGAAAATATATTGAAAAGTTCGACAGCCATTAATCATACAGCCGACGCAGGTGCGTCCTTTACGTTTTGAATGATTTTGGTTTATTATAAACTAGCGGCTCACCCTCGCTTCGCTCGGGTTCGTCGCTAGGTACGTTTTAAATAGATATAAAAAGAAAAAATCTTTCTTTCTCACATTTTAATTATATGTTTTAATACTTACCTATTCCGAACTAAGAGAAATCCAAAAATTAAAATATCATAAAAATTGGAACGCGGTCGAACGGGATAAGTATCCTATGTCCTTCTCCTGGCTCTAAACTACCTCCCTGCCAATTTTCAGCTAAATCGGTTCAGCCGTTCTTGAGTTATAAGCGAAGTAACTAACACGACTTTCTTTTATATATATAGATTGCAGTACTTAATATTCTGAATATTACTTTTAAAAAAGTTTATTAAACTATTTTATCCAAGCAAGCAAGTGTAGATAGTGAAACAAAGTTTAGAATTAGTTAACTAGTAGTAGTGTGTGTGTTTGTACACTACTAGCAACTGACTCTGGCTTCGCTCGGATTTGTCCCTAGTGAAAAACAAAAACAAATCTATCCCACGGGAACCGCACATTTTTCCGGGATACAAAGTAAACTATGTGCTATTCCAGACTATAATCTTTCTGTGCCAAATTTCATGCAGATCCATTCCGTCGTTCGGGCCTGATTGGGTAACAAGCATCCATCCAAACTTTCGCATTTATAACATTAAAAATCTGGTCTACAAACAAACGAGTTTTATTTCTTTATAGTATTGTAAATAAATACTAAAATTATAAATGTGAAAGACGTTTGTTTGTTTGATTGTCCTTCTTTTACGTTGAAACAAAATGACGGATTGCCGTGATTTTTGTGTGGAGACAGTTAGAGCACTGGAGAGTGACATAGGCTACTTTTTACCGCGGGAGATTATCTCATTCCCACGGAAACACACCTTATAATACAAACCAAAAAATTATTTATGATCAGAATTACTTGAAACTTAATATTAATACTCTTCAGTACAATTAAATAAATAGGTGTTTTAGTATTTTTTGAAATTCATCCCATAACACGGTAAAATAGGGCATATAAGTTTGTAGGAAACCTATATTTTGGACATTTTTGTGGGTTTAGCGCGAGCAAAGCCGCGGGTTCTGCTAGTAATAGTATATACACAACTGTTTTGAAAATATCTAAAGTAAAATGGAAATAATGAACAAAGAAGTAATTCTTTACTATCATCTGACTTTTATTGTTCTTTAAAAATGTTAAGCATAATGACATAAAATTTACATCGTTTTTATGAAATGGTTTTAATGAAAACAGTTAAGTTTTAAAAGCTTAAAGACATTTCTACATTTATTTCTAAAACGAACTTTGTTTATTACAAAGTAACAACGCCCTTATCTATCTTTTACAATACATTTAACGGGAAAGCAAAACGTTGCAATGCACATATTATTTAAATTCAGTTTTCGAAGTGAAACTTCTTTAGAATCGTTGTGATTTGAAACTCGATGCAACGGAAATGCGACAGTAAAAAGAGACAAACATATAAATATATAGGATTAAGCCGGCGATAGAATGAGATAGAATACATTGCGATGATGCCATGGTAACCGTTGTTATTTGATAGAATACATTACACAGGAAGTGAAAAATAATAAAATTCATTACTGATTATAATGTAATGTTTATATTTATGTCAAATAAAATGTAAAATAACTTTTAAACTTGGTAAAAATAATATAAAAAAATCCTTATGATTATCCTACTCCTGATACTCTATATTCATATCATTTTCTGAAGTTTCACTTCTACGATGTGTGAATTGCACATTAACTTTTTTTTTTGTTATTTTTTATTTTTAATATAAAATATGTGACTAGACTGATGCTTAACAATTATTGTTACTTAATAGAACCACAGATCATATAATACTATAGATAGAACTAAGTTACTATTAACCAATCCTATCCTACTTATATCTGTATATTAATATTAATAATGAGCTGCCCTCCCTCGTTTCACTCGGATTCGCGTCTAACAAATCTATCCCGCGGGAACCGTACATTTTTCCGGAAAAAAGTAGCCTATGTACTATTCCAGACTATAATCTATCTCTGTGCCTTTGATCCAGATCCTGTCTGCCGTTCTGGCGCGATTGAGTAACAAACATCCCCACATCCAAATATCTAAACTTTTGCATTTATAGTATTAGATTATATAAACGCCAAGGTTTGTGAGTATGGATGTTTGTTACTGTGTCACACAAAAAGTATTGAACGGATTTGTATTAAACTTTACAGTAATATAGCTTATACATCATACTTGCACATAGGCTATAATATAAAATTTAAAAGAAATAGAAAATTTTATTGAATTACGCGTTCAGAGCTGCGGGAAAACGTTAGTTTTTAATGATACTAGTGAAGTTTATGTGAAAGTTTGGGTATTCGTTTGGATGTTTGTTACTTAATTAGGCGTAAACCCTTCGTTGGATTTGAAAGTCAGTAGGATACTTACTGTCCGGGGACCATTAATTTGTCCCGTGGGATTTAAAATAAAAACATTATTTTGCGATGTCTCCTCTTGAATATAACATCAAAACTTAATCTAAGTACCTACCTGGGTGACTGACTTTCGCTCGGCGTTTTTCGGAAATGATATAAAAATTGTTTTTTTTTAAGAAGAAACACCTGTATATATAAGCTTAAAAAGCTTAAAAATAAGCAAAACCTTATCTAAATACAAAAGTTCTATCCAAATCGTTAGAGTCGTTTCCGAGATACACGAAATAAATTTACAAATACATAAATGTACAAACAAGAATCGCTCATTTAAATAATATATTATCAGATTATATCGCACTGATAGAGTTGTTGACAATTTCTCTTCCTTTCTTACATTCAAAAAGAAACAACCCCTGCAATAAAATTTTAATTACATCATTATCACAGGTGTGCTTGGAACTTATTTTACTAGCAACATCTGTTATAGAGTTTCTAATTAAAATGAACAGTGTCGGGAAGAATAACTTTTTTCATCGTTCATTATGAAAAACATTATGAATAGCGATGGCTTAGAATGTTTTTCTCCACACATGTCGTCCACACCGTATCCGGTGACGGCGACTCCTATAAATTACGCTGGTGGGCTCTAATATGGCTAGCGAAGCCGAATTTAGTTTTAAAGACTCGGTTGCAAGATGCACAGTATAGTTGGCCAGCTGAGTCGTATGTGTAAGAGTAGGAGGATTTTGGCCTAGTCTTCCGTACTTGGCGTTTCGCATCAAGGTCTTCTAGACGCGCAGATTCAAAACGGTCGATACTTTTGTGAATGGTTCGACGCCATTCCGGTCTATGACGTGCCAGACTCTCCCAACTCTCAGTTGGTATATGACAAGCCACAAGATTGCGTTTGAGCACGTCTTTATAGCGAAGGTATTGCCCGCCTTGTTTTCGTTTTCCGTTTGAAAGCTCAGAATAGAAGACTGCCTTCGGTAGTCTGCTATCGGGCATGCGTAGGACGTGACCGCTCCATCTCAGTTGACTTTTCATTACGAGAGCTTCAATTCCAGACATACCTGTACGACGTAATACCTCGGTGTTTGAAATTCGGTCCTGCCACTTAATGCGCAATATGGATCTTAGACATTTGAGGTGAAATGTGTCTAACTTCTTGATATCTGCTTTATAGCAGCACCAAGTTTCTGAAGCGTACAATAATGTAGGCAGGACAATTGCTTTGTACACTAATATTTTAGTTTGCAATTTGAGGTCGTGTGAATTCCAGACACGGGATTTAAGTTTGCCAAAGGCCGCTGCAGTACCTGCTATTCGGGCTGGTATTTCTGATTCTAGTGTGTTGTCGTGCTTTAGTCTGCTGCCTAAGTATTTGAAGTATGGGACTTCCTCCAATGCAGAGCCATCCAAGTTGATAGCGGATTGGTCAGCAAGACAGCCACGAGCAGGTTGCTTTAAAACCTGAGTTTTGCTGGTGCTTATAACCAGACCAAACCTGCGGCACGACGTGTATAAGGAGTCCACATAGGCTTGAAGAGACTCTATTGAGTCGGCCATAGGGCAAACATCGTCGGCATATAAAACGTCTAGAACAGAGAGCTTGGAAACTTGTCTCTTAGCTCTGAAACGGGATAGATCGAATATGCTCTTGTCTGTTCTGGAGCTAATTTCAATTTGACTATTGCAAATTCTGACCACATCCCGCATAACAAAGGCAGGAAAGGGGTTTTTCTCCAGCTCAGTCGTTATACCAATCTTTTAGTCTAAGATCCGACAGCATGATTACTACGTCCATCTGTTATTTTATCAAAAGTATTCAATATAAACAAAATTCAGTTGAAAACTGTATTCAGCCCTTTTTAACGTCCCATTGCTAGGCACGGGCCTCCCTTCAATACGAGGGGATCAGGCCATAGTCCACCTCGCTGGCCAAGTGCGGGTTGGTGGACGTTGTTAAAATTATTATATGATAATTCTAACGGGTTGACATATACTCGTTAAACCTCGATATTTATAACTATATATATTTGTAAATTATATATCAAATTTGAGTTATTTTTTAAGTACAATAAGGAACATCTTTATATATATAATTCTTCTGTGAGTGTGTATGTCACTGAACTTCTCTCAAACGACTGGACCGATTTTGATGAATTTTTTTGTGTGTGTTCAAGGGGATCTGGGAATGGTTTAGATTCACAATTTTTTTAATAGAAAATAATATATTAAAAAAAGTTTGAAATTTTCAAATTAAAGACGTGTAGACAGGACAACGTCTGTCGGGTCCGCTAGTTATTAAATATGATTGATGATATGTCAAACATTCGCGTAAATCTAAGAAAGTATTACAATAAGGGACAGTTATTTATGTAGAATGGCTAACTCCTTAACATACACAAGAGCAAGAAAAAATTAGCATAACACACCGTCCATCATATAAGGACACAGTTTTAACTTATCAAGTGGTTGGATCTCGGACTTATTAATATTATTAGTATTTTAAATGCAAAAAAAGTGTGTTTGTGTGTGTAGTTGTTTCTAACGCAAAAGACGTTACAACTGAGTCTTGGTAGCCATTCAGGTTGACTTGGTTTTGCAACGGACTTAAATTTCATCAAAATGATTTTAGCGTTTGAGCTGTGAAAACACCAGAGACAGAACTTTATTTGTATTGAGAAATGTATTATGATTTTTATCAGATTTTCAAAGTTTTTTTTTTGTATATATTAAACGATATTTTTTGATGAATGGGTGTTATTTCAAGAGGGGCCCGTATAGATTTCTGAGAAGAATTCCACCCCTTAATAGTTTATTCATTCCTTCTTAAATTATTATAAAGTAGTTAAATATCTATTAAGTAATAATATATTACGTACGTACATTTTTAGCCCTATCTAACGTCCCACTACTGGGCACGGGTCTCACTTCAGTACGAGGGGGTTCAGGCCTTAGTCCACCCCACTGGCCAAGTGCGAACTGAGCATGTCTTTAGAAAGCTTGCTAAGGTCTTTCAGACATGCGGGCATCCCGCGATGTTTTCTTTCACTGTAAGATAAGTGTGATGTTGAAAATTATTCGCACATGAAAATGTTAGAGGTGCGAGACCCGGGATTTGAATCCGCTTCACTCAGTAAACGAGCGCGTTACCAACCTCTTATAATGAATTATGGTGAAATAATTTATAAGGTACATAATCGTTTTTCACGTAGAGTTATAATTAAATTCTTGTCTGAGCACCAAATTCCAGGTGATTTCGTGTAGATATTCGGCTTTCACCTCATTAACTGATATGGAACATATTAGCTCTTATAGTTATTGTAACAAGAGCGGTTTTGTTTACTTTTTATAACTATATGTTTTTTCTTATCTTCGCTTTAACAAGTTCATCGTTGTTATCTAAATAAGAGAGTGCGAAGATGTACTATTTTTATGATTTATGCCGTTTTAGTGAGTACGATATTTATTTGAGCTTAAGTGATAAATTTTTAGCTTTTTCAGATAGTCCTTATTGTAGTTTAGTTTGATTTGATTAGAAAATATCTTTTTTTTACGGGTAAAAACTAAAATTGTGACTTCTTGCAAGTGCCAGTTAACTTACTTAGTGCGCGAACTTACACATTTAAGTTTTTTTTAAAATAAGCTCTTATTTTAATGCGCTGTAAAGTACAAAATAAACTTTGAAATTAATCAAATAAATCATTTTGATGATGATTGATTGATGATTATATACATTAATATGGTGAAAGCTCGTCGCGTGATTTTTCCTTAAGATTAAATACATGGTTATTGGTTAGTTAGTGTGTCAAGATTTATTCTCATAGTTTTAGTACTACACCTACCATACAGACGAAACCGCGGATAAAAACTAGATTATATATCAAATTTATACTTAGTTACATTGACAAAGTAATTAAGTATCTAGGGTAAAGCGTATAATGTAAACTTTTTGCTGTCATTAGCCCGTGACGTCACAACGTGGCCTACATAGCGACATGCCTTTACGGTGTCTAATGAAAATGTCAGATTGCCCTTTCTTTGTAAAGATATGAATTGTTAAACATAATATTTTATAGGTCAACTTGATAATAGTGATAATAGCGATAATAGGTTTTTTGCTGTATGTTTTTGGTGTTGATTGTTTGAATGATTTTTAGGTTTCCGATGGTTTGAATGCTTTTTGTAAAGCATTCGAAACGTCGTGAACCAAAAAATTAATAGATCTCCAAAAAATTTCAAAAATATCCGAAAATATAGTTTAAATTATAATGTCAAATATTCGCATAAATCTAAGAAAGTACGTATTAATTAGCTTTAAATAAATAAAATAAGTTATGCTTTTGAAATTATTTCAAAAATAAGGTTTTTTTTTGTAAATAAGAGTTATATTGATAGGTCAAACAAAGCAAAAGTTAAAATTATTTATTCAATTTTTTCATTTAAATTTATTATTTAATATTTTTTGTTCGTTTGAAATTTATAAATTCTAAAACTATTGACGCGATTGTAATATTTTTTCTTTAATATCTATGTTCTATATTCGAGAGTGTTGGGCTATAAATTATATTTCCACTAAGCTCTTTGAATAAGCTGGAAAAAAATTATTATATTTGCATTGTGTTTAAGCCGAGCTGTCATGGATTTTGTTGGAAAAATACAATGTATGATAAAGCATATATGTAATTAAAGGGGAGCTTTCATATGAATCTTTCAGACAAAGTCGCGAGTAAAAGCTATAGTTTGTTTCTTAGGTCCTTACTCTGACTATGAGATCCACAGCCACAGCCGGCAAATCTCTAAGGAGTTGCTGGTAAAATTCACGTATAAATTCCAAATTGTACTAAAAAATTTATAACACTGTAAACTGTTGATGAGAAAAATTATAATGTACGTATTTTACGCCTTCTTTTTGTGTGTCATTTTTTCTTTCAATTGCTTTGCAAAAACTTGAATATTTTGCATAGTATTTATTACAACGGAATAAAGTCTAAATTTAACGCTTTACGTTGGTATGATTAGGTTAATAATAGTCTTTATTACGCAGTCATAAGGTTCGTGTTCCATTTTTATGTATTTTTCATGGTGATTGGTTATGAGAATTCGGTTGGGGATTCTTCTAAAGAGTGACGTCATTGCCTTTCCTTCCCTTTAATAAAAATAATTTGAAATATAACACTTAACCATATTTTTCTATTACGTATAACTTATCTATACATACATATAATAATAATTTTTTTCGGTGTCTGTCAGTCTGGGAACGCATTACGAGAAAACTAAGACAAATTTTGATGAAATTTGGTATGACAATAGCTGGTTATCCGGGTCAACATATAGGATAATTTTTACTGCGGGAAAATATCTCGTCTCTGAGAAATCTATACTAAACGTTAAAACGTAACTAGGGACGAACCCAAGCGGAACGAGGGTAAGTCGCTAGTTTTGTTATAGTACTTGTAGTTTGAATATGAATAAAAATAATTTTAGTTATTTTAGTTACGATATGCTAAAACTAGAAAGGTCCACTACAAGTCCTTATAATAATATAATAATAATATGATCTTCTTTATAGTTTTGGTTTTTCCACTTAGTACTATTTTGAATTTCTTTTTTTTTTAAAGAAAATCTTCCTAAAAGTTTGAATTTTGACTTGAACTGTGATTATTTTAAAAAATCTTGAAAAATTTTTTCGCCTGTCACTCACTGTTACAGTTTAGCAGTTTTAGTTTCAGTTTTATCCTATTAAAATAAAAAAAACTAAATTTTCATCAATCTAGAATCGAATATGCGATTTAATAGAAAGCGACCATTGTGTTAGAATGTAATAAAAAAAATAAAGCTTTGTAATGTACTATGAATGGTTTTCTTGTTCATTCAACAGGGGAGTTCCGGTTACATTTATAGGTGTCGATGTTATAAGATCAATTATGGCGTCGTATTTTCAAAACCTTGATTAAGCTTAGAAAAAATTGATATTATTTCTGTGATTATTTAATACTATCGAAGTACCCTCGCTTTGCTTGCTTTAGGATGGGCCAGCACCACAAATTGGCAAATTTTATTAATAATATAATTCAGTCCAGGTCATAGTATACTCGTATCAAGGCAGTGGTAGCCCAGTGGTAACGCGCTCGATTAGGAAATCTAATGAAGCGACTTCCAATCCCGCGTCCCGCACCTCCGACATTTTCTTGTGCGAATTATTTGAAACATGGTTACCACTTGTCTTACGGTGAAGAAAAATATCGTAATAAGACCTGTATGTCTGAGAGAACTTTATAAGCCTTCGAAATCCGCAAAAATTAAAATCATGTGCAACCCGTACTTGGCCAGCGTGGTGGACTATGGCCTGATCTTCGTATTGAAGGGAGGCCCGCCCCCAGCAGTGGGACGTTGGATATGGCTAAATATATCTATAGTTTATCTGTGTATTTATAAAAATCCATCCAGCCTTTTCAATGTGAAAGAATACCAGACATATCTACATACATACAAATCTATGTACGTATTTACATAAAGTTATGCATTTGTAATAGTAGTGTTTTTTATGATTGTTTTATTTTGTTCTCTGTGAACTGCTTTATTTTTTGTACTTTAAGCCAGTTTACCATTTTAATAATTAAGTTATTAATTATCATTTATTTGTATCTAATGTCTCCAGAGTTTATAAAGTTGTGATATATGACATTTTAAAGATTATAAAAATACTTTTTGTACGTATGACATCAACAATGAGACTTGTGCAGGGAAAGAACTATGAATCATTTAGTTTAAATAAAACTGTATTTTCGGATTATTTCGTGGATTTATTTTGATTTTGGGAGATTGTTTTTCCCGTGACCATGATTGTTGTAAAGCATTCACAGGGAACCAGACTTCCAGACTATAATCTATCTCTGTGCCAAATTTCAGCTTTTTGACGTTCATTCAGCCGTTTTGGCGTGAAAGAGTAACAAACATCCATACATACTCACAAACTGTCACATTATATTTATACATATAACGTTGTAACTTGGAATTTTATTTAATGTTTGCTTACAATAATCTTTAACTGAGGTTCCTTTAAGTATATAGTTGAAAGAAAGGAATTATCTTTAGTACATTTCGTCCATTAACGCTCAAATCCAAGCCAATGTTTTAGTAAATGCGCTAACAGCTGTAGACTGGGAGTCGATTAAGTGCGGATGCTCTCCGCTTGCTGTTTCCTGCCGGAATACATTTGATTCGGCTGTACGGGAGTGTAGCAAGACAGTCGAATTCGTAGCTTAATTACTTATAATTAATTTTTATATAAGGCAAGTTTTTGGCAAATATATACTAAATAAAATAGAAATTCTTCTTTTATTCTATCAAAAATATCGACTTTAATTCATATTATATAATAAGCAGTATTCATCTCTTGGAAAACTACTAGCGCCAGCTTTAAGCGGATTTTATTGCTAAGCTGTCAGTCCAGTCATAATCTGACTGTTTGTGTGTGTTGCTGAGTTTTTTTCGCCAGTTCTTCTCAGGTCTGAGGCTTCTTCTTTCCGAACTGGTAGTAGACTCATGACGTTCAGTAAAAAAATGTTATAATTTAATGCTGAATAAAATATTTTGAATTTGAATTTGTACTTTTCATCCAAATCTGTTCCGTGTCACAATGAGGACAAACATATACATAAAAACTTTATTAAACGATATGTCAAGTTAGCAGAACTCAGTGTGACACCACACAATCTGAATGGCTCTAGCAGTGCCGACATCCTCTGTATTTTATCGGCGGCGCTCGTGTAATTTGCATTAAGTGCTGCGACGTTTGAATGCTTGTGTATTTGATAACGTTATTTAAACGTTCATATAAAAACAACAGACATAGAGCCTTCCCCTTTATTGAAGTTGGTTAAAAATTAAATTTGATATTATTAGAATTGCAAAGTCTATAACGGAGATCACGGGTTTGATTCCGGGGAGCTGTAAATATTGTATTAAGCCTACAGATATATCCCAATGTGGGCGCAAACTAAAATCTTACAATACCTTTTATTTCCAAATAGGTCACAGGCAAGATAAAATTGCGTGGTTCCAGGAAAATAAAATACTCGATATACGTATTTGTGCTTTTTTCATGACTTCAGGTACTAAACTTAATTATATTTTTTATAGATATTTCTTAAACAAAATCCGATGTAACAACGTGACTTAAATAGTTTACTCACATTATACTAAGAGTAATCTCGAAATTCTTCAAATTTAAGCTTTTTCTGTAGCTTTTAAAGGAATTTTAATTAAGTTCAAAATACGAGCAGAAAGGAATGCGTAATTTCATGTAACTTTCGCGTCGAGACAATATAAAGTATACTTTATTTGCTTGTTCAATATTTTATGAAAAAATCTCTTAAGATGCAATAGTAATTTATTGATTTTTTAAATATATTACTTTTAAATATATAATTACTTTAAGGTATGTACTACTTACTATTATGGTTACATTCTAGCTCCTAAAATAACATAGGCTATTTATTCAGATATATAAAGTAAGTTATTGGGCTAGAAGACTAAGCAAAACATTTATAAATATATATACAACATTTTGTCAGTGGCTTCACTCTTATATAAAATTAATGATAAAGACCGTAGTGTGATGTTAGATAACTTATCATTAATAAATACGGTGCATCTAACATAACATCATATCATCATACAAATGAATGGCCCCAGCGGGACTCGAACTCTGGCATAGCAAGTAGGGCCAATACATACTGAGCCAAACGTATCGTCAAATATATGAATTAAAGTAGATGTTTTTGTATCAAGACGTAAAAAGATCTAGTTTACTAATACGATTAATAATGTTTTTTTTAATTGGATAGGTAATTCCAACAAACAGACAAACAAACTCTTTAGCTTTGTAACATTAGATCTTCGTATCAATAAAGCGACGTGACATATAGAAGTCTTTCAACGAATTGATAGATTTGGAGGTCCTACGTTCGAGTCTCTGTTCGGGTTGAGTATAATTCAAAATCGTTCAAGACATTATCATTTTTGTAATAAGCATATTATCTTTCTTTCTGAAAATTCAAAAGCCTGATCGGAAAGCGTTAGCATCTGTATATAGTCAGTGAATTTCAGTTAAGGGTGTTAAGCGACCTGGATACTGAACAACTGATGCGTGAATGCTCATATGTTCTAAACTTACACGCCCAAAATAATCTATAGATTAAATATTTTTGTCAACAGTGGCAGGATTTCTGTATGGAGAATGGAGAAATCATAAATATGTATTCTTTGAATTCACATTTGTCTCTGGAAACGCAAATATTTGTCATCTATACATATAATAAAATTGTAACTAAGCCAAATCTGTACATTAAATATTTTTTGGAAAATCTTATTGAAATAGACATTATTATCGATACAGAGGCCGAATCTATAGTTTTTAGAATTTTTGTCTGTCCGTCTGTCTGTTTGTTACCGCATCACTTTTTACCGCGAAAAATATCTCATTTCTGAGAAAAAATACAAAAACTGCAAGATAAGAGTGTATACTAATATGTAAAACCTTAGAATTTGGTTTTTGGTCATCTAACGCGGGTGAAGCCGCGGGCAATGCTGGTTTTGAATAAAATTATTTACATTAAACATTTTTGAAATGAAAATGAAGTTAGCACTCATAGTATTTTCTAATGTAATGAATATAGTCCCGGGATTGTAGCGTACCTTACCTTACTGAAGCCGAAATTTTACTAATTGTGCCTCTATGTAACAAAATCGACAAAGGTTTTCCTGTAATTAATTAAAATTAATTTGTATCGTTATGTCTGATACCAGGTGTATTTATTTACATTTTAAGTGATTTAAATTCTTTCACTTAATTAAGTAAATCACTCTGTATTGGGAGAATTACGCATTATATGATGTGTTTCACTTTATTTTACCTGCTTTTAAGGCATTCGCATATAAATAAATTTCATTGACACAGTACTTTTCAAATGATGAATGGTTTTTAATGTTCTTCACGATTTGTTTATGTAGAAACAGTTATTTAGAATAGTTATTTTAAATACATACTTTTTTTATTTATTTTCATTCGGACACAGATCCATATTTTCATATATACTCGTATTAGTTAATTTTAGTGTTGAGTAACGGTCTTGGTTAACAATTCAGGAATTTCATATTAAATAAAGGCATAGTAATGTATCCTAAGTCAGCTGGAAACAATAACAAATAATAATTTATAAAAAATATAAATCTTAGAAATATTTGATGTCACATATACGAGTATGTTACTATGAAAAATTTATGTGCATTTTGTAAAAAGCTGTTTTTCTAGATTACAAACAGACACTTCAGTTTTATTTATCTATTTAGATTTAGATAAACTCATAAATCCAATAAAATGAAGGAAAATGTTCTATTTCTATGACAAATTAAATAAACTGACAAAAAATCTAAAAAATATACGAGATATTTAATCACTAGCGATTTATGAGTTATCAGGTGACTAACAGTAGCCCATGGGGCTGTTTATAAAATACTTTCGCACTTATATGGGGGGAGAGGGTTCCGCTTACTATGACAAGCAGTGACATGGTCGCAGAAAGTGTGACATAACGTTAGGAAGGAGGGGGAGGGGGTTTAAAAGGGTAAAATTACGCGTGACGTATTTTATGAACAGCCCTATGTGTTACTCTAGGTTATAGTCTATCTCATGTTCTCTGCTCATTTCCCAAATTAGTTGGAGTTGGCGCAGTACGCCTTCCTCTTCCACTCTCCCCACCTCATCATTCACTCCTTTCTCTTTCATGTCCTGTCTCACACAATGTATCAATCTTTTCTTCGGTCTTCTACCTCTCCATTCATCTACATTCATTTCCATCACTCTTCTCGTCACATGCGTTTCATCCATCCTGTTCACATGTCCACACATTCTATACCAAATTAGACGAAATATATATCTAGTTATAGTGTATCTGCGTACTAAATTTCGTTCAAATGCCTTCAGTCATTTTAGCGTGAAGCATTACAAACATTCACGCACATTTTATACACGTACACATTCTTAATAGTAGGTATTCCGATTTCGATATTATACTAAACTTTATTATATATATTAACTAGCGACTCACCCTCACTCCGCTTGGGTTCATTCCTACGTTTTAAGATTAGTATAGATTTCTCAGAGATGAGATATTTTCCCGCAGTAAAAAGTATTCTAGTAATTTTATCGTGATGCGTTCCCAGACAGATAGACAGACAAAAATTCTAAAAACTAGAGATTCGGTATCTGTATCGATAATAATGACTATTTCAATAAGATTTTCCAAAAAATATTTGATGTACAGATTCGACTCAGAATTTTATTATATGTATAGATAAGCGCATAGCCTTGATCTTATCGCAATTTTATTATGGCATGTTATTGTTATTCATGGTTTTAATTTAGTGAAAATATTTCCTTATGTAGCCATAAACGTAGATGGTTCCTGCGTACTCCCATACAATTTGCCTTATCGAGCTATTTCGCCGAATGAAACTTCCCAAACTTTGCCTATTTTCACCTCAGATAAGGTACAGTGCACCGCAAATAAAAAAGTGACAAGCGAAAATAGCCTATACCAGTATAGTCATAATATCTATAATCATATAAAATTATTATGTTATTTAAAACTTTGCCCGTACCTATAAACGTATACGTTCAAATAGCTTATTGGGAATTTAATCCTTATTATTGTATACGTAAAGGTGGGGTTTCCGTGTCCGATTATTATAGGACAACTAAGATTATTCTGTACGTACTACTAATGGGATACGTGACTGTAAGGAGTTCGAAACGACATTTCGAACATTCTAATTTCGCATTTCTTTTTGTTATTGGCTTTGGAAGTTTATTGCTCGTGTATTTTATTTTAAATATCATTTATATATTATATTAGAGCCGCCTCCTTACTCTCGCTTCATTCGTATGCGTTCCTAGGAGTCTTCTAGTTTCGATAATAAATAAATTTTATATAGAGGCAGCGTCACTTTTAGAGAAATTTTAAGTTAGTCTATCTGTGTACCAAATTTTATCCAAATCCTTCCAAACTTAAAGTCACCATTGGAAGTCCAACAACTCTGACTTTGCCAGCGTGGTGGACTATGGCCTGATTTCTTCACGTTGAATTATCCTTGTCCAGCATAGGGACGTTAAAATATGACAAATTGTGATTTGGTATACCTACAAAAATTGATTAGAATACTAATTTATATACATTTCCACGTATAATATATGTATGAATTATGAAATACCATGGAACTTTGTTAACAGTAAATTCTTCCGTTAACACATCCTTTTTTATGCCGCATTTTAAAATACGGTGACATATTTTAACTTAACACTAGCGACTCACCCTCGTTTCGCTCGGGTTCGTCGCTAGCTCGCTTCCCCATACAAACTTTCATCCCCATTCTCACCCCCTTAAAGGATGATTTGCGGGATAAAAACTATTTCACTCACTCACTTTTCATATCATGAGATTAAAAAAAAACTTATTTTAGTAAAAAAAAAAAACTTTTAATTATCTTCTATACAAAGCTTGTCCTGACAATAAAGAATAAAAAAAAATTAAATCGTCCAATTTGGTGCAGTCGATCGGAAGTTATGCGTGTACATATATTTCGGTGATTCATTTTTATTTATTTATTGAATAAGGCTTACCAACTAGAGTACATACATAAACTTAATAACTAAAATAACGTTAACCAATTTCTCTTTTGTATATTACTCTAAATTAAAGGCTTGTACAACATTTTATAACAACATATAGATAGATATGATTTGTTGTTTACCAAACCATTGTTTGGTCTAAACCTGTATTATTTCTAAATAATATTAAATATTTTGTATGTAATATTTCAATGTAATAATGCTGAGGATTTTTTAGTTACCAGTCGGATTTGAAAAATATTTTTTGTATTTGAAAGCCCAATTCCTGAGAAGCGTGTAACACCACTCTACGACTTTTTGGATCAAAACAGTTTTACATAAATAGACTACGTGAACGGAACCGCGGGAAAATGTAGTTGAAAATATAACCGAAAACGTTTTAACCAAAAATGCACATCGACTTCTATATCTTAAGAATGAATTTTGTGACGTTGTCTTTCAACAAATGATAAGCTTTATTCATGTCTAACAAAGCCTAATCTTTGTAATCCGAATCCATACACAATGGGATCAAATTCACACATCGTTAATCGTATTAGCGAATGAGCAATATGTAGTGACATGAAAACTCTATTACTACATACGTTTATAATATTCTTGTATATGCTAGTTTTGTCTACTTAATGTCACAAATGTGCTCACACAAACGCATACTGTGTCTGTCTCTCTCCTCTCTCTCTTTCTCCTTCTCTCTCTCTCTCTTTCTCCTTCTCTCTCTCTATCTCGTCTTCTCTCTCTCTCTCTCTCTCACACACACACGCATACGTGTATAAATGCACTCACACACACACGCACGTAAGGACACTCATGCACACGCGATTTTGTTCCCAATTGAGAACATAAGAATGTGGTTTTAAAAATATCTACAGAAAATGTACGCCTTGGGATTGAAGTGATCGCCTCCAAATTTCTTCAACTTTATAGAAATATTGTAAATTATAATGTAACTTACAAAAAAGATAACCAAATAATATTAGTTTCGCTGAGTTTCTTTCGCCAGTTCTTCTCAGGTCTGAGGTTTCTTCTTTCCGAACTGGTAGTAGACTCATGACGGTCAGTAAAAAAATTTAATAATTTAATGCTGAATAAAATATTTTGAATTTGAAAATGCACTTTGACTTAAAAACATAGACAAATTACATTTTAACTTAACTTTCTATCTAAAGCTACGGTTTTATACTGTGAGTAAACAATAATAGTATGTGTTAATTCTAAGGATATTATTCAAAGCTTAATGGCGTATCCACTGTTATCCAAACACGAGCGAGTAATGGGCTCAGATTCGTCCTTTATCAATCGGCAGTAGGAAAAGATGGATTATGGATATACCCAATTGGTGTTATTTTATCTTATAATGTTAAATGAGCAATTCTTGCGCAATACACACATGTATGTATATCTATATGTAAATTTATTTTGTGTATCTCGAAAACGGCTCTAACGTTTTGAATCAAATTTTGTATTTAGATAAGGTGTTGCTTTTTTAATTTACCTATATAGGTGTATTTTCTGAAAAAATATAATTTTTATATCTGTTCCGAAAAAAAACACGATTTTATAAAAAAAAACGCCGAACGAAGCGCAGTTGCCTAGATACTATTTTATCATTCACTGTAATTGTTATTTAAGTTTCATATAAAAAGTTAAATTATATTTGGTAATAATTTAACTTTAACGTTCTTTAATATAATATCATAGGTTGTTTTTTTTATCAATTTATAAGTATTAGATAAATTTACAACTATATTTTTACCTGTAGGTATACTGTTACTGAAATTAAATAAATTTTAAATAAATATATAGCGAGGGTATACAAAAAGATATTGTCTTTTGTGAAAATCAAACATCGGACTACTTCGTAGCTGACAGCCGCTGTATTTGTAGGCTTTTCTGACCTAACCAAACGTATGTTACTGTAAAACTAAAACAAGTTAAATAAAAGCTTGTAATAACATACTTTTTATGAAATTAGACAAAAATTAAAAGTTTTACTAATTATTAGCCATTGGACAGGATTTAATCACATTATTGCATTTTCTAATAAAAAACCTAAGTACGTTTTAATAAAATAAACAACATTGGTTTTAAAATATTAAGTAAATATATTACTCGTTCAACATCTAGTCAGCGCATCCACACTATTCCAAATGCATTCAAAAAGGGTTTGGATCCTTCATTAACGAGCTTTAGGAAGAGGATAACGGGGATGTACCCGATTATGTGCTAATAGTCTTAACTCTGTTAAATACTTTTGGGTTGATTAGCTTAAAAGTGATTGAGAGTTTATTGTTAAAATTTGTGTAGCAAACCCTACTGCAGGTATTTTTGAGTTAATTGTAATACCGATGTTACAACTTAAAACAAAATAATTAGGTAAAAAATATTTGAGTACTTTAAAGTCTATCGCATTTCATCTTAAATCTAGAATAACATATTTTGTTGTAGGTTGCTTCCGCATACAAACTTTCGCCCCCATTTTCACCTTTAGGGATGATTTCCGGAATAAAAATTATCCTATGTCCTTCCCAGAGTCTCAAGCTATTTTATTACCAAATGTCATTTAAATCGGTTAGTTTCGGAGCCTATTCGATACAAACAAAAAGACAAAAGACAAAATTTTCCTCTTTATAATATTAGATAAATTATACAACACAGCAAAATTCCATAACAGCACGCCATAACATTTTACGGGAACCATGCGATATACTGATATAAATAGTATCGTTGTGGAAACTATAAACTATTTGAACTATAGAAAAAATTTACGTTGATACGTGGTTTCACGCTGCGTGAAAGGAGGACAAAGAAACAAAAATATTTTCACGTTTACAATTTTAGTAAAAATACTTTCCTGGCAGGTAAAGCACCTTTAGTAGACTGTTTGAATTCTGACAAGTCACTGCAAGGATTAGTTATTAGCAGATACATTTAAAAGGAGTTCAGAGCGTGAAGTAATCGAGTTATAGGCGAAATCGATTTTGACGTAAATCAATTGCCCTGCTTATTTTATCGTGTCATGCGAGATATCGATTTTAATTACACAAATTAATCGGATTATTTTTTGTTTCATATTTAGCTGGTGACATGCATCTTTACTAATTTGTGTATTTTTGACCGACTTCAGACAAGCAGGGGTCCTCAATTCGGGTGGGGTTTTTGTGTGTATCCCAATATATCAGTTTTGAACCGATGTTATGATTCTCTCTTTAGTTAATCAATTACACATCGAGGGTATTCTTAGATAAATATTAAGAAAAAATCAAAGTCTAATGGATGAAATAATTGATGGAAGACACTGAAACTAAATTTGAAGTCGGTGTATTTTTTGAGAAAGTTTATGCAAAGATAATAATTTGTTATCTTGGTATATATGAAACTTTCATAGGACAGCAATAAGCTCTTAAAAGCTTTGGGGAGCCTATATTTATAGATTACAAAGAATTCTATTCTTCCTTTAACAAAGCTCACAGTAAGAAGTTTTCTTCTATTGAAATAGAGCTACATAGTACACAGTAGTAGGGTATCAACAAGTTTCGAGTCGTCTTCCACTGGTACGTGTAATTGTGTTAACAACTTTTGGCTTCCTTTGCTTATGTAAACTTTTACTAACTCGTGTTTGAAGTTTGTTACGGTACCATGGATTAAGAAATGTAGAATATTTTTTTTTAAATAAGTTAGTATTTTTTTTCAATAAAAAGTTTTTATTACACTTTATTTCTTACTAACTTTTTACCCTCGCTTCGTTCGGTTCTAATTATTAGTGCTTTTTATCCTTACTTCAGGCCATAGACTAAAAATTCAGTTACAAGAATATCGCCAGCTTGGAACAACATTGTATTGTTTATTGTAAGCGATTGTTAGTACCCAAATTTTCTCATTATTTTTACAGGACAGTAGTTTTTATTAATACATAGAATTTAAACGGTAACATTTGATATGACACTAATATTAAAATTGTAAATGTTTGTGTTTGTCATTGTTACTTTTTCACGCTACAACGGCTCAATTTATTTGAGTGAAAGCGATGGAGTTAGCTTATCACAGTTCACTTTGCTATCCGAGAAGTATATATATATCGCCTTTCATTGCGTCTCTTAGCAACACGCCCGGCTGGATTGCCGGACGTTACTGAACCCTTACAAAGAAAACTTGACAAATTCGGCTAGTTGGCTGTTTTCCATCTATCTGCCTGTATGAGTAGAATCGCGGGCAATAACTAGTACTTATTTGATATTAATAATGTTTTTTTTTTGTTATTTCAGAGTGGAGTGCGCGGGTGGGGTCGCGGCGTCGCTCGTCGCAGAGCTCGCCCGCCGCGCTGCTCGCGCACTTCGACACTAGTGCCTTGCAGGTAAGAGATATTAAAAGTAGAAAATGATAGAGAAAGCATGTTGTAACCAATTCACGTAGTATATAAGGACAACAAGAGAAAAAATATATCGGTTTTCTACTTAAAGTATCATTCATGTACTAAGCTTCAAAAACATCTTTATCTAGTATATATATAAAAATGAGTCCCTATTTCCCTTGGTCACGACGCCATCACGCGTGAACGTCTGGACCGATTTAACAATAATTTTTATTGTATTTGTTATTGTCAGGAGAAGGTTCTTATGAAAGAAATAAATTAAATATATATATAAAACAAAGTCGTGTTAGTAACACCATTTATAACTCAAGAACAGCTGGTCCAATTTTTATGATATTTGATTTTTTGGATTTCTCTTAGTCCGGAATAGAATAATAAGTATTAAAACATCGGAAAAATTCACAAAATAAATTATATGGCTAACGCTAGCTAATAACTATTTATATCTATTTAAAACGTACATAGCGTCGGATCCGCTAGTTTAAATATATTTTAGGCATCTTTATTTCCTTCTATAATGCAGTTAACATTTACCTAAGAATAGAATGGAATAATAAACATTTATATCTTCTTAGTCGCTGTATACTGTAATAATATCTTTCACTACATTTGTTTGTTCCGCGCAATTTCACAAATGGTTGGTAAAACATTAAATTTTGTGGAAGTTTCTTTAGGCCGTTACGCAAAAATATGTGCATAATGCTATCCTTGAACTTCGTTCAAACTTTTGTCTTTTATTAAAATATCTAAATGTGCAATTTTACGACATGATTTTATTATGCTGTATTCATTTTCGAATTTTATAGTACTTCTACTTAATTATTATTCGTTAACAAATTGAAATTAGTTTTAAATAAAATTATCTTTTCTGGATTTTTTCGCGGATTTATTTTGATTTTTGGTTCCTAACATTTCGAATACTTTAAATCAATCATGGTCACGGGAGAGATTGTTTCTCCCGTGGCCTTACGGTGAAGGAAAACATTGCGAGGAAACCTGCATGTATGAGAGAATTTAGTAAGTTTGCGAAAAACATGTGTAGTCCGCCAACCCACATTTGGCCAGCGTGGTGGTCAATAGCCTAATCCTCCTCATAAGCTCCTCATAAGGTAGCATAAGTATAAATCACCAATATATTAAATACAAGCTGCCCAAATTCTCACCATGTTTGACAGGTTCTAGCGTTACGGCAATGTAAACAAAAAACAAAGTAATCTTTTTCTTATTAACAACACTCTATGTAAAATTAACAACACTCTATAGGAATCATTGGGACTACAGTCGGGAATACAAACAAAACCTTCCATATAAGAAACAAAATAACAGAAATGACGAACTTTTATTTCGACTTCTATCCCCTATGTAACTCTTTTTTACTTTGTATTTTGTAATATCATATTTGTATATTCTCCTGCTCTGGAGAATATTATTTTTCTAGTTATAAATATTTAGATACGAACAAAATTGTGCAAGGAGAATTTTAATTTGAGACTGAATAAAAAAATATTCATGAAGAGGCATCTGTATCTAACAATCATTACAAAAATGTGAAGCTTTTTTAAAAGTCTCTCTTGGACTTAAAAATGTATCGAATTGCTTATCAACATCCAAAAAGTCGAGGTACTCGAAATATGTTTATTGTTTGTATTAATCGATATATTCGGCATTTGTTAATTCATTTTAATATGTGTTTCTAAAAATGTAGTTGAATTTAAACGAAATTCATTATTTTTTAGAAATATTCCGCTCCTGATAAGTTCTTTTATCCTGATAACATGAAAAAAAATCTGCAGGATAGGATAAAGCAGTCACGGGTTTTTCGTACCAAATGTAGTGGCACTGAAACGAAGCGAAGGCCAGGTGTTAGTCTTTTTTTGGAAACTATTATAAAGTAAGAAAAATAAAAATATAGGTATTACTTTTAATTCTCTTACAAGCACTTAAGCTTTAATCCACTCTGAAATCTAATGAAGAGAGTAATTCATTCTATTTAAATTTTTCTTTGATCTGAAGAAGACTTGGAAACCTTTAAAAAACTTTTATACTCCAGATTATATTTTTTTTAACCGTCTAATATAAAGAATACCGTTGAAAAGACTTTATTATAACTTATTATACCTTTATTATAACGATTAGTATGGAATAGATATACTATATATATTATATATACCTAGGTATGATGAGTTGCTGTGAGTTGTATTATAACGTGTTTTCCCGTGGGAATGAGATAGTCTCCAGTGGTAAAAAGTAGCCTATCTCACTCTTCAGCCCTCCAGCTACCTCCACACAAAAAATCACGCAACACGCAATCTGTCATACTGTTTTGATGCGAAAGAAGGACAAATAAACACACACGTTCACATTTATAATATGAAGTATGGACGAGCAAACTTATATTAGCACGGCTGCCTCTTTAGACGCCTAACGTATGTGTTACTTCAGCTCGTAGTCTGTGTACTAAATTTTAATCAAATCCGTTCAGTCGTTTTAACATAAAAGAGTAACATACATAAATGTACATACACACATTATATACAATTTTTCTCATTTATAATATATCCAGAAGCGAAACCAATGCTACATTGAAAATTAAATAAATAACGCGAAAGCAATCTATGAGCTAGTTCATATTTAAATCCATTTTGTTAATATAGCGTCCCTTGGTGCCTTTTGTGTTTATTTTACTAGGTACGTTTTAACGGTTCGTATGAAATAGACAGACTATATATTATATGATATATAGCCTTTAATAAACGGCCTGTCTAATGCAAAAAGAACTTTTCAAGTCGGATTAGTAGTTCCTGAGATTAGCGCATTCAAATAAATAAACAAGCAAAAAAACGAATGAACTAACAAACAAACAAACTTTATCTCTTTATCATATTAGTATAAATACATAGAAAGCGCCACCTTTTCACAAATTTTATCACTAACATTGGCGTATGTGCTACTGGTCATAGTATTCTGTATATGAAATTTCATCCCAATAAGAAAAGCCATTTCAGCGTGAAGGTGAAACAAACATACACACAAACAAATTTTTGCATTTATAATAGTAGTGTCACAAAATATTTAATTAAACGTGAAATTTTCATTGCGTTATATAATGAGAAAATAGTAAAACAACAGTAGTTGGGTAATCAAGGGGCACTGAAGAGCTGTAAGGAGGACTCTAAACCTAACGTTTAAAGCATCTCTTATAAGGCCTAGAATGCATTAAGAATTTATTTACATATAGATAGATATATTTGACAAACATTGGTCTAGTGGTTAGCGTGTACGGCTACACATCACGGAGGTCATGGTTCGAGTTTTAAGTCGGGCCAAATATTTAATAGTATTTTTTGTCAAGAAATTCTGAGTAAAAACCAGGAGTGTTACACCACCATGCTTCGGAGAGCACGTAAAAGTGTGGGTCGTGCGCCTGATCGACTACCGGTTGTGTCGATTTGTCGTCATTATCGATCAAAGTCGGCAAAATCGGTTAGAAGCAACATTAGTTTTACACAAATTAACTCACCTATAAAAAAATTAAGGTTTACAAAATATGTAATATCGATATCAATATTGTTTAGTAAATGCAAAATTTCAAATGCAGGCAATATTTATATTTAAGACACTATATGCAAAAAGGGCCTAAACAAAATTAATTCAATAGAAAATTCAGTGAGCACGACCTGCGCCCATTCAATTCCCCTTTAAGACCGGATTTGTTAAGGAAATGTTCTAGACTTATTCGTTTTATACTAGAAATAAGTTTAAAATGTGCTTCGGTTTGAACAAAGCTCCTTGAAGACGCTTGACCCTGAAAATGTTGCCTTTAAAATAGGTGTTTTGAAGCTTTTCTTGTTAAACAGGTACGGTTTTGTTACAAAACTTTGGAAAAAGCTTTTAAAGCTCAAAAATATCATTTCTACAATTCTGTTTTATTTTAAGTATTGCAAGAAGTTTCGAAGAACTGAATAGCATTATTTTTTTCTATTTAGCATTATATAGTTTTCTCATAAGAATGTTTTGTTATATTTTTAATTTAAATACAAAATAAGCTTATAAATGTTAATTATAGATAAGCAAAATTAAAAAAATGATAATTGTACACACGCCCGTTAGATGATTTTCCGTGTAATTAAGTATCGCATGTCAAATATTTATCCTCATTTAACCAAAATAAAAAATACCTATGCTGGTAATACTTGCTGAATAATTGATAGTGTAACACTCCTTGGCATGAATGTGTAGTTTTGTAACGAGAAGCGATAATATATTATAATTATAATATATTTTTATATTATAATAGATTATAATCTACTTCAAGATACTAATTTCAAAGTGTCTTAATCATTTTCATTTATTTTACCATTAAAAAAACCTATTATTTCAATAGAACTGGTACTACGAAAGTGTTAGTCGTTTTTGTCACGTTTAAAAAAATTAATACATACAAAACATCGACTTTCTATAAATATAATATTATGTAATTAGTATAGACACAAACCGTTCCGAATAATTTGTTGAGTAGCTCAGCACAATGAGCACACAAACAGATATACGAAAAATTGTTTTATACTTTTTAAAATACGTAATATTTAAATTGTAGCTAGCTCAATAGATAATCCTAATATATGAAATTCTTGTGTCACGATGGTGTTCCGTGATGAACTCTGAAACTACTTATCCGATATTAAGGTATTTTTTTTCAAAATATGTGATTTGTTCCAACATAAAACTTAGAATAGTTTTTATCCCAATTATTCCTAATTTTATTTCAAAATTAGCGTTTTTTATATGTGTGCCACAGCAACGCGTGGCTGGATCTACAATCTATAGTACATACAATAAAATTCTGAGTCAAATCTGTACCTAATTATTTTTTTTGGAAATTCCTATTAAAATAGTCAATATTATCGATACAGAGGCCGAATCTGTAGTTTTAAGACTTTTTGTCGGTCTGCCTGGAAACGCATCACGAAAAAAACACTGGAGAGATTTTGATGAAATTTGGTATTATGATAGCTAGTTATCCGGGTCAATAAATAGAATAGTTTTTACTGCGGGAAAATATATCATCATATCTGAGAAATTTATACTAATAGTTAAAATAAATTCAGGGAGGAACCCGAGCGGAGCGAGGGTGAGTCACTAGTGTAATATAAATAGTAAAATAAAACGGAATATTGGCTTTTTGTAACAAAAAAGTTGGAATTCCCAATGTATTCGACATTATTAGACACATCTCCTCTATAGTCAATTCCAGGGTGTATATGAAAATTCTTATTATTTACGAAAGCTCTATATAGATTTCACATGGATACTAGCGATCTGCCCCGGCTTTATACGGTATCTTTATTAATTTAAAATTTCCTCAACATTTTATGACTTATTTAGCCCCTTTATCCATCCATCTTTAAACCTTATCGGATTGAATTATGAAAAGACCGAAATATGTATTTAATGTGTCAAATTATAATTTATATAGTTTCTAGTAAAATTAACGCAAAATATTGTATTTAATTGGATAAAATTTACACCCTATTTTGAGGGTAGATCTTTAAAAAAATGTCTTCTTAGTTAGTCCATTCTCGTCATTATAGAAGTACGTTGTCAAATATAATTTCTTTTGATTCACTGATAAGATCTTGGCGTTGAAGAATCAGACAGGAAAAGCCGTTTTAAAGCAAGGAACAACATTTTAACTCATTATTGTAGCAATTTTGACGTTAAAAGTACGAGAAAATGAATTTTTGTTTTTAAATTAACTCGACATTGAGTTAAAATTTTGTACTTTGCATGGTGACAATTTCATATTACTTATCGATAATCTTTTGTTATTAGTAAACATTTAATAACAATAATATTCAATTGAAATCTGCATTCAACTTATAAAGTTATTTATTTTTTATAGTATGTTAATATTCTATGAAAGTTAGAGACTTGACTAGCAGTACGCGCGGCTTCACTCGCGTACAAACTTCCGATCGCTACCAAACTTCACAGGTTCACCAGCAGAGCTAATCTGAAGATTGCCTGAAAATTTCATCACAATCGGTTCATCTATTTTGGAGTCCATATGGAATATACATACATACATCACACATCGATTTTTCTATAAACCTGTAGATTGTGTACTGTTAATGATGTTGAACCAAGACAAGGAAACGACAAGGGACCCATTGACGAAGTCGTTACCGAAACACGTGCCATTGTACCGCGACACAGAATCAATATGTTTTTAATCTAAATCACGGCGCCCAAATAGCGCAACCTTCACCCTGCAAACGAGCGGCGTTCCTCGAAACCATTTTGTAGAAACGCTGTAAACATACGGGAGTTTATTATATTTTAGTCGAACTGAAAACTTTCTAGGTAGTTTTTTAAATAAAACTATCTTTTCGGATTTTGTCGCGGATTTATTTGGATTTTTGTTTCCCGACGTTTCGAATGCTTTACAGCATCCATGGTCACGGGAGAGACTGAGGTGTTACATGTCTTGAATGTATAGTTGTTACAGACAGCCTACCCACAATTAACAAAATGAAAATTGCACTAATTACATTACAATATTTTTTAAATTTAAACATTTTTATAATTTTAATTATAATTGAATATGGAAAATTATTTATTTAATTTTTGCTATTATTTTTATAATTATTACAATTTTAAATATTAATTAGTAATCTATATTTAGTGTTGCCATTATTATATTTATAACCATAAAGAAAAATATATAAAATATAGTATTAATTATTTAAGCCATATAATTGTTCTATGTGTAATTTAAAAAGTTAAAATTAATTAAGGATAATAATTTTAATTTAGTTTGCTATTATTTAAAAACAACTTACTAAGCAACACTATTAATATATACTTTTACAAATGAAAAATGAAAAATATTAATCTGATAAGCTGTCATTTTGATCTACACAGTATGAACTTACTACATCTGTCTGTCTGTTATGTTTATATTTATTATTTGATTTTATTATATTAATAACAGGATCCCATGACGATGGTAGTACCCAGCCATCTTCCCTATTGAAATTAGGATGTTTTTTAATTTCTATGGCTTCTCGAATCATTCTAGGGCGATATCGGTTTTCTTTCGCCAGGATTTGAGGTCTATCAAAGCGAATATAATGGCTTGGTCGGTCCTGACTATGTTTGCAGACAGCAGATGTTGTATTGCGACGGTGCTTCACATCAGCTATGTGTTCTTTGACCCGGGTTCTAATGGATCTCTTTGTTTGTCCAATGTAAGAGAGCCCACAATCACAATCAAGCTTGTAAACTCCTGCATCTTGTAGAGGGATGTGGCACTTGACAGGTGGTAGAAACTGACTAATTTTCTTTGGCGGCTTGAAGTAAGTTTTAATTGAAGCTCGCTTTAGAATGTAGCCAATCTTGTCAGTGACGCCTCTCATGTAAGGTAGGACTGCAGGGACGCGCTCGACTGTGGCTGGTTTCACTCGGTCCCTGTGACGTAGGCGCGGCACTTGCAGCTTGTTGTCTCGCAGAACTTGCTTGACATGTTGCAGCTCTCCGGCCAGGTGTTGCTCGTCACAGATCCCGCGTGCCCTCTGAAACAAAGATTTTCCCACGGTAGCTAACTGTGAAGGGTGGTGGTGAGATTCACCATTCAAGTACCTATCAGTATGGGTCTTCTTTCGATACACAGTATGACTCAAGGTGTTATCTGGGTTACGTATAACTAATACATCTAAGAAAGCTAAAGAATTATTAGACTCCAATTCCATTGTAAATTGTATTTTAGGGTTTATGGAGTTAAGATGTTCTAAGAATACAGATATTTTATCAGATGGTAATATTGTGAAAGTGTCATCTACATACCGCTTGTAGAAACGAGGGGTCACAGGTGATGTGTTTAGGGCGGTCTCCTCGAAGGCCTCCATGAAGATGTCAGCTACAACGGGAGAGACCGGCGAACCCATGGCCACTCCATCCACTTGCTTGTAGAATTCATCATTCCACAATAGATAGCCAGATGTAAGGCAGTGTTTCAAAAGTTCAGTGTATTCTTCTTGCATACTATTATCCCGTAGCTTTCTTGATACTATTTTGACACAGTCCTCTACTGGTAGGCTGGTGAATAGAGACTGTACATCAAAACTGACCATAGTTTCATTGTCCATGAGTTGTAGGTGTTTTATCTCATTGACAAAATGGTACGAGTCCCTTGTGAACGCTGATGTTTGTCCTCTGAGTGTTGAGAGTACTTTCGCTACTAGTTGGGCCAATTTATAAGTCGGTGTGTCGATTTGACTCACAATTGGACGTAGCGGAGCGTTAGGTTTGTGTATCTTTGGAAGTCCATACAGTTTAGGCGGCTTTGCACAAGATGGAACAAGATTTTTGACATCAAGATTCAATGCATCGGAGTGTTTCTTAATCAGCTTTTTAGTATTATTTAACACAGTGGTGGTCGGGTCTGTTTTGACCTTTTTATATGTACTTTCATCCGACAAAAGTTGTTCAATTTTTCCATTGTAATCTGATGTATCCATCACGACGGTGGCATTTCCCTTGTCTGCGCGTAGTATGATAATGTCTGACCTGCTGCGTAAGTTCTTCAACGCTAAATACTGTTGTTTGTTGAGATTAGGTTTGGGCCTTGAACTACGACGTAACAAAGATGAAACATCTTGACGTATGGCCTCCATATCCTCAGATTTCATAGTATTTTTGGCCAGGGCATCTTCAACTGCACAAATAATGTTCTCATAAGGGATGCGTGTCGGCGCAACAGCAAAATTTAAGCCTTTACTTAGTACTTGAATAGTAGATTCGTCCAATGTTTGTTTTGACAGATTGACAACTGCTTGACGTACGCACGAATTTGAAACTGTGGTAGACGGGCGCGTTCCGTTATTGTTTTTGGTTTTCTTTTTGATGTTATATTTCTCGACTAATTTTTGGTATTTTAATATATGTTTGTTTTTGCATTGGTTAAATTTAGATGTTTCGCGCTTATTTAAAGTTTCAATGCAATCATTGAAATCACTTGGTGTCAATACTGTCTTTATATTAAGGGACGTTTGTTCTACGTACCGGTCGTTACTGCGTAGATCACGGCGGGTTTGACGAATCACCGTCCGTAACAACTTAAAACTTGCCTTGTTAACGATCTTGGCGCTTCCCCGTATGTTCTTTTTAGATGATATTTTCACACACGTAGGAATGAGACGATGATCCCGACATCTCTTCAAGAATGTTAAAGATGTTAATAATCTTGCGCGCTTTGTCTTCAGATCTTCTAACCGGCGTATTTGGTTTGCGATTTCCAGTCCGTACTGGTTCACATAATACTTTCTTAGATTTACGCGAATATTTGACATTTTAAATAAAACTATCTTTTCGGATTTTGTCGCGGATTTATTTGGATTTTTGTTTCCCGACGTTTCGAATGCTTTACAGCATCCATGGTCACGGGAGAGACTGAGGTGTTACATGTCTTGAATGTATAGTTGTTACAGACAGCCTACCCACAATTAACAAAATGAAAATTGCACTAATTACATTACAATATTTTTTAAATTTAAACATTTTTATAATTTTAATTATAATTGAATATGGAAAATTATTTATTTAATTTTTGCTATTATTTTTATAATTATTACAATTTTAAATATTAATTAGTAATCTATATTTAGTGTTGCCATTATTATATTTATAACCATAAAGAAAAATATAAAATATAGTATTAATTATTTAAGCCATATAATTGTTCTATGTGTAATTTAAAAAGTTAAAATTAATTAAGGATAATAATTTTAATTTAGTTTGCTATTATTTAAAAACAACTTACTAAGCAACACTATTAATATATACTTTTACAAATGAAAAATGAAAAATATTAATCTGATAAGCTGTCATTTTGATCTACACAGTATGAACTTACTACATCTGTCTGTCTGTTATGTTTATATTTATTATTTGATTTTATTATATTAATAACAGGATCCCATGACGATGGTAGTACCCAGCCATCTTCCCTATTGAAATTAGGATGTTTTTTAATTTCTATGGCTTCTCGAATCATTCTAGGGCGATATCGGTTTTCTTTCGCCAGGATTTGAGGTCTATCAAAGCGAATATAATGGCTTGGTCGGTCCTGACTATGTTTGCAGACAGCAGATGTTGTATTGCGACGGTGCTTCACATCAGCTATGTGTTCTTTGACCCGGGTTCTAATGGATCTCTTTGTTTGTCCAATGTAAGAGAGCCCACAATCACAATCAAGCTTGTAAACTCCTGCATCTTGTAGAGGGATGTGGCACTTGACAGGTGGTAGAAACTGACTAATTTTCTTTGGCGGCTTGAAGTAAGTTTTAATTGAAGCTCGCTTTAGAATGTAGCCAATCTTGTCAGTGACGCCTCTCATGTAAGGTAGGACTGCAGGGACGCGCTCGACTGTGGCTGGTTTCACTCGGTCCCTGTGACGTAGGCGCGGCACTTGCAGCTTGTTGTCTCGCAGAACTTGCTTGACATGTTGCAGCTCTCCGGCCAGGTGTTGCTCGTCACAGATCCCGCGTGCCCTCTGAAACAAAGATTTTCCCACGGTAGCTAACTGTGAAGGGTGGTGGTGAGATTCACCATTCAAGTACCTATCAGTATGGGTCTTCTTTCGATACACAGTATGACTCAAGGTGTTATCTGGGTTACGTATAACTAATACATCTAAGAAAGCTAAAGAATTATTAGACTCCAATTCCATTGTAAATTGTATTTTAGGGTTTATGGAGTTAAGATGTTCTAAGAATACAGATATTTTATCAGATGGTAATATTGTGAAAGTGTCATCTACATACCGCTTGTAGAAACGAGGGGTCACAGGTGATGTGTTTAGGGCGGTCTCCTCGAAGGCCTCCATGAAGATGTCAGCTACAACGGGAGAGACCGGCGAACCCATGGCCACTCCATCCACTTGCTTGTAGAATTCATCATTCCACAATAGATAGCCAGATGTAAGGCAGTGTTTCAAAAGTTCAGTGTATTCTTCTTGCATACTATTATCCCGTAGCTTTCTTGATACTATTTTGACACAGTCCTCTACTGGTAGGCTGGTGAATAGAGACTGTACATCAAAACTGACCATAGTTTCATTGTCCATGAGTTGTAGGTGTTTTATCTCATTGACAAAATGGTACGAGTCCCTTGTGAACGCTGATGTTTGTCCTCTGAGTGTTGAGAGTACTTTCGCTACTAGTTGGGCCAATTTATAAGTCGGTGTGTCGATTTGACTCACAATTCATGGAGGCCTTCGAGGAGACCGCCCTAAACACATCACCTGTGACCCCTCGTTTCTACAAGCGGTATGTAGATGACACTTTCACAATATTACCATCTGATAAAATATCTGTATTCTTAGAACATCTTAACTCCATAAACCCTAAAATACAATTTACAATGGAATTGGAGTCTAATAATTCTTTAGCTTTCTTAGATGTATTAGTTATACGTAACCCAGATAACACCTTGAGTCATACTGTGTATCGAAAGAAGACCCATACTGATAGGTACTTGAATGGTGAATCTCACCACCACCCTTCACAGTTAGCTACCGTGGGAAAATCTTTGTTTCAGAGGGCACGCGGGATCTGTGACGAGCAACACCTGGCCGGAGAGCTGCAACATGTCAAGCAAGTTCTGCGAGACAACAAGCTGCAAGTGCCGCGCCTACGTCACAGGGACCGAGTGAAACCAGCCACAGTCGAGCGCGTCCCTGCAGTCCTACCTTACATGAGAGGCGTCACTGACAAGATTGGCTACATTCTAAAGCGAGCTTCAATTAAAACTTACTTCAAGCCGCCAAAGAAAATTAGTCAGTTTCTACCACCTGTCAAGTGCCACATCCCTCTACAAGATGCAGGAGTTTACAAGCTTGATTGTGATTGTGGGCTCTCTTACATTGGACAAACAAAGAGATCCATTAGAACCCGGGTCAAAGAACACATAGCTGATGTGAAGCACCGTCGCAATACAACATCTGCTGTCTGCAAACATAGTCAGGACCGACCAAGCCATTATATTCGCTTTGATAGACCTCAAATCCTGGCGAAAGAAAACCGATATCGCCCTAGAATGATTCGAGAAGCCATAGAAATTAAAAAACATCCTAATTTCAATAGGGAAGATGGCTGGGTACTACCATCGTCATGGGATCCTGTTATTAATATAATAAAATCAAATAATAAATATAAACATAACAGACAGACAGATGTAGTAAGTTCATACTGTGTAGATCAAAATGACAGCTTATCAGATTAATATTTTTCATTTTTCATTTGTAAAAGTATATATTAATAGTGTTGCTTAGTAAGTTGTTTTTTAAATAATAGCAAACTAAATTAAAATTATTATCCTTAATTAATTTTAACTTTTTAAATTACACATAGAACAATTATATGGCTTAAATAATTAATACTATATTTTATATTTTTCTTTATGGTTATAAATATAATAATGGCAACACTAAATATAGATTACTAATTAATATTTAAAATTGTAATAATTATAAAAATAATAGCAAAAATTAAATAAATAATTTTCCATATTCAATTATAATTAAAATTATAAAAATGTTTAAATTTAAAAAATATTGTAATGTAATTAGTGCAATTTTCATTTTGTTAATTGTGGGTAGGCTGTCTGTAACAACTATACATTCAAGACATGTAACACCTCAGTCTCTCCCGTGACCATGGATGCTGTAAAGCATTCGAAACGTCGGGAAACAAAAATCCAAATAAATCCGCGACAAAATCCGAAAAGATAGTTTTATTTAAAATGTCAAATATTCGCGTAAATCTAAGAAAGTATTATTTCTAGGTAGTTGTTGTACTATACATTTGTTGTAATATATTATGTGCAAGATTCACATTCGCTGAACTTGGTTACGTAACCAGTGGTAGTTCATTGGCGACGAGCAAGCGCGTCGCCAATGAACTACCACTGGTTATTCTGTTTGGTTTCCAAAATTTAATAATTTTTTTACTAATTCTAATAATATTTTTCTTCAAAATGATTAATATTGCTTGATAAGCTTACATTATATCAAAAGTTTGTTTTATCAAGTTTTTTATGATAAGAAAATAAATAAATGAAATCAAAATTAAATTGATCAATATAGGTGCTAAATAAAATTTCAAAAATATTTTCGAAGTCGGTTTGCTTTGACTAAGTAATTAAAGCCTACCTATTAAATACATACTTAATCAAATATTTTCGAAATCGGTGCCAGCCCATACAAAGCAAAGCACACCGACTTCGAAAATATTTGATTAGGCATGTATAGTAAATGAAAACTACCAATCAGTTATTTTTTACTTTTTAGTGCTTTTGTTTGAACTCGGTTTTTATTTTTTTGTTAAAAAGTTTTTATAGTACAACTCATTCAACTCTTCTACATAAGAAAATAAATTAATAATTAAATGACGCTAGATACATGACAATAATATTAATTGTTTAGAAAGGAGTATTTCTACCCCTATTTTTCAGTTGTGTAGGCTTATAAATCAGTATTCAGAATGGTTGGTATTCCAGGCTCCCGGGTAACTGCGGTCCCAGATGACCGGCCGCGAAGACTACGAGCGTGCCTTGACGATATTGTTTCCCATATATTGTTATTGAAACCCGATATTGAGTTTTTAGGATAGCTTTATTGTTAACGGAAAATACGTTTGGGTTAAAGCGAAATAGTGTTTAGATTTCCTTTCGATAAGAAATTGATCGATCAGCTTCATGTCAGAACAATCTTGTATTTGGGATGATGAAGAAATATTGGAGTGTATTACAAAGTTTCTTCTATGTTATTTACTTTCCGTAACTTTAAAAGTATCTATATGTAACGTATCTACCTTTCCGCCTTTCTGTGTCTTTACAATACTTAGAATAAAAAAAACAAACATACACGCTCTTGACCAACTGTAATGTATAGGACTCCTCCAAACGAGCCTAAATCGAAGATGATTATGGTATATTTTACGTTTTTCTTTAGTTTTCAATTTCTTTTATTACATTTAAAATACAATTTAAATGACCGTCTAACTGTGTTTGATTACCTTAGTAATAACAATTAATAAAACTATTCAATGTTTATATAATTAAATCTGTATGTATATTAATTACAAACGTTGTAAATTGCACTTAGGAAATGAAATGATTTTATTTATATTTAACGGATTTTATTCGTTGCTCGACGTAGACTAACTACTGTAGTGTTTGAAACGTCGGAAAAAGCAGAAATATACGCGAAAAGGAGTTATAAAAAACGAAAGAAAAGTGTAATTTACACGTAAATTTTTAGCTAGTTTACATAGAAACTGCTAAAATACACTGAATAGGGAGCGCAACCAAAAAGTACCTAATGTATGTATGACATCGATCAAAAAAGTACTAGATACACAATCAGCGACAAAAAATGTCCTCACCGAATGAGCGCTCATTTGAACATATGAGCGCGTTTTATTTTTTTTGTGAAAACAACTTCAATAACTGCATTTAAGGTTCAATTTACATTGTTGTATATTTTTTAATCGTTAAGGTATAAGCGTGAAGTAACAAAACACACACACACATTACGTTCGTATGGATACGTAAGGTAAAAGTATATAACCGTATGTATAGTTTTAGTATCAATACAGTGCAAAGAAACATTGCATTTATTTTTATATATGTATAGACATTTTCTTTATAATACAAAAGAATATTTTACTAAGTATATTTTATTAACTTCCATTTATTTTCTAGATCAGAGACTGGTTGTCGGTGGAAGTGGACATGTTGCGGGCTCAGCCGGTGGCCGTCGGCGATGTCGACGATATCCTACAGCAGCTGGATAAACAGAAGGTACTTTAATTATTTATTTAGTTTTCTAAATACCTAGCCTTAATAGGGTAGGCACATAGGGTGTTAGGTCTAGGTCAAAGTCTATCTATATGCTAAATATCATCCAATTCCGAAGTAACGAGAATTAAGAGCGTACCCATGTCTCTCTCAAGCCTTTCGACGCTGTAACACTATATCTTACAAACATATAAATAAGTTTTTATAGTTTAAACTTGAGAAATCATGGGTTCCCCATATAAACTTTCGTCCCCTTTTTTACCCCCTTCAAGTTTATTTCTGCGATAAAACTAGCCTATGATGTCCAAGGACCAATCTATCCCTTAAGAAAAAATAGGTTTAGCGGTTTATGCGTGAAAGCTTAACAAACAAACAGATATATGTAGTTACTTTCGCTTTTATAATATTAGTATGGATGTACATCCATCTAATATTACTAATAACTGCCTCGGTGGTGTAGTGGCTAGCATGTACGGCTGCACACTCGGAGGTCCTGGGTTCGAGTCCCGGGTCGGACCAAGTTTAGTTATTGAGTCTTTCTGTATATTAAGTCTCAGTAACAGCCCGGAGTTGGGAAGTTGGCGGTGTTTCACCCCCGTGCCTCGGAGAGCACGTAAAAGCTGTCGGTCCTGCGCCTTAACTCTCACTGGTCGTGTCGAGCAGTCGTCCCACCGGAGTATGAGAGTGACAGGAATAGAGAGTGCACGTTGTGTCTGCGCGTACACTTGTGCACTATAATATCTCCTGCGCAGTTGGCTAGTCTCAATGAGATTGGCCGCCGTGGCCGGAATCGGACAGGAGAACATCATCATCACATCCATCTATTGGTTTATGTAATATATTATTACACTAGCGAACCGCCCCTGTTTGGCGCAGGCACTGAGTAATGAGACCTTTATTCTTTCATATTATAAGCTGTATGTCACAGTCGATATTGGTGTCATAGGAATTACATATATTGTGATACATAAAATAATTACATTTTATATTAAAAAGGTACACCAACTCTAAAAATTTTCAAAATGAAAATTACCCCTAGGGGTAAAATAAAAAATACAAAGGTATAATTTATTTATATATAAAAAACAAAAAAAAAATGTAAAATAGATTCTCCTTTTTTAAAATCGGTCACAAAGGATATTAAAAGACAAACATACAAAATGTATCACAATGTTATGTGATTAGTCGGAGCCTACTATGAAAAGCATAAAGCAACATTCGCAATTTCTATTTATTCATTAGTCTTACACGTCTGGAACGTTTTGTTAATGTGATTGTACTTTGTGATGTTCGTGTATATTTTTTTATGAAAATGGTATTAAGATGCGTACTTTAGGTTATTAAATTGTGCTATTTAAAAGAAGTCTTGATATGGTCTTTCTTATTGCCAATATCGACATCTCTGCAGCGGCTTAAGCGTGAAAAACAAACAGACGTCTCAGTTTAACGAAAACCAAATTCTTAGGTTTTATATATTAGTATACTCTTACAATGCAGTTTTTGTACTTTTTCTCAGAAATGAGATATTTTCCCGCGGTAAAAAGTATCCTATATGTTGACCCGGTTAACCAGCTATCACCATACCAAATTTCATAAAAATCCCTCCAGTAGTTTTTCCGTGATGCGGTAACAGACAGACAGACAAAAATTCTAAAAACTGTAGATTCGGCCTCTGTATCGATAAAAATGTCTATTTCGATAAGATTTTCCAAAAAATATTTAATGTACAGATTCGGCTTTGTTATAATTTTATTACGAGTAGGTATATGTATAGATTAGTCTGAATAATTGAAAATGGATTGTCATATTATAGAATCCAACTGAATCCCAAACATTCTGTACATAAACTTTTATCTAAACCAAATTGCTTGAACCTAATAGATTTTAAAATTTCGTAATCAGTTGGTGAATAAGTCAGTGAGTGCTATAACACTTTTATATATTATTATTTTATTTTTTTTTATTATTTTATATTAGCGACTCACACTCGCTTCCCTCGGGTTCGTTCCTAGCTGGCTTCCCAATACAAACTTTCATCCCCATTTTCACGCCCTTAAGGGATTTCCGGGATAAAATGTACCCTATGTCTTTCCCAGGGTCTCGAACTATCTTTTTACCAAATTTCATCTAAATCGGTTCAGTAGACCAGAGATTACCCCCTACAACATCACAAACTTACAAACTCGAACTTTACCTCTTTATAATATTAGTATAGACTAGCGAATCACCCTCGCTTCGCTTCGAGCTAGTCTCTAGACAAAAACAAATCTATCTCACGGGAGCCGTACATGTACCCGGAATGATATATAGTTTATAGCATTCCTCAATAAACGGGCTATCTAATGCAAAAAGTATTTTTCAAATAGGATTAGTATTTTCTGAGATTAGCGCGTTCAAACAAACAAACAAACAAACAAACAACAAACAAACAAACAAACAAACAAACAAATAAACAAACAAACAAACAAACAAAGTCAGCCTCTGTATAAAATTAGTATAGAAAGTATAGATACATATCCTTCACAAGTCGCTAGAGTGAGCGTTAGAGAAAATACGATTAGCATTTTTTGTGACACCATGAACAACACGTACATAGCTGTGGGTTGAAATTTTATTATTCGGTTCACGAAAATTATTTCTCCCTCAGGGTGTCTTTGTCAATCGATCATAATTTGATGCGATGCGTCCGATACAATCTCTTTGTGATGCGATCATTGTCTATGCCAATATTACTTGCATAAAACGACACAAAAACTGTACACATGCATAAAATGTTTTATTAGTATCACGTGCACCGTCCTCCTTATCGATCTATTTATATATTATTCTGAGTCAAAACGTACATTAAATAGTTTTTGGAAAATCTTATTGAAATAGTCATTATTATCAATATAGAAGCCGCATCTATATTTTTTAGATTTTTTGTCAGTTTGTCTGTCTAGGAACGCATCACAAGAAAACCAATGGGCAGATTTTGATGAAATTTGGTATGATGATAGCTGATTATTCGGGTCAACATGTAGGATACTTTTTACTGCGGAAAAATATCTCACCTCTGAGAAATCTATACTAAACTAAAAACGTAGGAACGAACCTGAGCGGAGCGAGAGTCAGTCGTTAGTATTATATAAAATTCTTTAACGTCAGGAACACATTTACTTAAGTTTAACAAACTTATACATAAAAGCACAATATAATTAAGCCCCTAGAGATAGTTCCTAGTTCAAAGGACAATTGTATTTGAATACAACGTGATAAGAACAGTATTACGAATGGAAAAGCCAATTTTAATTAATGATTTGAACTGTAACCTAGTTTTCAATAAAATTAAATTACAGACCCAATAAAATGTCATATAGATTTATTTTAAAAATAGGTGGTAAAATATTCGTTTCAAGCCCTTCAGTAAACAAGGTTAAATTTACACTAGCGACTCAACCTTGCTTTGCCGGGGTTCATCCCTAGGTATGTTTTACGTTTTTCGAAAAAAAAAACAATTTTATAAAATGCCAAACGTCCAGGTACTTACTACTATTTTAATTCTATTGTCCACTTCGCCTATAATGTCGGAATTTTATTCAACAATTTTACTCCAATTATATTTAAGTACCTATACCACAAATAAATTTAGTTTTTTTTTTAAATATAACACATAATAAATATAACATATAATATTAGATATCAATATATATTTCTATAATACAAAAAAGCCTAACAAAGCTTAACAGATGTAAGGCACTGAGTTCGAACTAAATGTAATGCTCGTATTATAAATTATTATTAACTGCTATATCTTGTATTGATTATACATTAAAGATAATCTCTATACTGAGGGCTACAGTTCGAAGTTGGCTCCGAATAAATATTTTTATAAGTACTTATTGAAGTCTGGGGTGTTTATATTTGTATTTAAATCTATAAATATAATAAAATTCAAACTGAGTCGAATCTGTGCAATAAATATGTTTTTGGAAAATCTTATTGAAAAACTCATTATTATCGATACAAAGGCCGAATCTAAAGTTTTTAGGATTTTTGTCTGTCTGTCTGTAAAATCACAAGAAAACCGCTAAACAGATTTCGATAAAATTTGGCTAGAATATAGATTACATTCTGGGATCGGGTATAGATCTTTTTACTCCCGCGTATCGCACGAGCAAAACCGCAGGCAACAATAAGTTGCAAATTAAAAAACAACGCTGTCAACCTTAGTTGTTTATATTATCATATTAGGTATATTATGTTTCAATCTTGGAAAAGGGAAATTTGGAAAGGGTATTCGGGAAATGTGTAGCGTTATTTATTATTTACTTTGTGACACCTCATTAAGAAAAATATATTTAATAAATTGAATAATCAATAAACATAAATGAAACTATCCGTGGTATTAATTTCTGTATCTTTTATTAATTCTTGTATTGAACATTGCACTAATGAGTGCAGATTGAAAATTTCTTGATATCATATATGTATATATCATACACTACCATAAGGTATAGTCATGCGTAGAGGTGCATATAACATATATATGTACCACGCCAGTTGTATCTCTTATCTTATTCATATTTAGGAGGTAACTGAGCTTTCAAAGACGAGACGAGCCTTTTATAGAGTTACTTGATCGTAATACGCATGCGCAAATTCTAGTGTTGTCAAGAGTCGATGTTTTCTTTCACTATCATTTTAACCTAGCTTTTGTTGTATTTAATGGTTTATCCAAAATATAACGTTTTTTTTATTACAAATAAATATTGTAATTAAGTACCAGTAAATGTACGTTTCACAAATATTGGTTATGTTAATCTATATTACTTCAATAAATTCTATTAGTGTAAATACTTGATGGACTAACATACATCTGTATGATTAAGTCGGAGGTGGCAATTGTCTGACATCTGTCTGTCTGTAAGTTCATACTGTGTAGATCAAAATGACAGCTTATCAGATTAATATTTTTCATTTTTCATTTGTAAAAGTATATATTAATAGTGTTGCTTAGTAAGTTGTTTTTAAATAATAGCAAACTAAATTAAAATTATTATCCTTAATTAATTTTGACTTTTTAAATTACACATAGAACAATTATATGGCTTAAATAATTAATACTATATTTTATATTTTTCTTTATGGTTATAAATATAATAATGGCAACACTAAATATAGATTACTAATTAATATTTAAAATTGTAATAATTATAAAAATAATAGCAAAAATTAAATAAATAATTTTCCATATTCAATTATAATTAAAATTATAAAAATGTTTAAATTAAAAAAAATATTGTAATGTAATTAGTGCAATTTTCATTCTGTTAATTGTGGGTAGGCTGTCTGTAACAACTATACATTCAAGACATGTAACACCTCAGTCTCTCCCGTGACCATGGATGCTGTAAAGCATTCGAAACGTCGGGAAACAAAAATCCAAATAAATCCGCGACAAAATCCGAAAAGATAGTTTTATTTAAAATGTCAAATATTCGCGTAAATCTAAGAAAGTATTATACAGCTATTTATATTATAAAAATCACTAGTCGATATTTTTATATCGATATTTAATGCAACATCACTAGAACAGTTTCCAATCGCGCATGCGTATTAAACTTGTAAAGGTTAAAGAAGTGGGGATGGTTGCTAGGCAACAGCCAGCTAGCTACGTAGTAACGAGCGTAAAAACTAAAAAGATTGTTATCAGTCCGGCCCTGGCCGTGGAGTAGACCGTACGATTAAAAAACCTTCTCATTCTAATATTTGTTTAAGCCCTTTTGTTTAATATACATATATATCAAAGTAAATATGTAAGACGTTGAGAGGAGTAAACTTATTGAAATTTTAATAGGTTTTACTTTGTATAATACTTGTATCTTTAATGCGATATAATTATAACTATATTAATTTTATTAATTGAACCCACAAGCAAGAGCTAGATAAAAAAGGTATAAAAATGAGTAAAGAATGTTATTTTATTTTGCTTTGAAACCTTATTAACTATCCCTATACAATTTGGATATATTCATTCGAAACATAAATTCGACCATGTTATAATATGTTTATATCAAAGTGAATATATTTGTTAGTTCATCTGTTTGTAACATACATGTTCCTAATTCATCCCTCTGATTAAGATATAACTTAGTGAGTCGGTATTTAGTGAAGGTTTCTAATACGAGTAGTATCATCATGACACGCGAATAGTATAGAATAATTTATTAGTAATTAACACAATGATTAGTAAAATTTATAATTAAAATCACAAAAATCCAGCATTTATAGCTCTTACGTTTCACTGCTGGGCGTGGGCTACCTTTGATTCGAGGGGGATCAGGACATAGTCCACCACGCTGGCCAAGTGCAGGTCTTTTGAAAGTTTTAAAAACTTACGCTTATATTCTCTCAAACATGCAGGCTTATTTACGATATTTTCCTTTACACATGAAATATCACACACATGAAAATCTTCGACGTACGACACCGAATTTGAACCCGTTTTACTTGGTTTTTCAAAGTGTGATACTAATGTGCTACCACTGCTTTATAAAAAAAATATTTTTATTTTTTTAATTAAAAAATAACTATTTTGAACAATCCGTGTCGTACAAACAATTAAATACTTTAAGTTAAGACTAAAGTAAATATTTAAGATACTCTTTAATTCTGGTTGAGATCGAAATAAACACTGTCCCGGGGAATATGACTTGTACTGCTTTATTCGGCTCTATCGATTTATCTCTTGTATACAGTTTTTCTTAGAAGCTATTATCAGAACATCTTATAATATAATCTAAATTATATTCCGTATATACGTTTTTGTCGAACTTTTATAACAAGTAAAATAAAATTTTGTACTTTTATGTATAAAAATAATCAAAATGTACTAAACAATCGTTTTTTAATAATTCCTAGGGCTAAATACAGCTTTAATACTCGTATATAGGCAAAGTAATAATACTTTATGGCATATAAAGTAACTCTATAGGAACAGATAAGTCATTTTTAGATTTTTTTATTTTTAATGAAGCTTGTATGAAATGTGGGATACATTTACGTTTTTGTAATAGCTAGATATTTGTTTCAACCTGTTTTTCAAATGATTGTCAAACATTAAAACCAAAAAAAAAGTGTACGTAGTGCCTACTTACATGAAACGGAAGTTGACTATGTTGTCTCACTTCATATAGAGAAAAGCTTTGCATAATAAGACGAAACATAATATCACACCCACTACAATTGCTCAAATTTATTCGTGTGTATATCCGTACCTATTAACATTGTATCTCCCAAACGGATGTAAGTTGAATTCGATATAGACAGCTCACATTCCGGATTAAAACATTACTATCTCTTTGTATTAGTTATGTAAGGATTTAGCTGTGGATTTTGTGAAATCTATACTAATATTATAAAGATGCGAGTTTTTGACGTTGTAGAGGATAATAAACGATTTAGATGAAATTTGGTAAGAAGATAGTTTGAGACCATGGGAAGGACATAGGATAGTTTTAATCCCGGTAAGTTATCCCTTAAAGGGATGAAAATGGGGATGAAAGTTTGTATGGCAATCTAGGGACGAACCCGAGCGAAGCGAGGGATAGTCTTTAGTAAATAAATAAAATAAAATCAATGTACAAGCGAAATCGTGAACAAAAGTGAAAGGTAATAAATGAATTTAATTATTGAATTCAACAATATGAATATTGTGTAACAGAATGGTTTTATTTTAAAACTGAGTACTTGGATGACCGAGCATCGCTCGGCGTTTTTCGGAAAATTTATAAAGAAATGTTTTTTTTTTAATTCAGAAAATACACTTATACAGATGAACTTAAAAAGGAAAACTTCATCAAAATGGAAAAAAACAAAATTTGGTCCAATTTGTAAGAGACGTTTCCGAGATACGTGAAATAAATTTATATACATACATATATACAAGAATTACTTATTTAATATTATAAGATTAAATTATAAGATGAGATACTGAAAGCGTTACTCTGTGACTACCGCAGGCTCCGCTACAAACATACAGCTTCATCGATTGAATTACTTTTCTCGGATTCGCCAGACATTCCTGGCTTAGTAGTTAGCATATAAAACTGTTGGGCAACTGCCCTGGGTTAGAGTCCGAGTTGAGCTAGCAAGAGTTATGATCTCTAATATATAATTATTATGAGTGGCATTGATTGAATTTCGGTTTTCTTTTAAATTAGTTTTTTGTTGTCTAGTCAGATTACTACACTATCAAAGATATGAGATTAAAAAATCGATAGTAAATACTAAAATGCCAAGTAATAATTAACAAATCTCAGTGTATTGAATACGTAAGTAAGCGATCAAGTCGATTTAAGCACGTTCCTCCCTTTTGTTTAGAACTCAACTAAAACATCATTCAAACAAATTCTAAACAAAAGGTTTAGAGCTTCGTCTAACAAAAATTATTCACCTTACCCATACTATATAGATTTATGGATTATAAAGGGTGTAAAGTTTGAATAAAGAAAAATCTAATGGAGAGATTTACTTCATTATACGGCGGTGTGGAAGGTGAATATGCAAGGGTAATTACACACTCGTTACGTTACGTATAAAGCACAAAGGAACGTGTGAGCTTATTTATTGACGTTAAATACAGTTTAGCAAACTTTATTTTAAACATAAAAACTTGTAGGTCACAAGGTGATATTTCATGAATGTCCTTAGATTATTTTAAACCAAAAAGTCACTGTTACTATAGTATACTATATTAGCCTATCCTAATTTGAACAATGTTGTTTTCAAATTGCAAAGAAATTATTCAAATCTGTTCAATAGTTCAAGAGTTTATCGATTACAAACAAACAAATATTATTTCTTTTTTATAATATGAATATATTTTTTGTTAAAAACAATAACATAAAAATTACACAGATGTGAGACACAGGGTTTGAACCCGTTTCACTTGGTTTAACAAGCGAGCGCGCTACCACTGGGCTACTACTTTTAATGGCAATATAATTAATTATTTGTCAATTTCCAGGGCGTTCTTAGAGAGCTCGAGCAAAAGAAACCTCAACTAGATGAGTTGCTCCACACCGCTGAAAGCCTCAAAGGAACTGAGAATCGGCAACAACTTCATGGCAAAGGTAAGCTTAATACAATCTTATAATTAATTTATTTAGTTTTAGTGATAGTTACGATATTACACAGAATTTAAAAAAAAGACCGGCTCTTGTATCCAAATTCAAAATATTTTATCCAGCATTAAATTACTTTTTTTTTTACTGAACGTCATGAGTTTACCACCAGTTTGGAAAGAAAAACCTTAACCCTGAGAAGAAATGGCGAAAGAAACTTAGCGAAACTAAATAATATCAACATTTATTATTTTTTAGGGTGAATAACATACTATTCGAATACTATAATATAAAAAAAAATACAAATTTAAATTATTAAATTTTTAGACTTAAGAAAATCTATGGTACGACAAAGGTATTAACTCAGTTGATACTGCTAGAAGAATTATATATATTAAGATAGTTTTTTATCAAACAGACATAATATTACAATGCAACCGTAAGTATACCGATATTTTTATAAAGTTTTCGTAAAGTATCTCGAGCTACAATGTCGATGGTCAATCTTATCGATTTTTCAATCACGGCTACCTACTGAGATTAGCTACGCGGGGGATATGACGCTAATAAAAATTGTGCGCTAAACACATGCAGTCTCCATATCCTTATAATCCGATGGGACTCTTATTTAATACAAGAAAGACGACAGGTGCGATTTTACGTGTTCTCCAAAGCGTTAAGGGTGTAAAAGTATCAACTGCTACTGAAGTTATTTGACAAATTATACAAAATATATAGATAAAATTTTATTAAATGCTACATATATGTACGGTTTTGATGAGTGGATGTATGTGGAATATTTCTATATTATTGAACTAGTGACTCACTCTCGTTCCGCTCGGGTTCGTCCCTACTTACGTTTTAACGTTTAGTATAGATTTCTCAGAGATGAAATATTTTCCCGCAGTAAAAAAGTATCCCATATATTAACCCGTATAACCAGCTATCTTCATACCAAATTTCATCAAAAACCCTCCAGTTATTTTTCCGTGATGCGGTCACAAACAGGCAAAAATTCAAAAAAACTATTGAATCGGCCTCTGTATCGATAACAATGTCCATTTCAATAAGATTTTCTAAAAAATATTTAATGTACAGATTCAGCTTAGTTACAATTTTATTATATGTATGTATAGTTTATTATTTTTCTAATTTTATTAAGTACATATATTATACCGAAGTTTATATTTTATTTTCTATTGAAGACATGCATAAATAACTTCAATAAATACACAAAAAAAAACACGTAATATATGTATCTGAATGTAGGTAATATTTTTCATCTCATATTGATTATTTTGATTACCAAAGTTATTGGAAAGGTCTAAAAGGGTCGTATGATTTGTTTATTAGTCTATTTAGACAAAAAGCAATCAGAGCGGAATCACTTAGCTTTATTATGATTTTCTTGATAGCACTAGAATGGGGTATTAAAGCTAGCACACGTCCAATAAAAATAGAAAAAAACATACGATTTTGATTCTTATTATAAAAGCAATAAGCTTAATGGCTTAAGCTATTCTAACTGACAATTCATTCTTACTAAAACAAATAAATCTATGAACACAATAATAGCTTTTATGGCTATGTAACGTAAGGGCAAAATTCGAAGGAATAGTTTTATTTAACAAATTGTACATGGATTTTAAGTGTATCCGGATTTTTATATTCACGAAAGCCGTAAAGAATGCAGAATTCACATCTTAACATGTGTCGCTTTCGAAATGCTGTTACACTATAACGATAGAGGCTGACAAATATATTTTGAGTTTGTAATGTATAGACATAATACATGTACATATATTGTACTAGCGACTCATCCTCGCGCCGCTCGGGTTCGTCCCTAGAAGTTCTCTGATATTTTCATGTGTATCAAAATGATTTACTTCCAACATAATTAGCACTTGTCTTACGGTAAAGGAAAACATCTTGAGGAATTCTGCATATCTGACAGAACCTAGCTAATTTTCGAAAGATGTGAAGTCCGCCAACCCCCATTTGGCCAGCGTGGTGGACTGTGGCTTGATCCCTTTCCTATTGAAGGGAGGCCCGCACCCAGCAGTAGGGCGTTAAAAAAGGCTGAATACATGACCTTGAATAACACGTAAGCTACTGTAAAGCACCTAGGGACACACCCGAGCGAAGTGATGATAAGTTGTTATAATACATATTTAGGTATAAGTATAGAGTCACTATTTTTATTTGCTTTTAAATACAGACAGTGGCTCTATCTGTAACAAGTATATCATGACAATTAAGAGGTTTAGTTTAGGTTAGTCTTTCTCGTGACCAAGATTGCTGTAAAGTATTCGAAACCTGGGATCAAAAATCAAAATAAATCCGCGAAAAAATCCGAAAAGATAGTTTTTTTTAAATGTCAAGTATTCGTGTAAATTTAAGAGTATTTCTTTGCTTTGTTTGATAGAGTTTGAAGCGCTCAAATCACTGCACTGTAGGCAACGGGGTTTTCTAACTACTTTACAAATGTTTAATATTCTAAGTGTTAAATAAATAGAGTATTTGTAAGACATACCTTCACCTACCCTCGCTATCTGGATTTATGGGGGTTGCCATTAATCTTTTTAAACGATTCAGAAATTAATTGTTGCGAATTCGCGCTGTTTTGCTCCTTTATAAATTACTCTCCAGTTGATAGTAGTATGCAGATAGTAAATAGTATTTAAAAGTCCATGTTTTGTAAAATAAGTTTTATATAATAATGACTATCAGAGTAGTAGTAATAAAAAAATTGTTACGAGGAAGTCTCATCCTATATATGTTTAAATTTTTTATCTTTGTACGTTTCATTACATAGATTTAACAAATTTGAACAACTCCAGGTAAAAGTGTCAACGTATTCTAAGATATTAATTAAAATTCTAAGAAATCTATTGCTAACTGACACGCCGGTATGTCCGCGGTCGTGAAGGGATTAAAGATTATAATCTAAAATAATGTTATAAAGACGCAGAGTTTGTTTGTTTGAACGCGCTGATCTCAGGAACAACTAATCCGATTTAAAAAAATATTTTTGCTCTAGATAGCCCGTTTATTGAGAAAGGCTATAGGCTAGGTGTATATATATATATATATATATAAATATATATATATATATATATATATATATATATATATATATATATGCACCTCACCTAACCTAGCCTAGTCTTTCTGTTCCAAACGAACCGTTAAAATGTACCTAAGGACGAATGGAGCGAAGCGAGAGTGAGTCGCTAGTCTACATGTAAACAAACAAATTTATTCCTTTGTATGTATGTATGTATAGGATACCTATATGTTTGAAACAAAAAATAGTATTTTCTATTCTTAGTCTTATGCCCTATAGGCGTGTCAAGGACAAAAATATGTAGAACTTACCTCAAACTATGATAGTCAAAGTAGGTCTAGAATTAAATTCTAGAGATTATCCTATATAAATAAATACATTTTTATATAGTGTTGAATATAATACCACTACCTTAGCAAAATGCAATAAAAAAAATTAACCGTTCACACATTAAAAGCTCGAAGTGCAAAACTTGATTCTTGCCATAAAGCTACCCTTGGAATAAATAAACCTTCTAATGACGTCCATATAAAGCCCATTTATTTTATCTCCCTCATTACGACTTACCTCTTGGCGTAATTCTCTCAGAGCCTTTCATAATATAAGCCTAATTAATATAATTATAATTTCATTTAAATTATGATATAATAGCCATCTGGTGGAGTTGGTAAACTTAATCGCGCTTCAGTGCCGCTTATGATATACATATTATGTTGTTATGTCCCATACACGTTCGACGACACGTTTAACTCAGTTTATAGTGACCCTACTCGCTGTGCCTGCGGTCGCGGCTTCGAGTCCCGCTGTGGGCATTGATTTGTGTGATGAGCACGAATGTTTGTACTCCAGTGCTGGGTGTTTATATTTATATTTATAATAAGTATGTATTTAAAGTCATTATATATGTGTAGTGTATCAACTATCTGGTAATCATAACACAAGCCTCGTAGCTTACCATGGAACTATGTAGATGGTGCTGTGTGTTAATGGCCAACATACAGGTTGCTATGTTGGAAATAAAAATAGTACTACCCCCTAAAACCTTTATTTCACTTTCGCGGCTGACTTCACGCTGACTGAATTACAGGAAACTACTTAGCTCCCCCGTAGACGAATTTAGACTCTTTACTACATATTATAAATTAAAGTTGAGTTTGTGTTTGTTCGCTTATTTCATATACTACTGTATTGATTTTAATACAGGTTTCACCAATAGAAATATGCATTATCTAGGAAGATTGTAGGCTATTATTTATACTCATACTAGCGACTAACCTCGCTCCGCTCGGGTTCGTCCTTAGTTACTTTTTAACGTCTAGTATAGATTTCTCAGAGATGAGATATTTTTCCACAGTAAAAAGTATCCTATATGCTAACCCGAATAGCCAGCTATCATCATACCAAAATTTATCAAGATCTGCCCAGTAGTTTTCTTGTGATGCAGTCACAGACAGACAGATTCGGCCTCTGTATTGATAATAATGAATATTTCAATAAGATTTTCCAAAAAAATATTTAATGTACAGATTCGACTCAGTTAGAATTTTATTATTATTTATAGATAGATGAACATGATGTTCTCCTGTCCGATTCCGGCCACGGCGTCCAATCTCATTGAGACTAGCCAACTGCGCAGGAGATATTATAGTGCACAAGTGTATGCGCAGACACAACGTGCACTCTCTATTCTTGTCACTCTCATACTTCTGGTGGGACGACTGCTCGACTCGATCAGTGAGAGTTAAGGTGCTGGACCGACGGCTTTACGTGCTCTCCGAAGCACGGGGGTGAAACACCGCCAACTTCTCAACTCCGAGCTGTTACTGAGGCTTAATATACAGAAAAACTTATTAACTAAACTTGGCCCGACCTGGGACTCGAACCCAGGACCTCCGAGTGTGCAGCCGTACATGCTAGTCACTACACCACCTAGGCAGTTTACACATAAATTTATAGATAAACATACAAATATTGTAAATGCATAATGACGTCTTTGCAAATGGTGAATCGATTTTAATTATTTATTAATGTAAAAACACTTTGTTAGATTTACGCGAATATTTGACATTTTCAATGACACTATCTTTTCGGATTTGGCGGCGATCTTATTTTTAATTTTTATTCCCGACGTTTCGAATGCTTTATAGCAAACATAGTCACGGAGCAGACTCAAAATAAAACCGCGACACTTTCATTAAAAATATTATTGTACAAGATACAACTCAGGAGTGTTCCAAGAAAAAAATCTTTCAACTGAAACTCATAACAGTGATATGAGAGGAAAAGCGAAGTAAGAGTGGATACCTTGTGATCTAATAAATAAAAAGATAACTGCTGTATATTAGCCATTATGAGGTTCAGGTTATACCCATTTTATGGTAAAATTTTACGATGCTCAACATCCATGGGATAACTGCTGACCTGTTTCGATACGTAATTCCTAAATATATTTTTATTATAGAATAACTCTTGCCCAATATGTACCCATATATACTCACGTGTACATAAAGTTGTACCCAGTCATCATGACTTCCGTTTTAAGTACGAGGTACTAAGATTAAGTAGCTAAGTTAACATACAAACGTAGAAGCCAAAAATCTATGTATGTAGGTATGGAAAGCTACTATTACTGATTTCTAATAGGTTGAAATTTTAACAATCTATTCATTTTTTTTAACGTTGGATAATGTATTTACGCATATCATCTGCATACATCAACGTGGTTATAAGTCTCCGCATTGGCAATAAAAACCAGTACTACCCACTAAAACCCAACGGAACCTTCCCCGTCTTCGAGTCCCGACGGCTGGCTTGGTAATGCAGACCACAATAACAATAACCAAGGGGTTGCTTCCACGGTCCTCTCTACTATCAGAGAAGTAATACCAAGTAGTACCAGGAGCATGCTACATGTACACCACCCTTCGAGGTGAGCCACTTACCAGTGTGCCTTTTGGCTTCACGCCCGGCTGGATTTTCGGAAGTTAATGAGCCCCCCCATGAGTAAACAATACAAAATGGCAGTCGGCAAAGCCGCTGTATTGAGCTTGTTCGACCTTAATTCTTATTTCATTTTCACCCTTAAAGATAAAGATACACCTTACTTGCGGTAAGGGGGTGTAATTAAATTCGAAAGTTAGTCCGAGCTATTGATTTATTCCCCTGACTAAACTTTCGCGTAATATGATAATTTATGCTGTTAAAATTGAACAAAATAATGAAGTTTGGTAAGTAAAAGCAATGGAAATATCAAATTACTGTTGTAACTTAAATATTATCTTAAAATGTCTAAATCCTTGTAAAAATGTATGTATGTAGATAGATTCAAGTCCTCTCTGGAAAGTTTTCCATCTCTTTACCACCTATGGTAGTTTACTATTAGCTATCCTTGTCTTTGATTGTCATATATTCATAAGTGTCTTGGCATATATATCATGAAATCATAAACAGTATTAAATATAAAAACCATGTATTTAATCGTATATTTAAGCTTATCACAGGTTTTGTACTAACAAATTTTTACTAGTATCTTAATTGAACTATCGTTATAATTGCGAAAGTTTGAATGTATGGTTATGTGTGTATGTTTATTACTTCATCACGCTAAAATGACTGGATGATTTGAATGTAAAATAGAAGATAGAGTATCACCTAGAGTAAACATATGTTACCGTTGAAACCTAGGGACGCACCCGAGTTGTGCAATAGTAACTCGAATAGTCTATACTAATATTATAAAGAGGAATAATTTTTTGCTTTATTTGTACCGAATAAGCTCAGATACTACTGAACCAATATAGATGAAATTTGGTAACAAGATAGTCTGAAACCCTGGGAAATACATAGGATAGTTTTTATCCCTGATGAAAATGAGGATGAAAGTTTGTATGGGGAAGCAACCTAGGGACGAATCTAGGCAAAGCGAGGTTGAGTCGCTAGTATAAAATAAAACCATACTTCCTCCGCTTTTCTTGTGGTTATCTTAAAATGTAGAATTAGATTTCATGTTTTCATAGTTGGTACATTATTATTACATTATTTTTGTTCTTTAATTTGTAATATGTTATGCTAAACATAATATAGAAATAAAATGTTCCCATTTTGCAAAGCTAAAGCTGACCAAAATAAATGTGAATGCTGTTAAAAATTAAATAGCTAAAAGTGCCTTCATCCGCTAGAACTAACGTTGTATGTCGACTCAATTATTGGATTTCCATCGATTTCGCAGTTTTTTGACATTGAGTTAAAGTGATTTGATGTACGAGTACGATTATTGGAATAGATAACTTGGGTTATTTGAAAATTTATAATCTGTATGTATATTATCCATATATTAGTAATTTACACGTAAAATAATTATTTTTAATTAATTATTTAATTTATTTTTATAATTCGATTCGAATTCGATCATAAAATCATTTACGGTTAGACCGTTTCAATTTCTTTTAATTATATTTTTTTTATTGATGACACTAAATTCGCCAATAACATCAACTATCCTTGAAACTATATAATCAAAACTTTCAAGTTAGTTTTCCAATCGAACATGTTACCAGTGATTTTCGATTGAGAGAACCACAAACCTCTGTTTACTAAACTTCTCATATCTCGTACAAAACTCGTGATATATACGAGAGAAATTGATTTTGTTACCTATGGATAGTAGCTTAGTTAAAGCTTATAACACTTCCATTATACCGTAAATGCATATTGTGAACGCTTTCATAAATTGATCAACATAATATGAACATAATATATGTTCTACGAATGACATAATGCATATGAAACGATTATTTGTAGTTTTATAAGAATACTATTGTTTTTAATAATAATTATTGAAAATTTGAGGAAAACATATATGACTTTTTCTTTTTTCGTTTCTAAAATTTATTAATAATACTAAATCTATTGCTAGTAAACAAAAAAGAGGAAATCGATTGACAAAAAGAGAAAAAGGTTCTAAACTGTTTTGTCTTTGCCTATTTATATATGAACTACAGTTAGTAAAAATAAATAAAAATCGATAAGCAAAAAGGAAAAGTGGGAAAACTGGAGCATTCTCGTTTTAACGCTTAGAATCAGTATGGTTTTAAGTTCCCCCAAGTTACGCGTAGAGGGTTCGTAGATGCGTAGCGCTACGGAGGGCTGTAGAGATAAGAGACGTGTAGACGGGGCGTTGTGTAGTGATGTGACTGTATCGACACTACATTAGTTTCTATATTTTTTATTATTATTATTTGTATGTTAATTGTATAGTTTTTGTCGTAATAGATGAATTGAATGAAAGTTATTTATTACTTATATAATTTATTGATATCAGGTTTTTTTTTTATTTTTCAGAATTGTCATTCAAAAAAATGTGTCATAATAAGTATGTAACATTATTTTTAAATATTTTTCAATATATTGATTTATATGTTAAAGTGCAGATAGCAAAATTACATACGAGTCTAAAAGTTGACTCATATTTAAAAAAAATAATAAATGATATCACGATTGGCATAAAATAGTTAGTCGTTTTGCAATATTAGTTGTAACTAATATAAAAAATAACAAATTCCAACAACAATATAGTAATTTATTTAAGCTGTTATATCGATAAAAACATGTTATTCTCGATATTTCACCTCACTACATGCTACAGGCGCGGCCGTGTCAATATGAACAGCGATGGTGACCATACGCCATTGAACACTGTGCATTATACTATACCACTTTACTTCAATCACTACTTTTTGTTCTAAAAATACAGTTTTATATTAAACATTTTTGACATTTTGGATGAACGTTTTCAGAATTTACTACTTTATTATTGTTGTATATTTAAGGCTTTGTATTTTTTTGAGTGGAACCTAAAAGGGTATTACTTATGTATTATTTTTCTACTCATATCCATGTGTATTTATGTCTATACATATAATAAAATTCTAAATGAGTCGAATCAGTGTATTAAATATATTTTGGATAATGTTATTGAAATAGTCATTATTATCGATACAGAGGCGGAATCTATAGTTTTTAGAATTTTTGTCTGTCTGTCTATCTAGGACCGCAACACAAGAAAAGCACTGAACAGATTTTGATGAAATTTGATATATGATAGCTGGTTATCCGGGTCAGCATACAGGACACTTTTTACTGCGGGTAAATATTTCATCCCAATATCGATAGGGACGAACCCGAGCGGAGCGAGGGTGAGTCGCTAGTTATATAAATAGGAAAAGACAAACAGTTGAGTAAGTTTTTCTCCTATGTTTGCTAACAGATTTTCTTTTTTTTGTCTGGTAGCTTTAGTGTTATCAATTAAAAAAAAGAAAACCGTTAGCTTTTGTTTTATATTAATAGCTAAATTCTGATCATAATATATGCATGCCTCTCAATAGTAAAATTATGGTTGAATTTCAATCACTGGGCGAACACTAGTATTAGTTATTGCTAGAATTAATCCCTGTCTTATACTTAAATTGTAAACTTTAGGGATTTCATTATTTAAAAACTACATGACTTGTAAGAAATTAATACCTTGAAAATATTTAAATCTTACAGCCAACTTTCACTAAAACGTAAATCCTCTGGTATAAGACGTAAATGCTAATGCATTGCCCACTAACGTCACTCATGTCAGTCAAGTGACACCGCAAATCCGGATTCACGTACCTACTAGTGATTTGAATGTATAAGTTAGTGCCATATAGTCTCGAACCACTACTTCAATTAATAAAAATCAAATGGCTTTATGAAGATAGTATATAACAAGTATATGAGAATATGATACTTTAGTTTTAACTAAAGAAGTACAACAACTTCAAAATCTTAAAAACTTAACCCGAACTGAGTATCTTATTTAATTTGAAGTCGTCGACAAAACGTATACTATAAATACAGGTATGCTAAAAAATAGTGTGGTAAATTCAGAGATCACAGGTTCGAATCCCGCTTGGGAATATTTTTATTAATGTGTTTTATATTTATTTTTTACGAAACGCTAGAATAATTTTAAAAATTTTAAAAGCGAATATTACAAATTTACGTTAAAAAGGACTGAAAGCGTGTGAAAAACTAGTGCCAAAGAAGAATCTTAAGTAACTAAATATTTATTTAATAGCCCCAAACTTACATCATAGAAGGTGGTAATCGCTAATGGTGCAACGTTTGCCAAGTCATATCTATCTATAAATCAAACAATGTCTTACTGAATAGAGTTATTGCATGTAATGAGATCAAAGCTAAAAGTGTATCCACACATATTTGAAGCCCTATAAGAATTATTTTTGAAATATACTAAAAATAAACAAAATTATAGTGTATTTTTATTGAATGTATGCGTAAACTAATCTTCCATCTCTTTAGGTTATCTCTGTTAAGGCAGAATGCATTAAAAAACTAAATTTCGCATATATAAGCGAAAATATATAATAATATATGACTAAAATGATATATAAATACCTACGATTTATTTAATTATTTAAAAAATATTCTTTTCGGTTTTTAAGTACAACAAATATACAATTTTAAATAACAGTATATTAATTATAAGTATAAAGTGATAATTATTACTAAAAATAACAAAATTTATTTTAAACTTAAGCCGTCAACAAAATATTATGTTTTAATTAATAACAGTCACAAATGTATGATATATTTAAAAGCACAGGTACTCGAGGGTCTAAGGCAAGACGTTGTTATCGTATGATCGTTAACCTATTTGGGCGGGAGGGGCAGTCGTTGCCCGCCCGCCCTACCGGCGACACGCGTTGCCTGGAACAGACATATCATTTTAGTGTTTTTTATAAGCGTGAGTTTATTGTGTATCGAATATTGTGTCATATAAATCAATCTGCTTCAGATTTTCATCTAATATTTGATTCATTAGTGCTATTTTATAGTATAAAGTTGTTACTACCGTGTTATGATTCAAGAATAACGCCGTGTGTAGTACTAGTTTAGGTTAACTGGCGTATTTTAAGCCTTCCGTAGTAAAGTTAGTGATTTTGTGCAAAAAAAGGTTGTATTTTAACGCATCTATTTACGTTACGCTAAGAAATGTGGCGGAAACGTTAATAAGTGTAGATTACTGTAGCAAAATAGTGAAAACGTTGAAAATAGCAGGTATTTTATATAGGTGTATATAAAAATTAAAAATAATAGCACAATTATTATAGTGTAATAGGCGGTACTTATGTTTTAGTGGTCATTTCGTTGTGAATGTGATTCGTCGTCTGTTTTGTCACCCATCAATTAGACTTGTTGAATTCAATCGAGTAGTTAGTATTTATTTTAGAACCTAGTCGTATTAATGTATCAGAATATACTCTTGTCGTTTATTAGAGGATGTATTAAATCATAAGTTTGAAACAGTATTATTAATTTTTTACGAAATGCTAGAATATTTTTGATTCTTTCAAAATTAATTATACATTTTTAACAACACTTAAATGCATATCTAAATACAGATATATATATATATATATATATATTAATTAACAAGTAGTATAGTTTTCTTTCTAAACGTAATTACTTATACAATTATATATAACGGAACTCAAAATAATTTTCAGAATGCATTAGTGAGTTAGTTAGTATATTGTTTATTAAATAACGGACTTCATTTATAAAATACTAGTGACTCACCCTTGCCCCGCCTGGGTTCGTCGCGTTTATACGTTTTAACGGTTAGTACAGATTTCTCGGAGATATTTTCACGCAGTAAAAAGTATTCTATATGTTGACCCGGATAACCAGCTATCATCATACCTAATATTATCAAGAAATCTGTCCAGTGGCTTTCTCGTGATGCATTCCCAGACAGACAAAAAATATTTAATGTACAGATTCGAATCTGTTAGAATTTTGTTATTACGAGTATTATGTATGTATAGATTTTCATTATAATAATATAAAAATGTGAAAATCTGTGTTACTTTTGTTTTCCTTTCACTCAGTAAAGTTTATTTTAGAATTTAGTAAATAATATATTCGCCAATTATGCGTTTTGCACAATTTTTTTTGAGAAGAGGTTATGCAATTAGGTTTTGGTTGCTTCATATTTTCAACAAAAATATTAAAAGGATTTAATTAGAATTCATCCAGTGGTCAAAATTCGACTCATTCATTATTAAATTTGAGGAAAACATATATTTATGTATGAATAGTATTTATCTATCTATAATCTATATAATTAAATATCTTTCTAAAATTATTCCATTGATACTAAAGCTCGTCCTTAGGTACTAAACAAAAAAAAAATGCAATGAGTATTAAAAAAGTAGAATAGATAAAAAAATGTAGTTGCTTAATGGGTGGCATTTTTCATATGATCAAACCCTTTTAAAAATAAAGAATTAAAAAATATATATATAAAAAATCGGTTGACAAACAGAGAAGAAAAAGATACTGAACTTTTTTATCTTTGCCTATTTTTATATTGATTACTAAAATATACTAAAATATTTTCTATTACTAAAATGACACATTTAGTACTCTGTATTACAGACATTTCTCAAATCAAAAAACCTATATAACTTTATAAATACCGAAATTATATATCTTACTAATATTATAAATGTGAAAGTTTAGATGGATGTTTGGATGTTTGTTACTTAATCTCGCCACAACTGCTGAACAGATCGGGATGAAATTTAGCACGGAAATAGATTATAGACTGGAATAGCACATAGGCTACTATTTTAATCCCGAAAAAATGTACGGTTCCCGTGGGATAGATATGTTTTTGTTTTTCTAGAGTAAATTATATAAGCAGCGATATTTTACGAGTACCGGAATAGCCGTTCTTTTAAGATGCATATTCTGAACTATTATTGTGATGCTAAAACTAAAAATAAGTACAAGAACATAAAAGTCATATTATAAAATTATTACATTAGCTAACTGCAAGCGAAACGTGTAGACAGTTAGGTCAATGACTGTACATCACATTAGTATTATATGTATATGTAAAAGTTTGTGAGTACGTGTGTTTACTACTTGTTTATTCTGTAACGGCTCAACAATATTGAGTGTAACTCTGATTAGAAATAGTTTATATCCTGAATTACCGTTGGCCGATGTACCGATGAGCAGGGCCACGGACAAAAAGTAGTCGTGATGTAACACACATGATTTTAATTTTAAGAGTAAAAAAAAATTGTATGGTTCATACAATTATTGTATTTAACATGCAGGTTTTTTCACATGTTGGAATAATTATTATTATCATAATACATACATACGTTTTAGCGTTTGGTATATATTCCTCAGAGATGATATATTTCCCGCAGTAAAAAGTATCATATATGTTGACCCGGATAACCAGCTATCATCATACCAAATTTCAACAAAATCCCCCCAGTAGTTTTTCCGTGATGAGGTTACAGACAGACAGACAAAAATTCTAAAAACTGTAGATTCGGCCTCTGTATCGATAATAATGTCTATTTCAATAAGAGTTTCCAAAAATTATTTAATGTACAGATTTGGCTTAGTTACAATTACATGTGCCTATAGATGGGATAAACATATCAAGACAGACTATATTAAAATTAATGTACAGGCAAAAACAAGACACTCTACACCATGTTTCATGCAGGCCCCTTAATATTATCCCGGGTCAGAATCAGCTTTAAATAAGTTATCACCTGCCGAGGTCAAATGTTTTGTTTATCAGGTCAACCCTTACCCGGGCTTATGATTTTATTTGAGGAACCTTTGACGCTGCGTGCGTGAAAATACATATATCAAGAGTAATCAATGCGTAATATGTATATACAACATAATCGTTGGCTTACTATTACAAGGTTCTATGTTAATTTTAATGAAGTTTAGTCATTTTTACATAGAACTTCGTTATTTTGTTATCGTAAAAAAAACAACATAGAACTATGTAAAATTGAATATTTTGTAGTTAAAGTGCCGTTATCTAGTGGTTTGTTTTCGCAAAACTGTAGCTGATGACACTTAGAACCTTGTAGCATTAATAACTAAATAAGTACTAAAATTGTAACATAGAACCTTGTAATAGTGAGCCAATTATATCATGATATGTTCATATACACGTTATATTCAAAAGATTACCGACTTAGCATCGCTTCGCTCGTATACGCCCCCAGGATGCCCTTTTTCTTTATAGTATCATATACAGTTAGCGCCACCTTTCAGCAAATTCACACACATTCGTAAGTCGTATTCAGTCTGTGCTAATTTTTTTTTTCAATCCGTTCTGCCGTTTCAGTGGTACTCCTTGTACCAAACACACATACACATGCAGTATTTCACATTACAATAGTAGTATTTTTTTTATGAAATAAATAAGTAATATATAATTGAGCTTTCAAAGCATAATATACATTAGCTAACATTTGGTTCATTGTTATAAAAAAATATTATTTAAAAAAAAAGTAAAGAAAATATTCTAAATATCTAAGTTAATAAACGCAATATAAATTCATATAAAAAAAATGTTAATAAAAAAAGATTTGTAGAGTCGTCGAAATTCTTAATTTATTAATTGTCTTCAATTCAATTCTCTTGTCAAGCCTCTTGTCAAGTCTCAAGCGTACCAATTTAGCACAGATTACTTCGCCAATGTCACGTAGAATGGAGAAAACACGAAGATTGGTCAATTAAATGTGTTTTAAATAATTTTAACAAATGCTATGCACCACAACTTGGCGTTTTCCAAATATTTTAATATATTTAAATCAATTTTAATTAAAACTACTACTAACTTCGGATTTTGTCGCGGATTTGTTTGCATTTTTGTTTCCCGACGTTTCGAATGCTTTACAGCATCCATGGTCACGGGAGAGACTGAGGTGTTACATGTCTACTACAACTATACCTTCAAGACATGTAACACCTCAGTCTCTCCCGTGACCATGGATGCTGTAAAGCATTCGAAACGTCGGGAAACAAAAATGCAAATAAATCCGCGACAAAATCCGAAAAGATAGTTTTATTTAAAATGTCAAATATTCGCGTAAATCTAAGAAAGTATTATATTTAAATCAAATTACGAAATTCGCTATAATTGACTTCCCTAAACATTGCTACTCGCAGTCAGTAAGTGTTCATAGAGAAAAGTTTTAAAATGGAGTCTGATAAAATCAATGGCAGATTGCAGGCGTCACGGAAACATTATGTAACAAATAGCTATAATTACGTTGCGTTTTATTCGATACAATTTTTGTATGAGGTAGTAGTTTGTGGCTTTTCTGCTTTTGTATTTTCATTTCTCTTCGTAAAGCTTAAGAACTTAAGTAGCTAGGAACACGTAGTTTCCTAGGGATTTTTTAAATCATATCTCATAAATGTTATTTATTTTACCGGGAATAAAGTATCGTATTTTTTAATGCAGAATCATAAAAAAATTAAAACAAAAAGTTTGGTCCAAAAAATAAAAAATAAATTTTGGAGTGAACCACCCCTATCACTAAGGGGTATGACAAATACTTGACGCTCTATTATCAAACCTATTGAATATACACACAAAATTTCATAAGAATCGGTGAAGCCGTTTCGGGGGAGTTTTGTTACAAACACAGTGACACAAGAATTTTATATAATAGAGATAGGTAAATAGTTCAGTACCTTTTTCTTCTCTGTTAGTCAACCGATTTTCTTTTTTTTATTTAGTATTAATGACCGTATCAAAAAATTATTAACAGCACTAACTGTTAATAATTTTTTGATAGTTTTTTTAATATAGACAGTATACTATTGATATATGTTTTCCTTAATTTTTCAATGATGATTTTGGTAGAATTTGAGTCACTGGAGGAACACTATTTAACTAAAAATCTAGTTGTCAAAGTTTGTCTGCTTTTCAATAAAAAAAAAATATAAAATTTGGCTAACAATTTAACTAAATATATCGAACAAAAATATGGCAAGAATTGAGGAGATCTTCGTTTTTTAATGTGCTAAGATAGATAATATTTCTAGACAGACTAAGTTTTCAATTCCCAGATCATACTACATGATCTAGAGCTAAAAATAGTTTCGACAGTCTATCCCTATAACTTAGGTATCCTTAAGGCCGGGTTTGAATTTTTCTTTTTTATTTGGGTATTAGTACTTAGAAAGTAATGAGTATCAAAACGCTGACAACACAATCTGTTTATAATACCTATTGTTCCTTATTTGGACTTCTTCCAGGATAGCACAGCTGGCTCAATAAATATGAATTTATTTGAGATTATATTGTGTTGTTTCTGTGGCTATTTATAAACAAGTTGTGAATTTGTTCATGACTTTGTCGTACATTTTATATTTCTTGAAAACAGATATATTGTTGCTGTTTTATAAATGTAAAAAAACTTTTAAAGTATAGAGGTACATAAATAAATAGAATTTCCAAACTTTGAAATCACTAGAAAAACCTTTGTACTGTCTCAATTTTAGTAAATTTATTATGATCTTTGAGGTCATACAAGTATTGTTCACTTTTTTGATTTTTTTCAATTCTTTACGCAGCTTTTCTAAAGATTTTTCCTAAAAACCTTATTCGGACTAATACGAACATTCTAACAAAATTAGCCATATAGACATTATCAAGATATGCGCTTATCAACGAATAGCGTGTACTTCTTATTATATAGATCAACATAGTATAAAATCTTTAAGCATGTATATTGTACGTGCATAAACAAATGTGAATGTGAAAATAAATAACTATATATATATATATATATATATATATATATATATATATATATATATATATATATATATAATATTTTTTTCAAATAAGTATTTTCACCAGATTTTTTTACAAATATTACTTTGTTATTAATTTTGTTTTAATTTGTTCGAAAATCATATTCAAAAATGTTTTCAACCGACTTCCAAAAGGAGGAGGTTCTCAATTCGACTGTATGTTTTTTTTTTTTTTTTTTTTTTATGTTTGTTACCTCAGAACTCCGTCATTTCTTAACCGATTTGGACAATTTTTGTTTTGTTTGAAAGGGTATACTTCCAGATTGGTCCCATTTAAATTTCAAAAAAAAATACCACCTAAGGGTGGAAAAACAACTAATGATGAATTTAACCTACTTCTAATTGTCATATTGACTTGAAACTTTGCAAGTATTTCTATTTCCGTTGATAGTACAGTGGTTCGGTGTTGTTGACCTGATCTGATGGTAAGGCCAGAAGGTGGATAGGTGGAACTCTTCAACGGCTAATAGTAGATACTTTGAGTTTGGGCTTATTTTGTTTGATTTGACAAGCCTAACACGTTAGAATCCTTACTTTGCTACTACTGTCTACACTAAAAAGGGAAAAATAAAAAATTTTTAACAAAAAAATAAAAACCGACTTCAAACAAAAGCACTAAAAAGTAAAAAATAACTGATTGGTAGTTTTCATTTACTATACATACCTAATCAAATATTTTCGAAGTCGGTGTGCTTTGGCTAAGTAAAAGTTAAAGTCTACCTATTAAATACATATCTAATCAAATATTTTCGAAATCGGTGCCAGCCCATACAAAGCAAAGCACACCGACTTCGAAAATATTTGATTAGGTATGTATAGTAAATGAAAACTACCAATCAGTTATTTTTTACTTTTTAGTGCTTTTGTTTGAAGTCGGTTTTTATTTTTTCTTTAAATTTTATATTTCTCGTTAGATTATCGCATCGCGTAGTTAATATACGAATTTTCCATGTCTGAAAATAGAATTTGTAACCTTTGACCTGGCACCTAATACCACCTGGATAAACTAAACCATAACGGTCCAGCTATCTACTTTACAATAATACTCTCGATAATACCAATAGTACCTATTTCTCGTTTTGGAAGAGCTCCAGGCAATACACCCGATCCTATATTACATATTTGTACCTAGAGAGTTGACTGTGCAGAGATGGACTCTACGCTATCATTTATAAACGGGAGTTGGAAAACTTACATTTTGTTACTTTATAACTTACATTAATTTTTGTCCAAAAACTTTTGATAGTGTCTTAGAATTCCGTTATAAATGCTGTCAGGTTGACTGCGTAGTTGGTTCAGTGGACATGAAAGTGAACAGAGCTGGAGGTCTTCAATTCGAGTCGCGGGTCGAGCTAAATATAGTTATTTGTTTCTTTTTGTCTAGTACAGTAATAATTCGGAGTCGGGAAATTGGCAGTATTTTTGTAGTTTCAATGAAAAGTTTTACAATTTTATAGATAACCACTTTATTTATTCATTTTTTATTGTAATTTTCATAGTTGAGAATTCTAAGGGCCATAAAATTTTAGCTATTTGACAATTCATAATAACGTTGATTAGTAGTCTCAGTCGAAATACAAAATAAAAATGAAGAAAACACAACATTTTTGATACAGCCTTTGGTAAAAACTAATTTCACCGTTATATATACACGCCTAAAGCTACATAGCTTACTTAACTTAATTAAGTTTATTTTATTTATGTTAGCAAAAACTTACTTTGCCGTACAATAACATTTCATCTACAACTGTTATATTATCGTATGTATAAAACTCTTTATATAAATAAAAAGTTATATTTTTACTAAACTTTTGTGTGTGTTTTTAATTTTTTATTTATGAGATATAGATTTGGGTTTATCGATATGATTTTATTATGAACGTTTAACTAACATCCAACGAAAAAGTTCTAATTTATCAATTTTATAAACTTGACTACCTGATAAGTATCAATATTATGTATTCATTAGAAATGTGAAAATATTATAACTGTGAAAGTGTGTTTGTTTGTCCTTCTTTCATGCCGAAACAGTTTTTGTCTATCTATTCCATACTCCATTAAAACATATCTAGGGACGAACTCAAGCGAAGCGACGGTGAGTCGCTAGTATTGCATATGCCTAAATGATATAATATTGTAAAATATCTGTTCTTTAATGATTGCAGAGTGACATCTTGTTTAAGCTCTCAGTTTCCTTTATCATTCATATGTATTTAGATAAATACTCTTATAACAGAGTACAAAGGATTCGAAGCGTTGTAACAGACTTGTTACTAATTGCGACACAAACGTCAGACTTTAATTATCGCGTTCACATTTGAAGTGGCTTGGTTTAACAATGTTTGAAAACTTCCGGTTCGTACTGTTGGTTATATATTGAAAATTTATAAGAAACTACATAGCAAATGTAGAAACCATTACCTTTATACATATGGATACTTTTGATTTGATTGAAATACAAAAACAAATCGATCCCACGGGAAACGTACATTTTCCGGGATAAAAAGCAGGGTAGCCTATGTGCTATTCCAGCCTATAATATTACTATTCTTTATTGTACTTAAAAAACCCCCGACGGATATGCTTGAGTTTATCTCGCGTTATATTTATTTTTTAACGTCGTGGGGTTTTTAAAAATTTTTAATTTTGCTTTTTACATTTAAATTGTCAAATATTCACGTAAATAAATATAAGGAAGTATTACGTAAAAAACGGCTATAATATTATATTTTTATACAATTCCAAGGTCAAGTTGTGTTTACAAACTAATTTAATATCTATACGCTACACGCAAAAGTTATAGCAAAATAAATAAATGTAATGTTAAATACTTCCAGTAATAGAAATCAGTTCACACAAATAAAACAAACGGACGGTAAAACAGATGTTTCCTAACATAAATACTATGTATTAAAAATACTTTATTGGCGCTACGGGATTGATGTTTACGATCCTTAGTTCTAACTTCTAAATGACAGTTGTTGTGTTTGATGTCACTGATGCTTTCTTCCTCTTAGTTATTGTCTTTTCTGTCTAACATATTATTACCTAGTGGTAACGCGCTCGCTTGAACCGAGTGAAGCAGGTTCAAATCCCGGGTCTCGTACCTCTGATATTTTCACGTGCGAATCATTTCCAACGTGAATGCCATTTGTCTTACGGTGAAGGAAAACATTGTGAGGAAACCTTCATGTTGAGATACCGTAGCAAGTTTTCGAAAGAAATGTGAAGTCCGTCAACCCGCACTTGGCCAGCGTGGTGGACTATGGCCTGATCCCTCTTGTATTCAAGAGAGGCCCGAGCCCAGCAGTGGGATATTAGAAAGGGTTGAATAGTGACTACACATACAAATTAGTATAGAGCAAAAGAATGCTTAGATTTCATCTCAGATCAGATCTCGTATTGCAGAATAAGTGTAAAAATCCCATTTATTTACTACAGCGAGACTCGCAGTAAGAGGAAGTGATGTGACGCGACGAATACAGATGTTCTACGTGTACTCTTATATTAGAAACTCTATTGAAAGTTAATGAAAAAATAAACGAAAAACTATAGTAATTTTTTAACTTTATACCTGAAATGAAATCTAATAAAAAAAATAAAAATCTTTAGCTTATAATTTTTTTTTAATATTTTTTTACATAATATTTTCTTGGATTTACGCGAATGTTTGACATTATTAAATAAAACTATCTTTTCGGATTATTTCGCGGATTTATTTTGATTTTTGTTTCCCGACGTTTCGAATGCTTTACAGCATCCATGGTCACGGGAGAGACTGAGGTGTTACATGTCTTAAAGATATAGTTGTTACAGACAGCCTACCCACAATTAACAAAATGAAAATTGCACCAATTAAATTACAATATTTTTTAACTTTAAACATTTCTGTTTAGAATCTTTTTATTTCTCATTAAGAATAACAAATTCACTTACATGAGAAAACACATTAAATATTATAACATTCACTAAATGCGAGTACGTACAAGTTACATTTTTGTGAGAAATACATAGTATGCGGGTAATCCTTAAAAATAATACTTAAAACTACAAACAAGTTAACAATACAGTTAGAGCAAAGCGCTAAGAATAAAGATATCATGGAAATGGCAAAGACTACATTTTACTTTAAGTTTTTTAAGATATAATATTTTAGCGTTTTTTTAAATGTTGTAATTGTTTTTGATTCCTTTATATCTGTTGGTAATTTATTATATAACTGTGCTCCTTCAAACATAAGACTCCTTTTTCCGTAGTTAGTTCTCGGGGCGTATAAGACTAAGTTGTTGGCATTTCTTAGGAAATGCTTTTGAATTTGTTGTTTTTTAGTGAATTTTATGTTAGAATGTATATCTCCGCTCAGCACTTTTCTTATTAGCATACATGTATTATAGGTATATGTTTGCGTCACGCTCAATATGTTCGTTTCTTTATAGATTTTCTCTGATGATGTTAAGAAATCATATTGAAATAAAATTTTAATGAGTTTATTTTGTGCAACTTGAATGGGTTTTATATTAGATTTAGCGGCTGAACCCCAGACTTCGATAAGGTAATCAATATGAGGTTTCGCTAATGTATTGTATATTATATATTTGACTTGTTTCGGAAGACATCTAACAAAATTTCTGACGGATCCCATGAGAGATAATAACTTTCCACGTAACTTTTCTAGATGTGGCTTCCATGTGAGATGACTATCAAGGGTTAGGCCAAGATATTTTTCACTTTTAACTTTATTAATTATTTCGTTATTTATTGTAAGAGGTTGGTAATTATTAATTCTTTTATTTTTGGCCGAAAATATTATATAGTTAGTTTTTTTAGTATTTATTGTTAATAAATTATATTGAAACCATTCATTGAGTATATTAAGGTCATTCTGTGCTTTATCTATAATAGTATCAATAGAATTACCAAAGTAAAATAAACAGGTATCATCAGCGTAGAGGGTAATATCTCCATATAAACCGATTTCTTGTATATTATTTATATAAAGAAGAAACAAAAGAGGTCCCAAAACCGATCCCTGTGGGACTCCACATGTAATTAAAGAAGGTCTACTCTGATTCTCCTTTATTTTAACTATTTGATATCGATTTTCAAGATATGATTTAAGCATTTTATGGGCATTACCAGTGATACCTATGCTCATCAATTTCATCAAAAGTATTTCATGATTAACTGTATCAAAGGCTTTTTTTAAATCTATGAAAATACCTAGAGCAATTAATTTTTTGTCAATGTTTATTTTAATTTTTGTTATCAGGTCGATTGTAGCTGACAGTGTGCTAGATTTTGGTCGAAAACCATATTGTTTGTCGTATAAAATTTTTGTGGCACCAAGATAAGATTCGAGACGATTGTATATCACCTTTTCAAATACTTTAGATAATACGGGTAAAACTGATATAGGACGATAGTTTCCAGGATCAGTTTTGGAGCCAGATTTGAATATGGGGGTAACTTTAGCTATTTTTAAGCTATCTGGGAAGGTACCTTTTTCAAGGCACTGATTAATGCATTTAGTTAGATTACTTAGAATAAGAGGTTTAATGAATTTTATTACCCTCGTACTTACCTCGTCAAAGCCTGTCGATGTATTAGAATTTAGGTTATTAATAATTTTTTCAATTTCTTCAGGAGTAGCTGGAGTAAATTCACAAAGATTATGGCATGTATTATGTCCTTTTGGTAGAGTGTAAATTGTATTATTATGATATTTTTGGGGAATGTTATGAGCTAGTAATTTGCCAATGTTAGAAAAGAAGTCATTAAAGTGTTCGCAAATTAGCTGCTGATCTGAGATTATATTATTAGGTGTAACAATGTTTGAAGGAACAGAGTTAGTTAGTTTAAAATTATAAAAATATAAAATTATAAAAATGTTTAAAGTTAAAAAATATTGTAATGTAATTGGTGTAATTTTTTTACAATTTACATAGAAGTGTTTCACTTTCTATATACATATATATATATATATATATATATATATATATATATATATATATATATATATATATATATATATATATATATATATACTAATATTATAAAGAGGTAAAGTTTGTGATCTTGTGAGTTTGTGAGTTTGTGAGTTTGTGACGTTGTAGGGGGTAATCTCTGGATCTACTGAACCGATTTTCAAAATTCTTTTACCAATAGAAAGCCACGTTATTTCTGAGTGTCATAGGCTATATATTAACCCGAAAAATGGAAAGGCTTTTTCGTGGTAGTCGTATTTGCAAAGTAAGTCGGAGAAAAAACGGTCGAACGAAAACGTTTCTTACGAACGCTGCCTTAACGATGAGAGATATATGATTACGTTCTAGAGAAAAGTTGTAGAACTTAATAATGCCTACAAAAAAGTCAGCGACAGCATATGTCTAACTTTTATATTTAAGTCACAAAAAGTAGTTTTTTATATTAAAAAAATAATTTAAATCGGTAGGTCATGTTTATTGGTCATATTATCAACAGGTATGAATTCTTATCAAAATAAGTAAATTTATCGTCTAAAATGTTTAAAATAAAATACTTTTCCCTTTTACTGCATATAATTTGGACAAATGGTTAAAGAGATAATACAACATATTCGTATGTATGGACGAACCCGAGCGAGCTGTTTATCTGTTTTTCTCTTTGTACGGGCTAATCTCCGGATCTATTGGACCTATTTAAATGAAATTTTGCATGGTGGTACCTTATATCCCCGGGCAACATCTTAGATACTTTTCATTCTGAAAAAATAAAGGGTTCCCGTGGCATAGTTAAAAAACTATAACAACTTATACATCTTAGTACACAAAAACTACTGATTGGATTTTAATGAAACTTTACAATAATATACAACAATAATATAGTTCATACATGACAAAAATAAATCAGCTACTTTTCATCCCGGAAAATTAAAGAGTTTCCGTGGGATAGTCAAAAAACTATAGTAACTTATACAGCTTAGTACACAAAAACCACTGATTGGATTTTGATGAAACTTTACAATAATATAGTTCATACATCAGAATAACAAATAGGTAACTTTTTATCCCGGAAAAATGTACTTTTCCCGTGGGATAGATGTTTTTGTTTATTTGTAACGTATTATGTACACAACATAGACCCCAAAACAATAGTTATTAAAAAAAATGTCTGTTTGTCTGTTTGCCTGTATGTCTATTTCATTCCGGAAAATTAAAGAGTTCCCGTGGGATAGTTAAAAAATTATAGTAACTTATACAGCTCAGTACACAACAACTTATGCACCTAATTTAGTAAAATTTGGCATGCTGATACCTTATATTGCAAGTCAAACAACAGGTTACTTATTTTTATCCCGTAAAAATGAACGTTTCCCGTGGGATACATCTGTTTGTGCTTTTCTAGAGGTGAACCCGAGCGAAGCGAGGGTGAGCCGCTAGTATATATATATATATATATATATATATATATATATATATATATATATAATACGGCTTGAACGAATAATGTGAATACAAAACAACTCAAGATTGAAAAGATATTTGCGTTTCATATTTCACAAAAGCACAAATTTCACAACTCAAATACTACTATCTTTTACAACCATCCACTGTCTGAGGACATCCTTCACATATTTCGCATCTCTAAATTCTGAAGTTTAGGCTTCATATTACAATTTAATTAGTGACTCAAAAACATATCATTTAATCATTGAGTCAAAAGGAATTTACAACACTTATAAATAAATCCTGGAATAATTACTGGAATATTGTCAGTTAAAAATGTAAAATTATCAGTTGTAAAGAAAATACATATATGTGTATTGTATATTAATACTAGCGACTCACCCTCGCTCCGCTCAGGTTTGCCCCTAGGTTTTTAAAAAATGGGGGGGGGGGTGGGGTAGGAGGATGAAAAATAATTTACGCCCTATTCTCATACCTACGAAACATACAAAAAAAGATCATTAAAATCGGTCTTACCGTTTCTGAGGAGTGCGACCACAAGCACCGTGACACAAGATATTTATATACATACCTATTAGATTAAAAATATCAAAGTAACTGTCTGTCTCTTACATTTTCACGTTAAAACTGCTAAACCGATTTCGATGAAATTTGGCAATGATATAGATTACATTATAGAGATGGATAGAGGCCACCCTTGCTATCCCTGTGACTCTTAGCATACGAGCGGAGCCATAGTCAAAAACTAGTATATAAAGAAATATTTTAAGTACAAATAAGAAAACCGTCTGGAATGAAAGTTATAGCTGTCTGAAAAGTCTCATGAATACAGTATTATTTGTTTTAAAACACTGTCCATTTTTACTCGCACATAACTTTTATTGAACAATAATTTTTAAGCTTTTCCAAATAGGTATAATATATTTTTATTGAAATGAGTTTGAAAATATGTCATGAAAATATCAGCCAATATATTTATTACATGACATACATTTTGTAAAAGGAATTAGTATTTAAAAAAAATCGGTATAGCGACTTTTGGAACACTTAGTTATTATCTATATAGATAAATAAAATTGAGGTGTTTTTGTACTGTCAAAATAACAGCTTTTTACTAAATGAATATAAAATTATATACGTTACTTATAAGAAAAACACCAAATTTTTGTCTGTCGGTTTGTTCCGGATAATCTCCGAAACGGCTGGACTGATTTTAGCGGGACTTTCACTGGTTGATGTTATAAGGAGTAACTTAGCCTAAGTTTTTTTTTTTTAAATTACGGTCCCGCTCAATTAAATTAAAACGTACCTAGGGACGCACCCGAGCGAAGCGAGGATAAGTTGTTAGTTTCATGTATGTGCTATTAAAAGTGTGGACGTTTGTATCAGACAAACAACACAGTTTCCTCGGTTATTATGAAATATATAAACAAAAGACATCCGAATAAAGATTTCGATAATCCGATCAAAAACTGAATAAATTCTTTCCAAGTCGATAAATCTATGTCATAAAAGAAAAGTAATCACATCACTAAATCCTTCAATAAGATTTCATGCTCATTTTATTCTAAATGAAAACTTTTAATACAAACATTTACTTCATAAGATAAAAAATACCTTCGCTTCCAATCTACATCCATTCCTCGTCAAGAGTCGCTACCACAGTATTTGACCATTCAGAAGGTACGCCTTTTACTTTGATTAAAGTAACCTGAAAAGCCATAGAAAAATATGATATCAATATATATAAAAACCACATAAAGACCATGAGCATTCGTAAAATTTTGGTACACTAATGTAATATCTCTTTACTTAAAGGAAATCAATTTGTAATGCATTAATTAAATGGAAAAATATGAGAAATACAGATTTCTTTTTAATAAAAATACTCGTAACTAAAAATTCTTCTTCCACATATAATTGCTACAGAATAAAGTTATAACATCTTGCCATCAAGATAGTAAAAAATATGAATAAAACAAGTCCAAAAGCTATTTTCTTGCATATTTTCTAGTTTGTATCTAACAGAGCCTTGTCTATTTACTGCGTGGGGAAGGAGCCCGTATTGAAAGGGGCTGGCGTGACGCGACGTGAATACAGACGCGCTACGTCTAGTACACATCGCAAAATAAATAGATTTTCTTACAGTATTACATTTTCATTTAAACGCAAATAAATAGGTTCTACAGACATTTTCCATGTCTTTTTATTTAATTTGGATTTTGAAATTATATCCTGCTATATAATCGATTAAGATCATTTTTATATACATTTTAAATAAAACTATCTTTTCGGATTCATCCGCGGATTTATTTTGATTTTTGGTTCCCGACGTTTCGAATGCTTTACAGCAATCGGTCTCTCTCGTGACTGTGATTGCTGTGAAGCATTCGAAACGTTTGTCAGATCGCGTAAATCTAAGAAAGTATTATATAATTTTTTCAAGTTACTTCGCTTTTTTAGAAGTTGATCTTTAAAACAAGTAGTCTATATCCTTCCACAGATTTTAAGATATCCCCTTAAATTTTAAATTATTTTAGCCGTGTACTCATGAAAACTCAGAAAAATACAGATAGCATTAAAATTATATATGTACATATATATCATATTTTTATGCCGACAGTACAGCACCATCTGTGAGCGCGTCTTGTAAAAGCCTAACTCTGACCCGTCTGAGATGAAACCCAAACCAACGTCGCTAGTGGCTTATGTAAAGGATGCACGAATCACGTTGATTGCCGTTTTAAAGACAAAGGCATAAACGTACAATGGCGTTAATTGATTTTAATTACTTAATTAAAATACTTTAATAATGTAATCTTTGGATATGACTGAGAAACTTGTTGTTATACGATTCGTATTAGGAATAAAACTAGGTAAATTAAAATGTTATCTGTACATATAATAAAATTGTAACTAAGCCGAATCTGTACGTTAAATATTTTTTGGAAAATCTTATTGAAATAGACATTATTATCCATACAGAGGCCGAATCTATAGTTTTTAGAATTTTTGTCGTCTGTCTGTCTGTTACCACATCACGGAAAAACCACTGGAGGGATTTTGATGAAATTTGGTATGATGATAGCTGGTTATCCGGGTCAACATATAGGATACTTTTTACCGCGGGAAAATGTCTCATTTTTGAGAAAAAATACAAAAACTGTAATGTAGAAGTATACTAATATGTAGAACCTAAGAATTTGGTTTTTGGTCATATGAACGCGGACGGACGCAATACTAGTAAATATATATATTACTATTGAAACCCAAAAAAGAAAATTTATTTTATCTAACTTTTTAAAATTATGACTTACTACCGACTCATCCTCGCTTCGCTTCGGGTTCTTCCCTAGACAAAAACAAACGTATCCCACGGGAACCGTACATTATTCGGGGATATAAAGTAACCTATGTGCTATTCCAGACTATAATCTATTTCTCACTGACCTATCTCTGTGCCGAACATTCAGATCCGTTCAGACGTTCTGGCGTGAAAGAGTATATGGATAAGCCGTTTTGAATTAAAATGTATTTTTATACCACCACTTCTTTACAATCATCAAAATTAAGGCAAGACTTGACTAAATATATGCAAGAAAGAAATAAGTTTACTTTTAAATAAGCTACTTCCTACTAATTTATGTAATAACTATTTGGAAATAAGTACTAAGAGCTAAAATGAAAATGTAGAGTAAAATAAATTTTAATTTTTCTCACGTTCGAAACAAAGTGCTTTTAGATAAGAGATGAAACAAAGAAAACTAAAGGTGTAGTTTTAATCTAATTTAATTAAGATTTACGTATAAACGTTTGTTAGTGAATGAACATAGACTCAATGTTTCTAGATAAACATTACTACTTAAAAATATATAACAAGTAACAGAATAAAAGTAACAGAAAAAACTTTAAGAATTTAGCTATTTTGACAGAGAATATTAATGAATTAACAAATATAGATTACTAGCGACTAGCCATCGCTTCGCTCGAGTTCGCCCTAAAATACGTTTTAACAGTTAGTATGGAATAGATAGACTATATTTATTATCAAAATCTCTCCAGTGGTTTTGCCGTGATGCAGTCACAGACACACATGTGAAAATTCTAAAAAACTATAGATTCGGCTTCTGTATCGATAGTAATGACTATTTCAATAAGATTTTCCAAAAAAATATTTAATGAACAGAATCGACTGAGTTAGAATTTTATTATACGAACATGCATGGATTACTATTTTGCCCAATGGCCGAATTTAGTCCATAATCATTACTGATAAGAGGAATTTGTGAAGTAAAACTCTTTTAGGCATGAGTGAGTGTCGCAGAAGTGCGAGTCAAAATTATTAATAATTTATATATATATCATTCTACTAATATTATATCATCTATACTAATATTATAAAGAGGTAAAGTTTGTGAATTGTGAGTTTGTGACGTTGTAGGGGGTAATCTCTAGATCTACTGAACCGATTTAGATGAAATTTGGTAAGAAGATAGTTTGAGACCCTATGAAGGACATGGGATACTTTTTATCCCGGAAATCATCCCATAAGGGAGTGAAATGGAGATGAAAGTCGGTATGGGGAATCAACCTAGGGACGAACCCGAGCGAAGCGAGGGTGAGCCGCTAGTATTTTATATTTTGATTTGTTTCGACTTTTACTTTAATTGCGGTGTCTGCCACAGCGCCAAAAAAGTTATACTTCAGCCACGCGTAAAGGTTACACGCACTAATTTTTTATTGATAACACGAAAGCTTTGCAATAGCTACTAAATAAAAAAAAAAATTTGATTGACTAACAGAGTATACAACGGTACTGAAATGTTTTACCTATTTATAGATAGAAGATGACTAGATATATCAAGTGTTATTTGCGATTAATTTAAATAATAAATAAATATGTTGGGTCATTAATACACAGCACCATCTAGTTCCATAGTAAGCTACGAGGTTCGTGTTATGGATACCAGATAGTTGATAAACTACACATATATAACTTTAAATAGATACATATTATAAATATAAACACCATGACTGGAGTACAAACGTTCGAGCTGAGTCATCACACAATGAATGCCCCCAGCGGGACTCGAACCCGTGACCGCAGGCACAGCAAGTAGAGTCACTAAATACTGAGCCAAACGTACCATCAAAGTTATTTAAAATATTAAAATTAAAGGGCATTTAAAAATATCTTCCCGATGAAACGATACACCAACCTTTTCATTTTTATCGAAAGCAATGATATCCTCGCGGATATTGAAAAGAGAAACAAAGTGAGAATAAAAAGTGGAATGAAAATTTCATGGAGTGCAATTTTGCGATAGAGAACTGAATGTGAACTATAAACAAGGTTACGATTTTAGAGCCTCTGTTAAGAACTATTTTTATATATTCGGCACGAGTATATAATATACTAGCAGTACCCACGGCTTCAACTAAAACTAAAAACTACAGAAAACTCTCTAAAAATGAGTTTCATACAAACTTTCATCCCCTATTTTACCCCCTTATAGGATGAATTTCAAAAAATGCTAAAACACGTATTTATTTAATTTTATTGAAGAGCATTAATACCAAGTTTCAAGTATTCTGGTCATAAATATTTTATTGAATTGTCTTATGACGTGTTTTCCCGCGAGAATGAGATAATCTCCCGCGGTACCAAAAAAATCACGCCAATCCGTTACTACGTTTTGACGTGAAAGAAGGACAAAGAAACAGACTTTCACATTTATAATATTAGTATATTAGATTAATTTGCCGAAAAATGGTTATTAAAATGTGTATAGGATTTGTAGGTAAAAAAAGAATAAAAATACTATGAAATGAAATTAGCTGGTAATATAATAATAAATAACATGTATTATATCATCTTAGTTCATAAATTCTAACACTGGCTGCCTTCTGGCTCTATAAATAAGATGCATAAAGAAGAATTTTCTTTACATAATACATGTGAGCACTAGCGAAGGAGTATTGAAGATTCCCCGAAAGGGGTTAAAAGGGGTGAAAGATTTGTATACAAATGCCTAATTTTTTAAGTTCAAAAACAAGTTATGTGTAAGCTTTAGTTAGTAAACTTTTAAAATTTTCATGTTCATATTCTTTCATATGAAATAAAAATTCTAATGGTACGGGTATATAACTCGTTTATAAATCATTTCTTATGTAGTTTTTTTAACTTATTTCGCCTTTTTAGAAGTTGATTTTTAAAGCAAATAATAATCTATCTCCTTCCACAGTTTTAAAGATTTCCACTTAAATTTTAAATTATTTGATCCATGAAAGCGAAATAAACAGATGGCATTCATAATATGATACCGGACAGACATACGTTAAAAAATAATATATATGATATTTTTGGTCAGTTATCTTCTTATCTTATTACTAGATACTTATTATATAAATGCGTCAGTTTGGATGGATGGATGTTTGTTACTCAATCACGCTAGAACTGCTGAACGGACCTGGATAAAATTTGGCACAGTGATAGATTATAGTGTGGTGTGCACATAGATACACTCTATCCCGGAATCGTCGTTTTCGTGGAGGTTTTTTGAATGAAAATGTAAACCGATTTTGATGGTTTTTGTTTTAATGAATGTATTATAACTTCAAGGGTTTGGGTTTATAAGTTTGAATAAGACACCTACTCTTAATGATAAAACAATTTCTTTTTAAAATGATTTTATTAAACCCTTTTAAACGTCTTACTTTTCAATACAAGAGGGAACATGTCATAGACCATCACGCTGGCCAAGTGCGGACTGGCGGACTTCACATGTCTTTCGAGCCACTCTCTAAGTTCTCTTAGACATGTAGGTTTTTTTCATGACGTTTTCCTTCAACGGAAGGCATAGATAATCATGTAGAAAATGATTCGCAAATGAGAATATCAGAGATGCCAGACCCGGGATTTGAACCCGCTTCACTTGGTTTCCCACACAATCGCGTTACCATTGGGTATCTAAAATAAAATAGATTACCAACTTTATTCAAACGCCGTAATAAAGTGAATATCTACATAAAAAGTAATGATTAATTAACATTTAAGAACAAACGTTTAACAAATTTAATTCACTTACATTTGATTTGAAGAAGATATAAGCCGCCATTTTAAACTAATCTCTATTTTTACTCACCCAATAATAAAAACGTTGTTCCCTTAGTGAAGTTTATCTATTGTCGGCTTCATAGCTCGTAAACTGATTATTGCGGATGTGACTTCACACGTAAAACGTGTACGCTTGAACTAACACTCGGTCTTACTTTTGTAGAAATTATTACAAAATATTATTGCTATGAAATACGCGATATTTACAATGTTAATCACTTTTGATAGTTTCCGATACCATGAGTTCGTGACCATGAAAGTTGAAAGACTTATATTATTAGGAAAATCTTATATTCAATAGAATATTCTTTAATAATGCTTGAAAATTATTTATCACGAGATTTCACTTTGACATACGACTCCCCTCGCATTTTATAATGATACCCCCCCCCTCCCCTCCCCCAAAGGTTTAACTGGTTTAAGTACAATTCGGAATAGATATATCTTATACTTTGGATTAATTTACAGTCTACCAGCGCTTTCCTTCGCCTCGCTTCACTCGAATTCCTCCCTAGGTACATTTTAACGGTTTGTATGAACATCCCACAGGAACCTAACATTTTTCTGGGATAAAAAGTAATCTCTGTGCCAAATTTCATCCAGATCCGTTCAACGGTTCTAGCGTGAATGAGCTACATTTATCCATCCAAACTTTCGCATTTATAATATGTATGTATTTATTATGGGATGGGATTTTTAAAGACTAAATGAAAAAAAAGTCTCTAAAAATCCTTAAAACGTTGCTATTAACCATATCGGTATTGGGTCTTAGGTCGCAATATTATAGTAAAGAGGACAGTCTGGGTGAACGCCAAAATCCCTCGATCGTTTGCAGTGAATGTCTACCTGAGTGAGAGATTTTTAGGTATATTTTTTATTATAATGTATTTTACCGTGATATTGAAATATTTTCCAGCCTACAACCAGCCAGACTAATGGGATTTTTGTATATAGATATCTACTCGTATATATAAACTAAATTTGTAATAAGTATTATATGACCAGTAAAAATATAATATACTAACGACTTAGATGCTTTCTCTATTTATTGTACAGACACCGCTACCTTTTGACCAGTATTATTAATTAAAACAGCCTATATGTTATTCTGTGTCTATATACTAAACATCCAAAACCCTCTCAGCGTGAAGAATAAACATTCAAACTTTTCTATTTATAATTGCAGTGCGATTTATCTTAAACGGGACTCGAACCCAGACTCTCTGGCATCTTTTACCACTACACGTTAGGTCATAATACCTTAAAGCTTTCAACATTCATTTGTATTAAATACGAAACAAAATTGAAAAAACCACAATACCTTCATTGTACATTTTCTATACATACTCTATACCCAGACTTCGCACCGCAAATAAATAAACTAGATTATCACAGACGCCTCAGGGTAGTTAACAAAATATTCTATAAAAGAATCAAGCAATAAATAACTTTATTTTATTAATCATAAGTATGATATTAGTATGCCAAAGTTAACTGAACTGCAGAAACTCGAATTTTGTATTCCGTATTGGAAATTGCTGGAATAAATTAGACTTTATGGTTATAAAAATAGAATTGATATTAGCGCAAATAGCATATTACGGTCAATGTTTAAAATTTTCAAGTATATTCAAAATTAAGCCTTATCGATATGATATACGGTCTAAATCTACTTCTCAAACTTTAAATATTGCAATGAAAATATAAAGCGCGTTATGATATTACATTCGAAGTATTGTAAAATCAACCTTAAGTTATGTAAGTTAGGGTTTACTTGTCGTTTAATATTATTTTGATATTAATTGGAAGCAAAAGCAACGTGTTGTGTAGAATAATGATTTTAGAATTCTCTTCTGTACAGTTAACTTACAATTATTTGATGTATTCTTACCTAATAAATTCTGTACATTTTGTTATCCAGTTTAAACACTCACTTGGCACTCGAATTTAATTTTAATTTTGTTACCAAAATTAAATTAACCTTTCAATAACTAAAGTTCTCGGCCAGTAATCAGTATGACTATTTCTATGTAAAATTTCATATTTTCGCTAAAATTATATAGGGACTTTAATAATATTAAAAAAGTGAAAACCATTTTAATTATTTTATTTCCATGTATTAAATAAATATATGTAAAAATTGATACAACTTATTTTAAGAAAAAGCTCTTTGAAAGAATATAATAAAATTCTGAGTAGAATCTGTACATTAAATATTTTTTGCAAAATTTTATTCAAATAGTCATTATTATTATTTTACGTAGGCCGAATGTATAGTTCTTAGAATTTTTGTCTGTTTGTCTGTCTGTCTGTCTGTCTGTCTGTCTGTCTGGGAACACATACGAGATAACTACTGGACAGATTTTGATGAAATTTGGTATGATGATATCTGGTTATCCGGCTCAACATATAGGATACCTTCTTATTTCGTGAAAGTATCTCGTCTCTGAAAGATCTGTGCTGATCATTAAAACGTTCGCTAGTTACTTATATTTTTATTATGTATACAATTTGTACAATCGCTAGTCTCGAGATTACGTCCTACATACAAAATAACAGATAAATTTCGATAAATTAAACAAAATCTGAAGCAACTAATAAAAATTATATAAGAAACAATATTTTTTTCTCTACATACAAAAAACTCACGCCTATAATTCCAGCCCATATGTATACGGTTGTGATTATTTTCCTAAACTATATAATATGCACATTATAAATGTGTCTCGTATATAAGACACTTTTGATATACGCGCTTTTGGTGTAGTCAATTTTGAAATAGTGTTTATAAACGTTTTGATGTGATTTATGTAGACAAAATGTCTCAAATGCCGCAGCAGGGTTTTGTGCCTGAAAAAATTCAGGAGTTCAACCGAAGAGCGTCACAAGACGCTACCGATTCAGCTAAAAGAAATCCTCAAGATTCCAAAAAGGAGCTTAACCAAAATGACGTAGACAAGCCGAGTGATAAATCTAAAGTTGAGGATAAAGTTAAAACCGAACCTCCTCCTCGACAAAGTCAAGAAAGTAAGAACCCGTTTTCGCCCCACTTCTATAGAAGCAGTCGACCCCATGGTCATTTTGAGATGGGTCCACGTGGTTTGGACTATTCGCCACATCGTATGGGATTGGAGTTTTCCAATCGTCTCCGAGAGTATGGTCCTCAAAGATCAACGTCTATCCATGGCCATGAATTGACAGATGGTCCCATGCCGATGAAGCCTGAATACTTGGGTCATAGAAGTCACTTTGGAAGTCAGATTGTTCCTGGCGGTATGAACCACCCGGATGTTGTGTTCCGTCAAGATTATTATGGACCAGTTGGATTATCCCCACCACGAGCTTCAAGGTTTTCCTCTCAGGAGTATTTAAATGCTCCTGCTCAATATGGCAGATGGCCAGACTACAGGGGCGAATACCGTCAGCGCAGAAGGTCTCAACAGGATCTGCATTCTATGGGCCATAGTCCTGAATCAGGTATATTTATTTCTAATTTTAGAATTATTCGTAACGATTCTATGGATTTTAATTAATTTGAATAATTTAATTAGGCATTATAGAAACCTTTTAGAATTTTCTATTGAAATAATGAAGATATTTTTATTCTGAGAATCTAATTTAATGATTTTTTTTAGATATTAATATTTAAATGTCAAGATTAATTATAATAAATAAATTTTGACATCAGATTATTTATTATTGCTCATTTGTATTTGAAACGTAATTTCGGGAACAAAAAATATTTTTTTTTCATAATCTTCTTTCATATTATATACGTTTTATTTCGCATATCTTTATGTATATATTTAATGAATAAAATTCAAATCTGTTACCATGAAAAGTAGCAATACTTTAGGTAGGAATATCACAATACTTAACTAATTGGCTATAAATTATAATATATTCACAATTTTTCTATTGAAGCCAATCTTTTGAATGCCTTTCACTCTATTGCACAAAAAAAGTTTGAATGGAAAACATCAAGCTTTTACCAATCATAATTGAGTTTAAAAAAATCCAAGATACTTAAAACTCCTGTAGGACGAGTCTGTCTAAAGTGAAAGTTACCTTTATTTTTAATATTGAGGACAAAGATGAAAAAGTGTGACAGAAGCCGAAATCAAAAGCTAGTAGTAGCGTCATGAATCAGGTTACCATATTATAGTCTTAAGTACTGTCTTAAAGACTTATCTTCTATCTATACATATAATAAAATTCTGAGTCGAATCTGTACTTCAAATATTTTTTTGGAAAATCTTATTGAAATAATCATTATTATCGATACAGAGACCGAATCTATAGTTTTTAGAATTTTTGTCTGTCTGTCTATCTGGGAACACATCACTTTATTCTTGAAACTATCTTAGATCTTTAATATTGGTATTACTAATATTATAAACGCGAAAGTTTGTAAGAATGTATATATGGATGTTATTCTTTTACGCAAAAACTACTGAATGGATTTAGATGCAACTTTACAATATAGCTCATACATCAGAATATCACATAGACTACTTTTTATCCCGGAAAAATGTACAGTTCCCGTGGAATAGATTTGTTTTTATTTTTCTAGATGCGAACCTGAGCGAAACGAGGGCGAGCCGCTAGTATTATATAGTTTAAAAAAGTATTACCCACTTAATCTTAGCATATGCACATGGGAAAAAGGGGCCATTCCCAACACAAGTATTATCTTCGGATTACTTCCCCGTATTCCCAGTAGGGAAGACCCGAAAATACTTATTGTAAAGAAGATTAAGAAACAAAACTATTTTTATTTTATTGTTTATTTATTTATTATCACGAGAAAACCACTGGACAGATTTTGATAAAATTTGGTATGATGATAGCTAGTTATCCGGGTCAACATCATCACAACATATTATAAAACAAAGTCCTCCGCCGCGTCTGTCTGTCTCTCTGTTCGCGATAAACTCAAAAACTACAGCACCGATTTTCAGGCTGTTTTCACCAATCTCGAGGAAGGTTTGTTAAGTTTTTCTATACATTGGCCAAAATATAACGATATTTGCTGGAGGTGTCAGAAAAAATAAGCCGTCTGGGAGCTTTCTACAAAAACGCTGCCTAAACCCTTTGAGTTATAACAAAAAAGTATATGGTGGAAAATTCCGCGATGGCATATGTCCATCTCTTAAGAATAACATACTATATCCATTTTAATTTAAAAAATACTTAGGGACGAACCCGAGCGAAGCGAGGGTGATCCGCTAGTATAGGATACTTTTTACTACGGGAAAATATCTCGTCTCTGAGAAATCTATACTAATCCTTAAAACATAACTATGGACAAAACCGACCGAAGCGAGGGTGAATCGCTAGTTTACTTCATAAAGATGGTATAAGCGAGATTTTTTGAATCGCTCTATTTAAACATTTATTCTAAATAACAGTAGGCGTTAATATATAATTTCCCCCCAAGTCTCAACACTCATAAATCTATTGTAAACAAACTCTGTCTTTATTGTACGGAAATTTTGAATTTATAATTTCATTTATTAATTTTATAATCAGATTCGAAGGGTTCGACGACGGTTAGCTTTGGCTGGTATGTCCGTGATTATCTTAATTTATATTCAACTCTTTACGTCGATTATGTTGGATGAAGTAATATAAACGAACCCGCCGTTCTCCTTGTAATATCAGTGTAATTCGTTACCTTTCACAATTTCTTAATTAAATTTGTCGCAGGCTTGATTGGTTGTTTAAAAAGTAGTTAGAGTTCAAATACCTTTGTTTAGTTTCATTATATAACTGCGTAGCTTTATAGCGAGTAACCTAGGTTCAAATCCCGAGACTCTTCATGGAGATTTTATGCGAAGTTTCACTTTCTAGAAGAATAATATTAGTATTATTTGTTAATTTATTATTATACTGGCGGATCTGCCAGTATAATAATACCAGATGCCACATGTTGCTGTGGCATACAGATTTTGCCATCAAAAAGGAAATAATCGGGATAAGAACTATCCTATCTTTTAAGATGTAACAAATCACACAATTAAAAAAAAAATACGTTTAGATCATGTAAGAAGTTTCGGAGTTCATCGCGGACCAACATCGCTACACGATTTTTTTTATATTAAGATTACTAGGTTTGTTTATGTCGTCTAGAAGAGCATAGCTCGTAGACGTTCATTCGTTAACGTCGCGTCGTTTCCAGACTTACGTTTTAGCACGAGTGCACACTGGAAAGTGATATCACTACAACGGTTTTTAAAGTAAGAAATCTAGTATTCATATAACTTTTATTGTGAGTATAGAAGCAAGAGAAAAAGAGATATTGAGAAAGAGAAAGAGAGATAGGAAGTTTAGCATTTTTTATTAATGCGCTTTTATTAGTTTTACTTGCAACTATTTAATTTATGTATTTCATTATTCTTACTTTTAGTCTGAGATGTGATCAGAAGGTTGCCTTTTTTTATTTTTTAAAAGCATAGTTATTTAATTACGTACTATATCATATGCTTTATTTATTTAACCATTACAAGTCACCATTGGTTGTAACTAAAGTTACAATAAACATAAGCCATGTACAGAAATAGAACTCACGACCTTCGGCTTAGCTTAGTAGCCGATTAACAACGACTGGTCGGAGTGTGACATGCTCGTTTATAATCTAATACATGAAGTGATTCACTTAGCTGTCACACCGTAGGTCACGATAGTAGGTTACAATAAAACTCTAAGTGAAGCATAGCGAAGACAATGGACTTTAAAGTTTCAAATTTTTAAGGCAATTTAAAAAAATCTCATAAATAGTACTATTAAAATGTTGCATGTGTGTATGTTTGTTACTTCTTACTGGTAAAGTGGCTGGCCGGATTTTGATGAAATATTACATATGGTGTATATGTAGATAGACTATGACCTTGAGTAACACATAGGCTCGTGTTAGAAAATTTGCCAATCTGTCTGTTTGTAATGTCAAAATAATAGCTTTTTACTAAATGAACATGAAAGTATTTACGGTACTTATAAGAAAAACTTTTTTAAATTGCTATCCGTCTATCTGTCTGTCTGTCTGTTCCGACTAATCTCCGAAACGGCTAGACTGATTTTGACGGGACTTTCACTGGCAGATAGCTGATGTTATAAGGAGTAACTTAGGCTATTTTAGATAAAGAAGTAAGTCGCTAGTCTATATAATATAATTCTTAACGTACGTTATGTTATCGGTACATTAGGTTTAAAAACTTCAGCGTTATCTTTATGGACATAGTGTTAGTACTAAAGTAAGGAAACTACAGTTCAGTCACTATGTAAGTATTCGCAAAGTTCGTTATTCTTGGAACGAAGGAAGATGTGGGCGTTGACTTTTCTAAAGTTAGTAATTTTTGTAATACTATTTATTACTTCGGATACAGTCGCAATATTAATTTTAACCAACTTGCAAAAGGTAGGAGGTTCTTGTTTTACAAATACTGAAATTCAATTGAAGTTACTCGATAAAACTAACATTGATTGACAGATGTCTGCTGATTGAAAAAATGACAGTGTAAATTGTTGGATCTAAAGTCTAGACGCAATTTTGCATGAGAGCTGATACTTAATTAATATATATATGTATATATATGTAAAGTTAATATATATATATATATATATATATATATATATATATATATAAAACGATTTTTGAAAATACATCCGTTTACTTCTTTAAAGTTATAATTTATGCAAAAAATGACGTTATGCCTCTAAAATTTTGTAAGTATTTGTAGATTTAGATCACTTTTCTTGCGCTATTTTGATCCAATACTTCTAACCTACTCTAGCCATAGCAATAACTCTACATTTGCTAACATTTTTTAAATATACATGCAAATAAAATTAACCAAATCTCGTAAGTTCTTTTTTTAAAGTTGGTCAAAATCTCAGTCAGTAGGACTTAATTAAAATGTATCGATAAAATTGAATTATAATAAGTTATTAATTTGTTTATCCCGTCAGTGTATCAGCTGTGAGGTCGACGAACCCAGCTCTATCGATCTCATTCATGCGTGGACTAAAGGTGTATACATGCAACATTATTGGTAGCGAAAATCTACTAACGTAGTATTTATACAACACTTTCTTAGATTTACGCGAATATTTGATATTTTAAATAAAACTATCTTTTTAGATTTTTTCCCCCGATTTATTTAGATTTTTGGTTCCCGACGTTAGAATGCTTTAAGCAGTTATGATCACGAGAGACTAAGGTTTTAGACGTCTTAAAGGTCATTCATTATATAATTGTTACAGACAGTGCCTACCCGCAAATTTACAAAATAATTATGAAAATATTGTAAGGTACTTTGGTGCCATTATTTGTATTTGTTTTTTATAGTATTTGTTCATTTGAAGGTAGTATTTATATTTAAAACTATCTCTTCATCCGGTTTCTTTTTTATATTTGAAATCCAAAAAATAATCTATACTATAATATTATAAAGAGGTAGTTTGTGAGTTTGTGACGTTGTAGGAGGTAATCTTTGGATCTACTGAACCGTTTTAGATGAAATTTGGTAACAAGATAGTTTGAGACACTGAGAAGGACAAAATACTTCTTATCTCAGAAATCCCTTAAGGGGGTTAAAATGGGGATGAAAGTTTGTATTGGGAAGCAAGGTAGGGACGAACTCGAGTGAAGCGAGGGTGAGTCGCTAGTATGAAATAAACTTAAAACAACACAAAATATTTGAAAAATCATCTTCCATCACTTGTCAATCCATACATTATTTGACTATTGAAAAAGAAAACATACATATAGACAAACGTACACCTCCTCCTTTTTGGAAGTCGGTAAAAATAGTAAGCAAAGCAAATTAAAATTCTAAACATTATTCTCATGCAGTATCGTATCAAACGAAACAAGTTACACGAATTCATTTTAAATGTTTATAACAGCTCTCTATGTACATGGCCTAAACTAAGCTTCAGTTAGGTTTACCAGAACACTCTAGTACACTGTATGATAGTACTACAGGATATAACATAGTTGTTAATGGGATCATGTCACAGTTTTCCGTCAATGAGCTTGAATGGGAAAATCAAATACTTATTCTATGAATAAAGAGACGATTCTGACTTATTAGATTAAATTGTTAAATTCATTGTTAAATGAAATACAGTAAGCTAAATGTGTTTCGTATATACAAAAAGTAAGTAAAAGGTTTTAATTCAGTCTTTATAAATATTATAACGACAGATGACATAATACTATTTTTTTAACGTTGGGAAATGTATTTACGTATACCACCTACATACATACAGGTTACGTGGGACTCACCGGCTTGAAAAGCCTACCTAAAAAAACCTATTTAAATCTGTCTCGTCAACCTCATTGGGCATAATACTATACTATTACAAATGCTTCACTCCATATTAAGAAATTGGATGGCGCTAATTCGGGTTATTTTGATTTACTTGAATAGATGTCGTTTTCTTTCATTTGGAATATTTTTTAAAACCATATTATACCGTTTTTGGGATAGGTATATTTTTATTTTTTTGTTAAATTTGCACAAACTTGAATAGCAATATGCGATATTAATGTACTCGTATAATGTCATCTCACACTCGTATCTGAAATAGTTTTTCTTTGTTCCTACTTTGTTGTTACTTAGGCTGAAAAATATGGGTCTTTTGCAGCATCCCGAACATCATTAAGGCCATTAGTATTATTTTAAATAGCTCAATATTCTGAATCATATAAAAGAAAGCTTTAAAAAACCTATAATATAAATATTTTTTTAATTAGTCTTATAACTGAAAGGAATACCTAGTAAAACTTTCGTGTATTAAACTTTTAAAGAAATAAAGAAGAGCTTAACTTCTATACAAGAATTGATGAATTGGGAGCTTTATTGTATACAGTTAGCGATAATTAAAATAGTACAGTGTACCTACAGCATTATTACTATAGTGCTTAAATTTAATCAAATTAAAAGTTATTTAAGCAGTTCTAAACGGCTTATTTGGATATTTAACCATTATATATATACATATAATAAAATTATAACTAAGTCGAGTTTGTACATTAATTTATATTTTTGGAAAATCGTATTGAAATAGACGTTATTATCGATACAGAGACAAAATGTATGGTTTTTGAAATATTTGTCTGTCTGTTTGTCTGTCTTTGACCGCATCACGGAAAGCTAGAGGAATTTTAATGATGTTGGTTATCCGGGTCAACATATAGGATACTTTTTACTGTGGGAAAATATCTTATTTCTGAGAAATCTATACTAAACGTTAAAACGGAAGTAGGGACGAACCCGAGCTGAGCGAGGGTGAGTCGCCAGTATAAACTTACATGTTCTGACTAACTAAATGAATCACTGACTGGCTGGGTGATTGACTGATATATGTTGATTACATACCAAAATCGCTGGACTACTAAAAACTAAAATTTTGATACTGTGTATTAATTACTTTGGACATTGAATGTATAACTATTATTAACTTATTATTTTTCATTTCGACATAGACTTGTTATATTGTATGTTATATGCAAATTGAAATAAAAAATTTCTTATTTCTAATATCTCGCACTATTATCGACGAATAAAATTTGTTTGTCTATATGTATACATATACATAATAATGTATGCAGTGTTAGCCCAGAGGTGAAGCGCTCGCTTGTGAAACCGAGTGAAGCGAGTTCAAACCCCGGGTCTCGTACCTCTGATATTTTCATGTGCGAATTATTTCCATCATGATCACCACTTGTCTTACGGTGAAGGAAAAAATCGTGAAGTCCGCCAATCCGCACTTGGCCAGTGTGGTGGGCTGTGACTTGATCCCCCTCGTATTGAAGGGGCCTCTCTTCTTCCCTCCATGCCCAGCAGTGGGACGTTAATAAAAACTTTAAAAAATATATAAAAACCGACCTCTAGGTACTAAAATGTAAAAAATAACTAAACGGGGGTTCTCATATAGATTAGACACCTAATCAGATATTTTCAAAGTCGGTGCCAGCCGATTCAAAGCAATTCTAATGTATTTCGATACGTAAAATACATATTTACCTATTGGATATTCATATTTTAAAATATTATCGGCTTAAAGTATATTATAATACGAAATGTGATCGCGGTTTTAGCTGTCGAGTTACATAATTATATGTATACTTACAGAATAGCATTACTGTACCCAAATCCCTATTCTCATCTCTCCTTCCTATAAAGGGACAGCAAACAGAATGATTTACCATTCCTGTTTCTTGTTATCTCTTAGTGTCAAGATAATCAGGCAAGTTTGTAATATATATTAAAACTAGCACTCACCCTCGCTCCGGTACGTTTAGGATAAATTTCTCAGAGTTGAGGTATTTTTCCGCAGTAAAAAGTATTCTATTTGTTGACACGGGTAACGAGCTATCATCATACCAAATTTCATCAAAATCTGTCCAGTGGTTTTCTCGTGATGCATTCCCAGACAGACAGACAGGTAAAAACTCTAAAAACTGTAGATTTAGCCTCTGTATCAATAATAATGACTATTGCAATAAGAGTTTCCAAAAAATATTTAATGTGCAGACTCAACTAGAATTTTATTATATGTACCTATGATGATAATGATGTTGTCCTACTATTCCGTAGTGGAACTTGTGGCTGCAGCAGTAGTTTTGCATTCCCTTCTATCATTGCATACCATAATGGCATGTATGTACCTATATATTAGTTTTTACATAATTTATTTATATTATAATTTATTTATATTTTTATATTCATTTTTAACTGCATCAATAGAATGAACGAATAAATGATTCAAAACTACATACTTAAAAACGATACCTAGGTTCTATAAAGCTATATCTAATAAATAAAACAAAATAAAAAAAATAAAAACTTTTTCTAAAATACAGTTACTCCAAAAGGTATTTTCCATGGCTATTGATTCTGTTTCAAACCACCACAACTCCCATCAAACAGCATAGAGTATGCTAATAAATGCGCATCCCATTACCGCACAATGTTTATGATGACTCAATTATGTTGTGATCTGATTTGCATCACCCTTCTTCGATATTGGATAAAGTAAAGAGAAAATATATTGATTTTATACGTCGTTGCATAGTTTTATTGTAAAATGTAAATAGTCTCAGATATATTATGCTCTATGTGTTATTCTAAGACTTTTAAAAAACAATTAAAGGAAGATTTCGTTGGGTTATTGTGGGTAGTATTTATTTTTCGAGGTAATTCTTCTACACATAACCACCTATTGTATAAGTGCTATGGGTCAATGCATTTTCCAGAGTTATAAAAATGGTTAGCGAAGATGTTTTTCTATAATTGTTGAAGAAGAGATTAAAAATTGTCTTCAAATTACAGATTTAATCGTTATTTTATAGATCTGAATATGAAATTACAGTATATTATTGTACTCTTGTGGAATCGTGATGATGATTCTGTAAGCGACATCACTAAGGTAATCTGATGATGGGACCATGAGTACTAGTAGGAGTTTGGGCTGATTTGGTCCGTTCGAAAAGTCAGATTACAGTTTGTCCAAAGCATGTTTTGTTAGTTTTTAAAACTAACGTATGGAAATTATGTATTTTTTTCATATACTCCTATTTTTTTTTACTTATGTATCATAAAATACATACATATAACTTATCTCTTTAAGAGATTTCTTCCAGAAACCCTTTAGATGTGAGGAAATAAGTTAATTTAAGCAACATTAAATGACATTAACTATTATTATATGTATACTATAAATTTTATTATCTTTGTTTCAGGTATGTTCAAAATTTCTATTAAAAAACAGTAAGTATTTAACTATCTCGAGACGTATCTTCAAAATTATATCCGCACAACCTAAATTAAGTCGACGGTTCCGTACAACGGCGTGATATACAATAATTCTTTATTTTTAAAGGAAATAAGAAATTTTCGTTGGCTATAAAAATTCAGGAAACGAAGTCATCTTTTACCGATTCCTGCTTTGCGTGAAAAATAATGCGAGGGGTGTTTTTTTTGTGACGCATATTTTAAATTTAGGCAGTAAATAATAATTGTATATAGATATCTACTGTAGACCCTGTATGAAATTGAAATATTGTCTGACGTAACGTATAAATAAATAGCTATCTCAGGCTTCTCAGGCTTTCAAATAGGTAAAGATCCATATAGGTTTTTAAATAAAGCTAAAAAATTAGTTATTATAATTGAAGTTGTAGATTTTTTTGCAACTAAAATATCAAACACAGTTTTTAGACAAAAATAGTAAAATAATTTTCATAAAGTATGATGATGGATTTATCTGGTACTCATTGATTTATAGATGCTACAGTAAAAAAATTACATATAAATGATGTTCATATTAAAAAAAACATATTTAATATTTTATATATACCTAAACTAGCAGAATCCGCGGCAATACCCGCGATCAATCTACAAAAAAAACTGTTTGGCTTTATGTTTAAAGCGAAAGTCGAGCCGTTTCGTAGGAGCGCGACCGCAAATACCGTGACACGAAATTTTAATATATGAGATATATAAGCAAAGGTAAAACCATTCAGTACATTGTTCTCCTCCGTTCGTCAACCCATTTTATTTCTTTTTCAACCGACTTCAAAAAGGAGGAGGATCTCAATTCGACTGTATTTTTTTTTTATGTTTGTTACCTCAGAACTTCGTCATTTATTAACCGATTTGGACAATTTTTGTTAGCTATTGCCGAGCTTTAGTTATATCTAAAAAAAATTGGAAACGGTTAGTTTTTTTACATCGATAGGTAAATTCTATTCATATACATAAGTTTTGCTCAAATATCCAATCATGATTATGGTCTATGGGTATTGTGGGTACAAACATTAACTTACACCATAAACGCTTATCTACGACATACAAGTAATAGAACATATCATAAACACACCATACACACCATATACTCGAATTTCTATTTATCTTTTACAATACCATAACTTATCCAATCGTTTAAAATATGTTCGTTATATTTCAAAAAAGGCTTTTTAGAAAAAAAATGGAAATTTTAAACGAAACTAACTTTTCGTATTTTGTCAAATAAATTATGAATTTAAATTTTGATTTGGAAAAGGTGTACTTATGATCATACGTCCTAATAGCCGTTACTATTGTACAGTCTTACTAAGATTTTAATAAAGACTAGCGACTCACCCTTGCTCTGCACGGGTTCGTTCCTTGGTACGTTTTAACCGTTAGTATAGATTTCTCAGAGATGAGATATTTCCAGCCGTAAAATGTATCCTATATGTTGACCCGGATAACCAGCTTTTCATCATAATCTGTCCAGTGGCAGTGACTCGTGATGCGTTCCCAGACTGACAGACAAACATTCTAAAAATATAGATTCGGCTTCTGTATCGATAATAATGACTATTTCAAGAATATTTTCCAAAAAATTTCGATCATCATTATATTAGATCATCATAATATTTTTCAAAAGATTTCGATCAGATTCGACTCAGTTAGAATTTTATTATATGTGTAAATTAATGTTTTCCTTAAAATAAGTTGTTTAAAACGCTCGAACATATGAACGAATTTCAACTGAAGCACGCCATTTTAGTTCAATAAAGTTCAAGGGAATAAAATTGTTCGTTTTATTCCATTTTTACTTTTGTCACTATGAGATTAAGTTCAATTTAGTTTGAGTACAAATCGGATGGAGATGGTGGAACGTTATTAAATCTCTTCATTTATTTCCATTTCATGTTTTAATTAATATACAGTTGTTTCAGAGAACAACCATTTCAGTGTATACGTTCTATGTGCAATGTGCATATGGTCTCTGCATATGAAGGGTACAGGCAAAGAACAGGGAATGCCCTAATGAATAGATAATGAGAAAAAAACAATTTAAAGTTTACAAGTATAATATTTTTATTGAGATCAAAGTATGTATTGATTATTTAACTATGTAGATTTTTGGACAATCCTCCTTCTTTACCGGTATGTCATGGACATTCCCAGTTCATTTCGTTTTGGGCATAGATAAAAACGTATTTTTAGCGACGTCCGTTGAGTATTTGTAAAAACTTATGACTGGGAATGCAAGTACCATAGACATATTTGTTACCAGATCAAAATAAAAAGTAAATTAAAATGCGTCATCCCCTGTAAGTACCCTTCTAAGTTCTTACTTGTACAAGTACTTAAAGTTAGATGACTTTTGCTACTAATTAAGATTAATTAAGATAAAAAAAAGTGGCCAATGTACTACTCTTAATTCTAACTGTTGGAACAATCGAGCTTCTCTCGGTGTTATATTTTGTAAAATCGTGTTTTTTTGGAAAATATTAAAATAGCGGCCGCATCTATAGTTATTAAAATTTTTGTCTGTCTGTCTGGGAACATATGAGAAAAAAACCACTTAGCAAATTTTGATGAAATTTTGTATGATGATGGCTAGTTATCCGATTCAACATAGGTATAGGATACTTCTTATTGCGGGAAAATATTTCATCTCTAAGAAATCATATAGAAGTAGGTATACTAATATTATCTCGGCTTTGACCATGTTTGTATGGATTAGCAATTTCAAATCAACTTTTACAAGCAGATACATAGACTTTCTTAGATTTACACGAATATTTGATATATTTTTCGAGGATTTCCGCCCGACCCCCGTCTCCAGTTCCTCACGTGACCATGATAGATGTAAAGCATTCGAAACTTATGAAACCAAAAATAAAAAAAACCCGGGAAAGAATCCTAAAAGACTAGTTTTAAGATATATGAACAGACGTTGGTATTATATGTATTTCTAAAAAATAACGTAAATTATTTCTAAATAGTATGACAAAATGTTTAATTGAATGAACGTTTCAGATGAATTATAAATACAATATGAACCCATCGTCAAATTACGCGTAAATGTAAGCAGTGTTCATTAAGAAACATTTTCAAATGGTACAGCGTCCTCATTAATCGAGCGTGTATTATTATAAATTTCTACGAGAAACAAAGGATGACGGCGCCTGTGAACTCTATATTGGGTTTTAACTGTCCCACGATGGTTTTATTGTGAACAAATATTCTTACAAATAAAACTAAATATAAAACTACTACGGAAAACGAAAAGAAACCTATACCACGGGAACCATACATTTTTCCGGGATAAAAAGTGCTAAGCCTATGTGTTATTCCAGACTATAATCTATTTCCGTTCCAAATTTCATCCAGATCCGTTCAGCCGTTCTTACGTGAAAGAGTAACAAACTCCATATTCACAAACATTCACCTTTATAAATTAATACGGATATATAAATTAATAAGGCAGTGGTAACTCAGTGGTACCGCGCTCGCTTTGAAAACCGAGTGAAGCGGGTTCAAATCGCGGGTCTCGCACCTCTAATATGTTCATGTGCGAATCATTTCTAATAACATGATTATCACTTGCCTTACGGTGAACGAAAACATCGTGAGGTAACCTAAATGTCTGAGAGAACTTAACGAGTTTTCGAAAGACATGTGAAGTCCGCCCACCCGCACTTGGCCAGCGTGGTGGACTATGGCCTGATCCCCCTCGTATTGAAGGGAGGCCCGTACCTAGCTGTGGGATGTTAGAAAAGGCTGAATACATAAAAATTACGAAAGTGGTATGACTTCAAACTTATTTCAAACTTGGGGATGGCGTCATATTTTTATCTTCCTTTATTCCCTTAGATTTTCCATTTTATTCTAACTTGTTATAACTCGAGATTATATATAGCCTTTCGAAATTTTTATACAAAAAAGAACAGCAAAATAAAACCTAAACTCAAAGAAAGACACGGACAAAAAGTCTGTGGAGTTCGCATACTCATTAGAAAACCTTATTTATACATAATATAATAATACTAGCATTGCCAGGGCTCCGCTCGCGTTCAGATGACCAAAAGCCAAATTCTTATTAGTATACTCTTACAATGCAGTTTTTGTATTTTTTCTCAGAAATGAGATATTTTCCCGCGATAAAAAGTATCCTATATGTTGAACCGGATAACCAGCTACTATCATCTATAGATATAATAAAATTGTAACTAAGCCGAATCTATAAATTAAATATTTTTTGGAAAATCTTATTGAAATAGACATTATTATCGACACAGAGGTCGTATCTATAGTTTTTAGAATTTTTGTCTGTCTGTCTATCTGTCTGTCTGTAACCGGATCACAGAAAAACCGCTGGAGGGATTTTGATGAAATTTGGTATGGTGATAGCTGGTTATTCGGGTCAACATATAGGGTACTTCTTAACGCGGGAAAATATCCCATTTTTGAGAAAAAATACAAAAACTGAGTATACTAATATGTAAAACCTCAGAATTTGGTTTTTGGTCATCTGAACGCGGACGGAGCCGCGGGCAATGCTAGTTATATTATATAATTGCATATAGTACGTATAATATGAAAACGTTTTAAATTAAATGTATGTAATTAGAATTTATATAACAACATACACAGGAGCTTAAAGACATTTTTGAAAAATGTAGCTTATCTGTAACCACTTTAAAGCGACACAATAATGCATATTCGAGCTTCACCGATTTATAAGGAAAAGGAAATAAGTATTTAAATATTTTGATGAATTACGCACGCGAGTTTGCTTAAGGCGGATTAGGAGGGATCAGGGCCTACGTAAATATTAATGGGGCTGGAAACTGTTAAAAAGTCCAGTTTCCGGCGGAGAATTTTCTTAAAAACTTGAATTAATATTTCTAATTACTTTGCATTGTAATTTTACCAAGTAAACCCATTACGCGCCTACGAAAGCGTCTTGTAGAGGAGTCGAAATAATGAAAAGCTATTTTTGTCTCTTCGGCATACATACTATTATGCCAAAAATCACATACATCCGTGAGTTCATGGAACAATGGCAAACAAATATATCAACAAACACACTCTCTTTCTTATAATACTCGCTTCGCTCACGTGCGTCGCTAGGTGCCTAACAGAACTCTATGTGTACTCTAGGTTTTCGCATTGACGCCTGTTGATAACAGTCGCTTACAAAATCAAGTGCAGCGGGTTCGATTCTGCACGTTTATGTATTAATTTTTTTTATTAAATTTTAGGTCTTTAGTTGGGTTATATTTTAGTTAAAGGTTTTTTTTGTAACATTTAAGAAATCCCAATATATAATAAATGTTGATGTTTAAAAAAAATTGTTAATAAAAAAAGTTATAAATAAAAAAAGGTCATAACTCATCATCCCTTTAACATAATATGTAAAAACCCCATTGCACGATACATCAAATGGGTGTCCCACATAGGTATTTAACGTACCAACATTACTCTTTATGGTAAAACACTGAGTCGCATCCCCGACTACTAAATCACACAGATAGTAAGCCGTGACAAATAGCCACCATCCATAAATTTCACTCAGAAGATTCAGCCAAAAATATTTATTATATTTTCACCATTTACTGAATATTTTTAAACAAAAGTATATTTAGTTCTACGACAGTCTGTTATTATTATTTATATATGTACAGTATATAGGCACAATTATACATACATATATTTAAATTTACATATTACTTTGAAAATGCTTGTATTTTTATAGCGCCGTATATTGTATTTATAAGTGAGATGTTTGATGCGAAAGAGATGTAAAAGAAGCAAAATAAATAAAGTTAGTCATATATCACATGAATTTGCGGCTTATTTTAAGTTCATAATTTTATATAGATACGTAATCTTATGTATACATTGTACATGGAAAAGTTTTTTTTATTTCTGTGTGTGTGTCCTTCACGCGGAAATGGCTAAACATATTTGAATGAAATTTTGTACGCGCACTTTTCTAGACTATGACATAGAGTAACAATGTTGCTGTTCGTATTTAAATTCGCCAAACATAGTATCTTTTAAACTACTCAACGGATTTTAATGCAGTTTTCACTAATAGATAGAGTGATTCAAGAAGAAGGTTTTTATGTATAATACATGCATATTAAGGTACAGAAAAGCCGCGAAATTCAAAGATTTGTATTTTAAACTAACCATTAAAACGTACCTAGGGACGAACCTGAGCGAAGCGAGGGTGAGTCACTAGTATAATATTATAAATACAAAAGGCCCAAGTAATTAATAAATACCACCGCTACCGCTGTATATGGTAATAAGATTTATTTTCAAATTCTATACAATTTTGGTACATTTCAATCTATCATCATCAATCAGCTACAATCAGGTCGTGGAGCGTTCCATTATCTCCTCATTCGATTTTCTAATCAATATATTTATGGTTTTTACTGTAAAAATGAAGAAACTATAATGGACTGTGATAAAAAAATAGGTAAAACCCAAAAAAAGAACATCAGCAAAATGAAAAAGTTCAGAATTGTTTATTTTGTACCTTTGTATATATAATACTATATAGGCTATCTATTCCATACTAACCGTTAAAACGTATCTAGGACTAAACCTGAGCAAAGCAAGGGTGAGTGATTAGTTATTTATATTATTTCGATTTTATAAGGGATTCTATAAAGCGTGTTCAATAAAATCGAATATCTCAAACCCTCCGGTAAAGTATTTAGGAAAATAGGTTTTTACACACATGTGAAGTCTATTATTGCTTCGTACTGACGTAAAAGTTATCACATCTGATAATCGCTTTACTTTCGCTTTTCAGCAAATGTTCTAAAAGCTATTTTACATGTCCTTATTTAATGCTCGTAATATGTTTTTTCTCATTCACTTACGCTGTGTTTCCTTTTCTATCATATTGAAAGGGATTTTCCTCAATTTTCTTACATATCGTTGAATATTTCATTATTATGAAAAATTGGTTTGTCTGTATGTATTTATGAACGTACCTTATTATGGTATGACGCAGTGGTAGCTCAGTGGTAACACGCTCACATTGATATCCGAATGAAGCGTGTTCAAGTCTTGGGTGTCTGAGAGAATCTAGTAAGTTCTAAAGACAACTAAAATCCGCCAAGCCGCACTTGGCCAGCGTGGTGGTCTATAGTCTGATATACCTCGTATTGGTAGGCTCGTGCCCAGCAGAGGGACGTTAAAAAGGGCTGTATACATATATAAGTTGTAGAAAGTTATATATATCTTTTTTATATAAGTATATCTTTTGTGGTGGGCAATGAAGTGTATGGTTTTTTTTATAAATTGGGACATTAACACACAGCACCATCTAGTTCCATGGTCAGCTACGAGGCTTGTGTTATGGATACCAGATAGTTGATACAATACACATATAGAACTTTTAAATACATAAATATAAACATCCATGACTGGAGTACAAATATTCGTGCCCATCACCAATTTAATACCCCAGCAGGGCTCGAATCCAGACCGAGCACTAAAAACTGTGACAACGGCGTCGTCATTTATTTACCTATCTTTCTAAATTTAATAAACATAGATTTATCTATGAAAAATAAAAAATATTAAATAAAAGATGTATTTTCCATAGAATTTTTAAAAATTCAGCCATTAATTGTTGTTTAACTTTAAAATTTTCGTAGTGCCTAGACTGCAGCTTTGTTTCACTCGTTAATCTGAAAAATACAGCAAAATTTCGACATCGCAACGACGAGTTGACCGACGTTGTTATTTAACTTGTTACCAATACGAGAAACCGTTAACTAGAGAAAACTTTTCAATGAAATTCCGATTGAATAATAGTTTATTTTAAATTTGAATACTTACATTAAAAACGCTCAGATTAGTTCCTAGGTAGGTACGTTTTAACGGTTAGTATAGAATAGACACACTATATATTATGTTTATACATAGGTATGATGAGTTGTTGTGGGTTGTATTATAACGTGTTTTCCCGTGGGAATGAGATAATCTTCCGCGCTAAAAAGTAACCTATGTCATTCTCCAGCCCTCCAGCTATCTCCACACAAAAATTCACCTCAATCCGTCACTCTCTTTCAACGTGAAAGAAGGACAAACAAACAAACATACTTTCACTTTTATAATTTTAAGCATGGATTCATTATTTCCTTAAGTATAATTATAACCACTTATACTACGTGAAGCGGACTAATTCCATTATTCATTTACTAAACCGGGCTTAGCGGTGCTAATCTTCTTGCTATGTAGGGAGGTACTTAGCAGATTATGTACTAAACTATTTGGATAGCCGTAACTTATCCCTTATCCTGTCTTTCTGATATATAATAGAAAATTATGATAAAAAATTTATTTATAACGTACGGGTTTTTTTTGGAAAAAAAAAACTATGTTTATACGCTTCTATGGTTAATTCTTGCTAAACTTAAAGATACATCAAAACAATGTACTAGAAAATTGTAGATCTTAAAGAGGTCTACAGAAAAGTCCATGATAACATATATGTATCTCCAAAGAAACGGGTTCAGAAATCTATTTAAAACATATCCAGGGACGCACCAGATCAAAGCGAGTTTAGGTCGTTAGTTCTATACTAAAGTGACTTTAAATTTAATGTAATTAGAATTCCTTCACTTGAAAACGAAGAACACTTTGTTATATAAACCGATTTAAATCGTACTTCACGTTTTACTGGAAAAAAGGAATGCTTTTAAAATGTATTTAATTCTTAAGAGATTTTGATTCGGTTTAATATACATATATCTCACACTAGCGACTCACCCTTGCTTTGCTTGCTTCCCAATACAAACTTTCATTCCCATTTTCGGGATAAAAAGTATCCTATGTCCTTCCCAGGGTCTCAAACTATCTTCTTACCAAATTTCAACGTCACAAAGTCACAAACTTTACCTCTTTATAATATTAGTACAGATAATTCGTTTAAAATAAATGTATCTCTATCTCTCTAATATCCTTAATTAATTTTAACTTTTTAAATTACACATAGAACAATTATATGGCTTAAATAATAATGGCAACACTAATTAATATTTTTTTAAATTTTAATAATTATAATAATAACAGCAAAAATTAAATAAATAATATTCCAGATTCAATTATAAAACTAATTAAAATTATAAAAATGTTTAAAGTTAAAAAATATTGTAAGGTAATTTTTGCAATTTTCATTTTGTTAATTGTGGTAGGCTGTCTGTAACAACTATACCTTCAAGACATGTAACACCTCAGTCTCTCCCGTGACCATGATTGCTGTAAAGCATTCGAAACGTCGGGAAACAAAAATCAAAGTTTTATTTAAAATGTCAAATATTTTCGTAAATCTAAGAAAGTATTATTGTATGTTATTATCTATATAAAAATACGCAAAGACAAAATAGTTCAGTAACTTTTTCTCCTCTGTTTGTAATTCGATTTTTTTATCGTTTAACTATTGAACAGCTTTAGATTCATAAATAAAAAATTGATCACGCGATACGCATGGAATTGCGGCATGAGTGCTAGCAGCATTACCCCATATACATACATATGTACACACATACTGCTTATACCACGTTATACAAATCATACGATGCAACATCATTTACCAAAAAAAAATAGACTTGAGTAGTAAGATCGTATGAGTAATAACACATAGCCTATATATATATATATTTTAGTGATACCATTAATAATAAAATTTTCCAACAGGTGGCTCTGTCTGTATTTAATATTATGAAAACAAAAGGTTATTATATTTTTCCATACATTCCTTTTTTTTTTCTAAACAAACTGACAAATATATTTACGAATTTTTAATATGTATTAGTGTAGATGATGGGTTAGTTACGCGTTGACAAACAGTAAACGACTCTATCCCGTACACCCCTGTCACCCAGTGATAAATTGCGTGAGTTTAATACCTATTGCTATCTAGCAGCATAGTGCAATTAGTACTAAATGTTTTGGGAAGGAAATTGTTTAATATTTAATTATTTATATCACTACGTAGTATAAAACAAAGTCGCTTTCTCTGTCCCTATATCCCTATGAATGCTTAAATCTGTAAAACTACGCATCGGATTTGGATGCGGTTTTTTTAATAGATAGAGTGATTCAAGAGAAAGGTTTTAGTATATAATTAGTTAACTTTTTGTATACATTGGCTAAAATATAACGATATTTGTTGAAGGTGTCGAAAAAAAGAAGACGTCTGGGAGCTTTCGACGATAACGCTGCCTAAACCCTTTGAGATATAACAAAATAAAGTATGGTGGAATTGTGTATCTTATATAGGTCTACAGAAAAGTCCGCGATGGCATATTGCTACCTCTTAAGGATAACATACTATATCCATTTTAATTTAAAACGTACCTAGGGACGAACCCGAGCGAAGCGACGGTGAGTCTCTAGTATCATTATGAAATGTAAATATAGCATTGTAGGATCAGTGGTAACGCGCTTGTTTGGAAAACTAAGTGAAGCGAGTTCGAACTTCGTGTTTTAAAACTATGAGATATGGTGAAGGAAAACCTGCAAGTGTGAGATAACCTAATTAGTTTATAAAAGGCGTGTGAAGTCCACTAATCCGCTTTTGGATAGTGTGATGGATTATTATACTAGTATTGAGTGAAGGCTCCTGCCTTAGAGTGACTCGTCAAAAGGGCAGAATTACATGAAGGGCTGATATAAATTACGATGTCCGAAGTCGAATGTCCGAACTCAAAAATGTTAATTTAAACCAATTTTAGGGAAGAAAAATAAAAAATAGTTCTAAATACTCGATTGATTACAATAGAGCAAGTGGTCGCAGTGACAACATATAGCTGCTATATTGAAATAATAAAAGAATTATTCACTTTCGCGAGAAAAGAACGTCTTATTTAAAATTTCATACCAGACCCAGACGTTTGCGCTCCACGCCATCTATCAGTCAACTAGTATAAAAATTATTCTAAGTAAATGGTTAATTCATGGTTGATAAATTTGTAGTAGTTTTGTAATCAAAAAAAGCTTTTAATTACATTTGTTTCTTATTAACACTTTCAATTATTAGCAAAAATTAATTACGAATATAATAAGTCTAATAAAAGAAACTTAATAGTATAGTCAGTAAGTGTAAAATCTGGCAACGTTCCGCGACGAGACCGTTTTGGTCACAGACTCGTCTAGCCACTGGGTGAGGACTCTATATAACGCGTTGTTATTAAAGTCATAAGGATCGTTATTTTTAGTTTAAATAATAGGAATTATCCTACATCTTTGAAATGAAATCAGTAAATTTAATAAAAACATTATGTCAATATCAATATCCATTGAAAAATTTAATTATAAATAATAAAATTAATTGCTTAAACTATTAATATTTAAAAACATATATACACAATACAGATAATTTCCCGCAGTAAAAAGTATCCTATATGTTGACTCGAATAACCAGCTATTATCACAATTTTCATCAATATATGGCCAGTGGTTTTCTCGTGATGCGTTCTCAGACAGACTAAATAAATAAATAAATAAATAAATATATAAACTAAATAATAGAGCGTTTTAGTATAGCAGTAAAGTTAAATGTACGATGTAATAGATTAGCTAGAGTCCTAATAGCGTAGAGCGCGGGGTAAAATATCGCAGGCATGGGGCGGACTATTTTGGTTTCAAGCAGACGGCGAGGGGAGACGGTATCGAAATATAACACGTATAGACAGTCGTACATATATATGTATATTGTGAGGGTGAATGTTTGAAAATTTTACCAAATATGTTCCAGATTGCTGTCGAATTTATAAACGGTCGGTAGTGAATATTGTATGCTATTGACGCCTTTCAGGAAATAAGTTTTATAGGTGTAAGAATAGGGGATGTTTAGTTTTTTTTTATAGTGATATCAAATCAAAATATACTTTATTCAAATAGACTTTTACAAGCACTTTTGGATCATCACTTTTATAATTTAAATTTAAATTAAATGTCAGTATATAAGTCCGTGAGGAATTTGCCACCGGCTCGGAAGGCTGTTGTGCTAAGAGCCGGTGAGAAACTCCACAACAGTTGCTCTTTTTACCCGCGACTGCCACGGAGACGGTATATGCCTTTGGGGTAAGAGTTGCTTGTATCTATCTGTTGCCATTTTTCTCGGAAACGGCTGGCCGATTTTGATATGGTTTTTTGCTTTGTATAAGCCTCATTCATGAGCATGTTTTATTAAATATATTAATGATGTACACATATCAATACATATTAATTATGTCCTTATACTGCGTGAGCTGCGTGAGTGATAATTCTATATATTTAACTAAACAACTGTGTTCTACTTTGGCTAGAGGCTTTTTTTTAATCGATACAGCAAAACTCAGTATAAACATTTACCTATGTGGGTATATCTCAGTTATGTGAGACCAGGCGTTTGAACCAGCTTAACTTGGTTTTCCGAGCGAATTCGTTACCACTAGGCTAGCAATTTTTGAGTATTTTTATATACTTGTAACAATTATAACCGACTTGCCTAACGATTAGGTTATGTCAAACTTGTCTACACAAACTTTGTTAAATTTTAACGATGTGTGCCAATTAACCGCAGTGCGGGATATCGTTTGTTACAACGTAGTTTATTTATTCTTAAGCTCTAATTGGAATGATTTATTTTAAATATATGACTTAAAATAATATTGAAAGTCAAATATTCACGCGATATTAACTTTATTATTACATTTTTGTAACTTTATTATATATTAGATCTTTTCCCGCAGTAAAAAGTATCGTATATGTTGGTACAATATAAACCTGTAGCCTATTTGTCAGTTTCGGTCGTAATCTGTGTACTCCAAATTTCATCCAAATCAGTCCAGCTTTTTCAAAGTGAAGTAACAAAAACATACATATACAAACAAACACAAATCATACAAACTTTCACAATTATAAGAGAATACTTTCTTAGATTTAAGCGAATATTTGACATTTTAAATAAAACTATCTTTTCGGATTTATTTTGATTTCTTCGTGACCATGATTGCTGTAAAGCATTGAAAACGTCGGGAACCAAAAATCAAAATAAATCTGTGAAAAAACCTGAAAAGATAGTTTTATTTAAAAATTATAAGAGAAGTGAATATAAGTAATATAAAATGTTTTCCTTTATATATACCTACATGAAAGATAGTTTTTTTCTTTTAATTTGAATATCTCGAATTATTTTAAAAGAAAACTAGATATAAACAAACATACAAATAAAAAGTAAATCTTAATTCTCTACTTCTAATTTACACTAAGTAATTGATCACACTACAAGGCGATTTTGTCGATGTAGACCCGAGCAAAGCCACGAATAAAAATATTAATTACACGAAAAACCTCGAAATAGTTCAAAACACCCTATTCGTATACGATTGCATTTAACTCTACGTGTCGGTATCGCCTGACCGCAGACATTAAAGCATTACCATACCGATATCAACTGTAATTAATGTTGTAGCGCCTGTCTTGGTGATATGACTTGCGTTTCGAATTATTTTCCTACTACGTCGTTTCAGTGCTTATTTGCCCAAATGATCAATTTACCGAAAAAATTAAATTATTGACTCTTAAATATCAATTCTTTTGGTATAAAAATGTTGTTATCTATATGTATACTAATATCCATACTTCCATATTTTTAATATGATAAATGTGAAAGGGTGTTTGTTTGTTTGTCCTTCTTTCAAGTCGAAACAAAGCGACGGATTGGCGTGATTTTTTGTGTGGAAATAGTTGGAGGGCTGGAGAGTGACATAGGCTACTTTTTATCGCAGGAGATTATCTTATTCCCACAGAAAAAAAAGTTATAATACAACCCAAAAAAATATTTACGATAAAAATTACTTGAAACTTCAATTATCTGTATGTATTAATGCTCTTCAATACAATTTAATAAATACGTGTTTAATAGTTAACTTTTCGAAATTCATTCCATGAGAGTAAAATAGGAAATGAAAGTTTGTACGAAACCTAACCTTGCTGGAGAGTGACATAGGCTATTTACCGCGGGAGATTATCAAGGAAAAACACGTTATAATACAACTCACAACAACTCATCATACCTATTTACTCGTATATAATATATAATATAAATAGTCTATCTATTCCATACTAACCATTAAAACGTACCTAGAGCCGCTAGTATGTATATAAATCTTGAAAATAAAGCTTTGTTTTTAAAATAGAGGAAGCAAATTCTACGATAAAGTTTAACAAGTATTGGTCGTTTGAACAAATAAGCGGTAAGATGACGATTAGTTCGTGGTTACGACTCCATGCATCTATTATAACTTATTAAAGTAATTTTATAGTAATTATACTTTTAATCCCAATACTAAGTGAATCTTGATACGAGTATGTACATTATTATGTATTTATTGTAAAAGGTTGTTCTTTTCAATTATATTATAATCTTTTCAAATATATTGATATCGATCTAAATATTACTCGGGTTACATTTTATCTATTTATATAATAAAATTATAACTAAGTCGATTCTGTACATTTAATATTTTTTGGAAAATCTTATTGAAATAGTCATTATTATCGATACAGAGGCCTAATCTATAGTTTTTAGTTTTTTTATGTCTGTTTGTCTGGGAACGCATCACGAGAAAACCACTGGACAGTTTTTGATGAAATTTTGTATGATGCTAGCTGGTTATCCGGGTCAACATATACGATACTTTTTAGTGCGGGAAAATATCTTCATCTCTGAGAAGTCTACTTATACTAACCGTTAAAACGTACCTACCTAGAAACGAACCCGAGAGCGGATGAGTCGCTAGTTATATATTAGTAAGATAGAAATTGATTTTTCATATATTTAAAGGGCACTTTCATAAGCAACCCAGTGAAGAGTTAAAATAGTTTTTCTCACATCGTTTATAGATCAGGCTTTTATGGTATATGTACATAATATAAGACATAAAACTGTTACATAACCCTCTAAAAACATAAAGAAGTTTTAGCAAGCAATTCTGGCCAAAGTGTTGACTCGCCTTCCTTCTAATATTCATATTCCACACCCCAAATTTCTACACAATTACGCAATATTTCGGCAATATAACTTTTTGTATACTATTCATACTAAAAATGACATACAATTTTATCCCTTATTGCATATGTAATAGGGATCAAATCCGTGTAAATATGTGAAATAAGTTAAATGTAACTGAAATCCCATGTGTTCACGTCCTGATGTATTTCTCTTGTTTTCTGTTTATTTTATTCGTTTGTATTCGAGTGACAGAAGAATATATCTCGTACCAATTGTTGAAGCACACTTTGAAGTTTGTAGAAAACCTGATTTTGAATTATAACTGCTTAAGACAGCTTATTTCTGGGATCTTAATTAATCTTTATTTATTAACTAATGCCTAACTTTGGTAGTTTAGCGAGCAACCATGATTGGAGTTTTTAGGATGGGTGACCGCTAAGTGAAGCGAAAATTGAAAATGTTAGCGTTCAGAATACGCGACCATACACAGGACTTGTGTATACTATTACGTTGCAGAAAAATATAATGGTTCGTAACCATAACAACCTCATACATGTAAAACACTTACATATATTTATGAAAATTTCAAAGCAATCGTCAAAAATTTTCAAGATTCTCTCCTTTTCACCAACGAACATGTTCATTGCCATATATAGTTATTAAATAAAAATTCAGATTTTTAATGATTTTAGTCTATTTAGACCTAAAAGGCATATGTGGTCGCTTAGATCTATATGACCAAATAAAAAGGGCTTATTGGCGGCAATTCGAGGTAATAAAGGATATGATTGGAAACGGGAGCCGTGGGGTAATGACATGGCCAAATTAAAGAGGGTGGGGAGTGGTGACACAGGCGTTTTTCCTTTTGTCATCATCGAGTAGGCAAAGTGTTCTTTTTGTTGAGTTAGTGTCATGTTCATTAATAGCTTGGACCTACTTCGTTTTTTGAATACAACCCAATTTGCTTATACTATTTTGTTAATTTAACTCAGTTTTGTTATAGGAGGTTAACTTAGAAGATAACTATCTGGAATCGATATCTATATTAGAAAACTGAAAACAATATGGGATGACATTTTCCATACGTAAGCGTTTTTTCTACATTTACATATATTGCTTTTTATTTAGCATTTTAAGGTAGGTATATCTATATATATTCTAAATGTGAAATTATGTTTATTTGTTTGTCCTTCTTTCACGTCGAAACAGACAAATTGGTGCGATTTACTGTGTGGAGATAGTTGTTGGGCTGGAGAGTGATATAGGCTACTTTTAACTGAGGCAGATTATCCCATTCCCCGAAATCCACAACAACTCATCATATCTATATATATATATATATATTGTACATATATAGTCTATCTATTCCATACTAACCGCTAAGCCGTACCTAACACGAGTTGTAGCTGAGTCGCTAGTATCTACTAAACGTGCAATCACACTCTCGGATGAATTCTGCGTTCCCATAAACTAGACATACCCGTTGAGATAACATTATAGTGGACATTGTTGCGTTTATTTCTCTCTTACAATGTGTCGTATTTCGAACGGATTGTGCATTTGGACATGCGGTTGCCTGTAGTACGCAACTCAAACGTATAGCATACCCGCTCGTCCCTCCTATACTCGTACGGATTATCTTAGGGTCGTCATTTGCGGACAAATCTGATGGATTAGTTTGTATGTGTGTGGCGTCTTTAACATTTATCGTTGGTCTAGAGATTAGCATGTACGGCTACAGATCTGGAGGTCTTGGAGTCGAGTCCTGGATCGTGCCAAGTGTAATTATTGCATATATTTTTGTTTAAAAATCTCAGCAACCGTCAAGAGATAATTAAATAAGTTAATTAAATTGGACAATTCATACTTCCAAGAGCACGTAAAATGTTTCTGAGAGGTCTTTGAGGATCAAATATATAGTGTGAGCATGTATGTTTGGGCATACACGGTTTGCACTTAATTTTTCCTTTACTCCTCTGCACAGGAATCTGACCAATCTGGTAAGGTCTGGAGGACACTATTATCACTCTTCCGTAGAAAGTAGACAACGAAATAGAGAGCCCCCTTACAGTAGGTATTCAAAAACTGTAAAGGATAAACCGTAAAAAAACATGGTTACAATATTAATATCTTTCATAATATAACCCAAAACGATGAAATATCTTCGCAGACAATATAAACGCTTTCGACGCATCATTTTAATTACGCTGTAAAGCTGGTGGAATGCAAACGATCGTACTCGACAGATGCTCGAATACTTCAAATGATTTAAAGTTATAATTTATCTTTGAACAGTCCAGTTATCTTATAATTTAAATGGAGATATATCATAAAGATTCTTGTATGCTAATAAACTTCACCTTTGTCAAGCAAACTACGCTAATTTTCTTGAATGTATCTCAAAAATTCATGTAATCTATACTAATATTATAAAAAGGCAGAGTTTGTCAGAATGCGCTAATCTCAGGAAGTACTAATCCGATTTGAAAAATTCTTTTTGCATTAGATAGCCCATTTATTAAGGAAAGCTCTAAGTTATATATCATACAATATATAGTCCATCTATTTCATACTAACCGTTAAAACGTAACGTCCTACGTACGTAAAACTAGGGACGAACCCGAGCGAAGCGAAGGTGAGCCGCTAGTATCAATTATATAGCTATCATACGGGGACAACTAAATCGGTCGTGTGGCAAATTGTATATATTCTTTATAAAAAAAATACATAGGAAATAACGTGGACAAAGGTGGACTTATTATAAGAGATCTCTTTCAGTCAACTCATGTACGTGGGAAATAGTGTTAAGTAGCGGGACAGAAAGAGAAAGTGCAAAGAAACGATAAGAAAATATATAAGAATAAGCATAAGTAAAACAAAATAAATACAATATATAAATATATATAGGTACATACTATAATTCCATATATAATATGTAAGCGTAAATACAAATATGAGTTATAAACACTATAAAAATATTTGGGAGAACAAATAAATACCAGAACAAAAGAAATTATATAAAGGTTAAATTAAACTTAAAGAAATGAAGAGTGGAAGTAAAAATAGTATTAAATTTTTCGTTAAAACAAGCTATTTGTTTGTACTATTTCACTCATCGGTTCAGTTGATATTTACTTATGCTTAAAACGAACTTTGAATTGTCAATGTGCTAAAGGGTAATCAGTCAGCTTGTTGTTCATGTTCTTGTTCCGAATATTAACTTTAAAAGACAGATAGCAAAAGGGCAACGACAACCAATAATTAAAAACTAACAATTTTTTTCAATATGTAATCTTGTTCCTAACAATTTTTTTTTTATCTTAAATATATTCACGTTGATGATATTATCACATTAAAAGAAAGAAACAGGAATTAAAATTTTGGCATTTAACATTAAATAAACTGTTTATAAAAGCGAGAGTTTGCATGTGTAGCTATTTCATACTAAAATTATAAATGTGAAAGTAACTCTATCGATCTGTATGTCTGTCTGTTTCTTTCACGCTTAATCCACTGAACCTATTTAGTTGTTTGATATGGAAATACTTTGAGAGCTTGGGAAGGACAAAGGATAGTTTTTATCCCAGAAATCATCCCTTATGAGTGTGAAAAGGGGGTGTGGAGGTTTGTATGGGAAATCAATCATTGCTCAATTAAGAGATATAAAACTTATCATACCTATGTATATATATAGTCAATCTGTTCCATACTAACCTTTAAAACGTACTTTGGGACGAACTCGAGCGAAGCAACGGTGAGTTGCTAGTATTTTATATAAAACGAATAAGAACAAGATGATATGACCCCACTTCCTTCTTTAAACTCAACATTGATACAAACTAACCACATTAAGCTAACTCAACTCCAACTTTTTCTCTTGATACAGATATCAAGTGTGAGTCAAAGAGCGAGTTAGAAAAGAGTACGTACTCATTGCAAATGCTCATAACTTTTTTTTTTGTAATATATAGGCGATTATTACATTGTATGTTTTATATTAATTAGCAGGTTCAATTCCCGTATATTGAATATTTTTATTGATAGTGCATATTTGTTTTACTGAGTACTAAGACATAACACGAATTATAATAGCAGAAAATATGTTTTGAATGCATTGTACTCCGAATACATTCAATATAGAATACACATATAATTAAGTAGTCTACTTTTGAATTATTATTTCCTTTCTTGGTTCTATATATTGCTTGTGTACGCTAAATATGTTCAAAGAAGAAATTCAATCTCTATAAAAATGGAAGTAGCAGCAAGTTTTTGTGAAATATACGTATTTTTTGGTAGATTTGGTTGAAACTGTGTATTAAGGCTCTTATAAAATTGTTTTAACACTATTAACTTAACAAAAAGAATAAGAAAGAGAAAAAACTAACGATCAAATGAAGTAAAAAACACAACTAAAAGTGCATTATAATTTTTTCATATTAAAACATGAAAATAATATCAAGCGGGTGCTTCAAATTATTGCATCGCTACCGGTTGCTTACCAGAAAATCGTTTGAGGTTGCTATTATGGGCTTTGATTAAATTTTTTCCAACTTACAGCGTTATTGAAAATTCAACGTTATTTATTGAAAACAGGTCATTTTCTCACAGTATTGGTTTAAAAGACATATATAAAAAAGTTGTATAGTAATTTAAGGCATCAGACAGACAGAGTGGTCTAGTGGCTAGCATGTATGTACCTACGGCTTCAGATCCGAAGGTCCTGGGTACGTATTCCGCGTTGAGCCAAGTTTAGTTATTCAGTATTTCTGTACTGAAACTCTCGGAATTGGGAAGTTTGTGGTGTTTTACCCCTGCACCTCGGAGAGCGCTGTGCACTAAATTTCATCTAAATCTGTACAGGCATTTCAAAGTGAAGGAGTATAACAAACGTTGTGCACTATAATGTCTCTTGCCCAGTTAGCTAGTATCAGTGAGATTGGCTGTCGATGTTGAAAACGGTCGGGAGAACATCATATTAATATTCGACAAATAATAAAAAAAGCATTAGAACATGTTCCAGTTGTATAATGTAGCGTAATTTTTTTTAAATTTTTTATTATTTACAGTGGCCTATGTATTACTCTAGGTCATTATTTATCTTTGTACTATATCTAAATCCGGTCAGGCATTTCAGTGTGAAAGACTAGAACAAATATACACACATATGTATGTAACGTACATATAAACTTTCGCCTTTATTTTGAATAAATTTATAAATTTTACATAGTATAATAATAGCAACACTAAATAATATTAGTATAAATAATGTTTTAAAAAAAATGTAATATTTATAATAATAACAGCAAAAATAATATACATAATATTTTTTTAAAATCTAAAATGTTTAAAAATAAAAATCAACAAATATTGTAAGGTACTTTATTGCCATTTTTTGAATTTTTGAAATCATTTTTGTAAAATAGTGGGTAACAAGTATGTGTTTGAGACATCTATAACCTCAGTCTCTCCCGTGACCATGATTGCTGTAAAGCATTCGAAACGTCGGGAAACAAAAATGCAAATAAATCCGCGACAAAATCCGAAAAGATAGTTTTATTTAAAATGTCAAATATTCGCGTAAATCTAAGAAAGTATTATTTCGCCTTTATTATTACAATATTAGGTAATATACTGCAATAAACACTATTTATATATAAATCTAATACCTCTACATTTTATTACAGGTAAGCTTAGCTGTCGTGCCCAGATAAGAACATATTTAAATTTATTCTATACGAACGATCTTCTAGCGCTACGATTTTTGTGTGAAATTTTCAAATATTTCACGAATAAAATATGTGCTTTAAAAACGGCATCAAGTTAGATTCTAAATCTATTTGAACTAAAATAATTGATAATTCAACTTTTTTTTAACGTCCCACTGCTAAGCAACGGGTCTTTCTCGACACGAGGGGAATCAAACCTTAGTCCACCCGTCTGACCAAGTGTAAGTTAGCGTACTCCACGATTTACCAAAAACTAGTTTTAGGTTCAGGTGCGAGACCCGGAAGTTAAACTTTCACTTGCTTTTCCAAGAAATCGTACAGTAATTACTTAATGACAAGAAAATATTAGTTTTTAATCGACATAAAAAGAAGATGAAAGAAGAGAACTTTTCTCAATTCGGATGTACATACATATATTTATTTTTATTACGGGCCGATTTTTTTCCTCATTTCCAACATATGTTTGCTTCACTCGAGTTCTTTCTTAAGAAGAATTGTTTAAGAGACAAATTTACAAAGAAATATTTTTTTTTTGGACTAAGAACCTTCGCGGTCGTACACAATTCATCTTACCAAAGTTACATCACAATAGGATAAATTGTTTGTTGACGACTATAGGACAGACATACAAAAAAATATATTTTTATTAACATAGATACATGAGTGGTTTCATATAAATTTCACGTAAAAACTTGATCCCTGAGGGAGGAATAATTACATTTAGGGTGACTTTGAACTCGGTGTAACTTTTACATAAAAAAATAATTTGAATTTTTATAAAGATATTTCTACTATCAGTCTTCACGTCAATGACATTATTATCATGTAAAATGGGATTTTCTATTTAATGTGTAGTCTTAAATCTATACATATAATAAAATTGTAACTAAGTCGAATCTGTAGATTAAATGTTTTTTTGGAAAATCTTATTCAAATAGACATTATTACCGGTACTGAGGCCGAATCTATAGTTTTCAGAATTTTTGCCTGTCTGTCTGTGACCGCATTACGGAAAAACCACTGGAGGGACTTTGACGAAATTTGGTATGACGATAGCTGGTTAAGCGGGTCAACATATAGGATACTTTTTACTGAGGTAAAATATCTCGTCTTTAAAAAATCTATACCAAACGTTATACATAAGTAGGGACGGACACGAGCGGAGCGAGAGTGAGCCGCTAGTATAAAAATAGTATCACAGATTTTTGTTTTGATGTACAGACGTAGTTTCCAAAAGTTCAGATTTGATTCTGACCCCTTGTGCAATAGCACCGACAATAGTGGGACAGAATCCTAGAACAACCCTTGAGCTTAGACGAACTGTAAATGAGGTTTAAGCTATAGGAATAGTGGGTGTTATGAACCATGCTTTAATGTAATTAAATTTATTATTACATTTTGTTATTGTAAAGTAATAATTGTCTTATCTTAAACAAGGGGTTATTGGAATTTTGGATAAGAGCAGTATTAATTGCACTTTTTAGAACATTTTTTTTCTCAAGGATAAATTTTCTTTCAACTTTATTTATCACAGAAACATACCTAAGTTTTATTTTTACACAATTTTAAATATATCAAAGCTTCATCAAAATTGGATGAATCATATGAATAATTTACAAATAGAAATAACATATTTTTTTGTCTTACTAGCGACTTACCCTCGCTTCGCTCGGGTTGCTTCCCCATACAAACTTTCATCCCCATTTTCACCCCCTTAAGCGTTGATTTACGTGATAAAAACTATCATATGTCCTTCTCAGGGTCTCAAACTATCTTACCAAATTTCATCTAAATTGCTTCAGTAGTTTTGGAGTTTATTCGGTACAAACAAACGAAAAAACTTTCTTCTTTGTAATATTAGTATAGAAAAGATACTTAAAATCTTTACTATCCCATGGGTTCTACGAATTTCACATTCTTGTACACAAAATTTGCCTTTTCCTAGTATTAACGTTGTATAGACGTACAACGTTTAACTATGACAAACGACTTCAATGTTGGGACGGGGATGGTCCCTGAATACAAAATATTTTCTTAAGGGATGCTAGTACTAATGGTGGCCCGGGAAAGATATTGAATCATAAACAAGGCGCTTATTGCTTAGGTCAAATCGTAGGGATTATCACAGGAAAATGCACTTTATTCTCGAATCCTAAACTCTATTTTGCTTTGTTATAACATAACATGAAGTATTCCCGTCGTTAAACTCCTAATAGAGTTAGTTAATCTCTATATACTGGGGTATAAGATCTAAATTGGCGTAACTTAAAAGTTATTAGCAAGCAAGAATATTGCTTTGAATTTTCTTTGATGCCTTTTAGAAAAAAAATTTTTTATACTAGCGACTTACCATCGCTTCGCTCGGGTGCGACTCTAGCTCTAGGTATGTACGTTTTAAATATGTAGATAAAAAAATTGTAAGTACCTTAGGAGATATACACTTGCTATTGCAAAATAATCTTATGTTTTATATACGTGTATATAAAATAAGGTCGGATTTGCTACAACACATAACTCAAGAACGGCTGGGCCGATTTTGATGATGTTTGATTTGACAGCTACGAATAGCAGAATAATTATTAAAACATCGGAATAATTCACGATATGTTTTTTCATTCTCAGAATTATTTAAAAAAACATCTAATATACATATATTAATGTACAAATGCCATTCAAACATCTTACTTTTTCAGTGAATTTTCCAAAAAAAAAACTTTCTTTCAAACCTTATCCTGACAATTACAAACAGAAAAAGAATTAGTGAAATAGGTGCAGTTATTGTGAGGTGATGCGCTTACATATATTCGGCGATTCCTTTTCTGTACTAATAATATTATAAAGAGGTAAAGTTTGTGATCTTGTGAGTTTGTGACGTTGTAGGAGGTAATCTCTGGATCTACTGAACCGTTTTCAAAATTCTTTTACCAATAGAAAGCCACGTTCTTTCTGAGTGTCATAGGCTATATATTAACCCGAAAAATGAAAAGGCTTTTTCGTGGTAGTCGGATTTGCAAAGTAAGTCGGAGAAAAAACGGTCGAACGAAAACGTTTCTTACGAACGCTGCCTTACTGCATATAATTTGGATAAATGGTTAAAGAGATTATACAACATATTCGTAGGTATGGACGAACCCGAGCGAGCTGTTTGTCTGTTTTTCTGTTTGTACGGGCTAATCTCCGAATCTATTGGACCGATTTAAATGAAATTTTACATGGTGGTACCTTATATCTCCGGTCTTAGTCTAAGCCGGTGTTAGATGTTCTAAGATACTTTTCATTCCAGAACATTAAAGTTTCTGTGGGATACTTAAAAAACTATAGTAACTTATACAGCTTAGTACACAACAACTTACGACCCTATTTTCGTAAAATTTGGCATGCTGATACCTTATATTGCCGGTCAAACAAGAGGTTACTTTTCATCCCGGAAAAATGAACGGTTCCCGTGGGATAGATCTGTTTGTGCTTTTCTAGAGGTAAACCTGAGCGAAGCGAGGGTGAGCCGCTAGTTATTTATATAGAAGATTACATTTTGTCTATTCAAACATATAAGCAAAATGTATACCTAAATAAAGAGATCTAGATATATATATATGTGGTTTTGTAACACTAGATTATTTTAATATGTTATTTAATATTTTGTATACTATGTTTGTATAACTTATAATAAACCCTGGTTTCAAAGAGCTAGAACAAGACGCTTTCTAAAAAAATATGCTTTAACTGAAGATTTTAACCCTCTCTACTTCTGATATAAGAACAAAGCTTTTACATATTCTTTATTAATAAGGTAGCCAGTAGAAAACTTAGTTAAAACATTAAAAAAAAGCTTAGTCTCTTTACATACGTAAAACTTCACACAACTCTATGCCTTCAAACACATTGTAATTTTAACTTTAATGCCAGATGTTAAAGTCTTAAATTGCTTAAATTAGGTTATAGGAATAAAAACTCTATTATAATCTTTATATCTATCAACATAAGATAGAAAATCTGTTGTATTTATGACCACATCACACCCCTATTATAATTCATATGCCGTCCGGAAACAACTCGCAACATTACCCCGAGTTATGAGTTACTGTTTTGTATTAATAACGTCGTTTATCCTCCGAGTTGTTCTGACATACATTTTTTACTAGAGCTCCCATATATCTATACGAGAGAAATTTTTCAAATACACCAATTATAATATAAATAATTTTGTTGGGACATTAAAGCACAGTACCATCTAGTTCCATGGTAAGCTACGAGGCTTGTGTTATGGATGCCAGATAGTTGATACACTACATATATATAAATTTAAATACATATATATTGTACATATAAACACCCATGATTGAAGTACAAACATTGGGATCATCACAAAAATGAATGCCTCCAGCGGGACTTGAACCCGCGGCCGCTGGCATAACAAGTAGGGTCACTAGAAACTAAGCCAAACGTGTCGTCAACTCAAAAGCTTCTTCTAAGAGAGGTTTTCTGTATCCCAAATTAGAAAAGCTTGAAAACACTTATAAAATGTAAGTACAAAGTCATAAATCTAATTTCAACTTGCAAAGTAGTATAAAGGTTTCTTACTATAATCGACATGCATAATAATTGAATTCATGAATATATTAAACTAGCGACTCACCAATGCCCCGCTCGGGTTCGCCATTAAGAACGTTTTAAGTGTTAGCATAGATTTCTCAGATATGAGATATAATTCTACAGTAAAAAGTATCCTATATGTTGACCCGGATAACTAGCTACGGTCATACCAAATTTCATCAAAATCTGTCCTGTAGTTTGCATGCGGTGCATTGCGTTGCCAGACAGACAGACAGTCAAACAAAAATTCTAAAAACTATAGATTCGGCCTCTATCGATAATAATGACTATTTCAATAAGATTTTCCAAAAAATATTTAATGTACAGATTCGACGCGGTTAGAATTTTATTATATGTATAGATTATGAAACTAAATTAAGCTTATCAGATATTTTGCATATAACTAAAGTTCAGTTCATTCCCTAAAGGTGTTACAGCTGGTATATAAGGTAGAAATTTTGTATCGAATACGTTATTTTTGAAGTCAAACACATGTAAATTGATGCTTAAGCTACTGTTTATATTGCCGATAGTATACCATAGAGCTCTCTGCTTGAACCTACAAGTACTTTGTTAATCTTAAACACTCTAAACATCAGTCTTTAGATGACAGAAGATAAGAAGTAAATGGATAGTCAATTTAAAGCCTTTGGGCATAGATCCCTAAAAATGAGGGCTCAAATAATGTCTATTAAAAATAATTATTGTTATTAAATACTAAAGAAAAGAGCTTTTATATTTCTTGTCTGAAAGCTTAACCTCAAAATTAAATTGGCAAAGTATTAACATTACAGTAAAATAACGTTTATTTAATAAAAATGAAAACATTAATAATTTATGAAAGCTTAGAAATAACCAGAGCTTTCTCTTCCTCGCTAATTCGGAATTGCTTTGTTATTCTTAGAAATAATAACGTGTAGGTGGACCATGATTCTTAATGTAATATTTTACTTTTAAAAGTTATATCTAATAGTTTTATATAAGGACATAAGTCCATATTGTACTTTATCATGAATTCAGTGTGTAAATAACGATTTTTGACTATCTGTATCTATATAAATAAAATTGAATATGTATTGTATTTAAAGTTATATACATATATGTAGTGTATCTACTATCTGGTGTCCATAACACAGGCCTCGTAGCTTACCATGGAACTAGATGGCGCTGTCTGTTAATGTCCCAACATATGAATCACCGAAATGTATGTACGCGCATTACTTCCGATCGACTTCACCAAATTGGATAATTCTTTTTTTATGTTTGTTATTGTCAGGACAAGTTTTGTATAGAAGAAATGAAAAGTTTTTTTTTTACTAAAATAAGATATTTTTTTAAATCTCATGATATGAAAAGTGAGTGAGTGAACTAGTTTTTATCCCGGAAATCATCTGTTGAGGGGGTGAGTATGAGGATGAAAGTATAAATATGGGGAATCAACCTATTATATAAATCTGAAGAGATTTTATTTTATTTGCTTGAATACATGATCTCTTGAACTACCAACGCTATTTAAAAAATTGTGCATATCCAATTTAAAAATTATTGATAATGATTAATTAGCCCGTATTATTTTATATAATATGAAGTAGCTAACATTGCGCTACTACTGCCATTAACAACGTTAAAAGTATTGATATAAAAAATGTTTAATACAAAAATGAAATATTTCCAATAATCAAAAATATTTTATTTTAATCAATTTAAAAAACGAGAGATCAATTTAAAAAAGAAATCTATACTTAATATTATACGAGGAAAGATTTGTTTGTTTGTACCGAATAGGCTCCAAAACTACTGAACCGATTTAGATGAAATTTGATAAGAAGATAGTTTGCGACCCTGCGAAGGTCATTAGATAGTTTTTATCTCAGAAATCATCATCATCCCTTAAGGGAGTGAAAATGGGGATGAAAGTTTGTATGGACAAGCAACCTAGGGAAGCGAGAGTGAGACGCTAGTATTGTATAAAATCACATTAAGTTCAACTAAATGCTACAAATAGCAGTATTATTTCAATTTAGTGATTGGATACCGCAAGTAACAGACCATAAAAGGTTTCCGGGTGGAAGTTCAACCGCAGGAGGCTTGCACTGTCGTTAGTTTGAACCACAAACTCACAAGTGTATTGACTATTGAAACTGTTTAAATGCTTTCATTTACAAGTTGCTCATGGTTTAATGTGCTTTTAATGTTATTTAGCTTTATGCAATAGGAAAGAAGCAAAACTTATGAGATGTAAAACTTGGTTAATAATATAGTTGAAATTTTGTATGATGAAGATTCCAAATAGAATATATTTTTTTGTTTTCGGTTTTCTTATTATTATAATTTTGAAAGGTCATATGTGTATGTTTCTTTGTTATTACTTCACTAAATGACTGATTGGGTTGCGGTAAAATTCAGTATACATATAGACTGCTATAACAGATATGTAGATCACTATTTGGCACCGAGCGAAGCCAAAGTATATCACTAGATAACTAATATGTAGAAAGCATTTATTAAATTATACACGGAAACATAGGACAAAGCCTAAACGAAATCGAAATTATTAATAATAGTAATATGTATAATCTAAAAATCATTTTCATACAAGAAAATGTATAAATATTTTTCCTCCCCCTCATGGTCACCCTTCGCAAAGTAACATTTATTATTAAAAAATGTAAGTTGGGAATAATTGCGTTCATTATAATATCTTTTTTGACTTTGTCATAATACGTTACTTACTACATACTTTGTACCTACTTGGGCCAAAAAAGAAGTAAAATTAAACAAAATGAATCCAACAGGACAGCAGACAATTTGTTCTTTAATATATAAAAATAAGGCTGTATTTATATATAGAGTAGAAGTAAATATAAATTTAAAAATAGATGTGTATGTATGTAAGCCCTTTTTTAACGTCCCACTGTTGGGCACGACAGTCCCTTTACTACAAGGGCGATCTGGCCATAGTCCACCATCTAGCCCAATTGCGGATTGGCAGACTTTACATGTCTTTCGAAAACTTGCTAAGTTTTTTCCACTACTTTTTTATTCACCATAAGAAAATCAATAATCATGTTGAAAAAGATTCACACATGAAATGGGTTATGTTTTGTATTTTTTTTTTACATAAATCCACTACCAACATCTAATTTGTACTATCAGAAATCGAACTCACTAACCTATAGGCAATTATGCAGTACACGAAAACATAACAAGCGACTCTCAATAGCGGGGAAGTATATGATAACTTAAGACGCAAGCACCATAATATTCCGAAATTCGTGGCAAGTGTTTTCGCAAGGGTCAGGCTTTGCATTAAGGCAGAATTGTTCAAAGGATCTTCCTCATTATATGGACATCAAAGAAAATACTTGCTGTCTTGTAACTTTTTTATTGTCAAACGTAAAAAAAACTGTGTTATTTTGAGAGTACATCTTTTATTGTTTTTAGTATTTTATACTGTTTGTGTCTATGTACATTAACCTATAATAATAATATTATAAGGAGGCAAGATTTTTATTTTTGTATGCTTGTAACAAATAAACTCAAAAACTACAGTACCGATTTAAATGAAATTTGGTAAGAAGATAGTTTGAGAGCCTGAAAAGGACATAAGATATTTTTTATTCCGGAAATCATCCCTTAAGGGGGTGAAAATGGGGATGAAAGTATCGTGAATCAACCTAGGGACGAACCCGAGCGAAGGGAGGGTGAGTGGCTAGTCATAGGAAAATGCTTTCTAGTGAGCTGCTTTAATATTCATATACTCGTAGTACTAGTTTTTACCTGCCGTTCCTCCCTCGTGTTAAGTCGATAGTTACCTTTTCACGCTACTATTAATTATAATTGCAAAAGTTTGTGCGTGGTTTTACGTTTGTTTCTCTCACGCGGAAACGGCTGGACGATTTTAGATCAAATTTAGTACACAGCTAGATCATGACGTGTAGAAACATATTGAATAATTTTAGCAATTAAAATTGAATAAAAAAGTGGTGTTTTATGTATATAATACTAGCGATTTAACCTCGCCACGCTATGTCGCTTAATATATAGATTTAAAATTAAAACGTCTTGCAAGGATTTTTTTTTGTTAATCAAGAATTTGTACTACAAAATATTTAAATTATATAACATTGATCATCCTTTGAACTATATATTTCCGAGGCGACACAAGTGATGTCACAGAGGTCAACGGACCCCGCGTTGTTGGGCGGAAGAATTGCTCAAAGAATATCTTTTGTATTGAAACTTCAAAAGCGATACACTTTTATTCGTAGCTTGTATTTCGAAAAATATGCTTTTTATAATACAAGATGGTATGGTGAGACTGAGGGATTATTTTCTTATTGTATAAGACCTACCCACGCTCGCCTATCACCTGTAGATCGCTTATGCTTATACAGTATTATACTATATACAGTATTTTGTATTTATATTTTTCAACGAGCAATTCTTGTATATATATATGTATGTATGTGTATATATATAATCTGAATCTCGGAAATGGCTACAACGATTTTCATGGATTTTAGTATAGTATACAGGGGGTTTCGGGGGCGTTAAATCGATCTAGATTAGTCTTATGTCTGAGAAAATACGTGTTTTCGAGTTTTCATGCAGTTATCTTTTGCATTATTCCACGCAAAATATGGTCGGTAATTTGCACGCTCGGGCATAAGCTCGTGGTCAAGCGGCCAAGGTGCAAGATCAACAATCACAGGTGTCCAGGTTCGAATCTCGGTCGCATACAAAGTATTTACTTTTGTTTTTTTTTTTAAATATTTATTCAAGTTTTTAGTTTTTAAAAAAAATTGTATTTTAGGCCCAAAACTCCGAGCGAAGCTCGGTAGCCCAGGTACTTAAATATTAAATGTCGCGGATGCTAGAGTTTCTTAATAAAATGATGAAAAGATTCATTTAACGATATAATACTTTCTTAGATTTACGCGAATGTTTGACATTTTATATAAAACTATCTTTTCGGATTATTTCGCGGATTTATTTTGATTTTTGGTTCCCGACGTTTCGAATGCTTTACAGCACCTCAGTCTCTCCCGTGACCATGATTGCTGTAAAGCATTCGAAACGTCGGGAAACAAAAATCCAAATAAATCCGCGAAAAAATCCGAAAAGATAGTTTTATTTAAAATACCATTTCAATAACATTTTCCAAGAAATGTAGAAATTTATTACATGTATATGAAGTTATAATATATGGTTATATAATTAAACTTCATTAAACCCATTACTGTAAATATTTATTAGTTTAACCTTTTAAAGTGAATATATCTAAAATTTAATTAGTACATTTCATACTTTGTAAACACTCAAATTAGATGTAAATTATGTCGTTACGATGTAGCTTTTAATTAATAGTTTCTCGCAACGTAGAGCTTTCGTTCGAAGCTTGACTCATACGAGTTGAAAATACATATTTATATTTACATTTCTTATTAATATTTCATAGTCGAGACGAGATGATAATTAGTCTGATATGTACATATTAATATAAAGCAACTAATGTGTTTTCTTTTCAAACATGATAGTGGTGAGTTCGTTTTCTGCTCTAGTGAGTATTTATGTCTTCCATGTAATATATAAGTTTTTATTATTTACTATGAGTAAAGCGTATATTTTTCAACCGACTTCAAAAAGGAGGAGGTTCTCAATTCGACTGTATGTTTTTTTTTTTTATGTTTGTTACCTCAGAACTCCGTCATTTATTAACCGATTTGGACAATTTTTGTTTTGTTTAAAAGGGTATACTTCCAGATTGGTCCCATTTAAATTTTAAAAAAAAAATACCACCCCTAAGGGTGGAAAAACAACGAATGATGAATTTAACCTACTTCTAATTGTCATATTGACTTGAAACTCTGCAAGTATTTCTATTTCCGTTGATAGTACAGTGGTTCAGTGTTGTTAACCTGATCTGATGGCAAGGCCAGAAGGTGGTTAGGTGGAACTCTTCAACGGCTAATAGTAGATACTTTGAGTTTGGGCTTATTTTGTTTGATTTGACAAGCCTAACACGTTAGAATCCTTACTTTGCTACTACTGTCTACACTAAAAAGGGAAAAATAAAAACTTTTTAACAAAAAAAATAAAAACCGGCTTCAAACAAAAGCACTAAAAAGTAAAAAATAACTGATTGGTAGTTTTCATTTACTATACATACCTAATCAAATATTTTCGAAGTCGGTGTGCTTTGGCTAAGTAATTAAAGCCTACCTATTAAATACATACCTAATCAAATATTTTCGAAATCGGTGCCAGCCCATACAAAGCAAAGCACACCGACTTCGAAAATATTTGATTAGGTATGTATAGTAAATGAAAACTACCAATCAGTTATTTTTTACTTTTTAGTGCTTTTGTTTGAAGTCGGTTTTTATTTTTTTTGTTAAAAAGTTTTTTATTTGTTAATTATATTATTATTAGTGCAATTTTACTTTATATTACATTTTTAGGATTCTGTACCCTAAAGTGCCAACGGAAGCTTATTACTATGCCTCCGCTGTCCGTTCGTCCATCCTTCCGTCCGTCTGTCAGAGGGTTGTATCTCATGAACCGTAATAGTTAGAGAGTTGAAATTTTAACAGAGTAGTATCGTATAGTTGCTATAACAACAAATAGTAAAAATAAATAAAAATACAAAAAAAAAATGTTCGTAATCGATCATCGAAGTTAATATACTATACAGAGTCATTTTTAATTTACTTAAAACCTTTTAGGAATACACTTTTTACAACATAACAACAACATCTATAAGAAAAAAAATATCTTAAATTTAACAAAAATAAAAGTATTTTTATTGCACCTTCTCAACGGTAATAGTCCAGCATTAGCAAAAGAAAGTGCGTGTCCGGTGGAGAGGGAGGGGCGGAGGGGTGTAGGAAACCGCGCTTACTCATTTAAACTTGGCCAGATGCCAGAACTTTAAAGTAGAAGATGCAAAAAAAATTTTTTATTTTTGTATGTAAATAAAAATTTAAGAAATATAATTTTTTCTTGTTACAGATGTTGTTGTTATGATGTAAATAGTATATTCCCAAAAGGTTTTCAGTAAATTAAAAATGACCCTGTATACATTGAGTAAACGTCGTATTCATATTAAGTACATGTACTATGGTACGGAACCCTTCGTGTGCGAATTCAAGTCGCAATTGACCGATTTTTTTTTGTTATAATAATACTAGGTATCACCCGTCACCTTACTAGCCTTACTGTGCTACGCAAATGTTTGTTTTGGTCTTAATGCACATATTTATGTTAATGCTTAGGCTAAATAAAGAGGTTTTCTTTATTTAATCTAAGCATTAATAAATGAATAAATAAGTAGTATTAAGTCTTTAGGTTTTATAAAAGAAATTTAAAAAAAATTGTGAAGTGTTTAAGAAATAATTTCCATATATTTGTTTCCATATACATAAATATGTATGTATATAAATTTGTAGTATATACATAGTATATAGATAGAGTAGGTACTAAAATAAGAGTACTCCCTCAATAATTATAATTGTGACGGGTTTGCTGGATCATTTTTCGCCCAAAGAATCGGCATTGCCATTTAACGAATGCGGCTAGAATTCTTGCCACTATCCCACGCGGACATGACTTGTACAGTAATAAATAAGTGTACATATGTTTTATATATTGTGTATATAATTAAGTAGGTATATCTATAATTTCCTATATTGTAAATAAAAGAAAATTATCGTTATAATTGCTACATCTAATTAAAAATTACTTACCTTTTACAGACTTCGAAAAGACGTCCTTTTTTATTATTATCTTATATATAAAATTTCCATGTCACAATGTTTGTTACCGTACTCCTCCGAAACGGCTTTACCGATTTTTACCAAATTTTATATGCGTAATCAGTAGGTCTGAGAATCGGCTACTATCTATTTTCCATACCCCTAAGTGATAAGGATAAGGGTGGTCCTCCCAGACCCCACCCCAGGGACGAACCCGAGCGGAGCGAGGGTGAGTCGCTAGTATTATTTATATTATTACTAGAGACCAGTCTAACTTTAAACCTACTTATCGGGATACAACTTTCTTCAAAATGTATATTTTTATAATATCTTAATTTATTACCTGATTGAAAATTAACTTAAAGCAACAAAAACATGACTAAATAAAGTTTGTAGTATATACTTGTTTCGAAAACTTAAACGTCGACGCCTTTTGCTTCTTACTTTATCTGCACTCTAATTAACCCCGTGCCGTACTTTCGCAACATTTTTTGCTAGCGTAAAATTACGCGCCGGCTTGTTTATGGGATACGACAGTTTATTGAAGTCGTTATCTTACAAAAATATCGCGGTAATTTAATTTTTTTCCTTTAACAACTTACAAAGTTGGTTTTTTTGTTAATTATATGTAATTGATTCGGTGCTTTTGTTTAAGGCTTTAATAGAGGCAGTCTGGGACAATTTACTTCGCCAATATTGAGTAAAACTAGAGTAGAATTGATGTAGATTATTCTGTAAAAATAAAGGAAATCCTCGAATTCTAAGTATTGATTTTCATTGAACTGCAACTCTAATAATGCTGTAGATCCGCAGGGTCTGAGTTCAAAACACGGGTCGTGCTTATCATATTTATTGGGTTTTTTATCAAGAAACTCAGTAACAGCACAGAGTTGGAAAACTCGCAATGTTTCATCCCCGAGCCTTAAAGGACATATGAAACCGTCGGTCCTTCGCCTGACCTCTTACTGGTCGAGTCGAATTGTGTCACCGGAATTTAAGAATGTAAGGAATAGATAATGAACGTGTTCTCTATAATATCTCCTGCGTAGGTGGTTAATTTCAATGACATTAACCGCCGTGGTCTAAATCAGTCAGGAGTTCATTACTATTATATATTGCTGCTTACTATTCTATATGTCCTACATTCGAAACATATACTTACATTTTTATAACTGATCATTGCCTAGTTTTAACTGACTTCAAATAATTATTAAAAATGTTATACCGACTTTAAAGTAACTATACCTCCCGGACCACAAAAGCTTTTGTTCAATTCGTTTACATAGACTTAAAAAAAACTTTTGAAAAAGCTCTTGAAATCTATCTTACTCATTAAGAATATGAAAATTGATTCACAATTGGGAAGAAAAATAATGTCTCAAATAACTGAATCGTTATTTATATTTTATTTACGTATATATAATATATACGTATATATCTGTCCTATTGCTCTACATTTTGTGTTTCATAATAAAAAAAGTTTGTCTAATTAAGTTAATTTTACAACACGCCGAGTTTAGATTACTTGAAGACAGTGTTTTTTTATGTTCTTTCTTAAAATGTTGTTGGAAAAGTTTAATGTCACTACTTAGCTTTGATCTTTGAATATTTTTTTAATTTGTTAATTTTTTTTTTGTTAGTCCCTTACGATCAAACGGTTAAACAGATTTGAATGAAATTTAGTATACATACGAGTATAGACTATGTTCTGTAGTAATAACAACAAAGGCTAATAAAACCATAACTTATACTAAAATTATAAAGAGACAGTTTTTTTGTTTGTTTGTTTGAACCCCCTAATCTCAGGAAATACTAATCCGATTTGAAAAATTCTTTTTCCATTAGATAGCCTGTTTATCCAAGACTATAAACTATATATCATCATGCTACTACCCAAGGGAGCGGAGCAGTGATAATTATATAGTCTCATCTATTCCATAGTAGACGTTAAAATACCCCTAGGGACGAACTCGAGCAAAGCGAGGGTGAACCGCTAGTGTAGCTACGTATATGAATATGATGTAAAAATTGCCTTTACGGACCGAGCGAATGGAGGGTAAGTCTTTAGTTCACAATATATGCTAACATTGAGACATTGAATTGTATCACGTTACCAGAAAATATAATAGTAAATGTTAAAAATAATTGTCACATATTGAATGTACCACTGCTACAACTCTATATATGTCTATATTATTCAAAGCCCGGGTCTCGCTTTTGATATTTGCATGTGCGAATCATTTCCAACATGATTACCACTTGTCTTACGGTGAAGGAAAACCTCGTGAGGAAACCTGCATGTCTGAGAGAACCTAACAAGTTTTCGAAAGACATGTGAAGTCTGCCAACCCGCACTTGGCCATTGTGATCTTCATATCTCTACATACACTAAAATTGTAACTAAGCCGAATCTGTACATTAAATATTTTTTTAGGAAATCTTATTGAAATAGACATTATTATCGATACAGAGGCCGAATCTATAGTTTTTAGAATTTTTGTCTGTCTGTCTGTGACTGCATCTCGGAAAAACCACTAGAGGGATTTTGATGAAATTTGACATGGTGATAGCTAGTTATACGGGTCAACATATAGATTACTTTTTACTGCGGAAAAATATCTCATTTCTGAGAAATCTACACTAAACGTTAAAACGTAAGTAGGGACGACCCAAGCGGAGCGAGGGTGAGTCGCTAGTTTATCTCTATATCTACATATCTGTGTGTTTGCCACTACTATTATCTTCTATAATAAGAATAAAATAAACGATTGCAGAATATTATTTTTTCAAAGCCTTGGAATTAAAATATATGAGAAATCGCTCTCAATGTTTAAATTAGTTAGCGTCAAAATATTAACTGGTCTTTTATTCAAAGTCAACGAACTGATCCTAGTCCTTTTCTTCACAGATAGTAACAAATGTAAAACGAAATGGTAAAAATTACAGAACGTGACCATACATACAAATAGCGGATAAGGATTTATTTTTTTATATTTTCTTTGAGCGTCGAACTCTAAAAGGAGAATTAATTACACTCGTATTTTCTTACTAATATTTATTTATTATTACATCACTTAACTATTATATATACATTTGTTTATTAGTTTGTTGATTTGTTGTACTCATTTACATAGCAACGGATGGACATGATTATTTACATATATATTGAATTGTTTTGTTTTTGCCTATTTATACATATAGTTACAAGCGAAGAGCCTAATGGGGAAAACAATGGAAAGATAAATTATGATAACTATGGGTAACATAAACTTTAGCATCAATTTCAACATGTATTGAACATTAAAAAGGTTTTATTTTCATTTATATTTTTATCTTCTGAGATAAATTAAAGTAAAAAAAAAAACACTTAGAATGTTATATAAATGATTATATATTTATACTAGCAGAACCAGCGGCTACGCCCGCGTTCACTCTACAAAAAAAACTCTTTGACTTTATGTTATACAGCCACTCACCTTCGCTTCGCTCGGGTTCGTCGCTATGTATGTATATAATATTGTTCATACAAAACTACTAAAATCGCGATTAAAAATGGTGGGGGTAGGATGGTGAAAAATACTTTACGACCTATACTCATACCTATCAAATATACAATAAAAAATACTTGAAAATCGGTCGAGCCGTTTCGGAGAAATGCGACCACAAACACCGTGACACGAGATTTTATATATTAGATGTACGCTTAATATACGTATTACATATTATTTAATATATATTGAATATAGAGTTTGAGTTTTTCCATAAATTTCACTGATTTATGTTACTAACGGCCGTTAAAACTTATTCTCACTCAATGTTTTCTTAGAATGGGTTCTAAACTAACCGAATTCAATTATAACTTGGCTAGATTTTCTCAGAAGTAGCTAGTAGCTATTTTGTGAAACAGCGTTGTAATTTAGTCGTATAATCTTATCCTTAGGAACTTTAAGCTTTATGTGGGTAAGGAGTTAGCCTCTAGGTAGTAATATTATGTTTACATTTATATTATTGCTCTATAATATAAGGTGAACTGTTTGTTTGTCTTTTTGGTTTGAACGCCCTAATCTCTGAAACTATCAGTTCGATTTGGAAAATCTTATTAGCATTTGACAGTCCAATTATTGTGGGAGGTTATAGGCTACCTCACATCGCTCATATATAAACATAAATAAACATAAGCATAAATAGACTAATCTTTTCTTAGATTTACGCGAATATTTGTCATTTTAAACAAAAATATCTTTTCGGATTGTTTCGCGAATTTATTTTGATTTTTAGTTCCCGATCTTTCTAATGCTTTACAACTATCATGGTCACGGGAGAGACTAAGGTTTAGACGTCTGTTAAGGCATAGTTGTTTCAGGCGGTATCTGTCCATTTTGTACAATAATTTGGAATAAAAGGAAAATGGCACCGAAAAACCTAATAATGATAAAAAATCGGTCAAGTGCGAATCGGATTCGCACACGAAGTCGTAGATCGTACATGTACCTTCTATTAATATAACTTATACTCTCTTTAGGTAGTATATTAACTTCGACTATCGATTATGAGCGTTAAAAAGATGTTTCTTGTATTATTTTTTTATAGCGGCAATAGAAATACATATACTGTAAAAAATTCAACTGTCTACCTATTACGGTTCATGTGATACAGCCCTCTGACAGGCGGACGGACGGACAGCGAAGGCTTAGTAATAGGATTTCGTTGGCACCATTCGGGTACGGAACCCTGAAAAAGTGTAATTTTTTAACATACCACCTTATTAGTGAAATCGGTCAAAAAGCCACAAAATTTGTTTCACTCATCATGTCACTATATTTAATATATTTAATTCATACATTATATGTATAATAAATTTTCTACTAACCGCATAAAACAAAGATGTGCCCATTTAATTATTCTGGTTGAGACCCTTCAAATGAGTCCGGACCGCAAACTTGTTAACCCGTCCACTTCGTTCACTTTTAAGAGGGTAAGGGAGACTTTGTATGGGATAAGAAGCGCTATTTTAAAACATATGTGTATCCCCCGTCATCAAATTATATTACCATGTCATATTAATTATTATTATATGCTTATAAGCATATTATATATGTATTTATAATATTTAAGTATATGTACATAATATATATTAAACACAAGCGACTTAACCTCACTGTGCTCGGATATGTCCGACCTTATTGCCTCGCACCGAACTGTAGTCATACTTTGGGTCATAGGCTATCTATGTATAAAATTTCACTCATATAGGTACGTGCATTTTTCATTAGTTTAGTTTATATTCGTTTTAGTCCCTTAATATCCAACTCGCTTCATCCACTTATATCATAATTTTTCAATTCAATAAGTTGGCTGGAATCGATCTTAGAGCGGAATCCAATTTTGTTCACATTTTTTAATATATCAAGTGTATCATTAGTTATAAAAGTGCAATAAATCTATACTAATATTATAAAGAAGCAGAGTTTGTTTGTTTGAACGCGCTAATCTCAGGAACTACTAATCAGATTTGAAAAAATCTTTTTGCAGTAGATAGCCTGTTTATTGGGGATAGCTACAGGCTATATATCATCATGCTACTACTCAAGGGAGCGGAGCAGTAATCATAAATGTCAACAAATCGGACAGACTTCCATACATTATTCTAAAACTATATATATATAATATACATAGGGACGAATGAGTCGCTAGTAATATAATAAAAATATAACTTGTCGCTAATGTAATGTCTCTTTAACTATTACTCCTATATTTAAGTAAATGAAATAAAACAAAATTTAATAAAACTTTGATCTAACTTTAGAAATGTTTGTGACTCTTGAAATGAAGACTACTTTGATAAAGTAAATCACAGCAGGAAAGCGAGTTAGTTTTCGTTGCATTAAGTTTGAAACAACAGACGTAAGGAATAAAAAAGTTGATATAATCAAAACGTATCTTAAAAGATGCTTTAGAGTATTTACTCATTTATACTCTAAGTTTATATTAAAAAATGATTAATTATATATAAGTGCAATATGTGTGCTTACTCAGTCTATTGAGACTACATACAATTCGAGACTCCCGGTGAATTAGGCGCACAATCTACTTTATACTCTGGGTTATATCTAAGAAAATCTTGTGTTAATAACACATAAACTGATTTGACTCGACCCGGGACTCAAATCCAGGACCTTAGAGTCTATGCTAGCCACTTGGCTAATTATAATTATTTCATAGATAGTTTGTCACCCTGTGTTACAATAAAGCACGTTGTGGCACTATAAAGTGTTAAACATTTTATTTATTTATTACTAAATTTTTAATAAGAAAGAATTTTTTAACCACTGTGTGTGTATTAAATAAATGGACCAAAGAGACAGTCAAAAATACCTACTAGTTATCGTAAGAAACAGGTGGAGGAGGGGCTTTAAAGCCGAGGGTTACGCGCCGATTACTGTTTTACATTGAATACCATTAGAACTTTAGTTTTGAATTAGTTGTATTAGTTAAGTGTTTCTAATTTGCTTTACTTTGGCTACGAATTAATTAATTTACATTGCAGAATATGTCAGGTATATTTGTTTGTTTGTATGAAAGATATAATTTATGTTACTTAGCTAAAATCCTCTCTTCCTTGTCATTTTTGAATAAAATTTTGGTACATTTTTAAAATTGTTACACCCTTACTCCACTACAATAACATACTTAAAAAAGTAATGGCAGCAGTGGTAATGCATCCGTTTGGGAATCCGGGTGAAGCAGGTTCAAATACCGGGTCTCGCAAATTTGATATTTTCATGGGCGAATCATTTCCAATTTGATTACTACTTGTCTTACGGTAAATAAAAACATCGTGAGGAAACCTGGATGTCTGTGAAAACCTAGCAAGTTTTCGAAAGATATGTCCGCGATAAGTCCGCCATTGTGCACGTGACTAGTGTGGTGGACTATAGTTAATTTCTCCTTCTAGTAAAGCCCGTGCCCAACAGTGGGACTTAAAAAAAGAGCTGGATACCATAACATACATATGAGTTTGGCGTAGCAAAGTAAACATGTTGCTACTGAACAGGACGGGTACTAAAAAGACTTTCTGCCACTTCTACATTATTATTCTTTGGCCAAATACATTAGATCTGGGAAACAAGAATAATAAGTACTCTTCAATTCAAATTTAATCTATAATGTCGGCACGACTGTAACAAATCTTTTTTTAACGAGGTCTAATCGACCGAGATGGCGCTTGTATGTTAATGACCGGCCTCGCAGAGGTATCGATTGATACTATCTTATTGGATTATATTTACCGTAGCCTTCAGATGTTACAAAATGCTAAAGACATATAAAGGGTATCTGTTTATAACCTTCATGCTAAAACGGCTGCACCGATTTGGATTAAATTTAGTGCATAAATAGACCATGGTTTGGAATACCATAAATGTTTTTGTCACTAATAACAATTTTCAAATAGTGGCTTTGACTTTAAATATGTATATAATATTATAGCGAGAATAAATCGCTAGTCAGAAGTGAGGAATTGTATTTAGGTTATGTAAATAATTGGAACTCAACTCAATCGCACTTCTACAGTCTTTAGTCTTCGTAATTTCTAGATACATAAGTATTTTCCTACGATTTTCCTAATATTCTTTTACTGTGAAAACCACGCAGACGAAGGAAGTAAATCACATTCGAGAAGGAAGTAACATTCGAGTCAGTAATAGTTGAACGTATATCGACCCTTAAAATATTTTATTTTATATATAATTCTACCCTCTTGTTTTTCCCAGTATCAAGACTGTGTAATGTAATCTGCTAAGTTTTGTTACTTTATCTAAATACAAAATTTGATCCAAATCGTTACAGCGGATTTCAAGATACACGAAATTTTATACACAAGAGTATTTCATTTATATATAAACTAAGTACAAATATTTGTCCATATACATAAAGTTTATATTTTCCAGTTGCATATATTTAACTAAACTCTTTCCTTATTTCAAATTTAATCCATTTTACATGTAAAATAACACGAACATAATTTGCACGCGGGCACTATCAATAACACTTTGCACTAAGGACGGTCATTATAACAGAATCGTCTCGCCTCGGTCCATTATACCTCTTTAAAATAGCTATATATGAAAAATTAACTAGCACTCTAGTGTTGGTGTGACCGTTGTTTTAAGGTTCCGTTTTAAAAACGGAAATAAAGAAACCTTTATAGGATCACTTTGTTGTCCATCTGTATTTCTTTCAAGATTATTTTTCTCAGGACTGCGTAGAGGTACTAAGTTGAAATTAATATCAAATACTCAGCTCTACAATCCCTTGGGGCTGTGAAAAAATTAAACTTCTAAGTCAACGCAATCAAAAGATACGGCCGTTTATCCCGCATATTTTGATACAAGGATTTAAAGTAAAACTATCTTTTTGGACATTTTAGCGGATCCATTTTAATTTTTAGCTCCCTATGTTTCTAAATGTACAGCAATCATGCTCACGGGAGAGAATAAGACTTCAGGCGTCTCAAAGGTTATTATGTAGTTGTTACAGACAACATCTATCCACAAAATTTAAAATGGCACGAATATCTAATCAACACGAAAATATGTTTTTTTTTTTCATATAAATCTTTTTTCTTCTTCGAAGAAGGAAGCCGCTTAAACAAGTTTGCTCAAGTAATTTGCCCTCGAAATTTTATATTTTACCTTAAACGTAAAATGTGAAAAGAGGCAAAAAAAGTCTTCAGCTGATTTGTTGAATAAGATATTTTGAAAGCTTCACAATGTTAAACATGAAATGTGCTTTGTGATTTAGAGCTTATTTTAATTATGTAAAGCTTCATTTATATTTCACTAGCGATCCGTAAGTGCCTAAGAGTATATTTTTCCAGGTCACAGTACGAATATGTCTGTATACTAAATACAACAAATACACGTACAAATTGTCACATAAACAAGAATTCCAGTACTTAACCATTAAAATAATTTCTTTTTAATATTATAATCGTTTATTTCAACAGATATATCGGGATTCCCCGTGTCAAAGACAAGCCCGCAATTATTGCACTTAAGAGCTCTATTGAAAGGTTAGGGTTTGAAATAATAATATAAAGCCAATTGAGTATATTTTTAACAATATTAATCGAATATCGCTTGTTTTGAAAGTTTTGGATGCAAATAATGCTTTTGTAAGCTTTTCGAAAACTTTAACAAAGTTGTTTGAAACTTAACTGAATGTTGTGACTTATAGACCGTTTGTGAATATTTTTAATATCGCAATTGATTTTTTAATTTCGTTGTCTTTAGATTAATCTCTACGTATAAAACACAATATGTAATACATATAATATACATATAATAAAGTTGTTTTTAGATCAAAGTTATGTATTAAATTTTTAACCGACTGTTACCTAAAAGAAGGATTATATTGTATCTGGCCTATATTTATATATGTATGTTTATCTATGTTCTCTCATAATGACTAAACGGCACAATCGATTTTGATAATATATACGTCTTTAGTTTTGTTTTAATAACACGATGTCATAGGATATATTAGGTTTGAGGAAAAAAAAGTTCATGTACCATTTTATATTATTTTACATTTCCATAATGTTAATAGGGTTACGAAGGTTTCGACGATAATGACCTTTATAAAATACACTAGTGATTCACCCTCGCTTCGCTCGGGTTCGTCCCTAGCTTGCGTCCCTTAAGGAAAGATTTCCGGGATAAAAAATATTCTATTTCCTCCCCAGGGTCTCAAACTATCTTCTTACCAAATTTCATCTAAATCGGTTCAGTAGATCCAGAGATTACACCGTACAACGTCACATACTCACAATCTCACAAACTTTACCTCTTTATATTATATTAGTATAGATTAGGGCTTCGACGATAATGACCTTTATAAAATACATTAGGTGTAACCTCAGGGAATAACTGGTATAATTGAACTATTTGATAGAATTGAGTTTATAGTCTAATGAAAGAATATCATGTAGATTTTTTATTACTGTTTGTTTTCAATCGAAGTAATGGGTTTGTATAACTGTATCGAATGAATAAATAAAATACAAGAATATATATGAAATTGAATAAAACAAATTTATATTTTGTTATCTATACAGTATATATATATATATATATATATATATATATATATATATATATATATATATATATATATATATATATATATATATATATATAATATGTAAAATTCTAACTGAGTCAAATCTGTACATTAAATATTTTTTTGGAAAATCTTATTGAAATAGTCATTATTATCGATACAGAGGCCGTATCTATGGTTTTTAGAATTTTTGCCTGTCCGTCTGTCTGATAACGCATCACGAGAAAACCATGGACAGATTTTGTTGAAATTTGGTTTGATGATAACTGGTTATCCGGGTCAACATATAGATATTTTTTACTGCGGAAAAATATCTCATCTCTGAGAAATCTATACTAAACCTTAAAACGTAAAGTATGAACTAGGAACGAACCCGAGCGGAATGAGGGTGAGTCGCTAGTATGAATATAAAAGCTTACATGTAAATAGATCGAAACATCTACTGTTAAAGCGCTTGGCTAAGCGACAATATAGTATTCTACAATCGTTAAAGAATAGAAATTTTAACTAACAAAATATACGCGAATGCCATATGAGGATGCTATGACATAAAATTAAAACGATTTCAATACAATTTTAAAAATAAAAAGTTTGAAATTAAAAAAAAATGCTTTTACCATACTGATCGTTGTTCAACCTATGACGTGTCTGTACATAGCAAAAAAATGCTAAAAACCGAGTCAAGGGGATGTAAGAAGACAAATAAAACAAATCCAGATTCTTTTTAATTTTTTGTTTCTCTGTCTGTTTGTCTGTCTGTTTGTGCGGGCTAATCTCCAAATCTATTGAACCGATTTAAATTCAAATTTTGCATAGTGGTATCTTATATCCCCGGGCAACATTTTAGATACTTTTTATCCCGGAAAATTAAATAGTTCCCGTGGGATAGTTAAAAAACTATATTAACTTATACAGCTTAGTACACAACAACTTATGCACCTAATTTTGTAAAATTTAACATTCTGATACCTTATATTGCCAGTCAAACAACAGGTTACTTTTCATCCCGGAAAAATGAACGGTTCCCGTGGGAACTAATAGATTTCTATTAGTATTTTCCGCTAGTGTATTTATATTGTTTTTAATATTAACTGCCTCGGTGGTGTAGTGGCTAGCATGTACGGCTGCACACTCAGAGGTCCTGGGTTCGAGTCCCGGGTCGGGCCTAGTTTAGTTATTGAGTCTTTCTGTATAGTAAGTCTCAGTAACAGCCCGGTGTTAGGAAGTTGGCGGTGCTTCACCCCCGTGCCTCGGAGAGCACGTAAAGCCGTCGGTCCTGCGCCTTAACTCTCACCGGTTGTGTCGAGCAGTCGTCCCACTGGAGTATGAGAGTGATAGGAATAGAGAGTGCACTTGTGTCTGCGCGTACACTTGAGCACTATAATATCTCCTGCGCAGTTGGCTAGTCTCAATGAGATTGACCGCCGTAGCCGGAATCGGCTAGGAGAACATCAATCATCATCATTGTTTTTAATATAAATCAATTTTAATAATAATATCTAAAAAATACGAATTTATAAATACGAAGTTTGACACCGCGACCCCGGATGTGTATGGTATTACCATAACTTCTCAAAATCAGTTAATTATAACCGAAATTTTCAAAACACCAGCGCCTTAACTCATTAAGTGTTTAGTCGACACTAATGTTACGAAAGCTATGACAAACTTTAATTTGTGTAAATTTGTTCTTAAAGTTCGTAACAGGAAAAATGCATCCACTCGCTAACAGCTCTTGGTAAAGTTCCAAGACGTATAATTACTTCGAACTGATTGCTAGACTTTATTTTAAAGTAAACCTCGGTAGTTCAAACCGAGTAGAGAATTTGGCGGATTAAAGCTCTTGAAATTAAAACTGTCGGTGTGCTTTCGAGAATTCTATAAATTTTAAGGTTCTTTTGCTTGCATGAGATCGTTATCTCGTGTTAAAGCTTATAAAGGCTGTGTAATTTAAATCAAGAAAAAGCTAAATAAGTTAGCGTTAAAGTGTTAAAGGTAGCATTTAAGTTTCGTAACATAAACGATACTGTATTAGATCGTGTTGAATGAAATATAGAACCTTTGTAACTGTGCAAAATTATAATTAAAACTATTTTTATGTATTTTTGATTCTGGACATTTCGGATGCTTCACATTACCTCTACAGGTGTCAGAGAAAAAACTCAATTTAAACTAATTCAAAAAGCAATAAGAAAAAATTATTGCTTTTTGCTTATATATGTGTATGTTTGATACTCCTTTCGCTTATCTACCAAAGAATTGGACTAAAGTAACATACGTATATAATTAGGTTATTGTTTGATACCTAAGAGTTATGTGCGGTGAGTGTATGTCGCTAGTAGTACATATATATTTTATTTTCTCTTTCGGTTGACTAAAATCAGCTAAAACCAGAATTACAGACAAAAATTAAAATTATCGCATGGAAAGAAAATGTGTGAACGAGTCCATACAATTTTCCGCGTCACTGCTCTGAAAATGTACTGCAGGACAATTGTTTACAGACAATTTTCATTACAAAATAGGTTGAGTTGATTGTCAACTTGCTCTCTCGGTAAATGTGAGAATTGTTTGAACTCCATATTGTAAATTTGCTGTGATTTTACAATGAAATTGTGGGATATGTATACACATAAGTATTTATTTTGACAAATGACATATGAAATTTACTCGTCGCTTGACTAGACTGGATTGCTTGATTTTATGGTAAATCCTAATATTCTATTTGTGGTGAACGGTGGTTCGTACTAGCTGGGAATTTGACATAATTGGTATGAAGCTCATGTCAAATATCTATAGATAGCATACTGAGATACTGCAATCATTGGTCGTTCAAACAAAGAGTAGGTACACAATTCAAGTGTGATTTTTATATGATTACGAACCGATTTTAATGATTTAATTTTTAATCAAGAGCCCTTGTTTTAGTCGGAGAAAGTCCTCAAAATATATATTTTTTGTTTAAAAAGTAATAACTTTTTCATAAGATTTGATTTGGTTTAATAAGAATACAATTTTATTATATCAAGCAAACTCAAACCCGCACCTACATTTTTAAACAATAACACACATATCTGTCGATATTCAGTCATATTTCCATATTCCGTTTCTGAAACAAGATTCACTGAAGCTACACTTCGGAGCATATATTATTTTGACTGTTCTCATCACTTTTTGTACTGTAAATAATTTAGAGTCTCAAGAGTTGGGATGGAGGAGGAAAATGACATTTAGTACATTTTCCCGTCGACTTTCTTTCAATCAATGTTGTTTCGATTACCCTGAATCATACATAACGTATTCAACTAATGCATACGTAATCAATTCTTCTGAAAGAATATCGTAATTTTCTGCTAAGCCAATATTAATACTGATGTCGAACAAAATCATGTGCTAAACTTGCTAATAACCACAACTAGTAAATAAATAAATATGTTGGGACATTAAATATACATATACATATGTGTGATGTGTATTTAAGTTTGTAGATGAGTTAACAATCTTAATATTTATTTTAAAATTGGCGAATCCGGTAGGCAGACGTTGTCCTGTTCTGGACCTCAATTGTTTGAAAAACTAAAAAAAAAGTGGATTTCGATAAACCACGATCACTTAAGTCGAGTCTAACTATCAAACAAACTAACCAAAAAACAGAAGCTCCCTTGACTTAATGGGGCGACGCAAGACCCCTACGGCAAGTAGACCACAACAACTATGGGATGCTCCAACCGTTCACTCTGCTATCAGAGAAGTACCAGGAGCAACCGCTCATCAAGGTGACCCATCTCCCAGTGTGTTTCTTGGCTTCGCACCCGGCTGGATTGCCGGACGCTAATCCTCCCCCTCTCTCCTCATACAAGGTAAACGCACGTTGGGGGGAAGTTTACCAGCCCTAAAACAACTATCTCTAGCGATAGATTTTTATTTTTCATTCTTTAATTTGGACTCTCAAGTCGATCTCGGAATGGACAAAAAATAAGTAATGAAAATCACAATTACATTCACATTATAGCCTTAAAAGACTGCGAGTGAGGTGTACTACTTCGTCACGCTGAAATGTTTACCCCGAAAAAAAAAATTGCTTCATTATTCCCGCTAACAAAGTAGGAAAAAATTTATTGCTACAAAATATGTTTTGCTACAATTTGCTCTACAAAAAGTAAAGTTTTAATTATGATGTTTTAGGACTTCTCCCTATAATGAGGGAAATAAAGGCGTACGACCGCTTTCACGTGTATTCACGAAAGGTTTTATTATCAAAAACCATTATATTCTGATGAAAGCTAAATAATCCCTTCCCTATTATACCAGTTTTCATCAAATATCTGTTGGCAATTTTCGAGAAAATGTAGTCTAGGGTTCGAATTGAAATTGTTGTTGTTTTTATATACATAATATATGATAAATAATAAGTAAACTTTTCTAAATGTATACTTATATTATATAGAGACAAAGTTTGTTTGTTTGAAAGCGCTAATCTCCTGAACTACCAATTCGATTTGAAAAATTCTTTTTGCATTATTTTTTTTTTATTATTTATTACATTATTTTTTTTCCATTGCCCGTTTATGGAGGAAGGCTATAGGCCTATATATAAAAAATTATCATCCCAGAAAAATGTACAGTTCCCATGGGATAGACTGGTTTTTGTCTAGGGACAGAACCGAAGCGAAGCCAGGGTGAGTCGCTGGTCTAAGTATTATGACTCAAATTTATAATGTAGTATTGTATTTCAAATATATATATATATATATATATATATATATATATATATATATATATATATATTTAGTTTAAAACATGAAAAGAGAAGGTCGTTGAATAGAGAATCTTGTATTATTAGATTTATTTCATCTTCATAATTTAAATATCGAGACGCTTCGCCCGAGGGCCATTAAAATTGATTGATCTACGCAAAATTACTAACAACAAGATGATGATACACTCTAGAATATTTTACCGTATAATTTATATGCGAAATAAATAGCTGTTACTCCAAAATTCTCTTGACTCTGATATTTGGACAAGATTAAAATTAATAAAGGAATATTTTTGAAGATTGCCGAAGATATGTCTATACAAATAATAAAATTCGGAGTCGAATCTGTACATTAAATATTTTTTGGAAAATCTTTACAAATAGTCATTATTATTGATTCTGTATCAGAAAACAGAATCGGCCGAATCTATAGTTTTTTGAATTTTTGTCTGTCTGTCTGGGAACGCATCACGAGAAAGCCACTGGCCAGATTTTGATGATTTTTTTATAATGATAGCTGGTTATCCGGGTTAACATATAGGATACTTTTTACTCCGATAAAATATCTTATTATTGAGAAATTTATATTAATCGTTATAACGTACAGTAGGCACCTGAACGAAGCGAGGGTGAGTCACTAGTTGTTAATAAAATTAAAACGAAATTTGTACTAGAAAACCTATATGAACTTAAAAATTTGCCATTGCCACTAAAACAATATCCCTCATTCATTTGTGAAATTTCTAATTCTTTTATTATACTTGTTTCATATTTTTTATCATTTTTATTGTACTTTTGCTAGTTTAATTTATTTGTAGCGTATTTTAAATTTGTAAGCGTATTGTATGTTATATTGCCCGAAGCAAGCTTTCTATGTGAGTAGTTAACATAAAATGTATGAAATTGTTTTATATTACTTACAATAATATTATTATAAATGTGCAGATTTATTTTTTATCTAAGTTTATGCGTTTCTCTTATCGATTATGTCGAATGGTCGCACTACATTCTACGTGACATTGGCGAAGTAATCTGTGCTCAACTGGCACGCTTTAAAGTTATTAACAAGATAATTCAGTTGGATTATGACAGTGACAGGAATAGAGATTGTGTCTCCTCCTGCGCAGATGGTTCAGTCGTGGCTGAAATCAGCCAGAAAGACATTATTATTATGAGAAATAATTATATTATTTTATTTATCATACAAAATTTTTGATATATTTTCAAAATTTATTATCTATCCTTTAAAATACCTAATAACTCACTGCTTTGAATTAATTTCACTTTGTATATCCTACTTCAATTAGTCTAAACATTTTACACGTTATAGCAACATCATTCCGATTGCTAAACTCAAAACAATATTTTCTTTTCAGTTACCGCCCTCAGAGAGCATTGGGATGAAGCTAATGCTCGCGTTCTACAGCGTAAAGCACAGCTTGATGCTATGCTGGGCGATTCTCAGCGATACGAAGCGAGACGGCGCGATGCAGACGCGTGGCTATCCCGTATGGAAACCAGGCTAGCTGGTATGACACCCCCAGGCCATACAGCTGATGTCCTTGAAATGCAGCTGAGAGAGCAAAAGGTGAGAAAAAAAAATTATGTTTTGGCTCGACAATTTCGATTAGCTCTCGCTTCTCCCTAGGTACCTACCTAAGTGTACTAAATTTCCCCTGAATTCGTCCAGTCATTTTAGCGTTACAAAAAATACATAGTATCTATTTGTTCGATTACATATATGTAAATAATGACACGTTTGGCTCAGTTTGTAGTGACCCTATTAGTTGTGCCAGCGGTCGCGGGTTTGAGTCCCGCTGGGGCACACATTTGTGTGATGAGCACCAATGTTTGTTATCCAGTTATGGGTGTTTATATTTATAATATGTATACATATTTAAAGTTATATATGTGTAGTGTATGAACTGTCTGGTATCCATAACACAAACCTCGTAGTTTACCATGGCATTAGATGGTGCTGTATGTTAATGTCCCAACACATATTTTTTTGTATATCTTTAGTTGTAAATCTGTGAAATTGCTAAATATTTTGGTCCAGTGGGTTTATTTGGGATTGAAATAAATTAGTTACTTTTACTAACATTATAAGGGAACAATACGTGTACTACATAATAGCATACATTGCTCTATGTTGTTGACTGCTGTGACATTGATATGGGTTAGTTATGTATAGACTTTTTTTTTTTTTTAACGTTGGGAAATGCATTTACGCACGACGTGTGGGACTCACCGGCGTAATACAGCCAGTACTACCCACTAAAACCCAACAAAACCTTCCCCCGTCTTAATGGGGCGTCGCAGGATCGCTTACGCATTCAACTACGACGCCCCGACGGCAGGTCTGCCGAAGCAGACCACAACAACCACGGGGTTGCTCCACAGTCCACTCTGCTATCAGAGAAGCACCAGGAGCAACCCGCATGGTACACTGCCCTCCGAAGAGGGCCACCTCCCACCGCCCACCGAAGTGGGCCACCTCCCTGTGCGTTTCTTGGCTTCGCGCCCGGTTGGGTTGCCGGGCACTACTGAGCCCCCCCACCACGACAAGGTGAACGCACGTTGGGGGGGAGTTATGTATAGACTGACCTAACTCCCATAGAAATATTTTGTTTCCCCCTAAATCTAGTGAGTAAGGAAACGCATTTACTACGTACAGGATTCGAACCCATAACCCTTTCCAGCGCTAACTTTTTTTCACTCACCATTTAAAACGATCTTTGAATAGTATAATGTTATATATGTTATTTTAATTGCAATTTATGCCTTTATAGGCAAAGTAATTATCGGTATACATGAAGTGAAGCGGACTGTACTGCGGTATGGAAATTGTTGCAATGTAAAGAGATCAAATATGAAATGGTATCAGTAGAGTATAATGTAGCAAATTAAATGATATTTTTTATTTATTTAACCCCCGACGCAAAAACGGCGGGATGTTATAAGTTGGACATGTCTGTGTGTATGTGTGTGTTTTTGTGTGTGGCATCGTAGCTCCCGAACAGATGAACCTATTTTGATTTTGTTTTTTTTTTGTGTGAAAGGTAAATTAGTCGAGAGTGTTCTTAGCTATGTTTGGTCTATGGTCCAAGATGGTCGGAGATTTTTAAATTTTTATTCATAGCGAATAAGCAAAGATAGTGGCCTTCACTTAGGAATGTACTCGAAAAGAGATTAAAAACAATATAGGTATTAATAAGAAAAATACTATCCCACGGGAATCATATATTTTTCCAGGATAAAAATTAAAAAATAATCTATGTATGTGCTATTCTACACTATAATCTATCTCTGTGCCAAATTTCATCCAGATTTGTTCAGCCGTTCTGGCGTGATTGAATAATAAACATCTAACCACATTCGTATTTATAATTTCATTAATGGGATTTGTAGTAAAATATCTGAAAACTTGTATACTGTTTTAAAAAAAAAAATTATACTATTTTAAAATATTATTGTTTGGCTTCATGTTTAGTTCTATGACGCTCTGCCTATATTATTCCTTAGAGGGTTAGTACATTTTAGTTTTACACTGGGTTTTATACTGTTTGGTTATTAGGTATAGGAAAATATGGGACAGAACCCATAAACATGGGACAGAAGAAGAAAGAAGGCTTCAATCAGTAAAAGTGTTTTTTTTTAATTTCATTGTCCTTTATCTTTTTAATGTAGGTTAGTTAGTACATTTTGACCTGATTCCATTTGTACAATATGATAATTAAGAGAATAAAATAAAAGTCATGAAATGAATATAATATTAAGAGAGTTCTTTGTTCTGTATTTTCCATTAAAATATAATATGTACTTACTAGTATTATTGAAATTATCTTTTGAGTTTGAATATCTCAAGAAATCTACTTCATTTATGAATTTAATTAATGTGCCACTCTGTTATTACGCAAACAGATGTGACAAACTTTTTTTTTGATCTAGTGTCTAGCATGTACAGATGCATGTCCGGAGGTCCTTGGTTTGAATCTCACGTCGGGTCAAGTATAATTATAGTAGTTTTCTGTCAATAAATTCTCAGTGACAGCCCTTGGTTGGGGAGTTAGCGGTTTCGAAATCTGCACCTGATCTCTCACAGGTTGCTTCGGATTGTAGTCTCACCGGAGTTTGAGAGTGACAGGAATAGAGAATATACTTGTGTTTGTGCGCATACTTGTGCACTATAATATAATACACATGGCTTGCCTAATTGAAATAATTATAGCGGTGAAAGACATTTTTGCGCGAAAGTAATACAAAGAAACAAACGCTTTCGCATTAAAATAATCGATAAATCTATATTGAGCATGTTTTTTTTCTATTTTCCAGTCATTCCACGCTGAAGTACACCAATATAAGCATCAGATCGAACTTTTCGGTCAACTCACGCAACGCCTGATCGCCGTATATCGTAATGATGATACCACCCGCATCAAACGCGCCACTGAGTCCATCAACCATCGGTACAACGAATTGAACAACAGGTAATAACAATATTATTCAGACAGACTTAATTTATTTATCTCTTTTATAAAATATCATATTATATAAGTATCATTTTTACTTTTTGATACCGACTACTAGCTGTTTCATACATGACCACCATGCAAATAGTTGGTCGCTTCGATAATGGTCTCGCTCATGGTCGCCTAAACGTTTTTGCTTTTAATATCGTTCAAGTATCTTTTATAAACTACACATATATACTAATATTATAAAGAGACAGAGTTTGATTGAACGCGCTGATCTCAGGAACTACTAATATATAATATTAATATATTAGACTTTTTCGCTAAACACATTGCGTGAATAAATAAATTTTCGTTTAAGGGATTAAATGGCCGATAAATAAATGAATCTGTTCTTTCACTATTATTAAATGATTAGTTCTGTTTAAATTCAAGGATGGCGCTAGTTCTACAACATAAAAATACTTCGTAGTACCTTAGAAATCCAATAGGTGGCACTAGTTAGTATGTAACTTTCAGTCAAACTTAGAGATGGTGCTATTTAATGTATCATAGAAACTTTAAATGGACTAAAATAAAAAAAAATGTACTAATTTCTACCAGTGGTTTTACGCGCTTAAAAAATAATTTTAGTTCATTTTAAACGTTTTCAATTACATATAGTACCATGCATATATGGGATAATAATTATTGTTAGTATAAGTGTTATTTAGGAGAGATTGTCTGTCTGTAAGCTTTTCCTTTAAGGAAATCTATATATTATGTAACAATATATTCCAAATCCTTTCAACTATGTAAGTAAAAAATATATAAGTAAAAAAATACATATATAAGTAAAAAATATTAAACATTCTGTATATACTTTCATATTATTAATATTAATAAAAAAATGTATATTAATTCTTTAATCATTACTATTTCTTAGTATCATCGCTCGTGGAAAAGCGCTACATTCCGCAGTTTCTTCGCTGCAAAACTTCGATCGTTCTTTGGAGAAGTTCGTGGCTTGGCTAAGTGAAGCGGAATCATTGCTGGACGCGGCAGAGAGAGATCCTCATCTGTTAAAGGTAACTTCGATTTTTTTTAAATATATAATCTATCCGCCAACCCGCACTTGGCCAGCGTGGTGGATTATGGCCTGAATCTCCTCGTACTGAAGGGAGGCCCGTGCCCAGCAGTGGGACGATAAAAAGGGCTAAATACAATAATCTATACTAATATATAAAGGTAAAGACTTCGTTTGTTTGAATGCGCTAATCTTTGGCTCTAGCGTTGGCTTTTACATTTTATAGCCAATTTATGAGGGAAGGTCTAATATGGTATAGACTTTCTCATATTACACTATGATCTACGAAAGCGGAGCAATTTTATAAAATTAAACAACGTAAGAAATGCTAGTTATTAAATATGGTAATTAAGTTAATATTAACAAATTTATTATGTTACATTTTAAATTATGCTTTGTTGAATCATTTTTCAATTGTAATCTTATACGTAATAACATAATGAAACCTGATTTAGTGTTTCACCTAATTTCTTATGCAATTTAGATAAAACAACAATAATCGTGCATCATTTTTAATAAATAATAATATACATAAAAAAAGTCTAAAAACTTTTAATTGAAAAAGAATACACTCTAAAATTTAAATAACTTTTCAAATAGACTGCTGCACATTACGAAATGATATTATTTTATATTTTTTAAATTAACATTTTGCTTCAAACCTTGTAAATTTTAAATAAAGCTCCATCTAGTGACTATTTTGTGTGCTAACAAGATTTACGTCTTAGTTTCGTCGTACATTAACAGATGGCGCTGAATATCTTTCAATAACAGTTTCATATATCGCGTAGTCGTAATCACAAAAACACGTAGATGGAGTTATTTGTTTTTTTTTATCATTATAAAGCAATGTGTTAAAGAATAAAAAACATATTTAAAATAAAATGTAATATTTATTATGGTTACTAAAATCTGTTTCGAGTGAAAAAAAAATCGTCTAATCAGTAATAAAACTTCAATACTGTTTATATTTTTGTCATAATCATTAACAAATATAATCAGGATAATTATAATTTATACAACTTTAAACAAATTCAATATCTTTGTATTTTTAAGATATTTCACAGTTTCGCTAGTAACGTGCAATTTATAGTTTAAAAACCTAAATAAAAATTATATTTTTTATCTACGTACCATATTTAAAACTAAAGTATTTCTTGCCAAATGATATATTATTTTTACATACAGAATTTTAATTCATTTCAAACAGCGTCATCTATCGTGGGGTGATTATACTAGATGGCCATACAAGTACTGCATACGTTGTTTATATTTAGTATAAACTATTCCGAACGTGCCAATAGATGGCGCTTGTTTTGGTTTTGATTGACACATTAATTGTAAATAAATGTATTTCAAAATGTAAAGTTAAAAACGTTTTTATTTGTGTCAACTCAAAAACAAAAGTAATAAGGAACTTCAACTTTTCTGAATATTATAACCCGGCACTGCTTCGCTCGGTCTCTAAGTTCTAACTACACGTATACGCGTATGTTTACGAAATTTTACAATTAGTAACTCTGGATGCTAGTATTAAAATAAAGTTTATATTAAAATATTGTATTATACTAGTGACTTACTCGTTTGACTAAGGTGCGTACCTTATTAAATTTTGCAATTTGATGCAAAAAAACCCCTATCTTTTGACAAGAAAACAGCGCCATCTTTTGGTATTTCTTGTTATTAATAGTATTCTATGCTATTTAAGGTCATAATCTGTTTAGTATTTCTTCCGTCATCTATTCCAATTTCATCAGTCAAGCTGTTTCAACACGAAGAAGTTATAAAAATAAAAAAAAATGGACGTGCGGTTGAAGTGAAACTTCTTTAGCAAATATTGCAATTAAATTAAAATAAATCAATAATTAAATTACATATTACAATCATATATTTATAGAATATCGTATACGGAAAGAATATAATGATGATGATGTTCTCCTAGCCGATTCCGGCTACGGCGGCCAATCTCATTGAGACTAGCCAACTGCGCAGGAGATATTATAGTGCTCAAGTGTACGCGCAGACACAAGTGCACTCTCTATTCCTATCACTCTCATACTCCAGTGGGACGACTGCTCGACACGACCGGTGAGAGTTAAGGCGCAGGACCGACGGCTTTACGTGCTCTCCGAGGCACGGGGGTGAAACACCGCCAACTTCCCAACTCCGGGCTGTTATTGAGACTTACTATACAGTAAGACTCAATAACTAAACTTGGCCCGACCCGGGACTCGAACCCAGGACCTCCGAGTGTGCAGCCGTACATGCTAGCCACTACACCACCGAGGCAGTTTATAAAGAATATAATATTATATATTTATCAGACAATAACAACGGTTAATATGGCAACATGGCAATGTATTCTATCTCATTCTCTCTCCTATATATTTATGTGTTTGTCTCTTTTTAGTGTCGCATTTTCGTTTCATCGAGTTTCAAATCACAACGATTCTAAAAAAAATCACTTTAACAAAAACACACAAACATTCGCAATAGCACTAACAGTAGTGCGATTATAGCCAAAAAAGAAATTTTATAAGCAAATAAAGTACTTTAATGTCATGGGGATGGCTGTGGTTGTGGTGCAGCGATTAGGGCGACTTAAAAGCTCTATAGGATTTGCGAATATAAATTGTTTTTTTCTTCTAAATTAAAATGGAGACGTATCTTCAGAATTTCTTTTTCCCGGCTTTAAAATTAACGTGGAGTATAAATATAATTTGTTTTGAAATACATATATAGCAATAATTATTAGTAAATTTTGCGTAGGTACGGTTCTACTCGCATGGTTCTCGTGGGTACGCTGATAATAAATAGTCTTATCTATATGTTTATTAAGAGTAAAGATATTATTGTATTTTAGCTTTTAAATAGCTTTTATGCCTTTTAAAACTATTAAAACTTAGTTACCTAAAATAATTTATACATGATTTGCCGAAAAATAATTATTATTATGTAATTCATTTATCTATACATATAATAAAATTGTAACCGATCGCTGTCTGTACATGGAAGACATTTGAGAAAAAATTGGGGGTCTTCAATTACGCATTAGAACCCAAAACAATGATTTTTAGAATATTTGTCTGTTTATCAGTGCGTTTGTGCGCGTTAATCTCAGAAACAGCTTAATCGATTTGGTTTCGGTTTTCACTAATGATTGTGGTAAGCTTCACTTAAAATTTGTGTACATGTATGTATGTATACACACTTAGTATTTATTTTATTTCAATCGGTTCATAAAAAAAAGTTATGTCAGTTTAAAAAATCACCTAGTTACTAATATAAACACCTCATCATGATATCGAACTTACTATTCCCGATTGAGAATGTCAAATAGCATTTTTGTTTTAAAATATAAGTTGCTTCTAACCGAAGATAAAAAAATATTCTGTAAAGAAAACTTTTAACGTCAAAAATGGGTTTGATCTTTCCGAGCGTACGAAGTTTTAGTGGAACGCGTCACACAGTAACTACGTCCTGTCTTGACACCACATTATATCCTTCTATGGGACACGGAGAGCCCCATGGGATTTCCCATCAACAGTATAAACAGAGCTTTATCATGAATATTTTACTTTTAGGGGATGAATTTTCAAAATACTACATTAAATTTAAAACGCTTGTACCGATTTCAAGCTTTTAGACCCAATGTTATATGTTTCTTGTTAGAATGTGTATGAACAAATTAAAGATATTTTATTGATTAGGTTAGTAATATTTTGAATATAAAAGTTTTATATAAATTTTCTTGGTTTATCTTTAATTTTCCTTACTAGAAAAATAAAGAATAGAATTTGATATAATTTGTATGGAGTTTCAGATAGATCCAGGGGTTTCTTACCTTTTTTTTCAGTTGAGCCTTGGATTATAAAAAATATTTTCATGTCCCAGTTTTTTTTTGTTATAATAAAACACATTATTTTAACTATTTATATTTTTATATCCCCCTTTATTTTTTTTATTATAATAAAATTCTACCGATTTTTATTTATTTTAAGCTATACAAAATAAACTTTCTCCACGCCCCCTAGACCCTCCCCCCTCCCCCCAGTTGGGAACTTTTGACTGATAGATAGATTATTGAAAAGAAGCGTAAGCCCGTTGCTCTTAGATTACAATATTATTTAACCTAAACCCATAATAGAATCAAAATGAACCTACGCAGGAAGAATACCATTTTTACTATAAGATTTAATATATATTTCAGTCATGGGAATGACGTACACAAAGATCCTGACAGCCGTGAAATTGTTTGCGAGTAACGGTGATGATTTCATATTTAGGCCTAGAAATTATATAAATAGTTGCTGGTGGAATAATATGCTAGTTCATGGCCTACTCTATCAACATTTGTTTTTTTTTGTATAGTTTATTGACTTTATAAATAACTAGCATTGCCCGCGGCTCCGCCCGCGTTCAGATGACCAAAAAGAATATTCTTAGGTTTTACATATTATTCTACTCTTACAATGCAGTTTTTGTATTTTTCTCAGATATGAGATATTTTCCCGCGGTAAAAAGTACCCTATATGTTGACCCGGATAATCAGCTATCACCATACCAATTTCATCAAAATCTGTCCAATGGTTTTCTCGTGACGCGTAACAGATAGACAGACAGACAAAAAATCTAAAAACTATAGATTCGGACTCTGTATCGATAATATCGATGTATGTCTATTTCAATAAGATTTTCCAAAAAATATTTAATATACAGATTCGACTTAGTTACAATTTTATTATATGTATAGATATATAAAAAATAATAGTGTTTAATATATATATATATATATATATATATATATATATATATATATATATATATTTAATATATATAGGTAAATTCTATTTATACATGTTTACCTCAAATTTTCAATAATGATTATGGTCGAATTTGACCACTGGACGAACATTAGTATGGTCTTACTAAGTATAATATTCTAAGCGTGGTCACCGCTCTAAGAGACAATAGCAACGTAAAAGCCGACATCTTTAAATAGAAACTTGCAGAAAGTTTGCGAAATCACAACTTTATTTTCAACAGTTTTTAATATAAGTGAAATATTAAAATATGATTTATGAAGTGCTTTTGAAGAAAGCTCCGTAGCGAGTTGAGCTTTTTTAAATAGTTTCATTTTATTATTCTTTAGGGTATCGTGGGATCTACAATTTTTAGTTAATACTAGCTAGCTACTTTCTCTTCGCTCGGATGCGTTCCTAGGTGCGTATTAATTTTTTTGAGCGGAACCCTAATTATTTTCTAAAATATAAGTAGCCTCAGTTAATCCTTATAACATCAGCTATCTGCCAGGTAAACTTCCGTTAAAATCAATCTAGCCGTTTCAGAGATTAGCCGGAATAAACAGACGGACAGACAAAAATTTTAAAAGTTGTGTTTTTCTTATAAGTACCGTATATAATTTCATATGCATTTAGTAAAAAGCTGTTATTTTGACATAACAAACAGATACTTCAATTTTATTTATGTATATAGATAAAAGAGAAAATAGGGATATTTGGTTTTGTTAGTTTGTGTGTTAGTCTGTTTATCCCTCTTTAAACAAACGTGGAACCGTAAAGTCATTTGCTACTAGGTAACCCGGGATTAATTGAGTGGGATAATTAATCTGAGATGTTGAGTCCCGTGGGATGTTAGTTGCAAGAAGTTACTTACCTTTGGTTGCATATAAATTGGAGAAAACATTATTGCATAGTCTGGTATATACCTGCGATTGTAGATTTCGAGGCACAGAATTTGAGAACGAGGTTTAAAAGAACTATAGGGTGTTTCAGTTATAGAAAAAAACAATAATAATACTTTCTTTGATTTATTTTATTTTAAATAAAACTATCTTTTCGATTTCCCGCGGATTTATTTTGATGTTAGGATTTAGACTTAACGATAAATTTAAAGGAAGAAACTTAACGACTTAAAGGTAAACTAAACCTAATTTTTTTATTTATAATTGTAAATATTATTTAAATGTAAATTTTTGGGGTAGGCATTGAAAGCTGATTAAAAGTCTCAAAACGTTTAAAACCTTGTCTCTCCCGTCATCATAATTGCTGTAAAGCATTCGAAACGCCGCGAACCAAAAATAAAAATAAATCCGGGGAAAAGTCAGAAAAGATACTTTTATTAAAAAAAAATAGTAATAGATGAAATCAGGAAGTTAATATAGATACAGTACTACAATTCTATCGTCTCTAATCCTGATCTTTTTCTAGTCGTAGCGGAACCATTAACGGATCAGGAGAGTGATCGTAACCTAAAAGAGGTGATTCGGATATTGCTTCTAATGTTTTCTAATCGTCTTGTTGGTCTAATTGTTAGTATGTATGGCTGCAGATTGTAAGGTCTTGGGTTCCTGTCTCGAGTTAGGCCAAAATTATTATACTGGGGTTTTCTGTCATACAAAAAAATATCTTACGTATAGTTTATTTACTTATACATGATTTGGAGAAAAAAACAACAAAAAAATTGAAATTTCATATAACTTTCGTAGTAAATCGGTTTTATAAGTAACTTTGTTAACTAATAAACCATTTCAGAGGTCAGTCGCCAAGGATTTAACTTTACCGTTTCATTTAAAACTACATTTAACTCTTAATCATGCTCTCCACGAACTGCCCTTCTGTAACGCGGATTCATTAATCGTCGGTTTGCTTTTGAACTATCTCATGTGTAGAATCACTTAATTTTATTTCTTACTAGCGGCTCAGCCTCGCTTCGCCCGGTTTCGTCCCTAGCGAAAAATAATAAAAAACCTATCCCACGGGAACTGTTCATTTATTCCATGATAAAAAGTAGCCTATGCGCTATTCTATACTATAATCTATATCTCGTCCAAATTTTATCCAGATCCGTTCAGGCGTGATTGGATAACAAACATCCATCCATTCAAACTTTCGCATTTATATATTGTAGTAAGATAAGACTAGTGACTTACCCTCACTTCGCTCCGATATGTTCTTAGGTGTTTAATAGCCTATGGTCTATACTCTAGGTCTATATACTCTCTCCGTGTACTAAATTTTATCCAAATCGGTCCAGTCGTTTAAGTGTGTGTAGCGTATTCTTAGATGACGTTAGCGCAAAATAAGGTAGATTTTTGAAACTAATATATATGTATATAATTTTATTTATTTATTATAATATATTTTATTTTTATTTTTTCAGGTAAGTGTCTCCTAAGCTTTTAATGGCAGTCAACTAGGTAAGTACAATAATTATATAACATATATATAAATTATAGGTATATTTACGTACGTGTACGAACAAACGTAAATTTTTGTAATAATTTTGCTACCAATAATTACTAATAATTTTTTGTTCAATTCAGTCATTTTGATTATTTTTAGAAGTTTTGTATACAACTCATCATAAATTAAATTACCAACCTAAATATTACCAAATCATAATATTATATAAAGAAAATATTTAATCTACATAAGGCATCCTTCACACGTGACGTGTGACTTGTCAAACGTCTCATACATTATGCGCATATAAACTTTATCGATTGGTGTTTGTTGAATATCTCTCGACACCTGCGTTACAGCATCATAGCAAATGATTATGAAACTAGCTATTGGCCGTAATTTTACTTGCATATACCTACACAATATTACAAAACATCTAGCCATCTTAATATGCCTAGATATCTATTTACGTAAGTCAAGGTTTATTTTAAACTAGCGACTTACCCTCGCTCCTCTCGGATTCGTCCCTAGTTACGTTTTACCATTTAGTATAGTTTTCTCAGAGATTAAATATTTTCCCGCAGTAAAAACTATCCTATATGTTGACCCGCATAACCAGCTATCATCATACCAAATTTCATCAAAATCTGCCCAGAGGTTCTCTCGTGATGCATTCCCAGACATTGTTTATTTATGTATGTATAAATTAACTATCAGATTTATTATCGAATTTTGATAGATTCTCCCGTGACCATGATTGCTGAAAGCATTCTGAACGTCGGGAACTAAAAATCAAAATAAATCCGCGAAAACAAAACGAAAATATTTTTATTTAAGACTAGCAGAACCCGCGGCTTCGCTCGCGCTAAAACTACAAAAAATCTCTAAAAAGGTAGTTTCGTACAAACTTTCATCCCCTGTTTTACCCTCTTATAGGATGATTGTGATGGTTCCAACTATCTCCACACAAAAAGTTACGCCAATCCGTTACTCCGTTTCGTCGTGAAAGAAGGACAAACAAATAAACAAACACACTGACATTTATAATATTAGTATGGATGTTAAATATATGCGTAAGTCTAAGAATGCATCGTGGTTTATTATTATTTTTCAGTATAGCTTAAATTCTATATCTAAATTTTATACTGTAAATAACAAAATTTATCTCTATTACATATTTGTAATGATGGAATAATTCCGCAGGATTTTGTTTTTGTTGTCGCTTTCTTTGGTGTCCACCATATCTGCATCGAGCGTCCATCTTACAAATGGCCATCTTACCATTGGTGTTGAAATATAAATGGAACTATAATACAAAGTGATTTTGAAATTGTTATACCTTTTTATTTAACATTGTTCAATATGTAAAGACACTCGGTTCATAACATTTAAGTATCTACCAAATTCCTTTAAATCCATTTCCGAAACGACTTGCAAATGTACAACGATTTGCTCACTCTGAAGTCGTTTAAAAACAATTTCAGCCTTGCTTCTTGATCAGCGTAAAGCGCCTTTACCTATAAAAATCTCTATAAAAATAACGAGATACTGTGTAACTCATTTTACATTGAATATTTGTTAGTATGTATTTATGTTTTTGATTTGCTAATGCCATGTAACAGAAATCCTAAGTGTCTTTTTGCAATAGACTATGTTATATTTCATGAGAATGTCTTAATAAAAATTGACCACAGACAACGAACACCTGTTGGTGTGCCTTCAAAATTTAAAAAAAAATTGCTTCACCCATAGTTTTTTTTTTAATTTCTAAAGGACTAAAATGGTTCTTATCCGGTTTTTTTTCATATTTCAATAAAAATCCTGAAAATCGTAACCATAAGTATTACTGCTATTTTTCAATGTAATTTTAGTATATTTTCGATCGTTGTCACTGTTTGCTATTTCGCAATAAAGATATTCGCTTTGTGAAAAACAATTTATCTGCAAAATAACAAGTACCGTCCATTAAAAAGTCATTAGCTGAAACACTAAGGCTGCTGCGTTTAAAAAATACATTTGCTGCATCTTTATATCGGAGGGCGGAAATAATTAAATTAATTACATTCACAGTATGATTAAATTATTTTTAATGATTATTGTTAAAAAGATCGGTACCGAAATTATATTTTGTTTATACTAGCGACTTACCCTCGCTACGCTCGAACCTTTCAGATATATCTAGTATCGCCAGATGTCTAATAATGCTACTACCGATTAAAGTCTATCTGTATATTAAATTTCATCAAAATCGGTCCAGCAGTTTTAGCGTGAAGATGTAACGAACATACATACATACAAACTTTAGCATTTATAGTAGTAAATCCAATCCAATCCAAAAGTAAATCCAGTGCAGCGACATTATATACATACGTATTTCTTTCTAAGTACAAAGTTTTTTATAAAATAGTTTTATTAGTTTAGTAAATTTAATATAAGATATTTTGATAAAAAAATTTCTCTGATTTCCTCATAATTACTTCGCAAAAACAAAATTATTTTATTCTGTTCTTAGGAATGTACATACTAATTGGATAACTGTTAGAGATGCGACAGTTTGTATTTATGTGTTTGTTTACGTATGTATGTATGTGTGTGTTCCTTCACGCTGAAACTGCTGAAGGAATTTGGATAAAACTTACAAAAAAAGTAGATTATAATCTGGAGTGACACATAGCCTACGGTTAGGTACTTAGGGACACACCCGAGCGAAGCAAGGGTAAGTCGCTAGTATATAATAAGAATGTATTCACGTGTAAATTGATAGCGTTTAGTATACAATATTGCATGAAATCATGCGTTAAAAATCTATTTCCTTTCGAGTATCGGAAAGGGAAAACGTTAGGAAACCGTAGCTATGAGCTGTTTATTTTATTACAACTTCGATGGAGTTTCCTTGTAGTAAGTGTTCACAAAATGGCGGATTGTTGGTTATTCCCCACTTATCTTTCTATCACTTCGGTTTGTTTGTTTCTATATCTATGTATATCGATTGTAATTTTTAATGGACACTTTATATAGAACTATGTACTATGTACATTTAAGATGTTTTTTTTAATTTAAATTTTTAGAGATTTAATTTTAAATGAAACTTTCGAAAGTATTTATTGTATAATTAAAGAAATAAAACTTATATCACTTGTACTGTATCTGACCATGTGACACATCACATGGTCAGATTATGACATTCTGATAAACATATTTCTTAGTTTTCTATAAGCGACATCGATATTAGAATTCAACTTATGGTATACTACATTTTGCACAAAAAACTGAAATTTTACAGCTCTTAGGTTCCAAATGCAGTTTTAACATTCCAAGAAATTTTCGTTTAGTTTATCGATTAAACCTAAGCTACATATGTATAGTTTTTACTTACTCAAATGATACTGCACTTTCTATATATACACTAATATTATAAAGAGGCAGAGTTTGTTTGTTTGAACGCGCTAATCTCAGGAACTACTATTCCGATTTGAAACAATCTATTTGCAATAGGTAACCCGTTTATAGAGGAAAGTAATAGGCTATATCTATACCTACGTATAATAAAATTCAATCTGAGTCGAATCTGTACAATAAATATTTTTTGGAAAATCTTATTGAAATAGTCATTATTATCGATACGGAGGTCGAATTTATAGTTTTTACAAGTTTTGTCTTTATATCTGTGATCGCATCACGAGAAAACCACTGAACAGATTTTGATGAAATTTGGTATTATGATAGCTGGTTGTCCGGGATAATATTATATAGAATACTTTTTACTGAGCTAAACGTAAAAACGTACCTAGGGACGAACCCGAGCGAAGCAAGGGTGAGCCGCTAGTGTTCAATATAGAGATGATAAAATTAAAACACGACCCAGACATACCTTTATCACATCTACCGATGTCCTAATTTCCATAATACATTCCTATCTTATTCTAACCTAACGAGGACCATCTTTGAATATCCAGGATTAAACGTAGTGCTATATTGGATTAAAATTATTATTCAACTAACTTGCCCCTGTGACTTTACGTATGTCAAAAAACGTATCCAGAATTATAAGCTACCTTCACTCCAATCTCACTCAAATTCGTTGCCTACCTTTTAAATTTATAATATGACTAGCGACTCACCCTCGCTTCGCTCGGGTTTGTCCCTACTTACGTTTTAACATTTTGTATAGATTTCTCAAAGATAAAATATTTTCCCGCAGTAAAAAATCCCATATGTTGATCCGGATAACCAGCTATCACCATACCAAATTTCATCAAAATCTGTCCAGTAGTTTCCTCGTGATGCGGTAACAGACAAACAGACAGACAAAAATTCTAAAAACTATAGATTCGGCCTCTGTATCGATAATAATGACTATTTTAATAAGATTTTCCAAAAAATATGTAATGTACAGATTCGGCTTAGTTGGAATTTTATTATATGTATAGATTTTTTAACTGCTCGGTGGTGTTGTGGGTGGCATGTACGGCACTAGGTTCGAGTCTCTGGCCCTGCCAAGTTTCGTTATTGAGTCTTTCTGTCGAGAAAGTCCCAGTAATAGCTCGTAGTTGGGATGTTGGCGGTGTTTCACCCCCGTATTTCGAAACTATATGGCACGTAAAACCGTTATTTTAATATCCATCACGACTTCGAGTCCTGGTCTGACCGATTTAAATTTTATACTTATAAAGATTTTTTAGTTTCTAATAATATATTCATTATTGAATAAACAGTATGCATTTACAAATGTAAATGCATTACAATCACATAAAGCGCACTCAAAATATTTATTCAAAAAATAACACTATTTGAATAATCTATAATTTTATTATGAGAGATAGTAATTTCATACATTTTGTATGGAGCTTATGTCAAATTTCAATCTCAAGAAAAAAAAATTGAAATACATATTTAGACAGTGTTGCCAACTTAACGACATTAGAAATTATTTGATTTCTATGCCCATTTGTTAATTTAGGATATAATTTTCTTGCAAAATTTCAATTCATTCAGCCATTACGCGATTGAGTAAACTTTGCAAATCGTAATATTCCTGTTTGTTTATTAAGTTAATGTATTTACACAACATTTAATGCAATCGTAGATATTTCATGTATATTCATGATACAGCTATTTATTCTAAATACTCAGTATATAAGTATAATGTTCTAGTTTAGAATTATTACCTAACATCGATCCTTATTAGCAATTACCGGAAAATAAACATAATTATTACTAAAACTACATATTTACGACGAATATTACTAATGTAATATTGTTATTTTTCTTTCAAGGGGAAGAGAATTAATGTTAAAAAAATACAAAAAAATATATCCCATCAAAAACATACTGTAAAAATATTGCAAGTCTCGCAACGCATCTCTCTACCGCAAAAAGCTATGAGATATAATGTAAAACCAAGTCGGTTAATTTATTCATTACCTATCTATGAAAGCGTCTATCCGACAACTTTGTCATAAATCGTTACCGAATTAGTTAAGTTACAACATTATATAGTGACCGTATTAATATTAGATATATTTATTTCTTTAATTAATAGAGTGACTTGGCCATCGCACGGAAACATAATCACATAAGAGTCGACTACTTTAAATAGTCCTAATTAAAAATACCATGACCAAGGTGGACGGACGACTTGGTCAAAGTCGCTGGAGCCCACTGGATGCGGATGGCACAAGACTGGTTGTCGTGGAAATTTTTGGGGGAGGCCTATGCCCAGCTGTGGACGTGTTTGGGCTGAAATGAATGGAACATAGTACTAGCGGGTCAAATTGATGCATACACTAACAATACTTAAATAATGCACTCAGAACGTTAATATTAGGTAAATTTTGTTATTTGTAGGTTCTGTTATCATGTGCGATGGCCAAGTCATTCTATTAATTAAAGAAATAAATATATCTAATATTAATACGGTCACTATAAAATGTTGTAACTTAACTAATTCGGTAACGATTTATGACAAAGTTGTCGGATAGATGCTTTCATAGATAGGTAATGAATAAATTAACCGACTTGGTTTTACATTATATCTCATAGCTTTTTGCGGTAGAGAGATGCGTTGCGAGACTTGCAATATTTTTACAGTATGTTTTTGATGGGATCTCATTTCTTTTTGTAAATATTTCTTCTTTTTCCCTTTTCTTGTACTATTTCTTGTGTGTCAGCTAAGGACTTCTTAAAAGCCCACTCCCTGTCTCTGTGGGCTTTTTTTCAGAGGCTTTGATATAACAAATTTTGACAAGTCTGGATGATAAAAAAATTAAGTCTATTGTATTCGGAAATTGCGGATTCCTGGGCTTCATTACTACTATCTTATGCATTAAGTATAAATATGTATAGTTAATTTAATGAATATTTTAATTTCATTGTTGACCCTAAATACCTACCCCGATACTGATATTGAACTTACGTAAGTTTAATAAAACGTGTAGATTTATGTGTCTATCTGCGGCATCGTAGGTAAATCCCAAAGGTTGTTATACTTAATTATTATTGCTTGTTCAGTCAATTTTGATGCAGTTTAATAGAAAAGTGAGGTTGCCAACTCACTTAATTCACTGATTCCATTGGCCATTTTAAAAGTAATTTTCGAAGAGATTGATATTTAATGACCTCTATAATCCATGTTCTAATACGTGGGTACAGTTACGAGCAATGAAATTTTAACAAGTTTTCTAATTCAAATCAACATCATACTTTATAAAAGAAAATATACGAGCTTTGTTTCAAAATATGTTGGGACAGTAACACACAGAACCATCTAGTTCCATGGTAAGCTACGAGGCTTGTGTTATGGATACTAGATAGTTGATACACTACACATATATAACTTAAAATACATACATATTATAAATATAAACGCCCATGACTGGAGTACAAACTTTAGTCATCACACAAATGAATGCCCCCAGCGGGACTCGAACCCGCGACCGCCGGCACAGAAAGTAGGGCCGGGCCTCTGCAAACTGAGCCAAACGTGTCGTCAAAAATTAAGTAATCGTCAAGTTTTGTCGTAATTAGGTATATATTTTAATAAATTCATTATAAATAACAGGTAATCGAATATTAGTTGGTAATACACTATACACGCTTCACGTTGTATTTATGTATGTACCCATTTGTATATGCATAAAAATGTATATGTTTACGCTTCCGTAATTTAATTTAAGTTAGTTATAAGCAATTTTTTGTATAACAAAGTTATTGCGGTTAAAATTAATCAGGCGCTTCGCCATATGTATCTCTTTTTGCATACTCATTGTCAATTGCTATTAAAGCCCCTTACTGACCGGTTGATTTTTATTTATCATCGCCACATCACCCGTGATTATTACCAAATTAATTTATACACCTCTAGCCCTCTTCATGGTCCATTACGAGACGGATAAAAATAAAGGAAATATTTAAACAATATTAAAAATAATTAAAAAGTGACCAAGTGCCGTATGGAGTATAGAGGTGAAGATTGTTAAATTCGAGTGAGTTATAGACATTAAGTGCTTAAAATAAAAATCAGTATAGTGTTTATCATTATATTTATTAATAAAACCCAACATGTCTACAAATTAAACATTAAATCAGGTAATTAAAGCACGTTAAGCACGTGTGACATTGGGCAAGGTCAGTAAGTTAAAACTTAAAACTTTACTACAAATATCTACATATGTAATTAAAACGATATATTAACAATAAATTTGGTAAAATATAATAAATATTAGGTATAGTTTATCAGTACTTAAATAATACAGTACAGTAACTTATAAATGTTACATTAGTTAACTGTTCCTAGTATAAGTATTTTTACGAAATACATTTTAATTATATTATATAAACTTCAAATATATGTTATTAATTTTTATTAACAATAAATTTGATAAAATATAATAACTATTAGGTATAGTTTATCAGTACTTAAATAATACAGTACAGTAACTTATAAATGTTACATTAGATAACTGTTCCTAGTATAAGTATTTTTACAAAATACATTTTAATTATATTATATAAACTTCAAATTTAAGTTATTAATTTTGCATATTCAGTGTAGATATTTATTTTATTAAAATTTACTTACAATAATTATAAAGTAACAGTTTAGCAAATAATTTATTTGTGAGCTTTAGAAATACATATCTAAGTTATTTCGAAAATTATTGTTAGATAAAATAATTTATCAATTATCAGTAAAACAAGTTATCACTTTTATTTTGGTTGTGATTTATTAGTTACTATATCTCTAAAACCTTTGTTTGTAAAATTTCAGATCGACATCATCTGTATCCCAAAATGACTGACATTAAGGAGCTTAAAAAGAAGCGTGGCAGTTATAAATGTAGATTAACAGTTTTTGGTAATTATTTAGGTACTTTAAATGATGCCGAACTGACCGCCTGTCAGGCGATGGAGTTACAATTACGAACAGATAAGTTAGAGAGCTTATACAATGAGTTTAATGAAGTTCAATCACAATTAGAATGCTTAACAGATAACATTGACATTGAATTAGTTGAACGAACCGCTGTAGAATCACAATATTATTCATTATTAGCTCAGGCTAAAAATCTTATTAATATATATTCAAATTTAGATCAAAATGACGTAAAATCAACTTCTAGTAACTCTAAGCAACAGCTAGTCAAATTGCCTACTATTGATTTACCCAAATTCTCAGGTTCGTATGATAACTGGTTAGGATTTCGCGATACCTTTTCTAGTCTCATTCACAACAATGACAACATAGAGGAAATTAATAAATTTCACTATCTAAGGTCATCACTGGAAGGGTCCGCTGCTGTCGTAATACAATCTATCCAGTTTTCTGCTCAAAATTATACCATAGCCTGGGAACTTCTGTGTGACAGATTCAACAACAAACGGTTACTCATTCACAATCATGTGTCAGCTCTGTTCAAGCTCGAACCAATAACTAAAGAGTCTTCAATATCACTAAAACGAATTATTGATCAAGTAAATAAAAATATTAGGTCTTTAAATACAATAGGCAAACCGGTTCATAGCTGGCTGGCCGACACATTATTAATATATATAATAAGTTCAAAATTAGATTCTACAACATTAAGAGAATGGGAGGAATATAAAGGGCATTTAGACAAAAATAAGTTAATATCTTTTGAAAATTTTATAGAATTCTTGAGAAACCGTGCTGATTTAATAGAAACTTTAGAAATATCACGTCATTCTCACACAAATAAGGAAAATATAAATAAAAATTTAAAATTTAAAACTTTAGCTTCCACTTCAAATTACTCTAACAATGTCAATAATACAAGCTCACATAATTTATGTCCTAAGTGTAATGGCGATCATAACCTCAACGTTTGTCCACAATTTTTATCACTATCTATCGCTGAACGAATGTCATTAATACCGAATTATAAGATTTGTTATAATTGTTTTCGTCGCGGTCACTACCCTAGTCAATGTAAAAAGTCAGGGTGTAAAATCTAAAAAGGGTGTAAACACCATACTGTAATACACAACACAGATTTGCATAAAAAATCTGATGTAAACAAAACTTGTACGTTCGATACGAATAAGATTAATAGCACTACCGTTACTGATAACGCTCAGAGCACGCTATTGACATGTACACCTGCGCACACGCATTGTGCGACTGCGAGTAGTTCGAGCGACGTCCTTTTATCTACTGCATTAGTGAAGTGCAACGATATTAATAATAAAACACATATCGTCCGCGCTCTTCTTGATTCCGGCAGCTCTTCATGTTTAATGACGGAAAATTTATTTAAAAAATTAAAACTGCCTTATCTTAAGATTAATAAGTATATACAGGGTATTAATAATTCGTTGTCTCTTGTGGATAAATTTTGTCATTTAAATATTCAGTCCTTAAATGAAAAATATTCAAATGATTTATTATGTTTCATTTTGCCTTCAATCACTGATAAGATCCCCGCTAAGCAGGTACAACTAGATATACCGCCGAACATAAACTTAGCTGATCCTTATTTTCACACACCGGGTTCCATAGATTTAATTATTGGAGCGGATGTTTTTTGGAGTCTCTTAGGATCCGAAAAAATTATATTAGGTGATAGATTACCGATACTTTATCAAACTAGTCTTGGCTGGTTAGTTAGTGGTCCAATTAACGGCGACCATAATAATTGTTTTAACACTCGGTCTTCACCTATAAAATGCAATTTCAATAAAGCATGTTCCATACAATTAAATGAGCATGATGACATTCGAAACCAATTAACGCGTTTCTGGCAGCTCGAGGAGGTATGCCATGAGTCATCTACTTATTCATTACAAGAAAATGTGTGAAGAACATTTTGTTATAATCGTCACGTTTATCAGGTGGACACGTTTTTGCGTTAGAATACCGTTAAAGGAATCATTCGATATTTTAGGCGATTCATTTAATCATGCTAAACGCTGTTTTCTGTCACTTGAGCGCAGAAATAAAAATCAAGCCTCATTAGATAAGATGTATAAAGACTTTGTCTGAGTATATTTATTTATCACTTATGTCAGAGATTCAAATTAATATAAATAATTCCTATTTCATTCCGCATCATAGGATTTTAAGATTACCTAAAATAAAAATAAATATTAACCTTCATGTCGCGTATGAAAATACTGTAGAAACAGGATTAATAAAATTTCAACGTTTTTCTATTATTTTAAGATTACAACGTACCTTTTGTTATGTATTTCGCTTTATTGATGCCTGTAAATGAAGAGGCACAAAAACACTGCTTATTTTTCTAAAACTGAACTACAAAACTGTTTAAATTTTATAATAACTCAGTCACAAAGATAATCTTTTCCTGAGTATGATTTATTAACAAATAATAAAAATCTACCATACAAAACCATTTCTTAAAATTAAGTGTATTTCTCGATGCTAATAAAATTCTACGTGTAGGAGGTAGGCTACATAATTCCGAATACGCTTTCGAAAAAAAGCATCCAATTCATTTACAGTCCACTCAACATTTTATAAAACTTTTATTTCGATATGAGCATATTTGATAGATTGCGCAGGTCCCTTAACCTCAGCTAGTCGTCAAGGTCGTGGATGTAGATTAGTGAAGGTCTATATCATTATTTTTATATGTTTTACGACAAAAGCCATTCATTTAGAACTGGTAGGCGATTTGACTAGCATCAGTTACCTGCAGGCATTATCTAGATTTATTTCTCGGAGAGGTAAACCTCTTAATATTTATTCTGACCGTGGAACGACATTCACAGGAGCTTCTAATGAAATCACAGATTTTTAAAACAAAATTGTAACTCTATATCTGACAGCGCGGCTCGTGACTGTGTTAACTTTCATTTATCCCTGCCTATGCTCCACATTTTGGCGGTCTTTGGGAGGCAGGTGTCAAGTTGACTAAATTTCATTTGATAAGAGTGTTAGGCAATTGTCACCTTACTTATGAGGAATTTAACGCTATATTAATTCCAATTGAAGGGATTTTAAATTCTCTCACTCCTTTATCGTCGAATCCTGAAGATTTGTTGCCTCTTACTCCCGGTCACTTTTTAATACAAAAACCGCTCACATCTCTACCTGTAAAGGATCTTCGTGATTGCTCCAGTCATATGTTAACTCGACAGCACCGCATTGAACAACTCCGACAGCATTTTTGGTCAAGGTGGAGTAAAGAATATGTGTCAGAATTGCAGCTAAGAGTCAAGTGGAAATCCTCTACGGATGCACTAAAATTGAACTCTTTAGTCGTTATTAAAGACAACAACTTGCTGCCAATGAAATGGAAACTGAGTCGAGTTATTGCTCTTCATCCTGGCACCGACGGAATCTCCAGAGTGGCCGATATTAAGACTGCGACCGGCATCATCAGACGAGCCTTTTCGAAAATCTGCCCGCTGATAGAAGAGTCCTGTTGAATGCAAGCCTTCAACGGCCGGGGGCATGTTTACGCTTCCGTAATTTAATTTAAGTTAGTTATAAGCAATTTTTTGTATAACAAAGTTATTGCGGTTAAAATTAATCAGGCGCTTCGCCATATGTATCTCTTTTTGCATACTCATTGTCAATTGCTATTAAAGCCCCTTACTGACCGGTTGATTTTTATTTTATCATCGCCACATCACCCGTGATTATTACCAGATCAATTTATACACCTCTAGCCCTCTTCAGTATACAACTACTGAAAACGCTTGAAATAATATTTTCACATTTGAATAATATTTTTCTAATGTATACAATAGTTGCAATATCAACATTAATATATAAATAGACGAATCGTGATTAGGTTAGTAATTACGAGGGAACATAGGATTGAACATACAAACATACATACAGGTTAAGCACTAACCTAACCTCCTTTTACATTGCAAGTGACGACAATTATATGTATGAACTGCACAAGTAACTTTGTAATCGCATATATCGCATATCTATTTGTATAGGATTACAAAGTTACTGATGCAGTTTGTTGTATATCTCGAAAACAGGATTGAAATTGCGTGATGTTTGAATTTTTCCTTGGGTTATAGAGTAAACACGAATTGTGTTCAAAATTTGAAGCTTCTATGTCTGCTAGAAGTACCTTAGAATTTTGATGATCGGTGAGTGAGTGAGTGACGATATTAACGAATTTAGATCTGCAACAGTTCATAAACTACTGGTTCAAATTGAATGTAATTTGGAAATGTACCTAGTTTTATTATGTTCTCTTAGTCACTCAAAATTCAAGCTTCTAGCTTTATCCATAACGAAGTTATGGGGGGGTGGAAAATGCTCTGAATCCCTTCGAGAAAAGGATGGTACTGCCGTGCCCTTTTTTGCTCGACTTGTTTGCTCGACTTGGCGGGGGTACTGCCGTGCCCCCCGATATATATAAAGTATTTTTTTTATTATGCACTATGATTCATATTGTGTTCTCAAAATTTTAAATAAAAGACCTAGTACCTTTATAAAATTTTCCTAATCATTTAACAAAAGTTAACTGTCTGTATACGAAATCGAGAATAGTAGCATATACAGCAAAATTACGCTACTATTTTTGACTTTGACATTGTTTTGACGGGCTCCGTCTATAGGTATATGTTAGTCTGTGGTCTGAAGAAAACTGCTATGTTGTTTACAATATTAATAAGTTCGCGATAATATTTGTCCGAACCTATGTTTGTGTAAGTTTTCCCAAAAAAAATAATTGAGAATAACTTTTTTCTTCGGACAAGATTGCGTCCATTTCGTATCTTAAAAAGGAAAGCATTTGGAAATTATGACTGTTTATGAGAAGGGTTTCTTGTACTGTGGATAACTGGGCCATTAGAAGCAGTAGCGCATTGTAGATATTGTTTCATGTTTCAAGGAAAGCCTGTTATATTATTAGGGTTTTTTACTGAGCAGATTTTGGACTTTTACTGGTTTTTTATAGACAATGTATTAGATTATCATACTTTAGCTTTTGCCTGAGGCTTTGGTCGTACATTTGTGTGTTAGTGAGATGTTAAATATTAAGAAGAATTTTTTAAATTAAAATTGTTGTTTTTTTTCAGGTTTTAACTAACAATAAGCAAAATCTTCAGCTTTATATATATGTTTGGATTTTTTATTTATCTATATATATTATATATAGAACAAAGTCGGGTTAGTTACATTATTTATAACTCAAGAACGGCTGGACCGATTTTAATGATCTTTGATTTGTTGGATTTGTCTCCGTCTCGAATAGCAAATTAACTATTAAAACATCAGAAAAATTCTCGAATTATATGGTTAACGCTGTTTAATAACTGTTTATATCTATTTAAAACGTACCTAAGGACGAATCCAAAGCGAGGTTGAACGGCTAGTGTACCATAAAAATTATTTTACTAAATAAAGGAAAAAGATGAGGACAAAGGATAATCTCTTTAAGAGATTCTTCCAGAAATCCTTCAGATGTGAGAAAAATAGTTAATTTAGTGCGGTGTTTGTAGTTTGTACAGTATATTAACAAAATTATTTTTTTACGTTATACTATATGTTTTAGCCATACTTCAAGTATTTTTTATTTTTGTTAGAGAAAAAAACTATTTCTTTTCAGTTTAGTGAAATTATGGTTTTTCGATATCATCATTTTAAAACCTTTTTATGGAGTTATACAGCTTACCCCATTTAACTCTGCCAAATATAAAGTTTTAGGAAAATTTTTCTATACATTTTAACAAATGTTTGTTAACTAAATAACCTTAGTTAAGATACAAAAACTTACAATTTTTATGCAAATTATAAATCTATCTCTGCTAAATAATTTTACATATACACAATATGTACACATATATTACATAGAAATTATACTAATATTACAAATACGTGAGTTTATGAGTAAACTGAATATGTACGTTCGTGTGTTTGTTATATCTTAACTACTAAATATATCCTAAATTATCATATAAAACAAGTAAAGATGGGTATAAAAACTAGTACCTATACAATATTTATATGTTGCCTTTCAGAAATTACCACTCCACTATAAGATTTCCTGTAGTGTGGATATTAGGAACCGTTAGTGGTGAATTTTCGATATTATTTCTCATTTCTGCACGAGCGCCGTCGCACAGAATTACCTTAGTGACGTACTTGTTATCGAACTTATATTAAGCTTAGAGTTAAAGCTCTATATAATGCTTTTTGATATTGTACAGATAACAACTTTTGGTATAGTTGTAGGGTTGATCGTATACTACCTAGCTTAATATTAATATAGTTATCCTTTAGGATTTTTACGCGGTTTTGTTTTTGTTTATTTGTCCCAGACGTTTCGTATGTTTGATGTGCTATGATTTTCTTCTGTGTATATGAGTATAATCCATTTCCCTTTACTAATCAATATCTTATGTTAATACACGTAATAGTTAACTATTTAGTTAAATTTCACCAGCTTATATTATAATAGTGATAATGTCCTCCTGACCAACACTGAGACTAGTATCTCCTGTGCGGATTTCGCACGACGTTGCAAAATTAGTATATGCGCAGACACAAGTGTATTCTGTATTCTAAAAGCCCAATAGGTCGATGCTTCGACACCACCAGTGAGAGCTAAGGCGCAGGACCGACGACTGTACGTGCTTTCCGAGGCACGGTGGTAAAACACCGCCAACTTCCCAACTTCGGGGCTACTACTGAGAATATTTTAACAGAAAATATTAGCAATCAAACTTGGCCCGACCCGGAACTCGAACCCAGGACCTCAGCATCTGCAGACGTACATGCTAGCCACTAGATCACCGAAGCAGTTCCAACCAGCTTATATAAAAACTAACTAAAATACATCGATTCAACCAAACATCACTTCACGCAAACCGAGCCCACTGCACTGAACAGCCCTTTAACAATCTACTAAATTGATATATAGTTTCCCATGAACATAGTCTTCCCATTTCTAATATCTTATTAAGAGATTCCTTAGCCATGGCTTTCGTTTTCCTTTGACCCTTATTTCTGTTTATGATGGAGATTAAAAAAAATCAACTGAGCTTTCTTTTCCAAGATAATAGGATACGTTTCTCCGCTGTTTAATAAAGCTCGGGATTTATTGTAAGTGAGAAAGGTTTTTTCTAAATATTTTACGTATTAGATACCTTTGAAATAGAATTGGCTTATATATTATATGTTTTGTTTATTTTTGAAGTTATTCTTCTTTTGGCACGTTTGGAAAAAAATATGCGAGTAAAATTTCTACTTTAAAATTTTAAATTTTATTGTAATATGCCTAATATGCCTTATTTATAATTTATCATTACTTTCACAAACAGAGAGTTGTGACATACGGGATGAAATCTTTAGCTATTTTTGTTCGGTTACGCCAAAGAAATATAACATCTTACACACACACGTTTTTTTAATAAAGTACATTGATGGAATGTAATCAGGAGTCTTGGGCAAGAAGTCGATATGCAATCGTTTTGTAAGTTCAATCATTTTGCCATAGAATTATAATATGCCATTCCCATAATACTTTCTTACTGGTTCACATAATACTTTCTTAGATTTACGCGAATATTTGACATCTATATATATAAAAGAAAGTCGTGTTAGTTACACTATTTATAATTCAAGAACGGCTGAACCGATTTGGCTGAAACTTGGTGGGGAGGTAGCTTAGAACCAGGAGACGGACATAGGATACTTTTTAGCCCGTTCGACTGCGTTCCCGTATACAAGACTCAAGAACGGCTGGACCAGTTTTTATGATATTTGAATTATTGGATTTCTCTCATTCCGGAATAGGTTAATACCTAAGTATTAAAACGTCAGAAAAATTAACGAAAAAAATATATTTATATGGCTATTAGCCATATAAATATTTTTTTTTCACTTCACTGGCTAATAACTATTTATATCTATTTAAAACGTACCTAGCGACGAACCCGAGCGAGGCGAGGGTGAGCCGCTAGTTTTAAATAAAACTATCTTTTAGGATTATTTCGCGGATTTATTTTGATTTTTGGTTCCCGACCTTTCGAATGCATTGTATTTTACAATGTCATTCCCATATTTCATTTACTAGTATTTGCCCACGGCTTTTACCTCGCGTAATCTATCCACTTCCCTCTCAGGTACCTAGTTTGTTATAAAGTAGCCTATAAGCCAATAAATAAGCTACGTATAATATGTAAAAATATTGTTTTCGTAATTGGAACGGTACTTTTATATGTTACGCGTTCAAACAAACTGATTATTCAGTTCTATATATTACTAACGACTTAGCTTCGCCTCGCTTTGGTGCGTCCTTCGATACGTTTTAATTTTTTTGAGCGGAACCCTAATTTTTTTTTCTAAAATAAAAGTAACCTAAATTATTCCTTATAACGTCAGCTATCTGCCATCTATAATTTTGTTTAGGTCAAATCTTGCAACTGAATTTTAAAACAGTCATTCTCTACCAATTAATACCAAATTAATACCAATACCAAAAAATAGCGGATTATGTTCTTTTTTCCACCCCCATGATATGGATATCAAATGAAATGATTTCCTGAGAAGAATACTAATAAATACCTAAAAAAAATCTATTAAATCAAACCCATTTATTACATTACACAGTTTATATGATATAAAAGCCTTTAAAAATGTTTTTTTTTATTATTAGTTTATGTTTACGTTTTTATAACAGACAAATTATGAATATTTCAGAATTTGTCTTAAAAAATAACAAAAATGTATTATTATATTTTCGAATAATTGTGGTTTTTAAGAAACGGTGTTAAAACTAAACTTTATTATTTCGACCTTTTATTTTCATATAGATTATACTTGACTGAATATATAATTTTGTTCGTAATTCCCAAAATTATTGTTATTGAATCTTACAGAGGTCGTTTAGATGAGATACTTATGTGGCTTTTAGGCCACGAAAATAACCGCACTCCAAACCCATTAAGGATTTTAGGGTTCGTTGCCACCACTTTACAATGCGGATTAAGGAAACTGTTAGTACTTGTATAAAAATAGTTCTTATTATAACTTTTGGTACTCCAAAGGGTTAATTTTAACTAGTAGTTATATTACAAACACGAGGTTAAATTATTAATTCATTAGTTAATTAAACTGGTTTTGATAAGACTTTTTTAGATATATACATATATTATCTTTATATATATAATTCTTCTGTGAGTGTGTATGTCACTGAACTTCTCTCAAACGACTGGACCGATTTTGATGAAATTTTTTGTGTGTGTTCAAGGGGATCTGGGAATGGTTTAGATTCACAATTTGAATAATAATTTTCATCAAAAAAATTATTAAAAAAAGTTTGACATTTTCAAATTAAAGACGTGTAGACAGGACAACGTCTGTCGGGTCCGCTAGTGTACATATATAGCATCATCGTCAGAGAAGTTAGTGTGAAGAGTTTCTTAATTGTTGCCCTCCATATACGGTCATCGAGTAATCCTCAAACCTTTGATCTGACCGTCCTTAAGTACATTGTACTCGTCCTTTAAAAGTCCTTCAAACTCTTCTCTTGACTCGTATTCCCCTTACTTCTAACGTTTATTTCAATATTAACCTATATTCGTTATGCCACGTGATTGTATTGAAGGCTAAAAATGGTTATACGACGGTGGTCACTAATTTGAATCCTGCGCAAGCTAATATTCATTTTGCTCTCAACTCAGTTCAACTCAAACCTAGTTATTTTGAAAAAAATTACAAATATAAAAGCATTTTCTCGTTTTACATAAAACTGCCTTTTTGGATTTTTTCACAGAATTATTTTGATTATTGGTTTCTGACGTTTCGGAATGTTTTTTTCGAGTATCAAAAATATTTCATATAGGTTTTTAAACTTAATAAGGCTCTCTAAATGATCGCTTATACAGCAACATCAAGACTTTTGCAAAGCGGTATAAATACAAACTTTAATAAAAGTAAACTAAAGCAAGTTTCTTAAAGTTTTGTGTTAAAAAATAAATTTTATTTAGTCTATTCCATGCACAAAAACTGTTTATATTATATTCTTTTAGCCTTTCTCTCGTAATTAAATAGGTTAATATATATTTATATTTTAGAAATAAAAGCTTTTGTATATTTCATATACCTCTAAAACTCAATAACATTATTATAAAATGTCTTACAAAATATTCGAATACTAGCGACTTACCCTCGCTCCGCTTGGATACGATTATAGATAAAATTATGGTATCGTTGATTTTTCTATAGGTATATTTAAAAGATACCTACGATTTTCTAGTATGTTTTTATGTATCTCTAAAGATTTAGCCAGCATTAGCCGTGTAATCGTACGAAAATAGTTTTTTTAACACAACACCGTCTAGGCTCAGTTATTTTTTACAATATAATTACAAATAATAAACACAAACCTTCCTTATTTATCGCCCTTTTTACTAGTGAAAACTGTATGAAAATTCGTTGCTTAGTTTAGAAGAAGTAAGCGGAGAAACAGACAGTCGTAGCCAGCGACTTTGTTTTATACTATGTATAATTTTTTTGTTTTTTTAAATGCATTGATCTCTGGTAGTTACTACTCAAATTGAAATATTTTTTTTTGTATTAAAATGAAATGAAATAGGCTGTTTCTTGAGAAAGGTTATTCGTTATCAAACATCACACTATGATCGTTAAGAGCGGAGCTTTCATACATATGTATGTACATAAATAAGCTACTCAAGCATAGACGCGAGTAAAATCTCTTTTTTTTATATAAGAAATATATAGATTCTAACTCTTATTTAGTATATAACTAACTTCTGCGTTACTTTATTTACGGTCCCATGTAAAATCTCGTGCATTTAATCCTCAAACAGTAAGCTTTGATTTATGTTCGCATAGAAAAATACATCATGCAGAATTTACAAAATGGGAATACGAAAATTCCTTTCACTGAACATATTCTGTTAATTAAATTCAATATTTCCGGTAAATTCCATTCAAAACGTGTACTAATATGTTCTAAATTATTTACTAGGAAATAGGGAATATGGGTGATTTTTTTTTATAAAATAGCTTACATCGTTATAAAATTGTTAAAAATATTAACCTCCAAAAAATTAAAATTTAGTATAAAAAAAATATCATACATTATCAGGTCCAACTATATAGGTATATTAGGAATATATAGTTGGACCTGATAGGTGGCGCTTAGTCTAGATTCAGATTTAGAGGTCCGCCTACCTCTAGTTATTATTGTACAAAAATAAATACAAAGTAGCCATTTTAGTGTTTTCTAACATAATAAGACTGTATAATAGAGTTTAAATTTAATTTTATTTATGCATATATCCTATAACAAGCAGTATAGCACTTAGTTGTAACTTGTAGCCTAACTGCCGTATTTAGTATGCTAACTGCCTTATTAACTCAATTATTATATTAAGTAAATCGTCTATCTAATTAATTAGGATTACAACGTATCAATTTACACGTCAATGTGCTTACTGAGAGTGATGGCTTAGTACTCTTACTAAATCACCTCAGACTAATGCCCGATATCACCAACGTCACCTAAGTTTAAGGGATCCCCTGAGCATGGTTAGGGGGCTGTTAGGGGACAGTTTCTGTTTCACCCACAGTTAGGGGTCACCTAAATATTAAAAGTCCCCCTAAATTTAGGTGCTCGAAATATGGGCTTAAAGACAATCGTAAAACGAAATTTAATTTAGGGGCTAGTTTAGGGGACTTTTAAGCTAGGGATCCCATACGTAGGTGGTAGCTTATGGGTTGTTGGTGAAATCGGGCATAAGTCACCTTCGTGTATAAAGCTTTCAGCGGCGTTAGTTCAATTCCATCGAACATAGTGTTACACGGAAGTGTTAATACAGACCTAACTAAAAAAAACAGCCAGACAAACAGTCAAATAATATATTCTTCATCTTTTTTATACATATATTGTATTTTTTATGTTTTGTGCATAAAGATTTTCTTGTTACTTATTCACATGTAAAATGTACATGGAGCAAGTCTTTTTAAGATAAAAAAATATTATAGGTAAATTCTTAAAAAATATATTTTTCAAAATATTTCCTTAAAAATATATTCAGTAACTTGTTTTTCAAAAATATTTAATATTTCAAATATATAAAACTATGTAGGTTCATTTATTTTTTGGATATTTTAATTTTACACTATATTTTAAATAGCAATATACTATAACAAGGTAATCTCTGAAATACTTTTTTTTATTGCGTCACTTTAAAATAATGCCTTTTACGTGCATTGAACGGTGGCAATCATTTTTATACTAGTTCTTATTCACAGTTTTGCTCATCTGCTAGAGATACAGCGATAAAGAATAGCCTATGTGTTAATTCATACATAACCTTTCTCCATTTTGACTTAACATTTTACAGCGTGACGTAATAAATGATAACTAACCCACTCAGAAATTTTCGTGTTTATATTATCTACTAGCGACTTAGCGACTTAGCGAAAAAGAAAAACAGAAAGATTTTATATTTGGACCAGTTGCAGAATACTTATGCAAGCATACGTAGAACTTTTAACCAAAGTTTCATCACATTTGGATGAATGTTTTAGAAAGGTATAGAGGACAAACAGACAAAGAAACATTCATTTTTATAGATAGATAAGTGTCATTATTATTATTAAGGACATAGGGCGCTACGTAATTGGACTTAATTCACTCCTTCATGAAATTAATAAGGCCAATTTAATTAATTGAGGAAAAGGTCTATTTATTAACTAGTCTTATACCCCATTTTGCTCGTGTAGTTTTTTAATATTATGATATTATTAAAAAAAAATGTGATGCAGTTGTAAAAGGCTGTTTTAAAAGCTAAAGAATTACTATTGTACCTACCTATTTGTGGGAGGTATTGTTTATTAGATAGGTGCTGTCTGTAACAACTATCTAATGCCATTTGAGACATCTAAAACCTTAGTCTCTCCCGTGACCATGATTGCTGTAAAGCATTCGAAACTTCGGGAACCAAAAATCAAAATAAATCCGCGAAAAAATCCGAAAAGGTAGAAGAGAGACAATTCAAACTAAAAAATAAATAAAAATTAAGTGGTTTGTTCTGAGCTTTGATAAATTAATCAGTAAGTAATAAGTACATAATATTTTATATAAATTAAGAAATCTAAACAATTTTACTAACATAGTTATTTCGTATTAAGTACATATTTTGTTATTCTAATAACATGTAAAATGAAAACACTACATCTAATTTATCAACAATAATGTATGTTAAAAAAGCGTTGTTAGTCGTGTTTTGATTCATAGAATTATCATATTATGGTAATATCACGCTATAATTAATTAGCGTTTGAAATACGCCCTCGGGGCTTTATTATAGTTTGAAATATTACTTGTATTTTTGTAAATGTACGACATTGTTACGTTTTCTTTAAGATTTTATGCAGAAAATTTATATGTATGAAGTTCAAAATTTTGTTATAAATCGAAAATTTAGTTGAAAATTTAGTAATAAATGCAAATTAGGTTAGACCATTTTATTTTTATAATGTAGTTCGCATTATTTCTCTTTCTAAAGATCTGCCTTTATTTCTTGCAAATTGATTCTTTCCCTTTATGTAATGGAGTAAAACAAAACATTTTTAATATTAAAATTCCTGTATCTCAAATTAAAATCGTAACAAACGCACAACGTAACCCCGTGCTACGAAACTAAACCAAAACAGGCGTCGCGGGGGGGCGTCGCGACGGCAGCCGGCAGTCGGCCGGCGGACGCCGCGCGCGACGTACGCCCTGCGCCATGTGACCCTGCCGGCGTCCGCTATGACCGAGGGGGCGGGCAGGCCAAGGCCCGCGCCGCCCCGGAAACCTGACTCCTTAACCCTCGCATGGCCCCCCTGGGAAGACCCCCCGCCACCGGCCCCGGAACTGATCAAACCTATGTCCTTAAACTCTACCGACTTCGGCGGATTTTCTCCGTACACGCCACCTGCTCCCATCCAGCCTGACAGGCGTCCGAGAAGACCCCAGAGCGTTGTGTCCCCACGACAGATCCCGCCAGTCCCAAGGAGACCCCATTCGATCGGTTCCGTGGACGATGAGTGGTCGGTGCCCATACTGCAGCCGGTGCCGAGGCGGCCGGTGCCCAATCTCACGTTACCGCGCGCGAATTATAATCTACCGTCCTCGAGAAGTGATTATCAGTTACAAAGGCCAGCTATTATGACGAACGGTTATGGCGCTGTGCCGCCAAATACGTCGCGTAGACTGTCTTTGCCTGGAGTGCAAAATGCGCCTAAGTTATCTGCAACGTTCCATGGGCTCTCTGGGCTCATGGGGCCCACGCCCTCGCTGGGCACCCCTGGCACACCCAGCACACCAGCAGCTGTCAGGGAGGCTGTACGCCATCTGCTGCAGCAGCCAAGAAACGGCTTCCCCATCATGGACCATAAACTCTCCCTCTTCATCGACATACTAGATGCCCAGGAGAAGTTTTCGCAGGTGTGTTATAAGGTATTTCAAGTAAACGTTATATATTAAACCAGTTTTATTTACATCTACTTTAATATAACATGCACAAGTCGTTAGCAGTCTATTTAAAAAGGTCTAAATCCAATTTAAGTCCGGCTCAAAAACGATGTTTACATACACGAGTAGCGCAAGTTTGTTTGCTAAGTGTTGTGGGACTGTTGGAATGGAATAGTGTCTCGAAAATGAAAACTACATGTTGGCGAACAAATATCGAAATCTTCTTTGAGCGTTATTTCACTCAGATAGAGCTCGTGTCTTATATATCATTATAAGTTATTATAGTTTAATGTTATTGTTTAAAACTTTCTCATGTAAAATGTAATAATTTAGTCGAGAAACGTCGACTGTGGAGTTCAGACAAAATTTCAGCACTGTGATGCTTCTTAGTCTTCTTTCAAAAGTTTCGTTCGTCTTAAGTTCGTCGTAATAAGCAAAGTTTGTAATTTAGTATTAAATATATTATAATAGAAATAACTTAACAGAATCAAGCGTATTAAAATTAAGTAAAGGAAGCTAGAAATAGAGCTTTTTTAAATAAAATATGTTAGAAAAAGTAATATTCCCATAAACATAACCCATATACTATTTGAGTTAAGCGAAACAGTGTCAGTCGGTTAAGTATGCGACCCCAGTGAACTCGCTGTAGGCAACTCGCAAAATACTGGCATAGTGTAGCTTTTTTTTTCAACAAAACGCCGCACGTTCCATTCAAAGACTGCGGTGGAAATATGAGTGAAAGATCGGTTTTTATACAGATTGCATGAAATTTAAATAGAAAATAAACTACCTAGTTAAATACCTGAGTCAAATATGTTCGCTTATATTGCGTTGTATGTTAATAATAACTCAATTTTTTGTGCTTTATGTACTTTAAACTTAGTCTGTACAATATTTTTCTATGGAGAAGATTTCTAAAACAGTAATTTTAGACTGTTGTGATTTTTTCAAACTAGTTTCACAATAATGTATGATCACAATTTATATGAATATAAAATATTAAAAAAAAGTATATAGACTACAAAATTACTTCAAAGCAATTATTTCTTTAGGGTGGGAGCTTTTCTTGAAGTATATGATCTTTCAAGTGTATAAACGAAAGGTAATAATTGTAGGTCGAATTCAGGCTTGAGCTACATTTCAATCGGTACAATAGATGCAAAGTTTGAGCTAGCTGTTCTATCCTTATAACTCATGTGTGTAAAAGTTAGTAAAGTAAAGAAAAAAGATACGCAGGCAATGTCGTAGATTTTATCTATCTATATATTATATGGATCTAGTATAAAAAAAACCCATTCATAGGGTATATATTTACATATATTATGATTAAGGATCTTAGAAAATAACAAAAATAAAGTAAAAAAAGTTTTTCTTGATATTTAAACTTTACAATAACATATTAGTACAAAAACACAGTACAAAATACAGTACAAATAAAACGTTAAAACGTTCGATACTTTGCAGACGAGAAATTCGCATAATATTATTGATATGAACAGCACTTCTGTTCCATTTCCTTTCAATGTTTAATTTTTCAGTATTACTTACATTCGAATAACTTTAATACACAAAAATATTTTTCTGTAATAATAAATGAGGCAGTGGTAGCTCAGTGATAACTCGCTCGCTTTGGAAACCGAGCGAAACGGGTTCGAATCCCGGATCTTGCATTTCTGATATTTTCATGTGCAAATCATTTCCAACAGGATTACCACTTGTCTTACGGCGAAGAAAAGCTTCCGTATTTGAGAAATCTCTCCACTAATTTACTTGTAATTACTGTAATACTAGTCGTTTATCGTTGTTTCACGCGCATTTTCTAGTGATTTCTATAATAAATTCTACTATCTTTTTACCGCGATTGCACAATTTAAAACCCTGTATCTATTATCTAGATTTCTATACCTATCAATAGTAATAGTTATAAAGTTAAAACCTATATAGCATAGACATGAAAAAATATAAATATAAATAAAATCGAGAAAACATAATTAATTTAAATATTTTTTTAATGTATGTACATGTAGTGTAGTGGTAATAATTAAAATAGTGGTTTTCTTAAAATATTTCATTCGGTTCGTTCTAGATACGTTAGTTTAATCCCTGTATTTGCTTATCCAGTCAAGTCAGTTAATCAGTCGAGCAGTAGTCAACATTTAGAAAACTAGATATATAGCTAAATTAAAATAATTCTATGATGAATTGAAATAATTTCCATGGCATTGGTAAAGCCATTTTCTTCATTATTAATAGTTTTCAAGCATCCATACTTATATGTATGTAACATAAGATTCCTTATGTACAATACCTATAAATATGTATGTACATAAACTAAAGGGTATCCTTAAATTAAATGATAGACAGAGTGTCTCATTGTGACACAACTTGACAAGATTTATCAATATATGAAGTTATATAATTGAAAATTAGTTATCGTTTTGACATTAGAATATCTAACACGGTGACCAGAGTTAATTTTTAAGTTTGATATTACGGCTAAGCGCCTACACAGATAAATAAGCAAACAATGCGCTTCGACAGTGAGTGACAAAATCAATGTCTAACACAGGCGTTAATATAGGGAGTAAAGTAAGATTTTAACATTAAATAAATAAATATGTTAGGACATTAACACACCGCACCATCTAGTTCCATGGTAAGCTACGAGGCTTGTGTTATGGATACCAGGTAGTTAATACATTACACTTAAATAACTTTAAATACATACATATTATAAATATAAACACCCATGATAAGAGTACAAATATTTGTGCTCATTACACAAATGAATTGCTGACTCGAACCAGCAATCGCTGGCACAGCAAGTAGGGTCACTATAAACTAAGCTAAACGTGTCGTCATAAACATTATAGCTAAATTGTTATGACTACATACACTTAGAAATGAAAATGACAGTATACCAAAGCCTTATTTATATTTGAAATCCATTCCATTACAACGTAGTATTTAATTAACGTCAAACGTTAACACTTGTCAAAGTGAACAAGTCTCCATGGTAATTATAATTGTAAAATTCTAAATTATATTGTATTATTATGAAAAGTGATATTAGTATGATGGACGTTCACGAGCTTTAAACAAAAAAAAAAACAAATATTATATATAACACGTTTTCGCTCTTTTCCTATACTTGCATCACCCATGGGATCTACATCCGGGATAAATATATGTATGTATTTGTCTCTATTACATAAACTTATTCTATCTAAAGAATCGCGGTGATTTTTTGTGTAAGAAGGGCAAATTTAAGAAAGAATTCAGTGAGTATATAACATAAACATGATATACATTTTGAAAGTTTCATAATATTTTTAAAATTTAACTTTTTTAATATAAATATCAATTATTTATAGGATTTAATTAAAATTATAACATTATCTTAAGGTGCGACTTCGATTTCTATACGAAGTTAATTTTATTGGTTACTAGCAACTTATTTTCATTTACCTCGGGTGCGTCCCTAGGCTTGAATGACTTAGGAATGCATAGAAGACAAACTTCTAAAGAAAAGTTTCTTTTTTGGGCCAGTAACATTCCCAGGCTTATACAGAATAATCCACCAGAGTTTCATCACAATCGGACCAATGGCTTAGGAACGCATAGAGGACAAACATACGAACATTCATTTTTATTTATACAATAATAAATTAAGAAGAAACAGCTAGAGAAAGAATGTTACAACTTTTTAGGTTGTTTTTCATTCTTTCAATTACAATTCTACGACACCTCTACACCCTTGAGATTATATCATGCATAATTGTATACGTTCATATATTTAGCTCAAAGTTAGGTTCTAGTTGTGAAGTAAATCGCTGTAAAATATTATAAATTCTGCAGAACTGTGAAACTCCGCATACTTTCTAACTCGGGATTCGAACACGGGACTATTTGCATTGTTTGCTGAAGTCACTGGCAATTTCCAACTCTCTGGATAAAGTTCGGCATAATTGTTATTTAATTAAGTCGAATTTCCACTGAGGTAAAACAAATGTAATTGGGTCGAATCAAAAGAATTAAGCGATTTTTTGCAGAAAGTCTGTAAGCTTAAGGACTATTAATATATTTACTGCTTTTATTACCAACCTTGCAAAATTATAGTAGAGTTTGGACAAACAGTAAGGAATTCAAAATTTCAAGTCAGCCATCATTACATAATATTTATATAAGGATGAATTAGGTTAGTTATTAAATAAAAAATTAAAGAAAAATAAAATTGTAAGGCAATTCTATGTTTTTTTATTTATTTTTCCAAATATTTATATAATTTTGATCTTTTGAGACATGGAAATCCCACGAATTTATCCGGAACCTCGAGAACAAAAAACTATAATGAAAACGTGAAAAAAAAAAGGTTTATTTAAAATTTCATATATTCCCATTAATCTAAGAAATTATAAGACTGGGTTACCCTAAACAGGAAATTGTCAAGACCCATAAAAAAATTCATGCACAATCGAAACAATTTTGAAAATTAAACACTAACAATTCAATATCTGCATCTCCTTGCCTCTGAATCGTAAAACGAAATTCATCACAGAAAGTATTCCGGCTTCACAATGTTGCGATCCCATTAAAAAATATGATTTCGCTAAAACACACTTACCCAAAGAGGGGGCTTCCCCCCACGGCATTGTACTGGATCTCAGTATCACTTGACCTCATTCTTGTAATACCTTTTGTTTCAATATGAAAAATCTGAAATCTGAGGATCGGGATGAAGGAAGCTCGTACAAAATGCTATATTCCATTCATTTTTGGGCTTTGTTTTAATATTAGTTGTTCTCTTTTATGTGAAGCCGATGTGTTGAGTATATTCTAAGCGGTAATAAAATAGGCTATTTTTGTTATTGCGGAAGAAAATTATAAATTAACACAATAGTGATAAAAATTGTTGATTTTAATTACATACTCGTACAAAAACACACGTCTTTCTAATACAGAAGTAAAACAAGTTTGTATGTTCCATATGTATGTATGATACACCTCTATATATATGTGGTATACCTTTGAAACTACAATTTCAGTATTAAAAGTTTTATATTTTATTTTGTTTGTTTCTCTAAATCCACAGCTCTGTCCGCATACAAAGATAAAAATATAAAACCTAAATCTTCGTCATCATTACATAATATTATTAATAAGAATGTTTTGCCGCGCTGAGTTTGCTTGTTTAGGCTAATCTCAATTTTTTTAAACAATTTAAAAAAAAACTTTTCACCTCGATCGAAGGGTTTATCTAGAAAGGCTATCTATAATTTAAGAAAATTTTGTGAAAATAATCTAACGGTATGATGATACATATTTGAGAACTTAGTCGAAAAATATCGGTCATTCTGAAAGCTGGCGAAATATTTCGAATATTAAGATCATCAATGCATTAGCTACTCATTTTTTTTCACTTGACTAAAACTGTACTATGCGCCGTAAGCCTATATATTTTTTCATGTAGCGAGCAAAGTCACTGACAAAAGCTCGTATGTAAAGTTAGTCGACCCCATTACTATTTTATTAAAGGCGGAAACATACATAATATTTTTTAACTTTTTGTTAGTATTCGGAAATGGGGTATATGAGAGATATTAAAACCTTCATGTTTAATATTTTAAAAGCCAGACTTTAAATAAAAAATGATCTATAAAACCTCCATTTCGTATTTAAACAACTTTTTAACGATACCCAGCCGGGGTGTGCGAAGATCATATTTTTATTCCCACTCCAATCTTTCTTTCGATAAAAATATTATATTGAAAAATCATGTAAAAACCAAAATGTTAGTACAAAAACATTTAAATAGATATACTATGAAGGTTTTAATAAAAGTATTATCCTACTTCCTACTAATATTATAAAATATGCGACAGTTTGTGAGGATGTATGTATGTCTGGATGTCTGAATGCATATGTAGATGTATACATGTTTATTATTCTTTTACGCAAAAACTCCGGAATGGAATTTAATGAAACTTTACAATAATATAGCTCATACATCAGAATAACACATAGGCTACTTTATATCCCGGAAAAATGTACGGTTCCCGTGGGATAGAATAAGTCAAAAATAATATCAATAGTAATTGCTTAGTCAAAAATAAGTAAATTGTACTTTGACATTTAACTATCATAAGAATATTATCCGCATTATTTTTCGAAGCCATTGACAAAAAAATTGAATTGAAATATCCATACTATTAATTTAAATGTGAGAGTAACTGTTATCTTTTAGCACCAAAATCTTTGAACATATTTCGATAAAATTTCGAAAGGACATGAATTGCATCCTGGGATGGATGAAAACTACCTTTTCTTCCTCGTCCCATTTACCACACGAGCGAATGTTTCAATATTTTTTGAATGTTAATTTTTGTTAGTTTGACATACTGTTTATATATCCCTCAAATATGACCGATAATCAACGGATAACAGAAAGGTTTATATATAAAACTAGCGAATCACCCTCACTCCACTCGGGTTCGCCCCTCGTTGCGTTTTAACCTTTAGTATAGATTTCTCAGAGACAAGACGACACGCTTGGCTCAGTTTGTAGTAACCCTACTTTCTGTGCCAGCGGTCGCGGGTTTGAGTCCCGCTGGGGGCATTCATTTGTGTGATGACGAATGTTTGTACTCCAGTCATGGGTGTTTATATTTATAATATGTATGTATTTAAAGTTAAATAATATGTGTAGTGTATCAACTATCTGGTATCCATAACACAACCTCGTAGCTTACCATGGAACTAGATGGCGCTGTGTGTTAATGTCCCAACGTATTTATTTAAGATATTTTCCCGCAGTAAAAAGTATCCTATATGTTGACTCGAATAACCAGCTATCATTATAATTTAATCAAAATCGGTCCAATGGTTTCGTCATGATGCGTTCACAGACAGACTGACAAAAAATTTAAAAATTCTAGATTCGGCGTTTGTGTTGATAATAATGAATATTTCAATAAGATTTTCAAAAAAAAATTAATGTATAGATTCGACTCAGTTAGAATTTTATTATATATGTATTTTATTATATGTATATATAAATGGCCTCCCTAAATAAATTAGGGATGACGGCGATATTAACATTTACAATGTGGTTATATTATTTTAAATTCAGACCTACGGAGAAGTCAATATTGAGACGCTAGTAACAGTTTAAAGGTAGGGTATCTAAAGGCTCAAGACCAAAGTTTAGCGTCTCCCAAGTAGTATTCATTGTGGTTTTTTTCTCTCATAAATATATTTTTTTATTAGGCACACGGTCTACTTTCAGAATGTGTAAAGAAAAGATCATATCGAATGACATATTTTTTTTCGTTATTGTAGGGCGGAAATGAGGCCTTATCGATACACTTCCTTTCATGTTAAAACTCAAGTACCCGATTTTAACTGCTGGTAAGTTATTCAGACCTTCGTGACATGATTAAATATATAACTGCCTTGATGGTGTTAGCTAGATTAGTGCTAGCATGTACGGCTGCACATCCGGAGGCCTTGGGTTCGAGTCTGGATCGGGCCAAGTTTAGTTATTGAGTCTTTCTGTTTAGTAAGCCTCAGTAACAGCCCGGAGTTGGGAAGTTGGCGGTGTTTCACCCGCGGGCCTCGAAGAGCACGTAAAACCGTCGGTCTGAATTATAATATCTCCTGCGCAGATGGCTAATCTCAATGAGATTAGCCGCCGTTGCCGAAATCAGTCGGGAGGACATTATTATTAAATACGTTTTGGTTCCAGTTTTCGAGAATTGTTTTAAAAAGCACACGAGTAAAGCTGGGTCACGATACTTGTATATAAAATAAAAATCTAAAGGAAATGTTAGAAAAACAAGATGACAGGGAGAAGTAAAAAGAATTATATTATCGAAGCGTTGTATTGCCTTACACGACCGCCTCCAGTGCTTGCGACAATTAGCTGAGTGTGCTGCTCTTTACAGTATACGATATTTGAAAATATTTTCCTTCTTTTATAGATTTTATTTTGAAAATATATTTATGTGCCAGTTTTGTATAAATAATATGTTTCTGTACTCAATTGTAAGACAAAAATATAATATTAAAATTCATATTTTATATTACCACATTGTTTTCATTACTAGCGACTTCTTTGCTTCGGTCGGGTACGTCCCTAGGTACGTTTTAATTTTTTTGAGTAGTATCCTGTTTATTTTCTAAAGTAATTTAGGATCGAAAGTTACTCCTTATAACATCAGCTATCTGTCACTGAAATTCTCCTTAAAATCAATCCAGCCGTTTCGGAGATTAGATGAAATATACAGACAGACAACATTGTTTTTAAATTGTTTCTTATTAGTACATAAATTCATACGCATTTAGTAAATAGCTGTTATTTTGACATTACAAACAGATACTTCAATTTTATTTATTTGTATAGAGTATATTAAAACTTTGGCTTTCTAAATAACTATTTAATTGTAAAAGTAATCTAACTACTTAAAAACTGTTAAGTCAGAGTAGCTAATATGAACTTAAACATAGTCTAACTTCTAATACCTTAATCTAACCGTTGTATTATGCATTCCACGTACGCTATTCAATAATGGACACTTACATTCTGAGCCCACTTTACGACATTGGAAATCCTTTAAGAGGCTATTACAAACCGCATTAAACAATAAATATAGAGTGTAGAAAAATAATTATTTAAAACTAGCGACTCACCCTCGCTTTGCTCGGGTTCGTCCCTAGGTACGTTTTAAATTAAAATGGATATAGTATGTTATCCTTAAGAGATAGACATACGCCATTGCGGACTTTTCTGTAGACCTATATAAGATACGCAATACCACCATACATTATTTTGTTATATCTCAAAGGGTTTATTTAGGCAGCGTTTTCGTTGAAAGGTCCCAGACGGCTTATTTTTTTCCGACACCTCCAACAAATATCGTTATATTTTAGCCAATTTATACAAAAACTTAACAAATTATTTACTAAAACCATGTTCTTGAATCACTCTATCTATTAAAAAAACTGCATCAAAATCCATTGCGTAGTTTTAAAGATCTAAGCATACGAAGCTACTTTGTTTTATACTATGTAGTGATATGTATAACTTATATACATATATGTATGTACGTACATATGTTCTACGCAAATTAGTATAAAGTCACAATTAATGAATAGCTGTAATTATAAATGAAAATTTTGAATAAATCTCTGCCCTGTAACTATGATTGCGGTAAAACATTCGAAATGTCAGGAATCAAAAATCAAAATAAAACCGCGAAAAAATCCCAAAAGTTAGTTTTATTTCAAACTAGCAGATCCTGCTGCTTCTCCAACGTTCAAACTTCCGATATAAACATCAATTTTACGATAATGTATGGAAGTCAGCTCGATTTGTTGACATTTATGATTACTGCTCCGCCCCCTTCTGTAGTAGCATGATGATATATTGCCTTTCTCAATAACCGGAATATCTAATGCAAAAAGAACTTTTTAAAACGGGTTATTGGTTCCTGAGATTAGCACGTTAAAAAAGACAAACAAACAAACTCTACGTCTGTAGAATAATAGTATAGGCGTCAACTATTCGCGTAAATCTAAGAAAGTATTATCAGAAAATTGTTCTTATTATGTAAGTTTATTAATATTAAAGATATAAATACAATATATAGCACATTATCTAGAGTAATTGACGATACTGCTCCTCATGTAGCCGGATATTTAGGTCAAACTTTACTCTAGCGAGCCACGTAAGGGCCCATGTTAGAAATAATTGGTAAGGTTGCCGCCATCGAAATCGATGTGGAAGACATATATACATATACATAAAATATAATAAAAGATTTTTTATATAAAGTGATCAATCTATTCATGAATAATACGTAAAAACGTACGTATATTTTTAAACACAATAAAATTAAATGATATACGAAAATCTCTATCTATTAGGGACTGATATCGATTGTAGAAATCAACTAATTGAAGCCTATATTTATTTTATTGACGATTTTTACTTCAACCCGATATAGTTGTGATCGTATCGTTACAGTCTCGCGTTTTGTAACTATATTTAACAAGGCGACTAGCATTTGCTTTATTTTGTTTTCTACGACTTAAAATTAGTAGGTGCACTCGGTTGCATTTTGTGGTACGTATTTTTTTAGAAGGCCTTTTATTTGGTTTGTTTTCTTTCTTAAGTGAATTAGAATTAAGAGGAAAGAATGCAGGGGAATATTTTAAAATTACTTTGTTTCGAGTGTGTAGATTTGTAATAGGTATGTATTTAAAGTTATACATATTATATGTGTAGTGTATCAACTATCTGGTATCCATAACACAGGCCTCGTAGCATACCATAGAACTAGGTGGTTCTGTGTGTTAATGTTCCAACATATTTATTATATTATATTTATTTACGAGTAAACTGCGACTTCAAATTACCGATCCGTTTATATTTTCTTAATTGTTTTATGCGGCAACATTTATTTGTCATTTTCCTGATTCCGCGTACCAGGACTTGATGAGAAGTATTTTTATTTACGAATGACCCACACGGTACAACAAAAATAAAAGTTAATTTAACTGTGAGTAGTTCAACGTCGTTGCCTTAAAAAATCATCAGGCGCTCGAACTTTCTTAATAATATTTATTTCATAGCTCACCATACATAATATGTTGCACTTATTAAAAAAATATTATAAACATAAATTCATTATGAATTATAAATATTAAATAAGATTTATAAAACAAATTCTATAAAGCTCGCACCCACCATTCATAGAGTAAACAAACCCCTTAAACTTCGATCAAAATACTACGTTGATCGAAGCCCTTAAACAATTTATGGAACTGAACTACTCAGGTGTATTTTAGAACAACAATCTTTTCGAACTTTTTCGCGGATTTATTTCGATTATTGGTTCCCGCCGTTTCACGGTCTCATGTGACCATGATGGCTGTAAAGCACTCGAAACGTCGGAGACCAAAAAAAAAAAAACCCGCAAAAAAATTCGAAAAGATAGTTTTAGTTAAAATGTCAAATATTCACATAATACTAAGAAAGTTTTACTTAGAAGCAGTACTATAATATCCAAAACCTTTGAGGCTTGAAAATCTTTCTTGGTTATTTTATCTAAAAAATATTTTCCATGAATTTAAAAATGTTGGACACTGAAGCACTTTTCACCGCACTTAATATTTTAAGTAGCACAGAATTTTTTCTAGAAAGCTATCTCCTGTGGAGCAATTAAGCGTATCTATTTAATAAAACCTGAAAGCTGGTACTAAATAAATTCCATCGTTCATAAAGTAGAATAAATTATAATTTACATCTCTTATCTTTATTATTAAATCGATGGCTGCAAATTCTTTAGTTTTTTAAAGACTTATATTATAGTAGTTAGTTTTTGTCAGCAGTTTTGCCCGCATTGTTATCTTATCGAGGATTAATGTAGCCTATGACGTTCCCATGATGCAATTTATGATCTTGTCAAGTTTCATCGAAATCTGTTTACCGCACAACAAACAGACAGATTTACTGTCACATAATATTAGAGTAAACTAGTAACATGCTTTGGCTTTGCACAGGATTTTTTGACCTATTTCCACAAAAAGGGACTTGTTTGAATTGCCTCAAAGCTAACTGTTAAAAGATTTTTTAATTAATAGGGTAGTCCCAAATGAAAATTTAAATTTACCCCTATTTTAAAGTCAATGTACCTTGTCATCAATTAAAAAAAAAGAATATCGCATAAAAATCACTTAAGACAGAGGGATGAAAAATAGACTGTGGTAGGTACTGTCTTCATGAAAAAAAATTTATTAGAGTGCCACCTTTGGTACGTTGATGGTATTATGTCAGGATCCTTCATTGGTATGTATGCAATAACTTAAAATTTCAAACTAATTGGTCGAATGGTGCAGAAATATAAATATAGGTATAACTCAGACTCAGGAATAATATGAATTGAGTGTAACAAAACTAAACATGAAGCCAAACAATAATGTTTTATAATAGTATACAAATGAAAATTTGTCTAAGTGTTGGTATGTTAATAAATGAAAATATTATCGGATTTTATTATAGTAAAGAAAAAATAAATAAATAATAGTATAAAACGAGAGAACTAATGTTTAAAAATACAAAATAATATGATATTATTTTTTTATTAATCATATTTTATTAGCAAAAAATGTATTTTAAATTTAATAATACATATATAAAATTTCGCTTATTCCTAAAAAAAGTAAACGATCTGTATGGAAAAGTTGAGAATGGTAGCATAAACAGCGAACCACGCTACTATTTTTGACTTCCACATTTATTTTGGTATTCTATATAATTCTTTAGTCTGAGACATATAATCATACATTCATTTCTTATGCATACAAATGAAGATAAAGTAATTCTACTGTTTAAGGTAAAATTGTTCTAATTTAACTTTGACCTCCGCCGTCGAGGTAAAACCTAAATGAGTGCGTGTAACCTCTACGCGCGGTTGATATAAAATTTTTTTGGCGTTGTGGCAGATACCGCAATTAAATTAAAAATTAAAACAATTCAAAATATAAATTATTATAATAATATTTAAAAAATAATTAGTATTAATATATTAATTTTTATAATTAATAATTATTATAAAATTGTTAATAATAAATATTATATATTTTTATAAATAATAATGATTATTATATTTTTTTAATTATTATTAGTAATATTTAACTCTCACTTCCGCGACACTAAATTTTCCAATGACTTACCCCTCAGTCACGCCTAAAGAACTTTTACTTCGAAAATCCACAGAATTTTCTTAAAATTAAGTAAAGTTTAGCTATAGACAAAAGTTTGTACAAATCTAGCCTAGCATTAAATCACAAAGTTTACAAATATATTCCATGAAATACATAACATTCACTGTATTTTTCGTGTCAATATAATTTCAAAGCCATTTGGGAAACGAGCTAGTAAACAGTAACAGAGCGAAAAACTCAGTTTCACCGTAAATATAACTTCTGTGGCCGAAGCGATATTAATTTTCTCACAATTGCTACGGTTACTCGTGAGTCGTGCCTTTCTATCCGACATTAAACCGTACAAAAACATCTTTCTCTTTTAATTATGTCTGTTTTCATTGTTACTTTTGTATATTGTATATTATTCATAACCGACTGTCTAAGAATGAGAGGTAGTGTCTTCGTAATACTCTCTTAGGTTTACGCGAATATTTGACATTTTAAATAAAACTATCTTTCCGCATTTTCGACGATTCGAATGCTTATAATGCGGAAAGATTCTCCCGTAACCATGGTTGCTGTAAATTTTAAAGCATTCGAAGCTTCGGGAATTAAAAATCAAAATAAATCCATGAGAAAATCCGAAAAGATTTATATACAAAGAAAGGTATTTTTATTAATAGTTATATTATTATTTAGCTATTGTGACTATCCCTCAGCTACGCGTTAATGCGAGAGTGATTAAGTCATAGTTGGTTGAAGATTGTCGGACATCAAATGTCTTTTGAGGACTAGTTCGTTTCTCTCAGACATACAGGTTTCCTAGTTATACTTTTCCTTGACCGTAACTCTGTACTCAGACTTACCCTTCTGGAGCTTTTCTGGAATCGAAATAATTTATTAGTCAAATTCTCTTCCAGAATGGTAACCTATATAGGTACCATTGAATCATTTATTTAATTCAAACTACAACAATACCACTTATCTTACGGTGAAGGAAAACATCGTGAGTAAACATGCATGCCTGAGATAACGTAGCAAGTTTTCGAAAGACACGTGAAGTCCGTCAACCCGCACTTGGCCAGCGTGGTGGAATATAGCTTAATTCCCAGGCCCGTGCCCAACAGTGGAACGCTAAAAAGGGCTGAATGTGTATATATATACACACATTCATATATATATTTATATTATTTTATTTATTTAATTATGTAATGAATGGTTATAATTCAAATATTCAAACAGCATACGTCATACATAACCATTATTAAATTATGGTTTTTCAATAATTGACAAATATTGTATGCTCCTTATAATCATTTATTGATGTAAAATTCAGCCTATAGTACAATATACATTTTTAAATTTCCTTACACACAACCTGCGTCCTCTTTCACTTTTTATCAACAACCCACCTTAATTTTGTCATTATACCCTCATATTTTATTAATGTCAAAATTTATAATTTACTAGCATTCCCCGCGGCTCCGCCCGCGTTTATATAACCAAAACCAAATTTTTAGGTTTTATATATTAGTATACTCGTATTCGTATATTAGTTGACCTGGATAACCAGCTATTACCATACCAAATTTCTTCAAAATCCCTCCAGTGATTTTTCTGTGATGCGGTCACAGACAGACAGACAAAAATTCTTAAAACTATAGGTTCAGCCTCTGTTAGCGATAATAATGTGTATTTCAATAAGATTTTCCAAAAAATATTAAAGCACAGATAGAGATTGTCTTTTGATAATTTGAACACGGGCGGGGCCGCGGGTAATTTTGTAGTAATTCTAAAAAAATCATAGAAAGGTCGAATTTGTACATTAAATTTTTTTGGAATTAAAACTACGTGTTTTAAAGACACATGGCGACATCTATTGACAAATATCTAAATAATACAAAAATAAATATTCATTAAAATAACTTTTTTAATGAATAAAATAGTGCAATTGACATACTTTTTCAAGATTAGCTATTTTTAATACTTTTTGATAAATTTAGTAAGTTAACTTGCTTAAATCTATATAGTATCATCGTTTTTTTATTCTAACCAGTTTATGTATTTTTTTTTTCAGAAATGAGATATTTTTCTGCGGTAAAAAGTATCCTATATGTTGACCCGGATAATCAGCTATGACCATACGAAATTTCATCAAAATCCGTCCTGTAGTTTTTCTGTGATGCGGTAACAGACAGACAGACAGACCAAAATTCTAAAAACTATAGATTCGGCCTCTGTATCGATAATAATGTCTATTTCAATAAGATTTTCTAAAAAATATTTAATGTACAGATTTGACTTAGTTAGAATTTTTACATATGTATAGATAATCATTGCTACCATCAAATTTATTAGAATCAATATTATAAAAATGAGTAATAATAAATAATAAATAGTGTCGTTAACACTATTATACTTTTCGTTCAGTTTTCGTAAACTCGATTTTTCTTATAAAAATAAGATTATAATAGAAATATCGTACTTATATTCAAATATACTTAGCTACATTATCTCAAACACTGGCTATCTGTTGAAAACCTTTTGAGGGAACCTTTTCGATTTCCTTCGCATTTTCTTTATCGGATCTATATTATGAAGGGTTGACAGGCTCCACCAATATTCTTGTATAAATCAAAAATTGAAGCAAATATTCACTTATTTTTTCCATATTATGTACTTCGTTTTAATTTATTCTTGTCGCTTTGTATTTGGAAATTTCATTTAACAATAAATACGGAATAAGAAGCATTTACGATATAATTTATATTTGTTTAGTAAAATTGCTTTGTAAAGCTATGTAATAATTTGAATTATTGTATAACTTTTGTTGGTAGACTTATAAATAATTTGTCGTAATTGGGACGTCCAAATCCTTAGTCTCTCCCGTGACCATGTTTGCTGTAAAGCAGTCGAAACGTTGGGGGGGGGGGGGGGGGGGATTAAAACAAAAGACCGTGACAATAAAAAAAATGAAGTAGTGAAGTAGGTATTGAATTAAAATAAAATTATCATAGTTATTTTCAAAAAAACAACCAGTATTGGCTTAAATATATTATTATTAAATAACACAACCCAAATTTTGTGAATCAATGAATTTCTTAACTTTAGATAGTTTTATTAATAATAATCTAATTTATGTAATATTCTCTTTTTGCTCTGCCATTATTTTGTGCCTTTTATCACTAATTACGTCTAATTTTACTCCTTTCAAGACCCCTTTTAAACCGCTCCTCTTTTAATTGAATTTCTTCAAAATCTTTAACAGAACGCAAGAGTGTAATATTTTATAAACACTATAAAACAAAAAAGAGCTCAAATCAAAGCACCGACAAAATGTCTATAGTGTGTTATATACAAGAATTAAAAAAAAACCTTCAAGAAGAGGAATTACTATAAATAAGGTGTTTTTTTAAGCTGCTGAAGTAATTTTCTCACCAACAGCAATAACTAGGTGAATTTCTAGAAATCTCCCTCTCTCCCTCTCTCTTGATTAATATAAAGTGCTCTACATAATATATAATATGTTACTTATATTACATGTAACTAGCTTTTGCCGGCGCTTCCGCTCGGTTGCAGGGTATATCAATAAAAAGTACTTACTTATCTATACTAATAATATACAGAGGCAGAGTTTGTTTGTTTGTTTGTTTGTTTGTTTGTTTAAACGCGCTAAACACAGGACCTACTAATCCTTAGGAAAGGAAGGCTATACTTATATTATATAATATATAGTCTATCTATTCCATACTAACTGTTAAAACGTACCTAAGGATGAGTCGTTCGTCCATTATTACGTGTAATTTCACTTAAATGCTGAAAATTACTGTGTGAGTAACACGGATGCCATGACTTTATCAAATACGCTAGCGACTCATCCCTCGCTAGACACAAGCTTGCTTTCCAATACAAACCTTCATTCCCATTTTCACCCCACTTAAGGGATGATTTCCGGGATAAAAAGTATCCTATGTCCTTCCCAGGGTCTAAACTATCTCCTTACTGAATTTTATCTAAATCGTTCAGTATATCCAGACTTAAAAAACTTTACCTCTTTATAATATTAGTATAGATTGATTAAAACAAAACTTGAATTATTATAACTTTGGCCGGATTTTTTGTCTCTATTTTAATTTGAGAAGATGATTATTTTCAAATAAATACCTACTGTGTGGAAATACATATTTACATACATATAAAAATAAAAAAAATCTTACAAAAATAATAGTATCACAGAACTCTCTTTCAAAGGGTAACATTCAATTATATTCTAAAAGATCTTTCCATTTTCTATGAAAAGCTGGCAATTACGTGCATTTATTCAATTTCTAAGGTCTTCGGGTCGAAACGCTTCTGTTAAATATAGTATTGTGTTGGTGTGGAAATGTTATTTCATTTCCGACAACCTTGCATCTCAATAGTAGCAATAGGTTTATTGTTCAACAAGTGCAAGTTCTGAATGAAACTGAAATCTTTAAATAATATGTAACATTGTTCTTAGTTATTGGGAATCCTTTGATGTGAAACATAAAGAAAATACTCTGTAGTATTGTCTAATGTGTATTCAGCCCTTTTTAACGTCCCATTGCTGGGCCCATCTCTGCCTTTTCTAGGAGGGTCAAAACATAGACCACCACTATGCCATAGTGCAGGTTGGCGGACTTCTTTCGAAAACTCGTTAGGTTCTCTGAAACATACATAGAGGCTTTGTTACGATGTTTTCCTTTAACGTAAGAAGAACTGTAATTTTGTTGAAAGTGCTTCGCACATGAGAGTATCAGTGCGAGAACTGGCTTTGAACCCACTTCACTTGGTATTTGCAACACGCTATCACTAGTCTACCACTGCACCATATAGCCCTTTTCTATAAACTATATCTATATAAAATGTCGCCAATCTGTAGCGGTCGTTTTAACCACAAAGCTCTTAAAATAGAGAGAAAAAAAACATTGGCAAAAATTTAGAGTCAAATAGGAAAACGTGCAAACTTACAATATTCTGTTACTTACTTTAATAATTTTAAAGATCAAGATAAGACAACATCATTTATCTAATTTTGGTCCATCTTTCTTATAGATTTAAAAAACCCGTGACAGTTTTTATTGGCCTGAAGAATTTCGCGTTCAAACATTACAGTCGAGTACACAAATTGAAAGCGCATTAGTCTCACTGACATCTCCGTTAAACTTGTTTACAAGGTAATTTGTTACCTCACAATTTTTACCTGATGTTGTTTTTTATTTCAAATGGCAGTTTTATGAAGAACTAGCAACTTATCCTCGGTTCGTTTGAATGCGTCTTCTTGGTACGTGGATTTTTTCCACTATTACATGGATTTTATTCGATTGCGCGGAACTCTTATTCTTCTTTCTAAAATAAAAGTAGCGTAAGTTACTCCTTATAGCATCTACCAGTAAAATTCTCTTCAAAATAGGTCCAGCCGTTTCAGAGATTAGCTGGAACAAACAGAAATTACTATTTATTTTTAATTTCAAAGAAGTACAGATTCGGCCTCTGAATCGATAATAATGACTATTTCAATAAGATTTACCAAAAAATATTTAATTTACAGATTCGACTGAGATAGCATTTTATTATAATTTTATAGATAAAAAAACATAAAAATAGTTTGAAATTAAAAAGTTTGCAAAATTTCGTAAAGTAAATTACAAAACACAGGAACCAGGTCGACAGTTCGTCGCTTACAAAAAAGGAAAGCTTTTTAATAAACGGTTCTACGGTGAGTTTACACCATTTAACGCGTCATTAGCTGCACGAATAATTTTTACTAATTACTTCGAACAAAATTTTAAAAAGCTTTTAGAAAAAGAGGGTTTTTTTAAGATACATATATATATATATATATATATATATATATATATATATATATATATGTGTACGTATATACTAGCGACTCTCCCGATTATATGTATGTGTCGATATACTGCTTGAGATTTCGCATGATATATAAAAACTTTGCAGAACAGAAAAATAAGTGTGAATAACACGTTTATTCTCAAATTCTGTGACATTTCTAATCGTTTATAGGAAAAAAACGTCTTATACATGAATCTTTCATTATTGAATGACATTCATAATTTCAATTTAAAAATTTCTCGAATGTAAAAAAAGTTTGGACAAACGGAGTTGAATCTAAAAGATATTCTTTTAATACTTGAACAGTTTCGCTGAGCAAAGTTCATTTTTCTATTATATTTGTAAAGTTAAATTCCATTGAGGGATTTCTTTAAATGCAGATGGATTTTTGTATTTCGGTGTAACCTTTGCTATTTATAATATTTACTGTTTAGAGTGTTGTATGTATGTTCGTATTTGAAAAAATAAAAACTAAAAAGAAATTATGTATTTAATTAGCTATTAATTGGAAGTTTGTATATACAAATGTCTATAGTGGCTAGCATGTATGGCTGCAGATCCGGAGGTCCTGGGTTCGAGTCCTGTTGAGTTTAGCTATTGACTTTATCTGTCAAGTAACTTTCAGTAAAAGCTCGAAGTTAAAAAGTTGGCGGTCCTGCGCCTAATTTCTCGCTGATAGCGTCGAATTGTTATCCCCATTTGGGGTTTCAGAGTGACAGAAATAGATAGTGCACTTATGTTTGCATGCACACTCGTGCAATATATCTCCTGCGTAGATGGCAAGTCTCAGTGAGATTGGCCGCCGTGGCCGAATTCGGTCAGGATGATATTATACGTGCTATATGCAGACAATAATTGTATAAAAAAATAAGTACTTACATCAACAATAATACGTATCTCTCATTTTTATCCCGCCGGTTATCAAAGGAAACACGCTTTCGCCTCATTATACGTGTTTATAATGGGCGGACGTTTCTTTTCACGCTTTTTCATTTTTCCCCCAAAAATAAATAATTGTTGTGCACCCTATTGATATGTCAATAAGAGTAATGCGGGATCGTATCAACCCTCAACGCTGTTGCCTTTTGTTACGTTACAAGGGAAGGCATTTGAAAATATTTTACAAAGTAAAATACGCTTCGAATGGTAAAATTTTTATTTTTAATAGCAATTGTAAAGTTTTAAACATACTAATATTATAAATAAAAAATCTATATGTGTGTCAGTTTGTTAATATTTCTGGCTGAAACTAAAGCTGGCCAGATTTAGATGATTTTTTTTACAAAGACTTACCTTTTTTAACGCTGGGAAATACTTTTACACATACCACTGCATTGCACCTTTTTGTACACATATATTATAAAAAAAAGTTATGTGGGACACACCGGCTGGAGAAGCCAGTACTAGCCACTACAACCCGACATCAGGCCTACCGAAATAGACCACAAAAACCAACGGGTTGATCCCATAGGCCATTCTTCCAAAAGTATAAATTTATATGTAAAAAAAGAAGCTTTTTACGTTTATTCTCTATAATATAAAAATGAATCGCTGAATGTGTTGCTAAGCGCAAATCTTAAGAGCATTTGAACCGACTTCGCTAATTCTTTTTTTAGCATATTCCTTAAAGTATGAGGATGGTTCTTACGGGGAGAAAAAATTAAAAAAATGCCTGAAAAAGTCTAAAAACAACACTTTTCTATACTCCCATACAAAAGATTCGTAATAATACTTAAAAGTCAATTTGAACTTTAATACCATACCATAAAGTTTAAGTGTTAGTGGAGAGGTTCCGGGAAGGCAAAACATTGATGGCAATTGAGTGACGTTAGAATCGTATAAATATTAATGTCAATATTATTAACAAAAAATATTAAAATGTATATGGCTAACGCTGGCTAATAACTATTTATATCTATTTAAAACGTACCTAGCGACGAACCCGAGCGAAGCGTGGGTGAGCCGCTAGTGCTATATATAAATAATACTGCGTGCTAAACAATCAACATGCGTTAGGATTTCCGACGTCTTACCTTTAAAAGGCTCTAGTGAGCCGTAATAAGTAGCGACTGGAAACACACGAATGGTATTTTATTTTGTTTATGTTTTTTTGTTTTATCAGAAGGCAATAAGACAAGAATCAAATTTGATTTAATGTTATAAGGAAGTTTAAAGTAAAAGAGCTATTAATATAACTGGTCAAGTATTAAATGTGTTATTTTTGTATGTTACATAATTCATAAAAATATGCTAAAAATTGATGTTTTACAATCTAAAAATGCAAAGAAATAGAAGAATAATTTGATTGTTTTCAACTCTTTTGCACGTCTCACTGCTGGGCACGGGAGTCACTTCTAGGTTTTCTCGGACATACAGGGTTCCTTACGTTTTCCTTCACCCAAAGACAAGTGGTTATCATTTTGAAAATGATTTGCTCATATAATATCAGAGCGTGACCCGGGATTTGAACTCGTTTCGCATTGTTGTGCGAAACGAGCGTGTTTATTACCACTGAGCTACCACTGCCTAAGGTAATTTGATTAGTTTAGATTAATATCCGTACAGTTCAAATACAAGGCTGTTCTCAATATAACTTTTCCTCAAAAAAGAAAACATAATTTTAATTAGAAAGCAAAGCGAAGCCTTAACAATGTGAACTGCCAAAAATATTCCAACTTACGTATGTAGGGTATTAGATTCATTTAAGAAAGTAAAATAACAAAGGTTGAATGCTGTCTTATGAAAATGTTTTGTTATTGGGCCACGCTTTTGCTTCTTAGTAGCTGATTAAAAATGAGAAGTGAATGAGAAAAAGATGAATACATACATATTATATTGTAATCTACATATATATATATATAAACTAGCGACTCACCCTCGCTCCACTTGGGTTCGTCCCTAGTTACGTTTTAACGTTTAGTATAAATTTCTCAGACATGAGATATTTTCTCGCAGTAAAAAGTATTTTATATGTCCCAGATATCCAACTTTCATTTTTTTGTTTCGTAGATTAATGAGTTTTATTGTTATCAAATTAAAAAATGGAAACAGATAGTTTTTTTACATAATGATAATGATTGAATTTCGACCGCTATGTAAAGAATAAAGATGCTTAATAAAAAAAATTTCAAGTGGCAAATAGTACCTAGATTATACATACTCGTAGATATGCATTCATAGAGAGGGTTAGTAACTAAACTCTATAAAGTAAAAACAAAACAATATCCCATTTTAAATAGTATAACAAAAACTATGATACTTTCTTAGATTTACGCGACTATTTAATATTTTAAATAAAACTATCTTTTTGGATTTTTTTCCTGGATTTGTTTTGATTTTTGGTTCCCGACGTTTCGAATGCTTTACAGCAATCATGGTCACGGGAGAGACTGAGGTTAGACACCTCAAAAGTCAATATACATATATAGTTGTTACAGGCAACACCTAGCCACACAATTACAAAATGATTTCAAAAAATACAAAAATGGTACTAAAGTACCTTAAAATATTTTTTTACTACCTTAAAAACAACGTACATTAATAAACAGTCAGTACTTGTAACGGTTTTATTAAAGCCGTGCGTGCGTGCATACTACGTATTTGTGTAAAACAAAGCGATAGAAAAACTAGGGTATGAGCAAAGGGGTGCTGTAAAAGTACAAAAGTATGTCTGTGTGTAGACTCACGGTCAGAAGTGGGACGGTTCTACTCATCACATTAACAATGGGAAAATAACCTGTCTTCATTAAAATTACTGTACTCATATTTTTATTTATGCAACATACTGACTGAATGTTTGACAAACTGACTGATTTTTCAATATTCAAACTGTCTATAGGGTTAAAATTTAATATATATATATACTATGATATTATCTATACCTCCATATAATAAAATTCTAAGTCGAATCTGTATATTTAATACTTTTTGGAAATTCTTATTGAAATAGTAATTTTTATTAATACAGAGGCCGAATCTATAATTTTTATAATGTTTGTTTGTCTGTCTGCCTGTCTGTCTGTCCTTCTGCACATCACAAGAAAATCGCTGGACCGAATTTGATGAAATTTGGCATGATGATAGCTGGTTATCCGGGTAAAATTATAGAAACTTTTTACGGCTGGAAAATATCTCATCTCTGAAAAATCTATACTAAACTTTAAAATGTACATACTTATACACTATACATGTATATACTGACATGATATATATATATATATATATATATATATGTATATATGCATATAAACTATGCATCTTCCGTATGTTTTGCGTTTTTATGTTTTGTTTTAGTGTGCAATAAAGTGTTTTATTATTAGTTTTGGAGATTTTGTGTCTAGTCCGTCATAAGTTTCGCTTTTATATATTATCAAGATAGTGAATGGTATAGTAAATAGCTATTACAAAAAATCCATCAAGATAGGCCATTAAATTATAGTTAATAGTTAATTATAATATTAAGATATAATAAACATACAAACATTTGAAATAAAACTATCTTTTCGGATTTTGTCGCGGAAATCGCGACAAAATCCGAAAAGATAGTTTTATTTAAAATGTCAAATATTCGCGTAAATCTAAGAAAGTATTAAACATACAAACATACAAACTTTCACATTTACAATAGTAATGTGATGGTAAGTAATATGATTATTGATTAATCTGCTGTAAAAGTTACATAAAGCTACAAAACAAAAACTTTTATTTCTTGATGGTAACGAACTCCTTATATTTAAATAGGCCATGTCAGTTAGATACATTAAAACAACCTTATTAAGAGCAAAGCTTATTTTTGAGCTATTTTGTACTTTGTAAGAAATTTCTCAGAATATTTTATTTCGGAGTTTTTTGTTACATACGAACTCTTAAACTTTGTGTCTTTGTTATTAAAGTATATGTTAAAGCGCCGGCGGCGTCGCTATTGATAAAAAATCTAAACAAAAATTATTCTAAATGTAACTCGCTTGTTAACAACTTTGACGAAGTTTTTCATTCAATCATTTCCTACATATGAACAGAATTTTCATCCAAATTTGCGTATTTTATTAAATTTCTTCTTTGGATAAATGTCTCTTAATTATATTGCATATATTTATACTTATTTAAGCTTTCAAGAAAATTAGTCTAGTCAAATAGAAGATGAATTTTCTTTTGGCTGTTTGAAAGTTTTGAAATCCCACTATTGCGATATATATGCGAGTTTCTATGTAGATTTGTTAATACTTTGCTTTGAATTAAAAGTACAAATACACTGTTATAGTTAGATTGTAATCTAGTCGTTGAATAGCATATAGGCAGGCTACTGTTGGTAATTTTGCCAAGAGATGATGCTGATCGTTTTCTAAAAGATTATTTTGTGTCAAGTTGCAAAAGGCACCTTACGTTACCGAACGAAGTAAGTCAGTAGTCTTATATACTAGCAGAACCCGCGGCTTCGCTCGCGCTAAAACTATAAAAAATATCTAAAAAGGTAGTTTCATACAAACTTTCATCCCCTATTTTACCCCCTTATATGATGAATTTTGAAAAAAGCTGAAACACGTATTTATTTAATTTTATTGAAAAATATAATAATACTAAGTTTCAAGTAGTTCTGATCATAAATAGTTTTTGGATTGTATTATAATTTCCCAAGCGAGCGCGTTACCACTGGGATACCACTGCCTTTTATTTATATAAATTATGGAAAATACTTAAATTTATATTGCATCTTAATTCGTATATAAATTTTAAAGCAATCACGTGTCATATTATGAAATATAGATACCTCCGATATTCGGGAAACGTGCATAGTGAGCGATAGTATGAATACGCAAGCGGTCAGTTAATTACGCATTCTACCCCTTATACGTTGCGATGGTACAATTTAAATTTAACATGGTTACCTTTTCGTGTTGTATTAATATGGCGTTTTTAATGTTTTCTTTATGATTTTTATGATATGATATTATGATGATGAAACAAATCTATCCCACGAGAACTATATATTTTTCCGGAATAAAAAGTAGCCTATGTGCTACTCCAGTCTATAATCTATTTCTGTGCCAAATTTCATCCAGATCCGTTCAGCCGTTCTGGCGTGATTGAGTAACAAACATCCAAACATCCATCTAAACTTTCACATTTATAATACATATTAGTAAGATTTCTTGGTTTCTTGTTTTTGAAAGTCGTAGCTTGATATCAGATAGATTCATCATCTCGCGAAAAAATCCGGAAAGATAGTTTTATTTAAAACGATTATAAATCGATTAGTCATAAAATCGTAATGTGCTTTTCCCGTATATTTTTTAGACTGTATTCGTTAAAGATTGTAGAACGACATTTTTAAGCTCCAAGTTTATTTTAAAAGTTTACTAATTTTAAATAAATATTTTAATTATTACATTCTATTTATGCAACCTCGAGAAGAAAAATATGGAGGGCAGTTTTCCAGTACTTTAACCATAATTATACTTTATATTTAAAATATTTCCAAATTCTCGCGTTTCAACAAAAGCAAGAATTCGAAGGAAACGGTAATATTAAAGCGGGAGTACCGATTCCTATTTGAAGTTTAACTATTTTGGATCCAAACCAAAAGGAAAAGTCGACGTCAGCTGTTAAACAAGGGTCGACTAAAATTTCGTAGATATTACCACTTGCTAAGCTCTGTTCATCGCTTCATAGTAATCATGTTATGTACTTTAAATTACCTCGGTGGTCTAGTGGCTAGCGTGTATGGCTGCAGAACCAGGTTCTAGGTTCGAATCACGGCTCGGGCCAAATTCAGTTATTAAATATTCCTGTCAAGAATTTAAATGTATTGGACGTCGTGGCAGAAATCGATCGCGAGTACGTTATTATGTGGGTAGGTATTTTATAATTATAATTTACCTTACTATATATGTACATATATTTTTAAGATTCAGATTATTATTTTTTTAAATTTGTTTGGACGCTCTTATCTCTGAAACTAACAGCCATATTAGATTTTTTTGTTGCATTTATAGCCTATCTAACATAGTGATATCATGATCATGAAGTGTAGATTAATATAACATACGCAACTACGAAGTACTTTACCGATTTTAAAGACTCACTCACACTTTATTATTTATAAAAACCTAGTTTTCGGCGGAGTTTTTTGCGGGGATCAAGGGTAGCCTATATCCGATATCAGAATGCACTCTACGTCCTTGACAAATTTCATCGAAATCTGTTCAGGTTTAATTTAAAAGATAACAGAGTTACTTTCATATTTATAATATTAGTATGGATGTTGAAAGGAAGTAAATAATTTTTATGTCGGTTTAGGTCTTTGTTTAAGATAGCCTTCAAAATTATGGATAACCGCTCAAAAATATTTTAAATTAAGTTTAATGTAGTTTACTCTAATGTAAAACACTATCTTTGCAAACTTAACTAATATAGTAAAATAATGGTATGTAAATGAGAATATTTGATTTGATCTCTCAATTTAATAATAATATTCAAATTTTGTGATACTTTTAACATTTAAGTATATATTTAACTGCACAAAGTTAACCCCAAATCATAAATTACGGTATTAAACTTAAGATGAAGACAAATTCTTCGCAATGGTTAAAATGCAAATTATGCAATTAAAAACCCCTTTATTCTTTCTTAGTAATTCGAGTTACTCAACGCCAGGAGCTGGCTATTTATTTTAAGAGTATATAGTTATTTATTTGATTTTACGTTGACCTAATTTATCAAACATCTTATTCACTACTCGCGACTCACCCTCGCTCCGCTCGTGTTCGTCTCTAGGTACGTTTTAACGTTTAGTATAGATTTCTCAGAGATGAGATATTTTTTCCACAGTAAAAAGTATGCTATTTATTGACCCAGATCACTAGCTATCATCATAGCAAATTTCATCAAAATCTGTCCAGTGGTTTTCTCGTGATGCGTTCCCAGACGGACAGTCCGACAAAAATTGTAAAAAGTATAGATTTGGTATGTGTATCGATAATAATGACTATTTTAATAAGATTTTCCAAAAAATATTTTATGTACAGATTTGACTTACAGTTTTATTATATGTATAGATTACGTTATTAATTACTTCTATAGTTTTCTCTGAGTGGTCGAAATAAGAAGAGAGAAGAAACATATTAGAATATATATATATATATATATATATATATATATATATATAAACTATTTCTATTTTTATTGATAACACTAAAGCTCGTTAATAGCCAAAACAAAAAAAGAGAAATCGATAGAGGAGAAAAGCGTATTGAACTTATTTGTCTTTGCTTATTGGCTATTTGTTTATAGTAATAATACATATAATAATTGCAGAGCTATGTCTGTTTGTTTGTTTTCCTTTTATATATGGTTCATAGATTTTTTACATAGAAATTTCTTATTTCGGTACCACAAGTTATTCCATGAGGTGTTGTTATTTATTTTTTTTGTTTAACGGATTCTTAGAACTCTTACTGAATGTTTCATGGCTTAGAGCCTGAACAAAGTAAGGGAATATCGCTAGTATCATGCGCAGTGTAGTAAAGATGGCTAACTTAAAAAACCAATTGTATTTTTAATTTTGTCCAATGTAGCATCGAACCGGCGACCTTTAAAGTACCAGACGGAACCATATCGCATCTCGCAAGTAACGTTTTCATTCTCTAAAAGTGCCTTCAAGTGAGAGAATAATACCAGAATATAAGTTACGAAATTAAACGAATATTCTGAAATTTTACACTTCAATTAGAATAAGTGTGAACGGACTGACTTTTATATATTAATTACTGACTAATAACTTTAAGTATTTGATTTATTCATACTTAATAATGCTAGTGTTGATGCCCCATTGATGACACGTTTGGCTCAGTTTGTAGTGCTGCTTGCTGTGCCAGCGGTCGCGGGTTCGAGCCCGCTGGGGGCAAATTGTACTCCAGTCGTGGGTGATTATATATATATAATATGTATGTATTAAAAGTTATATATGTATGTGTAGTGCATCAACTACCCATCTGGTATCCATCACACAGGCCTCGTAGCTTACCATTGAACTGTATGATGGTGCTGTGTGTTAATATCCTAACATATTTATTTAATTTACCGATCTTTATAAAAAAACTGATTCCATTTTTTTCATAACACTAAATCTCGTCAATAGCTACTAAACAAAAAACTCGGTTGACAAACAGATGAAAAAAAGGTACTGAACTGTTCTGTCTTTGCCTATTTGTATACATGTAAATTAATATTCAAGTTACATAACTGTTGAAGTATACGTCTGAAGACCCCTTTAGAACTGTCTAATACTTGATCTTACTTCGGAAATTCTTTGTCTTTTTTGGCTTTAAAAGCATATTTGATGAGAAAGTTTTTATTTATGCACTAATTATCAACCGACTTCTAAAAAGAGGACTTTCTAGACTTCTAAAAACGTTGCCAGTCGATACAAATCAAACACCGACTTCGAAAATATCTGATTAGGTATCTATTCTAAATGAAAACACCCGTTTATTTTCTTACTCTTTAGTGCTTGGAAGTCTGAAGAAGTTTTTTTTTAAGTTTTTATAGAGGGCTTCACGCAAGTACATCCATTATGTAATAAAATACCTGTACTTAATATCGTATCTGTAACAATTTTAACATGCCTTTGAGACATCTAACACCTTAGTCTCTCCCGTAACCATGATTCCTGTAAAGTGTTTAAAAAAAATCCGAGAAGATAGTTTTATTTAAAATTTCAATAACTCCCATAAGCCTAAGAAAGTATTATAATAATATTATTAAAAACTGATTTTTTTATATGTATAATTCACACTTTACGATTGCAACCTCATATAAATAATATGAGGATGTAAAATTTCTGTAAAGGGCCTACCCTAGTCATTAAGCGAGTCCCGCTTCATTACGCGACCCTTTTAAAGGTCATTGAAATACGCGATTATTATTTTACACATCGAGTGCGAATTATTTTTATATACAACTAACGATCTTCCTCGACTTCGCTCAAGCGTCAGTGATACAAATATGTACTTATACGTAACAATAAAATCTATATATATAAAAGAAAGTCGTGTTAGTTACACTATTTATAACTCCAGAACGGCTGAACCGATTTGGCTGAAAATTGGCGGGGAGGTAGCTTAGAACCCAGAGACGGACATAGGATACTTTTTATCCCGTTCGACTGCGTTCCCGTGTGATATTGTTTGTCTGTTTGTCTGTTTGTACGGGCTAATCTCCGAATCTATTGGACCGATTTAAATGAAATTTTGCATGGTGGTACCTTATATCCCCGGACAACGTCTTAGATATTTTTTATCCCGGAAAATATAATGGTTCCCGTGGGATAGTTAAAAAACTATTATAACTTATACAACTTATGCACCTAATTTAGTAAAATTTAACATTCTGATATCTTATATTGCCGGTCAAACAACCGGTTACTTTTCATCCAGGAAAAATGAACGGTTCCCGTGGGAACTAATAGATTTTTATTAGTGTTTTTCTAGAGGCGAACCCGAGCGAAGCGAGGGTGAGCCGCTAGTATTATAAAACTTAAGAATTATACGGTATTTGGTTTGTTTGAGCATGCTCATCCCTGCAGTTATTGGTTGTAAAAATATTCTCAGGTGCCTTGTGTAATTTTGCCTTTGGTGTACTACTTACAGGTCTACTCTAGTACTAAATTTTATATTTTATGAGATGAACTAGTGATGTACACTCGCTTCGCCCAAATGCGTCCGTAGCCTAAGATTAGTCTATGTATGTATGTATGTTTCAACTAAGTTCGTCCAGTTGTTTCAACGTGAAAGAGTAAATACGTTCACACATACATATTTTCGCATTTGTATGTATAGAAACATACTAAGCGAGTGGATGCACGGATAATAACTAGTATCCGTACTTGGTGAAATTAGTCTCATTGAAATCTTGAATTATAGAATTGACATTAATATCAAACTCCAAAAAGATTAAGAGTGTAAAATATCTTTTATCACATACTAAACAAATTAAATTTCAAGCGATCAGAGCCGCGTGAGAAAAGCAGAGTAGTCAAATATTTTTAAACAAAACTGCAAATATATCTTACATTACATCGCAAGCATTACTTATACAGTAAATTTCAAAAAAGCTAAACTAAACCCCGTAAACTTTCAACCCCGGAACAATTTTATTATATGTATATGCAAATATAAGCCGAAACCCCGAGTGTGTGGACTTTGTGCATAAAATTTCAATAGACTTGATATTGAAGAGATACCAATATCCTATTTCGCAGGTTATAAATAAAACCATCGTATAAGTGCATCTGAAATGGTGCCGGGCGATTATAATTTTAGCTCTATATCGATCGGTCTAGCTGAAACATATTTAGCGAGATTGTTACAGTTCTCATTCCTCTTACTTTTGATACAGGATATTTTTCAATTACAGAAATATTATTATTAATTAATCATGTAAGATAGTTGGTTGGTTGGTTCCTATCAGCAGTACAGAAGATGTACTGCGCCGACCCCAAGTGATTGGGAAATGGGCAGTGAGAAGAAGAAGAGTAAGGTTAGTTGGTTAGGTTATTGAAGATAATGAATTTGTGCTTTATTTACATATGTATATGTACTAGCAGAACCCGCGGTTTCGCTCGCACTAATACTTTAAAAAAACTCCAAAAAGGTTGCATACAAACTTTCATCCCTCCTCTATTTTAATCCCTTATGGGATGAATTTCGGAAAATGCTAAATTAAATTAATGTATTGAATAGAATTAATACCAAGTTTCAAGTAATTCTGATAATAAATATTTTTTTAGGTTGTATTATAACTTGTTTTTCCTTGGGAATGAGATAATTCCCGCGTTAAAAAGTTGCTTATGTCACTCTTCTGCCCTCCAACTCTTTCCATCTGCACATAAAAATCACGCCAATCCGTCACTCTGTTTCGACGTGAAAGAAGAACAAACAAACAAACACGCTTTCATATTTATAATATTAGTATGGATATGTACTGAATTTCAAGACTTAAGGAATTATACATAGTCCGTTCTCTTTTTGACGAGTCTCATACGTTACACTTTTGGTCAGAGGCGTGTTTTTTAGTTTTTTAAACTATTTTTTCCAGTATTCAGTATGATTTTTACATACGTATAATTTTTTCGGACTGCTATTATTGATGTATGTTAGTTACTCCTTATATGGCTAAATGAATTTGAATGTTTAGTACTAGTACATAAATAGACTATGACCTGGAGTAAAACCTAGACTAATCTTAGGCTACGGACGCATCTGAGCGAAGCGAGGGAGTGTCGCTAGTTTATCTCAAAAATTATGAAATTTAGAAGTAGAGTAGATTTGTTAGTAATAGCCAAAAGGCAAAAATACACAAGGCACCTGAGCGAAGTTACCGTAATTTCGCTCAGGTGCCTTATTTATTTTTGTGTATATCGCTAGTTTAGCTCACCGACTCAAGTAAGAAAATATTTACATATACATTCACATAACCTCTATGCCTTATCGTTAGATTAGTTAACAGTACCGTGCGATCACGTGGACAGTTACAAATACCCGGTTAATTACCAAAACCAAAGTTTATCCAACTTAAGCTCGCGCTTACCGTCGGCCGCTCGCGTGCAACTATGTGCGAGTTCTATTAGTTTTATAAAAAATGTTTTTATTATACACTATTATAAAGAAATATTTGTTTATATGTAAGGATGTTTTTAAAACTTTTTATGTATGTACATAATATTTATGTATTTATACTCGAGTAAATAGGCTATTTCTACAAGCTTTTATTATACTTGTAATGTTTGTTAGTTGGTAGGTATGTTTGTACGTGTCAAATCTTGCGAGCTGAATTAGAACCACTTCGTCTTATCCTACAGAGTCGAAATTTTACATATTGGTTCAATTTTGATGATAATGACTTTTTATGATAATTATAACCTGATTCTAAACGATTCCTCAACGCTTATTACAGTTCAGATACGAAATTTTATATACACATTGAATTATTATATTTATCCATACTAATATTATAAATTTGAAAGTGTGTTTGTTTGTCTTTCTTTCACGTCATAATGGAGTGACGGATTTGCGTGATTTTTTGTGCGGAGGTAGTTGGATGGCTGGAGAGTGAAACACAGGCTACTTTTTGCCGCGGGAGATTATCTTATTCCCACGGGAAAATACGTTATATTACAACCCAAAAAAATATTTATGATCAGAATTTACTTGAAACTTGGTTTTAAAGCTCTTCAATACAATTAAGTAAATAAGTGTTTTAGCATTTTTAGAAATTCATCCCATAAGGGGGTACAATAGGGGATGAATGTTTGTATGAAACCTACCTTTTTAGAGTTTTTTTGTAGCTTAGCGCGAGCGAAGCCGCGGGTTCTGCTAGTTATATATAATGCTGGTAGTGTCGCGTTCGTTAGATAGATATTAATATAGTATTTTTAAACTACAGAAATGTCTTTAGAAAGTTCATTGAAAAATTAATGCCTGTTTTAAATAGTCGGCAAGTAATTTTCTAGGCGACGAAAACATATTTAATAAACACTGTATTTCTATTTCGCTACAAAAGAAAAGTTTGGCAATAAAACAAAGGAACAATTCAATAAGGGAATTTTTCAATCGATTAAAAACTAAATTAGCAACTTACGCTTGTTTCACTCGGATATTTCCCTACGTGCCTAGATTTTGCCCAAGACACCGGCAGCCTGCTAGACTACTGACACACTCTGGGGTGGAAAGGTGTTCTTACGAGCCTAATAGTAGCCTATTTATTGTTCCAAATTATAGTATAATATCTGTGTAGGTACTAAATTTCATACGAATTTGTCCAGCTGATGACAAACATACAAACTCAAACGCACGCACATTATTATTTGTCCAAATTATTCAATTTCCAAAAGTAGCAAACGTGCTTCCGACATTTCATATTTGATAAAGTGATATATTTTTTTTTACTATTTACATCATTTTTATCGTTCTTGAACTGATCATGGCAATATATTATGACTAACTAGCATTGCCCGCGGCTCCGCCCGCGTTCAGATGACCAAAAACCAAATTCTTAGGTTTTACATATTAGTATACTATTATATTACAGTTTTTGTATTTTTTCTCAAAAATGATAACTTTTACCGAGTAAGTATCCTATATGTTGACCCGGATAACCAGCTATCACCATACCAAATTTCACCAAAAACCCTCCAGTGGTTTTTCTGTAATGCGGTAACAGACAGACAGACAGACAAAAATTCAAAAAACTATAGATTCGGCCTCTGTATCGATAATAATGTTTATTTCAATAATATTTTCCAAAAAATACATATCTAATGTACAGATTAGGCTTAGTTACAATTTTATTATATGACGTATAGATGAGCACCTAGCTCATTTTATGCTATGCTCAGGTACATAATGTATTTAACTTTATATAATACTTTATTGCGCTAGTTTGTTTTATCAGAAAACTTCTTCTTTATATTATTAGTATAGATTGGTATAAACTATAGGTTATTTCATATATTTTTTATTTTCAGGTAAGCGTACAATAATTGGTCGGATGACAACTTCAAGTAAGTTATTATGATAAAATAATTCAAGTTTATTAACTTATTACGCATCAAGCTCGTTATTTTAAAACTACGTAACATATAATAGCAAAATACAACTCATTCAATAAATATGAAAACTCAAAAATACTAAAACTTATACTCGGGTTCGTTTCTAGAAAAACAAAAACAAATGTATCCCACGGGAACCGTACATTTTTTCGGAATAAAAAGTAGCCTATTTGCTATTCCAGACTATAATCTCTCTGTGTGCCAAATTTCATCCAGACCATTCAGCTGTTCTGGGGTGATTGAGTAACAAACATCCAAACATCTAAACTTTCATATTTATTATATTAGAAACAAAGAAGTTTTTTTGAAAAATATTTTAAAAGGGGAAATTTTATGTGAGTCGAACTCTGTATGAAACATAATAATATGAAATGCAAACAAAGTTGCGTGTAATAGCTAGTCTCAGACTCAGGAATAATATAGACAGAGTGTTGTAGAACTAAACATGAAGCCAAACGCGTTTTAAAATAGTATAAAAATGGCAATTTGTGTGATAAGTAAATAAATGTTAATAAATAAAATAGCTAACGGATTTTATTATGAAAAAGAAACACTTAAATAAGCTAATATTATGTTATCTCTCTTTCAAGGGGAAGAGAACTATTACAAAAGAATATACTATCATTTTGGTTATTCATATTTTACTCGCAATAATTGTATATTTTAACTAATATATTTATAAAAAAATCCTTATTCTTTAAAGGAAAGCAAACAGTCTATGGCAAATTCTATAAGTAGCATAAAAAAATCACGTTACTATTTTTGACATTGACATTTACTTTGGCAGACTCCTTCTTTACAAGTGTTTAGTCTGAACTGCTATAGTATTGTATTCAGCCCTTTTTATCGTCCCACTGCTGGGCACGGGCCTCCCTTCAGTACGAGGGGAATCAGGCCATAGTCCACCTCGCTGGCCAAGTGCGGGTTGGCGGACTTCACATGTCTTTCGAAAACTTGCTAAGTTCTCTCAGACATGCAGGTTTCCTCACGATGTTTACCTTCACCGTAAGGCAAGTGGTAATCATGTTAGAAATGATTCGCACATGAAAATATCAGAGGTGCGAGACCCGGGATTTGAACCCGCTTCACTCGGTTTCTCAAGCGAGCGCGTTACCACTGGGCTACCACTGCCAACTGCTATAGTATGTAAAATAAATTAAAGCGACTGGTTCTTGCTTCGGTAAGGCTCTTAGATACATTCCGCGTTACCTTTTTGCATTATATCCACTAATATCCCACGGGAGCCGATTCATAAGCCGAAATAAAAAGTAGCTTAAGTCACTTTTGGACCAAAAAACTTACAATAATCCATTGTTCGGTTTTTACGTAAAAGTACGTATCTATAAAGATACTTTTGCATTCATAATATATTGGATAGAATTTATATATAAATAGGCAATGAAAAACAGTTCAATACTTTTTCTCCGTATATTATATTTTTAAATCTATATTTTTTATATATTTTTTTGTTTAGTTGCTATTTATTGACAGCTCGTCAAGAAGTGTTATCAAAATTTTTAATTTTTTGGAAACAACTAATTTTCCAATAACGAAACGGTGCCAGTCGACAAAAGATATTATGCTATATAAACTTCCTTCTTTTCAGAATTAGATCAAAAAATAAACTCTGAAAGTAAATCTATACTGATATTATAAATGTGAAAGTAATTGTCTTTTACCTTTTCACAACTAAATCGCTGAACAAAATTCGATAAAATTCGGCATAAACATAGATTGCATCCTGGGATTGGATATACGCTATCCTTGAACCCCGCCCCATGTTAAGCGCGAGCGAAACCGCAGCTAAAAATAGTGCTACCAAAAGTCATTAATTTTTTTAGATTAAATTGCCACTTATCCACTTAAAAGAAATGATTTTGTGATTCATTCGTAGCAAGTAGCAACCCTCTTGCCCGGGACGAATTGTAAAATATTTTGATTACTCGGTAACTAAGTCGGTTTTTAATCTGAACCGCAAATATATTTAATGTTAGATAAATTAGAAAATGGAAAACGTCCGTGCTAATACAATTTCATTTAAAAACGAAATAATGTCGTGCCTGAGTTTAATTTTAGAATTCTTATTTTAATGTCTTTAGAAAAAGAGGTAGGTACGAATGATAATATCTTAGATTTTGCGAATATTTGATTTTGTAAATAGAGATATATTTTCGGATTTTTCGCGGATTTATTTAGACTTTTGAACGTTTTACAGTTTACAGCAATCAATAGTTATAGGATATAGTTTTATTTTGCCTTTATAATGGAGAAGTTTCAATTTTTTATGTATTAATTATAAAAATTTAAGTATAATGTAACAGAAATATGGAAAAAATATTAAAATATCTCTACAAATGAAATAGTTATGAAACCTTAAAGTTGCGTTTGTAAAAATTATTCCGTGAACACACAACCTGAACAACCATAATTTAAACTAATTTCTCAGTAATTTGTTGATAGATTTCAAAAATTATTACACTTATTTATTAGTTTTGATCTATTTTATAACGCCATTGTTGTAAATATGATATTAACAATATCATGCAACTTCTCCGTTCATGTATATTTTTTTGTGTACATCTCGCGATATTTGCCAATTATAAGTAAATGTTTTAATTATTCAAATAAAATTCGATGTATTATTTGTTGGCCTATAATAATGTAATATCATAAAATATATGTAATATCATAAATCACTCTATGAATGTATAATAAATATTATTTGGTATAGATAATAATTATAAACTTATTAAAAAAAATATTAAACTAATTTAATTAAATAATGTGATTTTGTTGATTCTGTTATTGAACTATTTTAAGTCAATTGATTGTCTCGGGTAGTTAATAAAAATGTGACACTGTCCTAATATAGCTCAGTTCTTAATCAACTTTTGTAAAATAAGGAATAAGAAAAGTGATTGTGTAAGTGTTGAAACGTGAGAGTAAATTCACTAAGTGCAAGTAATGTGTTTTATTGAAAAATCGCCGACCCAGAAGTTAGTGCTAACATATTGTAATATAGATATGTTTGTAGATACTTTAATTCAATTTTAAATAATAATTACGGAAGTTTGTATGTTGATTTGTCCTTCTATCAGACAACTACGAAGCTTACTTGATATTTTGCATAGAGATAATACCTATATGAGAGTCTCATGGGATATTTATTTCAGTATGCCCAGTTGTTCCCGAGAGATATTAGTATGTTATTGCTAAATTTAATCAGGGACGCATCAATAGTTATATGAATTACATGTATATGACAACACGTTTGGCTCAGTTTGTAGTAACCCTGCTTGCAGTACCAGCGGTCGCGGGTTCGAGTCCCGCTGGGGGCATTCATTTGTGTGATGAGCACGAATGTTTGTACTCCAGTCATGGGTGCTTATATTTATAATATGTATGTATTTAAAGTTATATATATTCGTTCTCATCACACAAATGAATGCCCCCAGCGGGAGTCGAACACGGGACCGGTGACACAGCAAGTAGGGTCACTGCAAACTATCTTATTAATAAGATTTTTTTAATAAACAAAGAAAGAGGAACTCACAGGAAATCATTAGTTAAAAAAAATGTCTTTTAGATTTAGGAGGTCTGATTTTTAGACCCAAATTTAATCCTAGACTTAAGGATTACGCTTTGAAGTAGATTCAGATGTTCTAATATATTTTAAGATTAATTTATAGAATTTCATTAAGATGGCACAAGTCTGAGGATGACTTAAATGTCTTCAGTATCAGGTTAAAATTTAAGAAATTCAATGTCGTCTGGGTTCGATAACATGTATCTATCTATACGGTGGAGATAATGGGTTCGGGTGGGTTCAAAAGTTATTGTGTAGTTGTTACAGACAGTAATGCTTTAGACAAGAATCACGAAGCCTACGTGATTCTTTTTATACTTGACTTTTTATTTGTGCAGAATCAACGAGTTCTGACAGAATGGACGATAAAAATAAACGGTTTAGCTGACTTTTAGAGGACTTTGGCTGACGTATTAATTAATTGTGATATTACGTAATTACTTTATATCCTTGGAAAAGGAAAAAAAAATAGAGTATAATTATTATACTGAGTCTGTATGTCTTGAAAATGGTCGTTGTTCAATCTATTTAAAAAAAGTAGGTTTTTTATAAGTATATTACCAAATATCTATGACAAATATTGATAATTGATTTACTTTTTTTTTTATAAAAAAAGTATATTTTTAAATTAATAAACAAAAAGTATCATTTTTAGTTAAAAAGTGATTATTTCGAAACCGCGTTTATTTAACAATTGTTCAACAGTTGTGAGTTAAGTAATTACTAAAATTAACTTAATTTAACAAAATCACGAACTGTTTCATATCAGACGAGCGACCTACAACCTATCCATGAATACCTAACGTTTTCGGGAATTTAATTACAAACACAACATTAAATTTCTAAATGAAATAAAACTTTGTAGCTTACTTGCCACTTTATTATGAACTTTCAGAGTCGCACACTGCAGACTTTTATCTTATCATACTCTGTTATCTCTTATCATCTTCATCATCAACGAAAAATAAGAAATGTAAAAAAAAATTAAATGTAAAATAAACGATGCAAAAATACTTCAAAAAGTCCATAACCTTCATAGATTATAAAACTGAACTTTCGGGTGACAGAAAATCTCTAGTGTGCGGAGTCTCATAAGGAATACTATTATTAGGAGTTTCAAGCGTCACCTGTTGAGTTCTGAGTTTTACGGGTCAATAAAAAGGTTACAATTGTACGTAATAAAGACGTTTGTGAGACGCTTGGATGAATTCAAAATGATACTTTCATGTGGTAATGGCTAATACAATTATTATATATATATTTTTATATAGCTTTAGTTGTTGTATATTTTTTCATTTTTATATCATTTATATAAAAAAAACTGTTCTTATGTAATACTTGATTTGTTCCCGGCTCTTGTGTTTATTAATAAATGTATATGTGAAACAGAAAGTTAGAACTATATGGTTAATTTAGTCACCCGAAGCTAAATCCTATTTTTAGACCTATAAAATAATACAAAGTCTCATTAAAATCTGTTCAGCTCCTGTCTATAGATGCACAATTCAAAAGACCAAACTCTTAAAAACTCATATAATTTTACCTTTACCATACAGTTAACATTGTGAACATGCCAAAAATTTATTAATGTAAAACTTTGAGCTCTTTACAGTCTTGGTAAATAGGCACTTACACTAGTCGCTTACCCTATATTATATTGGACATTGGACATTGGCATATTGGACTTTCATAGTGTCGTTTCACACCTTTCGAGTTTTATTTTCGCGACATAAGTCTATGTCCTTCTCCGAGGTCTCATCTATCTCTATATACCAAATTCATCAAAATTGGTTCAGGGGCTTAGGCACGAAAACGTAACTGACACACAGAGTTACTTTAACATTTATAATATTGGTATAAATACGTATCAAATTACAGAGATAAAGTACTCTTATAATAAATACCTTGGAAGGCTATGTAAATATCGAATGTTAATACACAGGTACAGGTGCAACCCATCTTTAAACTAAGTTCTGTGACATAGTTAGCGGATAACACGGCGGCCTCAATTACTGGGAGCCGCTTCGAAATAATCTCTTTAAAAATTCAAATCCCACCGCGTTTCGGTCCACTCTACAGAACCATATTCACTAAAACACACGCAAAAACCTACTCTAACTCAAGCGACTAAAGTCTATTATATGTTTAACTCTCATATAGATATATTCTAACAAGAAACAAGTAAAATTCTACCTTAATTGGATGAAGTAAAATTCATTTTTGAATAATTTAAACCTAAGGTAATAAAACCAGTGGCTAATTGAGTGCCGCTGTTGTGGATATACGAAATCGGATAAACGTTGTTTGTGTGAGGGTAGATAGAAAAAAGTTATTTTAAATGGTTAATATTAATTGTTTCTAATGATTTAATCTTACACGTTCTGTCTGAGCCAATTTTTATACAAATTTTAAGTTTCATTTTATTTTTACGTAATAGGTAACATATTGATATTTTTTGTATTTATTCCGTCTGTCTGGTTTTCTTGTATCGCTAGTGGTATTATTAATATACATCTAAGCTTCTTTTTGTAATGTTGGGACATTTACGCACACCAAATGTATACATATATACAGGTACTAAAACCCAACAGAACCTCCCCTTCAATGGGGTGTCGCAGGATAGCTTACGCACTCAACCACAACGACCCGACGGCAGGCCTGCCAAAATAGACCACACAATCAAGGGGTTGCTCCCACGGTCTACTCTGCTGTCAGAGAAATACCAAGAGCAACTCTCTTGCCTTCGCGTCCGATTGGGTTGCCAGACGCTAATGAGGCCCCGCACCACAATAAGGTGAACCCACGTCGGGAGAGATTACATCTAAGCTAGTTTAACTTAACACAATCTAGCAAGTTTAATTTTGAATGAATATTTTAGTTCACAGTTACAGCTTAAGCTCTCTTTACTGTAGTATCTCTTATAAAAGATTCTTGAATTATTTGGTAACTTAAAGTAAATTATACTTTAGCATACAACCAGAGGTAGAGATAATATATAAAATACACCTATATGCTCAAAGCACTGAATAATCTAACCCTCCTATTATTCGAAATAAGATTACCGCGACGCTTTCCCAGATTTTTTTTGTAATACTAATAAAACTGAAATCTCCAAAAACACAAAAGGGCGAGCACAAAAAGAATCGTCGCAATTTGCTACTATTGTCATTCTTTACATTAGTCGACAATAGGGGGCCTGTTCCCGCTGAAGGGCAAACTGAGGGCTTTGAAACTATTAATGTATGTAGAAAAATGGCAATTTTTGTAATAGATATGTGTAACTATCAAAAAGTTGTGTCAAAATCTTAATAATACATGAAGCAAAAATGATTTTTGTTTGCATTTTACTTCAGTAATGGGTTTGAATCCCGGACCAGGTTAGGATAATGGGCTTTTCCATTAAAATAAATACCCTATAGGAGTCCGTTATTGAAAACCCCGTGCTCTTAGGCAAGTACGGAAAACCATCACTTTCTTCAATACTATTCAATGTCATCCCATGGAATGATATATAATAACTAGCTGACCCGACAGACGTTGTCCTGTCTACACGTCTTTAATTTGAAAATTTCAAACTTTTTTTAATAAGCTAAAACATTCTGAACCATTTTGATGAAAATTATTATTCAAATTGTGAATCTAAACCATTCTCAGATCCCCTTGAACAACCAAAAAATTTCATCAAAATCGGTCCAGTCGTTTGAGAGAAGTTCAGTGACATACACACTCACAGAAGAATTATATATATAAAGATATATACACACATTGTGCACTATAATATCTCCTGCGCAGATGGCTTGCCCTGTAATTGGGCGCCATGATCGGCATGGTCAGGAGGAAATTATTACAAAATTATATTTGAACTATTAACGATTGTCTAAATCTTTAAAATAAAAGTTGTAGCCAAGAACCATGAACGATTTAATTCGTTCATGCTAAGAACATTAGTTTAACAATACATCCTAACAAAATAATTTTGTTTATTTTAGGAACTGTTTATATACATTTGCAGGGCTACACATGTTTTAATTTTAACAGAAGTTCTACAAAGTTATCAAGTTTTAATTAATTTGTATGTATGGTATTTGTGCTGAAAGCCTCGCATTGTTAATGTTAAAATACGTCCCATTTAATATATGACGATTACATCTCTTAAAAAAAGGTTTAGGATCTTAATACAAATAAAAAAAATTTACATATAATGAATTTCTAACGAAATATCTCATTTTTAAGGAATCTATAGTACCTAAACGTTAAATCGTAACTAGGGACGAACTCGAGCGGAGCGAAATAGGCAAAAACAAAACACCTTTTTCTTCTGTTTGTACTTTGTCAACTGATCTCCTTTGTTTTGTTTAGTGCTATAAATAAAAAAAACTTTAGTGCTATCACAAATCACATAATACTATTTCGTATATCAATGCTATGAAAGAAAAAAAATTTGAAACCATCAGTTTTTTTCATATAAATAGATAAATTCTATTCGATTTATACGTTCTCATTAAATTTTCTATATGGCAATGGTCGAATTCCAACCACTAGACGAACAGTAATATAAAAAATCGGTTTAGTGCGAAATTGGACTTATGCATCGTTGATAGCAATTAGAATCTTTGGGTACGGAATCCTAAAATGTTAGAACATATTTTATATTGTTCACTAATTATTAGTCCCATGTAATTTAAATTATGAAGATATTTTTTGTGCAGCTTAAACGGCTAGTATTTTTTGTTGAATCCCATTACTTGACTAATCTGATCGCTGTTGCTACAGATGCTCTATTGTTAACACCTAATCGCCCTTTAGACATTTTATTACGTCGTTTAAAAATATTATACTTATCTTACCTTTTATCCGACTTCGGCGAAGCAAAATGAGGGGTATGATTTTTTTTAATATAAGTAAATAGACTTTACTTACCTACTTAAATAAATTGCTACTCGAATATTGATATTGTAATGTGTATGTACGTTTGTATGTTTTGTGTATGTCTCATTCAACAATTTACCCCTAGCTCGTTCTACAAGTAAATCAAATTCATGTTACCGTAAATGTTTGTTATTTGTACAATCATTTAACGATCGATTTTGCTTTATGCATGTTCATATTTCTTCCATTTTCCCGTATTTTAGACCCTTATTTGTAAGGTTCGTGGAATAGTGTCAATTCACTGTTTGTGTTTACAATGGACGTCTATATCGATTTGGGACCAGTAATTTGGTGTTTCTCGCAAATCATCCTGTCTCGTTATTCTGTGTAGAGAGTGTCTTTGTAGACTTGAAATAAACACAACATGAGAGAAGGAAACTTTAGGTTTAACTCTAGTCTAATTTTTTGTTATGAAATTCCTATGATGAAAATTAAAATACGTAAGACATCAATTTTAATAAGTGTTTTTAATATCTATGATTACTTTTATATGTCAATTTAGACTAAAAGTACATACTTATCTTTTAAATTGGGACATCCCATTTGTTAAAGAAACCCAAAGACATTCCATTGTTATAAAAAATGGACGCAATCGTTCCTAACGTCCGCAAAATTGTCCAAATTTCAATTCAAATTCAATTTCATTGTGAAATCTTTGAAATTAGTTACTCGAGTGAAAATTCTGTGATCCCCTCACAAGGTGTCGGTAATTTCGAGAACATTTCGGTATATTTCTGCGATTCAGGACGGTATCAGCGGGTCCTAACGAGCTGTCTGATAGACACGAGATAAAAAGGATGGGCATGTGGCCTTCTTTGACTTAAATAGAAATTCAAAGGGGATGTCGTCTATATCGATTTTGGTTGGGAGATGATTTAATGATTAAAGATAATTTTGAACATAATAATAGGATTCGTTTTAATAATGAATCGTTTGGAATTTTTGTTATAGAATTGTGGACAACCAATACTCCGTAATGATTTGAATCTTAAGATAGTCTCAGTTTTATTTTTAACGTAGTCAATATTTATATTGTACACTAATTCTGCGCATCTTCCGGATCGTAAGAAACTTTCTTAATTTTCTTGGGTTTGTAGCTTATTATCTTGTGGCTAGTAATTAAACAGTTTCAGACTTCATCGATCTGAAGTCTCAAACAAAAGCCTGCACAAACTACATACAACTTTACAAAAATTTTTGCAGTCCTGGATTTTTTACCGAGCAAACTTTTGCCAAGTTTCTTGCTCTGGTGAACTCTGACCACGGATTGTGTTTTTTCTTTAACTGTTACAAACTTCAACTTCAGCTTTTTAATTTCATAAAAAAGAGTAATTGAATATCTGAAAAAGAGATTTTCCCTCTATAAGAGTGATATTAAATCAAAATGAATGACATTGATTCTTTGACGTTTTATTGATATTTTTCCTAAGATCCTTGTGTAATAGTTTCTTCTTTTTACAGCATGTTTTTGATTTATTTGATTTATTAGACTACTAAGTGCATAGACGTATAACCTAAAATTACAAACAACATGAGTTTATTGATATAATCACAAAAGTAGTAATTTAGTAACTTGCACAAACAAAAATGTATATTTATAACATATTTTTATCATTGATATTTACTATATCTTATTTATTGGTTTCACTTTGATATTATTTTGTAATGTTCAAGTTAATTCAAATGTCAATAGATAGGATGTTTGACCTTTTCTTTGAGACTGTCTCAGAAATGAGTAGATATGCAGAACGACCACGGTTACCGTCATAGCTTGCCAAAAACAGCTGAAGTAGTAGTTAAGAGATTTTTAGAATGGATGTTAAAATGGAGTAAGGAGTCGAGAAGAAGAAAAAATATGAATGGACAGGTGACCTGGTAAAATTAGCAATGAATGCACTGGATGTAGACGACACGAGGTTATCGTGAAAATCTTTGCTAGGCCTATGTCCAGCAGTAAAGATTTTCGACTGAAATGATAACGATTTCATAACAAGTGTTTGACCAATAATATTTACTTTTAAACAACCCTAATGATGTTCTGAATAAGAAAAGATATAACTAAACATATATGTATCTCTAATAAGTTAAATCTCCTAAAGCTGTTAAACTAACATTACCAAAATGCTTATTCAACACGCACGTTTACACTATGTTATGTATTTTGTACTTGAATTTACTACAATAAATTGCGGATTGGTTGTCATTCTCACACAATTTACTAAATTAAGATCGTCCTCGACGCTAAGATCTTGACGATCAAATTTGAATCCAACCTGTTGAACTTTAAAGTTGAAAATGGATTGCGGTGTAATAAAGCTTACGCCCAACTTTCGCCATTTTGAGGTAAGAAGAGTATTAGTTCGACAAGTTGTGGAGGTTTTCGAGTTATCTCGAATATTTGGATGAGTTTGTAGAAATTTGGACTCTGATGTTTCGGGGTAGGGTTGAAATACCAGTGGGAGTGGGTGGTGATAAACGAATTCACGAGAAGTGCAGACAGTCGATGCTAACGTTTGCTTTGTAAGTTTTAGTTTAGACTAGACCAACTTAAACTAACTATAACAAAACCAAGGTTGTTGTGATGTAGTCATATTTTATTATATTTAACATCAATTTGAAACTCATTGTTGTACAGACAAACATAAATGTATATTTTTGTTTTACAAAACGCGTAAATATTATGTTTAAAGCTCATACAAATATAAGTTACCACAATTAACTTCTATAAATAATAACTTAACGATATTTAATAAAACTTTAACCCAATTTCATCGTTTTAGTGTCAAAAAACGCCGCTTCAAAATAACTAGTAGGTATTTCATTATATAAAATCTTTGAGTGGAACTACGCTATTATTTTTAATTACACCCATAAAGCTATAAAAGAAAACATACTCTAGACGTAATATCGGCTTATGACCGGTCGCATTTAGTTTGAAATCGGTATTTTGATGTTTGTAGGAAATGAGGGAACTTGCTCTCATTCGAGAGAAACAAAGCGAACTCTTACATGAAGGCATTTTAATGAAGGCTTACAGCGACATATAAGTAAACAGGGTATTGTAGACCTTAAAACAGCTATTCTATGGCATAAAATGGACCTCAGATTTATACTATGATGTTATGTAAAGAATTCAACCCTCCGGTTGGAATTTGCGCCTTTGTGATTTCTTAATGCAATGTATTATTCTGTATAATTAAACAACTGATTTATTTTAGTTTTTAATTGTTGGCATTTTTGATTGCTATTTAGTTGATATTTAGACAGTGGTAGCCCAATGGTAATGTTCTGGCTTGGGAATCCGAATGATGCGGGTACCAATCCCGGATCTCGCACCTCTAGTATTTTTAAGTGCGAATCATTTCTAATATGATAACCACTTAGCAAAAAAACATCTCCAACAAGCCTGCAGGTACGAGACAACCTTGTAAGTTGTCGAAAGACATGTAAAGTCCACCAACCCTTGATCAGCGTGGTGGCAGTGGGAGCTAAAGGGCTTGTACAAGGTTTACAGCTTCTATTCTGAGGTCAGTTCTGATAGAAACTCATCATATTTCTATTTTCGTATATAATACAAATATAAAGTGATTTAAGGTTAATAGGCCTATTTAAATATAATTGAAGTTGAGGATTTGTAAATCAAATATAACTTATAAATTCGCTACTTATTTGCACATTATCAAATAGTGCTGTTCTTTGCTTGAATTTGTTTAAAATTACAATAGAATGTGATGAGATATCAAAGTATATATATATATATATATATATATATGTACTTATAGTAATATATATATATATATATAATGTACATCCACAATGTACTTACATATGTATACTAGCAGAACCAGCGGCTACGCCCACGTTCAATCTCCAAAAAAAAACTCTTTGCCTGTATGTTATAATATTGTTCATACAAAAATATGTATTAATATGATATTGTTCATGCAAAAATACTAAAATCGCGATTAAATATGGGAGCTGGGGGCTGGAGGGTGAAATATACTTTACGACCTATTCTCATACCTACCAAATATACGAGAAAAAATATCATTAAAATCGGAATAGCTTTTCGGAGGGGTGCGACCACAAACACCGTGACACGATAGGTATAAGATATTTATATATCCGATAAATACAATTGTATTAAAAAATATGTTTCTATGGAAGAAGAGGATTTAAAGTGATTAGCTTGTTAACTTTTCATTTGCTAACGACAAAAAGGTGCCAACAACATATGTACATAACAGCTGACGCGTAGCCACTTTAATTTTAATGCAAGTCGCATCACGTACATTTTTCCTTATATGAACAATGTGGATATAATTTTAACGAAATTCTACCACAGTCATGGTTTAATATATTCAATTTAAATTCTACTTTAAATCATATATTTTGTTAGATTTACGTGAATATTTGACATTTATACATATAAGTCTTTACTAACGCAATAGAACCCAAAACAATGATTTTCAGAATTTTTGTCTGTTTGTCTGTGCGCGCTAATCTCAGAAACGGCTTAACTTATTTGAGTGCGGTTTTCACTAGTGTATTGTGGTAAGCTTCACTTAACATTTAGCACTTTTTTTGTTTCAATCGGTTAATAAATAACAGAGTTATGTCAATTTAAAGAATCACCTAGCGAGAGTAAGTCGCTAGTTTTAAATAAAACTATTTATGATGGTTTTATTTTTATCTTACTTTTGTTTCTGCCTCAAAAGTCACAGTTATTACAAACGATATGTAAATTATGCAATAATTTGGAAGAAAGGAGTAGTGGCACCGAAGTAATAATATAGAAAAAAACACTTTTTTTTAATGAAACTTGTTAAAGTTATATAATCGAAATATTGAATTAAACGTTATATACTTTTAATATTATATATATTTTACTAGCGACTCACCTTCGATCCGCTGGGGTTCGTTCCTAGTTATGATTTAATGTTTAGTAGATGAGAATAGGAGATGGAGGATAGGAGGATAGGAGATGAGATATTTTCGCGAAGTAAACCGTATCCTATATGTTGACCTCGATAACCAGCTATCATCATACCAAATTTCAATAAAATCTGTCCAGTGGTTTCTCGTGATGCGTTTCGACACATACAGACAGACAACATTTTTGAAAACTATAGATTCAGCCTTTCTATCGATAATAATGACTATTTCGATAAGATTTTCCAAAAAAATAATACAGATTCGACACATTCGGAATATTATTATATGTATAAGTTTTGGAAACAGTACCTAAGTTTTCTTTTTATATAAATACTAGCGGACCCGACAGACGTTGTCCTGTCTACAATGATAACAAAACTTTTTTTTTAATTTGATCGCAGCGCTAACTGTCGGGACAGACTAAAATTAAAATTCGAATATTATTTAAAATTTGACACTGCGATGGTAGCGCCGTCTGTCGGATCCAATGTAAAATATTCCAAAATCAACAACTACTAATAAATTAAAAATTAATTAAAAAAATATTGTCCAGCGGACAAAATTGTGAATCTAAACCATTCCCAGATCCCCTTGAACACACACAAAAAATTTCATCAAAATCGGTCCAGTCGTTTGAGAGAAGTTCAGTGACATACACACTCACAGAAGAATTATATATATATAAAGATGTAGATTCTATTTATATATAGTTTGTTTTCCTCTTTTCATCGACCATTGGTTGACATACTCGTATTATTCGTTTTGAATTCCCTCCACGCTGTACATTTGCCACTTAATACGATTTTATCCAAACTTTTCAACTGATTGGCTCTAATATATAAGTGTTCAAATATAAAGTAAAATAGTATAGCTTAAAAAGAAAATACTATTGAGACGACTTTCGTAGCGTTATTAACGACTAGTTCTGTGTACATTATCATATAATATATAAACAGTATATATACCGTATACACATTATATGTACTGTAGTATATATTGTATAGTTCGTACTAATAATAATAATGTCATCCTGACCGATTTCGACCATGGCGGCCTATCTCACTGAGACTAGCCAGTACAGGAGATATTATAGTGCACAAATGTACGCGCAGACACAACGTGCACACTCTATTCCTTTTACTCTCAAAGTCCGATGGGACGATACTTCGTCATCGGTGAGAGATATGGCATAGGACCAATGGCTATGGCTCTCCGAGGCACGGGGGTGAAACACCACCAACTTCCCAACTCCGGGCTGTTAATGAGAATATCTTAATAGAAAAACTCAGCAATTTAATTTGGCCCAATCTGTGACTCGAACTCAGGACCTACGGATCTGTAGCCGTAAACGCTAGCCACTAGATCACTGAGGCAGATTAGTTCCTACCACAAAGCTTTTCACAGAATCAATGTTTACGTCTTAGGAAGTAAATTAGTAAATTTTAGTATTTAAGGTCTTTTCAGAACAATATATTTTAATGAGTCACATTTGCGGAACACGTGTATAAATAGGAATATAAAAAGAAAACCTCGAGCGTGAAAGCTCAAGAGTAATCTTAACGGAAGCAAAACATGTTAGACATTTGAAATTCAAGTACCGCTGTAGACGAAATTGTTCTAACGCTTACACGCTTGCTAAAAGCTGGATTTTGGGTCCACTTGTTTTATCTCTTAACGTAAAAGTTTCATAATCGGGCTACTGCTATTTATGAAAAAGTTTGCATGTATGTATGTTTATTACTCCTTTTTTATTAATAAAAAAGTAATTATCTTAATTGTATTAAAATTTTGAAAATATGAAAATCCCCTCTGTATACATATTATTATTACTTTGCCAGTTTACCAGATCTATCTAGAAGAAAATATCTAGAAAGGATATCGAAAAAGAAGGAAGTACTCAATTTCAGTATTTATGTAAGTATCTTATAGGTACTCGTATCTTCATAATATGTATTTAGACCTTTTTATGGTGTCTGTATATATATTGTTTGTATTGAAAAGTATGAGACTGCCCACTAGACCGTTCCGTCACCGGACCGGCACTGGACCGGCACCGTAGCGTGCCTTGCACGGAGCGGTAACAATTATAAGTATATAACCTAAAAAGTAAACATACAAACATGTATAATATTCATCTAGTCCGTACGTGTAAACTTAATTTATTTAATACGTCGGTCTCGTGTATTTGTTTATGTACCTTAATCCCCATCAGTAAGGTTGTAGCAATTTGGCAACAGGCTTTAATCCGCCCTACATAATGACCGGAGTTCGAAATGAGTCTGAGGTTCGGTGAGGGACGAAAAGATAAATAGAAACTGAATGTTATTTATTTGAGCAGAAATATTTTAAAACAACTTGTAGCTGAAGTGGCTTTGTGAATATTTTTTATATTTTATTATTTCGATATAATATTAATTATTACAAATATTGATTTTAAAATTGTTATTTAAGATTTTTTTTGTATTTTCAAAAATTCGTTATTGTCACTAATAGTAACAAATATACATATTTATTTTGTCATTCTTTATATACAACTAGCGACTTACCCTCGCTCCGCTCGGGTTCGTCCCTAGTTACGTTTTAACGTATAGCTTAAAGATATCCTATATGTTGACCCGGATATCCAGCTATCATCATACCGAATTCCATCAAAATCTGTCTAGTGGTTTTTTCATGATGCGGTCATAGACAGACAGACAAAAATTCTAAAAACTATAGATTCGGCCTCTGCATCGATAATAATGTCTATTTCAATAAGATTTACCAAAAAATATTTAATGTACAGATTAGGTTTAGTTAGAAATTTATTATATACTTATAGATACATACATATAATATTTTTTATTTAGAATAACAGATATACGAGTAATATTGTCACCTAAAAAGTTTTCACTTATAGCAAGAAAGAGATACAGTTTGTACGTTTGTATGTGGGGCGTAATCTCTGAAAGTACTGATCCGATTATGAAAATCGTTTTACTAATGTAATGTACTCATTACCGGCGAGTTTCATACGTGGTAATAAGTGATAAGTGGTACTTAAATAAAATTCTAAATCCGAAAATATAATTTAATTTAAAATGTCAAATATTCGCTTTATTGTCAAATGTAAAAAAATATTAGGCTATTATTATGTCGATTACTACCAAAAATTAAATAATTTTAAAAGTCAGAAGAAAAGTGACAGTTGAGTTGTCCCACCAGAGAATGAGAGTGACAGGAATAGAGAGTGCACGTTGTGTCTGCGCGTACACGCGCTGCACTATAATATCTCCTGCGCAGTTGGCTAGTCTCAATGAGATTGGCCGCCGTGGCCGGAATCAGTCAGGAGAACATCATTTATACAATATCGTGTATTATATATATATATTATACACATAAAACCGTTGAAAGTTTATTGTGTAGTTATTAATAATAAAAGAAATAAAAAATATGTATTATAATTAGAAACACACCCATGACTGGTCACAAATGAGTGCTCCCAGCGGGACTCGAACCCACGACCGCTGGCACAGCAATTAGGGTCACTAAAAATTGAGCCAAACCTGTCGTCGAAATAAGTAATAATAAGAACTAAGCGCACAAACAAACAGGTATAACGACTTTGTTTATACATATACTCGTAACAACAAAATTAATACGTTATGATTACGATTGTAATATTTTCATACATACAGCTTGAAAACCAATACCAAATAATTATGACTCGCTGTTCAGCGACACATTGTCCTGTATTGATATTCCCATTTGGCACTTCGCCCAATGGCTGATTTAGTTTTTGATATATTGTCGAGCCGCGGCGTTGCTTGACATCCGTGATAAATGAACACTCCAAAAATTACATTTCTGTTATCGAGATAAGTGAAAAATATGGACTTAATGCGTAAAATATGTAAAGTTGTGAGTCTTTTTAGTAAGTACTTTGGATGTTTGTAGCTTTTTACTATTAGGATGAGTTCTGATGCCGAATTTCGTCATTTGGGAATGAACCTACGACGTCCTGTAGCGTAATGCAAGCCATATCCAATCTAAAAAAATGTACTATCAATTTGACAAGAGAGAGTGTCTTCCACAAAGTATTCTTGATTGTTAAAATTCATTTTAATTTTAATAACTAAATAATAATTAAAAGTTTCAAACCATTCTAGTAAGCATAATCCCTAACAATATCTCCTAATAATATAAAATAATATCCCATTAATTAATATTATAAATGCGAAAGTTTGGATGGATGTTTGTTATTTAATCACGTCAGAACGGCTGAACGGATGAAGTATCAGAAAGGAAGACATTTGGCACACAGATAGATTATAGTCTGGAATAGCATATAGGTTACTTTTTATCCCGGAAAAATGTACGGTTCCCGTGGGATACATTTGTTTTTTTTTCACTACAGACGAAAACGAAAGAAGCGAGGGTTAATTGCTAGTATACAATAAAGAAGAAAAATAAAAAGGTACAATCGATAGAAAATACGGAATTGAGTTAAGTGGAAACTACTTAGTTGCTTCTGAAATCAGAAAACTTTTATCAACAATCTTCGGTAATATTTCATACCTACTGCACTCTCATAGTGCCAAGTTCGAACAAGTTCTCCTTTGAAAAATTTATTAAGACAAGCTGGCGATTATTATTGGAAAAAGTCAATATAAAGACAACATTTTCTTTGAAGTAACAATTCATTTTGAAGATATTTTTTAAATTGTATGTGACTTTAAAAGACCACTCTCACTCACTCTATGGCAATGTTTTATACATGAACGAATTAACCACTGGACTAGACATATGAGCGGACGTACCTTTATGGGTCTTCTCAGTAACCAGGAGATTTTAGGCTTGGTCGTTTGTTTTTTGCGTCAGTCTCAAGCACTTATTTGTCAACAAAACATCTCCCAAAAATGACTAAATGTTCTGTTAAATGATGTAAAAACTATAACGGCGGAAGCAGCAGTATTTCATTTCACTTGTAAATACATTATTTTATAACATTTATTGTTATTTATCACACAATTTAATTAAATGTAAAATAAAATGTCATATTATCCAACTATGTTAAATATAGTCGATATTTCTATGTATTGTTGACATCTGACAACCATCATAAAATCCCTGGATTATACCATTCAGAACAAATGACTAAACTGTCGAGTGAGTCCATTTGACATCGACTAGTGCTTGACAATGTCGAAAAATATATCGATATTTGACGAAATTACTAAACGAACTGTGTTATTTGTACAGTACAATAACATAAAATACTTTTACCACAGTATACAATCTGATGACAATAAATTTATAAAAATATTTTCTAAATCAAATAAAAATATAAATGCACAAATTATAATTAGTATGTGTACTTAATTTTTTATTTTATTTTATTCCACATTTATATACTTTGGAATATTATTCCATTGTAATAATAATGAAGATCATTTTATTTCAACACATAAATTACACAAAATCAAACAATAATGTTTTAGCACTAAACTTCTGGGGTTGGTGATTTGTAATAAAACACTTTACCACTTGCACTAATTATTTTACTTTCAAGATCCAACACTCACTTTAATTTGCAATCACTTTTTCTTTTTCCTAATTTCACAAATGCTTATTAAGAACTGAGCAATAGTAGACAGTGGCACATTTTTATAACTACCCGAGACAATCAATTGCCAATTAAAATAGTTCAATAACAGAATCAACAAAATCACTTTATTTAATTAAATTAGCTTAATATTTTTTTTAATCTTTACAAAATAATATTATTATATATTAATTGAATATATACCCGATATTCATTTGTTCATTAACATTATTATAGGCCAACAGAATGTTGCCATCAATGCCATCGTATTTATATAAATCAAATTAAAAAATAATTATTATTTGACACATTATCATTGCCTCTTTAATTCATTTATTTTAATTTATTAAAATTTAAAGAAGAAGAATAAATTAAAAGATGTAAAATATGATGACTATGCTAACCAATGTCTAAAATGTCATTCATTGGTTCATCGATATATGTATTTTATCGATTACGTTCAAGCACTAGAAATATTGTATTGTGTATCAGTGTTTATAATAATGTAATAAAATCTTTGTGTGCGTTATGCGTCACTTGGTTGAACTAGTTTTCATACATTTGTATTTTATGTCAGGTCCAGTCTCTAATTCGTTCATGGTTTTATACTATCGTCGTCTTACCCCAAACACGTCCACTGCTGGACATAGGCCTCCCCTAAAGATTTCTACGACAACTGGTCTTGTGCCATCCGCATCCAGTGGGCTCCAGCGACTTTAACCGACGTTAACGAATTGGCATATTATTTCTTTAAAGAAATATGTATTCGTGAAGATTTCTGGAAAAAATCCACACATAAGAGTGGAAAAAAATTATATTTTAAATATTATATAAATATACATTTGAAGTAATTTTGGAAATATCTTTGTTTATTTATTTTTTATTCATATCATTTTAGTAAAAAAACCGTAATATTTTAAAGAAAATTAGCCTTTTATATATAATATTGCAGTGATGAGATATTTTCCCGCAGTTAAAAAATATCCTATATGTTGACCTGGAGCTATCATCATACCAAATTTCATCAAAATCTGTCCAGTGGTTTTCTCGTGATGCGTTCCCAGCCAGACAGACAGACAAAAAATCTAAAAACTTAAATTCGATAATAATGACTATTTAAATAAGATTTTTCCAAAAAATATTTAATATACAGATTCGACTCAAATTTTATTATAATATGTATAAATAAAAGCTTTTAAAACCAGCTGATTAGTTACTAGAGGTTTAGTAACGAGCTTAACAAGATAGTGGACAATGTTACAGGCATATACAAGTTCAAATGCGATAGTGAGGTTTACAAAGCTTCTCTAAGTTGGGAAATTCGTCGAAATAAGTCACTGGCTTCATAAAGGACTTCCTTGAATACCTTTGCATTGTCTTCAAAGACCATATTTTGTATCGTTATATAAAATTATTAAATTTTATACTTATTTAAAATTAATATAGGTACATAAGACAGCCACACCCATAGCAATCGTTCAACTGCGATTACAAGTTCGATTCTAGAGCACGACAAATATTCGTTTAACAGCCCATAGCTAAAGCTGTAGTGCAAGCTGTTTAGTTATTTATTTTAAAAATTATGCTATATTTTGGCATGACAAATATATATTATTAAAAAAAATATGTGTAAGTAAAAAAACACCTTTTTAACAAAAAAAATACCTACCAGATTTTAATTTTCCTGCATAGAGTTTTACGACACAGTACACACATTAAAAAATCATAAAATATCGTTAAGCCTCTCGCGTCTATTTGCGTGTGGAATCTGTGTTATTCCAGCTTGTTCCATCAGATTACGGCATAAGCATACATTTTAATTATAATTATGACACCGTAAACATTTCGCACTGAAAAGTTAAAAGAAAGGCCGAAAATATTATTTATTATTCGTGAAAATATTATTTCTTGATCGTGCTGTTAAGCTATCTCCAAATATATTTGAACAAAATTGTTATTTTCTGGGTTCCGAACCCGAAAGGTCTGTTTGTCAGCAGTCTGTATCTCATGAAGCGTAATAGGTAGAGAGTTGGAATTTTCACATAGTGTATTTCTATTGCCACTATCGCAACGCATAATAAAAAACTAAGATGAACAATTTCAAAATGGCCGCCGTGCAAATAAAAAAATGATTAGTATCTACATAGTGTTACATTTTCTACGATGGTAGGGGACCGTTCGTGTACAAGAGCGACTCATATTTACTAAATAAGCAAATATTCCACCCTACAGTGTAGATGTATCCTATAATATATCCTATGCATTAATAAAAGTATCGTCAAAATCTGTTCAATCGACCTAAAGTTCTTTTTTGTTTGTCAACCGATTTTCTTTTTTTTATTAGTAGTTTAGCTAATGACGAGTTTGTGTTATCAATATATATATATTCTTCGATTATTGCTTTTCACTGAGTCACGGATAAAACCAGGACTTAAAAGGTAGTCTATATTAAAATTTAAATCACTTTACCGCAGAAATACTTGAAAATAACATTCAAAAAGAAAATTCTTTTTTTTCCTTATTTTCCGTTTCTCTTTCCATTACGCACCCTCAAATCATGTTGAAATCCAGCTAAAAACCAACACAGACGTCAAATCAACGCACGTACATACAGTATTCATAAATGCAAATAAGGATTTAACAGGCGTCCCTACGGGAGTACGTGACGTTAAATGCCCTACGGCTTATTGAATGCTACACACGATTGATGTGGAATTTTGTAAACTGGACAAAGTATTTAGTTAATTATTGCATTTATAAAATATACTAATATTTATAAAATATAATAAATTATTGCATTTATAAAATATAATAATATTTATAAAATATAATTTATAAAATATAATACATAATACTAGCGGCTCGACCTCGCTTCGCTCGGGTTCGTCGCTAGATACGTTTTAAGTAGATATAAATATTATGTAGTTATTAGCCAGCGTTAGCCATATAATTTTTTTTTTCGTTAATTTTTCTGTTGTTTTAATACTTATTATCCAGTATACTATTTTTCATACATAAAAAAATTATGTATGAAATGTATGAAAAATTTATAAATTTTTTTTACATTTTTTGGACCAAAATTTTTGTTTTAATTTTTTTAAGATTCGACATTAAAAAATACATACAAGTCTAAATTTTTATTTTTTCGCTAGTACATATATTATATTCACCGATTTTAGATAGATATCGAATACTCTAATAAACAACATTTAAACTTTAACAGTTTCTTATGTTCTCTTCTGGATATTTGATTTAAAATATATATTATCATTTCATTTCTTACTACTGAAACGTTAGGCTTTGCCCGCGGATTCGTTCACATATTTTATTTATATAATATTGTTTCAATTTGTAAAGTGTCATTTTACGTAACGTATAATTTTTCTCAATAAATTACGAACCTAAGCTATAAAATACGAAATAATTTTTTTTAATTGGACTAGTACTTAATTCCTGAAATAAGCAAGTTTAAAATCAAATAAATAAAAAAAACATCACACAACACTTCACCTTTCTAATAGATTTCAATACAAAATATTAGAGACCTTATATTTTTTTTGGATCTAGACTTATAGTATTACCTATCCTACCTATAATACAACATATATGTTCCTTATAATATTAATTATTATTAAATTGCAAATATTTACTATGTATTTTTAGCTATAATATAAACTTTTATTTCTTTGAACGAAATGTTTAATGTAAAATGCAAGTTGTAAAATGTTTGTTATTACGGAAGTGCGCTTAAATAGATCATTCGAGCTCAGACTGTTGCAAAACTATGCTGCCTTGCCTAAATAAACTTTAAACAAACCGTGACTATGTTTTTGTTCTCAGATTGATCATTTATGATCTTATTGATCTTTTGAATTGAATAATAATTTGTTATATAAATATACTAGCCCTCGACTAAAGTTTCGTTCGCGTAATCAATATACGCACCTACCCACAATTTTTTAAAATAACGGGCACTCTCTGTAACATATATATATATATATATATATATATGTATGATATGTAAGTGTACTTTTTACATATAAATAAATAAATAACCGTTAACACTTACTTAGGGATGAACCCAAGCGAAACCAGTGTCAGCCGCTAGTACTATTATAAACCACTATTGTAGTGCACTTAACGAAAAATAAAAATGGAAATTTCCTACAAGACGAAGATGAATGTCGATTTTCACACAAGACCATGTAGTTGTAGTAAAATTGTAGTAACATACTATTACATGGAGTGCTTTGTCACGTCCTCGCTACAACTTTGTAGAGCAATTTATAACCAATAACGTTTAAAGGTGCTTGGAAAAATTGCTATTCCACCATTATGTTAAAACATTTCAAAAGTTTCGTCTAAAATTTTCAATGGCCTTTGGTTCTGATGAAGTTTAAATAGAAATGGGAGCTGTGTTTACACTCACCGTTCTTTTTTTAACACTTGTTAAATGTTACGCCTTAGATCTTCTTTATTATAGACTAGCGGCTCACCCTCGCTTCGCTCGGGTTCGTCGCTAGGTACGTTTTAAATAGATATAAAAAGAAAAATCTTTCTTTCTCACATTTTAATTATATGTTTTAATACTTACCTATTCCGGACTAAGAGAAATCCAAAAATTAAAATATCATAAAAATTGGAACGCGGTCGAACGGGATAAAAAGTATCCTATGTCCTTCTCCTGGCTCTAAACTACCTCCCTGCCAATTTTCAGCTAAATCGGTTCAGCCGTTCTTGAGTTATAAGCGAAGTAACTAACACGACTTTCTTTTATATATATAGATTTTTACTGAGACAATGCTCGTTAATGTGTTGATCTGTAATTTTGTTAAGACTCGTTTCGACCGTGACTGCGCTTAATATTATTTATTTATATAAGTTACCGAAGCTTAGACCTGACTTTATAAAGGATAAAGTACTAAGTTCTGGTTTATTGTTAGTTTATGTGTATATATTACAAAATCTTTACAAACTTAATAGTTACATAAAAAAATCAAGAAATACTACTAAGGTAATAATTATATTTCAAGTGATTTTGAAATCAGTGTATGTTTTTGACTGAAAAGTAATAATTGAAATCTGCGTAGTGATGCTGGAGGCATTGGTAAACTTTTACACTTACAAAACTTCGTTATATCTAGTTAATATAAGTTAAATAACTTAGCTGTATAATTACCGACATGAGTCAGTTGTAGCCCAGTGGTAATGCGCTTGCTTGAGAAACCGAGTGAAGCCGGTTCAGGTCCCGTGTCTAGCACCTCTGATATTTTGTGTGCGAATCATTTCTAGCATGATTACCACTTGCCTTAGGGTGGAAGGAAAACGTGAGGAAACCTGCATGTTTGGGAGAAACTAGCAAGTTTTTAAAAGACATACGAAGTCCGCCAACCCGCACTTGGCCAGCGTGGTGGACTATGGCCTGATCCCTTTCGCATTGAAGAGAAGCCAGCAGAGGGACGTTAAAAAGGGTTGAATATATTATACCGACATACCACGTTGGAAAAACCAAGTTCGAAAGCTAGTCTAAAATAAATTTAATAACGTAATATTCATTAAAGTAATGAATGCGAAGTAAAAATAGCGTTTCACTTGAAGCAAAGAAGCCGACCTCTTTACATTCGGTCTTTACGGTCGGTTGAAACAAAAGAGTTTCATATCGCAGAGTTTCTCCGGAGATTTTTTTTATTATTGATAATTTTCCGCTTTGTGGGGCGCGAATTTATTAAAAAATAGCTCAGATACTGAACGTGTAGCGAATATTCTGTTCCGCGAAGAAACGTTTTTAAAAATTATTATTAAAAATTTCGATGTGCTAAGCGGTATTTTCGCATTTTAATGCAAAGTCATTGAAGGGTCTTTTGTATGATGAAGTTGTTTTTTAATTTGTATTAACTAGTATAACTTCCACATCGGTGGATTTAATTCGAGCAAAGAATAATACTTTCTTAGACTTAGAAGAAAGTATTAAATCTATACATAATATAACAAAATTGTAACTAAGACGAATCTGTACGTTAAATATTTTTTCGAAAATCTTATTGAAATTGACATTATTATCGATACAGAGGCCGATTCTATAGTTTTTAGAATTTTTGTCTGTCTGTCTGTTGCCGCATCACAGAAAAACCACTGCAGGTATTTTAATGAAATTTGGTATGGTGATAGCTGGTTATCCGGGTCAACATATAGGAATAGGATACTTTTTTACCGCGAGAAAATATCTCATTTCTGAGAAAAAATACAGACATTGCAATGTAAGAGTATACTAATATGTAAAAATGGTTTTTGGTCATCTGAACGCGGGCGGAGCCACGGGCGATGCTAGTACAGAATATTTGAGCATTCTTTTTTTGAAATCGGACAAAATATCTTGTCCTTCGGTCTAAGACAAACCAATAAACATGATTTCGCGTAAATATCCTACTAATATTATAAATGCGAATGTTTGTGAGGTAGTATGGATGTCTGGGTGTATATATGTATTGATGTTTGTTACTCTTTCACGCAAAAACTTATAAATGGATTTTAATGAAACTTAACAATAATATAGCTCATACATCAGAATAACATATAGGCTACTTTTTATCCCGGAAAAATGTACGGTTCCCGTGGGATAGATTTGTTTTTCGGCGAATCTGAGCGAAGCGAGGATGAGTCGCTAGTATTAAATAACTCTGAGGTACCAAGATTTGAAAAAATCGTATATACGAAATAGGCTTCACCGCTCCCCAAAAATCACATTTGGAAACGTAAACCAATAAAAAAATAATGTTATCGCCACCGTATATAAATAAAATAATGGAAAATCTATTCTTCGATGTATGACACGAAGTTTATTACATTTCGCAACCATCGAGCGCCCATCTATCTGTAAATAAGCTTCTACTAGTGCGAAAATCGGATTGTCTCGTAAAAATGAAATAAAATCGATAGGTGTTATGGTATCTATGTATATATATGTACGTGTTATAGTGACATTTCAGTGGTCTGCTTTTTATAGCTGAAATAAAATGGCAAATTGACAGATGGGGTTCTGTTATAGCTCGCTTTGTTTATTGATTTTCTTACTGTCACGTCGTTCTAGTGGTCACGTAGACGTAGAGTATAGACTGAGCAATACACTCATGAAATGTACCACTCTCTAGAAAGAGAGAAAGCGAACGTGCGGCCAATACTTGTCTGTAATTTCAAGTTGAATTTGTAAATGGAATGTAAAAAAATATATTATTCTAATGAAATATAAAATGATTGTAAATATCTATCTTCATTATTCGTATTTCAATTAATACAGAGGATTTCTGACCGCACATTCATTTTATCTCTGTCGCGCTTGTCCGCCATTTTTAGCTGATGTGCAAAGAAACACTTAGTCCACTATCTATGTCTATGAGTGGCTAGCATGTAAGGCTGTAGATCTGGAGTTCCTAAGTTCGAGTCCCGGGCCGGGCCCAGCTATTGGGTTTTTCTCTCAGTAACAGTCCGGTTATATCTTCAGAGTACGTTAAACTCGTATCGAATTGTCATCTTTGTACTTTGAGAGGAATAGAATGCACATACGCTGTACTATAACATCTCTTGAACAGTTGGCTATTCTTTTATTAGTGAAATTAGCCGCTGTGGCCTTAGACAGCCAAAAGGCCATCAAATTGAGTTTTTTTTTATTTTATGGCGAAAAATGAAAATTATACATCGTGTTGTTGAATTTTCTTGTTAATTTGGTCGGAATATTCTCTGAAAATAATATTTTAACTCTCATAAATATAAATCTAAAAATAATAGAAATCTACACTATTCTTAATTAATATGCGTTATTTTTCGTCGACGTACTTTGCGAGACTCGAGTAAAATATTATGCGAAATTTTTAGTTTTCACTTCACTTTTACTTAACTTCATGACTACAAATCTGTTTTAAAAATATTTGCAAGGGTTAATCATACTATATGTGAAAATTTGAGAAGATTTAAAGTTCATTAAATAATATTATATTTAATCAACATCTAAAATGTTAAAAAATAAAAATAATCTCTTAAATTAGAATTTAAACTATTTTCAATAAAACTTCACCAAACAAACAGACTAACTGAATATATACATAATAATAGCACTTTGTTAGTTTCGATATCTTCATTAGTAGAGAAAAATAATGTATATTTAATTCGTTACCTCAAACTTTCAGACTTCATATGTGTTCGTGTCACGCTTGACTGACGCAGGGCAAAAGTCACATAGGGTTAACCTACTTGAGTGAAACTAGTGCGGTGCTAAAATATTTACAGCCTTCGCCGACACTTACCCGTTTTCTGAGCCTAAGCGGATTCTTAGTCTGATGATCTCTCTCTAGTTTTTCTTTAAGTTTAAACTCTGTAATTTGTAATTAAGTCGAAATGTCCTGGAATTAATTTATTTAGATTTTCAAATCTGATTACATGTTTTTTTTTATAAAATTGTACTAACTATATGTATCGCTACGCTCTGGTTCTTCGCTAGATGTTTAACATTGCCAGCCGAAGAAGTAACAAAACATACACAAACACACATAGAAATCTTCGCTTTTCGATTACGAGTACAAATGAGCTCAAATTCGAAAATTTTAAAATTATTTTTCCTAATACTTCTTAGATTTGATTATATATTTTTTAAGTTTTCTATCAAGTACAATCCTGTCGTCGGTCTAGTTATAGTCTCTGCAAGGCGGAACAAAATCGGTTAACTCTATTTATTTATTTATGTTTAGTACATCCTCAACGAGTGAAGCGGGTTCAAATCCCGGGTCTCGCATGTCTGATATTTTCATGTGCGAATCATTTCCAACATGATTACCACTTGCTTTACGGTGAAGGGAAACATCGTGAGGAAACCTGCATGTCTGAGAGAACCTAGCAAGTTTTCGAAAGACATGTGAAGTCCGCCAACCCGCACTTGGCCAGCGTGGTGGACTATGGCCTGCTCCCCCTCGTATTGAAAGAAGGCCTGTGTCCAGCAGTGGGACTTTAAAAGGGGCTGTATGCATACATCCCTAACAGAAGGCAGACTAAGGGATCGTTCTATTATTACTTTACATAGTCACAAAACAACCCTAGTATTAACTTATTATGAAGATATCTTAATTAAACACATATAATATGTTAAAATCTCATATGTTTGATGAAACCCTTACTTTATGTTGTTGGTATGATATTAGTAAAGTTTATTAATATTGCTTTTAATAAAGTATTGCTGTAATGTAGTTCATATTAATATATTATTGTGTAACTATCTTATAGTTGGAGCATTTCTCGCGTATTTTATATTAAGAATTATTAATTACTCTTACTAAAAAGCTACTTTTATGGTAAAGACTCTTCGAAGCGAAATATTTTTTTGAACTTATATGAATTTCGGTCGAATGGAAGATGGTGCTAGCCAGTACAAATCAAAGCACACTGACTTCGAAAATATCTGATTAGGTATCTATAGTAAATCAAAACAACCAATCAGTTTTTTTGTTTTCTTTTTGGAGTTGATTTTTTTTTAATTCCATTCTATCTTTTTAAATAAAACTATACTTTCGGATTATTTCGCGGATTTATTTTGATTTTTGGTTCCCGACGATTCGAATGCTTTACAGCAATCATGGTCACGGGAGAGACTAAGGTTATAGACGTCTCAAAGGCGTTATATTATCTATTCTAGTTGTTATTCTCTTCTTACAATCACATAACACATCACTTTCACTCCAATAAATATCATTACAGGCTGTACCTATCATCACTTATCCTTCATAAATACAACAACTTAAAGCGATTATACAAATTTATCTATCTTCAATCGATAAATTATATCAATGATAAGTTAACACATATTTTATCGACACAATAGGTTTGATGACAGAGGCGGTCGTCTCATCATGTCTTGGCAATCTATTTACCAACAAAAACGCCCCCAAACGCACGCTAAGAGCTTATAAAATATTTATGAGACCCTCTAGCTGTGGTGTAAAGGAAAGGATCTTTTAACTGAATCTAATATTTTTTAATTTAAAATTAATTTTAACTTCAAATGTGTGAAACTTACGATCGATATCAAATTTCACAGTATCACCCGCTGAGGTAATCTGAATATTGCCTGAAAATTTCATCAAAATCGCTCCAGCCGTTTTGAAGTTCATAGGGAACATATATAACTACATAGTTTATTACAATATAAAATTAATCTAATAAAGGTATTAATTCAATTTTTAACATGCCTTTATAAGCTTTTGTTTAGTACCTAATCATATTGAAGTAGCTTTTAAAGTACCTACTGAAACGAACGTCTAGATATGAAATTTTGTATTATAGACCCGAATGGTAATATAAAAAAATGATACCATAAAACTGCTCTTTTGGGGCTAGGAGAGGAAAAAATAATTCTTCGATGGCTACTAAGAGAACATTTGAATTTGAACGATGTTTGACGACACGTTTGGCTCAGTTTGTAGTGACCCTATTTCCTGTGTCAGAGGTCGCGTGTTCGGGTCCCGCTTTCATTCATTTGTGTGATGAGCACCAATGTTTGTACTCGTCGTAGGAGTCTATATTTATAATATTATGTATGTATTTAAAGTTATATATGTGTAGTGTATCAACTATCCGGTATCCATAACACAAGCTTCGTAGCTTACCATGGAACTAGATGGTACTGTGTGGTAATGTCCCAATATATTTATTAAATAAAGAAACTATTTCATTAATATTGAAATCTAGTTTGAGTCGATTCTTCAATAGAAGAAATATTGCCAGGTAGAGAATTGATGGTTGAGTATTTAGTATTGCAGGCAAATATTAGAAGTCGGTTTTATTTCAATGCTAATTATATTGCTATTATATTATCACTTAGACCACAAAAATCAAAGCGCGGATTAAAGTTAGGGTTGGGCAAGACCCTCAGAAATCGCGCTACACAAATGAATTTTCTATGCCCACTCAAAACCTACGAGTTTTGCGTTTATTTTTATGTTTATTGCTATTTGTTGTATATTCGCGAATATGGTATCATATTGTTTGTGTAGAGTATATTATACTTATTTAGATGTTACCGAATTTAAAAAAAAAGTGTATGCTATGAAAATTAGTTGTGGTCCTGTATTAAATATTAATTAAGTAATTAATTAAAAAATAATGATCCTTAAAAATGAAATAGTTATTTTAAAGTTCTGGTACAGTTACGAATGTTATCCTAAAGCTCGTCAATAGCTAATGAAATATATATTCATACAATAAATTATTAGAATTTAATTGAGCTATCTAACTACTTGATAAAGTTTTCGAAAAATTGTTAGAAGCAGCAATTTAGCTTTCGTAGAACTTAAAAGTAATGAAATATTTAAACTGAAAAATCTTCATAAAAACACGATCACTTAACTTTTCTTTATAAATTGTACCATTAACCACTCTGTAAAAACCATAAAAAAGTTTTGTTTGATTTATTTTTTGTCCTTCTTAAGTATAACTCTTTAGAAGTCCACTTTGTTTTGCGGAAATCGTAAAGTGAAAAATGACACTTTTGTCCTGTGACTGATATATTACATAAATACGGGCTAATATATAAATAATAACTAGATTTTTTACGGTCTGCTCGAATTGTGATGAACACGAATATTTGTACTCCAGTCATGGGTGTTTATATTTATAATATGTATGTATTTAAAGTTATATATGTGTAGTGTATTAAATAACTGGTATCCATAACGCAAGCCTCGTAGCTTACCATGGAACTAGATTTATATTTAAAGTAACCAAATCGGTCCAGCTGCTATCACGCGATATTAACGTACAGCATCTCATATTTGTTCATTTGGCATATACTGATCAGAGTATAATAAAATAACTACAACATAATATTTTCTTAGATTTAAATTAATGATAACAGTCAAACATTAAAAAAATTGCATTAATTAAAATTTTGTGGAAAATTTAACATAGATAACCACTATGAATGATGCTGGGAGGTCAAAGATATATATTCTTTATTGCATATTAACAGAGTAACACAGATAATACAGAGATCAATGTGGGCAAAGGTGGACTTATCTCTAGAAGAGATCTCTTCCAGCCAACCTAAGGAAGTGAGAAATAGTGTTATATGACGGGACTAAAAGTGTGCAATTGATTTAAGATAAAATTATAAATAATTATACAATTAAATAAGATAAAAAAAACACATATAATGATAAATATAAAAAAACTTACATATTATACATACTATATACACATATACATACATATATATATATATACATATTAAAGTATAAATATAATCGTATGCATTTGGAATACACAAAAATAGTAAATCAGATGATAAAATTAAGGACCAATTTGTGACAGAAGGTACTGTTTTAAATTTTTTTTAAAAGAAGTTATGGAGGGGCTTTTTTTGATGTATTTAGGGAGTTTGTTCCAGAGTAATGAGGCATATACTGAGAAAGAGTGCGAAAAAAACGTGTCTTACTCTTTGGTATGTCGAGCATTGACATGACGCAAGACCGTCTGGAACGTGAGGGGATAGGGAGAAGTTGGATACGAGAACGAAGGTAGGGAGGAGAATTTGGGTCGTTAAGAATATTGAAGAGGAAGGAAAGGATGTGCATATCACGGCGAAGTCGGATTGGGAGCCATTTAAGTTGAGCACGAAAGTTTGATACATGGTCATGCTTGCGCAAGCCAAAAATAAAGCGAATAGCTAGATTCTGGAGACGCTCTAGTTTGTTAAGTTGCTCCTCAGTCACATCCAAATAGCACACATCAGCGTAGTCAAGTATGGGGAGGAGAAGGGTTTGAGCAAGCATAATCTTGGTACTAAATGGGAGAAAGAATTGGAGACGCTTGAGAGAGTGGAAAGAGTGATGCATTCGTTTGCTGACCTCGTTGACATGAGCTACCCAGGTCATGTTACAATCCATTATTAGGCCCAAGTTTTTCACTCTATCACAATAAGGGATTGGAACACCAGAAAACTGGACTTGAGGTATTGAAGTCCAGTCGATTTTGCACCTCAGTCTACTACTGCCAAATATGATGCACTGTGATTTGCTGGGATTCACAAGAAGGCCGAAAGACTCAGCCCATAATTGGACTTCAGCAAGGTCCGAGTTTAATGCACCAATAGCGTCATGCAACTCGGTCAGCTCAAAGTGTCGGTATATCTGTAAATCATCTGCATACAGATGGAAGGGAGAAGAAATGACTTTTGAAATGTTATTAATGAAGATGGAAAAGAGCAAAGGGGAAAGTACGCCGCCTTGAGGGACACCAGCAGTAAGATCTAACCAATCCGATAATGTATCGTTGATTTTCACGCACTGCTGACGTCCGAAGAGATAAGAATGAAACCAGTCTAGAACAGTAGGAGAAATGTTGACCGCACGAAGAGTTTCAATTAGGATGTCAAGGTCAACAGAGTTGAAAGCACTGCTAAAATCAAGCAAGACCATCGCAGTGAGCATGGTGTTATCCATAGCACCACGAATATCCTCCGTGATATTCAGCAGGGCTCCCACCGTGCTGTGTGAAGAGCGGAAGCCGGACTGGTAAGGGCATAGGAGATTATGGTGAGACAGATAAGAGTAAAGTTGTTTATGAGCCAATGATTCTATGAGTTTCGATAGGATAGGAAGGATAGATATAGGGCGGTATTGGGAGAGACAGGTAGGATTCGAAGTTTTAGGCAGTGGAATGACGATGGCTTTCTTCCACACTGATGGGAAGACATTGCGTGTGAGTGAGAAATTAATGATGTGGGAGATTACAGGTGCAATATCCTCTAGTACGGGAAGAACCATATCAAGACTGATGTTGTCACTACCAATGGCTTTTGTTGAAATAGAGCGGACACACTTCTTTATATCATCTACTGAGACTGGTTTGAAGACGAATGGTGGTAGGTCAGGGGGGGCAAGATTGGATAAGAATGAAAGAGTAGCAGTTTTTATGTCAGAATTTAAAGTTATGGGTGGAGTGGTAAAATGATAATTTAAAGCATTAAGATCCACAGAACTTTGACAAGTTTCTGTGGTCTTGCCCACACCCAGTGACGATAGGAATCTCCAAACTTGCGCTTGACAGAGATCCTGAATCGTGGAATGAATATAGCGACGTTTGGCATCCCTACACATTCTGTTGCAGATGTTACGTAATTTTTTATAGGCGTCAAGGTTTTCAGTTGAAGGGTATTTTTTGTTCCTAGCTTTGGCCCTATCGCGCTTGGCCATGGTCCTCTTAATCACAGGCGATAACCATGGAGCGGGAGCATGCTTCATCCTTACTGGCCTAACCGGCGCATGCTTGTCGTACAGTTTGATCAGTTCAGCAGTTAAAGAGTCTACCATGGTATCGATGTTGTTCGCTGATAATATCGCTGACCAGTTGATGTTTTTAACATCCTCTCTCAAGCGTTCTAGATCCATATGCTTAAAATTGCGCTGAAGTATAACCTTGCCTCTAACCTTTGGAGGACGCACTTTGTAAGCGAGATAAATTAAGTCATGGTGTGAGAAAGGTGCAGTCATTTGACCATGCGAAACAGCAAGAGTAGGTTTAGAGACAGAGATTATATCTATGAGAGATGGACGACTGTTGGGAAAGTAATGAGTAGGGCTAGTCATGGGGAGTAAATGCATATTAAATGACGATGTAAGGTTGTGTAATGCTCGCGTCCGACAATCATTCTTTAATAGACATGTGTTCAGATCACCCATGAAAACAATATGTTCATAACTCGGTACCAGACTATCTAGAAGATCTTCTAAGTCGTCAAAGTAATTGACTTTGTCATTAGGACAGTACAAGACCCCTAAGAGAACTTTTTTGTGGTGTGTAGATAATTCTAAGAAAAGATATTCTAGATGACCAGTAGTAAGTGAGTTGGAACGAGCAACCACATGGGCAGGAATACCGCTACGAAGGTAAATACCTACGCCACCGCCACCTTGATCAGTGCGATCATTACGAAAAAGTTGATAACCTGGAAGCGAGCAACTAGTAGAAGGGAGTGAGGGCTTCAACCAGGTTTCAGAGATAAGAATGCAGTCGACTACGGCAGCACCAAAGGATGTGAGAAAATCGGTGTAATGAGCGAGTATGCTTTGCGCATTGATATGCACCATGGTAAGGGAATTAGTATTAGTGGCAAAAATATTCGACAGTTTTACTTCGAGTGTTTCAACATCTGAAAAAGAGGTATTAATACTATTTTCCGCACTTTCGGAAGTGTCGGAAGAACAAGAGAAATATTCCTCATCCATATTAAAATAAAAAAATATATGATATACGTAGAAAAAAAAATAATAATAAAATATATATAAATATAGATAAACAGTTATATAATAACTAAAAAATGAACCAAAAAAAAAAAATAACACTATGCTCAGGCATAAGTTGACTACAAGAATAATTTTTACTAACATAACAGTTTTCATTAACAAATGTTGAACGCAACACAACAGAGTAACAATATTGCTAGAAATATTAACTATCTGTGCCGAGTTGTGACAACTGACTTATGACATTTGAAGTTGTGACTTGTGATCAACTGACAAAACAAATAAATTTTAGAACTTGTACAATTTAAATAACAATTTTAAACGGTACTTAAACAGAAAGAAAAATATGTGTACCCTGCTTAACTGTTGGGGTTCTAAAGACTATAAACCGGCCAAATTAAAAAGATGTAAACAAAGAGATACCCGTGAATCAGTCATTTTTGCTATGTTGTGCAATGAGTTTTTTAAGTTCGGTTGAGGTGTTTATCTTCACTCGGGTCTTGTCTGGGAGAAGAACGATTACCACACCGTCAGCAGACCAGCACTTCTTCATGCCGAAGTGGTTGCGAGCGGCAACAAACACGTCCTGACGCGACTTGGTCAAAAATTCTGTCAAGGTTATTTTTGTACCTTTCAACGAAGTCTTAGCCCTCCATGCAGTTGTTCGAGTCTTCATATTAACAAAACGCACAAGAACAGGCCTACATGAATCCCTTTTGGCACCTAATCTGTGACAAGATTCAATAACATCAGGGTTTGCGTCTGGAAGTTTCAAATGGCTGGTTAATACTGACATGACCTTTTTCATCACGTCTTCGTCCTTATCCTCCTTAATACCATGGAAAAGAAGAGTTTTTCTCCGTGATTGTGTCTCCAAACGATCCAGGCCTTGGGCTACAAGCTCAACTTGGGATTTGAGTATGCCGAGTGATTTCCATACAAAGGTCTTAAATGTATAGAATTCGGCAGACAAGGCTTTTACTGTTGGGTTGGATGCAGAGGGACCGGGTTGCTGCAAGTTCTTCTCAAACTCCCCCATCCTGGTGGCGAACATTGAGGAGAGCTCTTCCATGCTCTTAAGAAGTTGATCAACAGGAGTATCCATGGTTAATTAGTGAAGAAAGTTTGTGTGAGAGTGAATAAATAGTCAACTTATGCACTGGTAATAAAAACTTTAAAACATATATTTAATATATATATATTTTTTAAATATTTATAGTAGAGCAGTTAAATTCGCATCTAAGCTCTTTCGTGTCTACCCGCCGAAAAAAAAAAAAAAAAAAAAGATAATAAGGACTAATATAATCTAAATGAACAGGTGTCCCGAGGTGCTCAAAAAGGGTGAATAACACAAGCGACGAATGCTCCCAAAAATTAACAAAGGGCTGTTGAAATCGGGGGTTAGTTAAAAAGCGGCTTTTGTTACACCGGAGTTAAATATTCTATACATTATATATTTTATAATTTTGGTTTTAATAAAAGCAGGTAGTAATAATTATTTTGGATTGTTTAATATTCATATATTGAAGGTTTGAGGATAAAAAATGCATCTATGGTCTGTGCAGAAATGTTTTTTTAATATGTAGATTTAAAAATGTGCTATATTGTTTGTTGGTGTTCTAATCAAACAGACAAACCCAACAATTATTTCAAAATGGCTGACTATATATAGATTTTTTTTAAAGTAATAATGTATTTAAATCTCATTTACACTCGTACATAACTCGTGTGTGCACATTAATTTAAATTGACAGTATAAAATATTTATGAGATACAGTGTAATGTGCACCAGTAGTACCAGTTGTTCAATTAGCGACGAGCACGCCTGACTCACTTTGATAACATTAACACCTTTTTAGGGTTTGTACTTATATTTCATATGAATATTTGATATTTTTGACTCGCGCGCTGTAATAATATGTAAAATTGTATTTTTAGATAGGAATTTGTTGAATGCTTTGAATTGTTGAAAAAGATATTGGCTTCAAAATTTGTTAAAAAGTAATTATTCCATTTTTACGATAGGCATTGGCATGGCATTTTTTTCTTGTTTATATTGCTCCTTTGAGATAAAGATCAAATACAAAAATGTAGCCGAATTCTCATCGTCCACCCCTTTCTTATTTTAAATAACTAGCGACTCATCTTCGCTTCGCTTGGATTTGTCCCTAGGTACGTTTTAACGGTTAGTATAAAATAGACTATATATTATATGATATATAACCTATAGCCTTCCTCAATGAACGGGCTATCTAATGCAAAAAGAATTTTTCTAACCGGATTAGTAGTTTCTGAGATAAGCGCGTTCAAACAAACAAGCAAACAATCTCTGCCTTTGTATAGGTAATATTAGTATAGATTATAAATTCGGTTCCATCGATCTGTTTATGTACTTAGTTCATCCAGAATAGCAACGGATTTTGATACGGTTACCTTTACCACTTGAATCGAAAAAAAAGGTGTATAATAAATTCATATAACATTTATGGAAAATGAGGAAAATTCTATGTTTTTCAATAAAGTCGTCAAGCATGAGCGTGATGTGGGTTAAGCGCTGGTTATTTAAGAAAAATCCCATATCCATTTCTTGATATATGTTTGTACTAGTACGTACGTAGATTGTAGTTATATTAATTATTTGTATACGTAGGATGCTTGACGTAACGCCTCCGTGCCTTAATTGATTTCCACTTGGCTTGAGTTTTAATAAAACGTAATTAGAGCTCGAGATAGGCAGAGTCGGGCGCCGCGAAATTAAATTTTAATACTATTATTGCTATTTGTTATTAAATTTGTAGGAATACGAGATAGTGTTGTTTATTTTGTTGCTTATATGTTTGTTTTAGAAGCTCTTTCATGATAAAAGCTCAAAGAAAAAGCTTTGTGGAACTTAAAAAAGTATACTTAAATTTAAACTGAATTGGTGAGTTAGAGTATGTTTTTAATGTTTATTATTTTAAAACAAAAGAAATTAAAATGAAATATAATTAAAAATCATTTCCCCTGCAGTAAAAGAAGAATGAACCAACATATGAGTATTTTAGTCTTTGTAATACTTAGTTATGACATTATTATCTTGATATAAACTTGTTTAATTCTAATAAAACATATTCTCTACCTAAAATTATTTTAAAGTAAAACGTTTTTGGTCCATCAAAAAGAAATTGCCTGTAATAAAATTATGTAGTTATACTAAAGCACTTCATCGTAATTGAGAGCTGCGACTGCAAACTGGTCAACTTGGTGACGCTTTTACACCGTACCTACAGCTTCACGTGCTACACTCGTTATCGAGCGTGTAAAATATTATTTTTACGTTAAATTAAATGTAAATTTGGTGAAAATTATGTTTTTTAATATTATTAAATTAATTACTTTAGTCGACAAATATAAAATTATTCTATTGATAGGTACGTAGTGTGTACATTTCTATTTAGTATAACAATTTTTTTTATTGATAACATTGAACAAAAACAACAAAATCAGTAGACAAACAAACCATAAAAAGGTGCTGAACAGTTTTGTCTTTGCCTATTTGTATATTGATTAGGATATTTGTGACATATGTACAATGTACATATTGTATAAGATGTGATCACAAAAAATACTAAAATGACGTTCTTTTTTGCTCAAATGCAATTTGACACACTTGAATACTATTAGTGCATATATGTAGATACTTCAAAATAATCTCATACCATTAAATACTCTATGCGGTATTGCTTGTGAATGCATATAGAATATAGAATAATACCTGTTCTACACATAGAGAAACATTCTTTCTCTGATAGAAAGCCGTATTATCTCTTAAGTAATGTTAATTTTATCGATTCACTGCGTAATAGAAGCCAAAAATAGATAAAAAATTGGTTTTTCCATGTAACGTATTAGCAATACGTCGCTTTACGAATAAAAAATAATAAATATAGAAAATAATATAGAAAATGTAACTGTGTTAAAAAAATTACCCAACAAAAGTAGTGTTCAAGTAGGCGGGGCTTAAAAGTCGTGTTCACCCCGTCATCAGTCAGATATTGTTCTTGCAAGCGAGCTCATGTCAAATTTTCGCATGCATTTATTATCATTGTGAACTACAGCTGTGAATCATAATGCCAGTACGTATTGTGAAGTGGTGCAGAAACGATATAAGATTAAAATGTCCAGAAATCACTTTTCAGTAGTAAGTTGTAGCAAAATTATAATAATTATATTCAAAGATGTTCAAATGATAAATAAGTTGTCAAACCTAGATTGCTAATACCATGCAAAATGAAATCAGTCAGTTTTGGACCTAATTTAGACGTTTTTTTTTCTTCTTGATAAAATATGGAAATAAAAAAAATGAAAAATATTTTTTTTTCTTTTATTTTAACTTTAAAATCCGTCTTTACTACATTGCAAAAAAAAAATCTCTTTAATTTCTTCTAGACAAAAATTTAATAATTTAATTATATTTTGTGGCACATAGAGTTCATTGAATTGTAAAAAGTAACTCAAAAATATAAAACATTGTAAAAGAAATAAAAATATATTGTTAAAACTAGCATTGCCCGCGGCTCCGCCCGCGTTCAGGTGACCAAAAACCAAATTCTGAGATTTACATATTAGTATTTCACATTGTAATTTTTGTATTTTTTCTCAGAAATGAGACATTTTACCGCGGTAAAAAGTAGTACCCGGATAACCAGCAATCACCATACCAAATTTTATCAAAATCCCTACAGTGGGTTTTCTGTGATGCGGTAACAGACAGACAGACAGACGGACAGACAAAAATTCTAAAAACTATAGATTCGGACTCTGTATCGATAATAATGTTTATTTCAATAAGATTTTCCAAAAAATATGTAATGTACAGATTCGGCTTAGTTACAATTTTATTTTATGTACCTATAGATGATACATTGTTTTATTATTATTGACTTGGTCCGGTTCACTTATTGTATAACATTATGACCCACGCCGTTATGACTCAGCTGTCATAGCAGACATTGCAGTACACGTGCAAACCAATCCCTGCTTTCGTCCTGAATTTAAACCAATCACAAACATTTGTAACCTCAGAAGTGATTCGTAGTTTGAATCATACGTCGTTTTGGTTTGAAGGAGGGCTATTTTTTGTGTGTTTGTTCTGAATTAGACTTCCTGACTTATTATTTATTCGTAGGTCTTTACGCATCTTTTATAGTAATAATATTTAATGCTGCCGCAACTTTCGCCTATTTTTATTACTAACAGTAGCCTGTCTTACTCCAAGATATAGCTTATCTACTAGCTTCGTTTGACGACACATTTGGCTCAGTTTGTAGTCTGATTTGCTGTGTCAGCGGTCGCGGGTTCGAATCCCGCTGGGGGCATTCATTTGTGTGATGAGTACGAACGTTTATAGCGTAGCGGTAGCGTATTTATTAATTTATAGCTCAGCTATTTCAGCATGAAAGATTAACAAACATAGACATACATACAAACCTTCGCATTTATAATAACACTGTGGTTTTTATTTTAACAATTCTAATAAACATCGATGTTAACAGCACTCTTATTTCTGTTCTTTGCATTTTCATCTCTTGTTTGATAAATTCCATACATGCTCGAGAGTAATGGGTGGTATTTTTCATAAATATCGCGACACACAAATGAGCCATGTGCCTGATAAGATTCCTTGTTTATATTAAAAAATAAATAACGACCCGGTTTTTTCTCGTATGAGAATTCAGGTTTGAATATTTGAGAAAGTATTCTGGAAAGCATCTGAAAATCTCGCTGTTACTTTTTCCACGTAGCAAAGAATCGAAATAATTTTTATATTTTAAATCAAACTTACAAATACAAATATTTTCTCTGAATTTTCTTGGCTTTATGTAATTTTTGTTCCCGACGCAGCATTTCGAATTATTAATAGTAAACATGGTCACGGGTGAGACTAAGATTTTGCCGTCAAAAATGTTATAGTTCTTACAAATGGAAAACAAACAGAAAATCCGAAAAACTAGATATAATATAAATAAAATGTGAAAGATTCTATAATTTATATAATTAGTTTAGGAAGAATAAATAAAAAAAAAAAATGAAAATGCGTTTTTTCTATGCTGTATTATTTTCATACATAACGATATTCATTAATGTTATGAAAGTGTATAGTATAGATTAAGTTTTTCCTAAAAAAAAAAAATTTTGAAGCATAAAGTCTTCTAAATATTTTACTTTTGTGACAATTTATAAAAATAAAAAATAGCCACAGCGACAGTTATTTTCAATGGCTTCAATTCGAAAATTTGAAAAAAAAATCAATATAATTACTAGATTGTGCTGCCATTTTGAGTATTTGGGTTTCAGCCTACAAGAAATTTAGTCGTATACGAGCATGTTCATGCCTTCTATTAAACCAATGAACGGTCTGTTGAAATATTCCAATTTTAAACTTCATAGGAACAACTGCACCAAATATAGGTCATTTACTATTGGATGTAGAAAACGAGAAAATAATTTTGTACATACCTTTTCTGTACTAATTTTTGATTTTTCAAACGCTTTTTACCTATGGTTTTGCTCCTACTAATTAAACAACAATAGTGTTAGTGCTATTGACTTACATCCATTGAGCCGTATAACTAAACTGTTGATGTAACAAACATACATTCTAACTTTCACATTTATAATAAGAGGAGAAAAATTTACCGAAGTCTTAAATAGATGTATTTATGTTTAAGATATTTACGCTAACAACCAAATTTCCCCATTCAATACATTATCATAATTCATTCTTAAGTAGTTTTGTTCTTTCCTTCCTATTGTTATAATTTTCCTAACTTTCTCATTTACGCGAAAGTAATTCAAAGTTTATCCAAAAGCTATCGAATCGATGGATAATTATTGTCCTAAAAAATAAATTTTAATACTTTATAAGTAAAAAATAATCTTCAATGGCGAATTTAAATATAATATAAGTATTTACCTTAAATAAAATATATTTCAAGATATTAATATTACAATTATTTGTCGAGAAACAATGTGCAAAACAAACCATCTCAGAAACCGTAAACTCTTTCAACCAGTCCATTACCAGAGTATTTGCGTGAAAGCACTCATTTTATTACAATCAACCAAAAATCACCCTTATTGCAGACGAATAAGGTACATAGCCACCGCACATATAACCCTACCCTCTTTCATACTATACAAATTTACTTAAACCATTCTGACAAAGGAAAAGGTTCTTTGTTCTCTTAATAATAGGTTTTTCGGAAACGCACTATTATTTTGGCCAGCATTTTGCACTTAACGTTTCATTGTATACTGTCTGTCTGTCCGTCTCGATGACAAATTGTTCATATCAGACGATTAATGTAGTTGTGACGTGTAATGGATTGACGAGATAAAAACGATTATCACAAAGATATTATGTACCTTTGATGTACAATTGAATTACTGGTTTTTATTGAATTGCAATTAATATCTATACATATTATTTTAAAGTACCGATTTCCCGAATTTACTGGAAAAAAATGGTTTAAATTATTTCTATTAGACCATGGTTATGTATATATATATATATATATATATATATACATATATATATATATATATATATATATATATATATATATATATATATATATATATATATATATAAATAATACCTCAAAAGCCTAGGAAAAAAAAATTATCTTCCAAATAACCTCTTTATTATATGTTAACATAATAAAATAGCAACTAAGCCAAATCTGTACATTTTTTATTTTTTTGGAAAATCTTATTGAAATAGACATTATTACTGTTACAGAGGCCGAATCTATAGTGTTTAGAATTTTGGTCTGTCTGTCTGTTTGTCTGTGACCGCATCACGGAAAAACCACTGAAGGGATTTTGATGAAATTTAGTATGATGATAGCTGGTTATCCGGAGTAACATATAGGATACTTTATACTACGGGAAAATATCTCACTTCTAAGAAATCTAAACTAAGCATTAAAAAGTAAGTAGGGATAAACTCGAGCGGAACGAGGGTGAGTCGCTAGTGCTAAATAAGTTTTGATGTGGCAGTCAATATTTCAAATAATAATTTTTTTATCTGCTTTTATTTAGGGACTTAGCTGAAGACGAAAATGTCAATCCCATCGTTCCCTAAATACATAAAATACAATAATATTTTATATTAAACAGTTATAGACTATTAATATTACAATTAGTACTCACTATTTAAACTAAAAGTTGTAAAGCTTTCGCCATCGAGGGAAATAACAAAACTTATATTTTTAAATATGTGCTTTTATTTGGATAGTTACCAATCAGAGCTTGATTCTTGCACAGAGCTTTTACTGTCCGAGTTATCAGTTGTATCGCCACTTATCTTCACTTTGTAGTCGTAGAAGAAATGGATCCCATGGGGTTGGTCTCGTCGAGTGTCGTTTGCGCATTTGTGGTCATGTATCTTAACGAACACTAAAAATAAATATATAGTAAGTATTATAATATAAGGCAGTGGTAGGCCAGTGGTAACGCGTTCGCTTGGGAGACCGAGTAAAGCGGGTTCAATTCTCGGGTCTCGCATCTCTGATGTTTTCATGTGCGAATAATCTTCAACATGATTACCACTTGTCTTAACGGTGAAGGAAAATATCGTGAGGAAACCTGCATGTCTGAGAGAACCTAGCAAGTTTTTTTTATTTGTGCAATAGGCTTGCGCTAGACTACAATCAGCGCTGGGAAGCACTGATGAGGTCTAGGTTGGAGCGCGCTTACCTAGAAAATGCCTGTTCAGTCTTGCCTTGAAGGAGAAAGAGATAACTCATGAACGCATCGATTCAGTTTATAGGTCTCTACTAGGATCTTAAGAGTGGCAAAGGTCCGTCTAATCATGTAAAGAGTTTTTATATTGGAGAGAATTGACCAGGCTTTTAGTTGATTTAATATGTATACCTATATCAACCATATTAAATCGACTAAAATCTCTGGTCAATATAATACAATAATGTTCAATTTTGTAACCCCCGACGTAAAAAGATGGAAGTAATAAGTTTAACGTCTGTATCTGTCTGTTGTATTATAGCACCCTAACGGATGAACCGATTTTTTAATTTAGTTTGTTTTGTTTGAAAAACGCCTTGATCTGTTCTGTTTCCAAACTTGGTATCCCGTCACTTTAATGACATTCCAATGATATGGTAACCCTGAAGTGATGCTGCAGCGTCACTTGTTCTGTTTTACTAAAACTTGGGTATCCGTCACTTTAATGACATTCCAATGATATGGTAACCCTGAAGTGATGCTGCAGCGTCACTTGGAATCTATAGGACACTGAACTCTTTACTAAAATACTACAGAAATATCTTGTTTAGGCTCAATTAAATGGCCTCAATTAATTTTTTTTATTTTATTAGGGAGTATTAGGGGATACTGGAAAAGCGCAAAATTTTTGACATGATACGCAAGATGTTTGCTAAAGAGGAAGTGACCTATAGATAATTATCTACTAATTCCAGTAAAATACAGTATTCTAATTTTGAGTAACGAAAATTATATTATTTATTTAATCAATTAGTATAAATATAGTATAGCAAGCTAAATAAATAAATAAATAAATAGCAAGCTAGCTCTTTCTCTTGCGGGGTATATGGAGGGAACATAGTACTACCATGTTGCGGTGGCGGTTCCAGTCGTCGTGCTTCATTATCTACATACTACATAGAGCTATGTTGTATACAAACATAGATTTCCTGATTTCAATTATCTCTATCTTTCTAAGAAAATTTCAAAATGTTCATAGAACTTTTTATCTGGGTTTATTTTGTTGATTTTATTGCTACGAGCATTGAAATATAAAACATACATACACATTTCCCAACAAATATCTCTTCAAAAAGTTCCATCGGCATGTGACGTTAAGTCAAACTAAAGAGTAAAATTCAAAAATACAAAGTTCTAATTGTCTAAACAAAAATTCGAACTTACGCACACTATATAAAGTACTTTTTTAAACGAAAGAATGTGCGTTTTAATTTTGTCAACCGAAAAGCAATGAACAAAAGAGATTTGAAAAAAGTGTACTTTAATTTCGAATTGGGTATTTCTTTTTGAGGATTTTTGAACATCAATGGCTACAAGATATAACCTGACTGTCAATTATGTTTAGAAAAGTTAAATTCAATGAATATACTACTATACATATGGTGGGGAAGGTTCGCTGGCGGAGGTGTTCCAGATGAATTGAAAAGTTTATTTATTTTTGTATCTTTTAATTACATATTCTAATTATTAAAGTCTATAAGGGTAATGTATGACATATATATTGACAAGTCGCTATAGCAACGGATACAGTTAAAAAATAAGATGCGGGGACTGTGAGGCGGTATATCCACATCCGCTTTAAGGCGCGAACCAGTGGCGTAGCGTGCCTTGTCGGGGCCCCGTATAAAAATTTTTTTGGAGGCCCTTATATGGAGGTAAAGATTTTTCACAAAAGAAAAAAAATATTGTGAGAAGTAATATTTATTTATCACATAATTTACCCATTTTACAAATAAAAATCGAATTTTAAATATTCACTCTCCTTGCCTTTTTATCGGCAAACTGATTTATTAAATCATTTATGGCTGATGATGATTTTAGTTTTTCTAAAGTTTCTGCCTCTATGGACAATAGTGAGATGTCTGACAGCCGTTCTTGTCCCATCGAAGTTCTTAAGTAATTTTTTATTAGTTTTAATTTTGAAAAACTTCTTTCTGCCGTTGCGGTTGTAACTGGAAGGGTCAAGAATAAAAAGCATGCTGTGATTACCTCGGGAAAACTGGATGCAAGACTATTGAATTTTACTAGCAATAATTCAATGAGTTCTTTAATGGAATAAATTTTTTTAATTTCAGAATTTAAGCATGTTTTTAGAGCCTTTAATTGGTCACAAAGATTAAGTGAGATGTCTTTACTGTATTTAGCAGACAGTTTTCCGGAAGCGTTTAATATCTCTTCGCTTGAAGAAGATAGGAGTTTCTCCGATTGTAATATTTCGAATATACTACTCAGGTTGCAAAGGCTCTGAAATCTTTCTTTAGTTTGAGAAATTAATATATCTAAACAGCAATAGTATACATTGACTTTGAAATAGGATTCCGGGTCGGAAATTCTCTCATCTTGTGATAACTCATCAAAAAAAACGCTTCGTTATCTTTCGCCTACTGTTTTTAAAAACAGTTGTTACCCCCCACTTTTTTGCTAAATCTTTGGATTCATTTAGCAAACTATTAAATGAATTCTGATTTCTTAATTGGCACAGTCCTATTTAAAAGATTACTTAATAAAATACTAGATTTCTGTAAGTCATTATTATCATGCTGTAGAGCTTTAGAAACAGGATTAATAATTTCAAATAGTGAAGAAAAAAATGTAACGAGCACTAAGAAATCAAAACTCTCTAAAATATTAATTATACTTTTACATTCTTCACGTTCATCTTTTTTATTTGAAATTAAATTTAGTTGGTACAAAGCTTTCATGATTAGTAAAAAAATTTTCTTTACTGCTAATAAAGCGTCGTTCCTAGAAGACCATCTGGTAGGACATACCTTTTTAAGGGTAATCAAATATTTTTCAGATGAATCGTCACTTAGCATAGCCCAGCGTTTTATACTATTGCCAAAAAAAGTATATATTTTTTCTAAATTATCGAAAAAAGTCGATACTTCACGAACATGTCTCGCAGCATCGTTCAAAACCAAGTTTAAAGCGTGCGCAGCACAATGAACATAATCGGCATTTGGAGCATGCTCTTTTATTAGGGTTTGTAATCCTCCATACACACCCGACATAACATTTGCTCCATCGTATCCCTGTCCTCTACATTTAGTCAAATCAATTCCATATTCTTTAGTCAAATTTAAAATGACAGTTTTCAGACCTGCAGCACTGCAATCGGTTACTGCTATGAATCCTAAAAAGGACTCACAGATTTTTATTTCTTTAGGCACATTATCATCATTTTCTGTAACCGAGATATATCGAAAAACTACAGATAGTTGGTCAATTTTTGACAAGTCTTGTGTTGTATCCAGAATTATTGTCAGAAATGGAGCTTTTTTAATTTCTGAGATAATACTGTTCCTAACGTTAGTACCAAGCAAACTAATAATTTCGTTTTGAATCGTAGGGCTTAAATAATTTATTTCACCTTTCGGTTTTAGAAAAAGTTCTTTTAAAGTTGCATCATAGTTAGATAGCAGACGTGAAATTGCCATAAAATTGCCATAATCAGAATCATGCCCCCTCAAAGGTAGATTAATTATAACATTAATTATACGATGCAGTACATCTCTCCAGAATGTAATTTTACTATCGATTTCACTTTTCAATAGAGTATCGATGGTATTTCCTTGCAACCAATTATTATAAGAGAGTGAGGCACTAATATGCTGCTGTGACTTTTCATGGTCAAGAATAGTTTGTGTGAAATTGCTTCTAACCGAAACACCGTTAACCCAAGCAGAGGAGTACGATTTGTTTTGACGATCTGCTAATAACCAACAGAAGTGACAGTACGGTTTGTTTAAAACGTTAGAATAACATAACCATGGTCTTATAATTTTTATGCCTGCCTGATTGAAATATGAATAATAATAAGCTGAAAAAGGTCGGTTATTTTCTGAAACTTTTGGAAATGGTCCTTGTGGTTTAAATGGACCCAATTTAAAAATTATTTTTCGTTCACATTCAGTTAAATTGTCACCAAAATTTCCTCTATCTGATGAAATTATATTACAATCTGCATTATCTGCAGATATATCAGAATCGTTGACTTGGGGTTCCTCGATTTCTGGATGGACATCCGATAAAGTATGTGCTTGGCTTTCTTCTATTTCCGGATGGATATGTGACGAAGAACATGCTTCAGAAGAATCTAAAAATAAACGAGTAATTGTTAAAAAATAAATACGAATGCTTTGATACTAAACTAAAAAGAGTTATATATAAATAAATAACGTTACTAAGGGTCACAGTTAGAGAGTGTTCAGTTCAGACGCACACAGATTCTACGCGGATTGTGCTCGTACCTATTAGTAGATACAAAATCACCTGCAGCCCGTCCGTGCATTACTATACACCTGCGTGCTATTTAAACGCAGCGCGTAGTGTAGTGGCCATACAAAACGAGAACCCGAAAGCGAGTCTGCACATCTGAAGTTCTCAACACGCAATTAACGATACGATACGGACTGATAAACAAACAACAAAACAAATCGATCCTATAGATAAGTTAGAATTTTGTTTTTTTTAATCAAGGCACGGAACCCTAAAAACAGTATAATTGTGAAAATCGAGGGGGGAGACAACTTTTTGTGACGGACAGATGGACAGACCGAAATTAAAAGATTTCCTTGTTTATCACTACGGGCCCCTAATAAATGGGTTGGGTAGTAGTATAGTACTTACCTTTCCAATCTAAATCACTCACAGTATCTTGTCTCTGAAAAAATGAAGAAATTTTGGGCACTTTTTTTATAACCTCGTCCCTTTTCTGTTTAATTTTTCTTTTCTCAGCGCCGCTGGGATAATCTCTTTTCCTTTCACTCATTTCTTTTACAAATCGTTACTAATACTGCTAAACCAGAAGAACAATATTGTTTGTACTGAATTACAATGTAATGCACATTTATATAAAGCGCGTAAATAAACAGTGCACTGCACTCCGTGGTTTAACATCCAATGCAAAGTACAACAACGTACACGTACATCGCGATATCGATGAAGGATTCCCGGGGATTCCCCGCTGAGTTGAAGATGAAGTAAGTAAAACGGGGAAGTCCCGCAGCCCGCCATAACGATGTAGTGTTGCCAACTTTTGAACGCACGCTTAAGGCGGGAAAAAAAGGAATTGCTTTATAGAATTTTGTCAATTGTAAAATAAAATAAATTAGAAAGTTTTTATTCTTTTTCCTTACACACTTTGGGGGCCCCCGTGGCCCGGGGGCCCCGTATAATTGATACGGCAAATACGGCGGTAGCTACGCCCCTGGCGCGAACACATACATAGATCCATATAAAACACTACAAATGTAAAATTTTAAATGTTAACTTATCCGTAATGGGTAACGAATCAATATAAATTTTTACATGAAGGTCTAAAGGTTTTTAATTTAATGCCTTTTATTAAGAGTGTACGTGCATGCGGACGTTCATATGTTTGTGTGTACGCTTGAATGGCTGGACAGATTTAGATTATAATAAATTTACTATAACCTGGAACAACACATAGGCTACTATTAGGTAACTAGGGAAGCACCTAAAGGAAGCGGTCACTTGTATTTATATTTAAAAAAAATACTTTAATTTACTTAACTAGTTCCATCTTGGCAGTTTCTATAATGCATCATGCAAAGACTCTTAAACGTTCTTCGAGCCCGCTGGTACCCTCCACAGATCCACTCAATACTAGGATCACGCCACTTCTTTACCATGTCACCTGGACAGGGCGTACATTTGCGACGCCATTTTTGCCTTAAGATACACATTTAAACGAAATTAATTAGTATTACAAAATCTGTGGTGTTGCTATGAGAATTCACACTAGGGCAAATCAAGAATTGCGAGTTGCAACCTAGAATTTATGTATCAACGTTTATTGGTAAATTCGAAATTGTTTTTGTTAGACGTTAGATGTAAAGGTTTATTTAAGTGTTAGCCTGTATTTGCAGGACGATTTGTAATTTTATTAATAGATCACAAGTTCAATAAATTAAATATCTAGTATTAGTCTCTCTCTCTCTTCTTAGTACTTTTGAAAAGAGTAGGGAAATAAGACAGTCTTATCTATACAAAATAAACAAAGTAATTTTGTTATAGACCTCATCAACAGCCTTCTAGGTGAAGTTTAGTTATTTTAGTGTTATCTAGATTTTTTGAATGAATCGTTATTAATAATTTAAATCATAATCTATACATATAATTAAATTCTGAGTCGAACCTGTACAATTCATATTTTTTGGAAAATCATATTGAAATAATAATTATTATCGATACAGAGGCAGAATCTATAGTTTTTAGAATTTTTGTCTGTCTATCTGTCTGTCTGTCTGGGGACGCATCACAAGAAAACCACTGGATTGATTTTTACTGCGGGAAAATATCTCATCTCTGATAAATTTGTACTAACTGTTAAAACGTTGCTAGAGACGAACCCGAGGGGTGGGACGCTAGTATAAAAATATATCATGCTAATACTGATGTTGCAGAAGACTAAAGGAGAGTACGGTTGATGTTAATGTCCAAGCGAATCGATGGCAGGTCGGTGATTAGTCAGTCAGTTTTATCTCACCATCCCTTTCTTTCCTCAGTCGACTTAGGTTTATATTTCTCCTCTGATGATGAAGCTGTTTGGTCATGACTTGATAGCTCCAAGCTTTCTTTATCTCCTTCATCAGAACTGCTGCCTCCAACTAAAACATCAATTCATTACTTATAAAAACTGGCAATTCTTCGTCTTATGACGACGATAACTCTGAGTTTAGAGTGTACATATCTTAGTAGTTGCTTAATGCGTATGAGATAATATTTATTCTGTTATTTTAATGTTCTTGGGCAAAATAAATAAATAAATATGTTGGGACATATTTATTGACGTAATTGATGATTGATGACACACCATCAAGTTCCATGCTAAGCTACGAGGCTTGAGTTATGGATACCAGACAGTTGATACACTACACATATATAACTTTAAATGCATACATATTATAAAATTAAACACCCATGACTGGAGTACAGACATTAGTGGTCTTCACACAAATGAATGCCCCCAGCTTGACTCGAACCCGCGACCGCTGGCACAGCAAGTAAGGTCACTACAAACTGAGCCAAACGTGTCGTCAAATTAAATAAATAAGATTGCATTTTATTTCAGCACATAATTTTTTTACCCTAAGATATTTCTGCATTAGAAAAAGTTACTGACGTAGACATGCAAGATATTAAAGCAAAAATGATAGGGAACGGACCGACGGGGACCAAAAATTATTTTAAATTGGAATCCGCGAAAAAAACCGAAAAAATAGTTTTATTTAAAAATCAAATATTCGCGGAAATCTAAGAATTTTTTACAAAAACAATAGTGTTACTGTAAAAATACATATATGTATATGAATTAAAAAAATCAAACACGTACTTGCTCCGTCAGAAGACGATGTAGATCGATGGTTTTTACCCTTCCTCCTTTGTATGGTATCTACGCCTCTTAGGGCATTGTTAACTTCGCCAACTTTGGTTACATTTGGTACGAGCGATGCAACGAGATCTGCTGCAAATGTCAAGCCGATTACAAACAAATGAACAGGGAGAAAACAACGATAAATATAACTAGTTTTATACAAAAACAATTGCAAACAAACAAACTGTAGTCATTCAAATAAATACAATTTTAATTATAGACTGTATATAGTTATAGTTAGCTTAGCATTAATTCATTAAAAGTACCTGGGCGACCGAGTTTTTTTCGATTTTTTTATAATCGTGATTTTTCGGAAAAGATATAAAAATTGGGTTTTTTCAAAAATGATTTATTTTAGATATTTTTTCAGAAATTAGACACCTATAGAGATAAACTTAAAAAGCAAAACCTTATTTAAAAACAAAATTTGACCCAAATCGTTAAAGCCGTTTCCGATATTTTACATTTATATATATATATATATATATATATATATATATATATATATATATATATATATATATATATATATGGGCGGATATACAAAAGTTGGGTAACTTTTCAGGATATTTTGTTTATGATAGTTTTTAAATCAAATTCCTACGAATTCTGATTATAAGATAGCTAATGTAATGAAAATATTGCTCATGATAGGGCCAGTCACTTTTTAAAGTAGATGCGGAGATATTTCGATTTTTCTGAATTCCGAAACCAGGGGACTGACGTGAGTGACAAAGTACTGATGAAATACACAATTTCATAAGATATGCAAGAAATTTATTAAAATTTAGAAGAAATCTCTTAGGAACTAATAATGGCACATATTTTGAGTCTCACTTTTAATCTTAATTCACTTAAGTAACAATTAAAAAATATTTTTTACGTAATTCTGTGAGGAACAACTTCCTCCACCTTTGAAGCAGCTTTTTATGAACTTAACTTTACTACTTTGAGGTAGTTTAGCTTAACAATAAAAATGTAACTATCTGCCTTAAAGGTACCAATTAACATAATAACAGTTATCAAGTAATATTATATCAGTCTTCAAAAAACAAACAACTTAGTGACTTCATTGTAAGATGATTGAGAATGTAAGCTGACCCTTTTGACTCTTCCATATTTTTGACGCTGATTGTTTAGTTTTGAAACCATTGCTTTCATCTCTTAATTGCTTATTTCTGCATTTTCTCTGTCTTTCACTTCTCCTCTTTGCTTCTTTTGCTCTTTGATCTTCGTTCACAATGGGCCTTACTAGCTCAACAACTATTGGTTATGCTTCATCGTCAATAGTTGAAGGAGTATTCTAGTGTACAAAATTATCTGTAGTAGAGTTGTTTTTTTTTGCCTGTACTTTAATGAATATTTTTTCCATTCTTTTTTTGTCAATCGTTGCTCCCGAGGCGTCATGTTCTTAATATTTTTCTTTGTCCCTTTCCTTTCTTTTTCAAGCATTGCAACCTTTTTTTCTTCTAGCTAATTTAATTCTCTTCTTTATTTTCTTTTTCAATATTTTATCTCTATCCTTAGACATATTTTGTTTGTTTTTATGGTGCCATGATGTTATAAACTGAAATAATTAAAAAAAAAGATTAAACACGCCCAACAAGTTAGTACCCTGGAAACACGTCTGTCCTTTGGCGCAATATCAGACAACGGACTGACGCCAACGGACTGACGAAACAAACATGAATTTGAGGTTATCTTTAGAACCAACGTTTATTTTGATATTTTCGAATATCAATAAGTTACATTTTAACAAATCAAAGTTAAGTATGTTTAAATTAAAATATAACACAAATTTACAAAAAAATAGCGACTCACCATAGGACTGACATTTTGTCTGGGTCGGCACGTGTTCACACGACAAACACAACTCTAGCACCGGCACAGAAATGACGGCCGAACAATGGCGCGGTCTGCAGCTAACTTTATTACCAACCTTAAAGTTTAACGCGGATTTGGATTTGAGTCGCTGGTATTTAGCGAGATATTCAAATTCGAACAACACACAACGGACTGACGAATAAAACTGAACACAAAGTTTCTTATTATTTTTACAACAAAGTTGAAAATATTATAACATAAAGTTGTGATTATATATTATTAAATACATCACAGATTATAGTGAAATAATAAATTTTATTATATTAAAGGTAATATTTAATACACAGCTATTTGATTGCGCGCTTTTGACGTTGTGACACGCCAAAGTACTGACGTTTTGAGGATATATTGTGAAGTTTCACAAATTTGTATTTATAATGGATGGCTGAAATTGGATGACCAAATAAATGACTTTTAATTGTTTTAGAATTAATTATAAATTATAAACAAAATGTAATAATACACCATTTTATTGACTGGTGACATCGAGTTACCCATTTTTTGTAGAATCACCCATATATATATATATATATATATATATATATATATATATATATACATATAATAAAATTCTAACTAAGCCGAATCTGTACATTAAATATTTTTTAGAAAATATTATTGAAATAGACATTATTCTCGATACAGAGTCCGAATCTATAGTTTTTAGAATTTTTGTCTGTCTGTCTGTCTTTCTGTCTGTCTGTTACCGCATCACAGCAAAACTATGGAGGGATTTTGATGAAATTTAGTATGGTCATCGTTGGTTATCCGGGTCAACATATAGGATACTTTTTACCGCAGAAAAATATCTCATTTCTGAGAAAAAATACAAAAACTGGTTAGAATAAAATCACGATGATACTATATATATTTTTCTAAATAAGGCAAAAACTATTAAAAATAGCTTATCTTGAAAAAAAATAACAATAGCGCTATTTTATTTGGTTTTTGGTCATCTGAATCTGCCCTATATATATATATATATATATATATATATATATATATATATATACACATACATATATTATAAGATAACATAAAAATTAGGGGTGTCATTGAATAGATAGATCTATTGTATACAGAATGTATATACATACCGGCACAGAAGAAAATAATAACATCCACTGCTCTCAATCTCATCTGTGGTTTTTATATTTTCTTTAAAAGTGGAAAAATCATAAATCCGTTTAGTGGCAACGTTTATCGCTTTTCAATATAACAGTTTTACGAAACGCTCTTCTGATTCGATCTCTAGGTATTTCATTTCGTGTGACTTCAGAATTCCATTCGACTTTTTGCAATTGAATTTTTCGATATAAATCTTAGAGATTGTTCGCTGAGGCTTTACTGTTTAAAAATGGATATGATATTTTATACGACTTTACCAATATTTGGAATTAATATTTCGACACATATATATATATATATATATATATATATATATTCCATTATCTATATGTATCTATTCCATACTAACTGTAAAAACGTACCTAGGGACAAACCCGAGCACAGCGAGGGTGAATCGCTAGTAAATAATATATTCAAATAGAATGTGAGCACGAAACTAATAAATATCGTACAGTGCAGTAATCAATTATGCGCTCCACTAGAAATTATAATTTGATATTTTGTGAAACACGTGGGAATAGCGTTTGTGGCGTTTGCAATAACTAAAGTGAAATCAAAATTTTACCACAAAAACAAAACCACGCTGCTTTTATTTCTAAAACTGTTTACACTATAATTAAATCTGTAAAAGTATTAGAAGGTTAAGCTAATTTCAATAGTAAATAAATAATATGGAATAAATTAAGAATAAGTAACTCTCTTTTATTGTATCGTTACAATTTTCTTAAAAAGTCTATATAACTATCTCGGAAATGAACTTAATCTTAGACTAAGGTCCATTTTAAAACTATACAAAAATAAACATACACTTCATTATTATTAAATGTATATTTCTTTTGTACATATAATTAAGTATAATTGTAATTTTTATAATAAATGTATACAGATTATGAAATCAAAATTGAACCGCGATATAAAATTGATATCTGAATAGTTCAAAAATGCGAAATTTATTTTTTTATACGAGTACCAGGGGAGGACCCCTTACAGTTGTCATATCCCGATATTAGATAAACCAAGAACCCTTAATAAATATAGGCTATAAAATTCATACACATTTTATTAATCGAACTGATACTTTCAGAGGTTTGTACGTTCAAAGAAACAAGCAAACAAAACAATCTTTATAGTTTATTTTTTTAAATACATAATATATAAAATTTTAATTACCAAAAATTGAGAATTCACTGCAGCAAGAGTAGAGATGATTACAAAAATTTATAAAAAAATATACAGATTATTCATGAATGTTACAATCTTTAACTTTGACTGATAGATTCTTCACAAGGGTTTGGTATCCGCTAAGACACCGCTAAGAAGTTTGAAAATATAATCCCTAAAGGGGTACAAAATGGATCGATTTGTATGAAAATTCGTTATTTATTAAATATGTAGACAGAGCCGCGACCGAGTGCTAGTAAATACATATATAATACGTCATTATACTTTATAAATATAAAACCAGTGCCTGCCATGGTGCGAATTATTTTTGCAACGATGATCGTACAGTTTCACGAACACTGAAATTGAAAAAATCGTATGAATAGAAGAAATATCTTGCGCATTCCCACAATTATTCATCGCGGTAATAAGCTGGTGTGAAGCATGATACGGTTGAGCTCTGAATGCGAAATGAGAAATTGATATTAAAAGTCAGTAAAAGATACGTAGGATTGGCAAATAGGAATCAATAGGATTATATATTTTTATCAATAAAATATTTATGTACGAGTTTGCTGCAATATCATGTACTCGTATATTACGTAATTTTGTTCTAACGTTTAATGGAAGTAAAGTTTTTCAATCAAATTTCATCGATGTGAGGGCTATGCATGTTAAGAGAGAAATAATAGGGTTCAAATATTTTCCTCTACCAACCTCGAACCCGCTCGTTTCGTCCAGGTCTTCAAACTAAGTAGCTTACAGACTTAGACGGATGAGCTTGCGAGGTTTTGATTCGTACCCATTTTTTTAAGTGCCTTGATACAGTACATTTTTTTTAAGTTGATTCCACGAATACTAGTAATTCCAGTTTTAACGATGTTTGTATTTGATTAGATATTATATATTTTTGTCATAAATTTCATTAATAACATGACGTTTGGCTCAGTTTATAGTGACCCTATTTACTGTGCTAGCGATCGCGGGTTCGAATCCCGCTGGGGACATTCATTTGTGTGATGAGCACGAATATTTTTACTCCAGACATGGGTGTTTATATTCAAAATATGTATGTATTTAAAATTATATTTATATAGCGAGTGTCAAGTAAATTAAAATGGAAAACACCGACGTAACTTACTAGTACCATCCTGACAATTTCGGTACCTCATCATACATTCGCTTTTAAAAGATCGACGTGCTCGTTGATATCCACCACATATCCATTTGATACCGAAATTTTTGTACTTTTTCATCATGTCATGTGGACAAGGAGTGCAGGTTCTATACGTTTTTGTTCTGAAAAATGGGTTAACAAATCAAATATAACAAGTATTTTGCAAATCAAATGTCTTTCCTTGGAAGTTACTTAGATGAGAGTGGTTGAAATACAATGAAAATAGTTCTAAACATATACAAAACAAATTAAATATAGTATTAGTTATCACTATATATTATAAATTATGGTTTACGAAAATAAGTCACCGGTATGATGATATTTATAAATTATCGGTAAAAATCATCCCTTTTGATACTAATATGGATACGAGAATGGTTTTGTTTGTCATATTGTTATTTCTTCAACAGCAATATATAAGATGAACGTCAAACAGACGTGTAATTTCATATATACATAAAATTAACACTAATGTCGCATACAAACCTAGAGTATTTCTTTATAATATTTTATTGTAAGAGTCCTTTCATAGCTTTCTAGTACTAGTAGATGAATAGAAAATATTCAGTCTTTTATGAATTATGCAAGAATAAAATATTCCAAGAATACTTTTACGCTAAAATGCACAATGAACAGAAGCTATTTAAACCGGTACAGCTACCTGACAAGAAAAATGTAAAAATTTCTTAGTCATCCTCACTCAAGAGACACTTATATATTGTGATATGTCATTGGAAACAATAAAGATGGTTCGTGAAGATGGCTCTAGTAATTCTGAGATTTTCGTGTATCCATAAAATAAATAAAGAAAAATATCGCGGATATCGCATGTCTAAAGATCCTAAATATCTTTCGAACTTTGTATTCGACTGTGACCATGATAGATTTTATCATATGTCAATTTCCGACATAAATACTGTCTTAATACAAAAAATCGTGTTAATTTGTATCAATCCAATGAAAACTTATGAAATATAGTAGGTAAATGATTTTTGTTCATTTTAAGTTTAGTTAAATCTTGGATTGATAAAAAATTTAGCATCACCCAATCTCATCTCAAAATACTTACGCTCGTTTCTTCTCATTGGTCTCTATTGAAGATGCTTCAGAGGCTTGGCTCGATGATATACTGCTGGGTTCGGCTGATAGTGAAGAGCTAAGAAATATGGTCATTAGTACAAATTTTTGATGGACTTCAAAAAGGAAAAGTTATTAAAATCAAATTTTTGGTGGAATTTAAATGATTAAATTTTTACTCTCATATTTATTTCCAAACGTCCCAAAAGAAGTATAACTTCAAAAATATCATTACTAATGATGTAATAGGTTATTTTGAAGTAGATTTAGCGTGTTTGTTAAAATAATTTAAAATAATACCATTTTTTTACTTTTCTTTAGTGTTCAGTAATGAAATTGTGTGTATACTTTTGTTTTTTGTATGTATGAATCGATTAAACCTAGACGAAGTCAGGGCACGTCAATAGTAAACAAATAAAAATGTATATATTATTTACCTGTAGTCACTTTTCAATTTCAAATGACTGTCACCAGAAGACATGGAATCGTAATCGTACCATTGCGGGCCTCTGTGTTGGGCGTCCCCAAAACCTGCTATATTTTTTACATCTTCAATAAATTCTAAGCCATTATTAGTCGTTAGCCCTTGTTCCTTACCATGCGATACTGAAGAGAGAACAAATATATTATTTTGATTGAATATAAAAAAGAAATACTGAAGTATAAAGGAAATATGTTTTGAATTCTTTGTACACCTAAAGGTAAATTTCTAAGAAATTAATTAAATTTCTAAGAAATCTATTGTTAACTGACACGCCGGCGTGTCCGCGGTCGTGGAGGGATTAATTGAATTCTCTTTGCTTATAAGAGTACATAATATACTATTTTCATAACTATTCCTTATAATATCTTGCTTCCGAATATCATTTAAGAATAAAGTACAAAAATCGTTTTACAAATTCATTTAGTACAACAGTATTAGCTATATGGGATTAGAAATGAGACACTCATTTTCAATTAAAATCAGCTCCAAGAATTCAAAAATATGCACATAAAATATACAAGCTGCTACAATGTTAGTGCCCTAAATTATAAATTTTAAGCTTTACTCGTAGAGAAACTTTCATATTAACGTATATTAATTTACATGTACATAGGTAATGTAATCAGATGTATGTAAATCTTAATAGTTTTCAGTAGATTTGTATTCAATAAAATAAATGCAAATCAACATAGAATTATTACTAAACTTATAAAACAAAATATTATAATGAAGCAGAGTTTGTTTGTTTGAACGGGCTAATCTCAGGAACTTCTAATCCGAATTAAAAATTGCTGTTATCATGCTACTACCCAAGGGAGCGGAGCAGCAATCATAAATGTGAATCAATCGGGCAGACTTCCATACAATATTGTACAGGGAAGGGAAAGAAGAGTTTGTTTTTTTGTACTTTGAACGCGGGCAAAGCCTCGGGTTCTGCTAGTTTTTCAACAAAATAATTCTAATTGTCCTCAAACCATACATAAATAAGCTAACCGAGAAACATACATAAATAAAAAAAATATTAATATTAATTATCGGAATAGGATACTATTGGACGGTGTTCGCTATTCAAAATTATGAAATAATTTTATCCTCTTTGTTATATTAATGAATCTACATTTGAATGATACTCCAAAAATGTAATATAAAAATTCTGTCCCACTTCCAAACAAAACGCTGTCACAATAAACCTCGGCTTTATAAGAGTCCTTGTTAAAACACTTACCACTAATTATGAGTAAAACAATCCAAGTCATTCTTTTCATTAAATATCTTATTTTAACAAAAAAACGCCAAGTCCTTATCAAAACATAAACGGTATAAACATTTCTAGCAATATAATTTTATTGTTTTTTCCTTAGACTCGTTTAGAATGCGACGTTGTTTATAAATAAAACAGCTATTTACAATCTATTTCTTATTGTTATTTTAGATATTCATATCCATATATATCTTGGATGTTTCAGGTTCAATATCTGATTGATGATAAAAATTGATCATATTAGTCCTGCGTTGTTAAGATTTTTTGTGACTTTTTTTGTGTTTTTTTTTGTCCAAATATTTGTAGTGTAATAAAAGAATTCATTTTAGGTATTTTCTCTTCTGAAATCGGCTAGTATTACTATATAACCAGCAGAAAGTGATATTGATTATTTCAATTACTATTAAACAGTGTAAAATAAATTGTAAATAAAATATGTGTATTGTGTATAAGTCATTTTTTGATATTTTTTATATTATTGTTTAGAATTAAATATTGAGGACATATCGATGAAATCAGTTGAAATAAAACTTCTAAACATGCTTTTGATATGCCTTTAATGTTGAGCGTGCTTAGTCAATATGATTATCAAATTATAAAAAAAATCAGTTATAATTAGTTTTTCCGTGTCATTTCTTAGGTCTTAGGTCTTTTAAGTTTTTGTAGTTGAATCATCGTTTTCTTCTTTTGAATCTGGAAAAAACAACATTGTAGTATAAAAATTAACCCAAATATTTGTTTATATTTTAAAATTGTCTTGTGATTGTTTTTTTATAAATGTAAGCTCAATTAAATGTGAGAACAGTTTAAGCTATAATAGCAATAATTTAGATGTCTTGCCTTGCCTAGTAAAATCGCTTCAGACCGCATTTACAATGACGGTAGCGCTAAAGAATGAAAATAAAAAAAGAAAAATATATTAACATGTTAAAAACAATAGAAAGATAGAAATAATAAAAGTGAGAAATAAAGCGATCGAAATATTTTTAATATGTAATAGTGGATAATAGACAAAGGTGCTACACCTGTTCGTCCTAAGCGCAAGGTGTACCCAAACAGAGTGCGTATAGGGCACCATTTACTTCTTGGAAACAGTAGCACGCTTGGCAATTCTGGTGGTATTTATCGCCAACATACTGGCAAAGACCTGGGCCTACAAAACAGTGTCAATGAGTATGATTGTCCTGACGGTACAGTTATGGAAAATTAAGTAAGAAAAATAATTTTATTGTGTTCGAGCTAAAATTGTCATACATTGTTTAGGGTTTGCATATTTTTTGATAAATAATTATGAAGTACAGTAATATAGGCTTTATCTATACATAATATAATAAAATTCTGACCGAGTCGAATCTGTACATTCAATATTTTTTGGTAAATCTTATTGAAATAGACATTATTATCGATACAGAGGCCGAATCTATAGTTTTTAGAATTTTTGTCTGTCTGGCTGTCTGTTATCGCATCACAGAAAAACCACTGAAGGGATTTTGATGAAATTTGGTATGGTGATAGCTGGTTATCCGGGTCAACATGTAGGATACTTTTTACCGCGGGAAAATGTCTCATTGAGAAAACTGAGAAAAAATACAAAAACTGCAATGTAAGAGTATAATACTAATATGTAAAACCTAAGAATTTGGGTTTTGGTCATCTGAACGCAGGCGGAGCCGCGGGCAATGCTAGTACTATATAAATTAAGGCAAGAGTAGTATTTACGATTTTTTTGTTAAATTGTTTGTCGTATACATTACAAATATGAATTTAATTAAATATAATTGTTTCATTTAAATACGAAAATGCAATCAAGTTACAAGTTTTGTATCAAAAAAATAGACTAGCTGAGATCACTTCAAAGTATTTCTTGCCTCGAATCTACTTTTTGCTTGAAAAATTCAATAAGTAGTAGGCTCTGACCTGGGGGATTCAGCGGAAGTTTGATTAAATAGAATTTGCATGAGATCCGCACGCCATCTGCTCTAGTAATATATTTTTAATTTACGAGTATCCCAAAAGTTGACAGGGCTCACGAGGGCATTACTTTGCCACGCTTGTTAAAAAGTAAACACAAGTTTGTTTAATAATTCCTTTCGATAACATCCTTCTTTAGTATACCGCTCTAATATTCAAAAAATAATATTGTAAAAAGATTTGAAATTTACCTGATCTCATTAAAGGCGTTCCAGACTGGGCAGCAGCTTGTGCGAAAGCCTGTGCACCTAAAAGTTAAAATGAGAATAAAAATTAAGAAATACTGATAATTAATTAATACATTAAATTATTTATGATCAGCTATAAAAAATCTAAATATATAATAGAACATATTTGAACTCACTTGTACTTCCTTGGGCCAGGGCTTGTGATAAAGCTTGTGACTCTCCTAGTGATTGAGCATTGGCTAAAGATTCCGCTACGGCTCCCGAGGGTCTTTGTCCTTGCAATAAGCTCTCCCAGCCATTGATTCCAGATTCATAAATGGGGTTAATATTAGTGCTAGGTAGCGAGTACAAATTTAGGGAATTTTGAGATGCTGCGATTGCATTAGCTTGAGCATTACTTTGAATATTTTCAGGATAGGAAGGATAATTTATATAGGAATCAAAGGGGTTATAGGGTTGAGAAGCACTAGATTGAGCATTGGCTATCGCTTCAGCCTGCGCTTGTGCATTAGATTGACTACCGCCAAAAAGTGAATAAGGATATGCATTAGCTCCTTGACCACCTCCAATAGAGTAAGTATTAACTGGAGATACATCTAGAGATTGTGCATTTGCGATTGCCTCAGCTTGTGCTTGGGCGCTAGATTTACTGCCCCCGTCCGAATAAGGATAGTTACCGTATGAATCAGTACTTTGAACATTACTAATTGCTTCCGCCTGTGCATTTGAAAGACTACCTCCAGTAGAGTAAGGGTAAACTACATAAGGAGATATACTTAGCGATTGTGCATTTGCTATTGCATCAGCTTGGACTTGACCACTTTGGGCATTACTTATTGCTTCGGCCTGAGCCTGTGCATTAGACAGACTCCCTCCGCTAGAGTAAGGATAGACGTCGTACGGTGATATACCTAGCGATTGCGCATTTGCTACTGCGTCAGCTTGTGCTTGGGTGTTAGCTTGTGTACCCCAGGGTAAGTAAGGGTAATTATTTAATAAGCTGCTACCTTGATTATTACTTATCGCTTCAGCTTGGGCCTGCGCATTAGAAAAACTACCTCCAGGAGAATAAGGAGAGACTACGTACGGAGATAAACCTAGTGATTGCGCATTGACGTTTGCATCGGCTTGTGCTTGGGCGTTAGATTGTGTACCCCCGGGTAAGTAAGGGTAATTACCTAATAAACTACTACCTTGATTATTACTTATTGCTTCAGCTTGGGCCTGCGCATTAGAAAAACCACCTCCAGGAGAGTAAGGAGAGACTACGTATGGAGATAAACTTAGCGATTGCGTATTTGCGACTGCTTCGGCTTGTGCGCTAGATTGACTTCCCCCGGGTAAATAAGGATAATTACCATATAAATCAGTACCTTGAGCATTGCTAATTGTTTCCGCTTGAGCCTGTGCATTAGAAAGACTACTTCCAGGTGAATAAGGATAGACTCCATATGGCGATAATCCTAGCAATTGAGTATTTGCTACTGCATCAGCTTGAGCTTGGGCACTAGATTGACTTTCTCCAGGGAAGTAAGGGTAGTTATATTGTGAGCCGACAGATTGAGCATTAGCTATCGCTTGAGCATTTGCACTTTCTGAAGTGTAAAATCCATAAGGGTATGAATTGAGCCAAGGAGACAAACTACCTGGATAGGCGTTTGGGACATTTAAACCAATAGTTCCGTAAGGATACTGATTACTAGAACTTGCTGCTGCATTAGATAAAGCTTGAGCTTCGGAATTACTCTGTGCTTGTGCCTGTGCAAGTGCAGATGAAACTTGACTTCCCCACTGTCCTGGTTGTGATGGATATCCCGGCTGATATCCTTGTGATTGTGAATTGGCTAAAGCGGTTGCAGAAGCTAAAGCATCTGCATTACTGCCTAGTGGTGAATTTTGACCTAAAACTGTAAAAAATGTGATTTAACGATATTTTTTTCGAAATACCTGAAGTTATAATTTCAATATAATACACAGTTTATCCGAATAAGTAAACAAAAAATTAAAATTTTACACGCTTCTATTATTATCTAATATATAAATATCTCGTGTTACAGCGCTTGTGGTCGCTATTCTCTAAAACGACTCGACCGATTTTAATAAAAAAAATTGTATATTTGGTAGGGATGGGTCGTAAAGTATTTTTCACCTTCCTACCCCCGCCCTCCATTTTTTTTGTCGCTATTTTAGTAATTTTGTATGAACAATTTTATACAAATACTTACCGACGAACCTGAGCGAAGCGAGAGTGTGTCGCTGTATAACATAAAGCCAAAGAGTTTTTTTTGTTGTGTTCTGCTAGTAATATATAAATTTCTTAACCATGCTAAAACATTAAGGCTAAAATACAGTCAATTACTTTATTCATATTCTATATTTACCGCAATTTGGTAACCGTGTGCACTTTGCGATCACATATTGGAAGACTTCCTGGCAATAACATGAATTACAATCTACAACGAATGTTCCATATGGTATCCGGTAACGGCACTTCGGTTCTAAAACAAATATTTTAGTGAAATTATTTACGAAATATTTTCATATTTACACCTCTATTATTAGTTATTACTCACCAATATATATCACATTTCCATAAGGCGGAGGTCCTACAATAAATAAGAAACGGTCAATTACTCGTTCTAATAAAAGAAATTTATATCATCGCAGTAACTTACCGGGCAGGACGTTACCTGAAACCAATAATGGGGCAATCAAAAACAAACATAAAGTACAGTGAAATCGGGGCCCTAGGGTATAGAAGCAATACATTGGGCAGTCAATCATCAAATCGCTTTGATTGTTACAATGATTGACCATCGATTGTTGACCTTATTCCGTAAGCCCTGTATTTTACTGAAATTTCCACCCCATGTTTCCGCTCTTAACAACACCTGTGGCAATTGTGTATGGGTTCGCCGTCTATTTTTTTTCGGCCGTTTGTCAATTTTGACGGTCATGTCGGTGCACGCCGTAAATTTTTACTTTATTTGTTTAGCGCTGTTTCCCTATAAAGATTTTTATTTTGCTGGCACCGTTTCGTAGTTGTTGACACGAATTTCGACTTAATATACGTAATAATTATATGTTATATGTGATATGCGAGGTAATATATAGAAGTAAATGAATATGGATAAAAAATAAATGTTTTAATTTAGAAATGGGTCAAGAGCGAGTCGGACTTGCGTTAATTGTTCTACAATTAAAATTATAAATAAAAAAAATAACACACCTATTTATGTCTTATAATGTTACTACTTTTTTATAATACATACAGAATTAAAAAATAAACTTAAAAGCTTTACTTACATCCAGGACCATCTGCTAGTCGACATACTGGTACAATTATGTTACCGAATATCTGACAGTTGCAAATTTTGCACGGTTCTCTCGGATGAGCGAAATCGGCGTTTAAGCTTTGGAACTCGCATATGGGATCTGAGAAATCGATAATATACATACATATATTGAATAAAATTAAAATATTATATAAAAAAAAGGGATAAATGTATGTACCTAAGGTTTTAATAGATAGACCCCCTGTAAATGGATTTAAAGTTAATTAAATATTTGTTTCATGGAAATACATGTTTTGAGATATTATAATAATAGCAAACAATAGTTATTACGCAGCAAATAGCTGTGGCTATTTTAAGAAATTAGCAAAATTCATATTTTGTTTTTAAGTTCAGATAATACATTTTTTTCGAACCAGATGACTAACACAAAGTATAAAAATTTACATCACAATACGTCATAAAATTGCCATATATTGTTAACCAATTTTCATAATTATTTTTCTTAAATTTTGCGTGTTATTTTAAAGTTATATGTTAGATCTTAGGTTAGTACTTTTTTTAAATTATTGATTAGTTAGGAAGTCAAATAGAATATATTAAAATAATCTATTCTAAACATATGTGAATACCTGGATATGATGACCCTGGTAATGGTAATGGTTCTGGAAAAGAAATCAGGTCATATTTTTGTACATAATATCTAACTCACGTAATAAATAATTCTTACAAATTACCTGCTTATTACGTCTACACTAAAAATTTAAAAATAAAAGCTTTAAAAAAACGACTTCCAGGCACTAAAATGTAAAAAATAACTAAACGGAGGTTTTCATTTAGAATACATGATATTTTCGAAGTCGGTGCCTACAATATCTATAAGATATGAATATCTAATAGGTAAATATGTATTTTACGTATCGAAATATAGCTATTAGATTTGCTTTGCATCGGCTGGCACCGACTTTGAAAATATCTGATTAGGTATCTATTCTAAATGAAAACATCCGTTTAGTTATTTTTTATATTTTAGTGCCCGGAAGTCGTTTTTTTTAAGCTTTTGATAGAAAATATACCACACGTTTAACACGTATAACCGTATGGTGTTACTAGTTTATGTATAGAAATACTTTTTTCTTTTTTACCTGGCACCGGAAGCTCTATACCTGTAAAGTAAATATTACAATCATTATTATTTTTATTTTTAAATCGTCGGCAAAAACGGATTTTGTCAATTTTAATTAAATTAGTTGTTCATATTTAAAAAGCGTTATATCTAATCAGTTAAAAATAACACGTATTGTTTGGTGTACGATATATTATTTTATATAATATAATAATATATTACTTTAAATTTAAATAGATTTCAATAATAATTTGGCTTAAAACTTACAGCAAGATGGTTTAGTATAGCAATTCACTTCAATATTGATGATATTTGGCCCGAAAATCTCAACACACTCGCATATCTGGCACTCGTTCCAAGGATGCTGGAAGGGTGTATTCGGTGGATACGGTCGGCAGGTGTCATCTGTATTAATGAAAAACAATAATTTCTAAACTAATAGCATTACCTTCGTGTCACATAATACGTATACGTAACCCCAATAAAAAATAATAAAAAAATATGTAATCTGCCCTATTGTTTTAACGTCCCACTGCTGGGCACAGGCCTTCCTATAATACGAGGGGGATCAGGCCATAGTCCACCACGTTGGCCAAGTGTGGGTTGGTGGATTTCACATGACTTTCTAAAACTTTCTAGGCAGGCTTACACAATATAATAGACATAGGAAAAAAAGCAGCCATGAGGACTGCCGACGGAAGTGAAAATTTAAAACTATGAACAAACAGTTGTTATTTTTGGATATTCAAATTGATTGTTTGATCTTTAATTAAAATTTATATATCAAAACTGTTTACATTTATCGAGGTTTGATACCTATCGGCACTCTTGAGTGTTAGCGTTAACACGTCACGTGACCATGTCGATGTCGACTTACATGAATTTACCCCCCATCCAAAGTGCCTATAGAAGTTTTCACTTCAAAAAAACAATAGATGCCAGATAACCAGATAAGCCCATATTAATTTATAATAGCTACATTTTATAACTTTACAAGCATTGTATTTATGATTTTTGATCCAAATATCATTAAATCAAAAATCACACATTGTTTTGTGTTCAAAAGTAATATATTCTTAGTAAAATCTTTTGAGGGGGAATTTAATTTAATCTTTACATAGCATGTTTTAGAATTGCTTAGATCTCAGACGATGAAAGATCGGTCGAGTTACATTTATTTAAACTTGCAAGGAGCATGCAAGAAGCAAATATGACAGTGATAAATGCTACAGAGGTATGCTTAGACTGTAATTCTTGGCGCATTCCCACTATCGTTTTCCTTACCTTAAGGGAGAATGTCGTTACAAATTATGTATTACATAAAATTTTAGCCCTTTCAAAATCTATACTAATATTATAAAGAGGAAGAATTTGATTGTTTGTTTGTTTGAACGCCCTAATCTCAGGAACTACTAATCCGATTTGAAAAAATCTTTTTGCATTAGCCCGTTTATTGTGGAGGGCTTCAGGCTACATATAGTTTATCTATTCCATAACCGTTAAAGCGTACCTAGGGACTAACCCGAGTGAAGCGAGGGTGAGTCGCTAGTCTATTAATAAAAATATGTCACAAATCTCAAATTTTCGCACAATATATGTGTTTTACATGGAATTGGTTTATATATGCCTTTTGTTGTAACTCGACATAAATGGCGGTTCAATGCATCAACTTGTGCATGAAAATTGATACACATTGATATTTGAGTACGAAGAATATTTTCACGTTATCAATTTTGCTGTAACTTTCTTTTCCATACAAGTAGCAATGCCATTTAGTCTATATTAAGCATAAGTATTGTAAGAATTTTCAATTATGTCTATAATACGGAATACGGAAATATCTAATGAGTCTTATGGAACATTTACTATTTTTAAAATTACCGATTTTAAGTTAAAAATATACGTATGTTTATACACTCAGTTCCACTGGTCGAATAAATCCTATCTACAAAGCTGTCCTTGAATTCCACGTACAGATAAATAAAAACGGGGTCACAAAATGGGAAGATTATAATAAAGCGGTTGGAATCTGAATAAATAATTAAAAACATACGCAAAACCATAGCTAGTGGTATGTATAACCATACAGATATGAGCAAACGCTACGTAAATTGTTTCTAAAATAAATTCGCTACCATATTCTCCTGCTGGGACGCTGGTGATAAATTTTATATAAAACATTATTTATTTGCGAAATGAAGGTTATAAATTATGTGTAGAATATATCTAAGGTGACTCTGTTTCTATTCTTTATTGAATTATTGTATATACGAGTATGACACGAAATGTTGTAATTCGGTTATTGTTAGCTTCCGACAAAAACGTATTGTTTGTTTGATGCTAACTGTCTGTCAGTTCCATCGTAACCCCTAATAGGATTGGGCAGGTCCTAATGCGGATTACCAAAAATAAGTTTTTGATATTTCTTCAATCGAGCTTTTACCAAACAGCTATCTTTAGTTTAGCAAATATCTGTCAAATAAATTATTAATATTGACATGTACAGGAAGTGGAGAGTATATTTTTATTTGCTACAGAAAGGTCTAAAAGGAGAGTAAATGTACTATCTTTTTTATATGATTAATGGTTTTTTTAACTGTTAATAAATGACTATATCTTATGGATTTTAGAACTTACGTGGTGGTGGTCCTGGTAACGGGCTTTGGTTTCGTGGTCGGTTCGCAATTACAGGTGGCCATGGAACTGAAAATGTAGTTTAAGTTAACATAAAGAAGTTAACTTGTACTATTTTTAATGTATATATAACTTGTCTCTCGGCCGTAGCTACACTTGCGTTGTATGTCAAAAAATATATAGTATATTCAAGGAATTTTAGAATATTTTTATAGTAGGGGAGCCCAAGAGGGGATTTTCTGTAGTTACTCGAGCGCGGCAGATTAACATAAAAGAGGTTACCTTGCACTCTATTGAGTACTTTCACCACAATATAAGTCTTCTATATAAAGGGGCGCGTCTAGGGAAGCCGATTAAAATATTTAAAAAATGTTTTGATAAGGTAAAAATACTTGAAACCGTCAGATTAAGGTGTGGTAGGCTAGTCACATCCTGAAAAGTGTCCAATCTGCCGATTTGCACAAGCCTAAGAGGCAAAAATCATCATAAACTTTATAGTCGATTTTTGCCTCTTCGGCTTGTGCAAATCGGCAGATTATTGAATTGGACACTTTTCAGGATGTGACTAGCCTACCACACCTTAATCTGACGGTTTCAAGTATTTTTACCTTATCAAAACATTTTTTAAATATTTTAATCGGCTTCCCTAGACGCGCCCCTTTATATAGAAGACTTATATTATGGTGAAAGTACTCAATAGAGTGCAAGGTAACCTCTTTTATGTTAATCTGCCACGCTCAAGTAACTACAGAAAATCCCCTCTTGGGCTCCCCTACTATTAGTAACAACAGATAACGTGTACGAAGCATACAAACGTACAAACTACAAAATATGATCTGCGATAAATTTAAGAATATAAAAATTATGCAATATGGAACAAATATCAAATTAATTGCTTCAGATTTTTAATTGTATACTTTCATAAAGTTCAGTTCATTATAAAAAACTAATGTGTTTAACTAAAAATATAGCTTACCTGGTTCTATTTCTTGTGGTATCTGAGGTACAATTGGGAAAGGCTGTACAGGAGTCACAGGGAATGGGGGTAAAGGAGGTAAGGGTGCGGGTTCTGGTTCCGGTTCCGGTATCGGTACTGGTTCCGGCACTGGTACTGGCAGTGGTACTGGTGGCTCTGTAATAGTATTACTATTATTAATGCGAAACTTTTTATAAGTGTATGTTTGTTTGTTACTTCATCACGCTAATACGGATAGACGGATTTGGATGAAAAGTAGACTGGTAGATCATGTTCTGAAGTAACCCATAGGCTACTGTTAGTTACCTAGAGATAGAAATCGGTAGTTGATAACGTTTTGTTAATTTATTTTAAATATTAAGGTAAAAGTTATTAATGGCATAAAACACAGCATGGCTAAATTCAATCGGCTGTTTATTAATTTAGCTGTAAATAAATATTAGAAAAAATAACTGCTTAATTTAGATTTAGTATATAACTAAAATTATATTTCTCTTTTTACAGGTAAGCGTCACGAAAATAGCTACAGTGAGTCTACGATTTAATTTGCACAATTCGCTTAAATTATGTTTAGCACATAATGAAATTCCGTTTCCATAAAGCGTCTGAAATAACTCACCGCATTCAGGATTTGGCATGCATATAATCCTCTTTTCGAGTAAGAAGGTTTCTGCCACACACTTGCATATCTTGCATCCGTCGAGTGGATCCGGGAACAGCACGTTCAGAGGGAACCTCTCGCATAAGGGAACTGTAAAACAAATAAACAAAACTTGTTTTATAGAAAAATGTAAAATATATCAGAAAAAAATGAGTTTTGACTCCAACATATACATAATATAATGAAGTAGTTACATCTTCAATGTTAAATTAAATGACATTTAGTAATCGTTATTAATATAGAAGTATGAATTATCGAATTTGCCTCGCCTCTCAGTTACGCACCAATCAATTAATTATAATAGGAACTGAAAATGGATTCTTTCCCATCACTCTAAGAATTGATTGTTATAATTAATGTTTTAATAATAATAACTTAAATGGAATTTAAGGTGCCTTTTTTGTATTTATAATTTTGTATATACGAGCACTAGCAGTTTACCTTCGCCTCGCTCGGATGCATCCCTAAACTTGAACGGTTTAGGAACGAATAAAAACAAACGTCCAAAGAAAAAATCTGTTTTTGGGATTTCGGAATCACCTGGATTTTCCTTATAAATCTTTATATTTTATTAAGTTAATTTTTATACGTACTCGGCACGGGCGGCGAGGGCGGCTGGGGTATAGGAGCTGTAAAGAAAACAAAACACGAATTTCATATTGCATTGCATGCTCTAACGCAAATATTTACTATTTGTTCAAACTTACGTATAGGAATTATATCTGGCGGCCTCACTGTAAAAGAAAAAAAAATTGTTTACAGTAGACAAGTGTGAAAATGATATAACTAAGCCTTAAATAATAGCATTAAATTATTGCAGTCTTAACATAATATAGGTAGGTATAAGGAAGTTAAGTTATCTAAAAAGATGTACAGATGTTAGTTTTTCAAAAATCTCATCGACTTTTAACTAGTACCAATGCATTTAGATAAGTTTTATAAAAATGGGAGAAGCTTTTCCTAAATGTTCTTCTGTCTGTATTGCAAAATATTTGCAGTTTACGAAATAATTATAACCTGGCTTGCTGTTAAAAATTATTTTTGTTCGAAGCTTCACTCTCGTGGTAACTGGGATGGTGATCTCTAGGGTAGCTAGGTTCGATCTCAGGATGTGATTTATGTCCTAGCCACATTTTATCGAAATCTGTTGTTAGACAGAGTTACTTTCATATATTAATATTAGTAGATGATAATTTCTTTTAAATTTTTATTGTATGAATAGAAAGCTCTTAGGGCGAAATAATTATTTTTAAATGATTGTGAAATAAAAGTCGGTATACTTTCTTTGTTAATTAAACCGAGCAGTTAGCATTTCTTTGTATCTTGCATCATAGAACATTTACTTTTTTTAGTTTATAAATTCTTATATAAATTTTATATAACTAATAGAATAGCTAAAGTTTATTTATTAATTTTTGCGTCTTCCTTACAACGGACCAATGGCCATGAATAAAGTTTATTAAAGTTTTCAATAAAGTGAATTCTTAGCTATAATATAACCGTATTAACAACTATCATATAACAAAAAAAGCACAAAGCTCTAAATACGAGCTTTGTTAGTACCGAATAAGAAAATGAAGCGATCACTTACTACATTGTGGACTTTCGTCGCATTGAATTTGAACATCAGGTTGACCAAATACGTTGACAATTGGCTTGCATATGCATATCTGGCACGGATTCAACGGATTTTCGAATGGAGTTTCAGTGGGTAATGGATCACAGGACACTGCGAAATATAAAGAGGCCTTTTATTTATTGATTACTGACGACTTATCTTTGCTTCGCTCGGGGTCAGGTTAGTTCAGGTTTTAATTTTACTATACTTACTATAATTTACTATACTTTCCTATAAATTGATTTTACCAGTCCTTAGTCTAAAGTGGTTATTTATAAAATATTATTTTTGTTAACTATATCACTGCCTTGAATCTTTATCTAGTTTTCTTATTATTTTTCATTGTGGATGTATGTATAAACAAAAATGACTACAAATTGTTTTCTGTATTTTGTGTGTGTTTTTTGCACATAGATAGCATATAAGTCTGACTTAGAATACTTTTTAACTACATTAAGTGATTCCCATGGGTTATAAATATTGACAAAATAATGGAACTACTATATCTTTATATATATAATTCTTCTGTGAGTGTGTATGTCACTGAACTTCTCTCAAACGACTGGACCGATTTTGATGAAATTTTTTGTGTGTGTTCAAGGGGATCTGGGAATGGTTTAGATTCACAATTTTTTTAATAGAAAATAATATATTAAAAAAAGTTCGAAATTTTCAAATTAAAGACGTGTAGACAGGACAACGTCTGTCGGGTCCGCTAGTTATAAATATAAGTTTTTATGTGTGTTAGTTTACTTAGTATTTCTTGACCACACAATAATTAAATACACAAATAGAATATAGCTTAGTAGTAAATGTAAATTTACCTTGAGGAACTGGTGTGGGTGGTGAGGGTGGCGGTACAGGTATTATTATTTCTGGTAACGGCGGTGGTGGTGGCGGCGGCGGGGTAAGACAAGTGTTGCAACTTGCGCAAAGTGGTCTTAAAAGCCAATTGTCTTGGACACATGTACAAATCATACATCCTTGTGCTACCAACCACACTGCATGGATCTCATAAGGTCTCGAACAAACCACAATAGGTTGACCTGAAAACAGTTCATTCATTATATTAGATTAGATTTGCACTCAGGTTTCATGTTTTACATTTAATGGTTTTTTTATTCTTTATCACACTCATAGAATACAGTTTGAACAAAATAAAAATGTCGGTTTTGCAATAACTCCATTGTTAAACTACCTATTTAGTTACGTTATAATTTAGTTCTTGAATGTCTTTTACCGGACAATATAAAAAAATCCCTAAATATAACTATTTAACTAAAATATTTTATTTACTTATTGACCGACTTAAAAAGGATGGAGTATCTACACAATTCGGATGTATACTTTAATGATACAATTATGAACAAACTCACGTATGGAGTCAGATAAGCTTAAAAAATCTAAACGAAACAAAAATAATAATAATTAAAGTCATTTTAAAGTCTATCTAAAGATCTATCTATATAAAAACACAACCTGATACAGCGTTTGGATCTATTAATTCACTATCTGCTAGAACTCTTGATGGTGATCCTGGAAAAGTCGAGTATTTTAATTGGATTGAAAATAAAAATGAACAAAACACATTACATAAGTCTCAATATAGAACGTTACCTTCATAGGGCAATACGTAGCCTGACGCCACTGTAACGTGAACAATTACGATTTTAATACGTTTTAAAATAAAAAAGAGCTTTCAAAAAAACCTGAAGTCATAAAATTTCTTATTTTTTGAATATGGTTTTGAAGTCTAGTCCTAGCCAGGTAAAAATTATTCTTTTAATTTAATTGCTGTGGCCTTAATTTTAAAATCTTTGTGCATAGTCCAATTCAATTAAAAGAAAATTTGCAAAGTGGAGACTTTTTTATATAAATATCATACCTCCTCTCCTTTCGTCGAGATTTAAATTTTCTTCACCAGTTTTTGTCTCATCAACATTTCTTTCTGGAGTATAATCCTTCAAGTCAAGATTTAGTTCTGAACTTTCAATATTTCTTTCTAAAGTTTCAACAGATGTTATGGATTCTTGCTTATTTGCTAGAGTATCTACTGATACTGGACTGGACTCAAGAATAGAGCTAAAATTAAAAATAATATATAGCTAAAACACTTAATTAAACCATCAAAAGGATAGAATATGTGTCCTAGACATGCCATGCCTTATTGTGACATTAAGGACGTCTTGTATAAAATATACTTTATATTACATACCTTGCACTTTTTTCATCTTGCACACTTTCTTCTTGTGCTTCAATTTCTTTTGATTGTCGAACTGCTCTTTCGCTTTCATCAACTTTTTCGACATCCCCAGATTTCCAATATGGCTTACTATATAAGTTTTGTTTTTTTAAATTAGCGTTTGCTAGTGCTTGTGCAAGAGATGACGCCGAAACAGGGTAGTTGTAAGGCAATGATCCTATTCCAAATTGATTGTCTCGTACATTTGTATACGCTTGAGCGTTTGCCTGTGCGTGAGTGCTTGCCTGTGCTTGAGCATTTGCCTGTGTTTGAGCATTTCCTGAACTGTGGGCATTTGCAACAGCTTGAGCATATGCTGCTCTCTCTTCTAAATCACTTTCTTTGCTGATGTCCTCTGATTTCCACTCTGGTTGGATATTTGAATTTTGACCCATTACATTTACATTTTCTAATGCATCCGATACATTGTCTAATATTGATGACGGGCTTGCAAGATAATTGTCAGAAGATTGTCCTAGTCCTTCTCCATTTTCCAATGCTTGAGCATTTCCATTTTTAATAAATGAATTTGGGCTCACTAGCTCACCATCATAACCAACTCCGGTACTCGCCACTGAAACCGCTGAGGTTCTACCCTTTATATCCTCTTGAACATCGGTGTATGTATTAGTTTGATGATTTAAATCTTGATCATATTCTATATTCCTTTTGAATTTTGCTGCAGCTGGTACTGGACTTTGTCGTAGCGTAACTTTATTTAGTGGACCTTTAAAAATCATTTAAATTACATTAATTATTCTGAAACTGATAATAATAATTAATTTTGTATAATATTTCAATTAGGCAATGCTTTTGGCAATAGTTTTGATATTTTGAGATTAGATAAGCTATCGGTTAAAAATCATGCAGAAAATTAAACAAAAATTAAGAATTTATGTGATTCTTCCAAATATGTACTTATAATTAATTACATGTTCAACAGTAACACTAATATTTATTTTATGATTTCTACATAAATGGAAACGCAATTAAAATTTTTAGTAAGCTTAAAAATTATATTATTAGGTATTTAATGAATTTAATGTATACATTTAAAAGAGCTTACCTATATTAGCGAGGAAATAGCGAGAGCCTAGCAAACTGTGACCTTTGCTACCAAAAGATGTTAGGAAGGCAAGAAAACATATGCCTCCCACAAGGCCCCCCCGCATTACTAGATCTTTTTATCTGTCCACTTTCCTTAAAGAGCCCTTGTGATATTCTTAAGGTAACTTCTTAAACTGAATCAATATCTATTACGCACTTCGTTTTAAATGCATAATGTTCGTCCATATAAATTAGCTAGTCATATTGATTTATCGACTTTCAGATAAAATTTTGATTTGTTACTTATTCGATAGTCCATTCGTTCTATCAATATAATTTGTTATAGATGTCATAGTAAATTACTTTTTATTTTCTTTCATGTGTGATATAATTGAAATAGAAAATAAAACTTAGGTAAAAAATATAAAGGAAATTAAAGAAATAAAAGCACAATTTGTCCCAATTATTTAATTATTATACCTGTTGAAGCGTGTCTTATCATCTATTTTACAATTCAAATATTATCTAACATAAACCAAATCCAAGGTACAGGCCAGGTATAGGTTAATGCAGGGAGATCATCGTGATGAATGTTTATCTGTAACAAAAATATAATGTGCGTATTCATTATATTTTCAAATGTTTAATATTCAAACTGATATATTTTTTCGTATTAACTTACAATTTAGCAAAAAAATTCATAATTATTTTTTCGTATCATCTGCGCTTTTGCTATACAATCCCCATCCGCCTAGTCTACTTTGGCTATTCGCTTGTCCTTGAGCTAAAGCATTGCTTAATCCTCCATAACCGCCACTTGTTGCTTGGGCTAAAGCATTAGCTACGGCTTCTGACAAACCTCCATAACCTGCTGCGCCCGCACTAGCTAGAGCATCAGTTTGTGCATCTCCATGACTACCTGACCAACCAGCAAGACCACCTAATCCCGCATAAGCTACTGCATCAGCTGAAGCAGACGAAGCACCTCCATAACTGTTAGGCCAACCACCTACACCACCTGATCCTGCGTTCGCAACTGCATCAGCTAAAACCGGTGATACGCCTTCATAACTGCCTGGCCAAGAAAACCTTCCACCAGATCCTACATTGGCTACTGCGTCAGCAGCAGCTGACGAAATACCTCCATAGTTACCTGACCAACCATTGGTTCCACTTGACCCAACATTGGCTATGACATCAGCTTGAGCTGAGGAGATACTTCCATAGCTACTTGGCCAGCCGCCTATACCACCCGAGCCTGCATTAGCAAATGCATCAGCAGAAGCTGATGAAATAGTTTCATAGTTTTCTGACCAACTGTTGAAACCCCCACCTGCTGCATTGGCCATTGCATCAGCCTGAGCTGATGATCCATCTAATCCTGGCCAACCACCTACACTATTAGATGCCGTACTTGTTGCTGCTACATTAGACCAGCCTCCACCTAATCCTTCTCCTAAAGAGTTAGAAACAACGTCTGCGCTTGCGCTGGACTCAGCACCTCCTAAGTCAAATCCGTCGAGACCTAACCCACCGGTATTACCATTAGTGATGCTTTGTGCTGATGATTCACTGTTCCAGGAAGATAACAGGGGACCTAATAAAAAAAATATGTTTTATCATTTTGTTATATTTGCCCTAAGAAAAGCTATTGAGATATAGGCTTAGTATTTATATTATAATAGAGTTATATATATAGATAACTAAATAGGATCTTTATGTGATTCTTGCTTTTTTATTACATTATTTTAATAGATTTTCTGTCTTTCAATTCTTGTTTTTAAAGTCTGAATTGAATCGTTTGTAATTTTAATTTTGGAACTTACCGACACACCCGGACGTCCTCCGCTGAGACTCTATATAAACATAGTTGTATTTCACCTTACATATGTGAATATAGCAGTTATCTCCAGGAACTACGAATGGTACTAATGGCACTTGACTCCTGCATAATGGCGCTGTGAGAAGAAATAGCGTAAGAAAAAGGTTATCCGAATGACTAAAAATATCTTATTTTAAAAAGCAAAAGGACCCACCTACGTAAATGATGACTGGTACTGGATAATATTTTGTTCCTGCAAACAAAATAATAAATATAAAAAAAATCACACAACACACCCTAATGCTATTTATCTTAAGGCTAACTACTAAGAATATATGTACTTCCTTTGTTGTAAATGTACTAAGATACCAATGTACAAATAGTATAAAATAAAAAAAACTTACGAGTGTAGGGCACTGGAACGGGCACAAGCCTATCTGGACCTGGTATTGTAATGTAACGGTTTACCGGGTACGGTATTGGAACAGGTGGTGAAGGTACAGGCACTGGCACAGGTACATCTACTGTTGGTCCTGGAACTGGTACTGGTACGGGTACACGGACTGGAGGCGATGGAACCGGAACCGGAACTGGTACATCCCTAGTTGGTCCTGGTACTGGTATGGGTTCCGGTACTGGAACAGGGAAGTATTTGGGTGGAGACGGTACGGGTACTGGTCGCGGTACTCCATAAGGAACCGGCACGGGTTGTGGGTATGGTACGGGTATGGATGGACCTCGTACATATATTTTTTCTGGAGGCGAGGGTACAGGCACAGGTACTGGTATAGGAACAACAATCTTCTTGCCCGGAACTGGAATTGGTACTGGATAAGGTCTGACTGGACCGGGTATGATGATTGGAGGTGGACCTAAAAAAATATTATTTATTTTTATTTCATTCAAAAGTATCTCAGCTGTTGTATATGCTGCATATATTAATAATTATAAAATTGGTAATATACGCAAATAATCAACTACGTTTTTCAAATAAGAAATGATACTCTTAATTGAATATGAATTTTCCGTCTTAAACTTTTATAGACGTAAAGTGAATCCAATAAAGTAAATGATATATAATCAGGGTAAAAACTTTAGTAATTAATAAAGCTTACATATTGGTTCAGGTGCTGGTGGTACTACAGGCCATGGGTCTGGAGTTGGTGCTATATGATAAAAATTAAAAACTTGTTATTTTATTATAGGTCAAATAGGTAATAATGGTTAGTAACGTGGATAACGATAAAAAACTGTCGTATTTGTCATATACATGATTTTTGTAAAGCTCAGACAGATATAGCTTTTTTAAATAGGAATTACTTCTTATGTACACATGTTGTAAAATATTGGTCATAAATATTTCCCATTCCAGTATAACTTTTAATAGGTATATGACATATTCGAAGAGAATAAATTAATGAATAAAAACATCTCGAGTGATTAACTGATAAACACATTTATAATAATCATAAGGATTATAATATTAAGATTTGATTAATATGTGTCAGTATTTAGAATTTGTACTTTGTCCATTTACTATGTTTTGAATACACACCCGCAGGACATTGAGAACAAGCAACGCATTTCTGGGACAATACGTATGAGGGAGACATGAAACATGCACAAACGTAACAGTCGTCGTACGCACGAATATAGTACATGTCGCCTGGTTGATTACATCCTTGATCAGCTGCGAAAAAGTATTTTTTTTTTAAATAAAACTGTTTCTGTTTGTGTTCTAAACAATGTGAGCCGAATTGCAATCGACCGATTGGATTAATTCTCTTTAATATATTTTTGCGAGACTTTCAAAGTTCAAAGTGCAATAGGAAGATGAAAATATTGGTGATCTTTTAATTTTCTTGATTTATAAACGATTGTAAAAGAATATCCAATTTGGACAGAAAATTCATAAAGTGTGGTAATTTTGTCCTTATTAAAGATAATTTAAGATTCGATGTATCTACTATAGTTCTTGAATGTACAATATCTTAAAATTTTCCAGAATAATTTTGATTGAAACCCATTTTTTTTATAACAAAAGTTTAAATTATCACTGATTGATGACAATTAGGGAGCTCACCATACTAATTCGTATATTAGACTTAACTATAAAATCTTAAGTTTTGTAATAGCAAATATTCCAAAAAGTTTCAAAAAATCCATTATGAATTAAATTACGTACTTGGTGGTAATAATCCTGAGCTTGGTGGCAGTAATCCTGAGCTTGGTGGCAGTAATGCTGAGCTTGATGACAGTAATCCTGAGCTTGGTGGCAGTAATTCTGAGCTTGGTGGCAGTAATCCTGGGCCAGGTGGTAGTAGTCCTTGGCTCAGGCTACTTGTACTGCTGGCTAATGCGGCAGCTGATGCATCTGATAAACTCAATCCTAACCGATCTTCGGAATCTGAAAAAATAATTGTATTATTTTTAACAACATTTATTTATTATTCTATGTCATTTGGATTTTGTGCCCTTCGTTTTGGATTGTCAATTATTTGTTACTCTCTTTCCCTACTATTGTTCGGTTCATATTGACATAAAAACCCTTGGAAGTATGTAAACATTTCCCTCTAATATTTCCAAAATATTATATGATTTTAAAAACTGTTTACTGCAGACGAAGATCAAACGTGGCATCAAAAATATAATTATTTATTATTTTTAAAATAATATTGTATCGTTTAAGTAAAACAAATAGCGTTTGCATTAAATAAATGTCACGGTCAAGTAACAAAATGTGGTTAATAAAAAAAACGAGAATATTAATCGACTTGTAATAAAGAATGCTAAAAATATTACATTAGAAGTTTTTAGTCGGATTAAACAAATAACTCACTTACCTTCTCCCAAAACGGAGTTTGAGATCACGGCGACGCAAAGCAGTACAGTCTTCCACCACCCCATGTTTATCGAACCTAGGACCTCGTGAGCTAACACTCACAAAAGATATTTCTTACTCCTACACCTTTGTATTTAAACAAAATATACTTTACGCGTTGATTAGCGTATTTAATCAATTTGCATTATTAAAATTATTAATAAATGTATAAAGTAGCCGTAACGAGATTTCTGATGTCCATGCCAAATTATATTTTTTTTTCATATCGCTAGTAATAATTTTATAATAACTATAAATCATGCGAGTTTCTTTTAAATCTAACAATTAGGATTGCTGTCATAACGAACTGCTTTAATGGTCTGAAAAAGTATCTTAAATAGCATATTACTCGTATGTAAACTGTAAAAATTTTAGTTGTAAAATAATTGTTGGACAAAATGGTAATTTATTAATTGATACATTAATAATGGATAATCAAAATTTTAATAATTGACGATTTGAACACTTTTTTCGGAATCAATAATTGTGCATTGTTTCCTGTCCCCTCTGGAAGTTCTAGCACAATATTAGGGGGACCCAAGAGGGTACTTTAGAGTTTACTCAAGCGCGGCAGATTCACATAAAAGGGAATACCTTGCACTCTGTTGAGTAACTCCACTATATATGAGTTATCTGTATAAGGTAGCGCGTCCAGGGCAGCCGATAGGAATATTTAAAATATTTTTATAAGTTAGAAATTCTTGAAACCATCAGATTAAAGTGTGTTAGGCTAATTACATTCTAAAAAGTTAGCAATTAAATAATCTATCCACACAATTCAATAATCTATCTATACAAGCCGAAGAGACAAAAATCGTCCACAATATTTATGAATTATTTGCTACGCTTGAGTAAATCCCAAAATCTCTTCTTGGACTCCCTAACTTAAGTATAATCACATAACTATGGTCAGGTGTGATAATACTTTGTAAAAAAAATCGTTATGAAAAATAAAAATCGGTTTAATCAGTAAAAAGTCGAAGAAAAAGAGAAAGAATAAATAGTAGAAGATAACAATTAAACAACCTCTTCTAAAGAAGATAATAATAGAAGAAATAACAAACAAAAATCTTCCTCTCGACTTTATTTTAGCTTTTATCGCAGTTCCTTTGAGTTAAGTTGCTTAAGGTCACCAGTATTTATAATAGCTTGAAGCGAGACATTAAAATGGCAAACAAATATAAAACAGGCGTACAATAGACTCCACGTTCGGAAGTGGGTCGGAACCGGACGTAACGCTAATGACGGTGCCTCGCGTACAGTGGTCGACCTTACAATAAAGTGTTAATTGTATATAACACCGCTGTAGTATATAATAAAGGAATATAGAAGCTATGAGGATTAAGCTTAGATTAGTATCCTATGATTTGATTTAGTCTATCAGAGATAGAGATGTATAAATACGAGTATGTGGGACATTAACACACATCACCATCTAATACCACGGTAAGCTACGCGGCCTGTGTTATGGATACCAGATAGTTGATACACTACACATAGTAAAAAATATATATATATTTATTTACACTACACATATATAACTTTAAATACATACATATTATAAATATAAACACCCATGACAGGAGTACAAACATTTGTGCACATCACACAAATGAATGCCCCCAGCGGGACTCGATCCGAAACGCTGGCACTGCAAGTAGGGTCACTACAAACTGAGCCAAACGTATTGTCAAATATGACATCAAGTTATGACATCCATACTTAATATTATAAATGTGTAAGTGTGTAATTTTTTTGTGGAGATAGTTGGAGGGCTGGAGAGTGACATAGGCTACTTTTTACCGCGGGAGATTATCTAATTCCCACGGGATAACACGTTATAATACAATTAAAAAAATATTTATGATCAGAATTACTTGAAACTTGGTATTAATGCTCTTCATAAAATTAAATAAATACGTGTTTTAGCATTTTTTGAAATTCATGCTATAGGTAAGGGGGTAAAATAGGATTTTTAGAGATTTTTTGTAGTTTTAGCGCGAGCGAAGCCGCGGGTTCTGCTAGTTAATTTATAATTTATAATTGGCTTAGCTTTGGCCAAAATTCTTCTAATAGGTCAACCTCTGGTACTCTCCCTCTAGAAAGTAAACTTCTCTCAACTGCTGGCTGAGTAAAGATAGTTTATAGAACCTCGTCCTAGTAACTAAAGATTAATGAATAAAATATTCTGAGATGAAGGAACATGAAGTAGAAAGTGGGATATAGATGTCTGTATATGTTCATAGCTAATTTTATTCTTAGCGGAAAATTATCACTTTAAAATTGTTATATATTATTTATGTATAATGTATATAGTTACCTGATGCGGCATTGTAGTTTGCCGTCACGCGAATGGTATTTATCTTGCGGAAATAGATGAGATGTTGTTATGACGTCTTGCATCCTTTCTTTGGAAACTGAGGCATCTTAGATTTTTAAGAAATAGGAACCTCTGAACATTACTTTAATTATGAATACAAGCTTCGTGAAATTAAGTAGTTTAGTTTTTCCGCCAAAGAAATAATTTAAGCTGTGGATTTGACTGTTTTCAAATATTTTGAACATTTTTCTTGAATTTTCTTATAGGTTTAAATTATTTTTAAAAGACAAGGATTTCTTTGGTCGAAAATAACATTTAAGTCGTTACTAAATTTTACGATCCATAAACATAAATTATAATTAATTCTACCAACTGTCCCTGAAGACAAACGTGATTGATTGAAAACCGAGCTGAAATGTCGGCAGTCAGATCTTTATAAAAGTATGAATAATTTTCTTACTTTAACAATTAGAGGTACCATTTTTAACCTCTTTAAAATGGAGAAGTGGAGGAAAAGTTTGTTTTTTTGTGGTGTCGGTATATTGTTGGTTGGGGACTATTTTAGTATGATTAAAATAACATTCCTCATTTACCTACTGGAGATATAACTATTATATATATAGGTTTTGCAATCGGTATACCTATATATATATGACTATTTTAAAATGAATTCAAATAGAATTAACATTTTTTTAAATTACGAGCTTCACGTCGAGAAGCTACGTCCAGAGCTTATTTTAACCCTTTATTGGATTTCATTTTAGTAACTTTACAGGTGTTTTTGGCTTAGATATTTCTACTATCCTATCCTGTAAATAATAATGATTTAAATAAAACTATAAACAAGTATAAATAATACGATGCAAAAATTATTTCGATTAAACTACAAGCTCAAGGCGTTATCTTTGAGTGTTTCCCCTCGAGCTGCATAATTTCTTATGACTTGTCCTCGCACGTTGTATGTAGATGAATAAAGTTTCAAACTCATGTTTAAATACTATGTTGATTTAGTCTTTTCATTAAGACACTAATTTTCATTTCCTTAGCCTATCCCATGATATTAAAACCAATCCTTCTTTTAGAATGTCTTGAGCCTGTCCTTATTATTATAGTAATCTATACTAATATTATAAAGAGGAAATATTTTTTTTTTGTTTGTTTGTACCTAAAAAGCTCTGAAACTACTTAACCCATTTAGATGAAATTTGCTAAGAAGATAGTTTGAGATCCTGGGAGGGATATAGAATAGTTTTTATCCCGAAAACCATCCCTTAAGGGGTGAAAACGGGGATGAAAGTTTATATCGGGAAGCAACCTAGGGACGAACCCGAGCTGAGCGAGGGTGAGTACTAGTACAATATTATAATGGCTGGACGTGAATCTCTCATTGCTAGGAGAATAAAACTTTGAACAGTCCTCCTCCAGTTCCTCTGTCCGAGGCTTTTTTTTAATAATCGTAGAGTTTTTGACAAGCAATTGGTGTATTTCTGAAATACAAATACCAAAGTTGCATTTGGACATACTAAACTGGTCCAATCATTTTTAAATAATAGTAATTATCCATATTATTGAAAACTTCATGAGTTTAGTTTCCATTTAATCGAAAAGCATATTAATAATAATTATTAATAGTTTTTTAACGTTTTGCATTATAAGTACGTCGATAAAAAATAACTTATATGTTAGATCTAGATACAGGCTGCCTGTGTAACAAAAACACTTTACAAACTTTCGCATTTATATATTAAAATATGATTGTGATTTTCTATAATTGTTAAAATACTTATCAAGCGATCCTACAACGTAGCCTCGTGACTGTCTAAGACAGGCGTCGCACAGTATTAATATCACCGCCACTTGGGCAAATCTAATTGAAAGCTCGATCTTATTGTATCTGAGAAAGCTTAGTTGGAAATTGAGAAATATTTATTATAATGTTGCTTAAAGTGCTTGCAATTTTCTACTCGATTGTGTGTGAATTTTTAATGTTAATCTGTTTTAGTTTTTTATAATTTTAATTAGTTTTATAATTGAATATGGAATATTATTTATTTAATTTTTGCTGTTATTATTATAATTATTACAATTTTAAAAATATTAATTAGTAATCTATATTTAGTGTTGCCATTATTATATTTATAACCATAAGGAAAAATATAAAATATAATGTTAATTATTTAAGCCACATAATTGTTCTATGTGTAATTTAAAAAGTTAAAATTAATAATAATTTTAATTTAGTTTGCTATTATTTAAAAAGACAAATTACTAAGCAACTCTATTACTATATACTTTTACAAATGAAAAATGAAGAATATTAATCTGATATGCTGTCATTTTCATCCACACACATGTAGTAAGTTCTTATTGTGTGTCTTTAAAATTGTAATAAATAATAATTATTTATGGTTATTTTTAAAGTTAAATAAAATAATAACAGCAAAAATTAAATAAATAATATTTCATATTCAATTATAAAACTAATTAAAATTATAAAAAAAAATTAAGTTATAAAATATTGTAAGGTATTTGGTGCAATTTTTTCATTTTGTTAATTGTGGGTAGGCTGTCTGTAACAACTATATCTTTAAGACATGTAACACCTCAGTCTCTCCCGTGACCATGATTGTTGTAAAGCATTCGAAACGTCGGGAACCAAAAATTCAAATAAATCCGCGAAAAAATCCGAAAAGATAGTTTTATTTAAAATACCTAATCATACTTTAGTTCTTTTTTTACTTTAGCACTAAATCTTTACTAAATAAGCAGTTAAAATAATATACTTTTTTTTATTTCAGGTAATTACTCTATTTACCATACCCATTTACGTTTTATGTAAGTTTATTATAAACTAGTGACCTACCCTAATAATCGGTTCAGTAGTTTTTGCGTAAAACGTACACATATATTTCGCTAAGTTACTGTTTTATTATATGTATAGAAAAGTAATATACACATATATATACATAACGTTGGCTCACTATTACAAGGTTCTATGTGTCATTAGTTACAGTTTTGCAAAAACAAACCACTAGATAGCGGCACTTTAACTACAAAATATTCAATTTTACATAGTTCTATGTTGTTTTTTTTACGATAACAAAATAACGAAGTTCTATGTAAAAATGACTAAACTTCATTAAAATTAACATAGAACCTTGTAATAGTAAGCCAACGAATTATAAAAAACCTTACACAGTTTTATTTTCAAAGATTACCTTGCGGCGTAATCCAACATACAATAGAAGTAGTTCAAATAAGACGTAACGTATTTAACTTAACAAAAGGTTAATTTAACCGTCACAGTTATGAAGTCCGAACTTGTTGTTTAGATTGCACCTGGTCTGTGCCGTGGGGTGAATGGGAACATAACGAGATAAACACGTCCCTTGCGACGTTAGTTGCGATAATTTGTAGTATAATTTCTACTACATACGTTTGCTGAAGCCATGCAACATTCTTACTTACTGTTATTATGTATATTTATGTATATGCAAAAGTGTGTTTTTCTGTATATGGTTTAACTAATTACGCGATATAAAGCAAGAAACCGTTCTTTTTGACAAAATTTCTAAAAGTGTTCTCGCTAGATATTACACAATATTTTAAATCTATTTTCATATACTTTTTAAAGATTCTACATTAAGTGATCTAACATTAATATCTAAAAAACCCTCGATGAGTCTCGTGGGAAATTAGTATTTTACAAAACACTTGAAGTCATGTAGAGAAAATTAAAGTCATGTAAATAAAGCGAATTAAACATGTATGTATCAAAGTAAATGCAGATGATATTTGTTCTCACGTATTTTGTTAGTGTTTCTCTTATTTTACCTGATTTTTTACCTTTATATTGAATTGTCAAAAATTAGGTATAAAAAATCATGTCAAAATCAGGTGTAATATAGGATATATACAATATATATATATATATATAAGAAACACAACACAGTACAAAATAACAGAAAAATACGAAGCAAAAATAAAGTTGTAAAATAAAACCCATAAAGTATGCGAATAGTAAGTGACAAGCATGGCTAGTGGAGACAATTTATGCAGTAAGCTACTATTTATTATACTTAAATATAGTCAACTCAGAAATCTGAGAATTTCTGCGCTTGAAAAGAATTATGACAATGGATAGATCTCACACAAGTGGTAACGCCGGAAAATATATAGTGTGAAGATATGTTTGTGTGTTATTGATCGTATAGTCTATGTAAGTAGGTACATAATACAAGGTTCTATTACAGCTACAGTCAAATTTCATGTGATACGATTCCTATATGTGTAATCCCTTCCCATTAATTAATATTATAAATGTGAAAGTTTGAATGGATGGATGTTTGTTACTCAATCACGCTATAACGGCTGAACGGATACGGATGAAACACACAGAGAAAGATTATAATCTGGAACAGCGTATAGGTTACTTTTATCCCGGAAAAATCCCGGATTCCCGTGAGATAGATTCGTTTTTGTTTTTAATAATATATATGATTTTAATTTTTTATTGTTATTTTATTAATCGAAATTCAAGTTATCTTAGTAGGTGCTACGTCTTAGAAGTACAAACTCATACATACTCAAGTAAATTTTAACTAAGCTTTGATATAAAAATCAAAATGGTAGATTAACTTAAATTCAATATAATTTCGTATGTATATATTACTAGCGACTCACCCTAGCTCCGCTCGGGTTCGTCCCTGCTTACGTTTTAACATTTAGTCTAGATTTCTCAGAGATGAGATATTTCCTCGCAGTAAAAAGTATCCTATATGTTGATAACCAGTTATCATCATACCAAATCATCAAAATGTCCAGTGTTTTTCTTGTGATGCGGTCACAGACAGACAGACAAAAATTCTAAAAACTATAGTTTCGGTCTCTGTATCGATAATAATGTCTAATTCAATAAGATTTTCCAAAAAATATTAGATATACAGATCCGACTCAATTAGAATTTTGTTATATATATAGATTAGTAGGGACTAGATTTTTAAAATTAGTGTCACTTAAAAAACCATAGCCATGTATTGAAATACAACCGACGTAGAAACCGCAACACGGTAGCTGTTCAAAGGGCTCTTATTGAATATGACGCTTTGCACAGACTCACAATGCAATATAAACTTTATCCTACATGGAATATGATTTATATTTCGTTGCGAATGTAATTTAGTTAAAATGTTATGCGAATTTCAACTTTATGCAGTAAAAATAGATTTGATTTTTGTAATATTCTAAATTGTGCAGTCATCATAAATATGTATTATAGAGTAAAAAATAGCATAAATGGTTTGTGTGATATAAATGTTTTAGTTAAACCAATTATATAAATATACATATATTAAATATATTACACAGTATTCCCCTTTATTATATTGTATTGCTATACTCTTTTGTCTACTCTGCAAGAAGAATGTTAAGTTAATATATTCTAGTCCTATGCATTACGAAGGTTTTAAATTTCATTAAAGGTTTCAACAGTTTAATGGACTAAAATAGTGTGACGTCAAATGATTGAAAAAGTGCGTGTGTGGTGCAATTCACACACGGTAGAAGTAAAACTTCAAAAAAGTAACCTACGAGAGAATGAGATGAATATATAGAGTATCAGAAGTAGGATATAAAGTAATTTTTTTTTTACAATGTATGTGTATGTATTCAGCCCTTTTTAACGTCCCACTGCTGGGCATGGGCCTCCCTTCAATACGAGCGGAATCAGGCCATAGTCCACCACGCTAGCCAAGTGCAGGTTGGCGGACTTCACATGTCTTTCGAAAACTTGCTAGGTTCTCTCAGACATGCAGGTTTCCTCACGATGTTTTCCTTCATCTTAAGGCAAGCGGTAATCATGTTAGGAATGATTCGCACATGAAAATATCAGAGGTGCGACCCGGGATTTGAACCCGCTTCACTCGGTGTCCCAAGCGAGCGTGTTACCACTAGGCTACCACTGCCTTCCAATACCTGCCTACCTACCTACCTGCCTTTTTTTTACAATATTTTTGCCAAATTTAAAAGTTATTTTACATTTTATTTGACATAAATACAGGTACATTACATACTATTTAGTAATTAATTTTATTATTTTTCTCCTCCTGTGTAATGTATTCTATCTCAAATAATTAGGGCATATTAGGCATATTATAATCATTATTATATTTATTCTAAAGAAGTCTCACTTAAAAAAAATTTAATAGCTCTATATACACATAATAATTTTTTAAGCATATTATTGCGAAAAATATAATTATTACCGAGAAACAATACCTTTAGGTACTTAAATACATATACGTATAAAACATTAATCCTTCTGGCAACGGTAGCCCAGTGGTAACGCGCTCGCTTGAGAAACCTAGTGAAGCGGGTTCAAATCCCGAGTCTCGCATCTCTGATATTTTCATGTGCGAATCATTTATGTATGTCTGAGAGAACCTAACAAGTATTCGAAAGACATTTGAAGTCCACCAACCCACACTTGGCCAGCGTGATGGACTATCTATCGCCTGATCCCCCTCGTGCTGAAAGGAGGAATGTGCCCAGCAGTGGGACGTTATAAAAGAGCTGAATACATACATTAATCCTCTGATTATATATGTATGCTATTTCAAATAGTTCGGTGTTCTGTGGTCACAGAGCCATCCGTCGGCGGTAATGGGCACGCAGAGTTACTGCTAACACATAATGGGAGGGGATCGGTGCATTTTATTACCCCTACCAAATGTTTTAAATAACGATTTTACATTATATTATTATATATTATTCATTTATATTTATTGAAGTTATACTTCTTGTGGCACATTTGGAAAAAAAATGAGAGTAAAATTTTTACGATGCGATGAAGTTAGCTGCATTCCTTTTACAAATAGAGATTTGTGACAAACAGGATGTAATTTTTAGCTATTTTTGTTCTGTTACGCCAAAGAAGTAGGTATAACTTCTTACGTGCGTACATAAGTAGACACACAGGTTTTTTTTTTGTTTGTGTGTTATTACTTAAAATATTATGTTAATTTTAATAAATAATAATGAAACGTTTATATTTTTTATGGTAACAGCAAAATATTTATTATTTATAACTATGGTATGTCTAATATTGAAATAATTTTTTTTTAATGAACATTTAAATTTAATAACTTGAAATACGACTATTACGAACTATTATACGACATTCAAGTATTCTTTTGTTCTTTTATTAATGGCAATTCGAGTTATGATGGTAAGTGCTACGTCTTCGAAATACAAACCATGCGTTCACATCATATATTTGACTCAAGTAAATTTTAACTCTAAACCCTTCACGTAAAGTTTAAAATCCCGTAACATCTTTAATTCAATTTACTTCTTACAAAACAATTTGAATTCTAGAAGTTATGTGAATAAAGTTCAAATTTCATTAAAAATAAACATCCAAAGTAGATTTTGATGAGCACTGCCTGGTCATAATAAAGGCTTGTTAGTGAATTTTTTCATATAATAGTTTCATTTTTGGAATTCTCATACGTTTTCCTTTAATTAGGACTTTTTACATCGAATTTTTGAGAATTTTTAACTTACTTTTTTTTTTTAAAACTCAGAAACAGCAATATGTGAGTTAATCAGACTTTATCGATTTACATTTAATTATTGACATCGATTTATTTGTTGTATATATGTATATAATAATAATAATATGTTAGGACATTAACACACAGCACCATCTAGTTCCATGGTAAGCTACGAGGCTTGTGTTATGGATACCAGATAGTTGATACACTACACATATATAACTTTAAATACATACATATTATAAATATAAACACCCATGACTGGAGTACAAACATTCGTGTTCATCACACAAATGATTGCCCCCAGCGGGACTCGAACCCGCGACCCCTGGCACAGAAAGTAGGGCACTACAAACTGAGCTAAACGTGTCGTCATTACTAATACTAACGACTGAGTATCTTCGTGCCTTTTTGTATTTTACAAATTTTATTATTTACGCCTATGTGTTACTCCAAGTAATACTCTGTCTGGATACTAAATTTCATCCAAATACGTCCAGCCGTTTCAACATAATGAAGTAATAAACATTTACACACATATAAACTATCGAATTTTAATAGTAGTATGATAAAGTGTAGAAAAGCAAGCACTACTGTAGTAGAATAAAACCCAATAAAGACAGAAAGAAAATAACAAAATTATACGTGAGTGTATTTTTTCATATTCGTACCCTAAACCATCACATTAAAGTTTTTATACTATATAAAAATTAAATTTTCTGAAAAAACACAATATTATTATCAAAATTATGAAAACTGCGAATATTCAAATATTTACAGTAGGTACAATGTTATGTCAGAATATTTCTTTGGTCGTATAATCAGAGGCACGCAGCTTCCATCCGCAATCAAGCTACAATCGGAGGTACGTTATTAGAGCATCCGTTTCCCGGAAACACCCAAATTCCTTTGGAACCCTTTTGTTTCTGAGGATATTTGATTGATATATAATGTAGAATATATGAAATTTCATAAGCCATGTTTGGGATAATTCAATGTTTGCGCCTATTTTATTTTAATATTGGTTTTCTACTTTCTAGGTATTTTATGTTGAAAATAGGCAACATTTACCTACTTGTTATTGGTTTAGGACCTTATGTACGAGTATCTTTATTCTTTAGGATGCTGAATCTTTACTCTTAAGAAAGATAGATTTTCTTAAAATATTTTCTTAGATTTACGCGATTATTTGACATTTTAAGTAAAACTATCTTTTCGCATTTTTATTTTTTATTCATTATGGATGTGAACTTTCGCGTCCATAATTGCGTGTTCGTAGATTTTACAGTATGTTGGTTTCTGATAGCGTAACAAATTGAAGTTATTTTTTTGATTTCCTTTCTATGTTTTCTAAGTTTAGACTCGAGACTTATAAAATAAATGAAGAAAGCTTATTCTCCCAGAATAGCGCCAAAGGAAACTTTCATGTCTAAAAGAACCTATCAAGTTTTCGAAATACATGTTAAGTCCGCCAACCCGCACTTGGCCAGCGTGGTGGACTATGGCCTGATGCTCCTCGTACTGAAGGGATGCCCGTGTACAGCAGAGGGACGTTAAAAATGGCTGATTACTATATAATACAATAGTGCCAAATGCAGAATCATCACTACAAGATGATTGTGTAATGTCAATCATGGTTATTTCAAACGCCTTTGTTCGATAATAATACAATGCTGTTACGATTATGTTAATTTGTGTTATGTTATCAAACTCAAAATGGAATCCGTAATAATATATAGATTGCCAATATTCAATAACTTGATTGTGAGTTTTTATTTCACTTTGCGCTATTATAATAACTAGTAATCGCCCAGTGGACGAAATTCGGCCATGATTATTATTAAAACCGTGTATGTATTCAGCCCTATATAAATAAAGCCCTATATAAAGCGTTATATAAAAACATATATGAATAGAATTTAACTATCTATAGAACAAAAACTGATTCCAATTTTTTTTAATTGATAACACTAAAGTTTGTCAATAGTTACTATACAAACAAGTCGATTTTTAAGCATAGAAAAAAGGTACTGACTGAACTGTTTTGTTTATATATATATATATATATATATATATATATATATATAGAGAGAGAGAGAGAGAGAGAGAGACTAGCGATTCAACCTCTTCGCGCTTCACTCGACTTCGTCCCTAGGTACGTTATAACTGCTATTATGGAATAGATAGACCATATATTATTATAGTATATACATAGATATGATGAGATTTATATGCCTTACGTGAGGAATGATTGATTTCCTCCTTAAATTTTGATCCTCTTTGTCACCCCCTTAAAGGAAGATTTCTGGAATAAAAACTAACCTATGCCCTTCTCAGGATCTCTGACTATGGTCATATTAAATTTAATCTAAATCGGTTCCGCAGATTTTTAGTTTATCCATTACATACAAATTAGCAAACCTAACCTCTTTATAATATTAGTGTAGATTTAAGTCATGTTTTATTAAAAAAATCAGTGGTGATAATCTGTTTTGACTTGAATTTTAGTTTGAAAAATATTTTTAAAATAGCACATGTACAATATTCTCCCTCATAGTTATTTTACAGCGATTCTATTTTCCATTATGACAAGATATCGATAGTAGGTAGATATAACAGAAATTGCGAAATATGAAATTCCTCTTTAGAATCTATTTGAACGAAGCTAAAATATCAAGAGAAAGCCGCCGCTTCAACGTTATTCTTGCACCGTGTTGTACCATCTGTTGGAAATAAGTTAAATTCACTAGTTTTAACAGTTTGTTAGTTTCTATGTATGGAAGTGAATTTTCATAATATCTGCATTTAGTTTTTAAACTTTGACATATGTATGTACGACGTATACATATGATACCAATATATATATATATATATATATATATATATATATATATATATATATATATATATATATATATATATATATATATATATATAATGATTTTAGATATTGACAAGATTCGTTATCGCTATTAGAAAACGAAATAATATATCTAACAGTTATATCACTTGCACATTATGTTAATCTATTTTTGCTTAAGAAACATGGAGGTTTTCCATTTTAAGTTTAGTTTTTTTTGTGTCTTACGCGATTTCGCCAACTGTAAAATTCTTTTTAAAATAAATAAATATAAAACTTTCAAATTAGTCACATATAAATTCAAATAAGCTCAAATCATCGTGAGTTAAAATTTAGCAATATTGACATTTACTTAACAAACAATTCAGTTCTCTAGTTAATAGCTTCAAAACGTGCCAGTCGATGCTTAGCAAAAAGACATTAAAATCAAATCAAATAACTTGGTACAAGTATCCCTTAATAGCTAAAATTATAATACCCTACTAAAATATCATCGCTAATTAAAATTTTTAAGCCAACAAAAGTATTCAGAAATAATTCATACAAAATACTGAGCAGCGGGAGCTTTAATATACTACCCACTTACGAGATTGGTTCCAATACACCGTGGACTTATTTGTCGTGATAGGATGGTGGGGGAGGAAAAAGCAAATTATGATACCTTTGGTATTATATGACTTTAGATGTTTATAGGGTTCCGTATCTACTTCAAAAGGAAAAAAAATCCTTATAAGATCACTTCGTTGTCTGTCTGTCAAGAACGCGTTTCTCAGGAACGCGTCCAGGTTTCTACTTGTAATTAATATGAAATATTCAGGTTTTCAATACCTTGGAGATGTGAAAAAATCAAACTTCTAAGTCAACACAATTAAAGATCCAACGGTTTATGCTGTATATTTTGACATTTGCAAGGGAATCAAAACCTATAGGGTACTTCCTGTCAATTTCGACATTATCTTCACAAATGATGACTTTAAACGTTTTTTTTATGTTATTATTTATATGTTTAAGTGTAAAATAATCTCTGATCCATAAACTATGTAATTTAATTGTAAATATTAAAAAAAAATAACCTTATAAATGCGAAAATTTGATAATTTGATGAAGTAATAGATGTACGTCTCTTTCTTCATCACGCTGTAACTAAGCTGATATTAATGAAATTCGTAATAAATAAGAATTATGCGTTATATTCACTGAGCCCGTGGCTTCGGAAACGACAAAAAACTCTTAAAAGGTAGGCTTCATACACACTTTCTTCCCCTATTTTATCCCCTTATGGGGTGAATTTCGAAAAATGCTAAAAAAGTATTTATTTAATTGTACTAAAGAGCATTAATACCAAGTTTCAAGTAATTCTGATCATAAATATTTTTTGGTTTGTATTATAACCTGTTTTTCCGTAGGAATTAGATAATCTCCCGCGGTAAAAAGCCTATGTCACTCTTCACCCCTCCACCTATCTCCACACAAAAAAAAATTACGCCAATCTGTCACTCTTTCTCGACGTGAAAGATGGATAAACAAACATACTTTCACATTTATAATATTATGAGTTAACTGCCGCAGTGGTGTGTAGTACTCGTAATAAACTAGTAAAATTAAAATGTATGAAAAACGCGTAGAGTAATGAAATATTGTATTAACTTTATTATATAATGTTTTTGTACACACGCTATAAATTCGAAAGGTTACCTTTTACGATGCATTAGATCATACGTAGATCTCATAAATGTATACTAAACGTTTTTTTTAGAATAACAAGATGGCAGGTTTTGTATACACATAGTATAACTGATGTAACATAAGATATCATGTTCAGAGGAATTTGCTAGCGTTGTGAGAATAGGTATACGATATTGCCGACGAGCGCGGGACCATCATCTTGTTCTACTGTACATGGCCCAAATTCGCACTAGCCTTATCCTATATTTTACCTATACATATAGTAAAATTCTAATCGAGTCGAATCTGTACATTAAATATGTTTTGGAAAATCTTATTGAAATAGTCGTTATTATCAATAAGGAGGCCGAACCTATAGTTTTTAGAATTTTTGTCTGTCTGTCTGTGACCGCATCATAGAAAAACCACTGGAGGAATTTTTATGATATTTGGTATGATAACAGCTGGTTATCCGGGTCATTATATAGGGTTTTTATTGCGAAAAAATATCTTATCTCTGAGAAATCTATACTAAATGTTAAAACATAATCAGCGAGGAACCCGAGGTGAGCGAGGGTGAATCGCTAGTATTATATTGTATGTATGTTTGAATGTATGTTTATATCGATGTTTGTAATTTGCACCTACACCGTACCTCATTAATTTATTTCTTCACACTCGAGGGATACTCGAAGAGATAAGTCATTCTTTGTATATAAAGTATCGGGTTTCTATTTATACATTATGTATATTTTTGTGGTACGTATCGTATAGTCCTTTTTAACGTCCCACTGCTGGGCACGGGCCTCCCGTTAGTATGAGGGGGATCAAGCCATAGTCCATCAGGCTGGCCAAGTGCGGGTTGGCGGAAGGTTTTTCTGGTATGTAAATAAATAAATAAATGCAAAAGCTAGTGTGTATGTGTATATTTTTGTTACTTCTTAGCACTGAAACGGCTGGACCGACGGATTTGGGTGTTACACGAACTATATAGTACACAGATCGACTATGGCCTGGAATAATACATACATAGGCTATGGTTAGGCACCCAGATGTGCACTCGAGCAAGTAGTAAGAGCGAGTAGTAAGTGAGAGTGAGTCGATACTTAACTATATAAAATAAAAGCAATATAATATATACATCCTACTTATAAAGAAATTATGTACAGCAAAACATATAATAATGTATTTTAGACATGTTATAGTCTATTAATTTTTTTAAATATACATAGCCTTTAAAGTTTTTGCATAATATTTTATGAAAAGAAAACAAAAATTGCCACTATAAATTTCTTCAAGCCAATAAGAAACATAAAAATTCAACTTTTTAAACTGAATAATAAAAAGCAAATAATTTTGTTTTGTTCTTGAAGCGGTTTCCAATGTACTGTGATGTAAGATCACTTTGAAAACTAACTTAACCACTGCGCTTATCGACGACCAACTACATTAAAAGTTCGGACTTGTATTCAACGGAAATTAATGTTATTGGCAAAATCTTCATCTTTGAATTTCAGCTTATTTTGCTTATCGAATATGAGCTTGAAGCTTAAGATGTTAAGTAAATAATGTGGTTTCAAAGCTTTTTTATAGTCCAAAAGAAAAAGATGAATCTAAAAGAATATAATAAGAAGTTAGCTGGGAAATTAAAAAAAATACCACATATTGGGTCCAATTATATCTTGGAATCCACCTAACCCTCCATAAGGATCTAAACATATAATACATTATCAAAATCGGTCAAGTCGTTTATAAGAAGAATCACGAAGTCTCACACGCCGAAATTTCATATTTAATGACATAATATGCCGTGATCGGACTTAGATTGCGCGAAAAAGTGTCCATGTACCGAGTTGACTGGGCTCACTCGTTCCCTGTGGGTCCTTCATATATTGCAATGCGTGCCATATGCGATTGACACTTTATAGGTTTTATGAAATTGAATTGACAAAGAAACTGAAAATTCCCTCGTGTACTATTTTTAATTTAATGCTAATTTTGGCTTATAAAATACTAGCGGTTCTCCCTCGCTTCGCTTCGAGTTCGTCCCTAAACAAATAAACCTATTCCACGGAAACCGTACATTTTTCCGGGATAAAAAGTAGCCTATGTGCTATTCCAGACTATAATCTATCTCTGTGACAAATTACATCCAGATATGTTCAGCCGTTCTGGCTTGAAAGAGTAACAAGACTGAATAGACTCTATTGCTCTCTTACGCTTTTACTGCTTTTTCATAATTTGAATGTATTATTATTATTACATTAGCAAACAATTAAACTAAGCTTTTTATACAGGTAAACTAGATAATAGGAAAAAGTACATACGCGTTAACATTACCAAAAACATAAAAAAATATACCCACAAAATTTTACTTTAAAAGAGATTTTTTTACAAAAACCTTATAATATCCCACTATAACCTTATTAACTTTTGATATCGAACCCTTTGAGAATCCGTTAAATCTATTAGTTCCGGCACCTGCGTCTATGCAGTACAAAAGCGATCGCTATTAATGGCACGTAGCATACAATATTCTCTGCGAGCACTTCAAGAGGCTACCGACTTGTGTGGTGATGTAGGGCAACCGTGGCTTATGAAAGAAATATTTGAAAATTATTAGGTTTTTACTATAGAGAGATATAAAAATATAACACTCATTCACTGCTACGACTCAATTATGAAAACTCAGAAAGTTTTGAGTCACCATTGTCTTAAATCATATAATATTAAGTAAGCAATTCATATATATATATATATATAATATATATATATATATGACGACAGCACTATCCAGTTCTATGGTAAGCTACGAGACTTGTGTTATGGATACCAGACATTTGATACACTAGAGATATATAACTTTAAAATATACATACATATTATAAATGTAAATCCATGACTGGAGTATAAATATTCGTGCTCATCACTCAAAAGAATGCCCCCCGCGGGCCTCGAACCCGCGACCGTTGGCACAGTAAGTAGGGTCACTTCAAACTAAGCCAAGCGTGTCGTCTAAATTAATATATATATTAATTAGACGACATAATGATTTAACTTTTTTTTATAATTAATTAAACATTCAACCCTTTGTTATTTATTGAGTTAAATTATACAAGAACATAACAAAAATATTAATTTATCAGCTTCAGTAAAAGCTGTTAAGCGTTTGATTAATTTAGCTAAGATATATCTATTAATTTTTTAATTATGTTGAAATTATACTCGTATAAGTTAATTTTGACGAAATTTTTATTTTAGTATCAAACTATTTTACTACAATGTTAAATGTAGCAAAATAGATTGATATTTGTGACTAGTTTACTTTCTACTAACTATATCGCTAATAGAAAACTGAAATGCTCTTAAATATATTGCTTGTCTGAGCTCGCTTATATTAAAAGGATTATAATTAAAAATGTCGAAAACGTATCAAAAGACACGCTTTACGGAATGATTGATGTCTACATTCGTTTTTATCTACCACATATCTATTATTTAGAAGTAATTTCCTGTCTACCCACATTATATTTTGTACTAGCGGTTCACCCTCGCTTAGCTCGAATTCCCCTTTAGAAAAACATTAAAAAATCTATCCCACAGGAACTCTACATTTTTACGGGATAAAAAGTAACTTATGTACTATTCCAGACTATAATCTATCTCTGTGCCAAATTTTATCCAGATCTGTTCAGCCGTTCTGGCGTGATTGAGTAACAAACATCCATCACATATTAGTAAGATAAGATTGTTTATTTCTTTTCATTGTCTTTTTACAATACTTATGGGAAATCAGTACTTACAGAATTTTGTTGTGCTCCAGATTGATTCGATAGAAGATACTGAATAAAAAATAAAATACTTATACCTTTGACGAATCTTTCACCTGAATGTTTTATTATAAACCACTTGTCCTAGTTTGACAGACGTCTTGTTCTTCCAATATTTGTAATCGATCTTTGAGTGAAGTTCTATAGTAAAAAGCATTTGTTTTTTAGTTTTTTTCCAAATTTCCCAAATTTTCCGCCAAATATATCATTTGTTTACCTAAAAACGTTATAAGGGCTTTTTGAAAGATTAGCAATGAAAATTTTTAATACGGTCCAGTCGTGGTGCGCTTATCAACGGACAAAAATCCTTGGTTATTCATACTGATGATATCAGTATTGTGAGAGAATATTATACTAAAATATTGATTTTATAAAGTAATATATATCCCGGAACTCTAGCTTTATTTGGGACAATTTTTTATTAAAATCTGCTCAGCCATGCCTCTCATTTATTTTATTAGTAAGTATATTTATTCCAGTGTTATGCGTAAACCGTATCCACCCTAGCAAAGGCTCGTGGCGTCATATGTAGACGATTCGGCACTCCACGCTGAAAGTGTATCGATTCGGCGCACTAGTACAGTGGCCTGGATTTCCCCTCTTTTATATGTTCCAACTTCAAACGCAATGTGCGCCTTTATTAGCTTTGTATTCAGACTTCGAGCCTATAGCAAACTGGTTTTAACTGATGGTAGTAAAATATTTATCAAATGCGAAGAACAAAATTGCAACCCGTTTTCTAATTTAGACTTTATAGGTAATATAAGAAAGTAATTACAATTTTTTAATTACCTCGATATTGAGTTACAATGATGTTCTTTGCAGGTGTGTCTGGTTGGGCTGATTTATCAATTATATTATAGTTACCTTCTTATCTATATTATAAAGTTAACTTGATAACATGATAAGTGATAACATATTAGGTGTACTATTTTTCTATATAATGTTCGATAATCAATCACAATTTAACTTACATTATTACACTTTTCGACCATTTATTTAAGCAGACGCCTACAGTACAATTTATATGGAAATATAATTTTCACTGACGAAACCATCAATGAATGATGCGAGACGCTATCCATGACCCGTACTACAATGCTTAACATTATTTCATATCTTATTTTCTTTTATTTCAGAATTGTATACATTGCATTTTATTGGTGACTAGCGACTCACCCTCGTTTCGCTTGGGTTCGTCCCTAGCTTGATTCCCAATACAAACTTCATCCCTAATTTCACCCCCTTAAGAGATTATTTCCGGTATAAAAAGCATCCTATGTCCTTCGTAGGGTCTCAAACTATCGTCTCACCAAATTTTATCTAAATCGGTTCAGTAGATACAGAGATCACACACTTTACCTCTTTATAATATTAGTATAGATGAAAGTTATTAAAAATTTCTGTCACTAAAACTTGTAAATTAATGTTAAAAATAATAATGAAGTTAATGTACCTACTGATTACGAGATGATTTTTAACCTTATTTTTATATCTCAATTTACCTTTACTTTAATTCGTAGATTTTCGTTAAAGTTATTTTTTTTTACAATGTAATAGTAAAATTATGACTGTTAAACATGCTCTGTAATATTATTGACGTGCACATATGATTAAAGATGGAACCTCTTCCATATCGCTGACATACAGATTTTCTACCTCTCACTTTTGGGCACAGGCCTCTCACAATTGCGTAGATCTCCACGCTGGTCAAATGCGGGATGGCGAATTCCACCATTTTTCTACAATTCGGTACGATTTCCGTATATATTCTCCTTTACCGTAATAGCAAGTGATAATCATATTGAGAATAAGATTCGCACATAAAAATCGCAGGCACAAGACTTAGGATTCGAAATCGCTTCACATTGTTTTTCATGTGAGCGCGCTACCAAACTATACTAATATCATAAATATGAAAGTAACTTATTCTGTTAACTCTTCACGGTTAAACCGCTAAACAAATTTCGATAAACTTTGACAATTTCATAGTTCGCATCCTGGGATCGGATAAAGGCTATATTTGAACTCCGCCCCTCTACTACTACCCACTACAGTACAGGCCTCCCATAAGTGCGTCGACCATTACTTTTAATCGGACCACCAAATACGGGTTGGAGAACTTCGTAATCTTTGTAAAATTAGATAGGCCCTCACCTAAGGTTTCCTCACGATGTTCTCCTTCACCGTATAAGCAAGTGGTAATCATAACAATCTCAAAGATAGGTTAGAATAAGACTTGAGGTTTTAACATCGTTTTTCAAGCGAGCGACAAATAACTTAAAGTACTAATATTTAAAAAAGAGAATTTATGATTCTAAAAGTGACTCTACTGAATAAGAATACGAATACTGTACATAAAGTTGAAGTAAAATATAATATTTCGGGACATTAACATACAGCACCATCTAGTTCTATGGTAAGCTACGAGGCTTGTGTTATGGATACCAGATAGTTGATACACTACACATATATAACTTTAAATACATACATATTATAAATATAAACATCCATGACTGAAATACAAATATTCGTGCTTATTACACAAATGAATATCTCTAGCGGGACTCGAACCCGCAACAGCTGGCACGGCAAGTAGGGCCTCTACAAACTGAGCCAAACGTGTCGTTAGTATAATAATATCCTTGAAATATAATTATTACGTGTAAGTGTAGCATAAACCATTTAGAGACATAAGATAATAATAAAACGTATAAAACTCATATAATGAAAATACTTAATCGAGTTTAATACGAGTTTGAAAGTGGTAGAGGCAAAGTCATTCATGAAATGTAGGTGCGTGGGGGCACGAGCCGCACTTTTGTACCGTTAGCTTATTTAAATAGTTCTATTTGTCTTCCATTCTAAAGTATATTGTCGCCTATATATCTGTTTACCAATTATATATTCATGACGATATGTTATGTTTAGGTTATGGGTAAGTCGCCCTTGGCTTTGGTGCATCCAAAGATACGTTTTTTTATTTAATATACGAGCGACATCTCGCTTCGCTTGGGTGCTTAATGTCGTTAGATTCGCCTTGGTAACGCGAGTGTCATAGGTCAAACCAAAAAGACGGTTTCAGCTGTCAATTTGTTAGCTAAAATGAATAGATTAGTTTCTATTAACTAATAGCGAGTTACCATCGCTTCGCTCGGGTGTGTCTCTGGTTGTGTTTTAATTATTTTGAGCAGAACCCTATCTTTCTATAATATAAACTAAAAGTAGCCTATGTTACTCCTTATAACATCAGCTATCTGCCAGTGAAAATTCCGTCAAAATCTGTCCAGCCGCTTCGGAGATTAGCCGGAACAAACAGACAGACCGACAAAAATAAAAAATATTTTTTTTTCTTTTTAGTACTGTATACTACTTTGCATGTGCATTTAGTAAAAAACTATTAGTTTGACATTACAGACACTTAAATTTTATTTATCTCTATAGATAGGTATTCATTCAGGTGTCACTTTTGTAAAATTTTAATACTAACAGTAGCCTATGTGTTAGTCCTAGTCGATATATATATATATATATATAGACTAAGTTTAATGTATGTATATCTGATTGTGTTTATAAGTAAGAAATAATTCGATAGCAATTTAAAAACATAATATTAACTCTAAATTTCGGTCAGTATGTTCAGTATGTATTGATGTATTAAAAGTTCAAACCAGTTCTTATCTATGGATAAAAAGATGAACCATTACATTTATATTATGAAGATGAAATGTTAATTCATTAAGCGTGCTTAATCGTGGCTTCGTCGTGGGCGATGTTAGATGATATTCAAGTAATCAGTCTAACGACAAGTTGATTTTCTACAATCGATATACAGATAAATAAAATTGAAGGTTCTGTTTAAAACGACACGTTTGGCTCAGTTTGTAGTGACCCTACTTGCCGTGCCAGCGGTCGCGGGTTCGAGCCCGGCGGGAATATTCATTTGTGTGATGAGCATGAATGTTTGTACTCCAGTCATGGGTGTTTATATTTATAATATGTAATATGTATGTATTTAAAGTTATATGTGTAGTGTATCAACTATCTGGTATCCATAACACAAGCCTCGTAGCTTACCATGGAACTAGATGGTGCTGTGTGTTAATGTCCCAACATTTTCATTTATTTATTATTAGGCAAACAGGGACGCGCCCACAAGTCACTAATATAAAACAAAGTCAAAATAAGTTACGTTAAAACATATTTCCATCTTAGCGACCAATTTAAACGAAACTTGCTCGCTTATTTGATGATGTAAGTCCCATAAGAAAATCTTTCAACGCCATTCTTCTAGCCTTCAAGCACCTTACACAAAATAAATAAACAAAGAAAAAGTAAAAGCCATCGGAGAATTCGGTCAAGCTCCAAGCAAGTCGGCATGTCAAGAGCCAGTCATCAATCTATCGACTTCCTACGCGTATTTTAAGTTAGGTAGCACTTGTAAGTTACTGTGACACTAGCTTTTAACCGTGGCTTTGCTTGATAGTTTTTTGAAGTGAAACTTCTTTAGAATCGTTGTGATTTAAAAGTCGATGAAAAGGAAATGCGACACTAAAAAGAGACAAACACATAATTATATAGAATTAAGCCGGCGAGAGAATGAGATAGAATACATTGCCATGTTGCCATGGTAGCCGTTGCTATTGTCTGACAAATATACCTATAATATTAGGCTTCACTTATACCATGTGTGAATTGCACACACACGCACTTTTTTATATATACCTATAGATACTCCGCTTTTAGGGTTGTAGTGTGATAGCCTATAACTTCTTTTCTCAATGAATAGGCTATACTGAGTATATGTATACAGTTCCAAACACTAACGCCTACAAACAAACAAAAAAACTTCAGTTTTATAGTATTTTTATGCCATTGATTTAAGTGTAGATTGTATAAATAAAATCCTCATTGTTCAAATAAGAAATAATATATTAAAATCCGTTCTAACGATACGGAGGCGTGTTATATTCTTAACTAGCATTGCCCGCGGCTACGCCCGCGTTCTAATGACCAAAAACCAAATTCTTAGGTTTTACATATTAGTATACTCTAACGTTGCAGTTTTTTTATTGTTTCTCAGAAATGAGATACTTTACCGCGGTAAAAAGTATCCTATATGTTGACCGAGATAACCAGCTATCATCATACCAAATTTTATCAAAATACCTCCAGTAGTTTTTCTGTGATGCGGTAACAGACAGACAGACAGACAAAAATTCTAAAAATCATATATTTGGGCTCTGTATCGATAATAATGACTATTTCAATAAGATTTTCCAAAAAATATTTAATGTACAGATTCGACTTAGTTAGAATTTTGTTATATGTATAGATTGTAAACTCGAGATTTCCTCCACTGGACATAACCTCACTGAGATGGTTCAGTATTCATAGATGTTATTTTGTCAAATGGAACGCGCCTCTCGACCTACCCTAAGGAAACCTAGAGGCAATCTCCGACGAAAACAACGCGAGTTGTTTAACATATTATACTTTAAAGTTATTTTGGAATTTAAAATATCTTTTGAAGAGTTTATTGAGCATAATCTGCGCAATGCACATGTCACTTGAATATGAAAATACATATTTTTAGTGAATGGTTAAAGTTTGATTGAACTAATAATAAGAATTAAGAAGTCCCGCTGCATTGCTTTCGCGATATCTCCCAGGGCTAGGGTTTTTCTTTCCGAACTGTTTCCAGTTCGGTTCAGTAAAAAAATGTGAAAAATTTGAATATTCAAAACAACGTGTATGGCGTTCATTATTATTATGCAAACAAACACTAAAATAGAGCAATGATTAAGTTTCGTTTCAATTTTGTAGTGCTTCCTCGGTACGCTTGCTGTACCGATTTAATTGGTTAATTAAATATCATCAAACGGTACTTTAACTTATACTAGTTTCTTAATTGAATAAATGCTAGTTACTAGACGTCTCTAATTTAAAACTACTTTTATTAAGTAAAAATATGAATGGCACTACTGTACACTGTACAAGCAAGTTGAAGCCCATCAACTGAATGGTCGTCGAATTAAATATGGAAATAATTACATATTACTTAAAAAGGTTCAAAGATGAAAAGGTTCGACAAAATCACTTAAAAATTAATGATTCGTGCCTTATGTAGAGTTTTTGTGAAGTTTATACTCGTACTATAAGATGAGACTTCTGAGGAATAATAATAGATTAACAATTTTCTTAACACGTTGCGTAAAACACACAAATATTCTAAATTTAAGTACTATTCATTATTTTACTATTTTGTGATTTTGTTCAAATTACACTATTATAAATAAAAAAAAAATTTAATGAACGCTGTGTAATAATCACAAATTATCTAAAAAAAATTATGCAGTTGATCATAATTTTTTTGTCTATCCTTAATGTCTATCATTGTCATCACTAACGTCCTCGACCTTTACTGGTCAAGGTTTTATATTAGCAAAATGAACCTTATTACGCAGGTAATAGGTAGTAGGGACATTTAACATCATTGTGTCACGCTTTTTTGAAATTCTTCTATGTCGAAGGTGTTTCCTTATTTACTTATGTACTTAGGACGATGTGAGTTCGTTTTAGTCACCTGTTCCAAAGAATATCTTAAACTAAATTATCTATGGTATATTATAATATGCATTCACACACACATATACACACACACACACACACACACACACACACACACACACACACACACACACACACACACACACACACACAGACTCACACTCAGACACACACTCACACACACACACACACACACACACACACACACTCACACACACTCACACACACTCACACACACTCACACACTCACACACACTCACACACACTCACACACACACACACACTCACACACACACTCACACACACTCACACACACACACACACACTCACACACACTCACACACACTCACACATACATCATAATCATCTTATTGTTTTTTAGTTTCTATAAAATAGTTTAAATATTGTACGGAGGCGGGCGTTGATATCTGCAACGCAGTTTATACTTTTGCAGTATCATCGTAGCCATTGTTGCTAACTTATAGGAATTTGATACTAAATAAATAAATTTCATTTCATTTCACTATGCTATGTCCAGTGGCGTAGCTAGCCTTTTTGGGCCCCAATGCAAAAAAATGAAACTTATGTCTTGCGTTTTTTAAAAACAACCTATGAGGGCCGTCTACGATGGTACTAATATACCTAGCTATCTATTCCATACTAATCGTTAAAACGTACCCGGGGATGAACTTGAGCGAAGCGGGGACAAATCGCTAGTTGTTAATAATATTTATTACTTAATAATTATTGTTCAAAATTTATTTAACATTTAATAATTAATGTGTAAACTTATAAAATTCCTCACATATATTTTAAACTCGTACATAAATGTAAGAAACTAAGTAACAACCTTAGTTGATAATAATCAAGAAAATTAACTTTACTAACTTAATTTTACTCAAGTATAAATTTTTCGGTATTTATCATTGTTCAGTAATTTAAAACAACGAGCTGGTTTTCTTATGAAAACAGGATACTGGATATGGATGATAAAAAAATGTTGACTGAGTTATAATTTACCCATTACTTCTTGCTGGTCTTGATAGCAGATTAGACTATGGGAACAACCCCTTGGTTATTGTGGTCTGCTTTGACAGGCCAGCCAATAGGGGCTTCGCTCCATTAAGACATATGATTAAAAAGTAGTTATAATTTACCCAAAAATTTAGCTCAACCGGATTGTTCTTCTGTGTCTGTCAACCGATTTTCTTTTTTTGTTTCGTCGATAGATAAATTCTATACATATACATACGTTTTCCTCAAATTTTCAATAATAAAACGTTACTGGACGAAAACCAGTTATTTAATCTATATCATATAAGTATTTTGGATTCCTTAGAAAAGTGATAAAAGTGACACAGTTTGCCTTTTATTTCATGGTATTTGCTTGAGAATCTTCAAGTTATTTTATCGAATTGTTTCTACTTACACGTAGTAAATATAAAAAAAATAAACTTTAGTTATTAACAACAATTAAAAATCTTAAAGGCACTTTTTTTCATTTGTAATAAATAATGTATTTAAGGATTTTAAGTCCTATGTCTTAGTGCTTAGTTCTAAAATTGCGTGTTATAATTATTACTGTATGGGTGATTGTACAGCATTCCGTAATGTTCCGGGTTCAATACCCAGTTAAACGTACACTCTGGATTACACGCGGTTTCTCTTATACTATTATGACATTTTGTCTAATTATCGCTAATTTTACATCATGAAGTCATGATATAAAGAATTAGTGGTTAATTCTAAACTAGTGATTGTTCATGTTTTAAATTATCTTATTGACAAAAGTAATAAAATAATATTAAACTTAATTAAATTTTAAGCTTGGGAATAACATATCTGGAATTGTTATTATTAATGTAACGAGATAAAAACTGAAGTGATATTTTCAAAACCATACTTAATATTATAAATGTGAAAGTGTGTTTGTTTGTTTGTCCTTCTTTCACGTCGAAACAGAGTGATCGATCGGCTTGATTTTTTTGGCTGGAGAGTGACATAAGCTACTTTTTACCGCGAGATATATATACCTAATCTATCTATTCCATACTAGCCGTTAAAACGTTCCCAGGAAAAAACCCGAGAGAAGCGAGGTTGAGTTGCTAGTAAATTAATAGACAAACGCGGCCAAATAAAAGAGCTTTTTAACTGTCATTTCAAAACACGACTAAATTATGCCATACGGGTATAATTAAGTTTAACATTAATTATAGTTACCGACTTCACTTTAACGTATACACACATAATCGATCACGTAGAAACTATAATTATTTTCAATATGCACGTTCTGACGCCCATGTCAAGACAAAACGCACCCAAGCCGACATATAGTGTTCAAAATGCGTGCGACCATAAAATGCGCGGGCGCATTGCGTGGGCGCCGGACCGTGGCGATTCAAACCAACAAAGAACAGTTCGATAGTGTTTGACCATTTTTGGACAAAGTTACTTGATTAAAGTATTTAATTACATAGCTTTTATTGCTTTATTTAGTTCTATGTTTAATTTATGACCATTTAAATTAATGTATCGAAAGATGCTTTTGGAAGTAGATAAATGTCCTTCGAATATATGGTTTCAACTGTAGTAGTTATATTATCTTATTATAGATGCAAAATTGCTTCACCTGAAGGAATAATCTCTGAAAGATTGAGAGTTTTATCTTAATGTCTTCATTTAAGATTCAGATCTATTAAAATAGCTCAATCTCAGTTAAACTAATAAAAAAACGTTCATAATTATAGTCAAGTACAAGATATTTACGACTTGAAATCTTAACACTTATGAAGCAATATTCATAACTTGCATACCTTTCCCACATTAAAAGTAGGAATGAACTTGTAAATTGATTGTTTTAAGTGTCGCTTCAGCACTCGCAGTAGTTCTGTACATAAAATCCACTTACTCTATGGCCCGTTAGTATTACGCAACTATAGAGCGGGACGCCCGTACGGACGCTCAAGCTGTTAGTCAATACGATCGGTCGAGTCCGGCCGCGTGTAGAAAAATAAAACTTTTTGTTATCTACACACATTTATGTTTTGACAGTGACAGCGCGGGAATTTTGAAAGAAGTTGCGGTTTTTTTTGTGTTTTGTGCAGTGTATTTTTTTTTTGGTTCAATGAAATGTGTCAATGGAGAGCTATTTCCATGCGTAAGCGCATGCCCATTCATAAAATGTTAGGTACGTATTATATATGACGCATTGTTCTAATCTTATTAAGGTTTCAACGCAAGGTCGACCTTGTGAGAAATTAGTATCTTCTAACTATTCTGTACTTAGTGGTTTTGCAATATTTTTTACGATTTCGTAAGTTTTTATTTAGCATTTCGTAGTCTTATTAAAATTTTATTTCTCGATTACGCCGTAATATTCTTTTTGAAATCTACAAACATTCTCTAATTTAGTGTAGTACCACATTCTCGACTTATCGATTAATATTTTTTCTAAAGATATTCGCAGGTTTCATAAAGCAGTTTTCAAGTTCCTCTGGGATAGTGTAGCTTTTTGCTTGTGATTGTAAAAAAAATAATAATTACACAAGCTCGTCTGTTCTTTGATAAAACTCCTCAAAAATCAATAAATAAATATATCTCTTCAATCATAATATTCTATAATATTCTTTCGTCAACTTTTTTTTTAGTTCTCTTTTTACGCAGTCTAAATTTTTTAAGGCGTCAAACATTTAGTACCTGTGACTGTTTGGCTTAGAGCATTCGGAACGTCGGGAATTAAAAATCAAAATAAACGGCATAAAAATATATGGGGATATAGGTTCAATATAGGGGGAGCATGTTATAGTCCAACACGCTGGCCAAGCCAAGCATTTTGGCAGGCTTCACGTTATGTCATTCGTAAAATTGTTACGTTCCATCAGACATGAAGATTCCTCATGATGTTTTACTTCACCGTAAAAAAAATTGGTAATCATGTTGAAAATAATTCGCAAATGAGAATATCAGAGGTGCGAGACCCAGAATTTGATCCTGCTTCACTCGGTTTCCCAATCAAGGTCCATTGGCCTCACGACTGCCTCAAGAAAGTCTTAGTTTTACTTTAAATAGCTCCAATTTTTTTAAAGTGGAACAAATAGTATAATTACAACACCATAAAGATAAAGATATCTAACTTGGGTAATGTGTAACATTATGGACGTTCTGTTCACAGTCTACGCTACTACGTTACTTACGTAATTGAATAAACTTCATTGTTGCTTGCAAATGACTCACCTATGTCAATACTGGAAAATTGTTAGAGATATATTAAAATTTAAATTATTATGATATACTAGGGGCTCACTCTCGCTTCGCTCGGGTTCGCCTCTAGAAAACAAAAACCACTTGCCTTACGGTGAAGAAAAACATCGTGAGGACACCTGCGTGTCTGAGAGAACCTAGCAAGTTTTCGAAAGACATGTGAAGTCCGCCAACCCGTAGGTACTTGACCAGCGTGGTGGACTATGGCCCGATCCCCCTCGTATTGAAGGGAGGCCCGTGCCCAGCAGTGGGACGTTAAAAAGGGCTGAATACAATACAATGTGTTATTCCAGACTATAATCTATTTCTGTGCCAAATTTCATGAAAGAGTAACAAACATCCATACTCACAAACTTTCACATTTATTATAGTATTGTAGTAAGATTTGCTTCCTTTATAAGGGACTTAGCGAAATTTTGTATTGTTTGAAGAAACGGCAAAGTTACAATAAATTTACTCAATCAGTGACCTTGTAGGTATATTTCAATGTAATTCAAAACGTCGCGTCAATAAAAAACGTAAGAATAGTTACTTCATAGGTTTAATATTGTATTATTTGCGAGAAAAAAATGTAAAACTTTTGTTGTGGGAAAATCTTTCATTGAATATTCTAAATTATGATGATTTTAACTAAAAAAATATATAGGTGAATTAAGAACCTATTTAACGAAGCGTTAGTCTAAACTCTAAATATATTTATTTTATAAACATTATATATGGTTAGCTAGTTATTTGTAGAGGAATCGCGATTAGAGGTATATTTTTACTATATCCTTTGCATGTTACATAAGTTACATAAATGATAGATTTTATACGACAAATAAAAAAACCCCATAAAGTGTACCAACAAAAATGGCTCTAATGGAAATCGCTAGCCCTCTAAGAAACAAGCGTTTATGAAGTTTAGCAGACGTAAGATCGGTTGTAAGTTATTTCCCACTGCTAGGCACGTTCGATGTGATTAGGGAGATCAAGTCATAGCCCACCACTCTGGCCAAGTGCGTGTTGGCGGACTTCACATGTCTTTCCAAAACTTGCTGGGTTCTCCATTCAAGCAGGTTCCCTCACGATGTTTTCCTTTACCGTAAACCAAGTGATTCTCAATTTGTTCTCATATGTTAAATATGAAGATCTGCACTAAGCATCCATCATAATGGTCTATTAAGCCTGTATATTTAAAAAAAACCATCTATCAAAAACTAACAATAGCATCTAAATGAACTAATTTATATCGAATCAAATTCTACTTAATTTAACATAAATTTCTAACAAGCGCTATTTATTCGTTCCGTTTTCAATTTCGCCGAATTTCCATATATTTGCATACATAACGCGTTTGTAATTACATCCAAGCTATATTACAAGTGTAATTATATCAAACACTTGTTACGAAACTGTATTGCACGAAATTTTATTTTCCTCATCTAGGGTTTCGTTGAAACAGTTAAAACCCTCATGTGCTCAGTACTTTCAAGTAAATTTTGTTAAGTTTGGAGAAAATATTTTGAGCTTGAGTAGTTTTCGATATTTTCGGTACCACGAGTTCAGCTGCAGAAATAACTTTGTTTTCTACAGAAACACTATAAAAACAAATATATTAGTGCAGTCGATAAAATTAATATTGTGGGTGGGTTAATATTCCATTTTACTTTTAACAACAAATTACGTATGTTAAAACATTGAATTAATTTAATGTTACATACTTCTGAACGCTCACTGTGCAAGTAAGACGTGTTTCGTAGTAGTTTATTTAATGTAACCTATTGTTTCTTTGAGTATAATTAATTACCTGGGCGAGCGAGCTTCGTTCGGAAAAGATATAAAAATTGCATTGTGTTAGAAAAGACACCTATATGTATAGATAAACTTAAAAAGCAAAAGCACCAAATACAAAGTTTGATCTAAATCGTTAGAGCCGTTTCCAAGCAGATTAAAATAAATTTGCAAGAATATATACAAGAATTTCTCATTTAATATTATAAGGTATAATGCATGTAAAATAGAAAGATGTTTCCCATTAAAGGTTGCTTGAGGCAATGAATAACCTATTAACACCAAAATTGCACACACTGCTACCAATTTTAGTATGCTGATTGCTGCTACCTCGACGTTTCAGAGGAATAGCTCAACAAATGCGAGCGTTTCTGGAATATGTTTTCAATTTTTTGAATTCATTTTGTTATTTGTGGGTAGGCTGTCTATAACAACTATATAATACCTTAGAGACATCTAACACCTCAGTCTCTCCCGTGACCATGATAGCTGCTGTAAAGCATTCGAAACGTCGGGAACCAAAAATCAAAATAAATTCGCGAAAAAATCCAAAAAGATAGATGTTTTCCTTAAATTTTTCTATAATTCTTTAGATCGGTGACGGCAATAACATGGTGAAAACTTTTAAGCGGTTTTTTAGTCGGTAAACCTTTTTCTACCTTAAAAAGTAATTATAAAATACCTGGCGTAGTATAATACATAAAATGCGAAGTCTAATTAATCGATAAGAGAAAGTCGATCTCGATTCCAATCATTGACATTGTTTATAAAAACAATATGCCGCTCTTTTTATGCGCACTTTTTATAATATTTTCGCGTTTCAGACCTGTATAATGGTTTTTAGGGTTTTTATTTAAACTCGTTTCAATCAAACCTGTAATGAGACCACCGTGTTACTTTGTTAATGCTACCATATACGTTCCAACTAATTAATGCTCTATAATATTTTAATTGATTTATTTGGTATGGCATTAATAAGTATTAAATTTGACCGATTTGATAAAAAGTCTGTACAGTCGTCTGTATGTTTTTGTGTGTATGTTACGCGATATCTTTGTAAATTGAAATCCATTTTTTATATAATAATTACACTACGGCACTTAGCGCGTGAATTCGTTATTGGCTATATTAGAATATATACCTAGTTCCCAACGATTCGACTCGGTTACACCAGCCGTGCTCACGGGCAGAAGGCATGAGTCTGCCTAATATGAATTATTATATAATTATTCAAAAGGTTTTTATATTTTTTTATGAAAATTAATGATCAAGGATCAAAATCTAGCGCCAAATGAAAAATAACTTTTCATTTTTAAGTATTGTGAAATAAAGTAGTTGTTTTGATCAATAAAATAATATATTGTGTATTTTTATAATTTTTAGTTGTAATAATATTTTACGTCAGACCTATCTCTTCCTAATTGGAACGTTAAGTTTTAGAAAGTATTAGAACATTGTAGTTTCTTTTTGAAAATTGTATAAAAACTAGATGATATTCTTAATCTTACTACTATTATAGATGTGAAAGTTTAGATGTTTGGATGTTTGAATGGCTGTTTGTTATTCAATCGCGTCAGAACGGCTGAACGGATCTGTATGAAATTTGGCACAGAAATAGATTATAATCTGGAACAGCACATAGGCTTTTTATCCCGGAAAAATGTACGGTTCCCGTGGGATAGATTTGTATTTGTTTTTCTAGAGACGAACCCGAGCGAAGGAAGTATTACAATATACAAAAAATTTGGATAATACCAAATATTTTCCAATTTTTTACATAAATAAAGTGCTCTATCAGGCAAAGTAGGCCAGCACTAAAATATTAACGATACGGCGAATGTAACTATTTACAAATGTAACATCAGTCTTCACATATCTAAACAACTTTGAAAGGTTAAAGGTCACATAGTAATTTGATTGGAACTACTTTCTTTGATCCCGTTGTATTAACATACGCATGACCAAGCAAGCTAACCCATTTTAATACGGCTTTTTTGATCAATGTTTACTTCTTGTTCAGATCAAATATTTGCATTCATGTTCATTCAACGAGATTCTTATTTGGTTCAAAAAGGTTAGGTTCAACCTTTTTTTTATCTAAACTAAACTAATTTATCGATTTTTTGCAGTTTTATTTTAGTACCCATGTTATATATAGTGTAGTAGGTATGATATAACAGATTTTTCCAACGCTCTATAGGAAATGAAGTTACGGAGGAAATTAAGATTTTGACGTATCAAAGGCTTAAGCTAAAGCTTTTACAGATGGGTTGGATTGACAACCCAAAAACTGCGTATATTTCATATTTCCTTTTTTATCTGTTTATTTTAGATTAAAAGTTCATTTTGAGATAACATTGCCAGGAATTTAATAGTAATGCTAAAGTACGTATTCAACGTAGTAGTATTTTCGTAAAACCACGTTTATGGTATAAACCCATTCAATAAAATTTCAAAAAATATTGTGAAACACATAAAAATTAGCCGAATTGTGTACCTAATGCCATTTTAAGTTAATCAAAAATGATACTAAAGTGTTAAATGATTCGCTTTTTTTCCTTAGGGGTTAATAAAAGGACATAAAAAGTTACATTTACACGTTAAGATTACTAGAGTAGTTTTTGTATGTCGTGTATCTTACAATTAGTTATAGGTTTTTTTTAGTTATAGGTATTATGATGAGTTATATGTTTGAAGCAGTGATAGCCCAGTGGTATCGCGCTAGCTTGGGAAACAGAGTGAAGAGGATTCAAATCCCGGCTCACGCACTTGTGATATTTTTATGTGCAAAACATTTCCGACATAATTACAACCTGTCTTACAGTGAAAGAAAACATGAAACCTAGCAAGTTTTTGAAAGACATGTGAAGTTCGCCATCCCGCACATGGCTAGCGTGGTGGACTATGGTCTGATCCCCCTCGTATTAAAGGGAGGCCCACCCCCAGCAGTGGGATGTTAAAAAGGCTGAATACATATGTAACTCTATCCAAAATTTACTTATATCATCTTATAATAATTGCTTAATATTATGAGATAAAAAGATTCTGTTTCACAATAAACACATTATAGTGTTTATAATAGAGATAAGGTAGGTTTTTACAAATATTACCTCTTTTTGTTAGTAATATAAGTTAGAATATATAAATAGTACATCAATCAACAATACATCAATATTCCATGAAGTTGCTTAGCTACTCCATTAAATTGAAATATCGAGTGGTCGATTAAAATAATTTTAGAGCCTAAACTTTGAATGTGGTTCAAACAAACTTTGTCTATTAATAGCTGTACAGTTCCTATCTATACTAATATTATAAAGAGGTAAAGTTTGTGACGTTGTAGGGGGTAATCTCAGGATCTACTGAACCGATTTAGATGAAATTTGGTAAGAAGATACTTTTTATCCCGAAAATTATCCCTTAAGGGGGGGGGGGGGGGTGTTAGGGCTGATTTCCTACAATAGTCGATACAATTATATTTGATGTCCCAGAGAAGAGATATTTTCCCGCAGTAAAAAGTTATTGTGATGCGTCTTCAGACAGACAGACAAACAGATAAAAATTCTAAAAACTATCGATTCGTCCTCTGTATCGATAATGATGACTATTTAAATAAGATTTTCCAAAAAATATTTAATGTACAGATTCGACTCAGAATTTTATTTTATGTATAGATATTGCCTTCATTTCTACTATTACATCTGATTGAAATAAACTTTCAATGATGTTTTCGAAATTAAATTATATTCATTACTAAAAATGTTTAAGTATGTGAAAATTTTATTAAAGATATCTTTTTCCCTATACATCATAACATATTACTCTAGCAGCTATATTTGCGGAAATTGAACCCGTGTTCAATGACATAATAGTGTTAGACATATGACACATCACACTATCGTAATATGTTTGAGGATGTCATTTCAATAGACATAATTGTCACAGAACACATAGATGTCACTATGGCATGAATACGAAATGCAATGGCGATGGTAAATTTATGGAATTTAAGTATTTATTTAAATTATTTGGGGTTAATATAATGATTTATGGAGGAGTAGACTGACATGAGCACACCTTATATACGTACCATGAAAGCGGGACCACCTATTTTTTTAACGTTGGGAAATGCATTAAGGTAATATTATGTATGTATGTTATAGCTCACCGGCTAGAAAAGCCAGTATTACCCACTAAAACTCAACGAATACTCCTCCGTCTTAGTGGGATGCTGCAGGATCGCTTATGCACTCAACCACGACGCCCTGACGGCAATACTACCGAGGCAGACTATAACAACCAAGGTGTTGCTCCCACTGTCCAATCTGCTGTCAAAGAAGTCCCAGGAGCAACCCGTATGATACACCACACACCGATTGTGTCCGCCTACCAATGTTTTTCTTAGCTTCACGCATATATTTATATATAAAATTGAAATATCTCTAGCAGATAAAACATAGTTCGAACTATAGCGAATTAGTTTACTTTTTATTCTGGAAAATAATATGATAACCATAAGATAGAAAATAGGAGGTCTAAACGGATGTTATAGAATTTTAAATGGCAAAGGATTTGAGAGCATAATGGGTCTCAATTCTATTACACCAGGAATAGGTTACATAACCTAACAATATTTGATTTTAATATAAAACTGCGTGTGCCTACTAGATCTCCTTAAGAGAAAATTGTGTAGAAATATTATAATAAAATTAAAAATTTTGAAAAACGCCTGACAGACAAAAATGGTTCAACCGATTTGGATGAAACATAGCTAGGAACCATCCCTGTCAAGCCAGCTTTCAATAAAAAAACCCGCATTGACATCAGCTATTCATTCGCTTAGGAGCTATGATGCCACAGACAGACACGTCACGTAGACCTATTGTTGAACAAATCTAGTCCTCAAAATCCTTTACAAAACAATCTACTAAATAAAGGTTTTGTTTTTCACTTTTATCATAAATTGATGGGCGTGCTCACTGTCAAACGTTTTTGACAGATTTTTTGTGGATGGCAATTTTCTGTTTCGCGATTAAATTGTTTTACGTTTATGAATTGAATCTATAATATATAAATAGGCAAAGACCACCTTTTTCTCCTCATTTTTTTTTATTTAGTAGCTATTGACGAGTTTTAATATTATCAGTAAAAAAATGGAAACAGTTACTTTTTTTTGATGTAGAAAGAGAAAGACTAAATATTTTTTAACTTTTGTACTCCCCTGTTTGTCAATCGATTTTATTTTTTCTTTGTAGCAGTGGTTAACGAACTTAAATGTTATCACTTAATTAAATAATTTTATTTTCAAGCTATATTAGTTCATCTACATATAGATAATGAATACCATTGAAATTGCATATAATTCAAAAGCAAAATAATTGACGCTAGCAGAACCTCGACTTACAATAGTTCATTGCACTCTTTACAAGTCTACACAAATAACAATGAACAAATTCGCTTTTGTGACAGCGTAACACCAACAAAAAACATGCCGATACGTTAGCTTAAAAACTATGAATGGATAAAAAACGAACAAAGAGCTTAAAAGATGGTAATAAAATACCATATCAATATCCTTACTAATATATATTGTAAATGGGAAAATGTATGTGAGTAAGTCCCTCTTAAACTCAACAATGGTGCAACGAATAGATGCTATTTCTGCATAGAGTTAGTCTATTGTCTGAGATGTCACATAGTTTTTTTATATACGTATGTCAAAAATTTCCCATGGAATTCCCATTTCATGGGAAGTGGGGGTACCTACAGAGTACTGGTATACATATATTAGCGAGGTTGATTCCCCATACAAACTTTCATCCCATTTTCACTCCCTTAAGGGATGATCTCCGAGATAAAAATTATCCTATGTCCTTCCCAGGGTCTCAAACTATCTTCTTACCAAATTTTATCTAAATCGGTTCAGTAGATCCAGAGATTACTCCCCTACAACGTCACAAACTCACCAATTCACAATATCAAACTTTACCTGTAACTTTCTAAAGAAATTCTAAAATATAAATGAAACTGTATATAAATATAGTATAGAATAATTTATTCACAATTGTGATTGCATTGAATGCCCATTGCTTTGAAACATATCAAATACCCAAATTTATTACCGTAATAAGATCTAAGTGTAGCTGAGCTTAAGGTCTCTTACACTACACATACAATTTAAATTTAATGATTATTTAATCATATTATATTATGTCAGTATATCAAATATGATTAAATAATTATTAAATTTGTAATTGTAGTTGTATCTTTAAAACTTTTTTTAATATCAGTCCATAAAGTTTTTCTTTCAAAGACGTAAAACATATCATAAATCTGAAAAATAAGAGAAGTGAATCTTGAATACAGAATCCACTTCAAGATGAATATTTTCAAACATTTCAAACAATTGTGATTCTCAACTTCTCCATTTATGTTCTTCAGTGTGTAAGATGCCTAAACTTGCCACAATAGGACCAAATATCGTATGTCAAATCTATCCTCGAAATTCTATTATCTTATTTGCGCAGAACGGTTCAGATCAGTTTGAATAATGCTTCTGCTTACTATACATTCAATATACAATATTCATCCCTAAGTCAAGGCAATAAAGACTATAATGTAGTACAATATGAAACAAGTAAACTTTATAGAACTGTAACTGTCAAAGGCATGCGTTGCAGACCGTACTATTTTATTTCAGTACAATTTTATATCTTATTTTGTTTGTGGTAAGAATGAAAATGGATCGTTACTAAGTTTTAGAGTTCTCTGTCTAAAAGTTTGCAAAAGGTAGATAGATAGTTATATATTTTATTAATTTTTTTAATTTTCAATTTTATTAATACTAACTAAGCCTATTACTTCTATCCGTATATCCTGTATATAATAAGCTACGTAGTTTTAAACGTAATAACTAAAAATTCAAACACCATGTAAAAAACAATCGACAGTCAAATGTAAAAAAATTAAGTATAGTCGTCATAATAGAAAATTATTTTTAATTATATTTATTTCCTTGAAACTTGTACTAATAGTACAATTGTTTAATACTTTCTTAGATTTACGCGAATATTTGACATTTGAAATAAAACTATCTTTTCGGATTTTGTCGCGGATTTATTTGTATTTTTGTTTCCCGACGTTTCGAATGCTTTACAGCATCCATGGTCACGGGAGAGACTGAGGTGTTAGATGTCTCTAAGGTATTATATAGTTGTTACAGACAGCCTACTCATTTTTTGTTAATTGTGGGTATGCTGTCTGTAACAACTATATAATACCTTAGAGACATCAAACACCTCAGTCTCTCCCGTGACCATGATTGCTGTAAAGCATTCGAAACGTCGGGAAACAAAAATACAAATAAATCCGCGACAAAATCCAAAAAGATAGTTTTATTTAAAAAGTACAATTGTTTTTTTAAATGAGCTATTTTACTCATATTCCTAAAAATATATATTGATGATTCGAAACCCACGATGCGCGAGACTGAATCGCACTTGACCGAATTTTTGAACTACCAAAGCCTCGGTTTATAAAAGGCCGTCATAGATTCGACTCTTTGGTGTGATCATTAGTTTCGACTTCCATTACGCTTTTTTGAACCGGTTTTCGCCGCTTTCATCCGGAAATATCCGGATCCCCGCTTTGATGTGCATTCAATGCGTCTAATACATGACATGTGCATCAAAAGATTTCATATTTTTTTGATATAACAAGGAAGTGCATGTTTCATACAAATTGTTTATGAATGCACAGTATAAGTATTACATATTTATACCTATTCAATATAATATGTACTAAATTTCCAATTTCCTTTATAAATATACTAATATTTAAAAAAAAAAAACAATTAGAATTAAGCAAAAATAACCATCAAATGGATCTTTCTCTCAAAAACTTTACAAAATATTAACTACATAAGTTGGTTCATATTTTCTATGAACAATTCCTATAAACTGAGATAACAAATATATGGTATATATTATATAACTACAAAGAAAAGAGTCTGCACGAGAATCGAACTCGCACCTCAATAAAAATAACTAAGTACTTGTTCTATGCCATGAATCCCACGTTATCATAAAATAAATCGTCTATTTTACCAAATACAATTACGCGGTCCCCAAACTTCCCGCGTCGGGTCGCATCCTGCAACGGTGATTGATACACTCAATGCGTTTAGATTTATTACTCTGAGAGGGTCAGGATGTGTTGATAGTTTGATGAAATACAAATTGTGTATAGGGGCTTGAATATGGGATATTAAAACCAATTTATTTATGAACCGATTGAAATAAAACAAATACTAAAATCAAGGTAAGCTTACCACAATGTATTAGTGAAAACCGCACCCAAATCGGTTTAGCTATTTCTGAGATTAGCGCGTATATACGCACAGACGAACAGACAAAAATTTTAAATTTTTTTGTTTTGGATTCATTCTATTGCGTTAATGAAGACACCAATAATAGCTTTTCTCAAATATGTTGAGTGTACAGACAGCGATCAGTTACAATTTTACTATACATATGTATAGAATAGATAAATAATTAATTACTTTCTTGAGTGAATGTTAATATTTGACTTAATAGAATTGTAAGGTATTTCGGTGCCATCTTTTTTCCAAATTATTGTATAATTTATTTGAATTTATTACTCTGAGAGCATCAGGATCTATTGATAGTTTGATGAAATACATATTTGTTATAGGGACTTGATATTAAAACAATAGACAATTTTGTTATTGTTGTTATTAAGCTATATTATATGATAATAACGACTTCTTGAGTTAAATTAATATTTTATTAATAATGCCTTTTTTACCAGATTATTATATAATTTTGTGGGTAGACAATTTCTGTAATAACGATAAATTGTGACGTCTAACACTTTAATCTTTTCCATGAGATCCCGCGAGCGTAAAAAACCGTAAAAATAGTTTTATTATAATAATAACAAACAATTCTACCTAACAGAGAAAGAACATGACCCACTGACATGACTTGGGCATGTGGGCGATGAAGTCCATGGGTTAAATTTTGTTGAGTGAATGATATTCATGATTTGTATATTGAATGGAAATCAAACCCGCTAGCCTAAGAGCAAGAACATTATCTTGCTAAATAGTATAAGTTTATCCCATATGTGTGTCTCTGTACTTTTGAGTTGATATTATAGCTTCTACAGGTTCATAGGTGCCAATTGACCTCACACAGGAATCGAATGTCACACAATCTGTCAGACGCTATATCTATATATAAATAGACCTAGCTAGCTAGATAATCTACATTATTTTACTAACTAAGTCGCGCAACAGTTGCAGCTCTAGGGAGAATGAATCTTGGCTTAACACATCGGGCTATTTTTATCCGAAATAAATCCCCGGTGAAATTTGTCGCGGAAAAAACTACGTAAAACTAGATAGCATAGGAATTATATGTACAGCATAAAAGTTACAAGTCATTTTAAAGTACTTTAGGTTTATTTTTTATTTTAACTTTTTATTTCTAGCTTGTAGGTTAGGTGGTATAATTCTAAGTAATTTCTTATTTCGCTCAGTGTATTTATACATATAATAAAATTCTAAATCGAATCTGTACATTAAATATTTTTTGGAAAATCTTATTGAAATAGTGATTACTATTGATACAGAGGCCGAATATATAGATTTTAGAATTTTTGTCTGTCTGTCTGTCTGTCTGTCTGGGAACGCATCACGAGAAAACCACTGGACGGATTTTGATGAAATTTGGTATAGTGATAGCTAGTTGTACGAGACAAAATTTAGGATACTTTTGATACGGAAAATATCTCAACATTGAGAAATCCGTATATTAACCGCGAAAACATACCTAGAGACGAACCCGAGCGGAGCGAGGGTGAGTTCTTATTCATTACTCCTTTTTCAACCAAAAGTTAGCAAACCCAAAAGAGATATATACTCAAAATATGAAAAACAATCAAATATAGTTAAATGATCAAAAAGAAATGTGATAGTTAATTTTAATTTTGCCAATTTATATTAAATTGTTATAGTTACTATTCAATATTATTAAGTATACATATATATTACTAACATAACCTCCAATGTTCTACATAAATTGTTATACATACAAACAAATAGAATGAATATAATGGCAAAAAAGACAATGGAATTCCAGTGGTAACGCGCTTGCGAAATCGAGCGAAGTGGATCCAAATCCCGGATTTCGCACCTCGATATTTTAATATGCGAATCATTTGCAATATAATTACCACTTGTGTTACGATGAAGGAAAACGTAAGGAAACCTGCATGTCTGAAAGAACTTAGCAAGTTTTTGAAAGATATGTGAAGTCCGCCAACCCGCATTTGGCCAGCGTGAACTATGGTCTGATTCCTCTCGTATTTATGGGAGGCCCACCCCCAGTAGTGGGACGTTAAAAAGGGCTGAATACACATAATATTTTAAAGAATGATAATAATTTTTGTACGTATATCATATATAGGACACAAAAAAAATAATATAAAGTATCGCGACATTCATTCAGCATAGAAACTCCGAATATTTGACAGCCCAACAAAGGTTCTTTCAGTGAATGTGAATAATCTTACAGGCCTCGTCATTTTTGACATGAATATATAATTTCAGCATTAAAGCGATATGATAAGGGTTGGAACAATTTTGTTACAAATTTTGAATTATACTTAAAGATAATGTAAAAGACAATGGGTCTTTTGGCAGTTTAAACTCACGAAATTGTTATGTAAGTACTATAAACCTTTTATCTATAGGGGTTGTAAAGATTAGTCTACTTATAATTACGTTAGGTTATCAAGTGTACAGTGAACGAGCTAAGTTTATTTTAAACTAGCGACTCGCCCTCGCACCGCTCGATTCGTATAAAGTTAGTATAAATTTCTCAGAGATGAGATATTTTCTCGCAGTAAAAAGTATCCTATATGTTAACCCGGATAACCAGCTATCATTATACCAAATTTCATCAAAATCTGTCTAGTGGTTTTCTCTCGATGCGGTTTATTAACAGACAGACAGATAAAAATTCTTAAAACTATAGATTCGGCCTCTGTATCGATAATAAATGTTTATTTCAATGAGATTTTGCAAAAAATATTTTAATCTAGAGATACGACTCAAAGTTTTATTATATGTATAGATAGGCTTTTATTAGTATTTTTTAAAAATTTACGCCAGTATTTGAAATTTTAACTAAATAATAGTATAATGATTATAATAATAATATTATATAGAGGATTATTTTTTATTTTTTTTATCGAGGTTTGTTTGTATCGAATAGACTCCGAAAATACTGAACCGATTTAGATGAAATTTGGTAAAAAGACAGTTTTAGATCCTGCGTAGGAAATACAATAGTTATTATCCCGGAAATCGTCCCTTAAGGGGGTGAAAATGGGGTAAAAGTTTGTATGGGGAAGCAACCTAGGGACGAACCCAAGAGGAGCAAGTGAGTCGTTAGTTTTAAACGAAAATATTTATTCGGATTTTTTTGCGGATATTATCGAAAATAGTATTATCCAACTAATAGATAACTAAAGTAAAACACTTTCATACATATCATGTTTTCTACAAGCGATAGCTATTGCAGACGTCATCTCGTTCAACTCCTCTGATATTGTAAAGTAACAAGCTATGTAAAGTATAACTAGTTCTTAACAGACGTTCAATATGTTCCGACATCCGGCGCCTTAAATTCGGGCAATTACCTCCTACGTTGACCATTCGTAAAATGAATGGCTCGATCGGAATTGCCAGATCCATTTAGGCTATACGATACGATAATACTTTCTTAGATTTACACGAATAATTGACATTTTAACTGACATCAAAATAGGAGGAGGTTCTCAATTCGGATGCTTATGTTTTTTTAATGTATTTTTTAGTGTTTTTTAATTTGTACACGATCTCTAAAATGTTAGTTCAGCTTTTCATTAAAAAATAATTATGAATGAAGTATTACTTAGTTTATGAAATTTCACACCATGATGGAGGGACGAAACGGGTATTTTTTTTATATATAGATATAGTCAATAGGCTAAAGAATGGTATAGACTCGTAATAACTAGGCCATATTGATAAATCTTTTTTCTATATTCATACGAAATGTCCTATTACTTAGATTTTCTCAAGTGTCTTCTCCTTCTCTTTCATCCTTATTTTTTTGGGAGCTTATATTATATTTCAGAAGTTAAATTCATAATACTTTTTAGATTTACGCGAATATTTGAAATTTTAAATTAAACTATATTTTCGGATGATTTCGCGGAATTATTTTGATTTTTGGTCCCACTAAAATAGTGGGTACGCACTGTCGGTAACAAGTATGTATGTTTGAGACATCTGTAACCTTAGTCTCTCCCGTGACCATGATTGCTGTAAAGCATTCGAAACGTCGGGAACCAAAAATCAAAATAAATCCGCGAAATAATCCGAAAGATAGTTTTATTTACAAGTTAAATTCAATTTAATATATTGAATATAAATATAAGCGCCTTCACAGTTCTTGCTGGGATTAAAAGCTTGTTAATCATATCTCGCTATCGTATCGTTAGAAGACAAATCCTATAATCCCCGTATAACCCACCACGTTGTACATGAGCAATCATATTTTAAAAATTCAGAGTATTCAAAATATTTTTTTAACTGAGCCGACATGATAGTATAATAAAAGTAAAGGTGCTTCCGTTCATTTATAAATGGATTTCAGTACATTATTCTTTCTACCATGTTTTTCTAGGAAATTATATTATTATAGAAATAATTGAGTATATTTGCGTTTTTCTATTGATATCTCACGTTTGAGTATTTATCTCTACTAGCACAGTGGTCGTGTGGTAGATTCGGCCATAATTATCGACATAGAATTTGCCTATCTTTATATGAAACCAGTGATTTACCCTCGCTTCGCCCTGGTGCGTCCCTAAATACGTGCACATTGCTACAGTGTAATAGGAAGATCTTTGTAAGAAGAATAATTCTGTAATATATTGTTTTCATATAATTTTATAACTTCACGCGGCGCACGCCAATAAAGCCGGTCGGCATGATTTTTTCCCACATCTTCAACAATCATCGTCATATTTCAGCCAATTTACACAAAACCTTAATGATTTATACACCTATTCCTTGCACATGAAATACTCCATCTATTGCTGGAAATCATATGAAATCGGTAGTTTTTGAGTTTATCGCATTCAAACAGACAGACAGACAGACAGACGCGGCGGACTTTAGTTTTATATGTAGTGAAAAATTAGTGTTTTTTTATTTTATTGATAGCACTAATGCTCGTCAATAGCTACAAAACAGAAAATAAATAAAATCGATTAACAAACAGCGGAGAAGATGGTACTGAACTATTTCGTCTTTGCCTATTTATATATAATAGATTAAGCATCGTTAAACTTCACATACCTGTAATATAAATCACAATATAGGATCTATAACTTTGGTTGAGTCATCTCATCTTAATTAAGTCCCTATAGAGTGCCTGAGTCATTGATGTTTCAAACGTCATACTTATTTTTTGAACTACAAACTTTTTTTTTTAAGTTTTCTCGACATGGAGTATAGTAGTTAGAGTAAAAGTAATTATAAAAAAAAAGTAAATATATATAATTATATAGATAGTAAGTAATGTATTGACCGAATTAAAAAAAAAAAGTGTCACCTACATATCAGTATTTTCGCTATTTGCGTTTTTTTTTAATTTTTAAAGAATACTTTGCTAAAGATACTAAATTCTTGCTTTAGTTTCATTATAGTATATAAAATCGCGTTATATATACGGCCTCTTTTTTCAAGTCTATGAGAACAAAGTATCGCGCTTGACTAGTTCACAGAAGGCATTATTCGGAATAGATAGCAAGCATATAAACTCCGGTCAGTTGATTTCAATGGAAACCACTACTATCGATGTACAGACTCAAATTAAACGTGCACTTAAACTACTGTACCTCGCCTTCACATGCCACTCCTAAAATTTTCATTCAGTTACCTAACAAATGGAATAGACGTTCCTATATTCTGTAGATATTACCTACTAGGTGATACTTAAGATTAGAACGATTAAATTTTATAGTTATATTTTAGCGCTCTTTAACTGTTTTTACGACAAACCGTTGGTCTTGGTGCCAGTATTGTATATAAAATAACCTTGTAATAGATTAGTAAATAGCTAAAGTTTAGCGATCTTACATCATATAACTTTAGAACAGTTGAGTTTCCATATCGCTGACAAAAAACGGATATAATAATATATATTTTATTTTTTTAGCGCGTTCAAACAAACAAACAAACAAACAAACAAACAAACAAACAAAAAAACAAACAAACAAACAAACAAACAAACAAACAAACAAACAAATAAACAAACAATCTGCGTCTTTATAATATTAGTATAGATTTACTGATTTGATAAAGAATTTTAATTGACATAAATATGTTATCGATTGACCGTTAATCTTTAAATGTAATATTTCTGTTTGATAACAGTAGGTATAGTGTTGCAATATATTTGTTTACACGAACCATGTGCCCGGTAGAAAGCTTGCGACACGTTTACGACTGTACTGCATTTGATTACTGCTTGGCCTTTATTTACGACGCACGACATTGTAAGACCTAATCTATGGGAATACGTAGTCTGTTAATCTATAGAGTGAGGGCGGAAGTCTCAAACCTAACGTTTAAACTGATTGAATTATTTTAAATACAATTTAGATGGAATTTTGATCAAAAACACGTAAATTTTAACTAACGATGTATAATTACTCACCATACAATCCATTTTATAGGCATTTTAGTTTCCTTTACTAAATTAAAATTGCGGGAATCGAACCCACGAGCTTTAATCTTATCAATGATACAATTTTGGAAACTTTTGAATACTAGTGATAATAATTAAGCCTTTTCAACATCCCACTGCTGGGCACTAGGTTCACCTCAATGTGAGGCTGAGGTGCACGCTGGCCGAATGTGGGTGGGCTGGCATACTTCACATGACCTTTCGAAAACTGCATGTTTCTTAACCATATTTTCCTTTACCATAAGACAAGTGATAATCATGTTCTTTATAATTCGCACGTGATCATATCAGAGATGTATGAACCAGGATTCGAATCCGTCTTACTTAGTTTTCAAAGCGCATATATTACTACTGGACTATAAAATAAATGAATACAATAAATGAACAACCAAAGAACTAAAGAGGTTATACTGACTTAAAATCATGCGTGCTGTCAGAAGGAGGTTAACTTATTATAGTGGAAACTAGCGAGATTTTTCTTTCTGGAGAAAGATAGATGTTACTCATAATCATAATTAAATACATTTTTTTGACTTGAGATGCATTTCCAGAGATCTAGTCTACGTTTGCTCTCACTGAAAACTTTAAAAATATAGCATAACATGGGTAGGTATATTATTTATAATATTTTTTAAAATACACAAAATAATAAAAGGAGATTTAAAACGTAAAACAAAATGAAAGAAAAAAATATTATTTGCCAAACTCAATTCGTTGAAGCAAAATGATCAGGTTAATTTTGTCAAAACAAATTATACCAACAACAAAACTTAATTCAAAAACGAAAAGCTATAAATTACGATAATATTTCTAAGCCATGCCTCGATGACACTGGAGTCTGAACAGTAATAAACAAATGAACTAACAGAGATTAGACCTGGATGGTTGCCAGGCGATGATTACGGACGATACACCTGTAACTCCTATTTTTATATATATAAGGTTCAAATTCCGATGAAAAGAACAAACTGTTCAAACGGATCGACCGCTAACTGCTTTGTTAACTGCAACACCGCTACAGTAATATTAAGTTAAACTGCAAATGGAATCTTACTAACGTGTTAATGTTAGTTTCGCTGTTTCTAATCGCAGGAATAAGGATGTAAATCATAATGAAGTGATATAAAGTTATATTTTGCTCAAACAATTTGATTTAGAAATATTTTTTCTTACTATCAACCTGTATACTGCTTATCTGTCGATTTATATTGGTATTTTTAAGATTATTTAGTAAGTTGTGTGTTGTCTAATCAAATAAATATAAATCGCCAAGCACTTCAAGAGTGGCAATCCACTTCTGGACAAACACACTCTAAAGCGCTAATTAAGGGATATTGCAAAACGTTTACAAAAGAGTTGCTTCAACTCAACAAGTATAAAACCAGTGCAGTAACCAGAATACTTACTGGTCACTGCAAACTCAATAAACATATGTTTACCGTCGGCCTCAGTCAGACCGCAACGTGCAGACTATGCCATGAGACAGAGGAAACTGCTATGCACATCCTCTGCTCGTGCGGTCCACTCATGCACCGCAGAAGTATCTATCTAGGGCAGCATATTATGCAACCGGAAGAGATACAGATGCTCCCCGCTCAGAAAATCTGGAAGTTCCTGGAGTCAACAGGACTAAGCGGAGAACTTTCAACTCATTATAAAGGTAGCTACAATGGACCAAACCTGGTCGACGTAGCTAGGGCCGACCTCGGCACAACACCCAACATAAATAATAATAATATGTGTTGTCTATAAGTTAACTAATATTATGTAAACGAAACTTAAGTTAGTAGCTAGCTAAAAAACCTTTAGAGATAGGGCCTTAACAACTGAATAGAAGCAAAAAGTTTTATACAAGAGTTCCTTATATAACAAAAATATTTTACATGCAAGGATTTTGAAAATTCATCCCGAAGGGGTTCAGTAGGCAGCGAAAATTTTTATGGAAATTCGTCATTTTTGAATATTTAGAAATCGATATTAATGCTTATGTCGGGTTCTGTGCTCGTCTTTAAACAAAATTATAACCATAACATTAAATACTACTTAGAATTACAACATAAAAGCGTAGTTCGGATAAAGCTCCCAATAACAGTCCCGTCAAAGAGAATGAAAATGTAATAAAACGTATCTTAGCTTTATGACTTCATATATTTAGGCAGACCAGGAGCTGGAAGTTTGGGAATTCGTATTAGATAGTAAATGATAGAAAGTAAGAAAACAAGTCAAGTATTGCAGCGAGATTTTAATTTAGAATAATAATGAGTCAAAATTGATCAATTGTCCCGCGGAGTTTCATTCGGCAGTTCTTCTTAGACACAAGGCATTATCTTTTTGAATAGTTGATAGAATAATTGGCGCATACCTACATACATATTACTTATATCTGTTTTAACTTCACTTTTTGATTCGCAATGATGTTAACCTCCTGCCTACCAGAGACACTTTTTTTGGAGTACGCTCTTGAAATTTTAGTATAATATCGGTAATAGGGTATTATATGCTGGAAAAATAGTAAAAAAAATCCTATATCTGGAAAAACGGTTTTTCACTATGTCCTATATGTAGGACAAAGTGAAAATATTACTATGTAATTTGTGTAGGACATAGAATAGTTTATAAATATAAATTGTAATTAGAAAAGAAATAAAACACAAATACAACATATTGTAACCTTTATATTATATATAGGCATTATAAAGTTTCTGAAAAAAAAACAAAAAGAAAACTTCTTCTAAATAAAACTTTCAAAATTAAACATTTCTTGACATAAAAATAACTAAATATTACGATGAAATCAGTCGCAATTAGGAATATATTTAGATATTAATCAAGTTTTATTGACACTTATACCCTACCACTTATTATTACTCTAAGTTTTGATGAAAATCGGAATAACAATTCCTATTTGGCGTGAAGCAGAGATTAATATCACATTTTTTGCAAAATACTGTAGTTTTTTAGATGGGCAAATGTAGTATAACCTGATAAATCACCACGTTACAAACTGCGCCTTGCGGCGTAGCAAGAACCTTCAGCCCAATAGGGTTCGGTTTGTTAGGACAGTATTGGTGCATCGAACATTTTCCAGTAAACGGATTAATCATTTCGTCAATATTCTTGGGCCGGTTTTGTTCGTGACACATCTCCAAGATTCGATTAAACAGCGGCTGTATTTTCCAATTTTTTGTATCTTCTTCAGCATCATAAACACACTTCAGCCGTCGTCTGATAAAAAAGATTCTGTTTCTTGTCATAGCTATTGCAACTATGGAAACTTTCCACTTTTCTGACCAGTACATATCAATTTGTGGATACTGCAGTACTGACATTATCATTGTTATTCCTATATTCTGAATCTAATGTATCCTTGGTCCAGGTATCTTGAAAGCCATCATTATGTTAACGATTCCGAATTGCAATCTGGTGGGTTGACAAAGGCGACGATTGCGGCTATGGAGTATCCTCGCTCAAACTGAGACCACGTCCACGACCGCGGCCACGTCTATATCCACGTGAAACACTGCTGCCCCGTCCTTTTGAGCGGACCTGTGATGACGTCGATGCGATATCAGAACTGCTAGAGAACGCCGGGGAAGCAGCTGCAGGAACCAATGTGTTTCCCTCTTCATCTGAACTGCTTGACTCACTGATTTGATGATCATTGGCTGTTTGGTTAAGTTCTGGCGGCACAAACTTCGAATCTTCATCTGAATCATCTCCCGAAAACTCAAACTCAGAATCGTTTAAAGCCTCCGCTATTCCATTGTCCGTTAAAACTAGAACAAACATAATTAAGATAAAATATCTATCAATGTACTTTATATAGTACATCGGAAGTCTAAGTACTAAAACTTTTATTGCCTACATTTGTCTTCTGCAAAGGACATAAAAAAATACAATACGTTGTCTTGCATGTTTTATACAATTACGCGAAAATACAACTGTATATCATCATTTTAAACTTCTAATTACTTTACTATCGCAAGAAATGCAATAAAAATTTAGATTTACATAAGATTTAAATCGATTAACTTACCTCTGCGCGCAAGCATCGACACATGTCTGTCTTCCATCGCCATTTTGAAAAAAGAGGATCAAATGGGAACTGACATTTATCTCTATTTGGAAACCCAGATAGTCGATAGATGTCCCCACGCAAATATTTTGGGACTACCATTTTAAACACCGGTAGTATATTTTTTTAATTCCTATGTCCTGGCTGTAGTACAGATGTAGGCAGGAGGTTAAATAAGTGAAAAATTAATTCAATTTTATAAGCAATATTTCTAAAGCTACATAAATTTAAAGAAAATGTTAATTTCATTGTTTTATTGCATTATAAATTGTCTAAATATATACTTGATGGTTTTTTTTTTTAAATTATGGTCAAGGGTCTTAAACTTTTCGAGTAACCGACCAAATATGGTCTAAAAGTACACGTGTGCTCCACTTCCTAATTGTGTACCTTATAAGGCAAAGATTTCTACTCGGGGAAAACCCGATATTGGAACGTAAAATTCATGAAGCCAATGCCAGTGGAATAACACAACATGTACTTGTAAAATATGGGGCTGACTTTCTTTATTTCATTTGAAATGTGCTGTTTTTAAACATTAAATCTTTCTATAGATTGTTACTATCTTTATACTATCTTTTTAGTCGACTTACTCAAACGAAGGGTAATGTGTTTGAGTTTTTAATTTAGGTCTTGTAAGTCTTACAATTTCAATATATGAGGTGAAGGTAAATTGCTTTTTAACCGACTTCCAAAAAGGAGGAAGTTATCAATTCGTCGGTGTAATCTTTTTTTTTATGTATGTTCACCAATTACTCAAAGACGCCTAAATCGATATGGAATTTTTCTTTGTTTCAAAGGGTACACTTCCCAGGTGGTCCCATATAAATTTTATCGAAATCAGCGAGCGACTGGCACCGACGTCGAAAATATCTGGTTAGGTATCTATTCTAAATAAAAACCCCCGTTTAGTTATTTTTTACATTTTAGTGCCTGGAAGTCGTTTTTCAACCGACTTCAAAAAGGAGGAGGTTCTCAATTCGACTGTATGTTTTTTTTTTATGTTTGTTACCTCAGAACTCCGTCATTTATTAACCGATTTGGACAATTTTTGTTTAGTTTGAAAGGGTATACTTCCAGATTGGTCCCATTTAAATTTCAAAAAAAATACCACCCCTAAGGGTGGAAAAATAGCTAATAATGAATTTAACCTACTTCTAATTGTCATATTGACTTGAAACTTTGCAAGTATTTCTATTTCCGTTGATAGTACAGTGGTTCGGTGTTGTTGACCTGATCTGATAGCAAGGCCAGAAGGTGGATAGGTGCAACTCTTCAACGGCTAATAGTAGATACTTTGAGTTTGGGCTTATTTTGTTTGATTTGACAAGCCTAACACGTTAGAATTCTTACTTTGCTACTACTGTCTACACTAAAAAGGGAAAAATAAAAACTTTTTAACAAAAAAATAAAAACCGACTTCAAACAAAAGCACTAAAAAGTAAAAAATAACTGATTGGTAGTTTTCATTTACTATACATACCTAATCAAATATTTTCGAAGTCGGTGTGCTTTGGCTAAGTAATTAAAGCCTTCCTATTAAATACATACCTAATCAAATATTTTCGAAATCGGTGCCAGCCCATACAAAGCAAAGCACACCGACTTCGAAAATATTTGATTAGGTATGTATAGTAAATGAAAACTACCAATCAGTTATTTTTTACTTTTTAGTGCTTTTGTTTGAAGTCGGTTTTTATTTTTTTGTTAAAAAGTTCTTTTTTTTTTTAAGTTTTTATAATTGTGGATAATTCTTAATATTCCATACGAGTGAATATTATTTAAATATGACGTAATAAATAAATAAAAATAAATAAATAAACTTCCCAGTAAATTCATATCCATAATATTATAAATGTGAAAGTTTGTGAAGTTGGTTGGATGGATGTTTGTTACTCTTTCACGCCAGAACAGCTCTGCATGAAATTTGGCACAGAGATACATTACAGTCTGGAATAGCACATGAGTTACTTTTTATCTCTAAAAGGTTTACGGTTACCATGGGATAGGTTTGTTTTTGTCTAGGCATGAACCTGAAGCGAAGCGAGGGTGAGACGCTAGTTGTAAATAAAATAAAAGAAATGTAATAGAAAAACTTAGAAAAATAGCCCACACTCATCTCATAGCTATATAATATGAAGCGTGTCTAACATGAGGATGCAAGTGGAAACGTATTCGGCACCGGCCACGCTGTATCTGCTAATATATGGCGCACATATTTCAGGCTCGGATGTCCTCATCTCCTACCAAAAGCGTTATTGCTTTGACGATATTTATATATTGCAATGTAAATGTTTGAATGGTATTATGTTTATAAATGGTATTATATGTGTTATCTATAACATAGAATTGGACTAGATACTATTAATAATTATAAATACGAAATTTTGTGTGTATGTTTGTTGCTCCTTTACAGTGAAACGGCTGAGCGGATTTGGATGAAACTTAGTTCACTGATAGGCTATATCTAGGAGTTAATGGTTACCGTTAGTTATTAAATTTGCCAAATTCTACTGATTGTACGTTGTATTTTTGTTGTGATTAATATGAGCGCTAATAGTACAGATAAAGGATGACGACACGTTTGGCTCAGTTTGTAGTGACCCTACTTGCTGTGCCGGCGGCCGCGGGTTCGAGTCTCGCTGGGGGCATTCATATGTGTGATGAGCATGATGAGATGAATGTTTGTACTCCAGTCGGGTGTTTATATTTATAATATGTATGTATGTAAAGTTATAAATGTGTAGTGTATCAACTACCTGGTATCCATAACACACGCCTCGTAGCTTACCATGGACTAGATGGTGCTGTGTGTTAATGTCCCAACATATTTATTTTATTATTATTAAATTGTTTAGTCAGCATAATTATTTGTTATTGTTACATTGCTTATAGGAGTTCAATCCAAGACTCAGGTCACAGCGAGTCTTCTACTGAGTCATAATGCATAACAGTTCAGTCATCATCTATACTGATCTATATATGTATAAATAGACATAGACAAACCAGTTTAGTACGTGTTTTTCTCTGCTTATCAATCGATTTTTTTTTCTTTTCTTTAGTGACTATTGACAAGTGTTATACTAAATCCTAGTTATAAGTATATTTTTATTATTAGTTAGACTTATAAAAAAAACTTTTTAAAAACTTCCAAAGTTTTGAAAAAGTTCTCACAGAATAGATATGTAGAAATTATAATGGATGGACTTACTGCTGCAAACAAACATATGTAAAGGACTAATTACTCAGTATTGAGATAGATAATTTACAAAGTAGAAATTTTTCGTATACCTATAATTTAAAGTCAAAATTACAATATTTAGTATATCTATATTCTATACGTATAACTTCTTTGTCGATATCGCTAATAGAAATTTACTCCATAATATATTTACAAGCGATAGCCATAATAGAATAACTTCTTGCTTAAACACCCTTAATATTTAAAGTAATGTCATATAATGTGAATCTAAATTAGCATGTTTAACTAAGTTTCGCACCCGGCGTTAGGCAAATAGGATATAGCGAATAAGCGGTCGTGTGGTATGCGTGTTCGATTCCCAAACCGTATGCGGTTTAAACGCAATTTATGGAATGCGATCGATAACGACAGCTACGCTGAGAAATTGTATTTAGATGGTAATTCATTGAACTCGCCTCTTAACTCGCTTTCATTAGCCTCTCTTATAACTTTGTAATTTAATCTTGGAAATCTTTTTTAATGTGTTCTTTTATCGATTTGAAATTCGTTAAAATTGAATATCTTCATATCGAAAAGCTTTATAATAACTTTATTCGATACGAGCTAAACTGATGACAGTCATGATGTAGATAGTGGTAGTGGTACTCCGGGCTAGTTAAAGTAAAAACTTCGAGTTTACGCTTATTTAGTTTGTTCTGGTCAGACGTGGTCATTTCAGTTGATCAAAAGCAAATTAATTATGTAATACATACCTATACGTTATTATATTATATATGAATATAGTTATTGCCACCTGTTCCTTTTCTCTGATAAACAAAGAAACAACCTAATTAAAAATTATATTTATAATCGAGCGACTTAACCTCCCATTGTTAGAGTGCACCCCTGAGTAACCCCTAATAGTATGTGTTATTCAAGGTCTCGTTAGTGTATAATTATATGTATATATATATTGTATAATTATATGTATATATATATATATATATATATATATATATATATATATAATTATATGTATGTATATATATATATGTATACTAAATTTTAGCCCTGTCTAGACGTTCCCGCGAGCGACACATGTTCGCAAACACATTCGCAATTATAATATTCCAATATTATCAATATCTATCCAAATATATTATTTGAACACAAATTAAGCTCTAAGTACAAAAACAACCCCCAAATCCACGTATCAGTATGTTATCGTCGAGCGGACATCTTGACAAATTACGAGTTTCCCGCCATTAATCTACGTCGGTTGTCTATGATAATAACCGTTTAACAAGACTCTCGATATGATGGCTGATTATATTTGTCATGTATGATGTATAACTTTTGTTACCTGGCTTTGTTTATGCAAAGCGCAGGTGACAGAAGTTTTTTTACTATTTTAGAATGTTTGTTTGTTCGTATGTAATAAACTGTAGAACTACTGTATTTACAAAATTTATTCAGCCCTTTTTAACGTCTTATTGTTGGGCACAGATCTCCCTTCATATGAGGGGGATCAGATTATAGTCCGCGCTGGCTTGGCGGACTTCACATGTCTTTCGAAAACTTGCTAGGTTCTCTCAGACATGCAGGTTTCGTCGCGATGTTCTCCTTTGCCGTAAGATAAATGGTAATCATGTTGAAAATGATTACCAAATATGCTGGTAAAAATATCTTTTACTTAAAGAACACTATCATCAGAGGTCGTCAGAGGTAATTGTTGCCATTGTGAGCTTTTATATCGTTTTGGTATAATATTGACGAGAAGTTTGGCTCAGTTTGTAGTGAACCTACTTGCTGTGCCAGCGGTCGCGGGATCGCGTCCCGCTGGGAATTCATTTGAGTGAATGATCCTATGTTAATGTACTAACATATTTATCCCATAACCCCCGTTCTAGAATAAAAAGAAGTGATATCTTCTATATTCATTCTATCGATTCGTTTGCAGTAATAAATTGCGTGGGTCCAGTTTAAGCTTTTGCCAGACATTTGACCATTGCGGAAATTGAAACCATGCCTTCAGATATAGTACGCTATCTTATACAACCGCTATGAATGATCTTAAAACATATTGATTTACGTTCTAACATAAATCAAATTTTGTGAACTAGGGACACAGTATAGACCCAATCTCTAACCCTCCGATGCCGAAACACTCTTCATTTCTTACCAAAGACATAAAGTCTTATCAATATGCATATTCATATCCTCAACTTGAAAATTATGGGTTTCTCATATAAACTTTTATCCCATATATCACTCCCTGAAGTCTTCTATACATATAATAAAACAGTAATTTAGCGAAATCTGTACATATTTTTTTTTAAAAAACAATAACTGTAATGTATTGTGTACAGAATATAGGCCCCAAAAAATTGTTATTAAAAATGTTCTCTGTTTGTTTGTTGTGTTTGAGCGTTTCCGATTTTAACGAAATTTGGTGAAGTGATAACTTATTATTATGGTCAAAATTTATAATACCTTTTACTTCAGGAAAATCTCTTCTTTCCACGGGAAAACACAATAACTGGTCTTTATATATAAAACAGAGTCAGGTTATTTACACCATTTGTAACTCAAGAAGGACTATTTATATCTATAAAATGTACCTAGGAAAGCACCCGAGCGAAGCAACGGTAAGTCGCTAGTAGCTTATAAAACGTCTATGCCTGTAGTCTATGCTCTTCTTTCTGCAAGAACTAATCTATCTCTATGCCAAAATTCATTGAAATTGGTCCATTAGCTTAGACATGAAAACGTAACAAACAAACAGACATACAGAGTTTACGTATTTATAATATTAGTATTATAAATTAATAGAAATATAGATTCATTTGGACTAATAAAATGACTCATTCCGTATGAGTGTAGAAAATACTTCGATGAAATTACATTAATAAAACGTATACTTACTATAACTATGAAACCATAAAATAACTGTCGCAACCGTATTACATACAAACCAAATACAACTTTATCAGTATTCATTAAGGTTTAAAGTACCATAAATGATGATGACTTAAGTGTAGCCTTATAGGGCGAAGGTATTTGACACAATATATTGTAAGGTGGAATTTTCACTAGATATATAAGGAGCGATGGAAGTTCATTAAAAATGCCACGATTATTATAGCTTTGAGACGTACCGTTAAAATGAACCATGGGGCAGTTAAAGTAGACTCTATGTGTGAATGATATTAACTTATTTTATGATGATAGAAATACTACATCTATACAAATAAATAAAATCGAAGTGTCTGTTTGTGATGCCAAAACAACAGCTTTTTACTAAATGCTTATGAAATTATACGTTACTGATAAGAAAAACGCAATTTAAAAAAAATGTGTCGGTCACTTGCTTCTCCGAATCGGCTGGGCTGATTTTGACGGGACTTTCACTGTTAGATAGCTGAAGTATGTTATAAGGAGTAACTAAGGCGTTCTTTTATTTTAGAAAAAGAATTAGGCTCAAAAAAACATACCTAAGGATGCAACTGAGCGAAGCGAGTGTAAGTCGCTGGTTGGGTGTAAAATATAAAAAACAAGCCAAAAATAAAGTTTTACTTGGACCACTCGTAGCCTTAGTGCTTATTTTTTCAAACTACTAATAATTATTGTTCTTTATAGTAGTTTCTTTCCTGTATTTTAAAAACAAAGCTTTATGTCTAAGATTTATATACATATACTAGCTGACCCGACAGACGTTGTCCTGTCTACACGTCTTTAATTTGAAAATTTCAAACTTTTTTTAATAAGCTAAAACATTCTGGACCATTTTGATGAAAATTATTATTCAAATTGTGAATCTAAACTATTCTCAGATCCCCTTGAACACACACAAAAAATTTCATCAAAATCGGTCCAGTCGTTTGAGAGAAGTTCAGTGACATACACACTCACAGAAGAATTATATATATAAAGATAGATAACATACAATGGGCTTTTTTAAAGTAAAATATATATTTTATACCAATAGAGTTAATATTTAAAAGTCAATAATTGTGTATTAAAAGTTCTTGCCGTAAAATGGTTGTTTGGACAATTAAGCACTGACACGACGCACTCTATTACGAGTATACTATATAAAACCAAAGTACCATTCACTAATTAAAATCTCAGAAAGTATAAATATTACAAATTCGAAATTTGGCAGTTAGGTTATTCATAGGGTTTAGGTATCCACTAGAAAAGGATTTATAGAAATACAACCCTTAAGGTGGTAACATAGGGGTTAATAGTTTGTATGAAAAGTCTTTGTTTTTAAACTACGCGAATGATACTGTTAAAATATTATTATTATTCTTTATTTATCCTCCTTCCCTTTAATTTATTCTTACCAACCGTTTAAAAATTAAGCAAAACCAAATCTAAATCGTTTAAATATCAAATATCGTGGTAGTTAAAAGATATAAAGACGATGAACACATAATTTAGTCGATTTTACCCAATCCTCAATATCTTATCGCCCTATCTCTTTGTGTTAAAGTTCAATTTTGCATAGAATATTTTATGTAATTAATCATGGTCATGTATGAATGATGAATATGACAGTGTAGGGATTAGCTTATGAAATTCAGTGGAGATCAATGAACTAGGTTGCCTGACGTATATTATGCATGCAAAGCGCTGTGTACCCACCGTCTATATCTATCTATGTATAAAACTAGCGACTCGCCCTCGCTCCGCTCGGGTTCGTCCCTACTTACGTTTTAACGTTTAGTATAGATTTCATAGAGATGAGATATTTTACCACAGTAAAAAGTATCCTATATGTTGACCCGGATAACCAGCTATCATACCAAATCTCATCATGTCCCTGCAGTGGTTTTTCCGTGATGCGTTCACAGACAGACAGACAGACAGACAGACAGAGAGATAAAAATTCTAAAAACTATAGATTCGGCCTTTGTTTCGATACTAATGTATGTCTATTTCAATAAGATTTTCCAAAAAATAATTTACAGATTGAACGTAGTTAGAATTTTATTATATGTAGATATACATTACTTGCCCTGAGATCAACGCAGAGCCTAAACCCCTGTGGGGTTAAAAACTTAAAATTTTGGCAGTTGATGCATTTTATGATGTAAACACCCACTAACAAAGGATTTTTGGAAATTTCACCCCTAAAGGGGTAAAATAAGGGATGAAAGTTTGTATGAAACTTACCTTACACTTACTTGAAACCACGGGTTCTGCTAGTATTTGTTATATAAAGGTGTTTTATGCTATTGTGCAAAAAATAAATTAAGATTCTGTATTCTCTTTGTAAATTTTGAGATACTTATAAATCTCAAAGGATACTTATTATGTATATCCATATATTCACTTGTTTTAATAAAATAATATTAAATTATTGTTTATTTTGTCATTTCGAATACTTTATTTGGTTACTTTTTTTGGATGTTTGACTTTTTAAATAAACTTTTTTTGTCTCGATCTGTACCGTGACCATGTTTGGTGTAAAGCTTTCGTAACATCCAGAACTAAAAATCACCACAAAATCAAGTGACAAAATCCTACAAAACAGTTTTATTTAATTTGTAACGAAATGTATAAAAACCTTGGAATCCTTTGGTTTGGGTACTTTTATAAATTAAACAGTCCACTTTTATTATCTCACATCTGACAGAGTGAAGTGACACGAAAAAGTAGTCCGCATCCCGCGGGACGCCGGCACGAGTAATGAAAGACCCCAAAAAATCCATTCCAACTAACCTAATATCTTCAGAGGCAATTACAAAAATTAACACGCCCCCTCGCAATCCCGCAAATGATTCCGCGATGCTTATTAGATTCCCTGAGGCCCGCCATTGTTAATCACTGAGATTATGCCGTCCCGCGATTCGGTCGCGGGATTAGGGATGTAATCCCGGGATGTCTTATTTATTGAGTTGTTCAGTAAATTTGTCTTAGTCTCATGTACTCCAATATTTTGATACAAAAATACTTTTATATATGCAAAACTTTGTATGTTTATGTGTTTGTTACTCTTTAACGTTAAAAGGGCTGGACAGATTTTGGTGAAATTTAGTACATACCTAGATGTATATAAACCATGATTTGCAGTAGCACATAGGCTACTGTTAGAAATAAAACTTGCCAAAAGGTGACGCTGCCAGTGTATGCCTGCCTACGAATAAATACTTATTATTTATTCGTAGATCCATGCTAATATTATAAATGTGAAAGGGTGTTTGTTTGTTTGTGTGTTTGTTTGTTTATTTGTTTGTTTGTCCTCATTTCAAGTCAGATTGGCGTGATTTTTATGTGGATGGGGTTAGAGGACTGGAAATAGACTTACAAAAACAAGTAGCATAGTAATGTATCATGTCATTCCCACGGGAAAATACTTTATAATACAATCAACCCAAAAAAATATTTCTGATCAGAATTACTTGAAACTTGGTATTAATGCTCTTCAATACAATTAAATAAATAAGTGTTTGAGCATTTTTCTAAATTCATCCTATAAGGGGGTAAAATAGGGAATGAAAGTTTGTATGGAACCTACTTTTTTAGAGATTTTTTGTAGTTTTAGCGCGAGCGAAGCCGCGGGTTCTGCTAGTAATATTATAATAACAAACAACAAATATATATATATATATTACTAATTCGCTTTTCTAAGAAACTAAACCATGTGAACATATTTTGACAACAAGCAAATGTATGAAATTAATTTATTGTTTTATAATACGTTTGTTTGAAGTAATATACATATATTGTATTTGCAACTACAAACAATTGGCCTTAATTCCGGTACACCATGTCGCTTTAACTAAACGCTTAAACGGACAGACACACGATTGTACCTTAATTCAGATTAGTGAATAATAAGCGATGTGGCGTTCTAGCATTGCGCCGTCTATCCCACGTCGAGTTACCGTCGCGTCGACAGTACTCTGTTCTATGGGATATACAGAAGCTATACACCATGTAGACTATGGACTATAGAATTATAATAGGAAAGGCTTAAGGAAAAATGTATTTGGGTAACGTGAAACTATTAATTTCGTCTTAATTTGAATTTTCTGTCCCATCATTGACGACACGTTTGGCTCAGTTTGTAATGACCCTGCTTGCTGCGCCAGCGGTTGCGGGTTCGAGTCCCGCTGGGGGCATTCATTTGTGTGATGAGCACGAATGTTTGTACTCCAGTCATGGATGTTTATATTTATAATATGTATGTATTTAAAAAAAGTTATATATGTATAATGTATCAACTATCTGGTATCCATAACACAAGCCTCGTAGCTTACTATTAAACTAGATGGTGTTGTGTGTTAATGTTCTGACATATTTATTTATTTATTTACCTACATTTGTTCTACATTTTGGAAGTTGGTAAATAAATTAAGCTTTCTTATCATTGGAACAAAATAGAGTTTGAAACTATTTTGAACATCTATACATATAATAAAATTGTAACTAAGCGGAATCTGTACATTAAATATTTTTTGGAAAGTCTTATTGAAATAAACATTATTATCGAAACAGAGGCCGAATCTATAGTTTTAGAATTTTTGTCTGTCTGTAAAAGCCACTGGAGGGATTTTGATGAAATTTGGTATGGTGATAGCTGGTTATCCGGGTCAACATGGAGGATACTTTGAATTGCGGGTAAATATCTCATTTCTGAGAAAAAATACAAAAACTGCAATATAAGAGTATACTAATAAGTAAAACCTAAGAATTTGGTTTTTGGTCATTTGAACGCGGGCGGAGCCGCGGGCAATGCTAGTGTCAAATAAAACTATCTTTTGGCATGTTTTCACGAATTTATTTTGATTTTTGGTTCCCGACATTTCGAATGCTTTACAGCAATTATGGTTACGAGAGAGACGGGTATAGATAGTTTTATTTTAAACATCAGATATTCGCATAAATCTAAAAAAGTTAACTATTTTGAAATCACAGGCAGACACTTTAATAAGTAAAGAAATAAGTGATATATCCTATATACATATTATGTATTCATAATAATATTAAAAAAAATTTATTAGAAGGGACCCTAATATCACCATATTTTGTCTCCTTCTTACCCACACAAAACCCAAAATGAAAGATAAAGATTAATGATATAAAATAGTTCTAGAATATAACATAATATAATTGCACAATAATATATAATTTTTTTTTGTTACAGGTACGATACTTACTGGTTATACAATATACGTACATTACTACATATAATGTTTTATAAATACGGTATGTACATCTTATAATATTAATATATATATATATATATATATATATATATATATATATATATATATATATATATATATATATATATAAATGTATTTCGTGTATCTCGAAAACGGTTGTAACGGTTTGGATCAAATTTTGTATTTAGATAAGGTTTTTCTTTTATAAGTTTATTTATATAGAAGGGTGAATCCCTTGTTGGTAAGATATAGAAATTCAACTACTAGTTTTGATATTACCATGAACAAACATAAACTCGGCGTATTTTAATTTTTAATATTATGTAGTTATGATTTCACACATTTTATCAAACATTTGACCGGAAGTAAATAGAATTATTGAATTGGAGGAATTATAGCTAACCCTAATTTTGTAGAGTAATCTCTAAGCCACATGGTGTTAATTAAATTAATTAACAAAAACATTTGCAACGCGTAACAAGGTGTTCTGTGTGGTGCAAAGTACAAGCGTTTACGAATGATTTATAGATCGTATAGTATAAAAGGTAATCTAAAGCGGTAAGATTAAAAAATATATGTACATATACTAAAAAAATATATTGTTATATTTTATCTTGCAATTTTTATTGAAAAGTATATACTTACAATTAATATTTTATAAGTTTTACTCTTATATATAACTACTCTTATAAATGTATACTATAGTCTCAACCTCGCTTCGATCGGGTTCACCTCTAGAAAAACGAAAAGAAATCTATCCCACGGGAATCGTACATTTTTCTGGGATAAAAATTACCCTATGTCTTATCCTGATGTATGAGCTATAATGTTAAATTTCATAAAAATCCATTCAGTAGTTTTTGCGTGAAAGAGTAACAAACATAAATACATCTATACATCCAGATATCCTCACAAACTTTCGCATTTATAATAGTAGTATTATTTATTTATTTTCCTAAAAAATCTTTTTTTACATTACAATAAACACATTTTGATGAATTTAAGCAATTTACATAAACATCAGTTCTCTTTTCCATGATACCACCATACAACACGCCCAACTAATCCCATAATAATAATAGTCGATGTAAACGCTTGTATCGTGTTATAACCTCTGTTCGAATTAACTTCACACGCAAATATTTGTTACTATGTATTATGTGGTATTATAAGGTATTTGTTCTCCCGTTAATTACGTATGACGGTCCTGTTTAATGCAAAAATGCAAAAATATGTATGTATATCTGTACATATAATAAAATTTGTAACTAAGCCGAATCTGTACATAAAATATTTTTTTGGAAAACCTTATTGAAATCTTTAACCTTATTGATACAGATGCCGAATCTATAGTTTTTAGATTTTTTGTCTGTCTGTCTGTCTGTCTGTATGTTACCGCATCACAAAAAACCACTGGAGGGATTTTTAGCATTTGTTTGGAATTGTAGCATATAAGGTACATAATTTAATGTTTATCATTTTTTTCTGTCTTAGGCATTATAGTAAAAAAAATAATTATAATCTAATTAAATAATTTTTTACCGTCTAATTATAGTATATATACAAATGATGCTTGTTGTGTTTACCTGTAAGTGGCTTTGCATTTTTGGATTTATATCCTTAACATGTGTTTTGTGTATGTATGAAATGTAAAGTTATTGGTGAACCTAATAGATAGAAAAACAAGTTCAAACCCACGATATCCTTTAAAGCACAAATGCCAATCCACCACATATTTAGCCGTTGGACGTACAGTTTCATATTTTTGAATAAAGTAAAGCAAATAACAACCGAACAGTGTGAATATTAAATAAAACTCATATGCGGCGGCTTATTTCGTACCACTAACTGAGTTACACGTTTTCATACTACCTAGCACATTGCTAGCTGCTTTAGTCTTTATATGGTATAACATAAGGTCGTAAATACAATGAAATTGTGTTTTATGAAAAGCTTCGTGAAAAGCTCATACTTGCTATTGATAAGTAATTGTAATTCTTATTACTAAGAGGATAAGGATAAAAATAGTTTGACGTTTTCATAGAGGTGTTCGTGCCTATACTGTATGTTTTTGTGATTGAATTTTCGGTACCAGATGAATGGAATTCTTGGATATATACCAAAAATTCTTTGTAATACGAATTTCCAAATTGAAAATACTGTATAACTGTTCACAAAGTGAAACCTAGTTAAAGCTTACATACTATTTTAGGTGTATTTTGAGTAAAACGCATTCTTATATCATTTCCGAATATTTAATATATTGAAGAAACAAATTACTCTACATATTTTAGTAGATCTGTACATTTTTTGAACAGATAAACTACAAACTAAAAAAATTAAATTAAAATACAAAAGATTTTTACAATTAGTATTATTTTATCAAAGAAAATTATATATATTAAAGCAAGGCTATCGAAATGTAAATAATTTTGTGGATTCACTCAAACTGTATTCGTTTTACAGCAAATGGAAATAATCGTCGAAATCATATAATTGTTTGGATATGGGTAATTAATTTGCAACTGAATGCTTTTAAGTGATTTCTAGTTGTTTTATATAAGTAAATATATAATTATACCTACGGCATAACGGCATATATATATATTATGGGGTTGTCATGTAAGTGAAGACATCCATATCCCTACTAATATTTGTTTATTTGTCCTTCTTTCACGTCGAAACAGAGTAAGAGATTGGCGTAATTTTTTTCTGTGGAAATTATAATTGGAGTATTGGAGAATGACATAGGTTTTTTTAATCTAAACTTAGATCAGCCTGCTCTCTAATTTATGCTTTATTTGGTATATCTGTCCAAACATTATACAGATTTTATCTCGCTTGATGTTCAAGCAACTGGGCGACCGAACTTCGCTGGCGTTTATCGGAGATGATATAAATATTGTGGTTTTTTTTTCAGAAGATACACCTATATAGATAAACTTACAAAACAAAACCTTATCTACATAAAAATTTCGTCCAAACCGTTGGGCTGATCTTGAGTCTCTAATTATGCAATCTCTTTTCCGTAGATGTTTGATAGATCACCATGGTTAAATATATATTGGGACATTAACACACAGCACCATCTAGTTCCATAGTTAGCTACGAGGCGTGTGTTATGGATACCAGATAGTTGATACACTACACATAACATATATAACTTTAATTGCATACATTTTATAAATATAAACATCCATGATTGGAGTACAAACATTCTTGCTCATCACACAAATGAATGCCCCCAACGGGACTCGAACCCGCAACCGTTTGCACAGCAAGTAGAGTCACTACAAACTGATCCAAACGAGTCGTCGAATAAATTAATAGTCGAAAATATATTGAATTATTACGTAACTTTAATTTTGAGCCTTCAATCACATTTTTGGGCTAGAAACTAGTTTTAAATGGTAGCTAAGTGTGGTGCCAGCCTAAATAGGAATCTATCCGACCGTCACCACAGCGTTAATCGCAGTTTAACCGACGGCTACTGATAATTGTCCCAGTTAAGCGTTAATAGCGGAACGTCGTATTACAATTCGATGCGGCGAGCTTATCAAATCGCTTGATATTTTGACTTAACCGTTTCGGATTTTCACCGTTTTATCGATACGCCTTTGTGTCTTACGCTATTTTACTTTTTACCATTTTGTATGGAAGTTTATTGTTTTTCTAATTTAATTATCATGTCGTGTTCTAGTAATTATGGAAGAAAAACAAGAAAATTAACAAATAATTTTGTTGTAATAACTTATCCAATTCAAAAAGAATGAGTATGGATGATTAGCTCTGGCCAGTTTAAGAAATCCTTCATTTTTTTGTCGGGTAAAAGTACATAACTACCGCTACCGTACATTTTTCCGGGATATAAAAGTTGTCTATGTGTTATTCCAGATTATAATCTATGTCTATGCCAAATTTCATCCAGATCCGTTAAGCCGTTCGGGCGAGATTGAGAAACAAACATCCAAACATTTAAGCATTAACATTTATAATATTATTAAGATTATCTTATATATATTAATATTTAATACTAAAAACTTGTTCTTGAAATAAAAATAAATCAAACCAAACATCCTATCTTGGATATGGACGTTTTCCCTCGAAAAAACCTTTACAATCTTTAATAGACGTAATAAATTTTATATAATAGACACGGGTTGGATTTTCGTCGGTGGGACGGGGATTAACCTGTCCGCAACCCGGATTATCCTTGTACAGGACCCAGGACACATTGTATTAGACAAGGACGTTGTTAGTGGTTATTTGTCTTTGAAGTTTTCTATACATTTAATTACTCTAAGTATTTTTTATGTACTTAATGGTATAGAATAAAATGTTATAAAAACTGTATGAAAATATTATATGTTTCATTTTTATTATATAATGTCGGATCCATAAATATATATTTAACGAGCGACTCATCCTCGCTTCGCTCGGGTTCATCCCTGAGTTGATTCGCCATCCAAACTTTCATCCCCGTTTTCACTCCCTTAAGGGATGATTTCCGAGTTAAAATTATGCTTTGTCCTTCCCAGGGTCCCACTATCTTCTTACCAAATTTCATCTAAATCTGTCCAGTAGTTCCGGAGCTTATTCGGTACAAACAAACAAACAAATAATCTTTCCTCTTTATAATATTAGTATAGGCTGAGCCATCCAAGTGACCTCATAATTACACAAAAATCATAAAAATCGGTCTAGCCATTCAGAAGGACAAGAATTACGAACACGAACATCGGAATTTTATAAGTCAGATACCTTACTTTGTCTCGTTTAATTAAATAGCATTGTACCTATGTTTTAGAAATTATATGACAATAATTGTTCAATATTTTGATTTTAATTACTATTTAGTTTTAATGTACTTTTAATAAACAGTATTAAACCATAATAACTATTAAAATTAAAATAAATCATTCTTTTATCCATTTAAATAAATCTGTTTTAAACATTCAAAACTTAAATCGTAAAAGCTCGAGTAAATATTATCAGAGAGCTTTCATATATATTTATAACTAAAGCTTTTATATTAAAACGTTGTATAGCGTCATCCCTTTCAGAAATAGTACGTAATTGTTACGCTACCCATTTACCGAAACTATTTGAATCTGGTTACCGCAAGAACAAATATTTCGCCTTCCCTCCTCTAAAGAGTGCCATTTCGAGTTACTGTTATTTAGACTTGAGCTATATAATATTATTACAGAACAAAGCTATGTTTAAAATATATTTCTATTATGTATATGCTTTTTTTGTTAGAAACTAGCGGTTCACCCTTGCATCGCACGGATTCGGCTCTAGAAAAACAAAAACAAATCTATCCTACGGGAACCGTACATTTTTCCGGGATAATTATACCTATGTACTTTTCCAGACTATAATTTATCTCTGTGCCAAATTTTATCCAAATCCGTTCAGCCGTTCTGGCGTGATTGAGTAACACGTGAATGCTTGTTACTATTTCCCGCTGTAAAGTTGGACAGTTTTGGATGAAATTTAGTATACATATATCACCATGGTAATACTTGTATAAGAACACCTTATGTCATTGTACATAATTATTTTCCGTTTTCACTAACAATTTCAATACTTTTTAGTTCTTTTTTTGTTGGCACATCAACACACAACACCATCTAGCTCCAAGGTAAGCTACGAGGCATGTGTTATGGATACCAGATTATGGATACACTACGTATGTAACTTTGAATACATACATATTATAATTTTAAAAATATAAACACCCATGACTGGAGTACAAACATTCGTGCTCATCACACAAATGAATGCCCCCAGCGGGACTCCAACCCGTGACCGCTGGCACAGCAAGTAGAGTTACTACAAACTGAGCCAAACGTGTCGTTAAAAGTTAAAACCGAATAAATTTATAACGAAATACTAGCATTTTATTCTATTAAATACACTCGCTATTTAGTTTTATTCAACGTTAATCCATGAAGTAAATGATGCGATAGGTGATAATTGCTACAGCAATTTACTTGTATTGTTGAAAGCGTTGCGAGCACAAGTGAGCTTAATTTGTTGATAGAGTTACAGTTTAAAAGGTTTACGTCTATTTTTATAATTAAATTATCCATACAAATAAATAAAATTGGCGTGTCTGTTTGTAATGTCAAAATAACAGCTTTTTACTAAATGCATATGGAATTATTTATACACAGTGCAACAGTATTTATAAGAAAAACACAATTTTCAAAAATTTTGTCTGTCTGTTTGTTCCGGTTAATCTACAAAACGGCTGAACCGATTTTGAGGGGACTTTTACTGGCAAATAGCTGATGCGATAAGAAGTAACTTAGGCAACTTTTATTTTAGAAAAAGAATGAGAGTTCCTCGTAAAAAATGAAAACCCTTGAAATTGCGAACAAAATCAACGCACCCAGGGACACACTCGAACGAAGCAAGGGTAAATCACTTGTATGTAATATAGCTTAATGTTACCTACATCTGTGAATGGCACAGAGCAGCGGTTTCACGCCATGTCCGAATTTAACACGCCATAAACCGTATATGGTTAAAATAAACCCATTCAATCCACTAGCTTTGTAATATATTATTGATGAGCTCGAATATTTTATTAATTTATATTTTAAATGATATATCAAATGTTTGAATGAATATTTTAATAACTGCGGTTATTCTTTGATGGTGAAACTGAAAGGTTTGTCAAAATAATTTATTTTATAATTTATTACTGCATATTGTACATCACTACTACTGTACTAGAAGCAATGGTAGCCCAGTGGTAATGCGCTGTCCTGGAAACCGGGTGATGCGGGTTTAAATCCCGGTTTTCTGATATATATTTATTGATTACCTCTTGTTTTACGATAAAGAAAAACACCGTGAGGAAATCTGCTTGTCTTAGAGAACCTAGCAAGTTTTCGAAAGACATGTGAAGTCCATCAATCCACACTTATCCAGCGTGGTGGGCTATGGCCTGATCCCCCCTCGTATTATAGGGAGACCCCTGCCCATTTGTGGGACGTTAAAAAGGGCTAAATACATATACAGATTATAATTCAAAGTTCGCGCTAAATTTATGTTTGTTCGAGCTCATCTCAGAAACTACTGTAGGTACATATTTTCATATAGTTTTCACTATTAGAAAGAGGCCTACCTAGCCTTACATTTCTAAGAAAACTAGCCTATATAGTATATACCTAATTAATAAACATATTGCGAAAAAAAGTTTCCGGAAAATATTATCGTATAATCGTGAATTAAGTCCGAAAAATCGTCCCTTCTGAGAACTTTCGTAATATTATAATTACATCACTTGGTGCTTTAGCACCAAGAGATGTGCCCGAGCGAAGTGCGGGTGGGTCACTAGTGTTATATAAATTCAATTTTGCCTATCTCACTTCGCTTCTAACACTTATTATATTTCACAATGTAATCTAATATTTCTAAAAGTGACCTCTCTACAGTAGATGCCAACGAGATAAGGCACGCCTTTAACACATTATATATAATACCGTCTTTACCTACTCTAAAACTGCACGAAAATAGCCCTATTATCATTTACCTGGGAAAGACATACTTACGGTTGAAGTGAATAAAAAATTTCGTTGAAAAAGAAATTACACAAAGTAGCTCGATCTATTTATATTCACGTCTCACTCTTCATTTTTGTATCGATTTGAAACCTTTGTATGTGACATACGGATGAATGATCATGATATAATTCAGCAGGGCAGCTCGGTCGGCAGGGTAGTATTATAAATAATATATTAATTAAAATAGGTAAATTAAATTACTTAACTAACGTTTTCAAACAATTTAATAGCTTTTTCAACATTTCTTTACATACATTTGTGAAAACCATCCAAATTGGTTAAGCCGTTTCTGAGATTAGCGCCCATAAACGCACAGACAAACACGCAAAAATTCTAAAAATCATTGTTTTATGTTTTATTACGTTAATAAAGACCCCCAATAATAATTTTTCTCAAATAAATATCTTCCATTTCCAGACAGCGATCAGTAACACTTTTATTATCTGTATAGACAAGCGTAGGTATGCAGATTTTGTTCACAATTACACGGGTTTTAATTTTTTGAGCGGAACCCTAATTCTTTTTCTATACTAATATTATAAAGAGGTAAAGTTTGTGAGTTTGTGAATTTGTGAGTTTGTGACGTTGTAGGGGGTAATCTCCGGATCTAGTCAACCGATTTAGATGATATTCGGTAAGATGATAGTTTGAGACCCTGGGAAGGACATAAGACACTTTTTATCTCAGAAATCATCCCTAAAGGGGCAAAATAAGGATGAAAGTTCGTATTGGGAAGGAACCTCTAGGGCCGAACCCGAGCGAAGCGAGGCCGAGTCGCTAGTCTGAAATAAAAGTATCATACGTTACTCCTTATAACATCAGCTGTCTGCCAAAAAAGTCTCGTCAAAATCGGTCCAGCTGTTTCGGAGATTGTTCAGAACAAACAGACAGAATTGGTTTTTTTCTTATAAGCACCGTTATATACTTTCATATTAAATTTATTAAGTACAAAGCTGTTATGTTGACATTACAAACAGACATTTCAATTTTATTTATTTGTAAAGATTATATTCAATAGAGAGACACAATAAATATGAACAAACAAACTCTACTCACAACTCAGCACGTACTTCCGTAAACTACCCACGAGTAACGTATACGGTGACAGATTACAGTTCTCTGCGACGGCATCCTGTTAATAGATTACCCCGAAGTTATCACATTTCTGACTAAATTGTTTCCCACAATATTAAAGGCATTGTTTACTAATTAGAATTGGAGTCGGTGTGGTTTAAATGATAGCTATTGCTTATGTTGCAGTTCACTTGCTTGCAAATAAAATAATGTTTTTGTATATGAACTACAGGTTTATATAATAATTGAAATAAGTATTTTTTAAATAAAACTATACTTTTGATTTTTTGATGTTATTGTATAGTTTTGAGGACAAATACCGTCTGTAATAACTATGATTTATGAAATGTTAATTTTCATGTGCGAATCATTTCTAGCATGATTATCACTTGCCTTACGGTGAAGGAAAACATCGTGAGGAAACCTGCATGTCTGAGGGAACTTAGCAAGTTTTCGAAAGATATGTGAAGTCCGCCAACCCGCACTTGGCCAGCGTGGTGGACTATGGCCTGATCCCCCCTCGTATTGAAGGGAGGCCCATGCCCAGCAGTGGGACGATAAAAAGGGCTGAATACATACATACAATAACAAAGTAAAGGTTTAGGAAAGATGATTTTTTTCTAATATGGTATTTTCGTGTAAATCTAAGAATGTACTATGTAGATTTTCTTGTGAAGCTATCGTACTAACAGTCGAATAAATACTTAGTATACGAGTAATATTAATATGCTCGTTTGAATTCCTTTCATATAATATCCATACTTATTATTATTATTTAATTAATATTATAAATGTAAAAGTGTGTTTGTTTGTACTCGTATTTCACGTCGAAACAGAGTGGCAAATTGACGTGATTTTTGTGTGGACATAGATGGAGGGCTGAAGAATGACATAGGCTACCATAGGAGTTTATCTCTATAATATATAATTTATCTATTCCATAACTAACCGTTAAAACGTACCCAGAGACGGACCCGAGCAAAGAGAGATTGAGGCACTTGTGTTCAATAATTTTCTGTATTTCTATTCATTTTACAAAGTAAGACTACTGGTCAGCTGTAATGGATGAATTACAAGAAACCCTTGAAAATAAAATCGCATGAGCTAAAATAATGCTTACACAGCAACGTCGCTTACAGACGGACGGCACTGATTGATCGTTTTCACACTAGGGTTGGCGACGCCTAAGGAAATTAACCGGTTTCCGAAACTTTTGTAATTTATATTTTAAACTAGCAACTTACCCTCGTTTTACTCGAGTGCGTTGAAGGTACCTTTTATATTTATAACATTACTTGCGAGTCACTCTCGCTCCGCGTCCCTAGTTACGTTTTAACGTTTAGTATATTTTATCCGAAGGAGAAAGTATCCTATATGTTGACCTGGGTAACTAGTTTTCATCAAAATCTGTCCAGTGGATTTCTCGTCATGCGTTCCCAGACAGACTGACATTTCAAAATATTTTAAAATCTATAAATTGGCCTCTGTATCGATAATAATGACTATTTCAATAAGATTTTCCAAAAAATATGTTATTGATATACAGATTAGACTCAGTTACAATTTTACTATATGTGTTGGTATACAGTCAGCGCCACCTTCTGTCAGTTTTTATTACTAAGAGTAGCTTATGTCTTAACAAATCATAGTCCATCGGTGTACTAAATTTTATCTTAATTCATCCAGATCTCCCAAACTTAAGTTTCAGATTAATAAATAGTAAATTATTTACTATGACTTCCATACAAAAGTCATACAAATAAATATTTTATATGCAATTTATATTAATAGATATTACTGCAAATCAGTATTTAAAAAATAAAAATATTTCAAAGTAAAGTAAGCACGTATGTCGATACATATTTCATTTTAACGTCATTGTTAACTGATCGATTTTTGCAACTCTAGCAAATGGGCTATCATTTTTAAGTGTTTATTTCTCGTTCGTAATGGACATTTCACCGGTTTTCTGGATACAATCGCTCTTTTTGACAATTTTTTTACTGTGATTAATTCTGAACAAAACGTTTTATTTTAGTTGATACAACAATATGATATTTTTAATCTTACATTATACTATTGATCCATCTTTGATTGCCTTATATTTTTAACTAGCGACTCACCCTCGCTCCGCTTGGGTTCGTCCCTAGTTACGTTTTATCGTTTAGTATAGATTTCTCAAGAATGATATATTTTCCTGCAATAAAAAGAATCCTATTGTTTGTTTGAGATTTTTTTATAGATATATATATAGATTATATATATATATATATATATATATATATATATATATATATATATATATATATAGATTTAAGACTCATCAAGATGAATTTGAGCTTAAACTTAAACGGTTTTATAAATAGGTATTTATCGAAGAGTTTCACTACCCACATATATTTTCATAATCAGATAAGCTCGATTTATAATTCAATTAGTTTTCCTCCACAACTTCACTCGCAGGGTAAGTAAAAAAAAGGATCAAATGTTTTAATGAAACCCACACACATACATACACACAATTGTTCGTATTTATAATTTTAATGGAAACTGGGATTTAGCCGCTTAGTTATATTAAATAAATAATAAATATGTTTGGACATTAACACACAGTACCATCTAGTTCCATGGTAAGCTACGACGCTTGTGTTACGGATACCAGATAGATTGATACACTACACATATAGAACTTTAAATATATACATATTATAAATATAAACATCCATGATTGGACTACAAACATTCGTTCTAATCACACAAAAAAATCCAGCGGCACTCGAACTCGCAATCGCTTGCACAGCAAGTAGGGTCACTACAAACTGAGCCAAACGTGTCGCTATGCATTTAAAAAAAAAACACATTAAGGTGTCAACCCTAAGCGTGATAGTAAAACAAAAGCGGGAAGCGAGTTTTCTCTGACTTCTTAATCTTCGAAACGGATTTCCGAGCATTGAAAGGATTGCGAACAAAGATTTTCTTATTCAACCAGTGATGCATCACTTTTATCGTAAAAAATTCTAATTTCTACGTAATTACAAGTTAAATTTTGCTATAATGTTTTTTTTTTTAATATGCACGATTAGTTTTGTCTGCAGTGCAGGTTATGTGGTTGGTGCGTTGTTAAAAAGCCTGTCTGTTATTCTAAGATTTAATCTATCTCTATTCAGGATATCACTCCAACCTGTTAAGCTGTTTATAGCGTGAAGATACAAACATACTAACTTTCATTTTATATTGGGTGTACTTATGTCATATTATTACAAATTTTCGATATAAGCGAATAACCTACACTTTTCATTGTAAATGATACTTTCTTAGATTAACGCGAATATTTGTCATTTTAAATAAAACTATCTTTTCCAATTACTTTGCGGATTTATCTTGGTTTTTGATTCCCGACGTTTCGAATGCTTTACAGCAATCATGGTCACGGAAGAGACTGAGGTGTTAGATGTTTCTAAGGTATTATATAGTTGTACAGACAGCCTACCCACAAATAACAAAATGATTTCAAAAATTCAAAAATGGCACCAAAGTACCTTACAATATTTTTTTAACTTTTAACTTTAAACATTTTTATATAATTTTAGTTAGTACTTTACAATATTTGTAGTTTTTAATTCTAAACATTTTATTTTTTTAATAAGTATTATAATTAAATAAAAACATCCAAACTTCAATAGGGAAGACAATATATGTTATATTTCTTTTAAACTATAAATATCTAAAAGCTCCATCACAAATCGGGACAGTAAATTATTAACAAGTGGACTTGATAAATCGCAACTGTACACCAGTGATGAATTGTAGACCCTCCACCGAAGTGATTGTATGGGATCGGACGCTATAGGAGACGAGTGAACCCTACTCTAACTATCAGTGACCGATGTGAAGGTGACATGAAAGATTTGGGTGAAAGTTCACCTTTGAAAACTTAGTTTATCTAATTATTTTATCTAAACCTAGATAGTTCCTTTGGTTTTGATAAAGGATATTTGATCGAGTTTAAAAAGTAGATAAAAATTTAAAATGTATGTAGGTACGTTCTCTTTTTGTGTGTTACGCGATAACCTCATCACTTGTCGACCAATTGTCTATTTTTGGCATTTTTAATGAATTTGTTCATAATTAATTACGTTTAAAATAACTTATTTTAAAAAACCCACTATTTGCTTCTGTACATTGAAAAATACAAAGAGTGTAATGCGTTATCGGTAATGTATCAATATCCGTTCCTTCCAAACTTTACATACAGTAAATAAACATTTTAACTTCAAATAAGTTTGAAAAATCCATATCCATACTAATATTATAAATGTGCAAGTGTGTTTGTTTGTTTGACCTTTTTTCACGTCGCAACGGATTGGCGTGATTTTTTGTGTGGAGGTAATTGGACGGCTGGACAGTGACATAGACTAGTTTTTACCGCGGGAGATTATCTCATTCCCGCGGGAAAACACGTTATAAATTATTATACAACCTAAAAAAATATTTATGATCAGAATTACTTGAAACTTGATATTAATGCTCTTCAATACAATTAAATAAGTACGTATTTTCGAAATTCAAATAAGGGGATAAAATAGGGGATAAGAGATAGTATGAAACCTATCTTTTTGGAGTTTGTTTTGTAGATTAAGCGCGAGCGAATCCGCGGGTTCTGCTAGTAATATTATAAAGTAGCCCAATTTAACATTTTCATCTCAAAGATCTTGAACTAACAAAACCCATGGCACTTCAAGCCAGTTCTTCCCAACCGTACGTCACACTATTAGCTGCAAACACTTTGTCATTAGACCCAGCATCGGGTGACCACTTAAGCTCCTCTGCGGTTTGGGTGTTACGTCAGAAAATGTTTTTACTTTACTAACTTGTTTTATCTTGGTTTTTTCTTATATAATTTATAAAATTTTATAAGTTTACGAGCTATTTTGAAAAAACACATTTTTTAGAAATATTTGTGTGTGTCCACACCAGCGACTTGGTCTAATGGCTATCATGTACACAGATTGGGAGGTCCTAGTTTCGAGTCCTGGTTTAATATGTAGTATATATTTACGAGAATACATGTTATTATTCATCTATACATATAATAAAATTCTAACTGAGCCGAATCTGTACATTAAATATTTTTTGGAATTCTTATTGAAATAGTCATTATTATCGATACAAAGGCCGATTTTATAGTTTTTAGAATTTTTGTCTGTCTGTCTGGGAACGCATCACGAGAAAAGCACTGAGATTTTGATGAAATTCGGTATGATGATAGCTGGTTATCCGAGTCAACATATAGGATACTTTTTACTGCGGGAAAATATCTCATCTCTGAGAAATCTATACTAACCGTTAAAACGTTTTTAAGGACGAACCCGAGCGGAGCAAGGGTGAGTCGCTAGTTTTCAATATAAATATATTCCAATATAAAGACTAAAGCAAAATAATAACTTGTCAATCCAATGAGAAGAGCATTCGCGATCTGAATACACTGGAATGTCCACTGCGCTCTCCTAACTTATGCACCAATTTCACCCCCACTAAATCACCGATGGACTCTATCCAGAATAAATTGCCCGTAAATCCTTTATAATCCCGACGAATTTTCGCAATGGCGCGGATGTAGTCGCGTTCCCAGTGAGTTACAGCCTTTTGATGCTACGTACGTTTTATTTTACATATGAACATTCCTTTAGTAGCTCTATGGTTCTGTAAATGTGACTTTACATATACGGGTTGGAATTCAAAAATATGGTGTTGTTATTTTTGTTTGAATGCGCTTATCTCTGAACCAGACAGATTTTAGAAAGCTTATATCTATAGCTTAATTTTTTTTATTTAATAATTAAGCTATAGATATAAGCTTTCTAAAATCATTTATACTTCTATTAGGCTAGATGAGAGAAAAAGTTGATAAAAATTATATAATATAACAATATTAAGTAAGGTATTAATATATTTTTTATTCTTATGTATAATTTTAATTAAAAAAAATATATTCTTGTTCGTTCGTTCTTAGAACATCGATGGTATAATCAAAATATAAGAAATCTATGAATTCAAAGAAATTTAAATATTTATATCAAAAGCCCACGTTGACATTACTTGTAGAGTTATTATTACTATGTGTAAATTGGTTGAGTATAATGAATATATCATTTTTACAATATTAAGTATCATTGTGAATTCATACTAATATTATAAATGCGAAATTGACAGTCTGTCTATCTGTTACGTTTCCACAGCCAAACCGCTGAACTAATTTTAATGAATTTTGGGCTAGAGATTGATGGGACCTTGGAAAAGGACTTCAGCTACTTTTTATCGTGAAAATAAAACTATGGCGATGAAGTAGGGGTTAAAAGTATGTATAAAGAATCAACTACATAAATTAGTCTCACGATAAATATTTTTGATGTGAAATAAACTGCTTTAGAATCGTTGTGATATGAAACTCGATGAAACGAGAACTGGATGAAAGAGACAAACACATAAATATATATGATTAAGCCGACAAGATAATGGAAGTTTCACATCTACCGTGAATGAATTGCAAACACACAGACTTTTTTATCTATTTTAAACGTACCTAGCAAAATGAGGTAAGTGACTAGTTTTCTTATAAATAAAGATATAAACGCTTTATTTATAAAAATGTTCCACATAAATAGCCTCCCGAATCTAGTTATTATATAAAATAAACTACCAGTAACTTTTTCTAGAGGCACACTTAAGATAGCGAGATTTTAGTGGCACGAAATATTATTTTCTAAATCCGGTCTTGGGTCGGTCCCTAGAGAAGTAAATTTTGAAACAATGTAGCTCAGATACGGTCGAAGTTGGGATAGACATGGCTGTTGACAAAACATCTCACGAGGACTATAATACAGATCGCAAAATCTTAGGCTTAAATAAGGCATATTTTATTAAAGACCTAGAAAGCTAAATGAAGGAATTTTATAACTTTTTTTGTTACTTTGTAAATACTAAATAAATAATGCTCCATAAAACAACTCCCACTTGTTTATGAATTTGAAAATTTGAAAGATTAAGAAAATTAGGCTCTACAAATACAGTTTACAATTTTCATACAAACTTTCATCCTCTATTTTACCCTCCTATGGGATGAATTTTGAAAAATTCTAAAACACGTATTTATTTAATTGTATTGAAGAGCATTTACACCAAGTTTCAAGTTATTTTGGTCATAAATACATATTTTTTTGGGTTGTATTATAATGTGTTTCCTCGTTGGAATGAGATCTATCTCCACACAAAAAAGCACACCAATCCGTCACTCTGTTTCGATGTGAAAGAAAGACAGACAAACAAACAAACACACTTTCACATTTATAACATTAGTATGGATTTGTTTTTTGAAACTTAATTGTCAATTAGTAAGTCAGTTTTATTTCGCTTTTATATATTTATGTGCATTGAATCTCCGACTATACAGAAAAAAAAATTATAATATATAAGTTATGTTTTAAACCAGTTTCTTCTATCAAAAAAAGCTTATAACGCTCCTCAGCCTCCAACTATCTCTGAATTAAAATTTTATAAATCTGTCGCTTTGGTTAAGCTTGAAATAAACAAACATACTAACAAACAAACACTTTTTCACATTTATAATATTATTTTTTGGTTAAAAATTGTAGTGGCTCCAAAAAAAGAATAATTTAGCAATTATAATTATACTTATCTTTTTAATCTAATCTTTCTATCCTAACTAAGATGAAAAATAAATATTATCGCATTTCCAATTAATGGGACGATAACACCTGAGTTAATAACGCGGTTCTTTACAACGTCTACCCTTTCATGCCATATAAATGGGATAGCTAAATCTTAGCTAGTGATGTATCGATATCGATATTTGCTTAATAACGTGTTGATAGTGTTGTATTAAATTATTGTTATCGACTATTTTTCATCGTGAAAAGTTTTATGTAGATTTTCTTGTAAAGTTGTTTTATCAAGATATTATCAAACATATAGACTGACTTCAATATAGGATAAAGTGCTGACCTTCTTTTTTAATGTTGGGAAAGCAAATTCTATTCCATGGTCTGCTATTAGAGAAGTAACCAACTCATGTTACACCGCTTACCGGTACTTATTTTAACATAATTAATCACTTATAATATATTTTTTCGATACGTTTATCTCAGTTTGTAATGACACTACTTGCTGTGTCAGCGGTCGCGGGTTCGAGTCCCGTTGGGGGCATTCATTTGTGTGATGAACACGATCGTTTGTACTCCATTCATGGGATATTTATAATATGTATGTATTTAAAGTTATATATGTGTAGTGTATCAACTATCTGGTATCCATAACACAGAATTCTCGTAGCTTACCGTGGAACTAGATGGTGGTATGTGTTAAATTCCATCATATTTATTTATAATATTAATTAAATATATTCTAAAAACTGTATAATAATTAAGCTTTTCTTATCATTTTAACATCAACCAAATATACAACTATGGACGATTAGAACCAGAACGCTTATCGACATCGATATGAGGTAATCAGGTGTACTGATGGCAACCGATCAATTAGTCGATAAGCGTGCACCGACGGAATGTAGACGTAATGTGGCTCTAACATCGCGCCTAATCGAAGCTTTGAATTATAAATTATTGGAATTTGCTGTTAATTGATCTATTCAATTCACATATTTTCTATATATAATTGTTTGGTATTTAATTGCTGCAGATAGGTATGTTAGAATTTGAATGTTATATATATATATATATATATATACCGTTTGAGTTACGCAGTCTCATACAAATATGTATAGCGGGGTTTTGATAAAAAGACAGGTTTATTTACCGATATTGTGTACATAATATCTATACATATATGAAATTCTAACTCAGTCGAATCTGTATATTAAATATTTTTTGGAAAATCTTATTGAAATAGTCGTTATTATCGATACAGAGGCCAAATCTATAGTTTTTAGAAATTTTGTCTGGCTTTCTGTCTGTCTGTCTGGGAACGCAAGAAAACTGCTAGACGGATTTTGATAAAATTTGGTATGATGATAGCCGGTCAATATATAGGATACTTTTTACTGCGGGAAAATATCTCATCTCAGATAAATCTAATACTAAACGTTAAAACGTAACTAGAGACGAACAAGAGCAAGAGTGAGTCTCTGTGAGTGAAAGAGAAAGCAGCGGGTGGTACTTATTACTTAGTATGATATAAAATATAAGACTTGGTGTCAGTGAGCGTAGTAAGAGCTTGTAATGTAGAGTCGGAAAATCCAATGTTGAGTCAATTTTTTTGGAGTTACGTTCCTCAAAAGGAGAAAAGAACCCCTTATAGCATCAATTCGTAGTCCATCTGTCTGTTTGTCTGTAAACACCCTTTTTATTTTACTATAAAATTATCCAATTACTACTTAATTAGAAGAATTATTCAATAATTAATAATTCTTAGGATCCAGATACATATATGCTTTATAAAATTGTATAGGGGATATTTATAAGAAAAACAAACGAACCGAATATCTATGAAAATAATTATATATAAATGCATTGAATATATCGATATAACTCAGATTATAGACTATTCAGTATTTTTAAAGTTTAGACAAGATTTTAAACTTAAAATGCACCTTACTATGATAAGCTAACTTCTTTGGAATATAAATTCGATGCAAAAAGACGATGGTACTTCAAGCCCAATGCAAACTTTATTTATTGCCTCAATTTTAATATGAAAAATACTGTGTTTAAAGTATACTTACATTATGTTATTTTTCTAGAAAAAGTATAAAATTTAACGAGTACCTACTTGAAAGTTAAACAAATATTTATTTCTTACTGGCTATATATATAATATTTATATATATAGCCAGTAAGAAATTCGCCGGGATTAGAGAGTTTTCCTGTATTCGACCTCGCTACCATCCCGCTGTTTTATTTCCGGCAATATCTCCTCCATCCGTTTATTTAATGGGATATCTTAAATGTAGTACGAATGTGTTACAAAATCAATACATACCATGGAATAATTTGAGTTTTATTTGATTATTGTGTATGTACGTCTGTATGTTTATCATTTCACGATTAAGAGAGGGTACAAAGGTTTGCTTTTTATGCTCTTGCTCGTGTTATATGACAATACGTCGATACAATAATGTCCTATTACAAACATTGATAAAAACGTTGTCGGTTTTTTTTTTAATGTTAAATTATCCAAATTTGTCCAGCCGTTCTCAAGTGATGCGTTTATAGAACGGACAAACAACAATTCATTTAGAATAATTATATTTTTAATATATAAAAGAAGAGCGATGTATCTACTCTTCGTAAATCTTTTCATTTCACAAAACAGCCTTCAATATAACGAATCAGTTATAAGAATATTCTCATACAAAATAATCCTAATCATTTTTATATCCAGGCTCTTATAAATATAATGTTCTGTTCAGATTAAGCTTAGGGAGAAGTTATTAGAATACGCATAATACCAATGATAAGATATTTGAAATCTTTTATTTTTTTATATTGTGTATCATTATCGTAACAATTGTTAAAATTAATAAAAAAAATATTTTGGGACATTAATACACATCACCATCTAGTTCCATGGTAAGCTACGAGGCTTATGTTGTGGATACCAGATAGTTGATACACTACACATATATAAATTTAAATACATACATATTATCAATATAAACAAACATGACTGGAGTACACACATACGTGATTCGTGTTCATCACACAAATGAATGCCCCCAACAGGACTCGAACTCGCGATCGCTGGCAAAGCAAGTAGGGTGGGTCACTACACACTGATCCAAGCTTTTCGTCAAAATCAAGAATTCTTGAAAGATATGAACTATTTATAAATCATTTAAACTACCCGTTTTACGTCAGTTAAGGCCGAGTCACGGTGCCTTTAACTTAATTAAACTGAGGCCATATAAACTTTTGCCCCAAGCGGGAATCAAATTTACGACCTCTAAAACTAGCCAGTACCATAAGCCTTAAGACGCGCAATTAAAAAGTATAACAATATCTATATATTTTAGTAATATATATGTTACGGTTAAATTAGTTCACTTTATAATTCAATAACTAAACGTAAAAAAATAAAGCTAACATTCAAAACTTATGACAGATTTTTCGTGATCCTATTCAATTTAAATTGTAGCTTGTTTGAAAAGCGCCTAATAAAATATGTTAAGCTACAAATCTACAAAAGGTACAATTGCTTATTTATTCACAAAGGCGTCTAAAGGCAATATTATATATATATATATATATATATATATATATATATATATATATATATATATATATATAACTTTAAATATTTTGATTTTACCAGCATTATTTTAGTGGACCTTTTGACGAACATGGTGGCGTAGTTGGCTTGGAGAGTGAAGGCGCTTATATCCATTGTCTCATAAGATTTTCAGTTAGTTTTGAAATGTTATTTAGAGTCACTTGTCAATTGTCACGTTACTTCACGCTAAAACGGTCGCAGGGATTTGTATGAAAGTCAACATATAGGCTATGACTTGGAGTAATTCATAGTAATATTATAACTATGAAAGTTTGTGAGTGAGCATGTTTGTTTCTTCCTAACTCTGGAAGCGTTCCATCGATGTAACGATGTGTTTTTGTAGAGATATATTACATCGCAGCTTACACTTAGGTTACCTGTATATTTACCACATGAGTGGAGTCGGTCTAGTTATTATATAGAATTGAAAAACGTAAAATTTCATTCAGTATTCTCTCATTCAAAATGAAAATCCAAATAACATCATTCCAGTCGTAGAATCTTTTTAACCTATATTCGTAACTAAATGTTCTTGAAGCCTTTGACAGTGTAAAAGGTCGACTGGTCGACGTGGCAATTTTTGTCCCATGTACAGATTTTTCTGTTCAAAAAACTACATTTTGATGTAAAACTCGAAACATCCAACATTCCAGTGATGTAGAGTGTGAAATTTTGGAATTTGGACAACATTTTTCTATTTCCATCTAACTTTTTATAATACTTTTTGTGTATATCACTATCGTTTAGCTTATTGAGATCTTCATTACCTAAAATGAGTTGAATGCGTTTTACACGTGTCTTATGTATTTATCGCTATTAGGTATAATGAGGTTAAACTTGTAGGTTTGTACGTAGCGTATCTCATAAACCCATAAAGCGAAACAAAAAATGATTTCACTTATTAATAACTATATCTGAACAAATAAACTATTTAGAAGTAAGTTAATTGTCACTAAGTTTGACTATGTAACATTTGACTTCTTTTAGATGTAAAATTATACCATTAAAACAATTTTTAACTATTATAGAAAATAAATAATAAGTCAATCTTCACCAATTTGTTTAGTACTATATAACCTTATTACTTTACTAAGGAATCAAACACGCTATCCCCTATCTTACCAATAAACGTGCCAAAACGCAATAACACCACCATATAACCAATAATTTCTAAACGTAATTTAACAATTTTAGTCATTAATGCTGTCATAGTAAATGGAAATACTAATTACATAATTTAATTATTTTGTTATCACTACGCATATACGTAGTTGTTACGTATAAACTATAAACATAGGCTCCAACAAAGCTAATTTGATTATCGATAATTATCAATATTGGAAAATCTTCTGATTTATTAATGGTATGGATAAATTTTATCTGTTTCATAGGAATAATCAAAATGAGTCTGAGTGTTAGTTCTATTCCCGCACGGGACAAATATTTTTGCTAATATAAGCTAGCGACATTAATTGTGTTAATTATATTTTACCAGAGTTCAAAAAAGGGTGATTCTTGCCAATTACAAACGGATTTTTCTGCTCTTTCTATCGTCCCACTGCTGGGCACGGGCCTTTCTTCAATACGAGGAAATAAGGTAATAGTCCACGCTGCAGAAGTGTGGGTTGTTTGGCCACGTCTTAAAACCAAACTTAAAAGTTATTTTAAAGTCGGTGTATTTTTTTTTTTGATGAAAATTAACTCTATGTAGAGTGTTTTAGAATTATTCTCGTCCTATGTTGTTTTTTTAAGGTTTTTCTCTCAAAATTCATAGAGTGTAGGTCGGAGCTCTCATTAAGCGTGGTACAACATAACTCGGTTCACGTATGAATATTATGCACGATTGAATGCGACGGCACGCCGTTGTCTCCATGGGACATACAGCTAGCACCTTTATAATTATACTTTAAGTTACTTAGCTGCGTGGTTTTTGTGTAACATAATATATTATGAAATATGCTGAAATGATTTTTTTTTACCTTGCTTCTTAGTAAATTGCAGTACAGGATAGTAAATTATTGTGTCACACCAACGAGAACACCTGATGTACCGTGATAGTTATTATCTTTTAACTAAAAACTCAATGGTAACCCAGTTAACACGCTTGTTTAGGAAACCAAGTGAAGGAAGTTCAAATCCTGCGCCTCACATCTCTAAAATTTTCACGTGCGAATCATTTCTAAAATGATTACCACTTGCCTCACTTTGAAGGAAAACATCGTGAGGAAACCTGCATGTCTGAGAGAACCTTGCAAGCTCTGCACAGCAACCAAGAAAGACATGTGAAGTCCGCCAACAATCAACTGGCCAGCGTGATGCACTATAGCCTGATTGCCCTTAGAGGCTTGTGCCCAGCAGTGGAACGTTAAAAAAGCCTGAATACAACTAAAAACTTCTCTGAAACTTGGAATTTTTATTGAATTTTATTTAGGATGGATGGTCCAGCTGGTCCTATTACTTTAAAGGAGGTTCAGATATACCATATGAATACCATAAACATTATAAAAAACCCAATCATAAGTAGCAAATATATGTATATCTCGAAATGAATGCAATTTCGAAATCGGTCAAAAAGAAGTCTATTACTCTTTCTGACTAACTAACAAACAAACATTCGGACCTATATTATATAAGTAAACACGAACATACATAATATTTATGTAAAAAATACTTTTAAATTTACATATATTTTTTCTCCACCAAACACCATAATATATTCAAATTGCGTCAATTTATAGTTTTAAATCATTCCATTTTAGAATAAAATCTATACATAGAATATTGTAACGAGATACCCGTATGTACGTACGTAACAGCAAAGAAGATGCGTTTAATAGCGCGGAATGGAAATAGTTCGAGCAGTTCTCTCGCTTTGATCACAATACTTTGTTTTTGTGTTACCGCTTTTAAAAGGTTATTGTTTCTGTAAGGATATGTTGACTAAATATTTTTATATTTTGCTAGTGACTTGAGCTTGCTGTGCTCGCATGAGTCCTATATGCCTTTTGCAAATTGATTAAAACATCGATTTTTCTTTATATATAATACTAGATTTTGCCTGCGGCATCACTCGCGTGGTGGTGACCATAATGTTAGCTGGTTATCCGGGTCAATATATAGGATACTTTTTACTGCAAGAAAATATGTCATCTCTGAGATATCTATACTAAACGTTAAAATGTAACTAGGGATGAACCCGAGCGGAGCGAGGATGAGTAGCCAGTATACATATAATACTCTCTTTTATTCAAATATTTCTTAGAAATCCAAGGTAAGCTTTTAAAAATGTCAAAGGTAATATTACATTTACAAAGCAGGATCTTTTTGGTACACAAAAGTATGCGATAGTCACATAAGTGCTAGTGCATAAGGAATGCGAAAGGGAATAGGTATATGTCGGTCCGGGATATCTCAACTTCAAAAGCGTGGGTGGTCCAAGTTAGAAGAAGATGCTACTTTTAGGATAGAAGCTCTCTTATAAACCCACTTTTATAAATTTTCCACCAAAATGTACATCTATATTCATATTATAAAGCTAATGATTGTTTTTTTGTTTGTTTGAACGCATGTAACTCTGGAACTAATGCTTAGATTTGAAGTTTTTGGTCTCAAATTATCTTTTTACCAAATTTCATCTAAATCGGTTCAGTTGTTTCGGCGCCTATTCGATACAAACAAACAAAAAACAATTTTTTTCCTGTTTATAATATTAGAATATATTATATAGTCTATTTATTCCATACTAACCGTTAAGACGTACCTAGAGACGAATCCGACCGAAGCGAGGGTGAGTCGCTAGTTTTATAATAATTTTGATTAGTATTCTTAGTAGAAATACAAAATGAAAATGCAAAAATTTACATTTTATACGCTACTTGTTGAGAATATTTATAAAGTCTAACATCATGCTACATTCGAAATTATACACGAATAAAATAAGTTGTAGTAAGTAAGTTTTAATTAATATATCCTTATAAAAATTTAATCTTTTTGTAGTTATTAGATCTTTTAATATTAATACGATTTCATTTGTCCACTTAGTTTCATTTAAATTGGGCCATTTATTTGATGAGATTCCAGAATGAGAAAAATACTTTTCAGAATAATATCGAAGGAACATCTGAAAATCTTCTTTCTCTTTCTTGAATGTTAAAAAATGCTATGAAAATTTTCTTTTAACATCCGTATTATATATAGAAATTGATTTAAATAAAATATACTTCAATATGTGTTGGAACATCGTGTATTATGTATGTATGTATGTTACCTATCGACTCCAAAACAGCTGGAGCAATTTTGATAAAATTTCCAGGCAATCTTTAAATAAGCCTAGCAGGTGATCCTGTGAAGTTTGGTAGCGATTGAAAGTTTACGCGAGCGAAGCCACGGGTACTACTAGTACACTATAGTTAAAGAAATAACTATTTACTCATAACATTGACTACACAAAGGCAGGAATAATACGAAACAATTCACGTAGTTCCAATACAAAGATTTCGATCATATAAAGCTTTCAGGTAGAAAGATACTGAAGACGATACAAGCGGCTCACGTTTTGCTGAGCGATAACAATGTAAAAAGGACATAATATGGCGCTAAGCATAAGAGATAAGCGATTTATTTCATGGTAGCGTTCTTCGAACGTAGAAATTATTATATTATTAAGACCTTTTTTTTTAATGTTGGAAATTATGAATGCCACCTGCATACATGCAGGTAGTTATGTGGAACTCACCGGTTAGAACAGCTTGGGCTACCCACTAAAATCCAATAGAACCTCCCTCGTCTTAATGGGGCGTTACAGAATCGTTTACGCACTCAACCACGATGCTGCAACGGCAGGTCTGCCGAGCAAACCACACAACCAAGTGGTTGCTCCCACGGTCTACTCTGCTGTCAGAGAAGTACCAGGAGCAACCCGCACGGCACACCGCCCACCGAAGTGTACCGTCTCAGTACTTTTCTTGGCTTCGCGCCTGGCTGGATTGCCGGGCGCTAATGAGCCCTTACACCACGACAAGATGATACGTGGAGGGGGATAATCATTATTAAGCCTTCACTTATCTCTATTCTAAATATAAAGATTTAAGTATTTTTTATAGAATACTAATTATTGCGTGCGATATTTATCGCGTGTTGGGAACGAGGTTCAACGGTAGCCTATGTTCGATCTCAGGATACAATCTACATAATATATCCTTGCTAAAATAAATTTCTTTTTTTTTCTTTATTATATAATAAAATTAGTTAGCTATTTTTAATTAGTAATATTTATATTCTGTTTTAAATATATATATATACATATATATACACTTAGAACATTATTATTTGGCTTCATGTTTAGTTCTATGATGCTCTGTCTATATTATTCCATAGTTTGAGATCTCTTAATGTAAATAAAGTCTTCATTTAGTACTTCACTTACTACTGTATTAACTTAAACCAAACATAGAATGGGAAATAGCCGGGAAGTGGATGGAAATAGGAGCTAAACGCTACGAAGACAGATTTGTTTTATACTCCATTCGGATGGAATACACACCAAAATTGGGGCACTAACCCTAAACTGCTTTGAGATGCTTTTCAGAAGAACATTGGAGATTTCTTTTGCTTAAAAATATACGTGGACTTGCTAAACTATTTTATTATATCGTCTATCGGGTGTTGTGAATTTTATTCTAGAGTGAGGATATTTTTTGTTAATAAATAAACTGTTGAAAATAAAAACAAGTCACTCTTTTAGATTCTTTTCCACTTTTTATATACTTTTTTAATGTTTAGTATAGATTTCTCAGGGATGAGATATTTTCTCGCAGTAAATCCTTTATGTCCTTTATGAACTGGATAATTATCTATCATTATACCTCAAAATCTGTCCAGTGGTTTTCTCGTGATGCGGCCAAAAGCAGACAGACCGAGAGACAAAAAATCTAAAAATTCAGACAGATAGACAGATAAAAAATAAAAAAAAAGATTCGGCTTCTATATCGATAATAATGACTATTTCAATAAGATTTTACAAAAAAATATTTAATGTACAGATTCGACTCAGAATTTCATTATATATATATATATATATATATATATATATATATATATATATATATATATATATATATAGATGACATTAAATGTTAACCTTTTTCGTCGTTAGCAGTATTTTCTAATAGGGACTTACGTGACCCTTGATACCTTTTATATTTATAGATAATTACTAGCGACTTATCCTCGTTTTGACGGTTAGTATGGAATAGATAGACTATATAGGTACGATAAGTTTTACATCCCTTACTTGAGAAATGATTGATTCTCCATACAAATATTTAAACCTGCTTTTCACCCCCTTAAGAGATGATTTTAGGGGTTAAAACTATTCTTTCCAGGGTCTCAAATTATCTCCATACAAATTTTTTTTAAATCGATATAGACATTTAGTCGTGAAAAGCAAACAAACACAAACGAACAGAGTTACTTTGGCATTTATAATATTAATATGGATTATATACAGACAGCGCTACTTTTTGCCAAATTTTATTACTCCAGGTCGCAATCTATCTATGTAGTAAATTTTATCCAAATCCGTCCAGCCGTTTTAGCGTAAAGGACTAACACACAAACATACATACTCGTACATACAAACTTTCGCAATTATTATAATTAAATATTGAAATCTTACAAAGAAATTGTTAAACTTCGTTATAATAAACTATCTGTTATTTTATTAACTAGGTTGAAGTGTTAAAGAAGGGAAAAAACGAGCGTTTTGCTGGTCCACTGGTCAAAAGTGATAAAAAAATATTATATTATTTTACTTTCTATAATGGAAATAACAACACAGGCACATCAAGAACCAGAAAATGTGTATAGTTAGTAAAAATAACGTTACAATGCCAAAATTTTCTCTACTAACATATTCTGTGTTAAAAGTTTCTTTTAGTTTTGAACATTGTTCGGATAAACAATGTCATTAAAGCTCACAACTCTATATAACAAGAAATATCTCTGAGATAGTTTCGTAATAGATGTATTAGCTGCGATGTTAAGGAATCTCTTTCATAAACAATGCTGGATATCGAACTTTAGATTTAACTTTTGCATTTGCAAATTTTAACTAGGTTATGATATTATTAACTTATATTTTAACTTATATTTTACTAGCCCCTAGAAAAACAAAACAAATCTATCCCGCTTTAATCGTACATTTTTCCTGGTTAAACAGTAGTCTATGTGCTATTCCAGACTATAATCTATATTTGTGCCAAATTTCATCCAGATCCGTTCAGCCATTCTGGCGTGATTGAGTAACAAACATCCAAACGTCCATCTAAACTTTCACATTTATAATATTAGAATGATATAATAGAGACAAGTAGAAGTAAGAAAATATGTTATACATAAACTACTGTTAGGCACCTAGGGGCAATGCGAGGTTAAATCTTAGGTAAAAAATATTTTTTCACTAAAAGGTTTACCGACTTAAAAATCTATACATATAATACAATTCTGAGTCGAATCTGTGCATTACATATTTTTTGGAAAATCTTATTGAAATAGTCATTATTATCGATACAGAGTCCCAATCTATAGTTATTTGAATTTTTGTCTGTCTGTTCGTCTGTCTGTTACCGCATCACGGAAAAACCACTGGAGGGATTTTGATGAAATTTGGTATGGTGATATCTGGTTATCCGTGTCAACTTATAGGATACTTTTTACCGCAGGAAAATATCTCGTTGTTGAGAAAAAATACAAAAACTCCATTGTAAGAGTATACTATAGTATATGTAAAACCTAAGAATATGATGTTTGGTCATCTGAACGCGGGCGGAGCCGCGGGCAATGCTAGTTATATATAAATAGGCAAAGACAAAAAAGTTCAGTACCTTTTTCTCCTCTGTTTGTGAATCGTTTTTTTTGCTCAGTGCGTATTGAGGAGCTTTAATGTTATCAATAAAATAATAATTGGAAACTTTTATATAGATAGTTATATACTATTCAATAATGATTTTAGTTAATTAATACCGCTAGGTGTATATTAGTCATAATAAAAATATAAGTGATTTAAAGAAAACACCTTTAACAGTGAAACTGTTAGTAAAGTATTGTGAAAGGGAAAAGTGAAAATGAAATGAAAATAAGTTTAAAATTGATAAAATTAAAATGTAACATACACACAACATGAGTTTTACATTAATTATATATTACTAATGACTTTCTATAGCTAATTGTTATTTTTACAAATAATCACTTCGACCAATTATAAGTAGCTATTTATAATTAGCTTAAATTAAAAATGTATCTATACACGTAATACAATTTTAACTGTTTTTGGTCTGTCTGTCTGTCTGTCTGTCTGTCTGTCTGTCTGTCTGTCTGTCTGTCAGTCAGTCAGTCTGTCTGTCTGTCTGTCTGTCTGTCTGTCTGTCTGTCTGTCTGTCTGTCTGTCTGTCTGTCTGTCTGTCTGTCTGTCAGTCAGTCTGTCTGTCTGTCTGTCTGTCTGTCTGTCTGTCAGTCAGTCTGTCTGTCTGTCTGTCTGTCTGTCTGTCTGTCTGTCAGTCTGTCTGTCTGTCTGTCTGTCTGTCTGTCTGTCTGTCTGTCTGTCTGTCTGTCTGTCTGGAAACGCATCACAAGAAAACCATTGGACAGATTTCGACGGTATGATGATAGCTGGTTATCCGGGTCAGCATAAAAGATACTTTTTACTGTGGGAAAATATCTCATCTCTGAGAAATATATACTAAACGTTAAAACTTACATCAAACAAACATAAAAATTATGTAACTACACGTTAAATGAAAATTAAAATAAAACAAAGTAACAATATTTAAAAACGAAAGAGTAAAATAACATATCTTAGTCAAAATACTGGAGTTGATAATAATATGATAAATATGTTCATAAATTATGTTCAATCGAAACACGCAATCACCGCTCTTGTATACTTTAACTAAATAACAAAATGTAAGGGAAATGGAATACGAAATAATTTTTCTTTTATATTTCATAACGAGTCGAATTGAAGATAACGCTCCCGTGAGGATCTGATTACGTTTGTTGTTGAAATTCATATATTGTCGAATAACATTATTACAATTTTGCGACTTCAAAAAGTTAATATTCAATTTTTTTGTTATTATTGTATGACTCAGTATGGATATATACGTAATTATATGACGTAGTAGGTGATTTTCATGTTTTTTTTTCTTGTTTTGACTTCAAAAAGCAGTACGAGAGACTCAATTCATCGTATTTTTTGTGTTTTTCATAATATTTTTTTATACGTTATTTTTCAAATGTTCCATATAAATTACAAACAAAAATTCTATGGATGAAATAATTTATATGGTGTTTTGAAGTAACATCGACTTCAAATTAATTGTGAATGTTTAAAATTAATCATAATAAAATAAATATTCTTAACTTAGTTTACCGGAAGCATTTATGTTGAGAAACTAATTTACAAATATTGATCCGATTTTACTTCGCTCAAAGAAGTTTGCGTGCTTTTATTTTATTTAAAAGGTTAATAATATTCGCACAATATACACATACATTTGGGAATAAAACTTGTAACTACTTAATATTGAATAATGAATATAAAGATTAAATGATCATATAAATAACTAGTTCTTGCCCGCGGATTCACTCGCGTGATACGTGGGGTGGCGATCAAGGGTAGCTCATGTCTGATCCCAGGATCCTATTTCATTACTCAATTTTATCCAAATCTGTTCAGCGGTTTGAGGAAAAGGTTACAGACGGAGTTTCACATTTATAATATGGATTTTAATACAATTTTCTCCTATAAAACAAACTAATAAATATATATTTTTTTGTTACAGGTACACAATAAAACAAGTTAAACACAGTTTTTTCATCTGAGGGTAAATATTAACATTAAAATTTTCAACGCTTAGTTGAAAAATTATATATCTAATAATTTTATATATATATATATATATATATATATATATATATATATATATATATATATATATAAACGTTTTATGTATTTCCGAGTTCAGTTAAATCGCGTATATTTAAATATAAACATTTTCTTTTTCGTTCTTCCAGATTGAATTTAAAATCTATTTGTGAGATGAATATTTTTCAAATTTGAAATACGTTTTCGTATTATATATGAATAAATAAGCTACATAACGAAATTGTGATTGAAATTTCATAACACTGTATATTTCGACATGGAAATAATCAGCTGCTTATCAACTTAAAACAATAAATAATTTATATTTTAATTATTATAATTACTTAGCTTCGAATTAACGCGACACGTGCTATTTATGAGTGTTATTAAGTACGAAATATTCGCGTTCTTCCGTTTTTGAACTTTATCATACCGATTTTTATGGCATATTCATTTTACGACTTTTAGCTAAGCTTAAGCTCAAAATAAAATTTAGATGATTCAGCATGATTATAGTTATATTTAAAAATAGTAGTCATTGTAGTCTATCGAATATGGTAATTTTAGTTTTAGATAGAGTTTTTCTTTTGTCAACTAGATTTTTTTTAAAGTGGAAGTTTCTGTTGATTGTTTCATGTTGGTATACCAATATGTTGCGATCAGTGTGATGAAAACATCGTGTAGGTCAAGTCTGTATGATTTTACTTTCTCTATACTATCGCTATAATATGTCTCTCCGCTAGGCACGCTGTTGCGGGTTGTTAAATCCCATTAAATTCATTAATTAAAGTTTTGAATCAATCGTCACATCCATAATTTTTCAAAATTTTCAAAAGCTTAACTCTAAGGCTCACATTATAGTTCTTTGAGAATTGTACGAAGTTTCAAACTTCCGTAGTAGCCGTAGGACTTTTGTTTAGAAATATGTATGGTTTGTCAAAGTGTCTTCTAGATCATACAATTTCCTGACTTCTAAATACAATATAAAGCTTCACTAAAATTATAACTGTGATAATGTGTATTTTACTTACGGTTCTCTATCCGAAATGCGAATTAAATATATATTGGAGAATTCTTATCATCTTCTATCTAATAATAGTTCCGCTACAAAACCGTTCAATGTTTTCAAACTAATTCTACACGAAGATCGGTTCATAAAACTATTAACTTATAAAGCAGTCAAGTGGAATAAACTTAGTTAAAGAGTTACGGAAGAGACACGCCCACAGCCAAGAGCTTATCTTGGCAATATCGATTCATCAATTTATTTAGATATTATATATTATATTATATAATTATAGAGATATATTATATAGAAACTAATGTACACTAACTTACCGACATAAGTTTTTCTTTCACTGTAATTCAAACAGCGCCATCTATCGGCTCCAGATTTTGGATATTTTTAACGACGTACATATTAAATAAAACAATGTTTACGCGGTTTTTTTTTCATTTCTGATGTTTCGAAGGCTTTACGGCAAACATGGTAATGGAATAAATTGCTGTAATTTATTAGAAACGTCGGAAACCAAAAACCAAAATAAATCCTCGAAATAACCCGAAAAGATAATTTTATTTAAAATTTCAAATATTCACGTAAATCTAAAAATATATTACTAATATTGTAAATTAGAGTCTTTTTAGTCTGTCAATTGGCTAGTTTGTAAATAGCTTCAAAACAGTATTTCCTGCCTAGAAGAAACGTGTTTTTACGGGAATCGATGTCGTTTCATGTACAGTAGTTTCACAGCCTCACTTATTCAACTACGCCATAGCGATACAGCTTTAATTGTTTGTAACTTAATATTGATGATCTCAATGGTCATTCAAATATTTTCTTTCATGGAAAAACATAAAATTTGTATATTTTACGTGAATGGTCAAAGTTGAATGCAAATTACGTCGCTACCAGCTCTCATCGGACAGTTATAACGGGGAATAAGCAATCGTAAATCGGAAACTCGTTTCGATAGGCAGAGAGATTTGAATTTTTGCTCTGCTTAAATGCTTTATTGGATCTTTGTTTTATGAAAGTACTTATTAAAGGCTTTTGTTATTCTCATATAACATTGTTGTTGTCCCAACAATTATCGCGACTTGGAAATATTTGATTTTGTACCGATTTAAAAATTGAACTAATCAATTCGAGTGCACGTTTTTGTATGTATATGTTACGTGAAAACCTTGGAATATTTAACAAAAAAGGATTTGATATTTCATGTAGAGTTATAGGATACTTTTATCCTCATATCAAGCAATGAAACCTGCTACTGGCAATGGTTGAAAAAGATAAGTTGAACTAGAACCTCCACCCATCATCAGCTATAAACAATGATATTTTATACTTTCTTTGTATAACTTCTGATAGCACTTTAAAATGTAAGGAAGCTTTCAAAGAGCTTTAGGTTACTAACTTAGCTTAAATCATAGCTATAATAATAACGAGCCAAGCACTAATAAAATGAAAGCTGAACAAAAAAATATTTAACTTTTAGTTAAGAATAGGCAGTTGAAGCCCATGTAGAACAATATTTTCCCTATGAAACACCGTACACAGTATTCATGACCAAAATTTATATTAATTTAAATACTTTAAATGCAAGACGTATCTATTGGTGTTAGTACTTTATACAACTCATCAGAAATTCAGCGATCGTCGTGCCACTAATTCGAAGTGCAAACTGTATAGAATCGATCAAATATAAGCCAAATTTATCTTGGTGAGCCGTCTTTAAGAACATAATCTTATAAATCTTGCGCGCGCGTACTTGTAATAATAAAATTTAGTAAAGTTTTTAAGTTTGGGCTTAAAATTGTTTGTGTTTATTGAAATTTACTAATTATAAAATTTACGCCATATAATAAAAGATAATAATACTTTTTTTAGATTTACGCAAATATTTAACATTTTAAATAAAACTATATTTTCGGATTTTTTGCGGGTTTATTTTGACTTTTGGTTTCCGACGTTTCGACTATATTTATTATAATAATATAATTATATTATAATAATATAATTATATCGGGTTGAACATAACATATAAAAAAATGGATAAAAACCTCAACTAACTAACGTTAACTCTTCTTTAAAAATATTACGATTATAAGAGACACCTACAATATCACAGGTTTGCGCAAAGTACGTACACCACAATATTTATGTTCGAAGATCATTTCATTCACAGTCAAACTAGTATACTCGTATTTACTAAACTAAACTATTAAGCTTGCATAATCTATTAACGTTTTTTTAAAATTAAAAGAATTTTATCTGCTTTAAATATACATACATATAGCATTTTTTCGTATTAAATATTATTTTATTTGTCCTAAATAAAATAACATTTAATACGAATTATTATAATTAAAGTATCATAGAAATATCATTATATAACAAAAAATTAATATTATGTTAGATAATATATTTTATTCACTTTTATAATTAATTTTACGATTGACCAAAGTCGCGTCGATAACATTTTCTACAAAAATCTAGATCCAGGCAACCTAAACAAAATCTTTTTAAACTGCACACTTAATTTACTGCAAAATAAAGCCCAGCGGCATTTTTCATCTCGCTAGAACAAGATTCCATTAATTCAGCCATCCCAAGACCGGATTTCTTCATTTCCGAGGCACCCTAAACGATCCAGTTAATACACTTCTACAGCGAGCGTTTATATTTGTACTTTTCTATTTACAAACTGACAGTAGGGCGTTTGAAATCATTTGTTCAATAGTATATTTTGAAGATTGGTTTTTATATTAGGTCCTTGAGTCGAAACTGTACATTAAATATTTTTTCGAAAATATTATTGAAATATTCATTATTATCGATACAGAGGCCGAATCTATAGTATTTAGAGATTTTGTCTGTATGTCTGTCTCTCTGTCTGTAACCGCATCTCGGGAAAACCACAGACAGATCTTGTTGAAATTTGGTATGATAATAACCGGTTATCTGAGTCAACATGTAAGATACATTTTACTGCAGGAAAATATCTCATCTCTGAAAAATCTATAATACTAAACGTTAAAACGTAAGTAGGGACGAACCCGAGCGGAGTGAGGGCGAGTCGTTAGTCCATACTAAATAAGTTTTGGATTTTTTATTTGTACAAAAATTATACGATAATTTTTGAAGCCAATTTATTATGCCTCATTTATTTAGGTCAGTTTTATCAGTGAAATAACTGAAATATTGCCTAAAAATAAAATCCGCTGCGTCTTCCATACCTTTACTTAACTAAAGTGCTAGCACAAAATTACGTGTATCAATAAAATAACGTGAAGCAATATATTACGCTACTATCTTTTCTTCTACATAAAAGAATATTTCGTATTATGTAACACAAATATATATAACAGAAGCAAACTGGGTTTTACCAAATCAAACCGGATTCATCCGGAAAAATGCGACCCTAACCGGAATCCTTTCTAGCGTTCACCCTTTTATCTGCTTTTTTGAATGGCAAATTTCTTTAGTTATTAAGTCGTATTATATTGTCAATTTCAGTTTTTAGGATTATATTTAAAGTTCAGAAGTAACTATATGTAATGTCAAAGATTAAATATAAAGCTATATTATTTTAGACATATTTAGGAATATTAATTCCGTTATTAAATAGTTTATATTAAAATGTAGGTCATGCTTTTACTATCATGTGAAAATACTCTGGCATGATAATTTATATTTAAACTATTATATACGTTTTAACGTTTAGTGTAAATTTATCAGAGATGAGATATTTTCCTGCACTAAAAAGTATCCCGTTGTTGACCCGGATAACCAACTATCATCATAACAAATTTCATCAAAATCTGTCCAGTGGTTTTCTCGTGATGCGTTCTCAGACAGAAAGACAGACAAAAATTCTAAAATCTATATATATATTTAGCCTCCGTATATTAATGTCTATTTCGATAAGATCTTCCAAAAAATGTTTAATGTACAGACTCGACTTAGAATTTTATTATACATATGCATAGATATTGTAAACACTACAATTTCCTAACTTTATATATAAATGTGTATATGTTTTAAAATTGATTTGTTTCTTAGCCTTTTGGTAAGATACTAAAGTATACAAGTATTAATTATATCGATATTCGGAATGTTTATAGATTTTACTGCTTCATTTCAAAACCGTTTCGGCAGCGCTCCGATAAAATATGTCAAAGATCAGTTTTTTCTGACTTCGATTAAAGTTATTATGATTTCTTAGAATAAACACATTTTATTATAGAATAAGATATAGCTTTCTACTATTGAAAGAATTTTATTTATTTATTTATTTTATTTATTTATCATTGGGAAACATACAGCGTATAGTTAATAAGATTTAGTTAAACACTTCTAAACAAAAATCTTAAGCCAATAAAGTTTCCACTAAAAAACATAAACGAAGTGAACTTAAAATTAACAGGAATAAATCGAACAAAAAGCAAGAATACTAAACATTAACAAAATTTATGTTTTTTTTTAATAGGTGAGCGAATTTTTTGAACCCATTATTGAATAAGTCGATGTCATGATATTGCTTATTATACATATTGCAGGATCTTACAATAAATGAATTGTCACAATACATTGTTCTGGAGACAGCGGTGGAGAAAGTGGCCTGAGAACGAGTGCCATGTCATGCAATTAAATGTTATTTTATTTAATAGGTACGGAGAGTCAACTAAATTATTAATTATTTTGTAAAGAAAGAGCTTATCTCTTTGTTCTCTACGCTTTTCTAGGGATGTAGTATTACTAAAAGAAGCAGAACTAAATCTATTTTTTAATCTTTTTAAAAATTTATTTTGTATTTTTTCAATTAAGTCAATATATGTATTATATTGTGGATTTCAAGCTGTAGACGCGTATTCCAGAACCATTTCAGTAGTATCAAAGATTATTTATTTATTTTTATATATATGTAGTATTATATTACATTCAAACTTACAAACTTTACTTTATTGTATATTAAATATAAATTTTGTTGGTCATTAACACACAGCACCATCTAGTTTCATAGTATGCTATGACCCCTGTAATATGGATACCAGATAGTTGATACACTACACATACATAACTTTAAATACATACATATTATAAATATAAACATCCACGACTGGAGTACAAGCATTCGTACTCATCACACAAATGAATTCCCCCAGTGGAAATCGAACTCGCGCCCGCTGGCACAGCGTAGGTGACCCTACATTATTATACTATTATTTATTTGAGGCATAATAAAACTAATCATCAATAAATCATGCCATACCAACATCACGTCCAAAAATCCACGTTCCTAAGAAGCGACTTCAGCAACTAGATGAAACTATTGTACGATACAAAGAGGGTAGAACAAAAGAGTGTTCAGTAGGGCGCTTAATTAAGCGTTTTCAAAGCATACAGATAGAAAGGAAACGATTGCCTAGTATAATTGTACCTTGGAGTGCTGCCAGTGGTAGTTAAAATTTATGTTTGGTCTATGCTTATGTGTTTCAATTATCTTGTTTTCTAATACTGTGACAGTATTAGTATGATTACACTCTTTGGGTGATCAGTTAAGTTAACTATATATATTGTAAACTAGCATTGCCCGCGGCTCCGCCCGCGTTCAGGTGACCAAAAACCAAATTCTTAGATTTTACATATTAGTATACTCTTACATTGCAGTTTTTGTATTTTTTCTCAGAAATGAGATTCCCGCTGTAAAAAGTATCCTATATGTTGACCCGGATAACCAGCTATCACCATACCAAATTTCATTAAAATCCCTACAGTGGTTTTTCTGCGATGCGGTAACAGACAGACAGACAGACAGAAAGACAAACAGATAGACAGACAGACAAAAATTCTAAAAACTATAGATGCGGCCTCTGTATCGATAATAATGTCTATTTCAATAAGATTTTCCAAAAAATATTTAATGTACAGATTCGGCTTAGTTACAATTTTATTATATGTATAGATAATGCTTCGCCTTCGCTTCGCTTCAGTACTACACTCTTTAACTGCTAAATCCATACGTAGGTATATGATGAATGTGAAAGAAACTCTGTACGTTTTCACGTTTAAGCTCCTGAACTAATTTCGATATAGACAAGATATAAATTGTAGCCTGAGAACAAAAATAGGCTGGCTACTCTTGATCTCCGCCCACTTACCACTTCTCCCATAACGCGCGGAAGCCTTTCCTTTTTATAGAATAAAAATCCAATATTTTTTCGACCCAATCTATTTTTGATATCACAGACAGATACTTCATTTTTATTTCTAAGTATAGATTTTCCAAACGACAATTAAGAAAATCTAGATGTCAATGTCCATATAATAAATTACTATATCAATATCTAAGGAATTTATTAAATCAACTCAAAATAGCACGAAGAGATTTATTTAAAAATTTTAAGTTAGAATTTTTACATAATGTGACAACTGACAGCTATTACATAATGTTGTAATCAGACCAGTTGGTTCTGAGTTTCGTTTCGCCCCTATTGATGTTGGCAATCCTGAATCTAACCTAAATAGACTACTTTGAATTACCAACAAGTAAAGCCCACATGATATGCGATACAATTAACGTGCTATGCAAATATTATATATTAGGTACATTGTCGGCTAACTTATATATTATGTAGTAGTAGATGCGAGAGTATGGAAAAAAGGGGTTTTCGGTGTTCTGTAATGTATAAAGACTAAATATCTATACTAATATAATAAAGAGGCAGAGTTTGTTTGTTTGAACGCGCTAATCTCAGGAAACAATAGATCAAATGTCAACAAACAAAAACATTATTTTCAAATATAAATTCGATAATTTTAAACACTTTCTAAGAAGGCTTTCTAATAAGTCATCTTCAGTCCCATAGTTAATTACAACATATACGTTATATATAAATATTTATAAATATGTGTCTGTTTTTTAACGCCATCCACTGTTAGGCATGTGCCTCCCTTCAAAATGATGGGAACTGGTCATAGTCTACCACGCTGGTCAAGTGAGGCTTGGCAGACTACACATGCCTTTCAAGAACTTGCTAAGTTCCTCGCGATGTTTCTTTCACCCTAAAAAGTGGTAATTATGTTGAAAATGATTCGCACATGCAAAAATCAGAGTTGCGATACCCGGATTTGAACACGCTTCAATTGGTTTCCCAAGCAAGCACGTAACCACTGTGCTACCAATGATAATGCCAATATACAAGAGGTAGCATATGTCTGCCTTAATTTTGGCGATTTCCGATTAATTTTCATTTTCTTATAATTAATCATGAGGAATTTAATTAATAGACTAACGGTGTGAGGGAGAGGGGGGCACCCCCATGATCGGGTGCTTGATGACTAAGTGATTTTACTTAACAAATTAACGGCATCAATTAATTAGTATACTTTGCTGCTGTCATTTTCTTAATATCAAATATCAAACATCAAAATTTTCCCTTTCATTTGTTCAGCGTAATCAAATAACGCTACCGACTAACCCTCGATTTGCTCGTTTGCATGTGTAGATTTCTAGATGCCTAAAAGTAGCCTATGTGTTACTTTACGTCTATCGGTGTACTAAAATTCATCAAAATAAATCCAGCCGTTTTCAAGTGAAGGAATTACAAAAATACATACATAAAAACTTACATATATTTTATAATAGTAGTTCAATGACCAATAGTTTGGATTAAGTATTTTCAACATTTCCCTATAATTACACGAGGTAGTAGCATTTAAATAGTTCATTTACACTGTTGTTAGGCGATGGTGATAGAGTACCTATGCATGGCAATTGTTAAATTATACAATTTAAATTGATATACTAAAGCAATCACTTTTATAGAATTTAGGCAATACGATCGTGTTTTATAACAAACTATGTGTTAGTCCATGACTCTTTTATCCTAAACTATGTATTTTTTATATTCATTTAAGCAAAACCATATATCCATTGACGCATTTCTGAACCAAAATTTCCAACAGAAATAAATGATTCAACGTGACTATTACAAACGAAAAATGACATTGGCCTAACCTCTTGTGCTAAATCAGAATCGGTGATCTCAAAATGGAGATGGAAACCAGAACAGACAGCTGATAAAACCGAAGAGTGGAAGCTGCAGAGGAGGTCCAAGGGTTTCGGGCTTCAGACCTCGTCAGGAACATGGCCGGGCCGTCCTCAATCAGGGACGGCCTCGGCGTGGCCAAGTTTCGAAAAGTTCATCACAGAAGGCCTCTGCAAAGGTTGCGGAGGCGATTATAAATACAGTGGTGCGTTAAAAGTGAATATAAACAGTTCGGAGTATACGGGTTTTAAATACTTCTTTAATAGGCCGGGATATAGAGTTAAAGCCAGGTCGTGTGAGGACGCAAGGTTTATACACATCAATTTTTTGCTGCTAGCTGAGATGCGGTACTTCGAAACGGTGAGTTGTCCAGTTTTAAAATACAAATCGTTACTAATATTATAATAATTCCGACTGCTTATTTATTTCTTTATCCTTCTTTCTAGCGTTGTAGTTACGGGCTTATTTTATAGAAACAATTTCTGGGCAGAGTGCAAAAACTAGTATTTAATAACTGAACGGTAACCAAATATCTTGGTATAATTATTTTTCAAATAAATTTTTGTGTTTAAATTCTCTCTATATGGTTCTGTGTACCCAATATATTGTATAGAAAATAATATATAGTACGTTTATATTTAAATATGTATCATAGTACGGTAAAGGCTAACGTCTTGCAAAGTCGTAAACTCTGGACGCCTTAGGCCATTGTTATGGCTGCTCCAAGGTTTAATCTAGTTTATGCAGAAAATAGCTTAGAAAGATATTTTAATTCTTCAATACGAATATTAATATATTAGAATCAATATAAACTAATGTGTTAAAAATTACGGATATTTTTTTCTTAACACGTACACATATGCACTATTTATAATATATTTTTTATACATTTTGACATTTATTTCTTTAATATTTTTTTTTCATGGGGGTATACTCACGATAAAATAGTGAAGGCATTATTAATTCGACTTTGTCTTTTTAGATTATCAGTATGTATGAATCTGTTTGTATCATCTGCCATAAGGCAGATGATAAGCAAGTGTATGAAATAAAAAAGGTTTTTTGTTTTTTGCATTTTCTCAGAAGATTTACTATAGTAACATATATTTTTTTTCACCATCGGAAAGTAGAGGTTTCAACGAACAGAAAACATACCAACTTTTTGAAAAAAGCTGATATTTTGACGGGTGAATTTTCGATTGAAAATTAGGGTGCTTTTTCGATATTAATTCAAAATAAGGTGAAAAAATAAATATTTTTAATCAAATAAATTACAGCGTATTTGGGACATAAAAAGGTAAGTTTTCACCAAATTTCGTTAAAACAAAAACATTTTTGTAAAAGATAAAAATAAAAAACCAAAAACTTGGTTTTTTGAATTTTTCACATAAATTTTGAGGTTATGTGAAAAAAGTGTAAATACAAAAGTTTTAGATCTTTTTATTACCTACAACTTTGCCATTTGACTTTTTTCGATAGGACTTTTAGTTTTGCCGGAAATCGAGAAAAACACCCCCATCCCCTTCCCGACCTCAGATCGCCCGTAAATTATTTTTCCTTTCATTTTTATAATATACCCCTCCTTTTCTAACGGGTTGCATCCTACTATTATTTTTTTCACTTTTTATTATTTTTAAAGGCTTCTACCCTGGTCTATAATACTTTCTTAGATTTACGCGAGTATTTGACATTTTAAATAAAACTATCTTTTCGGATAAAACATTCCGCGATTCCGCGACAAAATCCGAAAAGATAGTTTTATTTAAAATAAGATTCGAATCAGTTACAATTTTATTATATGTATAGATTTAGTATATAAACTGTAAACTTCGTGGTCAAATAATCGAGGGTAAAGCCAAGCCAAATCAATCATTTGGACGATAATTTGACGAAAATTGCCAAAGCATTGGACGATATTATGTAATACAAATTGAATCTACGTTATTATTTCTGCCTAAGCAATATTAATATTTATATATTTGTAGGGAGATAATATCCCCGCATTCCCAAACAAACAAATCCGCTCGATGATTGACGATCTCGTCAGAACGATGCGCCTTATGAGTTTGTTTTTGATATTAATTTTAACTATGCAAATTAAATCTTTTTATTTTAACATAATAAAAATGTTCTTTACTTTCTTCTTTTCCCGACTTTGCTTCCAAAAAATGTCTTTATTTTATTTCTTTTAACAGTTAATGTGTATTTAGTTACTTAATAAGCTTTCACATTAATAATATTCATAATAATAGTTAATAATAAAAGTATTATCGCTAAGTGAGGGTGTATCGTACGTGTAAAACACATATAATAATTACTAGTTTTTGCCCGCGGCTTTGCTCGCATGGTAAGTGCGACGGGGATGAAAGGTAGGCTACGTCCGTCCCCAGGATGTAATCTATGTCCATGCCAAATTCTATCGAAATCAGTTTAAGCGTGAAAAGCTAAGTTTAAGCTCAGCTTATCATAAAATATTGAATCATTTTATTATTCTCTTTAAAGAACTTATTTAAATTTTACTTAGATGTTAGTCTACTTCAATTTTCTGTATTAAATTTTATCTAACAAAAGCACTAATAACTACGTCACAAGAGATATATTATATGTTAGAGGAATAAAAATTAATTAAATTTAGCAAAGGGTCGCAGATTCTATGTCCATTGGAGGTGAATATTTGTATTGCTGACATATGTATATTATTTATCACGGTCTGTGGTACGTCCATGTTTGCACGTGTGTTTAGGGACTCATTTTTTGAAGCGCGGGCGTTCTAACAAATATTATAAATGCGAAAATTTGTTTGTTTGTTTGTCCTCCTTTCACAAAGCAATGAATCAATGTTTTAAGGTTCTTGATACATGACCGATGTTGTTACATGAACAATGGCGTTGCTTTTCAACTACTTTGAATTTCCCACCTATATTTGCACTTTTTAATAATAATTGTTTAATCAAAAAGAAGTTAGTTTAAAAAAATATTATACAAAAAAATATTTCACCTTTATTTAATTCAAAAACAATTTCAACTAAAAATACCTTCATCTGAACTACATTTAGACATAGAAATGATAATATTTCAAGGAATCTTAACAGTAAAAGGTATATAAGTAGGATAAGGCTAATATTCATAATAAAACCATGCAATGATCCATAATTAATGGATACGTTATAATATATTGTTTTCATGAATCTCGACGCAATATCTCATTATTATTGGCAAGCTGGCGCGCCATCCATCTTAGCTGAGGGGTTCCTTAAGAAAGATTTATTATCCGCATTTACCTGGCCACTTTTATATTGAATATTAATATAGAATAACTTACGACCAGAGAACTGTAATCTTAATCAAGTATTTAAAACTAGTGACTTATATTCGCTTCGCTCGGGCACTCCCTAAGATATTTTGTTTTTAAAATGCGAAATTAGGTATATTAATATTATATACAGACAGCGCCACTTTTTGTTAAATTTATAGTAGATAATATGTTACGTCAGCTCATAGTATATCTGTGTCCTAAGTTTTATCAAAATCCGTTCAGCCATTTAAACCTGAAGGAGTAAGAAACATACACTCAAATACAAACCTTCGCATTCATAATGGCAGTTTAATTAAAAATAATTTAAATATATTTTATGATACTCGCTGTTATAATAAAACTGAAAAAATATGGTTTTTTCATGGATTATTATATCTTTACAAATATACTTTCCGTACGCGAAGTTTGAGTTTGTTATTAAATATATTGTATACTAGTTTTATTTACATAATATACACTAGTTCAAATAATTTCCGCATAACGTGTATTTTGTTAGGGCCTGAGTTAAGTGAGGGTGTATCGCTAGATTCATTTATTGCACTGTACGTGAAAAGGGTGAACAGGATATCAATATCTTTGGTAAATATCCGCCATATTTAGGATAATGCGTATTATATTCCAACAGAGACCAAATACCCCAGTCTTATCACAGATACACCATATTTTGACATTCGACAAGAATCGAACCTGTGTTCCACAAACTATAATCAAGAAAAAATCTTGTTTATCTGAAAGTTTAAAAGTTTCAATTTTACTGCAGCGTTATTAATCTGTAGACTCAGGTGTTTCTTAGGACAATGTAAAATAGAAATTCGCCGGCTTTCCAGTACAGTGCGTTAATTGTCTAAACTTCATGATAATAAAGTATGTCTCATATCATTTGTTAAGTGTGGGTAGGTGCTGCTTGTAACAACTATATATCGACCTTTGGAATGTCAAAATCTTAGTCTCTCCCGTGACCATGATTGCTGTAAAGCATTCGAAACGTCGGGAACCAACAATCAAAATAAATCCGCGAAATAATCCGAAAAGATAGTTTTATTTAAAATGTAAAATATTCGACATACAAAAGACTTTCCAAGATATACACTTAGATGTAAAGATGTCTATGATATGTTAGTACTTTTATTAAAAAAAGTATTTTTAGATTAGATCAGGTCAGTAGTTTCAGAGATTATTATATATTATATATGCTCACAAAATTTTCCCATATAATATTGGGGTAGATAAATAGATAAAGGTTCACCTAGAAGATTTTCAAAGCTATCAAGTAACATACGCAGAAAATCAAAATAAGGAAAAAAAAAACAGTGATATACATATGAAATTCACTTATTTAGTCGAAAGAGAAATTTGGTGCTTATAATATTACATACATATGTATATTATATCTATATAAAAATTATGAAAATTCATTGCTTTATGGAGAAGAAACAAACTTTTTATTTAGAACATTAGTGAGGATATAAATTGGAATGTCTATCTGTTCATTAGTCTATGAGGCGCAGGTGTACGCAAAGCTTGCAGGTATCGTTAAATTGATACTACCCCGGCTTAAGCACTAGCGGTTGCAGTTTACAGAGACTTTAGACTTGTCAGTTTGTATTCTGAATTGTTTTGAAGTAACATTTATATCCTGTAAATGGAGTTTACAGGATTATCCTTATCTGTACAAGATAATCACGCCAAGATTATATATACGAAACTTTGTATGTGGGTATGTCTGTTAGCTCTTAAGGCTGAAACGCCTGAACGGATTTGGATGAAATTCTATAAACAGATAGATTAAAACTTGGAGTAGCACATAGGCAACTGTTTGTAACAAAATTTGACAATAAGTGGCACTATCTGATTCTGTACATAATATTATAACAGCAAAAGGTAGTTAATTACTCGTATACTTGAGCGATGGGACGTAAGTCGCTAGTATATTATATTAACTAATATAATATTATTTTTAGTATCGTTACTTCTATTATTATTAAAGGCTTGATTCAGCCCTAAAACATTCGAAAAAATAGGGTATTTAATGTAGAATTTTAAATCAACAAATTAAATTAAGATCGTTTCATCCGTTTGGGCCCTACGGTGCTACAGACAGACACGATACACTCATAACACCCCACTCTTTTGCGTCGGGGGCTTTAAAATGGATATCCTCGCTAATATGTATGCGAAATATTATAGTATGATTTTAGTTTATTCATTGTTTTTTTACATATAAAAACTACTTTTGATAGCCATAAACAAAAATTTCTCGAATAGGAACAATGATGATAACTTAGTTTATAAAAAGTCATAAAGTTAGTACTGTACATATACTGCCTAAAAATATTCCATTATATCAGAAAACAAACGCTTTTTAGTAAATGTAAATATCTATAATATTAAATTTGTATGAAAAATGCAAAACGATATAGAAACGTCTGTTACAGTTATTTGAGTTTTGTAACTGTTATTAGTTTCCGCGAGCTGTTTACTTTGAGAAATTTGTAGGAAGTGCATGCATACATGCCTTTTGCTACTAAAGTTAGTTGTTTGGGTGGTATTTTACGTTTTCAAAGTATTTAAACATGAACGAATTAACCACTGGACTAGACATATAAGCGGACGTACCTTTATCGGTCTTCTCAGTAACCAAGAGATTTTAGGCTTGGTCGTTTGTTTTTTGCGTCAGTCTCAAGCACTTATTTGTCAACAAAACATCTCCCAAAAATGACTAAATGTTCTGTTAAATGATGTAAAAACTATAACGGCGAAAGCAGCAGTATTTCTTTTCACTTGTAAATACATTATTTTATTACATTTATTGTTATTTATCACACAATTTAATTAAATGTAAAATAAAATGTCATATTATCCAACTATGTTAAATATAGTCGATATTTCTATGTATTGTTGACATCTGACAACCATCATAAAATCCCTGGATTATACCATTCAGAACAAATGACTAAACTGTCGAGTGAGTCCATTTGACATCGACTAGTGCTTGACAATGTCGAAAAATATATCGATATTTGACGAAATTACTAAACGAATTGTGTTATTTGTACAGTACAATAACATAAAATACTTTTACCACAGTATCCTACAATCTGATGACAATAAATTTATAAAAATATTTTCTAAATCAAAAAAAAATATAAATGCAAAAATTATAATTAGTATGTGTACTTAATTTTTTATTTTATTTTATTCCACATTTATATACTTTGGAATATTATTCCATTGTAATAATAATAAAGATCATTTTATTTCAACACATAAATCACACAAAATCAAACAATAATGTTTTAGCACTAAACTTCTGGGTTGGCGATTTGTAATAAAACACTTTACCACTTGCACTGATTATTTTACTTTCACGATCCAACACTCACTTTAATTTGCAATCTCTTTTTCTTTTTCCTAATTTCACAAATGTTTATTAAGAACTGAGCAATAGTAGGACAGTGTCACATTTTTATAACTACCCGAGACAATCAATTACCAATTAAAATAGTTCAATAACAGAATCAACAAAATCACTTTATTTAATTAAATTAGCTTAATATATTTTTTAATCTTTACAAAATAATATTTATTATATATTAATGGAAAATATACCCGATATTCAATTGTTCATTAACATTATTATAGGCCAACAGAATGTTGCCATCAATGCCATCGTATTTATATAAATCAAATTAAAAAATAATTATTATTTGACACATTATTGTTGCCTCTTTAATTCATTTATTTTAATTTATTAAAATTAAAAGAAGAAGAATAAATTAAAAGATGTAAAATATGATGACTATGCTAACCAATGTCTAAAATGTCATTCATTGGTTCATCGATATATGTATTTTATCGATTACGTTCAAGCACTAGAAATATTGTATTGTGTATCAGTGTTTATAATAATGTAATAAAATCTTTGTGTGCGTTATGCGTCACTTGGTTGAACTAGTTTTCATACATTTGTATTTTATGTCAGGTCCAGTCTCTAATTCGTTCATGTATTTAAATATTAGCGACTTATCTTTACTTCGTCGATAGACCCATCGGGCAGATGATCTTATACTACAGCTGTTTCGCACATATAATGAAATGCCTCGCAAAAATATGTTATTGATCTTAATTTGAATCTTAGTTGATACTCACGTTGGTTAACTACGTTATTATTATAGTGCCATATCGTAAGCAAATATTGCTTTTAAAAAGAGCAAAAAATGGCCAATTCAACAAACATAATGTACGTACGAGATATAGTATCTAGTAACAACAATAGGAGGACTATATTGGGGAATATATCCATTTACAACGATGTGATTCAACATGTATATTTTACAGTAACACTACAACTAAAGTAATAATCAAGCTTAACACAGTAAAGAATAATGTAACTACAAATTATAACTTTTTCATTAAAAAAAATTTGCAAATTTAATTAGTAGTGAGTCATTAAAATCTATACTTTCTTTTAGCGAATATATCTCGTAAAACACACATTTTCTATCCGAATTGAGTAACATCTCATTTTTTACATCGGTTAAAATATTGAAAAACTTAATAAAACCCAACCTTAAACTTCATAAAGTTGGTGCTTTATGCGGAAAAAATTTAATCTACGAAACATTTTTGAGACTATATTTTAATAACGCCTCTAGGAGCATCACGTTCCTCGCAGAAGGCATTCGTCGTAAAATTAACTAAAATATATTTTCAAATTTATTAAATACTAGCGACTTAGTGGTGGACTATGGCCTGATTCCCCTCGTACTGAAGGGAGGCCCGTGCCCAGCAGTGGGACGCTAAAAAGGGCTGAATACAATACAAATAATAGATATCTTTATCTATTTAGCCCTTTACTGTAATATATTCAGCCCTTTTTAAGGTCCCACTGCTGGGAGTGGGTCCCATTCAATACGACGAGGATCGTGCCATAGTCCATCACGCTGGCTAAGTGCGGGTGACGGAAAATAATAATAATGTATATAATAGACTAAAGTACAACAGAATTATAAATTCACGCCCAACCTGACATAAGCCACCATCGAGATTCGGGTATTTGTCAGCGTGAGACGAATCGCTAATGAACCATATTACCCATTTCAACTGGACACCGTACAAAATGGTGGATGTCGACGGAATCACGAACGCAACTGTCACATTTGTCATTTTTCGCACAATTTAATATGGGTCTGAAACGCACGTGCTTAGATTAAATAATAGGATTCTTTATATTCATAGTTATAGGTATTATTTATTTGACTAGAATACGAATATGAGTTTGTAAAATATTTGTAATTATTTGGGATTGCGCTTTTCTTTTACTAAGTAAGTACTGCCTTTAAAAAAACTGACGATACATTTGGCTCAGTTTGTAGTGACACTACTTGCTGTGCCAGCGGTCGTGGGTTCTAGTCCCGCTGGGGGCGTTCATTTGTTTGATGTGCACGAATGTGCAAACTGAGCTAAATGTGTCGTCAGAATATATGTAAACATTTCCTAAACTCTACAAAAATCTGTTTATCGAATTCTCGAATAGCCTGTTCATGAAAAGTAATATACATATTGATAATCTGTAATAAAATTATAGAGAAAGCAAAGAGTATAAACAGTCAAATAGTAACAAATTAACCAAAAACAACATCTAAATCGGTAGCAAAAAAAATCTTTAAGTGAATAAATCAAGTTGCAAACGACTGAAAACCGGATCAGTGCGGTAATCCCTACCCTGGTAACCAGTTGTAACAGGATTTAACTGGATATAACCGGTCCGGGCACCTGCGATAACGACCTGGTTAGGGTGGCCAATAGGGTTGACACACATAAAGATAATTAGAGTACAGTAATTATTAGAGCATGATTTCTATGTTATTTTCAAGCATAGATATTTTTTTAAAGACATTTAATTTCATGTAAATAATTCAATAAATTAAAGGTATAAATTAAAGTATTTCTTGTAATAATAAGATTTGGTAACCCTAGTCATACGATATGGCCACAAAATGTCAAAGTCAAAATAGCTGAGAGAGCTCAAACTAGACTTTTTAGGATTTCTTATTGGACGCTAAATCCCACAAACGAACTTTTCAACTCAGATTACGTTTTTCGTAGCGAATCTTTTTGAGTCTACGGTGGAAATTGTTTTATAACTTAATTTTACCAGGAAATAGAAAAAAAATGAGTTGCACTTTTTAGTTACATTTTGATGAAAATATGTTTCAATAGACTTTTGCTGAAATGTAGTTTATCTACGTCCCTATAGACATATATACATATAACATATATATAACTATACTATACCTACTTAATTTCATAATAATCGTTGTCACAAAATTTTTGTGTTTTCTACATAGAAATCAGATTGTTTTTATATCGTATGTACCTATATAAGCGTTAACATTGTAACTTTTTTTAATCTCGAAAATGCAGACGTATTTTGAAATCTCAGTTGCGACAGTATTAGGTTTTCGAAGCTATGTCCTTAAAATGGCTTTCATTTCTGCGTGAAAATTAAGATTGATATAGAGTATCTACTTGTAAAGAAAGCAAGATAAGAAATTAATAATTATATATTTGTAATCCACTCAAATATGAATTTTTAGATTGTGGTGCTGTTATTAATAATATTAACTAAAAGTTACCTTATAAATAAAAAAACCGCGTTAAGACGCACCCGAGCAAAGCAAAAATATGGCGCTAGTAAAATAACCACTCAAGTTACATTCGAACGACAATAATTTCATTCTTTTGTTGCGATTTTTTTTAGGTATATTATACAAAAGTCACATTCAACGTGAGCTTAAAAATGATTTAAATAAAATATCTAGGTAATATTATGAAAGATGTGAAAGTTTAGATGGATGTTTGGATGTTTGTTGGTCAATCACGCCAGAACGGCAAAACGGATTTGGATAAAAGGCACAGAGATAGATTAGAGTCTAAATAGGACGTTTTTATCTCGGAAAAATGTACAGTCCCCGTGGGATAGATTTGTTTGTTTTGTCATAAGTTTCGGGGAACGTCAAAACGCCATATTTAGGGGAAATAATGAAAATATCAGCCCTCTCCAAACCGGTATTATGATCGATTCAATCCTATAGCAGAAAGTAATTTTTAGTCCCTTTCTATACAATACAAATATTATTTTTTGTACAACGTCTTTTTACTAAGTTTTACTGTACTACATACGCAAAGTAGTTTTTTTATTAAAGATATAAATCTATATGTAAATAGGCAAAGACAAAAGAGTTCAGTATCTTTTACTCCTCTGTTTGTGCAACCGATTTTCTTTTTTTTAGTAGCAATTGACAAACTTTAATATTATCAATAAAAAGATTATAGTATAATTGTTGTTTTTTATATAGATGGGTAAATACTATTCATATAATGATGTATATTTTCCTCAAATTTTCTACAATGTTTATGGTCGACTCTCTACTACCGGGCGAACTTATATATGTATACACAAATTACTTATTAAATATTGCCATAAACAAAAAGGATATTTTTAATATAGATAATAAATACACTATAATCTATAGTCTATATTTTCCGATTTCCTGGTAACCCTAATATGACCGCAGGCGAGTTAGTTTGCTAACTTGCTCATTCGTTCCCCGATAGCAACTATCTTGGTTCGCAGTAAGAATTTATGTACCTCGCGATTTGCTTTTCAATCCGTTTGAGCGAGTTGAAATTTATTGGCCTTCCGTTAAGTAAATGGTCGGGAAAATATAACATTAATCAATATAGTGTTCATTGAAAAAAAACTGTACCAAATTCGCAATATTAGGTATATACTGCTGTTTCTATTTAGTTCTGTTTACAACGTTGGTGGTCGTAGATTTGATATGATGTACTCATTTTTTTTTGAGGCAGTGGTAACGCGCTCGCTTGGGAAACCGAGTGAAACGGTTTCAAATCCCGGGTCTCGCGCCTCTGATATTTTCATGTGTGAATCATTTCCAACTCGATTACCGCTGGTCTTACGATGAAGGTAAACATCGTGAGGAAACCTGCATGTCTGAGAGAACCTAGCAAGTTTTTGAAAGACACGTGAATATTACCAACCAGCACTTGGCCAGCGTGGTGGACTATGGCCTGATCCCCCTCGTATTTAAGGGAAAACCGTGCCTAGCTGGCTGAATACCTTCTCGTTTTGAACTAAACTTCTTTTGTTCGTAATATAAAAATAGTATAGTCTAATATTACCTATAAATAAAATAAATAAATATGTTGGTACCTTAACACACAGCACCATCTAGTTCCATGGTAAGCTACTAGGCCTGTGTTATGGATACCAGATAGTTGATACACTACACATATATAACTTTAAATACATACATATTATAAATATAAGCACCCATGACTGAAGTACATGTCTTGCTCATCACACAAATGAATGCCCCCAGCGGGACTCGAACCCGCGACCGCTGGCACAGCAAGTAGGGTCACTACAAACTAAGCCAAACGTGTCGTCGAACCTATATTTCATTATATTATTTTATGTCGAGTAATGTGAAGCAAAAACTAAAGCAAAGCAAGAGGGCATCACAAGTATACAGTAGAATATAATGGAATATTTTACCAAAAATAAGATGACTTCAATTATAAATATTCAAATTGAAAACGAAAATCGTTTGCGAGATCACAATACTATTTAGATTAAGCGGATTCAATTTATTTTTTAGCGGTTTCATTGATATCTATGTTCTTTCTATAGACAAAAGGTATGCGAGTCTGTAATTTAATGAAGAAAATATTTTATAAGGCTCTTTTCGGCTATAAAAACAAAAAAAACTATAAATATATGAAATATTTAATACCAGCGACTTATCCTCGCTTCGCTCAGTTAATCCCTGGGTACGTTTTAACGGTTAGTATGGATATTCCATGAGAACTGTATATTTTTCTGGAATAAAAAGTATGTGTATCAATGTGCTATTCCAGACTATAATCTATCTTTGTGCCAAATTACATCCAGATTTGTTTAGCCGTTAACTTTCGCATTAATAATATTTATGGGGTTGAAATTAACAAAAAAATAAAAACCGACTTCAAAAAAAGCACTAAAAAGTAAAAAATAACTGATTGGTAGTTTTCATTTACTATACATACCTAATCAGATATTTTCGAAGTCGGTGAAAACCCATACAAAGCAAAGCACACCGACTTCGAAAATATTTGATTAGGTATGTATTTAATTAGGTAGATTTTAATTACTTAGTCAAAGCTCACCGCAAAGCACAACCTTTATTTGTGTATTTCATATTCAAGCTCTCTAGCTTGAATATGAAATACTGACATAAAGGATTTTGCCATGTATTCTAAAAGATACCTTTAACATGAAAAATACACTATTTTAGATTTACGCGAATACTTGACATATCAAATAAAATGAACTAAAACAGAGACTTTTAAGATGTTAAAAATCTTAAGTCTGGCCATTGTAAAGCATTCGAATAATCGGTTATAAATATAAATCAAAATAAAATCACGAAAAAATCCGATAAAACAGCATAATTTAAAATAAAAAAAAAACGAATATTTGCTGAATTACCACAACATTTTTCATAATCAACTAAAATGCTTAGTACTTTGATAAACAAAATTTATTCTTGACCACGTTTTAACTATAATTTTGCGCTACGTATATATATTTGAATTAAACCAAGTAAAGACGGTTAAATTCGTACGTGAGTATTTCTCTATTGAACGTTTCAGAGCGTTGCTCTTGAATATTAACATAATAACAGTGCAAAATTCAATTCCAATATGTGTTTTGTACTGCCGTTATCTTACTCATCAATAGTTTTATATGTTTGTTTGTTTGTTTGTTTGTTTGTTTGTTTGTTTGTTTGTTTGTTTGTTTGTTTGTTTGTTTATTTATTTGATTATTTATTTGATTTTTATGAAACTACAAAATGAAAATAAAAAGATATTATGTATGTATAAAAAGAAGCTCATCCGTACGGTCCATATGGCGTATACTATCCTTATACAAAAATCCGAAAAAAAAACAAGTTACTGCATAAATATGAATTTTACAGATATTTTATTAAAACATTGCAATACAATTGTTATTCAATAATATACACAGCGTTTTAGAACACAATCGATGTACTGGAAATCTCTCATAATATGGTAATTACATTTGTATGTTGCCAACATGAACGAATTAGAGACTGGACCTGACATAAAATACAAATGTATGAAAACTAGTTCAACCAAGTGACGCATAACGCACACAAAGATTTTATTACATTATTATAAACACTACTACACAATACAATATTTCTAGTGCTTGAACGTAATCGATAAAATACATATATCGATGAACCAATGAATAACATTTTAGATATTGGTTAGCAATAGTCATCATATTTTACATCTTTTAATTTATTCTTCTTCTTTTAATTTTAATAAATTAAAATAAATGAATTAAAGAGGCAATAATAATGTGTCAAATAATAATTATTTTTTAATTTGATTTATATAAATACGATGGCATTGATGGCAACATTCTGCTGGCCTGTAATAATGTTAATGAACAAATGAATATCGGGTATATATTCCATTAATATATAATAAATATTATTTTGTAAAGATTAAAAAATATATTAAGCTAATTTAATTAAATAAAGTGATTTTGTTGATTCTGTTATTGAACTATTTTAATTGGCAATTGATTGTCTCGGGTAGTTATAAAAATGTGACACTGTCCTACTATTGCTCAGTTCTTAATAAACATTTGTGAAATTAGGAAAAAGCAAAAGAGATTGCAAATTAAAGTGAGTGTTGGATCGTGAAAGTAAAATAATTAGTGCAAGTGGTAAAGTGTTTTATTACAAATCGCCAACCTAGAAGTTTAGTGCTAAAACATTATTGTTTGATTTTGTGTAATTTATGTGTTGAATTAAAATGATCTTTATTATTATTACAATGGAATAATATTCCAAAGTATATAAATGTGGAATAAAATAAAATAAAAAATTAAGTACAATATTTTTATTTGATTTAGAAAATATTTTTATAAATTTATTGTCATCAGATTGTAGGATACTGTGGTAAAAGTATTTTATGTTATTGTACTGTACAAATAACACAATTCGTTTAGTAATTTCGTCAAATATCGATATATTTTTCGACATTGTCAAGCACTAGTCGATGTCAAATGGACTCACTCGACAGTTTAGTAATTTGTTCTGAATGGTATAATCCAGGGATTTTATGATGGTTGTCAGATGTCAACAATACATAGAAATATCGACTATATTTAACATAGTTGGATAATATGACATTTTATTTTACATTTAATTAAATTGTGTGATAAATAACAATAAATGTAATAAAATAATGTATTTACAAGTGAAAAGAAATACTGCTGCTTCCGCCGTTATAGTTTTTACATCATTTAACAGAACATTTAGTCATTTATGGGAGATGTTTTGTTGACAAATAAGTGCTTGAGACTAACGCAAAAAACAAACTACCAAGCCTAAAATCTCCTGGTCACTGAGAAGACCGATAAAGGTACGTCCGCTTTTATGTCTAGTCCAGTGGTTAATTCGTTCATGGTTGCCAATTATAAAGAGGTGAAGGTATATATATTATTAATTTGAACAAATATAATATAGCTTGCATTTATTTGGAAAAATTGATATTTTTTATCTATATCTATCGATAACGTATGATAGTTTATAGTGACCTCGTAGACAATTTGATTTCTAAGATTGATGTAGAAACACAAAGAAACTAATATATTTGCGAATCACATATTCTGACCACGTGATATAACGCTTAGATATGCATAAATGTACGTTCAATTTTCTTTTGTAGAATGGCACTTAGTCTAATTTGGATAAAATTTAGTGAACAGATAAAATATGACCTTTTTTTTTTAACGTTAGGAAATGCATTTACGCACGAGGTGTGGGACTCACCGGCGAAGCCAGTACTACCCACTAAAACCCAACAAAGCCTTCCACCGTCTTAATGGGGCGTCGCAGGATCGCTCACGCATTCAACTACGACGCCCCGACGGCAGGTCTGCCGAAGCAGACCACCACAACCATGGGATTGCTCCAAGGTCCACTCTACTATCAGAGAAGTACCAGGAGCAACCCGCATGGTACACCGCCCATCGAAGAGGGCCACCTCTCACCACCCACCGAAGTGGGCCACCTCCCTGTGCGTTTCTTGGCTTCGCGCCCGGTTGGGTTGCCGGGTACTACTGAGCCCCCCCACCACGACAAGGTGAACGCACGTTGGGGGGGAAGATAAAATATGACCTGGAGTAAGACATGCTAATAGGTAACTAGAGTCACTAACTGAATACAACAGATGTAATATTCATATAATTAAGATCTAATTACAGACGTATATCTGTATTTTTATTATTTTAATATTATAAATGTGAAAGTTTGTGAGTATGTATGGATGTTTGTTACTCTTTCACGCCAGAACGGCTGAACGGATTTGGATGAAATTTGGCACAGAGATAGATTATAGCCTGGAATAACACATAGGCATATACATTTTTATCCCGGAAAAAATACGGTTCCCGTGGGATAGGTTTATTTTTGTTTTGCTAGAGGCGAACCCGAGCGAAACGAGGGTGTAAGTACTAAATCAATAATATTTAATTTACGTATATAAAATGCTTTTTCTCCATGAAAATTAAACGTTTAGTTACATTGTTTTAGCAATTATCACTCCTAATTATTAAAGTAATTTCACACTTTGCGCTCATTAATCTTACTCCATGTCAATCTTAGCGAGAACAACTTAATCTTATAAATTTATTCTTCCTAGGTTTATATCTAATGAAATGGTTTGTATAGGAGGGATGTGATAATTTAACGTGTTTGCTTCTTTGCCAATTTTTTGCGTAGATTTGGATATGACTGTTTGATTATTTTGTATACGTATAACAAAAATTATAACATTTTACATGGTTTAGTAAAAAAACAGTTAATCCTTAAAGATTTTAAACGTGATTATATAGTTGTTGATTATCCAAAGTAGGATCGGTCGCGGATCGCATGTAGAGATAAAAGAAAAAACATATTGTATTATTCCACTGCCAAAATCGATCCTACGACCTCTGAATAAAAATACGGGCTATTGAGCATGATCTGAAATGTTCCAATATAACATTAAACGATGCCGATACGACACGGAATGAACGACGTGACAAAATCTAAATAAGCTCATCAAAAACATCCCTTAAAGCATGTTACCACCCTCAACCAACAGATTCATCACAAATTACCAGATATATTAATATTCATAGAGTAGGGTGGAAGACGTTTAATTAATTTCGTTAAAGCCAAACCACGTTATGTTATCTTTATAAGATACTAGCAGAAACCGCGGCTTCGCTCGCGCTAAAACTACAAAAAAAAATATGATGAATTTCGAAAAAAAAATCTAAGAAAGTATTATGTAAACACGTACTTATTTAATTTTATTGAAGAGCATTAATACCAAGTTTCAAGTAATTCTGATCATAAATATTTTTTCGGATTGTATTTATAACGTGTTTTCCCGTGGGAATTAGATAATGTGCCGCGATAAAGAAAATCACGCCAATCCGTCACTCCGTTTCGACGTGAAAGAAAGACAAACAAACAAACATTTCACATTTATAATATTAGTATCGACTAGCGACTCACCCTCGCTTCGTTCGGGTTCGTCCCTAGGCTGCTACCCCTTACAAACTTTCACCCCCATTTTCTCCCCCTTAAGCGTTGATTTCCGTGATAAAAACTATCCTACGTCCTTCCCAGGGTCTCAAACTATCTTCTTACCAAATTTCATCTATACCGGTTCAGTAGTTTCGGAGCCTGTTCGATAAAAACAAAAAACATTTTTTTTCTCTTTCTAATATTAGATAGGTCCTTGGTGTAGCATATTATAGTCAGCTGATTCTGTAAATACATCATAGTGTACACTCGGAAATTAGGTAGAATTCCTTGTATCAGAATAGGCTGTTTTGAAGAAAGTAGTTTATATAAGATGGCCCAAGTAAGAAATACCTTCTAGCTTTTCTTTTAGAAGTTTAACAATCTGTATAAAAATACTAAAAATATATTCTGTATGATTTTTGTAATTTCTATTTTCGATTATTATTCGATTTTCAACCGACTTCAAAAAGGAGGAGGTTCCCAATTCGACTGTATGTTTTTTTTTTATGTTTGTTACCTCAGAACTCCGTCATTTATTAGCCGATTTGGACAATTTTTGTTTTGTTTGAAAGGGTATACTTCCAGATTGGTCCCATTTAAATTTAAAAAAAAATACCACCCCTAAGGGTGGAAAAACAACTAATGATGAATTTATCTTTTAATATAAAAATATATTATAATAGTATAATAGCGACCCACTACTGGGTCTGGGACTCCCTTCAATGCTAGGATCATCAGGTCATAGTCCACCAAAAGGGGAGTTGGCAAGCTTCATATGTCTTTCGGAAATTTATTTCTCTTGGATGTGCAAGTTTCCTCAATTTTTTTCTTTAAATGTATAAGTAAGCGTTAATCATGTTGGAAATGAAATTTGGGCTTTACAGTCTTCATCGCTAAAGAAACATATAATAATACCAAAAAAATATTTTTCATTTAAAAATAATGCCTTAAAAGCGCACCTTTGCATTTACAATGAAGTAGTAATATTGATATAATAATTAAAATTAATTCGCAATACAAACATCAACATTCAAATTGAAAAATCAAAGTGTTAAATGGACGTATCTTACAAAATCATAACAACATTTCGCAGCTTATTGATTCCAATTACGCAACCGTTTACATCGGATTGAAAATCATTCGCGAATTCGCGAAAAACGGCCATTTCGGTGTGAATTTTAATACAATAGCGAAGAATTAATTAAAGACCTACAATTGGTACAACGTGATCGGATTCAAAGCGTTGTATATGGGATGAAAACCTTATGTATATATAGCTAATTGCCTCAGTGGTGTAGTAGCTAGCATGTACGGCTGTACATCCGGAGGGTATTGGGTTCAAGTCCCGGGTAGGGCCAAGTTTAGTTATTGAGTCTTTCTGTATAGTAAGCCTCAGTAACAGCCCGGAGTTGGGAAGTTGGCGGTGTTTTACCCTCATGCCTAGAAGAGCATGTAAAGATGACTAGTCTCAATAAGGTTGGCCGCCGTGGCCAAATCGGTCAGGAGAACTTATATATACATTATATTATGTACATATAATGCACACGGCTCTCCTTTTTATATTGTACAGGTGGCTTATGGGCAATTAGCTTTCTGCTTCCCATGAGAAATATATTTGACTAATATTTTTACGAGGATTTAGAGATTGGAAATCGAAGCGGCTTCCATGCACTATAAATGTTTTAATCTATGCTAATATTCTAAAGAGGCTGAGTTTGTTTGTTTGAACGCGCTAATCTTAGGAACTAATAATCCGATTTGAATAATTCTTTTTGCATTAGATAGCCCGTTTTTTTGAGGAAGGCTATGTATCATATAATATATAGTCTATCTATTCCATACTAACCGTTACGTTTTTATCAAACAAAATTCACTTTGTCACCTCTTCAACTAATTATGACTTACTATCGCACTTTTTATACACTCGACACATAACGGCAATGTGTGTCACATAGTTTTTAATGCACAAACAAAAAACTTGCTAGCTATCGAAAATTCTAAAATGTCCTAGGAATGTCAATTCTCACTCACGTCAATTTAACATTAACTATTTCTGCAATAAGAAATTTTAAAAATTTTTGCTCAAATTCATGAATTTACCACCATTTCCGGTAAAAATCTATTAAGTTCAAGGAACTTGATTTTTCTGCTAAAATCATAAATATTACTATAATATTTCTATAAAAGTAACATAGCTTAAAGACAATCACATGACATTTATAAATTTGACCTATTTAATCATATTTCATTACGACATCAAAGTTTTGGAAGTAAAGAAATAAACTCCAAAACAATGATCCAAGTATGAAACTCGTAACAAACAAGCGAATTTTGTAGGCCGAAGTATTTTCCGAATGTAAGTAAAGTGAAGAGTTTGAGTTTGCCTCAGGCTGGGATTAACGCTAAAAGTGCTGCAAAACTTTTTAATTAAGCCTTATTAATTGGAAAGCCCATATGAGGATCAGTGTAATCTTTCTTTGAACTTCTATACGAATTGAGGGAGGAAATTTGATTTTGTTTTTAAATGGGACGCGGGAAGGAATTACTTTCTTGTTATTTTTGTTTTGCCTGAAACTAGAGTATTTATTTGAATTAAATCTGTTGTATATGTAAGGATTAACCTTAGTAGCTCATCAAAATCATATGCCTCGCCTGATCCTCTCGCATCGACGATAAAAAATCTTACTAATATTATAAATGTGAAAGATGTTCGGATGTTAGGATGGATGTTTGTTACTCAATCACGCCAAAACAGTTGATTGGATCTAGATAGAATTTGGCACAGAGATAAATTATAGTCTGGAATAGTACATAGGCTAATTTTTATCCCGGAAAAATGTTCGGTGCCCGTGGGATAGATTTATTTTTGTTTTTCTATAGGTGAACCCGAGTTTATACGTAAGGATAAGCTCACAATAACTTTTACAGTATTTTAAATATCTTTAAAATTATTTCACAGTATTGACGGACAATCAAAAAAAGACAAAAAAAGAGAAAGTAAAAGAGGCTTTATATCTTATAATAATATTTACTAACACAAATAAGTCAAAAACACGAATTTATTTGAAGCGACTCTTACCTTCTATGATTTATATACGTATTTATAATTTAATTTCTTGAGAAACAAACAGCTACGACCGTCTAGAGTAATGCTGCTTTAAACGATAAAGATGTAGTAAAAATGTGCTCAGTATTTCTAACGGCTTTCTCGAATATATCTACAAACGAACTGACGCTCTCCAGCGAGCAATGTTTGTATATTTGTAGACAACAAATCTAAATCATCCTTATAGTTATCTTTGCAAACATTATCTTCCTAATAAAATAACGTATCGAGTTTTTTGCTATAATTAATATAAAACATTTTCCGAATTCCGGATTTTTTCGCGAATTTGTTTTGATTTTTGGTTCCCGGTGTTTCGAATGCTTTACAGAAATCATGGTCACTGGAGAGACTAAGGTTTTAAAGTATCAAGGGCATTATACATAGTTGTTACAGGCAGCCTACCCACAAAATAAAAAATGAACTCAATACAAAAATGGCACCAAAGTACCTTACAATATTTGTTAATTTTGATTTGAAACATTTTAATATAATTTTAATGTTTTATAATAAAGAAGTTTTATAAAAAAGAAAAAAAGAATATAATTTATTTAATTTTAACTGTTATTACTTATTATTATAATTCTTACCAATTTTTTTTTAACTTTATTATATAGTAATCTGTATTTAATGTTGCCATTATTATATTTATAAACATAAAGAATTTAAAATATTAATTATTTAAGCCATATTATTGTTCTATGTGCAATTTAAAAAAAAATTAAAAAGTTAAGAAATTAATCAAGAATAATAATTTTAATTTAGTTTGCTATTATTTAAAATCGAAAAGATAGTTTCATTTAAAATGTCAAATATTAAGATAAATCTAAGAAAGTTAAGTATTATTTTCAGAAAGTTGTTAAAATCACCCATAAAATATTACGACCGAGTTGATGGTGGTATTTTAGACGATCCCCTTGATATGTTTTTCCGTCAGCATCCATAGAACTGCGATTTGTACTCGCTTCCTAGCACAAGAACGAGGCACTTAAACGAACAAACAAATAAATTACGTGAATCACGTGTTATTTATATTTGTACAAATATTTTTATATCTTTTAATTTTCAAAATTACGTTATCATTAGTTAGTTGTTCTTACTGTGCTAATTTTAGTGAAGAAAAAAAAAATCATTTTCTCATATGATATTTATCTACGGGTTATTAATAACCATACATGTATATAAATTATGTATTACAGGATTATAGTTAATAACATATTATTTTAATCGCATCAATAGTATTATTATAATTACAAATTTTCAACAATCACATTCAATCCGTACAACACAGCAATTTTAGCTTAATTCATTATTACTATTAATTCAATTATATTTCTATCTACTACACTAGTTTTTACACATGATTCCGCTCGTATACCTCGATAAAAGTAGTCTACGTCTATGTATTTGTATGATACGTATATGTATAAATATATAATCTTTCTACTGTCTCTTTATTTGTTATGCGCGTCCCTTCTATCTTAGTATATTTCTTACACCTAAAGGTTGCCTGGAACAAATCGCTCTTTTAGCAATAAGACCGCCTCCTGTACCTTCTTCTATATTGTATTGTATATTTTTCTTTTTCTCTTTTTGGGTGTACAATAAAGAGTAATTCATTCATTCTATGTCATTAAAGGATATAAGCTTTTATTCCAAATTTCGCTTCATCCTTCAACGACGAATCCTAATAACCTATTTATCCATCGTTAACGTTTTTATTACGAATCTACGAATTTGGAAGCACTATCGTATTATTGAAGTGACAAATTCTATAGGCAGATTTGGATTGGGAGTAAATTCAGGTAAGTCGTCATCGACATGGTCACGTGACGTGTTAACGCTAACACTCAGAGTGCTGATAGATGTCAAAACCAGATAAATGTAAACAATTGTAAATTATAAATTTTAATTTATTATGAAAATGCAACCCCAATGTATTAAATAAGGGATGAAAACTTATAAGGAAGTGTGGATTTTTTTAAAGTGGGTAATATCGAAAATGTTTAAGCTTCTGTTTATATTGTGGGTGGTAAATCCCATCGATCTCTATGCTTACGATATATTGTCCAGTAGAAGAAATAGTTGGGTTGAGACAATCTCAAAGAATATTTACACATATTCAATAGACATTTTCGCTTATGATTAAAGTCTCAATAACAGAATTAATCGCCCAATAAATTAAAAAAGCATCGTTTCCAAGCTCTTAAATAATCCAATTATTCAACTAAGCTATTCCCACGAACGTATTATTAAAATGTAAGATATTTTATTAAAAAACCATCCAAATCCAATCTCAACCAAGAGGTCCACTCACAAAGTCTTTAAGAGCCTAAAGGACAATCTCCACACACAAAGAGTGACCTCGTGGCCCCAATTGTACATCTTTACGAAGTGGAAATTCAATTTGCCATTAATTGATCATGCAGATATTTGCGGACTGATTGCTGTTTGTTTACTTTCCGATTCTGACTGAGAATCCTAGTTCGTGCTGTTTATTTGTTAGGTTTTGCTCGTTTCGGCCAAATTGAATCTATTGTTGACTTAACTTGATACACTCACCGCCACTTGCTTATGCTCAGTGACAGTGTTGATACTAGGCATTGTTTGAGATCTCGCCTGAAGTACATTTGTAACTTTTAGTGTTATTTCCTTAATCAAACATTACCAATTTTTTTTCTTAATAAAAAAGGTACAGCGACTTCAAAATTACTAAAAGTTGATGATCATTACCAGATTACTTGTAGTCGGCGCAGTACGTCTTCCTCTTCCACGCTTCATCACTTTATCATTCGTCTTTTCTTTTTCATGTCCTCTCTCATACAATTTATTTATCTTTTCTGTCTTCTTCTTTTTCTCCAACTATCTATATTTATTTCCACTATTCTCGTCACATGCGCTACTTCTAAAAGTTAATACTTCAAAATTACTTACATATTTTGAATTGCAATATACAACATACTTTATTTTTTTGTTATATTTATATATTATAGAATCTTTAAGGTAACACTTTCTACTAAACAATCTTTTAGAAGGTAGAACTTCTAATTTGCAATTCATCTCGTGTTTGTAAGTCGAGGAAAACGGAAACCCGCTCTTCTAAAAGAATCTTAAACCTGAAAGCATAAAACATTACATTCAATACGCAACAATTTAAAATAAGCTATTGAAACTGGTTTCTAGGTCACAGTCAAAAATGTTTATTCAACACTCGGTTTCAGTACTCTTTTTCAAAAGAAACTGCAAACTTATAAAAAATAGTAATATTTCAAAGAGAAGGTAAAAATGATGATTTTATCTTAATTATGGCTTGCCCAAAATTATTAATATTAAATATATTTTATATTAGTAACAAAGGATACTTTTTAAATAAAACTATCTTTTCGGATATTTTCGCGGATTTATTTGGATTTTTGGTTTCCAACGTTTCGAATGCTTTACAGCAATCATGGTCACGGGAGAGACTGAGGTGTTAGATGTCTCTCTTGATAAACTGCTGTTCAGATAGGTCTGCGAAGCCGACTGGAGCCAACAAAAAAAATTTCATTCACCCCAAATTTCTTTCAACGAATCTCCTCAAAAATTTAATTACAATAGAGTCAATGATGAAAGCAAAGAAATATTATACTTTTAACATGAAAAAGTTTTTAGTTTTTTTAAGTTTGATTTTGTCGTTTGTTTTTTAGCTAATGTTCATTTTAGACCATCGACGATTTTTGCATTGTCTCCTCGCTGTAGGTAGCGGGTTCGACTCCCGTCCAGGTCGTACTGTGATCTCTAATGGTTATAGCAAAAAATATCAATGTAAACTGTCTTACAACCCTACACAAACTGTTTGGTAAAAGACCCGATTGGATTTGTATGAAATTTAGAACACAATACGAGTATGATCTGGAGTAAAACATAAGGCACTTGTTAGTAATAAAATTTTCCAAGAGGTGGTTTTACGTATATGTAATAATTATACGTAATAAATAAATATAAAAGGGATGCACACGAGCGAATCGATGATATTAGTACATCATATAATCAATAGAGTGGGAACAAAAATCGTCGACAGAAATGCTAATCTAGCCATCCCGAGTTTCTTAATTAAGATTTCTTTAATTAACAACATTTTCATTTGTTGCAGGATTTACAATCAGAGATAGAAACCCATCGCGATGTCTACGCATCGCTCACTGGCACTGGTAGGCGGTTGCTGGGGTCGCTCTCCTCGCAAGAAGATGCCGTGATGCTGCAGAGACGGCTGGATGAAATGAATCAAAGGTGGCATCATCTTAAAGCCAAGAGTATGGCTATCAGGTCAGTTAGAACTATAATATTTTGCAATAATTTAAATCTTAATTGATTTTCATCAACGCAAAGTAAAATTTACAGCTTTTATAATAAGATATGTAGACTTTTCACTTTTATTCAATCAGGTATAATACCTATACATACAATAAAATTCTAGATAAGTCGAATCTGTACATTGAATATGTTTTGGAAAATCTTATTGAAATAGTCATTAATATCGATACTGAGACCGAATGTATATTTTTTAGAATTTTTTTTCTGTCTGTCTGTCTGGGAACGCATCACGGAATAATACTGGGCAGATTTTGATGAAATTTGGTATGATAATAGCTAGTTATCCGGGTCAATATATAGGATACTTTTTACTGCGGCAAAACATCTCATCTCTGAGAAATATATACTAATATAAGCAATGTGTTTATCACACTTTCCATTAACTTTAAATTCAAAGTGAGCCATGAATTATAGGAAGATAGCGTTATGCTGATTCGTTTAAAGCGATTGCGAGCGGAGTGGTATCGAACGGTGCTTAATATCAATTAGAGCAGCATCGTAATTGGCTTAGCCGCGGTCTGACTGATCACCGGGGGCTAACGAAGTTTAGATATTGGGTTGCTAATTCGACCGTTTGAGCTTATTTATATTGCTACTATAGTAACGTATTAAGAAGAAGATGGACTCTAAGGACTATAAAAATGTGTATATAAATAACTATTTATTTTTAATCTTTCCTTTTTGTTTGTCCAATTATGTATTGAGAACGCTTAAATCGGTTCAAAATTCATCGAAACGTAATATAAACATACTTTTTACTTAATATCTAAAGCAATAATAACTTTTTAATATCATAAAGATTTCCAAACTGTTTAGAGTGATTTCATCCCTAGTGAAAAACAAAAAAAAAGTATTATCCTGATGTATTAGTAGTATTCGCAGTAATAGTACTTGTCATTGCTCTTATCTATACTAATATTATGTATACATATAATCTAATATATAAAATTCTCGTGTCACAATTTTCGTTGCCATACTCCTCCGAAACGGCTTGACCGATTTTGATGAAATTTTATATGCGTATTCAGTAGGTCTGAGAATCGGCTACTATCTATTTTTCATACCCCTAAGTGATAAGGATAAGGGTGGTCCTCCCAGATCCCACCCCAGGGACGAACCCGAGCGGAGCGAGGGTGAGTCGCTAGTAAAATTCTAATTAAGTCGAATCTGTACATTAAATATTTTTTGGAAAATCTTATTGAAATAGACATTATTATCGATACAGAGGCCGAACCTATAGTTTTTAGAATTTTTGTATCTGTCTGTCTGTCTGTCTGTCTGTCTGTCTGTCTGTCTGTCTGTCTGTCTGTCTGTCTGTCTGTTACCGCATCACGGAAAAACCACTGGAGGGATTTTGATAAAATTTGGTGTGATGGTAGCTGGTTATCCGGGTCAACATATAGGATACTTTTTATCGCGGGAAAATATCTAATTTCTGAGAAAAAAAACAAAAACTGCATTGTAAGAGTATACTAATATGTAAAATCTGGTTTTTGGTCATCTGAACGCGGGCGGAGCCACGGGTAATGCTAGTAAATAATAAGTGTTTGTTTTGAAAAAATATTTTTGCATTTAACACACACACACAGATAACCCGATTTATTGAGGAATGCTATAGGCTATATATCATCCCGGAAAAATGTACGATTCCCGTGGGATAGACTTGCTTTCGTCTAGGGACGAACCCAAAGCGAAGCGAGGGCGAGCCGCTAGTTGTTAATCGTGAATAAAACGCGTTACCAAACACATTTTTAACATTCGCTTTCCACTCTCAAAATGACAGATTGCGTTAGCGAGAACAAAGCTGGCTCGAACAGTTTTTCCGTTAGTTTTGAAAATAAAACAAATGCAATTGTCGCCTGAAGCGGTGTTGTTACGATATAAAATGTAAATTAATGCCCCTCTATGAATGTTATGTGCGATATTGTTAGATGGATGTATGAATATTTTATTATATGGAATTAGAAGCGAATACTGTGTTTTTGTTATTAACAGATAGTAACTGATAAAATTGAGTTTAACATGATTAATAAAACGGGCCAAGTGCGAGTCTGACTCGCGCACGAAGGATTCGTACCATTATCTATAAAAACGGCAAAAAATCATGTCTGTTATAAGTCTTGTTGGGACTCTAACTATCACGGTTCATGAGAAATAGCCTGGTGACAGACGGACAGACAGGCAGACGGACGAACAGCGGAGTCTTAGTTTTACCCTTTGGGTACGGAACCCTCAAAAGCAATCATGATGACTGCCGATAGAAGTGAAAACTTAAATCAAACAGTTGCTATTTTTGGATTATCGTTTAAATTAATTGATTGATCTTAAATTAAAATTTGTAAATTAAAACTGTTTACATTTATCTGGTTTCAACATCTATCGATGCTCTGAGTGTTAGCGATAACACGTCACGTGACCATGTCGATGACGACTTCCATGAATTTACTCCCCATCCAAACCTGCTTATAGAAGTTTTCACTTTAAAAATTTGCTATCTTGCTAAATTATCTCAGATATGCAGATTTCCTCACTATGTTATCCTCCACTATAAGTGGTATTCTTTTGGATTTTGGAACGGGATTTGAACCTATTTACTTGATTTTCCATGATGTATCAATATTACAGATTACAGGTTAATCCTGAACTGCTAAATCGCCTATGAAGTACTGTATCAGCTAAATGGTCGTATTGTGATCTCAATACCGAAAATATTTATTTCTTTCGTTTCTTTAGTGGCTTAGAGTTGCATGGGCATGGAGGAATGTGGACCGAAAATATTTAATTCAATTCAATTCTAATTGAATTGAATTACGAAAGATATTTTTAAGTCATGACAGATATATCAAATATTTCTTAAGATGAACGTCCGTTTTTACGCCATTCGTATTTCGCTATGTCAACAAACATTTTAATACTCTTTGGAATATTTCGTGCCATGACATTTGTAACTTTTCAATTAGCAGGGACCAAATTAGGCAATTTGCAGGCGAGCGGCGTCCATTGAAGGGTCGATAAATATCTGTCAGAAATTTCATTTCCTCTCAGTAGGCCATTTTTACTCGATTGTTTTGAAATACTTGTCGTATTGAAAGAATGTTAAGGGATAAATCTTTGTTTAGTAAAGTTAAAATAGTTGATATTTTTACGTAAAGTAAACATTTATTTCTTTATTGTATTGTACATATTATACAGTAAGGAACAGTAATTTACTCATCATTTATTCATATTACGATTCATCAAACCTTGTTTTGCTCGCAATTGCAGTTCTACTATTGTACTCTATATCAAATTAGCTCGATGAAATTAAAATATTTTATTTTTATATCACGAAAATTAATTCTCATGTTTGATCGATTACGAAAAAGAGGAAATACTCTATTTTGTTGTATAATTATATGTTAGGTACAGACAAAAAATATAACAAAATTATTTTCCCCATTTTGAATCATTTTCATCGTGCTTTTTTTAATAAATAGGCTATGGTTTAAGGCTAGTCCCATATTATAAGCTAGCTTCTTCACCTCTGCTTCTGGTGTAGAGTTTTACTAAAAATAATCACATTTACTATGTAGTTTTCGCACTACAACTATGTATTGTCTTTTAATAAATAAAATAATATTTTGTATAATAAAATGTTAAATATAGAGCTAGACCCAACATATGTTATTTCTAATTATATTAAAAGTATTATGTATGTTTACCCGGGTAATCAGCTATCATCATACCAAATTTTATCAAAATCTGTCCAGAGGTTTTCTCGTGATACGTTCCCAGACAGACAGATGAACAAAAAATCTAAAAACTATAGATTCGGATAGTATCGATAATAATGACTGTTAATAAGATTGTCGAAAAAATATTTAATGTACAGATAAATGTGTCAAAGTTAGTATTTTATTCTACGTATAGATTTATTATTGAAAACGGCACAACCAGTCGTCGCAGCATGTCATAGTCGGAGTAAAATGTATACTAAAATCTTCAATTTTTAATCAACTATGTATTTGTTAAGCTTCTTTCTAAAAATAACTTGTAATTCGAACTCAAACTTTTCCCATTAAACTTTCAATATTAAACGAGATAACCGCCAGAAAAATTAAAATAATTATTCGACCAACTATTCTGCCTCTGAGCAAGCGCCGGCAGGCATTTTTTGTATTGTTACAAAATATATGAATTTTGGGAAATATTTGGCAGATGTAGGAATATAAATACGAGTGCTAATGTTGACCCGTAGTTTTGCTCTTGTAGTTTGTATTTAGCCCTTTAACGTCCCACTACTGGGCGCCGGGCTTCCTTCAATACGAGGGAATCAAGCTATGGGTAGTCCACCTCGTTGGCCAAGTGCGGGTTGGCGGACATCACATGTCTTTCATTGACATGACATGTAGATTTCCTCACGACGTTTTTCTTAAATTGAAGCAATATCTTTATAAATTATTATACATCTTTACATTTTGTCTGTGTCTTGAGTCGATATTTGAATGCGGAATCTTTGGTGCTCTAATATCATGTTGGATGCATTCTAATGAAATGTTTGCTTTGAAAGAGAATATTTATCATTATTGTTAAGCTTGTCTTGACAAGTGATATACTTTACTCTGTTCATTTAAATTTTCTTCATTTTTACACAATTATTGAGTTAAGTTTATTGAAAACGTCTACGTGTATACGTACATATAGTTATGTCACTAAGCGAATACGATGTCCAAATTTCAATCCGCTTGGTCCAGTCGTGTGGTCTAGGCGCTAATGAATCAGTCAGAGTAAACGACTTTATATGCATATGTACATATGTATAGATTAACATACAAAATCTTCACGTTTCACGTTTGTATACTAAACTTTCTCCCACTAACTGTACTTATATAAACAGTCGTATGCTTGTTTTTTGTCCGTATGTCACAGCCTGCTTTCTCTGTCCAAAAATCAAGAAACTATGACTCGCACTTGACCATTTCTTTGAAATAATTATGCCATACGCAGTATAGATCTCTACCAACGTATCGAATTCTCCATCCAATAAAAAAATTAATTTCTAAGCAAACATCGCAAAAACTAAAAATGTAACATTTCTTTATTACTTTCCAACAAATGTATGTACATGTAATGAATATTGGAGTATAAAACTGTTTTACGACTTTACACGCAGTAGCAGCGCTGTGCAGAGATAAGGTAGATCTACTTTATTGGCCTTCAAATGCATATAAAAAGTTATAGGGTGTGGTGACGGATAGAGCGTTTTTAATATCTATAGTAATATTATAAAGAGGAAGAGTTTATTTGTGCGTTTGTTTGTTTGTTTGTTTGTTTAAAAGTTATATATGTGTAGTGTATCCACTATCTGGTATCCATAACACAAGCCTCGTAGCTTACCATGGAACTAGATGGTGCTGTGTGTTAACGTCCCAACATATTTATATTATTTATATTTATATATCATCATGCTACTACCCAAGGGAACGGAGCAGTAATCATAAATGTCAATAGATCGGGCAGACTTCCATATATTATTGTAAAGGGAAGAGAAAGAAAAATTTGTTTTTTTGTGCTTAGAACCCGGGTGAAGCCGCGGGTTCTGCTAGAAGAAAAAATTATATAGCCCTTTAACCTCCTTCAACATGTTATAAAAATCAGACCGATAGTAAAAAATCTATTCAACTTTATAATCCAGAATGCCGTATCTGAGGCTTCTGTGACTCTCGCTCATACATACTCGTACCACACAGCCTTATCTAGTTAGCATACGATGCGTCATAAAGAAGGCTGTTTAGTGATTTCATAGTGAAATAAAAATAGGATTGTGCGGACATTTTTATTGTACACTTTACGACGACGTAAAATATATTACATGTTTATATTTATTTGAAGACTAACAATATGAGTTGTAAAAATCATGAGTGCGTTCAATGATTCTGAAGACGTTTTATGCCATTAGAAGTTTAAATTGTATCGGTAGAAGTGTTCTCAACTTAGAAAACTAATAAATATTTATATTGCTGATATAAATACTGCTTGATTTCTTTGTGAATCAAAAGCTTGTAAAAGTAATTGTAGTATAGTAAAACTAGAACAAATTTAATTTAGTTTTTACTTTCCATAAGTATCGGATCACTATGTGTTATAATATAAACAAGGGTTGTTTTGTTTTTATTGCTATATCAAATAATTTACGATTATCCCTACGTCTCTCAACCTTTGACAAAGTCTGGCCTTTTTTTTTTGTTATCGCTGGGGAAACCCATCATGGGGACCCTACCGGCAGTCAGTATGACAGTCAGTCAGACGGCCGTCAATGGATAGGGTACTGCTACTCACTAAAACCCACAGCGGAACCCGTCGCCGCAGTGCAATAGGGCGTTGCAGGATCGCTTGCGCATTCACTACAACACCCCTGAGACAAAGTCTGCCCTGCCTGATTTGACAGTTCATGTATAAACGAAATATAGTATACGAAAACAGTTGAAAACGTTAACAGCAGTCAGCACCAAATATTTGCAGTTATTTCTAAATGGAAGCCTAGAAAAATATTATGGTCAAACTAGCTTTAAACCACGGCTCCGCTTGCATGGTGTAGTACGTCTCAAAAGTAGGAAATGTGCTAAGCAATCTCCATTCCTAATTTCATTCAAATCGGTTGATCCGATACAGGTATATCTATACATATAATAAAATTCTAACTGGAATTTTTTGGAAAATCTTATTGAAATAGTCATTATTATACAGAGGCCGAATCTATAGTTCTTAGGATTTTTGTCTGTCTCTCTGGGAACGCATCGGGAGAAAACCACTAGTCAGATTTTGATGAAATTTGGTATGATGATAGCTGGTTATCCGGGTCAACATATAGGATTCGCTTTACTGCGGGAAAATATCTCATATCTGAGAAGTCTATACTAAAAGTTAATACTTTACTATAGATAATAATAATTTTCAAATGTATTGTACTAGTTTTTAAACTAAAAACTCTCAACCCCGAAGTAAATTCAAAATTCATAAGCTCCAGCCACAGAAGTAGAGATAATATAACCGCATGCTAATATGGATATAAGCATATTGCTACGTGAGTGTGAGTTTTCGCGGTCAGGAAACAGGTGGCGGCCCCCACCGGTCAGCTCTTTGATCCTCTGACGGGTTTAAAGTATGCGGGCATGGGGACTCCCCCAGGGCTGTATTTAAACGTATAATTTTTAAAGTTACGAGGTTTTTGCGGTCTAACATATGGAAAATGGATTAAAGTTTGTTTTAAATTTAATTAAAATTTAAGTGTTTGTTATAGAATTGGGCGTTGAAAGCGATTAAGCAAATTATATTGTTTTGGTTATTTTAAACGGACTTTGAAAAGCATAAGGTATTTTATGGGAGTGTTCTGTAAATTGTAATTATAAACGAATTTTCATGATTCAACACTGTCTCAAGGGTACTCCCACAAAAATGTCAAAAATCTCATAAATGTAAAAAATAAAAATCTTATCTCAAAAATCTGCATAGAATACTAACATATTTATAATTGTTACGTACTTTGAAAGTTTTAGTTAAAATGAATTGGAGTACTGTTACAAATGCACTATTTGTATGTGTGTATGTTTGTTACTCTTCACTAAAACTGCTAGTTACATTTAGATGAAATTTAGTACACAGATAGACTATGACCTGGAGCGACACATAGGTTACTATTAGGGACCTAGGAACCAACCCGAACGAGACGAGGGTATGTCCTTAGTAAAATATATGAATATATTGTGATTTTCAAATCGATCTAACTTTTTAGTTAAAAACCTATTTAACCTATAACCTAAGTTATGAAATATTATAATATAAAATTGTAAACACAGTAAAATCTTGCTAAAATCATTCTTAAACGCGGCAGTGTTAAAATGTCGAAGTTTTGGGTAAATCTCAACTGGAATTCTACTTACACGCTTAATTTAATTGCATATTTAACTTCGAAACTTAAAGCTTAAAACGGTGCCAGAACAAAATTCTTTGAAAAGGTCGAGATTTATACAACTTTATAGGAATGTGATGGTTAAAATATCGATGTTTAGCTGTTTTGTAGTTGTTTTTAAAATGATCGTAGGTTAGACGATATTAAACCAATTTTATTGATTCGATTTAAATAAATATTGTTATTTATTGTTGGGTACCCAGCCATCTTCCCTATTGAAATTTTGATGTTTTTTAATTTCTATGGTTTCTCGAATCATCATGGGATCTTGTTATTAATATAATAAAATCAAATAATAAATCTAAACAAAAGGTTGGATCAAAATGACAGCATTTCAGATTAATATTTTTCCTTTTTTAACTTTTTTAAATTACACATACAACAATTATGTGGCTTAAATCATTAATATTATATTTTATATTTTTTCTTTATGGTTATAAATATAATAATACAACACTAAATATAGATTACTAATTAATATTTTAAAATTGTAATAATTATAATAATAACAGCAAAAATTAAATAAATAATATTCCATATTCAATTATAAAACTAATTAAAATTATAAAAATGTCTTAAGTTAAAAAATATTGTAATGTAGTTGGTGCAATTTTCATTTTGCTATTTGTGTGTAAGCTGTCTTTCACAACTATACCTTTGAGACATCTAACACCTCAGTCTCTCCCGTGACCATGAGAGCTGGAAAGCATCCGAAACGTCGGGAACCAAAAATCCAAATAAATCCGCAAAAAAAAATCCGAGAAGATAGTTTTGTTTAAAAAGAGTCTAAATTTCTCTTAAACCAATATATTCTTTTCTTATGCTCCGCGATAATAACCTAATGAAGATAAAGTGATTTTCATCGTAATCGATACTCAGCCGCCATCACTATACTCTCGTAGATCCGCGACTTAACATATTAAGGAGCTGAGCGTCGGCCAATTTTCAACAATACGACGTCGCGTACGGCAGCCAAAATTACTAAAATATTTTACGAAATTTTATTATGTACTTATAGGAACGTCTATGATAATGAAATGTTACTTCAAAATCGCTTTAATTTTAAATTATTCCAGTCTAAAACATAGGTATTATATTATGTATTAAATAATATTGTAAGTACATAGTTTTATTATAAATTAAACAACAAAATCTATTACGAGTAATAAACGCTGCTATATCAATTTTTCGTATGATACGTAGTCGTTAGAAAGTTAACTTCTAATTGCGACATACCTTTTTTTTTTTTTATCGTCGGGAAATGCATTTACGCATACCACCTGATCCCCCAGGTGGTGATGTGGGGCTCACCGGCTAGAAGAGCCGGTACTACCCACTAAAACCCGACATCCCTTCCCCCCGCCTTAGTGGGACGCCGCAGGATCGCTTGCGCACAACTACTACGGCGCCCCGGCGGCAGGTCTGCCTAAATAGTAGGCAGACCACCAAACCAATGGGGCTGCTCCACAGTCAACTCTGCTACGTCAGAGAGGTACCCGGAGCAGCCCCATAAAACCAAAACACCGCCCACCGAAGTGGGCCACTTCCAATCGGCTGCAGAGGACAGGGAGAGCGGCAACGAAACACCGACACTCCTCTTCCCCTGCAGCCCCACCGCGTCCGCCATCAAACGGTGGCGGCCCCGTCTAGGCCGCGGAAGGTAGGGAGAACGGCGCACCGAAATACCGGCACTCCTCTCCCGCCGCGGCCTACCCCTCCGCCGAATGCGGGCCTGCGACCACAGTCCCGCAACCGGCACCCATCATCCGGTTGTGAGACCAAGCGGTCCCACCACCGGTGGATGCAACGTCTTCGGCTTGAGGCCTAGACGAGCGGCCCCATCCAAGCCATTTGGTCCGCGCCGGATTTCTCCGGTACCACCCGCCCCTCTAAGCGGGTGGCATGCCCCTATCCGCCACCTGGGGACGCGCCCGGTAGGAGAATTGCGACATACCTACATATATGGTCTTTATTTCTTTTCTTTAACTAATAATATAAGCAAATCTTGAAAGTCGCATTCAATCTTATTTTAACTATCATATCCATTCGAAACTTTGTATATGTAATAATGATGCATTAATACACATACACACACACACACACTCACACGTACATCATCATCATCTTATTGTTTTTTAGTTTCTATAAAATAGTTTAAATATTGTACGGAGGCGGGCGTTGATATCTGCAACACAGTTTATACTTTTGCAGTATCATCATAGCCATTGTTGTTTACTGTATACTTATAGGAATTTGATACTAAATAAATAAATTTCATTTCATTTCATTAATAATTTGTTACTAACGATATGACCTGATAATGCTTCCAGCATGTGAATAGTGAAACTCTTCAATGGCCACCAGAAAACCCTTCGATGTGGTTTTATTTGATTTGCTTCGACGAGTTCTGTACCTATGTACATATTAGTGTAGGGTCAAACGAGTACGATTTTAGTTTTTTTTTATTATAATTAAACCAATATGGTAATATTTGTTCCCAGGAACCGTCTAGAAAGCAATGCAGAACACTGGTCAGCCCTACTTCTGTCGCTACGAGAACTCACTGAGTGGGTCATACGCAAGGAGACTGAACTCAACGCACTTGCACCCCCGCGAGGAGATCTCAATGCGCTTATAAAACAACAGGTAATTCTTATATATCCCAGATTTGATTCCCGCTTGAAACAAATACTTATCAGTTAAATTTCGGCCCAAATTAAGATAATTGTTAATTTTTAGTTATGTTATAATTGTATAACTTGTGTACTTATTCATCCCCCTATTAGCCAGTTTTTCACTGATTAGTAGTCGTAGCAGATCAATATAATAGGGAGCATGTGCGTTGAAGAGTGATGTAAGCTATTTTTTACTTCGATTCACTAAATAATGAGATATTGCTCGAACTTACATATGGGTTACTATTACTAAGTCATTCCATTTTATGGCTTTGAGACACACCAGTTGAAAATATTTTTTATTCATTAATATCATGTACAGGTTACTGGTCTATACAGATAAATACAATAAGTGTCTGTGTGTATTGTCAAAATAATAGCTTTTTACTAAATGCATATGAAATTATATACGGTACTTATAAGAAAACATAACTTTTAATTTTTTCTGCCTGTCTACTTGTTTCGGCTAATCTCCGAAACGGCTGGACTGATTTTGACGGGACTTTCACTGGCACATAGATGGTTTTATAAGAAATAACTTAAACTAATTTTATTTTAGAAAAAGAATTAGTGTTCCGCTAAAAAATATTAATACAGATCTATTGCACCCAAGCGAAGCGAGGGTAAGTCGCTAGAAATTATATAAAATTTACTAAAATCGAGTGTTGCAACAACTAAAACACCATTGTTCTAACTATGCTGAGTTACCACTCTCATTGCTACAGTAGATAGTTGTATTATTTCCTTTTAAAGAAATAAACTTCTAGTTGAGTAGTGTATATTTTTAAATAAAAATATTATTCAATCCCTTAGTTTATCGGAAAGGGATCTCATGAATGGTACGATGTCTCAAGAGTTGTTATGGCAATCAGTCTAACAGAACTAGATGCAATGGGCGTAATGAAAATAATTGTAGTGAACAAGATAACAGGAAGGCACTTCATAAATTGTTGTCACTTTTGTATTATTTCATATCTTACTTTTTACTAATATTATAAATTGTGAAAATTTAGATGTTTGGATGGATGTTTGTTACTCAATCATGCCAGAAAGGATCTGGATGAAAGGGACAGAGATAGATTATAGTCTCGAATAGCACATAGGCTACTTTTTATCCCGGAAAAATGTACGGTTCCCGTGGGATAAAATTGTTTCTGTATTCTAGAGGCGAATCAGAGCAAAACGAGCCTATATTATATGAAGATGTAAAAAAAATAAGCTGTAGTTTTTTATACAAACTAGAATTTGTTTTGGGGTTTAAATATAAAAAAAAATCACTTATCTATCGGTTGTGTACACATGTCATTGTAGGAGTACTGTAACCACAGAAAATCATTTTGTCTATACAAGCAGATATTAAATCACGCAAAACGAATAAATTGTTCTACAAATTTAACAAATAGAGTGTTCAGTACTAAATAAATTACAACAATTGCCTCTCGAGCTATTCGAAGGAACGAAATGAAAATACTTGTAGAAAAGCAGACAGAGGAAGGATTCCCGATAACAAAGAAGTACAGATTAGTCCTCTTCTAGTTGAACTGTTTTCTTAACTCTACTTGTTAACTTGGTACGTCCAAGTAATGTATCGATGACTCTTATACCTTGAATTTTTATCGTTTTAAATTATGGCAAGAGTATCGAAGATTTCGAGTCATGAATATCTGAATGTTGAATATATTGTACCATAATTAAAATTTTTTTGAAATATTTGCATTTGTAATGTTTATTGATATAATAATAATAATTTTAATTAAAAATATGAGAAAGAAATAGTTGATTTATAAAGATAAAATAACATTGTTTCTAATTTTTAGAAATTGTTTTAATAAGCATATTAGGTTTAGTTTTTTTTTTATATTTATCTGTGACTTTATTTATCTGTCTTTTTGTTAAACCTGCATTTAGATATTGTTTATTGTACCTAGTAAATAAATTATCTATACAGCTAAATAAAATTGGAGTGTCTGTTTGTAATGAGAAAATAGCAGCTTTTTACTAAATGCATATGAAAGTATGTTCGGTACTTAAGAGAAAAACACAATTTTTAAAATTTTGTCTCTCTGTCTGTCTGTTTGTTCCGGCTAATCTCCGAAAAGGCTGGACGGATTTTGACGGGACTTTCACAGGCAGATTTTAATATATTTTTTGTATAATTGTCTGTCTGTTTCGGCTAATCTCCAAAACGGCTGGACCGATTGTGACGGGACTTTCACTGGCAGGTAGCTGATGTTATAAGAACTAACTTAGGCTACTTTTATTAAAAAAAAGAATTAGGGTTCCATCCAAAAATATTAAAACCCATGAAATTGCGAACAAAATTCACGTATCTCGAGACGCACCCGAGCGGAGCGAAGATACTTTTATTAAATAAGTCAAAAGTCATAAAATTCTTCATGTACTCGCAGATATGAACATGTATATATTATCTGTATAGAGATTTTGCCATGTAGTAAACAATTAACGCGTGCCACAACAATGCGTTAAATCAGCCGACGAAATTCGTTCTCGGCCATTTTGGTTTCGAGCGCACCGCAAAATGGCGGGCAAGCCGTAACTGCTGTAACGTTTTAAGATTTATTCTACATGGCTCATGTATAGATATAGAGACATACATATATTTTATTATTGTTTAAAATATTTTTCGATGAAATTTACCATATAACAAACATTATATCCTAGAGGAATTAATTCTCAAATGTCGGGATGAAAAGTATTTTATCCCATTGACGGTCTATGAATTGTAAAAAAATCTGTTGGTACAAAAAAGGAAAATTAACTAACAAGCATTTCTTTTATTTATGTAAGGAACTTTACATATTTGACGACACGTTTGGCTCAGTTTGTAGTGACCCTACTTGCTCGTCAGCGGTCGAGGGTTCGAGTCCCGCTGGGGGCATTCATTTATGTGATGAGCACAAATACTTATACTCCAGTCATGGGAGTTTATATTTATATATTTATACATATATGTATGCATTTAAAGTGTATATATGTGTAGTGTATAAACTATCTGGCATCCATAACACAAGCCTCGTAGCTTTCCATGGAACTAGATAGTGCTGTGTGTTAATGTCCCAAAATATTAAAATTAAATTAAAAAGTATTTTTTAATATGTTCATCAAACGTTTAGAGCATATTATTGTTTTTTTTTAATAGGTACATGTAATTGCCACAAAACAAATAACAATAAGGAGGTTCTATAATACGGGTACGGGAAATTTTTTAATTAATTTATTAATTAGGGGAATAAATTAAAAGAAAAAAATATAGAAATAGACTACGTAGTAGAATGAACAAAGCAAGATAATCAATGGGTTAAATATTTGAAAAAATATTTATGATAATGATACTACTGAGTTTCGAACAACATACTCGTATTTCTATTTGGTCTCTGCTGACTATAAATCGTGATAAGTGCGAAAATTCTGAATAACGACAATGGCTGTTTTAATCGATATTTCACACTACCTGCCTACTTCTGGCTGAAAGATATACTGAAATTAAATAAATATAGTTGGTATTATAAGTTTTACTGTACACAAATATTTTTCTTTCGGTAATTGTTCATATCTCCGGGGTTAAATATATTCTATATCATCAAACATTTTCTATTATAACAAGTTTCATACTTCCATAGACATCAATTTAACGATGTGAATGTGAAAAGGTAACAAACAGACAGAAATAATATTGTAATTTGTACTTATTATATTGGTAACTACCGACTCACCCTCGCTTCGCTCAGGTCCGTCCCTAGCGTTTTAACGTTTAGTACAGATTTCTCAGAGATAAGATATTTTTCCGCACTAAAGATATCCTATATGTTGACCCGTATAATTAGGTATCACCACACCAAAGTGCATGAAAATCTGTCCAGTGGTTTTCTCGTGAGGCTTTCCCAGACAGACAGACAAAAATTTTAAAAACAATAGATAAGGCCCCTGTATCAGACTGTATTGACAAACTTGATGGACTGTAATCTAATCGTTGACTGCTTCACAAAGGGTACACGTAGTTACCTTTAACACTGAAAAAGCTTATGAAAAAGGATTTCGAGATATCAGTATTTTTGTCTGAACAATATTATATAAATATATAGCGAGGAGCCCGAGCAAAGCGAGAGTGAGTGGCTGCAGCTATAACATAAAGCCAAAGGTTTTTTTTGTACATTGAACACGAGCGCAGCCGCAGTTTCTGCTAGTATTTACATAATTTTGAATTAAAATAATAATTTATTATATTTTCTCTTTCAGGACGATCACCGAGCTTTCAGACGGCAGTTGGAAGACAAGCGTCCAGTTGTTGAGAGTAATCTACTCAGCGGACGGCAGTACGTTGCCAATGAACCGCCTCTATCCGACACTAGCGATACTGAACGTGAGTTAAAAGTTTTCATTAGATTTTTGCTTTGAAACAAATTTTCTAAATAAACATTTATTTTTCGATCGTCCGCGTCAAAAAAGATTTTCAGTATGGGTGTAAGCATATGTGGCGATATCTTCGGCGATTCACTGATTTTAAAGTTTAGTTTTAACGAGTAAGTTATTTTCATGGATATTTCTATTAAATAAATGGAAGAGTTATTCCACCTTAAAAGGTGAAGTAATAATTTCTAAAGCAATTTTAGTTAAAAAGTTAGGTAAAAATTATAAAATATTCGTATTTTTTCAGTGATTCTTCTTCAATAATAGATATTCTTCTAAACAACATATGCTTTAAAAAAATAAAGGTTTAAGTGAAATAAGAGCAAATCATTAGTATTACATCAAACAAAAAACAGACACTAAGCCTTTTACAGTTTCTTATCCCATTTTAAAGAAACGCTCGTATATCTTTATATATATAATTCTTCTGTGAGTGTGTATGTCACTGAACTTCTCTCAAACGACTGGACCGATTTTGATGAAATTTTTTGTGTGTGTTCAAGGAGATCTGGGAATGGTTTAGATTCACAATTTTTTTAATAGAAAATAATATATTAAAAAAAGTTTGAAATTTTCAAATTAAAGACGTGTAGACAGGACAACGTCTGTCGGGTCCGCTAGTATATTTTTTTTTTTTTTTGTTGGGACATTAACACACAACACCATCTAGTTCCATAGTAAGCTACGAGGCTTGTGTTATGGATACCAGATAGTTGAGACACTACACATATATATAATTTTAAATACAAACATATTATAAATATAAACACCCATGACTGGAGTACAAACATTTGTGCTCATCACACAAATGTATGCCCCCAGCGGGACTCGAACCCGCGACCGCTAGCACAGAAAGTAGGGTCACTACAAACTGAGCCAAACGTGTAGTCAAAGTATATATATATATATATATATATATATATATATATATATATATATATATATGTATATATATATAATATTGTATAAAGCAAGTAAAAACAAGTTTTCTTATAAATAACAAAATCGGTTTCACTCTAATTGTATCGCGAGTTTTATTCCAAGCTTGCCTTCCAGGACAAAGCAATCAATAGTATTGTTGGTCGCAGATGTGAATTGAATAATAGCACGTTCTAAGTGTCCTATTAAATAAGTTCTAACTGTAGTTTGTTTATTTTCAAAATAACTTTATTAATATGGAAAATTCATTAAACAGAAAATAAGTTAGAAAGAAAGTGCTAATGTTAATTAAGTAAAGTAGTTTTAATTTTTAAAAATATATTAGAACATATACCTACGTATTTTCTCGATGTCTAAAAATGTTGTAAAACCTATATGTATAATTTTTGTAAAATTAAAACGTATTAGATATTTGATATTTTCTATAATCAAAATAAATTTTAAGGCATTATTTAGTTAATATAAAATATTTTGCTTTAACTTCAAAAGCACATCGACTTTTATTATATTAATTTTTATGAAGTTACGAGTATACTTCTTTCGAAACGTTTGGAAATAATTATGAGAGTAAAATTTTTACGACGCGCGTGCACACCGACAGCCAAAAAGCGACACAATGAAGTTCACTGAAAGCCATAATTCGTTGGCTTACTATTACAAGGTTCTATGTTAATTTTAATGAAGTTTAGTAATTTTTACATAGAACTTCGTTATTTTGTTATCGTAAAAAAAACAACATAGAACTATGTAAAATTGAATATTCTGTAGTTAAAGTGCCGCTATCTAGTGATTTGTTTTTGCAAAACTGTAGCTAATGACACATAGAACCTAGTAGCATTAATAACTAAAAAAGTACTAAAATTGTAACATAGAACCTTGTAATTGTGAGCCAACGATTATTGTGAAGCTAGCTGCATTCCTTTAGCTACTTTTGTTCTGTTACGATATAAAAGTAAACTTTCTTATGTGCATACATACTCGTAAGTCCGTACACACACACGTTTTATTATCGATATTTTTTTTATATCACGTGACATATAATCCTTGGTCCTAAACGTAGACTTGTGTGGGATATCTGTGGTACATACACACTGTATAGAAAATTATTTAAGTTAAGATATACAAATAATTTACCCCACCAAGACTCGAATCCGCGATCTGAGGTATATACTCTAACCACTAATATAAAATACTCACAATAATTTTGCTATAAGAGCACTTTATTCCGGCAATACAAAAGTATTCCATACATTTCACCGTCGTTCAATTATCGTACGTCGTGGTTGATCCAATCGTCAACATTCACACGCAATAAACGAATGTCAGCTTTAACGCATCCTTTTGTTCCATCTCTTCAGTACACTAGACGTGGAACTCATAATTGTTTTATATAACTGCCTCGGTGGTCTATTGGCTAGCTATAAGGCTGCACATTCGGAGATCCTGGGTTCGAGTCCCGAGTAGGGCCAGGTTTAGTTAGCGGGTGTTTCTGTGAAGAAAGTCCCAGTAACGTCCCAGTAAAAGCAGTGTTGTACACCCGTGTGCCTCGGAGAGCATGTAAAGCCGTCAATCCTGTGCCTGATCTGTCACCGGTCATGGCAAATTATTGTCCCATCGGAATTTGAGAGTAACAGGAATAGAGAGTGCATCTGGCTAGTCTCAGTGAGATTGGCCGCCGTGGCCGGAATCGGTCAGCAGGACATTATCATATAACAATTTATTATCAAGGATAAATATATACAACTTTTGTATTTATTATACTAGTGTAATGTAAGAACACATCATACTTAATATTATAAAGACGCAGAGTTTGTTTGGTAAAACGCGCTAATCTCAGGAACCGATCTTAAAAATTATTTTTGCATTAGATAGCTGGTTTATTGAGGAAGGCTACAGGCTATATACCATCCCGGAAAATGTACGGTTCCCGTGGGATAGATTTCTTTTGTCTATGTACCAACCCGAAGCGAAGCGAGGGTGAGTCGCTAGTATATTTAATAAAATTCAATTTAACCCACAACTTATATTCAAAATACCAGTATACACGGCGTGTTTCAGTTCGTTAAACAGAATTATGATCGGCGGCTTGAATATGTGCATAGATAATTAATATTATGGTACAACACGAATCTCTATTGCTAATTTGTACTAGTCTATATATTAATAGATTAAAAAATTGGTCAAGTGCGAATCGGACTCACATAAATGTATGAGGATATTATTTTTCCAATAAATTATAATAGCCTGTATTCTGATAGATATATATTTTAATTTAACCTTTTATTTTAAGATCAACTACTTAATTTTAAATATAATACCTATGTAGTATTTAATAATATATTGATGACGACACATTTGGATCAGTTTATAGTGACCCTACTTGCTGTGCCAGTGGTCGCGGGTTCGAGTTCCGTTGGGGGCATTCATTTTTGTGATAAGCACGAATGTTTGTACTCTAGTCATAGTTCATATTTATAATATGTATGTATTTGAAGTTATATGTTTAGTATGTATATTTATATACATATATCATTTAAATTCATTTATACTTTAAAGTTTAGTGTATCAACTATCTGGTATCCATAACACACGCCTCATAGCTTACCATGGAACTAGATGGTGCTGTGTGTTAATGTCTCAACATATTATTATTATTATTATTATTATTATATAACTCTTATTCCATTCAAATACACGTTAATCTATATAAAAAAAAATGATTCTTGTGCTGTTGCTACGTGGAAGAACGGAAAAAGCTTTTAATATTAATGAAAATAAAATTAGTTATCCTATGTGTTGCTCTACTAACATGCGAATGTTTGTATGTTTTTTAATTATTTACTCTTTCACCCAAAAGATGGCGATAATCGTTTACCAAAAGATGAATATATACATATGAAATCTATACTAATATTAAAAAGAAACAGAGTTTGTTTGTTTGGCCTCCGATTTGAAATATTCTTTTTGCATTAGATAGCCCGTTTATTGGGGAAGGCTTATATATCATCATGCTACTACCTAAGAGAGCGGAGCAGTAATCATAAATGTCAACAAATCGGCCAGACTTCTATACATTATTATAAAACTCATGTTTATAATCAAACAAATTTAACGCGGGTGAAACCGCGGTGCACAGCTAGTTATATATAAGGAAAGGGATAGATATTTTTGTTGCAAAAATACACTTAAAGACGCACTAGCGAGGCAAGAGTAATTTCATAAGTAAATTATATTTTCAAGGAAATTTTAAGTAATAAACAAAACTTAGTAATCTATAAAGCCTGTAAAAAGAGTAACACAAATGAAGCTAGTAACGAAGTTACCTCAAAAACGATGGGAACCCTTTGAATGCACAAGTACACTTTTAATTAAAGCAGGTTGTATTGAAATCCTTTGGATAGCGGAGAGCCGCTTCAAAATCTTAATTACTCTGTATAAAATCGCCGGTTCAGTTCATGTTGGAAATAAATTAATGAAATTTACACTTGTTTATGAAATTTTTTCTTTGCTTCAATCTTTATTACTAAAATGGTACACAAACTTTGAAATTATGTTAAAATCTTTCGAATTCCACGATAGGGGGTGAAGATTTTTATATATTTTTTATAACTACCCTTGAGATATATTGATATATTCATATTACATATGTATAATAAAATTTTCACATACACATATGTATAATAAAATTTATAAATCAGTAAAACAAAAATACCTTGTAACATTCATAAAAAAAATGGATTACATTTTGGAAGTCAGTTAATTGTTTTTTAATGTCTTACACGATTTTAGAATACCATAAATACAATTAAAGACTTGGTTAGGAATAGAAACTATGATCATCTGAGTTTTTGTAAATACAACAATCTATCATAGCTTATTTTCTAAGAATCAACTAAACTAAAAATCTTGAAATTGGGAATTCCCCACGTTTCGAATGTTTTACAACAATCATGGTCACATGAGAGACCACGGGACTGTTCCTCATTACATTAGTTAAAAGTTTTATTATATGTAACTAAGCAATATTGAAATTTACATATATATGTATTTTTTAAACGTTATTTTACTCGATAGTTCTGAAAATATAGCATATTTTGTACTATACAAAGTCCGTCTGTCAGAGAGCTGTATCTCATAAACCGTAATGGTAGAGAGTTGCAATTTTCACAGAGTGTGTATTTCTATGGCCGCTATAACAACAAATAATTAAAAACCATACATATTTTCTTAGATTTATGCGAATATTTGACATTTTAAATAAAACTATCTTTTCAGATTATTTCGCGGATTTATATGTAATGAAAATAAAGTTATTATGAAACATTTTAATTTTTACAATGTCGATTTAAAACCAATAATCAAGCTGGTAAGTGAAAATTTCAAAGATAAAATGCGAAATATTCGTGAATCTGCGTTATGTCTCGTTTCAGTCATTCCTGTTATTGAACGCGCGACGCGAATCTTTCATCGAAATTTTATTTCATAAATGACTTCATATTTTAAATTTAAATAAGCGCGTTCTTTCGTTACATTCAAAATTTTTTGACGGATGTAATTGAAAACGTTTTTTTTTTTATTGTCATACATTTTTCGGATAAATTTTAGTGGCTTGATAAGATTAGTTATAATGTCTTGAGCTTCTAGTATGATATTATTTAAGCTTTAAGTTCTAAATATTACTGCATTTTTGAGAGAATTTAAATACAAGAGATACTCAATAAATCTGTATTTTTTTCGGATATGTAGAATGATGTCGTTGCGACATTGTGAATTGATTATCGTATTTTTTTTAATAAATAGGTTGTGTTATATCTCAAGGACGGACCGAAATAAAGTCTTTCCCGTGACTTTGATATTTGTTGTAAATGATTTGAAACATCATAAAAAAACTAAACTAAAACTGTAAAATGATGCAAAAAAATAGTTTTCTTTGATTATGATTTAGCCAGAATTTCCTGTAACATTTTTGATAATATTCTTTCTATTTACTTCGAAATTTCATATAAACTGTTAATATTGTTGCAGCGAGCCGAGACAGTGAAGGCGATTCCCGAGGCTATCGGTCTGCAGAAGAACAAGCGAGGGAACTAGCACGGTCTATCCGTCGTGAGGTTGCCAAGTTGGCAGACAAGTGGAACACGTTGGTGGACAGGAGTGATGCGTGGGGTCGGTGCTCGGATGATGCTGTACAGGTAGGATTTAGTTTTTTTTTCTATTTAAAAAGAGTAGTGTTCGCTCAGTGGTCTAAATTTGGCCATAATTGTAATTGAAAATTTCAGGAAAACATATAAATTTACATAATACAATCAACACATACAATCATTCATTGTACATGTAAGAATAAGGCTTTTATATGCTCTCCGAGGCAAGGGGGTGAAACACCGTCAACTTCCCAACTCCGGGATGTTACTGATGCTTACTAAACAAGAAGACTCAATAGCTAAACTTGGCTCTACCCAGGACTCGAACCCAGGACCTCTGGTTGTGCAGCCGTACATGCTAGCCATTACACCACAGACTCAAAAGCTCCAGTATCCGCCCCTTGGTTCCATCATCAGAATAGTTTAATTGAAATAATCCCCCTATTTAACATAACAAATTTCAAATCAATACGACAACTGGAAAAAATGTACAATCGAAAGCTCAACAATGAAAATATAGGGCTTTTTTGTATTCTAAGTTCTTCTATAGCATTATGTCATCTGCGATAAAGCTATGTATTGATAGGGTTAGCGAAAACAGTGATCTCGTCATGTTCACAAAGCTGCCTATAATGGAATGGAGCCTTTCTTATTGCATTATAGATTCATAGGGAATAAATCTAAGATTGAATTTTGCTACTTTTAAAGTTTGTTTTTTCAATTATTAAAATTATATATATGATAAAATTCTAAATAAAAGTATATAAAAACAATTACTTAAATAAATTAGCAAAATTATTATATTACACTTTTTGACCGATTTTAAAATGGCGAAGTTACGAAATTCGCGTTTTTTGACTTTTATCTCAAGGTAAACGTTAGTGGGTCTCCCGAAAATCATTTTTATATGCCTATTAAGGAAAAGAGTCTAATAAAATAACATTAATCGTTAAATCGAAAAAGCTGCAGGCTTCTTTCTATACAAATCTTATAAAGAGAAAAGGTTGTGAGGTTGATATATTATTCAAAAATACCATAGGTTTTATATTTTATTTCTGCAATAATAAGTTTACAACCTAAAATATCACCTAGAGACGGGCCAGTAGTATTTTATAACGAACCCTATATTTTGAAATCTCTTCATTTATTCACAGACGCATATGAATGGTAGACATTTACTTTTTACTGATGCTGTACGATTTTTATTTGTAATTTACAAGATTCAAATCTCTGTATATACGAGTAGCTTTTTATATCAAAAAATAAATTAAAAGCTATTTAAATTATCCTATAATTTGTAGGTCCAATGATGATTGTTAATTTTACATATTAAACTCTATATTTGATTTTATTTACAAAAATATTTGATTTATACTAAACCAGTAGCGCCATCTATACTTACGTTAAACTTGTATCAAGTGTAGATCATTGATAACATTAACTTTAATTTAATTGGTTAAAAACAGAGGGCGTTGCTTTATTTTTACTCTAATATTAAAAATTCAAAAGGATTTTTGTTACTGTAGGTATGTGTGATTGATATGAATTTTACTTTCATATTATACTAGCGACTCACCTTTCCCTCAGTAAAAAGTATCTTATATATTGATCTGGAAAACCAGCTGTCATCATACCAAATTTTATGAAAATCCTTCTAGTGGTTTTTCCGTGATACGGTCACAGAAAGAGAGACAAAACTTCTTCAAACTATAGATTTGGCCTCTGTATCGATAATAATGTTTATAACAATAAGATTTTCCAAAAAATATTTAATGCACAGATTCGGCTTAGTTACAATTTTATTATAGGTATAGATAGATAGGTACAGAGTGGTCTTTAGAATCACTTGCATGTAATTAAAGATGATTTCAAAAATAAATTATATTACCTGCATAACGTATTCAATTTGAAAATTACAGCGATAAGCATATAGAAAATTTGTAGTATCCCTAGAAGTCCTTTTATGCTATCAATAATGAACTAGACTGTTTTACGAGTCTCTGCGAAAACGATAAAGTATTTTATGATCATTGGAAAGTGATGAACTATCAAACAAGCTGTCTTCTATAAATATATATAAGGAATACGATATACCAAGCTTTAAAAACTAAGGTGAGTGAAGCACAGTGATTAAAAGTTCATTGAATGTCACTAATTCGACTCTCGTGCAAGAACAGATAGTGTAAGTAAAAGATATAAAAAAATCTCTGAAAGTTACTGTTTGATTTGAAAGGTTTTTTCGCAATTTTCTAGCCTACTTTTCGAGGAAAGTTACATGCTATCTAATTTTACTCTACGATCATATTATGTTGCAATATTTTAATTATTAAATAATTATAAATGAAGTACGCAAGCGAAGGCACGGGCGTAAACTAGTAATAAAGTAAATTCAAGATTAAATAAAACCTTTGCACGTCACAGTAAGATTTTCTTTAAGTAATTCTAAGGATTTTCAAAGAATATTTTTATAAATTGTTATAAAAATAAACTTTAGAAAAGTCTCAGAAACATGATTCAGAATATAGTATATATACGAAAATTTCAAGGGCTAGTTGGTATATAAAGCTTATTTACCTACTATATAAAATGGACACCCGAATTTTATATGATCTTATAAATTGAGGACTTCTATCACTCGGCCTTTGGGCTGTGATTGATAGGGTGCCATATGTAACATCGGCATCGAAATGTTTATGTTTATAGACAAAATATTTCTCGCCTTGGGATAAAATTAAAAATAAATAGATTTAGGTTTTATCACATTTTTTATAACATTATAAGGGCTTTCAAAGAATAAACATAATATTTTGATTTTTATGTCGTGGTATTAAATATAGTTTTTAGATTATTAAACCCTGTAAGAATGGTAGCTCAGTGGTGAAGCGGTCGCTTGAAAAACGGAGTGAAGCGAGTTCAATTCTCGAATCGCTCACCTCTGATATTTTCATGTGCGATTCGATTTCAACATGATTATAACTCACCTTTCAGTGTATAAAATATCCTGAAAAAACCTGTTTATCTGTAAGAAATTAGCTTTAGAAGACACGTGTAGTCCGCCAACCCGCACTTGGCCAGCGTGGTGGATTATAGCATCATATCCCACGCCTTTAAGGGAGCCCCATACCCAGCTGTAGGACTTTAATAAAGGCTAAATAAAAGACTCATAATGTTTATTATTTACTAGTCTCTGCAAGTAGCTCCGCTCGCATTTGCACACCTGCCTATTCCTTTTTGACCGACTTCAAAAAAAGATTACACGTTATCTGCACCAATTCTGAACTGATTTTCATAATTGCCAAATATAATAAATATTATGTAACACCTAAAAATCATGTATACAAAAAAAACAAACACGCGTTTGCTAATATAGTATAGAATACGGATGATCGCAAAATTGTAAGCTTTTCAACAACATGATATAATGATCTATAACGTTATTTAGAGTATAGATCTTTCATGTCAATTCACAAGCGTACAGGACATCCGGTTCGTAGAATAAGTTACAACACAAAGAGAGATTTGTTATAGAGCGTGATTGCGCGTTAGTCGCCCTTCATTGGTCACAGATTAGATTTTTGGACAGATGTATTACAAGTCTGAAAAAGATAATTTATTTTCAGTTTTCATCAACTTTCAAAAAGCTTTTTTATTTTAATGGGAAATATAATAATGTTTTTAAGTTATATTTTTTAATTTTTGTTAGTTATATGAGTTTTAAAAAAAAACCATATTGTTAAATTTGTTACATTAAAAAGACAAGAAAAAGATTGTTTAAATAATAAGATTAAATTTATTGTAATAATCGTACTAATATTATAAATTCTGAAGTTTGTGAGGATGTACTGGTTGTATAGATGTCTGTTACTCTTTCACGCAAAAAAATACTGAATGTATTTTAATGAAACTTTACAATAATACAGCTCATACATAAGAATAACATATAGCTTACTTTTTATCCCGGAAAAATGTACGTTTCCCGTGGGATAGATTTCTAAAATAACTATCAGTTAAACAATAAATACGTAACCATAAAACAGCAAAACTTCTCGATATTCTGTATTACGAATCGTGTAATATTAGACTATTTCGACATGACAAGTCATAGACATTTCAGCTTCGTGAATCCATTGTTAGTAATTCGAGTGGAACAAGATTTTGCATACCCATTGTCGGCAAGCTAACCCAATTCAGTCGGATTTCTCGTAGTCATATCCATGTGTATATGTAAATGTATAAAGGTCACACCTGGTATAGTTGATATAGTTGTTTTTGAAGTTATACTTCTTTTGGGACGATTGGAAACAAATATGAGAGTAAAATTTTTACGATGCGCGCGCACTCCGACAGCCAAATAGCGACATGATGAAGTTAGCTGTATTGCTTTTATAAACAGAGAGTTGTGACATACGGGATAAAATCTTTAGCTATTTTTGTTCTGTTACGCCAAAGAAGTATAACTTCTTACGTGCGTACATAAGTACACACACACGTTTTTTATTGATATTTTTGCCTTAATAACATGTAAACTAACTCCGTCAATAATAAACTTACTAAACTTATTAACGACTTACTACCATCCATATATGCCTAACAGACTATGTGTTACTCCAGGTTACATTCTATCTATGTACAAAATTTCATCCAAATCCATCCAGCCGATACAGCGTGAAAGAGTAACAAACATACAGACGTACAAACTATCTCATTTAAAATAGTAGCGTGATAACGTAGTTAAAGTTTTTAATAAAGTCTAAAAGAAATCTGTTGTAAAGTTTTTCTGATATCTTTTAGATATTTCATCACTAAATACGCTGTTATTTTTAATTTTTCATTATTTGTCCAAGCGAGTTTAACAGAAACGACTTGAAATATCTACGAGCCAAGCACAAAGTTTTGGCGGACACAATGTCTGGAATCCGAACGCTGTACCCGAAAAGCACGTGGAGTTTTCTTTTAAACAACTTATTTTAATCTTTGTCTTTCTCCAAGAGCATCCTCTGAATAGTTTTGAAGTTGACTTTCCATTTATTCTACCTAGATTAGTAAGTACAAACTTAGTATTGTGTCTTGCATATTACATTTGAAATGCAAAAATATTTTCAATTCAATTCAATTTTCTTGTTAATGGCTTCAAAGCATGCCAGTTGAGAACAGATTACTTCCGATGTCACGTAAGGAGGTAGATCAAAAATACTTTAATTGTTGTTATTTGTGTATCCTTTAGGGGTAGTTACACGTAATTTTATTTATACCTACATGTAACGAACACTGGAAATAAATATATTATTGTGAAAGCTTCAGAAGCATGCTCTGTGGATTTTGAACTGTGTGGACTTTGACTGTTGAGAATGGAAATAGCTGCAATGGTATTAGAACAGACTATCTTTTATCTACATATAGATATCACGTAAACGTAACCAAGTTCAATAACTAGTACATCTATAAATTCAATCAATTTTATTATTATACATAGAAAATTCAAAACCCTCTGAGAGACAGACATTGTAGATATATTAAACTTTAAATAGCACAGTGGTTCTGTATTGTATTAAATTCATCTATATTGATCAGGAAACGTGCATAATAGTCGATTAATATCCATCGTGCAGTCCAGATCACGCCCAGCATGACCTGAATATCTGTTCATATAAAGCTTAATAATATGCAATAAAGGGTATACAGTGGCTGGAAGAGATTTGTTTATTCTCTTGAATTAATAATGTTATTATATAATTTAACGAAAGTGAGCAATAAATGGACAATTCTTGTATTATATATGTATGTATATAAAACAAAGTCGGGTTTGCTTAAACACTTATGACTCGAGAACTGCTGGGCCGATTTTTATAGTAATATATTTATATAATAATTATTGAAAATTTAAGAAATTTAATTGAAGAGCAAATAGAATATGAAATAGAAAATCACATTTTGATACAATTATCACACATCACAAACAAGTTAGTATATGCATGTTTTAAGTATTTTGATTTACTAATTTTGAAGTTTAAGGTTTACGAGTGATTTAAATTGTTTTCACTGAACCATATAAGTCCCTTCCATTAATTGTCTTTCATTGTTAATCGCAGGTATGTTTAGATTAATTGCATCGCCCATTGTCTGACTGCGCCCTAATCCGCTCTGATAAAGCTTTCTTTGGTTTATTTACATGTTAAATGTATACGGATATAAATATAAAACCCTGTGGCAAAGTCGTGTACCGTTAGGTTATAATATAAAAGTTCGATTCTCGTACGATATTATTATTTTTTACTACAAAACGTCGACTTCAAAATGTTTAAAAGTGATTATTCCACCGTGGGGTCGTTTTTTTTTTGCATTTATATAAAATCACCTTTGAAACATTATACATATATGATATATGTATACAGGGTGGAACAAATCGATGGGACATGAAAGAAAGGTACCTTAAATATTGAAGTTATCAAGATTTACTCAAAGAAGACATTTCATTATTTTTAAAATTAATAATAACACCATTTGTTTTTTTTAAATAAAGCTTACCTGAACTGGGAATCGAACGAAATAAAAATGCAAAAAATTACACTGTCACTATTGTATCGAATTAATCGTAAGGCCCTATTAGAAGGATAATCTATTTACTGTAAAATATCATTTAAAAAATCATCGAAACTATTACGTTATTTTCGTAGTTTTCCAGCGTCCACCCAAACTATGTCGCAAATATAAAGTACAAAACCCCTTTGACATTTTCATTTCAATATTAATTCAAAAAATATTCCGAGAGATCTTTTCTCTTAGACCAAGCGAATTCGACGTAAAATGAAAGTTTAGAGGGCTCTCAGGAAACGTAATTAAAAGTACTTTACATTTTAAAGGTATGAAATATATATATATTTCATACCTATATATATATATATATATATATATATATATATATATATATCACTGTGTAACTGTTTAAATGTGGAAGTAAATTAGCAGAATTATTACAATTTAATTAAATAACGAAAGTAAGCTCTAAGGTTAATTTTCCTCTCCGAAATTAGTGCTTATTAGAAATTCTAAAAAACCACACGATCGAAATCGAACCTGCAACCATTGACTCTACAAAGAAATATACAACAAACGTAGCTATTCATTACGAAGTTGATTAATGAATTATACTTTCAACGCTTTCATAAATCTGTCTAACAAATTTTGCATTTCATTTCATTCTATAGAGATGTTGTCTAAACCTATTTTCTTAGCATCTCCATTAAGGAGTGACTAACATTCTTAAGAAATTATTTCCCAAATTACATTGTGCTATATTCATCATAGGTTTTACTCATCGTGCGATCTGAATGTCTTTATACACCGGAGGTAATCGGTTTGACTTCGATCAGGGCAAATATGTATTTATTTACTAGTCGTTAATACTAATCATTGGAAATTTGAGGAAAACTTATATGAACAGCACTTACCTATCTATCTTAAGAAACCAACTGCTTCCAATTACAAAATCCAGAAAAAGAAAATCGATTGACAATTTTAGTATAAAAAGATATTGTACTATTTTGTCTTTACCTACTTATATATAAACTAGCAACTGATTCTAGCTTCGCTCGGGTTCGGCCCTAGGTACATTTAAACGGTTAGTATAGAATAGATAGTCGATCGCTTGCTCTGTGAAAAACAAAAACAAACCTATCCCACGGGAACCGTACATTTTTTCGAAATAAAAAGTAGCCCATGTGTTATTCCAGACTATAATCTATCTCTGTGCTAAATTTCATTCAGATCTGTTCAGCCGTTCTGGCGTGAAAGATTAACAAACATCGATACTCACAAACTTTCACATTTATAATATTAATACGGATTCCTATTTCAATCTACAATATATATAAATAAATTTCCAGTAATTTTCAAAGAAAAACTGTATAGACCTAACAAAAAGCTTCCTGTCTATTTAAAAATAAGATATAATTGTGGCAACTCAGCACTCTGCATCCGATAACAATACCGAGTTCGTTATCGATGTCGTTACCCGACCACTTGCGATGAGGACGCTCTAGGGATGTGATAGCGTCAATGTTGCATTATTGTTATAACGATTCATACTCTTATGCTCGTCCACTATTTACTTTAAAAAACCCTATTTCATCCTGTAGATTCGAGATATGAGCTTTAGGTGTCGGTTCGAGTACCGAGAAATGTAATTATTATAAAATAAAAGCGTATATACACGATACTATGTAATTATATATTAAATATGAAATTTTAACTCGTATCCTAAGTTTATTTAAGTGAAATAAATGTTCATAGCGACAATTATAGCAAAATCTATCGTAAAAATAATACGTGTATGATAATGGAACCGAAAACCCATAAATCATATAAAACCATTGAAGTAAGTAGATTATTGTAAAAGTTTAAACAAGCTCAAACTTTACACCAGTTGCCTACTCGATAATACAGCAACTTTACAGCCAATATTAAGTTAATGTCGCTTCAACGCGTCTCCGATTTGAATATTAGGCCATATTTAAAACCTTCGATGACAAAGAGCTTTTACAATAAAATCCATAATGGGACTATTAATATAATAATGAAAGTTTTCTGTATGCTTATTACTTTTTCGTTCTAAAACAACTGGATGGATATGAATTAAATTTAGTACATACCTCTTTTTAACGTTGGGAAATACATTAAAGTATACAACTTGTATATATACAGGTCGTTATGTGGGACACATCGTCCAGAAAAGCTAGTACTTACCCACTAAACCCCAACAGAACTTCCTCCGTCTTAATGGGGCGTCGCAGGATCGCTTACGCACTCAACCACGACGCCTAAGACAGGTCTGCCGAAGCAGACCACAACAACCATGGGGTTGCAGCTGCGGTCCACTCTGCTATTAGAGAAGTACCAGGAGCAACCCACCGCCACCTACTGCGTTTCTTGGCTTCACGCCCGGTGTGATCGCCGAAAGCCACTGAGCTCCCCACCACGTCAAGGCGAACTCACGTTGGGGGGAACATAGAAAGTGACCTGGAGTAGCATGCTAATGCTAGCTACTGTTAGGCATCCGGGGACGCACACGAGTGATAATAGTTTAAGTCGCTTGAGCTATAAAGTTGAAAGTAAATGTTAGTCCGTTTGTAACATTTTTACGATTATACCGCTGAATAGATTTTGATGAAATTCAGCAAAAAAATAGATTCCATCACTTAAGGGGTAGATCTATGCTACATCAAGAGGTTCTCGAGAGATGTTTGTTTATCTGTCACGAAGAGTTATTTAGACCACCTGAACAAAACTAGGGCAAATCAGTAGTATAGATACATTGATAGATAAAATTATCGATATTTTTTCACGTATCTAGTTAAAGGATTCAACGGATTGCAGCTCGTTAGTAATGCTCCCAACAATCCATTTTGAATCTTCACATAATATCAATTTTTTCTTCCTCCTGAATGAAACGAAATAGTTTTTATTAGAAATTAATTATATTATCGTTTATGTTGTAAAGAATTTATTTGCGTTCGAAGTGTAACGAATGCAATAAAAAAATTGTTCTAAGTCAACTTCAAAATTACTGTTAAATTATTTCACTGGGAATTGTGAAATTAATCTTTGAAATTTATATGAGACCTTATACATTATAGGAAACATCAAGATACGTGTTCAATAAAATAAATATTAAAATCATTTGTCTCACATTTATAACAAATACCTACAAAAAAGTATACTTAAACAAGATCAAAAATACAAAATATTATAGTATCATGATAAAACACATAAACAAACATAGCTATCAGAGATACTCATTTTAAATTAAACTATCAGTTTGGATTTTTCGCGAATTTATTTAAACTAGACAGACAGACAGACAGACAAAAAATCTAAAAACGATAGATTCGGCCTATTTATCGATAATAATGACTATTTCAATAAAAAATTTCCAAAAAATATTTAATGTACATATTTGACTCAGAATTTTATTATAGGCAGACATGTTAGATATTCGCGTAAATCTAAGATAATATGAGAAACTCTATAATTGAATTAGGCTAAAAACCACCCTTCAGTAAAGATACGGGTTGAAGGAATATAGGTTTATTTCTCTCACATTCACCAATTCTCGTCGTTTTTATTCGCGTTGCATATTCTGTACAGACGGATCGTGTGCGTGCATAAATTAACAGTTGACAGCATGAGATATTGATGTCCGTGATATAAACGATACATATATATGTATGTATAAATGTTTGAGTATAAAGCAAATGTATGTTGGTGTCACTTAACTTTTTTGATAAGTCCCAAACTGATTAAGATTTATTGTAGGTAATTATTGGATATTTTAACTAAGTTCTTTTAGAAATCAAATTTTATGACTCGTATTTAAGTAATATTTAATACTACAAGAGTGGTCTCAAATATTTATAATATAAAATTCTGCCTCTAAGGTGGAATAAACAATTTTATTGACATTTTAAATTTGTAGGTCTTTAAAGTTAGAATGGTATTTAAACTAATATTATACCCACAAAAATAGCTTTTTCCTTCACTGTATTAATTTAAATCAAAGATATTTCTATAGAACATTCTATAAAATAGTGTGTATTGTATTCAGCCCTTTTTTTTTGACGTCCCACTGCTGGGCACGGGCCTCCCTTCAGTACGAGGGGAATCAGGCCGTAGTCCACCACGCTGGCCAAGTGCGGGTTGGCGGACTTCACATGTCTTTTGAAAACTTGCTAGGTTTTCTCAGGCATGCAAGTTTCCTCACGATGTTTTCCTTCGCCGTTAAGACAAGTGGTAATCATGTTAGAAATGATTCGCACATGAAAATATCAGAGGTGCGAGACCCGAAATTTGAACCCGCTTCACTCGGTTTCCCAAGCGAGCGCGTTACCACTGGGCTACTACTGCTGCTAGTGTAAATCCTATTAATTAAATATAAACTTAAACTAAAAACAAAACTATAAAAAATCTCTAGCCCGAACAGATTTAACACAGTAATACTGCAAACAGAAACCAGCGACAAAAGCTCACAAGTCTGTCTGAAGTATTAAATACATTTAGAAACGTTATTTTGGGTTAACTTTATACATTGTTCATTTTCCTTTGCTTAAAGGATTTCTTAAATTAGGACATACATTTTGAGGTTGTTCTTTTATTAATTTTATACAAAGAAGGAGAAGGGCATGTAAGATAATATATTCCATATAACCATACGCCTATTCAGTAAATACTCGAGTATAACAGGATAGAATTCATAAATAAGATATGTAAAGATTCAGAAATAACTAACGACTCATTCTTGCTCGGATTCGTCCATAGATTCGTTTTAACAGTTACTATAGATTTCTCAGAAATGAGATATTTTCTAATAAAAAATATCTTATATGTTGACTCGGATTACCAGCTGTCATTTTACCAGATTTCATCAAAATCTGTCTAGTTGTTTTCTTATGATGCGTTCCCAGACAGACAAAAATTCTAAAAACTATAGATTGGGCCTCTATATTGATAATAATGGCTATTTCAATAAGATTTTCCAAAAAATATTTAATGTACAGATTCGACTCAGTTAGAATTTTATTATAATACAAATAAATGCATAAAGTCATCTATTGACATTTATATGAACATTTTTCCCACCTAATGAAATACAAGTATAACGGTAAGTAGATAAACATCACTATACGAACTCTAGAAAGCGCAGGAATATATTATATTTAGCCCTTTTTTACATCCCACTGCTGGCCCCAAGCTTCCCTTAATACAATCAGGCCATAGTCCACCACGCAAGCCAAGTGGGGGTCGATGGACTTTAAATGTCTTTCGTAAACTTGCGAGGTTCTCTCAGACATGCAGTTTTTCTTACGATTTTTCCTTCACCGTAAGGCAAATGATAATCATATTGGAAATGGTTCTCACTTGAAAATATCAGAGGTGCGAGACCCGGGATGTGAACCTGCTTCACTTGCGTTTTCCAAGCGACCTCGTTGCCATTGGGCTACCACTGCCTATATACACCAGGAATATATACCAATTTATTATTCTCTCTCATCCTATATAGAAAGAAAATACAGTAATCATTAAAAACAAACTGAAAATTTAAAGCATTTTTTACTACAGTTGATAAAAATGTGCAAGTTTCGCGTGTAACTGAGGCAGTTATTCGCACTTTTAATTACCGCTCACAGTACGTTTACGATGAAGTATAAATACGAGCGCTATTTATAGTAGAAGTTAAATAATTTACGACGCATTCTTAAATATTTAATTATATAGTAAATCTTTAAAATTCCTCATACATTTATTATCAATATAAATTATCTGCACATAAAGAAATTGTAGTGATGTTAAGGAAATAGTCATACCGACATAAAATATTTTCTAAAAAATAATATTTTCTTTTTATTATTTTGGCACTTTTTTAATCTGTAACAAGCGATATAGTTTTTTTTTTAAATTCCAAGTAGTGTATGTCATTTTTATCACTCTATCATCCAATAACATCTGCACACTTACAGAATAATATTATTAACACTTACATTTGAAATCATTACTTTTTCACTTCAATGAACACTTTTTATTGTCACAAATCAGTTAGATCCAAATCAAGCCGGTTTCAACGAGATCGTACAATTGAGTGATATATCGGCTTGTCGGCGCCGGCGCATTCATTCTACATGACTTTGCAACATGAAAACGAGGAATACACAAACATAAGATTTGATGTCGAATTCTACAAGCATTTTAAATAACACAAAAGACAATACCTATGATATTATAATTGCAAAATTTTGTATGTATGTTTGTTTCTCTTTCACGCTAAAACGGCTGGACGGATTTAGGTGAAATTTAGTACACAGGTACACTATAACATGGAGTAACACATAACAACACTGGAGGATTAGATTTCTGATTTGTTTTGTTCATTTTTTTAAATATTTTCTTTATTTTCAGGTAAGCGAGCTTTCATGTCGACGTCTTAAGACAATTAATATTGGCAAGTATTTTAATAATTTAGATACTTAAATCACTAACAATACAACTGCTACTACCTGCTTTTATTTACAATTTCATCTATATCAAAATTTCATTTTCATCAAATACGTACGGAACTACATATTTTTTTCTTTGCCTATATGTATATATAGACTAGCGGCTCACCTTTGCTTCGCACGGGTTCGTACCTAGGGAAAAACAATAACATCTATCCCAGGGGAACCGTACATTTTCCGGGATAAAAAGTAGCCTATGTGCTATTCCAGACTGTAATCTATCTCTGTGTCAAATTTCATCCAGATCCGTTAAACCGCTAACGAGTAACAAACATCCATGCATCCAAACTTTCGCATTTATATAGTAGTAAGAGTAAGATTAATTGGATGAAAATATCCTTCGAAGAATAAAACCCGCATCCTCCGGCACTTAAGACAGTATCACCAAGAGCTACGACGTTTAGTAACAATTGACGATTGTATGTAGGTAACCTAGATATCTTAATCCTTTACAATCGAATAACAGTTATCGATATGGTAATGTAACTAATAGACGCTGGAAGCAAGCCGAATGTAAATGCCTTTTATCATAACTAGATTTTTACAGAAGAACTTATACAGAAGCTCTGATTTTTATTGGTATAAATATGAATATGGTAATTTTATTCTCTTTTTTACTTCATCGCGTTCTTTAAATGTGATTTTATTGGAACGGATTTTCTCGTGGTGTAGACGTAAATCGTGAGGCTCTGGGTTTGAGTCTCAGGATCGAAAAGTGTTATTCGGTTTTTCTGTCAAGAAAACCTCAACACCGTAGAGTTAAGCTAATATTTTCATTCGTAAATTTGTCGATTTTACGCCTGGTATTTCTGTGATTATGTGGCTACATAAGAACATCCCTAGTCCCGGCATATCTCAAGTCTCATAAAGTATTAATCTTACTAGTAATAAATATAGATATAGATCTCATATCATCTTTATTGGAAGTCGTTAGTTATGTTAATATTTGCATATTTTGACCACCTTCAATATGGAGGAGCATAATTTTTTTGTGTTTTTCTTAATACATATGTTCAATTCTCTAAAGGTCAATCCCTTATAAATTTCCATTACACAATGCAACTCCCAAAGCAAACTACTAACCTTTGAGAGTTGAAAAATAAACGAAAATTTGAAAAATTGGAAAATTAACTACTCACCTGAGTAGTTAATTTTTAAATTGATTTTGAAGAAAAAAGTAAATTATTAATAATATTATTACTCTACAAGCATTACCCGCGGCTCGGCCCGCGTTCAGATTACCAAAAACCATATTCTTAGGTTTTACATACTAGTATACTCTTACAATGCAATTTTTGTATTTTTTCTCAGACATGAGATATTTTCCCGCGGTAAAAGGTATCCTATATGTTGACCCGGATAACCAGCTATCATCATACCAAATTTCATCAAAATCTGTCCAGTGGTTTCTCGTGATGCGGTAACAGACAAAAATCCTAAAAACTATAGATTCGGCCTCTATATCGATAATAATGTCCATTTCAATAAGATTTTCAAAAAAATTGTTAATGTACAGATTCGGCTTAGTTACAATTTTATTATATGTACAGATTATAATATATTTTTTCCCAGTGGCCCGAGCCCAGCAATGGGACGTTAATTTCGACTGAATATAATACAATATTTTTATTTGTTTATGTGTTTGTTTATTTTGAAGAATTTCTAATGTAAAGCTATATATAAGCCATGTAATTATAAACTATACTAATTATAATATAGCAGTAAATTGACGACATCCTCTTGCTTTTATAGCATAATTATACGACACGGATATTATTAGAAGGTCAATTAACATCATACGCCTATAAATTTCTAGTACTTTAGTAGACTATTATGACCATAATTTGAGAAAGTAAACGGCTTGTGACTTTAGTACACATACTAGTTATCCATACTAATATTATTAATGCGAAAGTAACTCTGTTTGTCTGTCTGTCTGTTACCTTTTCACGCTCAATCCACCTAGCCCATTTAGATAAAATTTTGTAAGAAAATAGTTTAAGATCTTGGGAAGGACATAGAGTAGGTTTAATCCCAGAAATCATTTATCTATTAAGGGGGTGAAAAGGCAGGTGGAAGTTTATATGGAAAATTATTTCTCAAGTAAGGGATGTATGTATAGCTTATCATACCTGTGTATATATGTATAGTCTATCTATTCCATACTAAGCGTTAAATTTAATATTTCATAAAAGCTGTTTAGAATAAACTAGATTTTCAGGATTTATATATTCAATTTATCAGTTTGTATGAAGATCAGTAGCAGAAGTTTTAATGCAATATCACTATAACTTCTAAATAATTCATCAATTTGGCTGGTTTGGCTAAGTCCTAATATTAATCAATATTGTTTGATTAAGGAATTTCACAATTACAAAAGGCATATAACTACGCCTGTAACAGGCATTTGATGGGTTAAATAGGATCGTATTTCTTTTGTCTTTATCGACAAATACGAGAGAGTGAATAAAGTTAATTTTTTGACAATTTTGAAAAAGTTTCATGAAAAAGTGGGCATCATTATCCTATACGAAAGATAAATTAATCTATACTAATACCTATTATAAAGAGGAAAGATTTTTTGTTTGTTTGTACCGAATAAGCTCTGAAACTACTGGACCGATTTAGATAAAATTTAGTAAGAAGATAGTTATAGACCCTGGAAAGTACATATTATAGTTTTATCCCGGAAATCATCCGTTAAGGGTGAAAATGGGGATAGAAGTTTTTATGGGAAATCAACCTATGGACGAACCCGAGCAAAGCGAGGATGAGTTGCTAATATAGTATAATTCCCTTCTTCCCAAAGATCAAAATTGCAAATGATGTAGTGAAATTTTCGTTCAAATTAGATCAGAATTTCAAACCGCAGTAACCGATAAGAGTAATCGTGTGTTATCAGTACTTACCGCTTAATTAGCGCCAACGTATGCCGTATTGGTAAGTTAAATGATACAATTCCTTTCAACCATGCGTATGAAAATCTATATAATATATACAAATATATATATATATATATATATATATATATATATATATATATATATATATATGTGTGTGTATGTATATATATATAGATAGATAGATAGATAGATAGTCTACATACATAATATGTATGTACTATCTATGTATGTATATCACACTCTAGTTCACAAACTATCTCTATGTAGGAAATCAAGACTTTTTTCTTTATAGAATAAAAATGTCATTTCATTAGGTACTCCGTTGCTGCATTTAAGAAGGACGTATGTACGTACAAACATGCTTATCGTTAACATTTTTACATTATTATTGCGAAAAATAACGTACATATATCAATAACTTTTTACAATTTATTTTAATTATTTATATATATATTTTAGACAATCTTATTGAAATAGTCATTATTATCTATACAGAGGCTGAATCTATAGAATTTTTGTCTGTCTGTCTGTCTGTCTGTCTGGGAACGCATCACGAGAAAATCATTTGAGAGATGGATGGACAGATGTCAACATACAATATACTACTTTTTACTGCGGGAAAATATCTCATCTCTGAGGAATCTATACTAACCGTTAAAACGTATCTAGGGACTAAACCGAGCTATATACCGAGCTCACTAGTACACTTAAAAAGTCTGTTCTATATTAAAATTCAAACTAACACGGAAAATTTCTTAAAATATTCACCCTTTGTAAATATCGGGCAAAAATTCATAATTAATTAGTCGAAATCCGTTCCTCAAATACGATGTCCATTATTTATTTAGTCCGCTGTAAGTGCCACTCGAAACAGTGTCATAATTAACCAGAAACTGGATGAAAAGCGGTGCAGCTTAAATATTGAGGCTATATGCATAGGCTGAGGCGGGTTGTTATGAATCTTTTATTGTTTAAGCTAAGGTTTATTAAACTAAAAAGTATTTTAGATATATCTAACTTATTTTTAACTAGCAATGCCCGCGGCTCCGACCGCGTTCAAATGACCAAAAACCAAATTCTTAGGTTTTACATATTACTATACCCTTACAATGAAGTTTTTGTATTTTTTCTCAGAAATGAGATATTTTCCCGCGGTAAAAAGTAACCTATATGTTGACCCGGATCACCAGCTATCACTATACCAAATTTCATCAAAATCCCTCCAGTGGTTTTTCTGTGATGCGGTAACAGACAGACAGACAGACAGACAGACAAAAATTCTAAAAACTATAGATTCGGACTCTGTATCGATAATAATGTTTATTTCAATAAGATTTCTCAAAAAATATTTAATGTACAGATTCGACTTAGTTACAATTTTATTATATGTGTAGGCGACCTATCTAAAGATAAGAGAGAGCACTAAAGGTTGTTAATTATTACAACAAATGATGAAATGATTTTATAGAAGACTCTTGGGTATGATGTGATCGCTTCCAAGCTACCTCAAAGTTGTAGAATTCTAGTAATTTATAATTTAACTTAATCGTACAAAAAATAATTTTAATTCCACTACGTTTCTTTTGTCAGTTATTCTCGAAACTGGGGCTATTTCTTATCCAGCTGGTGGTGACATTCAGTAAAAATTGTATTAATTTAATGCTGAATATAATAATTTTAATTTGATATCACATACTCTTATGTATTTAAAATTTGGACTTTTTATGACCACACGGTACACTATCCCGTGGCAAATGGAAGGATAAACGGACGGACAAACGAGTTAAAGTTCACCATTTATCTACGGGGCTCTAAAGGATCGTTTACTCTTCAAATCATAATCGTATATGTAGATATTTGTAAAAAATTTAGTCAATTTTGCAATTTACAAAGGTTTTACAAAAATTATTGTATCACTAAATATTCTTTATTAACATAAAACATTAGGTATTGCTTTAGCTATGCTAAATATATAATACATATTTTTGTATGTACATCCATATATACGTACACCAAGGGTTTTCGCGATACGGCCGTCTGAAATATAGTATCACTTACTGCGTTCACTTTGACCATTTAGTCTACTTTAGAACAAGTAACTCTTTTTGGCAAAGTAGAAAACAACTGCGAGTTAACATCGCTCGCTCTATCATAAGGTTTCTTTCTCGCCGCCTGCGCTTGCATTTTCCGCTTCTCATAAATTCATAATTAAATAGCGAACTACGGCTTTGGCTCGTTATGGAGAATTTTATTTAATTTTCTCCACGCCACTCAGTCCCTCAGTGAGTTTATAGCTCTGTGTTGCAGAGTATTAAGCCTTTTACTTCGATTTTGAAAGTCAAAATCGAAATATATGTATTTCAAAATGATATAAACACTACTATTTGAAAACTTTTTTATATTTAACCGACTTTATACAGGAGGAGTAGTTGACTACTCCTTTTGACTGTTTTTGTGTATGTTACGTGTAATATATTTTTTTAATTAAATAAATCTATATATAAATAGATTAAGATAAAACAGTTAAGTACCTGTTTCTGCTCTGTTTCTCAACCGATTTTTTTTTTCACCTATTTTTTTTTATCTTATTAGCTGATTATTATAATTGTTTATTATTTTACGAGCTTTAGTGTTGTCAATAAAAAAAATGGAATCAGTTAATTTTTTTTATAGTTAGATAGAAATATTTATATAAGTTTTCCTGGCATTTTCCAAAATGATTCCGACCACTCGGCGAACCTTGGTTGTAAACTTTTAATAAAAAAAATAACTCTTGAGTGTGGGATTATCACTTAATGAATTAATACTTACTAGCGGACTTAAACAAAAACAAATCTATCCCACGGGAACCGTACATTTTTTCGAAATAAAAAAAGTAAAAAAGTAGCCTATGTGTTATTCCAGACTATAATCTATATCTGTACCAAATTTCATATAGATCCATTCAGACGTTCTGGCGTGAAAGAGTAACAAACATCCATACTCCCAAACTTTCACATTTATAATATTTATACAGATATGAACTCACTACATCTTTATAAGTAAAATGAAATTATTTAGTCTATTGGTGAGTAGATGGATTATTTTCTGTGCTCTCTATTTTAAGTTAGGCGCTAGGTCTTGGATAGTGGTTAATCAGATGAGTACAAATATTTCTATTATTTTATAACTTTTTCATGAAATCGCTAGCACGAAACATATATATGATAATTAAATTTAATTAAGCATTGTTAAATACTACAAAGTTTTTCATATAGCAAGTTATGTAGTAGAGGAAACAGGCCAAATTTTTTTTTTTAATCTCCTGTTTCTTTAACGTTATATGATGATATGGGATAGCTTCATTCTTACCAAAATTTAAAAGTCCACTACTTTGTCTTTAGGTGGCGCACTGAACAAGTTTACAAAAAACCTAATTGTTTTACTTTTAGTGTGACCCACAAATTGATTTTTTTACATTACGTTTAATTATAAACATGATATTTTTTGTGTTATTCGAATTCTTATATCGAATGTAAAATATGTTAATATAAAAAACAATGAGAAATGCTGTTTAAAATTTAGCCTTAGCCCAATTATTATGTAAGATTTTGTAAAACTAGCGCTACAGATTTAATTTTAGATTATGCCGAGTTTCGTGAAAGCTATGATCATGTAAAGGATTATACTTAGTTTAGAAGCTTAAAAACATTTTGTTGCAATATTTGAGGAAACTTAAAAAGATCTTGATGATCGTTGAGATAAAACTATGTTCTAAAGGACTTGCAGTTTCTATTTTGTATCATGGAATTTTTAGGGCACACCATCAATTATTTATCTTCATAGTACTGAGAAGTCGTAACTTTAATAAAAAAAAACGTGTGTGTGTACTTATGTACGCAGGTTAGAAGCTATACTGCTTTGGCGTAACATAACAAAAATTACTATTGATTTCATCTCGTATATCTCAACTCTCTGTTTGTAAAAGGAATGCAGCTAACTTTATCATGTCGCTTTCAGCTAACTTCATCATGTCGCTTTTTGGCTGTCGGTGTGCGCGCGCATCGTAAAAATTTTACCCTCATAATTTTTTCCAAACGTGTCATAAGAAGTATAATTTCAAAAATCCAGTTGAAATGAAACTTAGTTAATGATGGACTTTAAATAAGGTATTACTTAATTTTTATATAAGTTATATGTATTTTAATCTATATTTAGGTAAATTTTGAAAGAAGTTTTTATTATTTTTTGATGACTAGGTTTACATATTATATGTATGTTTTTATATACGTTTGCTTAAACAAAATCAGTTAAAAAAGGGGTTCTCTCATTCCCATAGACTCTACTTGCTGCGTTAGCCTTCGGCGGTTCGATTCCCGCTGAGGGCATTCATTTGTGTGAAGAGCACGAATGTTCGTACTCCTGTCATGAGTGTTTATATTTATAGCATGTATGTATTTAAAGTGTATATATGTGTAGTGTATCAACTATCTGGTATCCATAACACAAGCCTCGTAGCTGACCATGGAACTAGATGGTGCTGTGTGTTAATGTCTCAAGATATTTATTTATACATGTATGTATAAGTAAACTTATATAGACTGTAGAGCAAAGAATCCAAACACACGCATAATGTAAACAAATTAAATAACAACAATCTGCTTTGGATTGCGGGATCAAACAATACTCCATATTAATTGTGGCAGTTAAATAATATGATAAATCGGCAGTCGAATGAGTAGCAATGATTGAAATGAAACCGTTTTGTTATCGATAAAACAATAAAATATATTGACAGTGCTATAATTCCGCCATTTTTAGGGTTCCATATGTGTCTGAAGTTTCGTTCATATTTGTAACTTGGTTGAAATTTTTTATTACTTTACGAGTACTAGTCATAAATAATTAGTATTTAAAGAGGGTTTTTTAATGAAAAGTTGGGTTTTTTAATTTAACATAACCTCCATTGATGTATAAATTTATTTATTAAAAAAAATTAATCACGAGCGTAACTCGTACTTGACAGAAATTACTATATTTTAAGAATTGTTTTCTATATACGATTTTAGTAGTTTTTATATAAATAATAAAATAATTGTATATCTATATGTATACATAGCATAGCTTAGAGATAAAAAATTGCGTATTCCCAAGCTATTTTCTTAGATTTACGCGAATATTTTATATTTATACTAGCATTGCCCGCGGCTCCGCCCGCGTTCAGATGACCAAAAACTAAATTCTTAGGTGTTACATATTAGTATACTCTTACATTGCAGTTTTTGTATTTTTCCTCAGAAATAAGATATTTTCCCGCGGTAAAAAGTATCCTAGGATCGCGCGCTACATCGCCCGGTTTATATAGCTTGAGCAGGCGGTCGAGCGATGCGGGGCAGAGGGGATGGACTCGCCGTAGGCATCTCAATGCTCGCCAAGCATTAAAAATGTTTCGCTACTAATTACTTCTAACAACGATATCTCAAAAACTATTCATCTGATTGATTTAGTGTAAAGAGCAATTTTAATCTGCATTAAATGACTAAGCTAACTAAAATATTCATTTGGATAAGGATTAATACCGAACTAAAGAAAATAACTTTGAAAATAACGTAATGTTTTTAATTAAAAATGTTAACATAAAAGTGGTTATTGTAAGTCAACCGTAAGAGATAGAGATATGCTATCGCGGACTTTTTTGTAGCATTATTTGGCGAGATTTTTTGCGACCTCTTCAACATTTGTCGCCGTATTTCAGCTAATTTACATAAAAGCATAATAAATTATATACCTAAACCTTCCTCAAGAATTACTCTTTCTATTGTTGAAAACCGTATAAAACGAGTTTATCGCGTTCAGACAGACAGGAGGACAGACAGGAGGACAGAAAGACGCGGCCGGGGGACTTATTTTTATAATAAGTATAGATAAATAAAACTACGTTTTCGAATTTTTTCGTGGATTTATTTTGATTATTAGTTATCGTTTCATTTGGTATTTAGTTTTATTTAAATTGTGTATTCTCTTTCGTTAACAAATGCATGCCAATTATAAAACATTAAGAGAAATATTCAACAAATATTTTTCATACAAATCGACGTTTACCTACCGCTCATCTTGTCAACCGCTAACAAACTGATACAGCAACTACGTTTGAATAATGTTACCGCATGGAGATAGTACCGAAATAAAGTTATAATCTATTATTTCTAGCTATTCAAATGAGAAATGTAAGTGAATGTTGTAAATTTCACATAATTACCTTTGGGAATGTGTTTTGGTTTTGCGTTGAGATTATAAGTTTCCTTAGAGACTTGATTTCATATTTTATTACGGCATAAGTAATAGGTTGAATGATACTAAAAATACGCAAAGGTTTAAGAATGTTTATCTTTTCTTTAATAGCTACTACAGTGTATAAATAAGAATATTGTTTTGTATGTATGTATTCAGCCCTTTTTAACGTCCCACTGCTGGGCATGGGCCTCCCTTCAATACGAGGGGAATCAGGCCATAGTCCACCACGCTGGCCAAATGACGGACTGCACCAATCTTTCGAAAACTTGCCAGGTTCTCTCAGACATTCAAGTTTACTCACGATGTTTTCCTTCACCGTAAAGCAAGTGGTAATCACGTTGAAAATGATTCGTACATGAAAATATCAGAGCTGCGAGACCCGGATTTGAAATCGCTTCATTCGGTTTCCCAAGCGAGCGCGTTACCACTGGGCTACGACTGCCTTAGAATATTATATTATCAATTCGAAAATGTGTATGTTGATGTGTCCCACGACACCGAAGCAACAGAGTGTCAAATCGACGACGTTTTACATAAAAATAGATTATGAGAATGATATAATAAGATACTTTTTATCTCAATACATCACGGGGAACTCCCGTGAGATATTATAGTTTTGATAAAACATTCTTAGAAATACCAGAGCGAAATAAGAGCTAGTAGGAAAAAACTAGAAACGTTAAGAACATTACCAAGAACAAGGAATTTTGGTATATTTGACATCTTATACAATCATATGTAAGATCTAAATGAAAATAACCTCTTCCTGTATTCGAACCCTAGACCATTCATATTTCAAAAACCACAATCACTTGAATCTTACTAAACATATTCATAATCATAATAAAAATTAAATTGATACTAATTTAATATATACAAAATGTATTACTTTATTTATGAATCGTGTCGACAAAATTTTCTCTAAGTACTAAAATTCCCTCATCTCAGCCAATCAGTACTTAGGTCGAAATGTTTCTTTGTCAGCAAAAGCTTAGTTTTAAAATCTCAACTTCCACCCTCACTTCAAAGCTAACTTAATTAAGTCCATTCTCCATAGTTACGAAGAATATTTATTATAGATACTGTTACGGAAGCTCGAGAGTTGATGAGATACAAGTAAAAGTTTACTTATGAAACCTTTTATAACATCCATTAGCATATTTTATAAGATAATAGGATATTTTTAGTGATATTCTTACTAAATATTAAAAATAATAATACATGTTTGTTTGTTTGTTGCTTTTTACTATGATACTTTTTATGCCGATAGGTGCATTGAAAACTTTCACCGTCACAAATTTAGACAGTATAAAAGAATACTTTTTTTTGTTTAGCTTTTTTTTATATTATTATAATGAATATGTATATAGAGCTTATATATGTACAGTAGTATATAAAATACATAGTACCCGGGCGACCGAGCTTAACTCGGAGTTCTTTGTTGCTATATCGTATTTTTTACATTAAAAATAAACTAAGAACTTGAATAAATACAAAAAAAATAAACACAAAAAAAAACAAAAGTAAAAACTTTGTATCCGACCAGACACTTATGATTACAATTTGCGCCTTGGTCGCTTGACCACGATGCTCATTCCCGAGCGTGCGAAATCAGGGACCATATTTTGCGTGGAATAATACGAAAGGAAACTGCATGAAAACTCGAAAACGTGCGTTTCCCCAGACATAAGACTAATCTAGATCGATTCTTCGCCCCTGAAAACCCCCACATACCAAATTTCAGCGTAATCGTTAGAGCCGTTTTCGAGATCGCCGTCATATATAAATATACAAGAATTGCTCGTTCGTAGTTACATGTATATAATATATTCCTTGCGTTATAGATTCGTCATCGAGATAAACGCATTTCAGAGCAATAAAGCAAAACCGAATTCAGTGCTACATTCAGTGGTACATAAAGTGAACAAAATTAAAAACTAGAACATACACGATAGAGTAACCATGTTTTTTTTTTAATAAAATTTATGATTTTCTTATATGTTGTAATAAGTAACTAAATACTTTTAAATATACATATGTACCTAATAACTAAGTAGATTTGACCGACTTCATAAAAAAAAGATACTAGATTGGACTATATTTTTTTATTACCAACTTGTTTCTGCCCGCGACTTTAAATGCGTCATAACTTTTATTTTTCGTTAAAATTTCTTGGACCCATTCGTGACGTAGTTACATATATCGATATCGAACTTCTTACTTTCGAAAATTTACAAGCGGAACCAAATCATATCTCATATGTTAATGAACATGGTATATCTATGTGTCAAGTTTCATCCCATCTCGTTTTAACGATTTACGGATGATTGAGTAACACACGTTCAAACAAACAGGATCGAATAACAATTAAATTTTTAGAACACTTTTTTAGATTTACGCGAATATTTGACATTTTAAATAAAACTACATTTTCGGTTTTCTTTTGTTAATTTATTTTGACTGTTGGTTCCCATAATTTCCAATGTTGTACAGAATCACGGTCACGATAGAGACTAAGTTAAAAGTTATTATTTAATTATTAAAGACGGTGTTTACCCACAAAATTAAACATTTACTATGCATTTAAGGCGTCGCGTCGGGAACCAGAAATCTCAAGAAATCCGCGAAAAAATCTAAAAAAATAGTTTTATCTAAAAATCAAATCCTAAATTCTTCAAAACCATGGTGTACATACTTTTCTGAATTGGACATGCAAATTGACACGGCGGCCAATCACGTATATTGCATATGCCGTTAAACGCGAATTAACTTCGCTGTGTGATTTATTTGTACACTGTTTGTTTGCGGGAGGGATTTTGATGCATTCTAATGCTGTAAACTAGCTGTTACATCTGACTATGCCTGTATTCGAGATATAACCCATATGACTTTATCACGCACCCACTTCACGCTATATCCCTTGCAGGGTAGGCAGAGAGAACAGCCACAATCTCTCTCTCTCGTTCTCTTTCGCTTTTTCCATTGTTATTATTTTCTTCATAGGCGCTCGTTGGGCAGTCCTCAGTGTTTGGCTTTTGACATTTGACTTTTGTCTTTTGAGGACCCTACTACAATGTTTTAATTCACTTTATTTACGAATTTTGTTCTAGTAAACTTTTGAAAGATATTTTGTGTTTACGATATTAGACGAGCTTAAGTAACATTATGTAATTGAGATTTTTACCAGTTATTGAGCACTACTATCCACAACTATTTCTACTATCTTTCTATACTTCTCTTTTTTTACTTTTCATTTTACTTTTTATTTCTTTTTAACTCTATCTTCATGAACAGGAACCCACTTAAACGCACAAAAAATTTCATCAAAATGCGTCCTACCGTTTAGAAAGAGTTCAATGACATACATACAGAAGAATTATATGTACATAAAGATATGATGACATGACAAAATATATAACAAAAATGTCGTCAAAATAACAGTGTTTTATTACTTCTTCAACATGTTCAGTTTTTCAAGTGAATTTAGCAAGCACTTAGTCACTCGAGTGGTTTTTTAATTTATTTAGAGACAGACAACTGTACGGTAATCTCTCAATGTCGTGAGCTAGTGATTGAGTTACAGAATATTTTTACTTAAATTGATTATTTCAAAAGATTTTATACTTTTAGTTTTTTTTTTTTACTTTACATGATTACATATTCGGATATACCCTTTCCATTCTATTTTACCTAAAAGAAAAAGCTTTCTAAGAAATAAAGCCGTCTATTCTACAAAAATCCTGGTTTTATTTATTTTATTATTTGTAGTGTCTTCGTGTAATTGAATGATATATTTTTTATAATAGACAGTTTCAGTTTAACATATATTCTGTACCTCATTTAGCCATGACCTGTAAAAAGTATTGGCGACAACAATATACATATTTCGATAACAAAATAAAAAAAATAAAACATTAGATTTAGATATTATTGTTATGAATTAAAAAAATATAAGTTTTAGTAAGTTTTAATTATTTGACATCCATAGGCTACTGTACCTAGGGACTAGTTTAGACTAGTGGTAGGGTAAGTCACTAGTTACGAAATGCGAAAGTTTTTATAAATCACATTGAAATGGTTTACGGAAATGAATCCGTGACCCGTGAAGCGGTGCCGTGACGTATTTGTTAACATACACACCTTAGGTCAACGTCCCTGACAATGTAACATACGAAATCTATACATACATACTCGTATAATAAAATTCTAAGTCGAATCTGTACATTAAATATTTTTTGGAAAATCTTATTGAAATAGTCGTTATTATCGATACAGAGGCCGAATCTATAGTTTTTAGATTTTTTGTCTGTCTGTCTGGGAACGTATCGCGAGAAAACCGCTGAATAGATTTTGATGAAATTTAGTACGACGGTAGGTGGTTATCCGAGTCAACATATAGGATACTTTTTACTGCGGGAAAATATCTCATCTCTGAGAAATCTATACTAACTGTAAATATATTATGAATAGATTCTGTACGCTGTTATTTTTTAACTATTATATGTATTCACTAGGACTTACCCTCGCTTCACATTCGCCTATGTGTTTCTCCAGGTCATCACAGTCTATTTGTTTACTAAATTTCTTCCAAATACGTCCAGCCGTTTCAACGTAAAGGAATAACAAACATACACACATACAAAAACATTCGCATTTATAACAGTCCAATTATTGCGATGATTATTTTTTTGTCAGTTTATCCTGTTTTTTCATAGCAACGTGGTTATTTTTAGGCAAGAAGCCGACATATTTATACGCACATACATTTATATCTATACATATAATAAAATTGTAACTAAGCCGAATCTGTACATTAAATATTTTTTGGAAAATCTTATTGAAATAGACATTATTATCGATACAGAGGCCGAATCTATAGTTTTTAGAATTTTTGTCTGTCTGTCTGTCTGTTAACGCATCACGAGAAAACCACTGGACAGATTTGGATGAAATTTGGTATGATTATAGCTGGTTATCCGGGTCAACATATAGGATACTTTTTACTGCAGGAAAATATCTCATTTCTGAGAAAAAATACAAAAACTGCATTGTAAGAGTATACTAATATGTAAACCTAAGAATATGGTTTTTGGTCATCTGAACGCGGGCGGAGCCGCGGGCAATGCTAGTATATTATATATATTATATCTTATAAATATAAAACAAGTCGGGTTTATTACAACACTTATAACTCGAGAACGTCTGGACCGATTTTGATGATCTTTGATGAATAGCAAAATAACTATTAAACGAACGAAAAATTAAAAAAAATATTTAAGCCTACATGGCTACCGCTGGAAAATAACTATTTATATCTATTTAAAACGTACCTAGGGACGAACCCGAGCAAAGCGAGGCGCTAGTAACTATGTATTATTCATACATTTTTACATGGGCATACTTTAAACTTCAATCATAAGCTAGCTTCATATTTGAAGAGGCCCTTATAACCCATATGGGGTGTAAAATGTAACTGAGAGCAATTATCCTTCCCCTTTTAAAAAAGCTCTAAATTGAACGTCCGTTAAAACAAAAGCCATGGTTTATTTGTGTCGCGAAATCACCGCTCCTGTCCTTAGCAACTCTCCAGTAGTGATGTGCAATAAAAATGCTTTTATCGATATATGCTTTTTATATTATGTAATAATTTCTGTAAAGTACGAAAGTGAATGTTTTATTTGCAGACCTACCTACATATACATAAATTTCAAAGATATCTAAGTTATTTTTGTTATTTTTCTGTTTATGTAAAGTGACTAAAACTCTAATCTTTCTTTAAAATATTTAATTTACCATTTAACACCTTGCTGTGATTAAACTCGCATAACATCATCATAGTTATCACTTATCATTAATATTCAATTTTTTATATTTAGGTTGTATTTAAAAATGTATTTTAATACAATATTTTAATCTCATCAATAACTGAAAAACAAAATTAAAAATCAAAAATATTCAATTAACCAAACTAATATCTCAACAACATTAACTTCAACAAAGTTAGTTCTAAAAATAACTCATAAAACGAGCTTTTTATCGACTATCACCCTCCCTACAATGAGATCACGCACGCAGGACCAACAATAATGATTATGTAAATACATGCGCCGGCGCAGGGCGCGTTTGCATTTTGACACGCTCAGTGTAATGGCGGCCGGCTGTCAGACGCCCGTGCGCTCGATCATATAAACATTGCTTATTCATTAAAAAAAAACACGAAAAATACTTTTATGAAAGAAATTTTTAATATTAAATAAAAACCAAAAAAAATATCTTTTAGTGCATAATTAAAAAGTTATCCACTTTTTAAATTTTTTTTGCATACCATTATACGCTTAATTATCTTTCGACGTGTTATATATCAGTTCAAAGTGTTTTTTTGTTAGTGATCTGGTTTTTAGTGCTGTTTTCATATCTGTACGGTGTATCGCCTTTCGTATACAAGGATTTGAGGCAATTAATTGTCTTTATCTCTCCATACTGGTTTGTTTAGTTTGTACTGTGGATAATCTCTGACCTGATAATTAATTAATACAATAAATATTATTTTATCATATATAAATTAATGTCAATATATCAATATTATATTTAGATATCAAATAATGTTTTGCATAAAAATATCATGTCATATCGGACAAAATATAGATTCTATTTAAAGTCAGCTTTCATTATTAATGAGTTACCTACCATCGGTTCGCTCGGGTGCATCCCTAGGTACGCGGATTTTTTCACAATTTCATGGGTTTTAATTTTTGTGCGAAATCCTGATTCTATTTCCAAAATAAAAGTATTCTAAGTTACTCCTTATAACGTCAGTTATCTGCTAATATAAGCTCCGTCAAAATCGGTCCAGCCGTTTCGAAGATTAGCTGGAACAGACAAACAAAGTTTTAAAAATTATTTTTTCTTATTAGTAGGAACCGTATGTAATTTCATATGCATTTAGTAAAAATCTGTTATGTTGACATTACAAACAGACACTTCAATTTTACTTATCTGTATAGACTATAGATAAAATTTGGTAACGTTTTAATTATTAGAGAGTTATTAAAGAGCTATGATAGGACTCTACACTGCCTGTATGTATATAAAATAAACTATATTTTGGATACAAATTTAAACTAATGCTCTAAATAAACTATTACGTATATTAAGGTCACTAAGCCTTAACTACCTTGAGTGAGAATCGAACCTGCAAATACTGTTTGGATTCAAATTTACAACTTATGGATATCTTGATGAGCTAAACATGTCGGTACCATTTCAGTTGCTAAACATGTCGGTACCATTACATGTTGTAAAATCAATAAAAAATATACATCTGGGTCATCGTTACTCATCATGTTATTCCAAACTTTAAATCTAATATTAAAATTCCTAACTATGTACATACTTTGAATAACACATTTTCAATTAGTCCTATTTATATCCTACTAGCAGAACCCGCGGCTTCGCTCGCAAAACTACAAAAAATATCTAAAAAGGTAGTTTCCTGCAAACTTTCATCCGCTATTTTACCCCCTTATAGGATGAATTTCAAAAAATGCTAAAATATGTATTTTTTTTTCTTATTAAAGAGCATTAATACCAAGTTTCAAGTAATTCGAATCATATATATTTTTTGGATTGTATTATAATGTGTATTCACTTGGGAATGTGATAACCTCCCGCGGTAAATTGATGTTGTCACTCTCCACCTCTCCAATTATCTCCACACTAAAAATCACGCCAATCCGTCACTCTGTTTCGACGTGAAAGAAGGACAAACATACAAACATACTTTCACATTTATAATATAAGTATGGATGGAGGAAACCGATTGCATGACACATTAACGTACAGACCAAAACCACAATAAACAATAAATCAATTAATTAAATTATTATCAATCTAATATATATAAGTTTGTAATATTTGTTGAAGATAGTGGTAGCCCAGTGGTAAAGAGCTCGTTTGGGAAACCGAGTGAAGCGGGTTCAAATCCCGGGTCTCGTACCTCTGATATTCATATGCGAATCATTTCTGACATGATTACCACTTGCCTTACGGTGAAGGAAAACAGTTGTAGCCCCGCTGAGTTTCTATCGGCAGTTCTTCACAGGACCGAGGCATTTTTTCCGAACTTCTGGTAGGGTTGTTGACAAACAATAAGTGTAGCTGTAAATACTATAGATTATTGAAAGTAAAAAAAACTTGTAAAAGGCGCCATCTATTGACACTGATCACGATACTCTAGAAAAAAATCGCACCAATCGATAACTGTATTCTATACATATAAATTTGTGATCAAGCCGAATCTGTACATTAAATATTTTTTGGAAAATCTTATTGAAATAGGCATTATTTTCGAAACCAAGGCCGAATCTATAGCTTTTAGAATTTTGGTCTGTCTGTCTGTAACCGCATCACAGAAAACCACCGGAGGGATTTTGATGAAATTTGGTATGATAATAGCTGGTTATCCGGGTCAACATATAGGATACTTTTTACTGCGGGAAAATATCTCATCTCTGAGAAATCTATACGAGACGTTGAGAGATCTATACTAGATGGTCGCGAGGGTGAGTCGCTAGTAGTACATAAATAGTAAATTCTATGCCATATACATAAATCCGTTAAGAAACTTGTTCCGTTCGAAAATCAGATATTTTATTATAACGGGGTAATATAAATCAAGCTTAAACAAAGTTTATTAATAACGAATGCAGTAACTCACCTGGTCGATACAAAGCATAATATTGTACCATTCTACCCATTATAGGCCTATGAACCAATGAGTCACAATGTAAACTTCCGCACGTTTGTGCGTTAGAAACTTGAACAAAGTCTAAAGTAGACAGTGATTGAATCCTGAAACAGTATTATAATTTAGCTGTTTATAATACCATTCTTCATTTTGTATTCGCAGTATTTAGGCGCCATTATTACAAAGATATTTTTTTTTTTATAAAAGCTCTCTTAAAGAAAAAATTAAATCCTTGTCAGAATATATTGAAAACATTATAGTCTAAGATCCCGGATCACCACATAGATCGGGACCTCCTACTATTAAATTGATATATTTTTCGTCTAATATTGGCTATTTTCTTTGGCTTCATCTATTATCACAATAAACGGACGTCTATCTCATTCTCTTAGTCTGAGGCTAGAAAGTTGGTCCTACAATTGCTTTTGTCCGCCGACATATAATGTAGCAACTAGAAAGATAAAGTATCAAGATTTAGCCTCCCAATTATGAGATGAATGGTGTATTTGAATGAAGCTACAAAACTTGGTATCAGATTAAAAATTGTACACAAATACTATGTGGGTTAAAATCAGAGAAAGTACAGCGAATAGATATGGATAGAGATTTGTCAAAATCGTAGAGTTTCTCTCTTATTGCCCCCTCAATATCTATCGGATTTCACGTAAAGAGTTATTAAAAGATCTACTTGAATAAGCAAATTAATCAATAACATATAAAATATCGTCCAAAATCACGTTTTTTAAACTTAATTCAATAATAATAATTTTTAATTAATTTATGCTCGAGTTTTAACATTAAAAAAATAAAATTAAGTGTCACAGATAAAAAATGAAATACAGAGATGGGCTGTCAGTTTTCCCGCGTAAACCGCAGTGCTGCCACACTTCGCATACAAATCGACCATCCTTATTCAGTGCATGCCTCTCAAATGTCCGTCGATTTATTTTCACTCGTGTTTTTAAAGGAAACTCACTTTCTGCTCGGTTTACTTGGAACAATCTATTTTCTTGAACGAAATCGAAAATGAATGGAACCGTTTCTAGGTACGTCCTGTTCAATATAAAAAACTTACATTTAAATGGATGGAAGCGTGTAATTTAAAATTTAATTAGTGATTTCTTTGATTCTTAGTTCGCTTTTTAGTTTTATTGGTGGAATTGGCTTGCAGTATTTTAAATATAGGTTTATTATGTTTATATATTATAGAGAAGCAGGTACCAATATTGATTTTATTAGAGATCTTGATAATTGAGTTTAAGAACTAAAATATTTAGTATTTATTAACAAAATTTTATGTCAGAAAACGACACATATATACACAGGCTTGTCCAGTCAGTTTTCAGGGGTGAAAGATATATAGCTGTAGGGTTTGTGTTATTTATTAAGGAAAGTTATAAGTTATTTTATTCAATGTTACAATTCTTAGGAGCATAATATATTCTTATGACGACACGTTTAGCTCAGTTGATAGTGACCATACTTGCTGTTCTAGCGGTCGCCGGTTCGAGTCCCGCTGAGGGCATTCATTTGTGTGATAAGCACGAATGTTTGTACTCCAGTCATGGGTGTTTATAATTATAATATGTATGTATTTAAAGTTATATATGTGTAGTGTACCGTATATACTTTCATATGACTACTAAATACATTGTATTTAGTATTTTGACATTACCAACAGACACTTTAATTTTATTTATCTATATAGATAATAAACAAGCTTTTTTAATAATTCTAGTTCGCTTAAGCCCTCACTTTACCTTGTTTTTCATAACTTAAGTTATTCATCCACTTAAATGATATATCTAACCGATTATTATTATAATATACAAAAAAAAATTATAATGTTCTAAAATTACTAATCGTATTTCCTTTGTCGTAAATATTAGAACACTGAGACGTTATGAACGAACAAATAACGTTACAATCAGATTTACATATAATATTATCACAGTTTTCTAAACACCAATAAAATGTTTTATAAAGAAATGAATTCCTTCTATGCATTTAGGTTTTGCGATAGTAGCACAATTGCACTGGCTGTAGCTGAATATAAATATTTCTAAAGAACCTCGCTGACAGATTACTTGCTCGATGCCAACTAGGTCGACTTTTCTAAGTCCACGTAAATAAGAATATATTTTATTCGTGTTATAAACATAGGTACTGAATTGCATTCAAGATATGTTGTATAGGGAATGACTTTAATTTTCATTAGTTAATGTCTGTGACTATGCTCATGTAAACTTGACCACTCTTTACGTATGAAATGACTTAGAAAAAAGATCTCAAGCTATATTCTTTTACTAGCGACTAAAACTCGCTTCGTTGGAGTTCGTCCCTAGGTGGATTCCCCATACAAAATGTTCATCCCCATTTTCACCCCCTTAAGGTATTATATCTGGGATAAAAAGTATCCTATGTCCTTCCCAGAGCCTCAAACTATCTGCTTATCAAATTTCATCTAAATCGGTTCTGTAGATCCAGAGATTACCCCCTACAACGTCACAAACACACAATTCACAAACTTTACCTCTTTATAATATTATAGTATAGTTATACCGACTTTTTGAATACCTTTTTTTTAAATATAATGATTAATGATCATGATGTGTCCAATTCACAGAGGTTCTGCTGAAATTCTAAAATCTTTATTTTTTTATTACTAGGTATATGGAAACAATTTGCGTTTGATTACAGCGTGCATGTATAGTGCATACAAATAAAATTAAAAATCTTATTTGGCTGATTTTCCTTTATTTGTTGATGTACAGAAATAAATAATACTTTCTATGCAAAAATCTCTCGCTCGGTTGTAGAACAACACACTTTCGCGTTTATAAAAATATTAGTAAGGATGTTTGCAACCGCATTGAATGAGATCTATAAAAACTTTTTTCACAGCTAATTACCGTAGATAATAAATTTAAAAAGTCTTAAAAGGGCGAATGGGCAATAAATGCCCATTTTATTAGCGGTCTCGGTGTTCTGGGAATAACTTCCGTGTTATTGCGGTTTTAATTAGATTTTTCTTCGAAAGTTGCGTCTGGTTTGTAATGATACAAAACTTTAGGGGTTGCACAAATTCTACTTTTAAATACTCTGTAGAATGTATTATGTATCATTTTTTTTCATAATTTAATAATAACTTTTATTTATTAATTTTTAAAATTTAACAAAAGTTTTTCTTAATATCTTTATTATTATTATTTTATTTTTAAGTAGAAAATTTATATTAAAAATAAATTAAAAAAAAATTAGAAACGCCCTTGAGGTATAACTATATTTCTTAAAATAACAATTATGAAAATTGCTTCACAATTGGCAAAAGTATCGCGTAAAACAAAATAAATAGCATCGTATCTTTCTTTTGGAAATTGGAAAATCCGATTCGAATTCTCCTCTAGTTTTATGCATTCATGCCTGAGATGTTTATAAAATGTTTAAGTTATTGCAGTCATATCCAGTAGCCATATTAAATTGTCGTTTTCAGCATATGTAATAAACAATTTTACTTATTTGAAAGGGAGTATTACATTCCGTCTCAAAGGCAAGTGGCATAGTGCAAATAAAAAGCTTAATTTATGACTTAAACTATAGAAACCTATAAAATTAAGTACTAAAATGATTCTGATGTCATAACAGCGAATATGTCTTTATTCTTAAAGGAATCGACTCAAATGAATCTTGGTTTTAAGCTTAGAGATATTTTGTAGAAAAAAGAAAATAAATATATTACTATAATATCATGGGATATTATAGACAGATAATTTATATGATTATACCCAACATTTTTATATTAAAATAAAACATATCTCGTCTGTTATACCTATATTAAAAAAACCATCCCTTTGAGTGGAATTATGAATTATTTTTAAGTTTTGAAGTCAGCACTCTTTTTTCGTTAAAAATAACATTATTATTATAGCAAGAGTACCTACCTAAATATTATCTATTTCTACTAACTAAAAACAGATTCACTTAAATAAAGCTTAGATAAATAAATAATAATAAATAAATATGTCAGGACATTAACACACAGCGCCATCTAGTTCCATGGTAAGGTACGAGGCTTGTGTTATGGCACATATATAACTTTAAAATACATATTATAAATATAAACACCCATGACTGGAGTACAAACATTCGTGCTCGTCACACAAATTAATGCCCCCAGCGGGACTCGATCCCACGACCGCTGGCACAGCAAGTAAGGTCACTACAAACTGAGCCAAATGTGTAGTCAATCCACATCTTAGATATTTCATTGTCAAAATATACATCGTTACCTTAAGTGTTATAGCAAATTTCATATAACAGTAAAAATGCCGTTAATATAGATAGCATGAATTAATTGCAAAAAAAATGTTAAGTGTCGTTAACCGTATGTACTTAATACAAAATAACAGGTTTTTAAATTGAAGCGTAGATACATCTTCTATACATATAATAATAGTATAAGTGATCGCTGTCTGTACATGAAAAATATTTGAGAAAAAATATTATAGTAATAATATATAATTGTAAAAATTATTAATACAACGATTTTTTTAGAATTTTTATCTGTTTGTGCCTTTGTGCGCGCTAATCTCAGAAACGGCTTAACCGATTTGGGTGCGGCTTTCACTAATGTATTTTGGTAAGCTTTACTTAACATTTAGTATTTTTGTTAGTTTTATTTGAATCGGTTGATGAATAAACAAAGTTATGTTAATTTAACTATTAAATACTATATTAGCTAGGCATAGCTTAAACAGTGATATAGCCATATTACTACTGAATCTATGTATGTATTCAGCCCTTATTAACACGTCCCACTGCTGAACACGGGCCTCCCTTCAATATGAGAGGGATCAGGCCATAGTCCACCACGCTGACCAAGTGCGGGTTGGCAGACTTCACATGTCTTTCGAAAACATACTAGGTTCTCTCAGACATGCAGGTTTCCTCACGATGTTTTCCTTCACCGTAAGGCAAGTGGTAATCATGTTGAAAATGATTCGCACATGAAAATATCATAGGTGCGAGACCCGGGATTTGAACCCGCTTCACTTGGTTACCCATGCGTGCGCGTCACCACTGGGCTACCACTGCCTTTACTACTGAATACTCCTATCCAATTAGAACCTGTGCATTCTTGCTCGTATCTTTTTAACGCTTTTATTACTTGTAACAAAATCGCTAACTTAACTATGAAATCTAATCGTGGAAGTTGATTTTAACTTATAACTATGGTATAATATTTAAATTTTGTTTGTGAAATCCGGATGATAATACAATAATTGGGTACATTGCTGACCTAATAATGAAGCCAGCTATAAAAACTAAAAAGTAAGCTATGGATCAACTGTAAAGTGTAAAAAAGCCTTTATTTTATAACTGTAACGAATAGCATTCGTTATTTTAAGTTTTTATTATATTGAGTTCAATTTCAAACATTTAATTAGTAGCTGTTGAAAAGTTTCACTACCTAACCACTTCGTTATAATTGAAGTAAAAAAGGAGTGTGTCAATAATTTTATCTAATAAAAATAGCTAAATATTATAAATGCGAAAGTTTGGATGGACGTTTGTTAATCACACCAGAAGATTTAAACGAATTTTGATGAAATTTGGCACAGAGATAGATTATAGTCTGGAATCTATTTATCCTGGAAAAATGTACGGATCCCGTGGGATAGATTTGTTTTTGTTTTTTACTAGGGATTATTCCGAGTGAAGCGAGAGTGAGTAGCTAGTCTATTTCATATCACTATCAAAATAGAAACTGCGTTCGAAAAGTTTGCATATAAAAGGAGCACATGAGCTTTTGAGTCGAAAAACAACTAATTTAACTTTTAAACTGACATTTCTATATACATTTTTAAAAGGAGCATTTTTAAACCGAAAGTAAATATAATTTACTATTTTGCTCGAGCAAAACTAAATTAGCTCCGTCCAACACTCAGATTCCGTCTGGCGCAAACAGGGACTAATTGTTAGTTCATATATGAAATAAAAGGAAAATGTCGTAAAATAAAAATGGCGTGGAAATAAAGCATATTTGCACTAAAAAGCGCTGTTTTGAATAGATTTAATCTTACACAAGACAATTACAGATAGACAAACAGAATTTTTGTTATTGATGCCATAGTTATAAATAAAAAATATTTATGACAGCTAGTGGGTAATTTAATAGAAGCCAATACTTTATTTATTTATTTCAGACTATCGACTAACCCTCGCTACGCTCGAGTTCGTTCTTAGCTTGATTCCCCATACAAACTTTTATCCTCATTTTCACCCTCTTAAGGGATGATTTCCGGGATAAAAAGTATCCTATGTTCTTTTCAGGGTCTCAAACTATCTTCTTACCAAATTTAATCAAAATCGGTTCAGTAGATCGGAGATTACCCCCTACAACGTCACAAACTCACAAAGTTTACCTCTATATAACACTATAGATTAGTTTCAGAGAAAATTAAAACAAACCGTCAAATGCGAGTCGAACTGGGACACGAAGGGTTCCATACGATCGTACAAGATACTAATCGTTATTTTTTAATTTGCATTTCGGCCATTTTGAAATCCGCCATCTTGATATCATATATTATTTGTTATTATAGCGGCAAAAGAAATACACACTCTGTGAAAAGTTGAAATCTCTACCTATTATGGTTCATGAGATACGGCCCGCTGACAGACGGATGGACAGAGGAGACTTAGTAAGGATCCTAAAAATGCTAAATGCACCTTAATTATAGCGAAGTCTCTCTTAAAACAACTCAAATGATTTAAATTTGGCGATAACTGTACATCAGCTGTGATATATATTATATACTAGCATTGCCCGCGGCTCCGCCCTCGTTCAGATGACCAAAAACCAAATTCTTAGGTTTTACATATTAGTATACTCTTACATTGCAGTTTTTGTATTTTTTCTCAGAAATGAAACATTTTCCCGCGGTAAAAAGTATCCTATATGTTGACCCGGATAACCAGCTATCATCATACCACATCAAAATCCCTCCAGTGGTGTTTCTGAGATGCGGTAACAGACAGACAGACAAAAATTCTAAAAACTATAGATTCGGCCTCTGTATCGATAATAATGTTTATTTCAATAAGATTTACCAAAAAATATTTAATGTACAGATTCAGCTTAGTTACATTTTTATTATATGTATAGATGGATACCTTTATATACTATTCATAGTTTTATTTAGTATCTAACAGTAAATAGTATATCTGTAAGGATACAGGTATTTTGTAATAAAACTTAGCAGCTATTTACGGAGTCTTGGAAAGCAAAACGAAGTCGCCGTCCGCACTCGCCTTGCCAGTTAGTCCTTTACTTCATTTTATTACTATTATAGCACATATTACGTATATAATATCTCCATTTCACGAGGAAATATGTCATAAAATTAGCTTTTATATGTTTTAATTAAGTTTAATGATAATAGCTTAGTTAACTAGGTTTGGTCTAAGCTTATTTAAACAACAAAAAAATCCCATGTAAATAGGTATTATAAATGCAAAAGTTTCGATAGATGGATGTTTGTTACTCAATCACGCCAGAACAGCTGAACAGATCTGGATGAATTTTGGCACAGAGATAGATTATAGTCTGGAATAGCACATAGGTTACCTTTTATTCTGGAAAAATGTACGGTTCCCGTGCGATCTCCATACTAACAGTTAAACGTACTTAGGGACGAACCCGAGCAAAGTGAAGGTGAATCGCTAGTTATATATAAATCCAATATGTGTCTTTTAATCTAAATTTAACTGATCTATTCATTTAACCGTTAAATAAGTTTTAAGCTTACAAAGTAAAAAAAAAGCTAACTAACAAGCTTTCACAAACTAAATAGTAATTTTACGCAAAAAAAAATTAAAATTAAAAAATTCAAAAACGTATAAATGTTACAAAATCCATGTGAAATAGCTAGTTTCTATTATAAATACGGTATATATTAGTTTAGTTTACATCTAAATTCAAGTTACACTTAGTGCAATAAAACAAGCCTTAAGACAAATCAGCGCAAACCCCTTTCCCGCTAGTTCTGGGAACTTGCCAACTTTGTTATTAATTTGGCTTTAAATCTGTTTTTACGTTTTGGTTAGTCCGTAGTCGCGCTTATTTTGGTTTTAACTTTTAGTTTAGACTCGCTTATTCTTACTTGTTGATACCTTGAGATACTAATTAGGTATATTTTTTGATGTTATTACTAGCGACTTACACTCGCTTCGTTCGAATGCGTCCCTAAATGCTTTTTAATTTTTTTGAGCGAAACTATATTTCTTTTTCTAAAATTAAAGTAGCCTAAGTTACTCCTTATAAGATCAGCTATCTGCCAGTGAAAGTTCCGCCAAAATCAGTCCAGCCGTTTCAAAGATTAGCCGGAACAAACAGAGAGACAAATAAAAAGTTTAAAAATTGTGCTTTTCTTTTAATAACCGTGTATAATTTCATACGCATTTAGCTTTCACTTCAGTATTACAAACAGATACTTCAAATTTATTTATTTGTATAGATTATACTAGCGACTTACCCACGCTTCACTCGTATGCGTCCCTATATAGGTACTTATTAGTAGCTTACGTGTTCCTCCAGATAATAAGTCTTTTAATTCAGCCAAATCCTTCTAACCGTTTCACCGTAAAGACCGAACAAACATACATACAAAATTTCTCAATTATAAGTAATGAAATATTTCTAGTATAGATTGAGTTTTTATAGGTCGCTCTGTCTTGAGTCAACAATTGTAAAATGTCATCTTGTTAGGTTTCCGTTTAACTATTCCTATGAACATTACGAAATAACCATTAAAATTAAAAATTAAACCCTTAAATTAAGGAGTATTGAACTTAAATAAGCTCAGTTAAATTGTAGGAAAACCACGAACAGGTCCACTAATCCTGTGTTTTCGCACTTTAAATAACTCGTGTATCCGTTAGACGTCGGCAACTAATTCGTCACTCATGACTCCACTCTATTTGAGAATGAGTGAGCAATAACGTACAGACGCTATATCTAAACTAATATTAAAAATGCGAAAGTAATTCTGTCTGTGTGTCTGTCTGTTACGCCTAAACCGCTGAACCAGTTTTGATGAAGCTTGGCATAAATAGAGATGGGACCCTGGAGACGGACATAGGATACTTTTTGTCGCAAGTATAAGACTTTAAAGGGGTGAAATAGGGGTTGAAAGTTTAAGTTTAGTATTGGAAACAAATATTCTAACTATTCCATACTAACCGTTAAATCGTACCCACTCGCTAGTATATTTTAGATTTGCAAAAAAATATTATTTGATCGATTGGGCTGATTTTACAGCAGATTTCAATTAAGAGTGGTAATTTTGACTTTTTTAACATGTTTATACGCATTAAATATTTATTATTATTGTTTGTGACACACATTCCTAGAATGGGTTCAATTTAAAGAAACCAAGATTAAGATATTTAAAAATATATTCAAGATATACTTTTTGAATTAAAAAATACATACGCACAAGCACACAAAACTATAAACATAAATATTTAAACAAAATCATAATTTTGTTACTTAAAATAAAATACTAGATAGTTCAGAAATTATGTATTTTAGTAAGAAAATTATATTAATTTGTGTTTTACACAGATTTTTCAAACTGATGTTGCTCATTGAGCATAGAATTCTTAATTCTTATTCTAAATAATTGGAATAAAAAATTGAATTGAAAGCCTAGAAATTAACTTCAAGAAGCTACGACAACTTCAGAAAAGTTTGTATACATTCAAAACTTTGATTATTTATATTCTGTAACAAAGTAAGTTAATCTGTAATAAAATTATTTCGAACGTGTTATTGAGTATATTTGGCTATATAAACTTATTATATGTTCTTTTTCATATGACATTTATAACAAAATCAAGGTTAAATACCATAAAACGCTATATAGACACAATTACAAACAAAAACATGTGCTAAAAGAACTTGCCGATCACGATAATCGAACCCGTGAGACGTCCGACGAATCCCTACCCAAATATATCGAAATGTGTTTTAAAGCCCGAAATAATGGAAGGAATTTTAGTTGCTAATTTCTTTAGGTTTGAGAACATACTAAAGACGTTCGAAATAGATCGTGACAGCTTACACAGTTTTAAATTACTTTCCAGACACATTTTTCACATTAAAAACGGATCCAAACAGTTTACGTTAACGTCGTCACTTCAGAATGCAGCATATAAAAGAAAAAGTTTTTACGTTGTGGGATACTTGGTGTATAAAAAAGAAAATTTATTCCTACCTAATCGGTTTAGTGGCCGGCTTTTACTGTTACATATGGTGGGTTCGAATCCTGTGTCATGATATAATGGAGAATGGCGACTCTAGAAAATCGACAGATACAACTGTTTTGAATTACAGATATTATTTTTTTTATATAACTTATTACTACATTTTTGTGCGTAAAGTGTGAATCTTAATGCTAATTTTCAATTATTTCTTTTTACAAAAGACTTTAACTCATTTGAACTTTTAAGTTTATTCCTGACATTTAACGATTCTGACTTCTACAAAGTTGAGATTAATAGATGTTACAATGTACGTGACATTACTGAAAAGTTAAATTAGTTTCTAAAGGTTTATTACATACATGGTAAACCATTTTGCTGTGTATTTTAAATCTATACATATAATAAAATTGTAACTGAGTCGTATGTGTACATTAAATATTTAATTCAATATTAATATGGAAATGATTCGCACATGAAAAATCAGAGGTGCGAGACCCGGGATTTGAACTCGCTTAACTCGGTTTCCCAAGCGAGCGCGTTACCACTGGGCTACCACTGCCACTAATAAAATTAATTTGCCAATAAAAAATCTTTTAACTAAAGCTAAACGTTTTATTTATAACCAAAAGTTCATGATTTCATTTGCACTTGTGAAAACTTAAACATTCCAACGAAAAATGAGTTTTCGAAAATCTCTTCCTAGGTCTATTGAAATATTTTTGAACTAGATTTTAATAAGAGAGATAGTGTTTAATTTTAGGCACTAAAATTGTATGTTCATTTATAATATTATTATATCACAGAATAAGTTCTAGGTCAAAATAATATTTTTAAGTTTCAGAAACCTTAAAAACTCCGTAAAAGGTCAGACATTTTCCCAATACCGTCTATAAAGACTTATTTATTATCTGTATAGATTACATCTTAATGCAATGACGCGGAAATTTAAGTAATAATTGAATATTAAGTCTTCATATAAACAATAAAACTTATATAATGGCTACGCAAACAAGACTTTCCAAATATAATTGAAAAGTGTAAAAAAAAATATTTACGATGTACGAATAAGTATGTTTTGAGTGTAGTGTATGTGATATAAAACCAAAAATGCACCTCCAAACGGATTTATCTTGCGAGATCAGCTATGAACCGGAGAAGTTAGAAATTTCTAAAGAAACAGAAATGCTCTATTATGAGCTAATGAGAGCTTTAGAGGAAGAAGAAACGGTAGGTAATGCTTATATAATATTTAACTTTCTGTAATATTACATCTTAAATAACATGTTAATAAAAGTGGCATTTTAAATTGAATGGTGATGTCTAATAAAACTATCTTTTCAGATTTTTTTCCAGATTTATTTTGATTTTTGTTTCCCGACATTCGAATGATTTACAGCAGTCATGGTCGCGGGAAGGACCTAGAAATATCCGAAAAGATAGGTTTATTTAAAATGTACAATATTCGCGTTAATCTTCTTAGATTTCTTAAATGTTATTTGAATTGTGATAAATTACAAGCGTTAGATTCTTAGTAATTTTAACAAACGTTATAACTGTTAATCAGTGTTCAAATTTTATACAAAATTTTCTGGAATAATCCCATTCTCCCAAAGAACCTGATAATTATATTGGGTGAAATATTTTTAGCATATCATTTTAAGTGTAGTTTTCTTATAATCTTTATAGGTAATTATATAAATAGGCAAAGACAAAAATAAAGTTTGTTAAGAAAAAGACGAGTTTTGGTGTTATCGAATAAAAAATTGATATAGTTTTCTTTTAATATCGTTAGGTAAATTCTATTCATATATGTTTTCCCTAAATTGTCAAAAATGATTATGGTATATAAACTCGTAAGTAACCAATTGAAATTCATTCATTATTATCTTTACATAGTTTAAAATGAAGTCGCTTCCGCTGTCTGTTCACTTAGACCTTTTTAACTACTTAACGAATTTTAATGCAGTTTTCAGCAATAGATAGAGTGATTCAAGAGAAAGGTTTATATGTATAATACATTCATATTATAGGACAGAAAAGCCGAAAAAATCAAAGATTTGTGTTTCACACTAACCTATAAAACGTACCTATATCGTAAACGTACATCAGATAATAGCTCTATAATCAAACACGTTTTTTGTTCGTGCATCCGTTATATCAAATATCCGAAGTTGTTCTCACGATCATCCTTGGTCGTCTCCTCTTGTCTATTTTTTACTACATTTCGCCAAAGGTTTCGTTTACATGGACAGACGAGCTTGTTTGAAAAGTTGTTGTGTGGTGAAAAAAAATAACGCTAAGTATAATATAACGCTAACTATAAAAGAAGACATAAAATAATAAGATGTTAATTTTGATACATTAATCTTGCAAGTCGGTTTTGATACCTTACTATGTTTTACTTAAAAGGTAGATTAATTTTAAAAGTCGTCGATTATTTGAAATATTGTAGATTTTTAGAGATACAAAAATATCACGAATATGCATTTACTATTAGCATATATCATACACAAATATATTTAAAATGGAGTTAGTTCCCCAATTGAGAGAGTAAGCTTCTTCGCCAATAATGATTAATGAATCGACTTTCATGATACTTCATAAATAACCTTAAGGGTGTAGAATATTTAGTATGGAATTAATTTTTAGGTCTGTTAACCTTTTAAATTATAAACTACAAACAAATCTATTCCACGGGAACCGTACGTTTCGGGATGATGATGCCTTTCTCAATAAACGGGCTATCTAATGCAAAAAGAATTTTTCAAATCGGATTAGTAGTTTCTGAGATTAGCGCGTTCAGACAGACAAACAAACAAACAAATAAACTCTGCCTCCTTTATATTATTAGTATAGATTAATTATTTCGTGACAAGCGAGCAGAGCTAGGGACGAAAGCTGGTATTAATATTTAAAAGATAAACTTCACAATCGTAAACTAAACACAAAACAACTCTAAACAGTCTTCATATCAAATATTTACTTGTGCGGAGTTTGCGAACGCTTCATTAGCTGTCCGAAACAAATAAACAAAACGGACAGCTTAGACGGTGACTGTACCTCTAACATTTGAAATTTCATTCAACGTTTTAGCTAAAATTATTCTATCTTAGTTATGTATTTTTTAACGTCCCACTGCCTCCCTTTAATACATTTTAGTTATATTTATATTTATTTTATATAATATTTTGATAATAGCATTGTGTAAGAGTTACTTGGCAAAGATATCAGGTTCGATTTTAAAGCTAAGCTTTAAGTATCGATCGTCAGGTCAAGGAATAGAAATGTTGTATTTAAGAGGTTACAACGTTTTTGAAAAAATCGATTATTTTTTAAAAACTTTCACGTTTCGAGTGCTTTATAGCAAATATGAGACTTAGGTTTTCGATACCTTAAAAGTCGTAGTTACAAACTGTACCTACCTTATATAAATATATATTTAATCTATTTGAAACAAAAAGAAAAATGGCATCGAAGTACCTACAATAGTTATTTTTAGTTTTAAACATTTTTATACATACTTAGTTGTAATTAGGGTGTAATAATAACGTCAGGAACAGATAATCAAACTACCGCTTATTAAAAAATCCGAAAAGATACTTTTATTTAAAATTTAACAGGTTTAAATGAATAAATTAAGTTTTTTAATTTAGACTAAATAACACAGTGGGAATGACCTGCTCGGAGATCGACTCACACCCTGTAATTTATTCAAAAGACAGGTTTTTGCAAAAACGGGACCAGCGAATTCTGATCTCCTTACATATTGTACATTTTTGTGTTGTTTTAATAAACTTGTAGTATATTTTTAGCGTATATATAATAAAAGAATCTGTTTCAAGTTTTAATAACAATAATATAAATATAAATAAATAAATATGTCCTGACATATTTATTTATTTATATCCTGACATTAACACACAACACCATCTAGTTCCATGGTAAGCTACAAGGCTTGTATTATGGATACCAGATAGTTGATACATTATACATATATAACTTTAAATACATACATATTATAAATATAAACATCCATGACTGGAGTACAAACATTCATGCTCATCACACAAATGAATGCCCTCAGCGGGACTCGAACCCGCGACCGCTGGCGCAGCAAGTAGGGTCATTGCAAACTGAATATGTTGTATCGGCTCTACAGATTTTGTTGTTTGTTGAAATACGTAATGAAAATAGCTTATTTATTTGATTACCATATGGGCTGTATTATATTCTTGACTATCATACAGTGACACGCTTTTTATCTCTTCTAAACAGCTTACTATACGTTGGGCTTAAACACGATATCATTGTACAATCGTTGGAGAACAGAAATATAAAAAATATATGGGAATAACATATTACAATTCTATGACATAACGATTAATGTCGCCTCAAGATTTCAATACATTTTTTTCTTTTTTTTATTATTTAACGATGGAGAATGACATATAATTTAGCCCCCGTGTCATATATGTACTAGCATTTTTTTCCGTTCGCGTTCTAGTGTGATGTAAGAACGCTTTCCACAGTAAATCTATACTATCATTATAAAGAGGAAAGATTTTTTGTTTGTTTGTATTGAATAAGCTCCGAAACTACTGGATCGATTTAGATGAAATTTTGTAAGAAGATATTTTGAGACCCTGGAAATAATATATGATAGTTATTATCTCGGAAATCATCCCTTAAGGGGGTGACAATAGGGATTTTGTATGGGAAATCAAACTAGAAATGAATCCGTGCGAAGCAAGGGTGAGTCGCTAATAAGCAATAAAACGTATTTTTTTTAAATAGGACCAGTAGACTTACAGATAAGCGCGTTCAAACAAACTAACTTCAGCTTTGTATATCAATATATATTGTGCAATGTGATCATGTTTCAAAGTAACATTGCTATTAGCAACTATCATGTACATCCTAATCCAGCTATGTCTTTGAGTCTGAGTGATATCTATATATGAAGGCCTGTTAAAAATTCTTAGTATTTAGCACTTTACTAGGCAGTAGTATACGCTTTATGTATAATACTAATAATGTAAAACTTATTGGATTAGTTGTTTGATGATATAAGTATAGATATCTATACTAATATTATAAAGAGGTAGAGTTTAATACTTTCTTAGATTTACGCGAATATTTGACATTTTAAATAAAACTATCTTTTCGGATTTTGTCGCGGATTTATTGGCATTTTTGTTTCCCGACGTGTCGAATGCTTTACAGCATCCATGGTCACGGGAGAGACTGAGAGACTCATTTTGTTAATTGTGGGTAGGCTGTCTGTAACAACTATACATTCAAGACATGTAACACCTCAGTCCAGTCCAAATCCGAAGAGGTAGAGTTTCTTTGTTTGTTTATTTGAACGCGCTAATCTCAGAAACTGCTAATCCGATTTGAAAAATTCTTTTTGCATTAGACATCCCGTTCATTGAGGAAGGCTATAGGTGATATATCATATAATTGATACTCTATCTATTCCATACTAAACGTTAAAACGTGCCTAGGGACGAACCCGAGCGAAGCGACGGTGAGTCACTAGTTATAATATAAAATTAGAACATATTATTTTATTAACTGTTAACTTTGTTCGAATTTCATACAAACTCTCGCCAATCCGGTCCAAGCGAGCCAAGAGAAGTCTCAAGATAAGTTTTATTCCAAATCTATTTATATACAAACAGGTTTTGCCCTTATTATAATACTAGTGACACACCCTCGCTTTGTCTGTTTTGTTATAGGAACAACACAATTAACGTACGTACGTAAACAATTTTTTTGGTTAAATCTGCCGGAAATTGTAACTTGAACTCTGCTTTTAAACAGTTGAAGAGCTAAAAACCACGTGTGCAACAAACATTTTAAAATTCCAATTTATTATCTATATATAAAAAGGCAAAGACCAAACAGTTCAGTAACTTTTTCTCCTCTGTTTGAAAATCGATTTTCATTTTTTTTTTGTTTAGTAGCTATTAACAAGGTTTAGTGTTATCAATTAAAAATTAAATTGTTTCTTTTTTAATATCTTAGGTAAATTCTCTTCATATACATATCTTTACCTCAAATTTTCAATAATGATTATAGGCCACTAGGGGAACACCAGATTAATCCTTATTGTTTTACTATACTTTTATAAAGCAAAAAAAAATTAATTATCTGTACTTAATATTATAAATGTGAAAGTTTGTGAGGATGTATAGATGTCTGGATGTATAGATGTATGAGTGTTTGTTACTCTTTCACGCCAAAACTGCTGAATGGATTTTTATGAAACTTTACAATAATATAGCTCATACATCAGAATAATACATAGGCTAATTTTTATCCCCTGAAAAATGTACGGTTCCCGTGGGATAGATTTGCTTTTGTTTTTTTAGAGGCGAACCCGAGCGAAACGAGGGTTAGCCGCTAGTAATATAATAAATACATATTTCATATTTTTATTATGAAAGAGAAGATCAAATTTAAATAAATAAACACATATAATTATCAAATTTAGCTTAAGCTTTTTAATAAACAGTGGAAACGCAAATTGCACGCTTCGAATTGAATCTTATTGTAAAAACCTGTATTATTACTACATAGAGCACTTAGAGCATAATTAAATTTCATTTTAGTATTTGTTTTCCTCGGGTAATAGCTCCTTAAATCATAAGCAATAGCGTTATATATAGAAATATCCCGCAGTTCGAGTGTCCAATATAATAAAACGTGCGTATGTTTAAACAAAATTGAAATTAAACACTTTTGAATCTATGAAACTTCAATTATAATTTCCAAAAAGCTCCACTATTTTTTGAATAAGGAAAGAAATAAACGTACACTTTAGTATTATAAGCTCGTATAAGTTTTTTGTATTAGTTATTTACAAGATTAAGACATTTTTCATATAGAAAGTTTCTAACTCACGAGAGAGTTTCGATGTTTCAGCTTAAATAAAATATTTTGTCTTAAAAGTTACTTGATCTTTATATCCTTGGATAAGAAGATCAAGAACGAGTCGAGATGAATACGTACGTTATTATTGGACTGTCTTACCATTCCAAAGGTTAATTAAAATTATATATGGATATAAACTTAATGATTGACAATACTTAGAATAACTTGCGTTTCTTTATGAAATAAATAAGTTGTGTTCAAGAAAAATGTTGTAAAAACATATAAAAATCATTGAATTTCATCGTAAAATAATAATGATGAAGTAAAAATAATATAATGAAAAAACAAGTTTTATATCGAAGATTAGACATAATGCTAATTCTTTATTAAATACTAGCAAGACAAAAAAAAACAAATTCATCCCATCCATGCATGCAAAATTTCATTTAGATTGGTCCCAGAGTTTCGAGGATGAGACCGCACAGACAGACAAACAGACAGAGAAACAAAAAAATTGAAAAAAACTGGATTTGTTCTATTTTTCTTCTTACATCCCCCTGACTCGGTTTTCAGCATTATTTTTTCTATTTACAGACATTCGACCTCTACAGTTTATTTATAGTATAGATTGCTTATTTCTATATACTATTTGCTGGATAGTGGGTAACAACAACAGGGATATTCGATCCCTGTTCGTTTCATTCGATCCTCCACAATCACTTACTCGATATATAATTATTATTCGATATGCTATATACATCTAATGTGAAACAGCTATATGTATTATGTACAAATACGTAAGTACGTATTTATCAAATATCGATCATAAAATCAAATATATGTTAAGGCAGGTACAATAAAGTTAACATATTATATTTTTTGTCAGAAACATTTTCTTATTTAAACCACTTTAAACCAAGTATACATTCGACATCTATACATATAATAAAATTCTAACTAACTCGAATCTGTACATTAAATATTTTTTGGAAAATCTAATTGAAATAGACATTATTATCGATACCGAGTCCGAATCTATACTTTTTAGAATTTTTGTCTGTCTGTCTGTCTGTCTGTTACCGCATCACGAGAAAACCACTGGAGAGATTTTGATTAAATTTGGTATGATGATAGCTGGTTATCCGGGTTAACATATAGGATATTTTTACCGCGGGAAAATATCTCATTTCTGAGAAAAAATACAAAACCTGCATTGTAAGAGTACTAAGATGTAAAACCTAAGAATTTGGTTTTTGGTCATCTGAACGCGGGCGGAGCCGCGGGCAATGCTAGTACACTATATAACTGAGAATAATTACTTCTTATGACTTCAAAAGTAATTTTTAAAAGAAATATGAGATTATACCTTCTATCTATTCGTTAAAAAAGCATTACGCTGATATCATAATATGGTACAAACAAAACCTCCTTTTTTGGGAGTCGGTCAATAAATAAAAGAATAAGAAACGGTTGACATGCCACTGTATTATCTTACTAAACATAACACTGCTAAGTTAAATATTTAAAAATAGATTTATTCGAAGTGTCAACTTTTTAAACTAATATTGAACTTCTAATCTCAACTAACTGTTAACTTCTGAGACAGTGAATATAACCGAGTCTTAAAGTTTCTGGAAAGGAAGTTTTGACAAATATTGGTAAATATTATATAACGTTTAGTATATATAGATTTCTCAGAGATAAGATATTTTCATACAGCAAAAATTATCCTATATGTTGACCCGGATAACCAGCTATTATCATACCAAATTTTATCAAAATCTGTTCAGTCGTTTTCTCGTGATGCTTTCCCAGACAGATAGACAGACAGACAGAAATTCTAAAAACTATTGATTCGGCCTCTGTATCGATAATAATGACTATTTCAATAATATTTTCCAAAAAATATTTAATGTACAGATTCAACGCAGTTTGAATTTTATTATCTGAATAGATAGATTGTAACGTCGTTGGACATTGAGTGATTTGAGTACGATGTGTAGCGAGGGGGCTCCTTAGCGACCGGCAACCCAGCCGGGCGTGAAGCCAAGAAAAAATATGCAGCCTTTTTCTTGGCTTCACGCTCGGCTGGGTTGCCGGTCGCTAAGGAGCCCCCTCACTACACATCGCTTCTTTCCACGGGATAACTGAACAACTGATATTAGTTTTTATATTATGTACTCAAATCAAAAGGGCATTATATTGTAGACAGGGTTAAGCAAATTGAGAAACAAATCGCATTTAATATATAATGAAAAGAACTTGTTAAAAGTTAATCGCAATAGTGAAAGTAGTAGTCGACCAACTCCAACAAAATAAAAAAAAGTGTTCAAAAGTCATATAAATTTAAAAAACCGAGTTAAACAACGATATGAAAAAAATTAAAAGTTAAACTGAACTTTGGATCTTAGAAAAAATTATAACGAATCGTGAAAATATATAAACTAACAGATGCACAAAGTTTTTTCATTTTCATAATAATAGATGTATTAATCAAGATATTTCTATCTATAATTGAGTTTACGACTTGGACCACCGCTGTCGCCCCATGAAAGTAATTTAGCGCAGTTTTCTGTACGCAAATGCAGTACTTTACGCTTACACGGTTTAAACTATAGTTATATGATAGGGTTGTCAAACACTGTCAAGGACTTCCTCCTTAATATGGGATTTTTATGGGATAATTATCTTTTACTTAGTACACTCCGACCTCTGAACGCTTTTTGCAATGCATTAGCGGGATTCATATGATGAAGTGGTATAAAAGTATAAAAATAGCATGGATACATTCTTCATACTGTAACAGCAGAAAAAATGTGGATATATTTTTGTAGAATGTATCTATAATAGAAACAGATAGACTTTTTTATGCCTCCTCTGTCTTTTGAGACTTCGGAGAACCACTACGCTACTACGAGGCCTACGAGCCAGACCACAACAACCGAAGGGTTGCTCCCACTGTCCACTCTGCGAGATAGACTATGATCTGAAGTTACTTTTTAGACTCTTAGTAGTTAGGCTACTATTACTAATGCAAATTGACACCAGGTGGCGCTACTTGTATGTAATACTAGCGGCTCACCTTCGCTTCGCTCGGATTCGCCTCTTGAAAAACAAAAATAAATCTATCCCTCAGGAACCGTATACTTTTCCGGGATAAAAATGCGAAATACTATCATCTATCTCTGTGCCAAATTTCGAATATTTTGCCAAACACTATCAAGGACTTCCACCTTAATATGGGATTTTAATGGGATTATTATCTTTTACTAATACACTCCCATCACATCTCGAAAATCGAGATCCGTTCAACCGTTCTGGCGTGAAAGAGTAGCAGACATCCATACATGTGTATGTAGTTTGTGTGTACAAACTTTAACATTTATAATATTTTTACAGATTATAAATACAAAAGACAGCTAGGGAGGAACTCGAGCGATGTGAGTGTACGTGTTATATTGTATCAATTCAGTAAAAAATATACTTTATCTATTCTACGAGTGTATGTGTCAGCCCTGAGGTACACATGTGAATGTACAGTATACACTATACAGCGAGTAACAAGTCAACGCGCGACTGCTTCATACTGACATTTGCTTCAAATATTTTTATTCATAGTTTTTAACCGACTTCCAAAAACGAGGAGGTTCTCAATTCGTCGGAATCTTTTTATTATGTACGTTCACCGATTACTCGAAGACGCCTGAACCGATTTGGAAAATTTTAGTTTTGTTTGAAAGGGTAGACTTCTCAGGTGGTCAGAGCGAACAATATTTTAAGATACGAATATCTAATAGGTAAATATGTATTTAACGTATCAAAATATATTAGATTTCCTATGCATCGGCTGGCACCGACTTCGAAAATATCTGATTAGGTATCTATTCTAAATGAAAACCCCCGTTTAGTTATTTTTTACATTTTAGTGCCTGGAAGTCGGTTTTATTTTTTATTAAAAAGTTTTTTAATTCGGGAAATTTTCTACTTAAAGTCAGAAACAGCTTTTCCGTAATTTCTTAGTGCTTCTATCCTTTTAGCTTATAATTATCATGTCAATTGTATTTGTTTTTTACCTATTATCCTAGAAAGAGGGTAATATTTATAGAATATATAGGTATATAATATATAATCTGTATTTTTTTAGCATGCTTTATAGTGAAAACAGTCTATGAATAATAAATATAGGGGTTTAAGTAAAGCTCGTAAAAAGCTTATCCTAAATATTTTATAGCTGTTTGACTTTACAGCTACTATTTCAAGACAAAAAAATGTCACATTTTTTGGTGGCTTTTATAATATTTAGCTCCAATGAAACTTATAAACTTTCATTTTTTACTGACTCTATTCAATGTGCCAGACGTCGCAGGTTCGATTCCCTGAAGAAATTAATTTATGTTGGTTATAAAAACATTTATTATAGTATTTTGTCCTATTAACACCAAACATGTAGTATAACAGAATAACTATCGCATAAGCTTTTATGGAAGTGTGAATCAAAGCCTTTAGAAACCATCAAAATTAGTCAAAGAATTCAACAAAGAGATGTCCGTATCGTCCCATGTGACTCATGCGCATTCAGATGTGAGTCGTGACTGTAATACCATGCACTAAATACTTTATATTCAGTTTTAAGTAGGCACCATAAGGTTGAAAATCGTTTAATCAGTAATCAACATGCCGTATGTGAAATATCTGGTTGAACTTATGTTGACTGCGAAATCGATTTTAAAAATGGCAATATAATGTTAAGCTATATACGCATTTTTGGTTGTTAATTATATAAATACTATCAGAAACCCCGGCTTCGCTCGCTCTAATACTACAAAAAAACTCTAAAAAGGTAGGTTTCATCCCCTTTTTTACCCCCTTATTGAGATGAATTTCTAGAAATGCTAAAACACGTAGGTCTTCATTTAATTGTATTGAAGAGCTTAAATTTTTGATCATAAATATTTTTTGGGATGTATTGTATGTATTTATTTAGACACTTGAGTAAGCTGAGACTACTTTTGAAGTAAAACCTATTCGTTGCAAGAAAATCAAGTAGTTCACTATTATATACATATGTATATATATGTACACACAAAAACCACCTGAATTGAGTAGGTATTTCCTCCTTTTGTGAAGTCGATCAAAAATGTGTAAGAATTTTCTTACCGAAATAATCGAAATCAGTCGCTTATAGAATAACATTTATGTATGTAAATAGAATAAGTTACTGTTCTTTTAGTTATTTATTTTTTGTAAGTAAATTTGCATTTTTTTTAATTATTTTCAATTATATATTAATTTTCTTTCAATTATTTAATTTTTTTATTTTATTGTATAGCAACACTAAGTATATAATATGTGTGTGCAACATTCACTGTTACTTCTTGTAACTTAAATTAATATTAATAAAGCTTTTTCATACAAAACAACCATTACACAATTTTATCGTAAAACCTATTTGGGCTTTACATAGATGAGAATAAGGGTTTAATTCGAACAAAACAGGCAATGAAGGCATAAGCCGTACTTTTCAATTAATTTGTCGGCCTAGATCTGACAGTCTTGAAGCCCATTAAGCTTATTTCAATTAGATACTATTTATAATCATTATACATGAAAGCAATAATTAATTACAATCGTGTATCCATTTTGTTCTGGGATTCACTTGAAAATTAATGCTATGTCTTTTTGAGGGTGTTATATTGTTTTTGATCTGTTTTTATGTAAACGATGATAGTATATAAACTGACACAATTTTTTTTTATTGCAGATACAGTATATAATAGAGATAGTTTAATTGTTTTTCGAATTACATACAAAATTCATAATATAGTTTTATCATTTTACGAGACACCGAAACTTTTTCTACGCCATAGAGAATAATTCTTTTTTTTTGACGTCACGCCAAGCGCGCGAAATGGCGGGCGATTAAGTATGTGTATCGGTATGATTAAGAAATAAAAACTTTTTAACAAAAAAATAAAAACCGACTTCAAACAAAAGCACTAAAAAGTAAAAAATAACTGATTGGTAGTTTTCATTTACTATACATACCTAATCAAATATTTTCGAAGTCGGTGTGCTTTGGCTAAGTAATTAAAGCCTACCTACCTAATCAAATATTTTTGAAATCGGTGCCAGCCCATACAAAGCAAAGCACACCGACTTCGAAAATATTTGATTAGGTATGTATAGTAAATGAAAACTACCAATCAGTTATTTTTTACTTTTTAGTGCTTTTGTTTGAAGTCGGTTTTTATTTTTTTGTTAAAAAGTTTTTATTTTTCCCTTTTTAGTGTAGACAGTAGTAGCAAAGTAAGAATTCTAAAGTGTTAGGCTTGTCAAACCAATCAAATTAAGCCCAAACTCGAAGTATCTACTATTTATCGTTGAAGAGTTCCACCTATCCGCCTTCTGGCCTTACCATCAGATCAGGTCAACAATACCGAACCACTATACTATCAACGGAAATAGAAACACTTGCAAAGTTTCAAGTCAATATGACAATTAGAAGTAGGTTAAATTCATTATTAGCTATTTTTCCACCCTTAGGGGTGGTATTTTTTTTGAAATTTAAATGGGACCAATCTGGAAGTATACCCTTTCAAACAAAAAAAAAATTGTCCAAATCGGTTAATAAATGACGAAGTTCTGAGGTAACAAACATAAAAAAAAAAAATACAGTCGAATTGAGAACCTCCTCCTTTTTGAAGTCGGTTGAAAATGGTAAATTTTTGTTTTTTTGGAGCTGAATTTTTTTTTACAATTATATAACGATGTAAGCTATTGTATAAAAAAATCACGCGTATTCCATATTAGTAATCAGAATAACTTTGTAATTCGCTCAAATTAAAATAAAATAACCTATCAGCCATCTCTAAACGAATACTCGTTGTTCAAAAAGGAGAGAGAAATATTAATATTGTACTTTTATTCTTAAGGCGCATTAACACGAAGCTTTTCGCCTCGAAGACAAGAAAATCGAAAGAGTCTAAAAAGTTGATCAATCTAAAATGTACCGTATGTTTAAATACATACGATACCATTTGCATCGCATCAATTCTACATTATATAGAGTTTCTGTCTTCGAAGATAGCAAACCCTCAGTATGAATGAGCCTTTATAGCATTAACACATCCATTATTAAAGCTACATTATTGGTATAGTATAAATTAAATCTGTTCACTGTCAAAGGCAGAGTGCTGTTTCATCAATGCCATTTTAAGTTGAATTATATATGCGAGTTTATATTTAAATATGCTATTTTTGTTTCAGGTAAGAGAAACTTCGATTTATTAAAAAAATCACCAACAATCGACTAAAGTAAGAAATAATAGTATTAAAGTTTATGACGTTTGGATCAGTTTGTAGTGACCCTACTTGCTGTACCAGCGGTCGCGTTCGAGTCCCGCTTGGAGTATTTATTTATGTGATGAGCACGAATGTTTGTACTCCAGTCATGGGTGTTTATATCTATAATGTGTATGTATTTAAAGTTATATATATATGTAGTGTATCAACTATCTGGTATCCATAACACAAGCCTCGTAGCTTACCATGGAACTAGATGGTGCTGTGTGTTAATATCCCAACATATTTATTATTATTTATTTATTACAATATACATTAGTTTACTCATATTTGAAAATATTTTTATATTAAAGGATATTATTACCTTACCCTTACTCTAGATAATTACAGGTTCGATTCTTGAGAAAAGTAAATTCCATACATTTTAGAATTCGTTTATGGGTCTGTATAATTAAGTAGTGTTTGAAAAAAATTACCCTATAATAATCGCCCAAGATTTAAAGAAAAAGTAAACCTTTATAAAGATTTTATATAATTAGCCAGAGTACGTCATATTATATAAATAAAAAAATTCTCAGCATTTAAAGTTTTGTATGTAACAAGTGAAATAACAAAGCTCAATAATTGTAAATGAATAAAATTATATGATTGTCGCCATAACCTTCAAAATTGTTTAGGAATAACAAGTAAGACAATCGTTTAAAAAAAACTCTATGAACATTAATTTATCATTTGTAATATGTATTTAACGTTTAGTATAGATTTCTCAGAGATGAGGTATTTTCCCGCAGTAAAAAGTATCCTATAGGCTATATGTTGACTCGGATAACTAGCTATGATCATACCAAATTTCATCAAAATCTGTCCAGTGGTTTAATTGTGATGTGTTCTCAGACAGACAGAAAGACAGACAAAAATTCTAAAAACTACAAATTCGGCCTCCGTATCGATAATAATGACTATTTCAATACGATTTTCCAAAAAAATGTTTTATGTACAGATTCGGCTCAGTTTAGAATTTTATTATATGTATATTATAGATTACTTATTATAATAAAAAAACCATAATTGATAAGTAAATTATTGTGGCAATAGTAAAGTATGTAATAATATAGGTTAAAATATGTATTGATTTCCAAATTATATTTCGAAAGATATTCAATGAAACTTGCACAAAATGTATTTCAAGATAGTTAAATGCCGGATTGAACAGGGAGTAGGCATTAGTTACTTAAGAGCATATCAGAATATGTCGAAGGCACGTTCATTATCCACGGTTATGGTAATAACGTACTACAATCATGATTAGGTAACGAATAACAATATCGATATTAATGTATTATCGATTGTGTATTGTTAACTGCTTTTGTGGCCTAGTGGCTAGCATGTACGGCTACAGATCTGGAGGTCCTGGGTTCGAGTCCTGAGTCGAGCAAAATTTAGTTGTCGAGTTTTTCTGTCAGGAAATTCTCAACAACAGCCTGGAATTAGTCTTGCGCCTGATCTCTACCCGATCGTGTCGAATTGTCGTCCCACTGCAGTATGAGAGTGACAGGAATAGAGAGTGCACGTTGTGTCTGCGCGTACACTTGCGTACTATAATATCTAGTTTCAGTGATATTGGCCGACGCGACGTGCCTGAAATCAATCAGGAGGACTCCATATTATGTATTGTTAATATTCTGTATATATACCACAATATATTCATTTTTCCTTATTTAAAGATTAATTTAAACAAAACTGTAAAAGGGATAAGTTGTCATGTATACATAATTTGTTTTAGTATGGAATTTACGAGTATTTAAAAAGTACTGGAATTTATTTAAACAAAAAACCTCTATGAATGATAGTGTACCTAAATGTTTTTGACTGAACTAGATGATTTTAGACACTATCTTTAAACCTAAACCTTAGATATGATGCTGTGATAGTTGGGCTCTAAGTAAATACGATACAATATAGCTATTATTAAGAAATAAGATAATCCCACATAAATATTACAAATGTGAAAGTTTGTGAGTTTGTTACGCAATCACGCCAAAACGGCTGAACAGATAGAGGTCTAGAATAGCACACTGGTTACTTTTTATTTTGAAAAAATGTACGGTTCCCAAGGGAAAGATAGGTTTTTGTCTAGAGATAAAACCGAAGCGAAGCGTGGGTAAGAAGCTAGTCCGGCAAATCCCTCGGCCTAAAGATTTTTATTGGGTACAGTCTGCAATTCGATACATGAAAAGAATAACATTGTAATTCAGTATTGAAATAATTTAAAAGTAGAAATTATTTTTACCCGACTTCCAAAAAGGAGGAGGTTCTCAATTCGTCGGAATCTTTTTTTTATGTATGTTCACCGATTACTCGAAGACGTCTGAACCGATTTGAATTTTTTTTTGTTTCAAAGTGTATACTTCCCAGTTGGTCCTATTTAAATTTTATCAAAATTGTATTTTGTGTATCGAAATATTATAGGTTTGCTTTACATCGGCTGGTACCGACTTCGAAAACCCCCGTTTAGTTATTTTTTACATTTTAGTGCTTGGAGGTAGTTTTTTTTTTAGTTTTTTTCTCATATATTTATGTATAGTCTGTATTAATATTGCAGCAATACTCAGCTACAATATTGTACCTTGCAGGCGTCGATTTGTTTTCAATAAATTGGCAAATGTTTAATCGAAAACTGTTGTATCACAAATAATAAATTCCCAAATGCAAACACAAACGCGAACAACTAAAAGTTATAAAATATTTTCAATTACTCTCATATTGTTCAGTCGGTTTGATTGAAAATATAATATTTTATCTCGACAAAGCCGTTGTATAATCAACTCTATTATAACTGAATAGAGTGTTTTGTTGAATAATATTATTATAATAGTCTATGAGTCAAGCGCTTTGTGGGTGGTTCTGTAGAATGCAGATTTTTCTTTTTGTTGTTTGTACATTCTTTACAAATCCTTAAGTAAACTGATAACGGGTGAATAACCGTTTGCATGACCGCGACTTGTTTCGCATCTCACATTATTTAATAATCATAAGTACTGTGCTATATGTAACATACCTTTTATCGTCCACTAGCGACTTACTGGGGGAAGTAGGGATGTGTATCCCTACTCCCCCCTAAGGTGCCTTTTGCCTCAGTTTGTAGAGATCCTACTTACTGTGCCGGCGGTCGCGGGTTTCGATCCTGCTGGGGGCATTCATTTGTGTGATAAGCGCGAATACTTGTACTCCAGGCATGGGTGTTTATATTTATAATATGTACATATTTAAAAATAAATATATATTATGTGTAGTGTATCAACTATCTGGTATCCATAACACAAGCCCCATATCTTACCATGGGACTAGATGTGTGTTAATATCCCAACATATTTATATGAAGCGCCATCTTTGTGCTTATGTGATTTAGCTTATGTGATTTTCAAGATCATATATTCAAATCCAATGTAAATTATTCATCCAGCCGTTTCAACGTAAAAGAGAGATTCCATGCTATTTCATATGAAAAGTTTCATAAAATTACTATTATATTAATAAATACTTATTTGCTAAAAGTAGTTTAAACTAAGATGAAATCTAACTCATTTTAAAACTTAAACGTTTCGTTAAAAATTACATCAACTACGACTTATATATAATAAGAATAACTGTTAGTTATTTAAAATAAGCTTTCAACGCCACTTTAAAATATGTACCTATAATAAAAGTCTTACTGAGTCGAATCTGTACATTAAATATTGTTTGGAAAATCTTATTGAAATACTCATTATTATCGATACAAAGGCCGCATTTATAGTTTTCGAATTTTTGTCTGTATGTTTGTCTGTCCGGGAACGCATCACGAGAAAACTGGACAGATTTTGATGAAATTTGGTATGATGATAGCTGGTTATCCGGGTTAACATATAGAATACTTTTTATTGCGGTAAAATATCTCATCTCCGAGAAATCTATACTAACTGTTAAAACTTACCAACCCGAGCGGAACGAGGGTGAGTCGCTAGTAATATATAAAATCAAAAAGGTTACATTTCAGAATTTATTCTTAATAAAAAAAACAAATAAAATGTCAACAATATCCCTTGTATTACATCAAATTATATTAGAACGGTAACAAGCCTCGCTGTGGGCAGCGGGAAATAAATTTGATTTCCCAAATCCTAGAAAATCTGACACATTATTTTCTCATCTAACCTCTGGGGTTTATTTGTTACAACAGATCTGGCGTGCTAAGGCGAGTGTAGATAGAGGAAAATATTCCAATTTTTAAATAAAACTATCTTTTCGGAGTTTTTGCTGTTTTCTTTTGATTTTTCTTATAGATGTTCTGAATGCTTTACAGCAAACATGGTTATGGAAGAGACCAGTTTTTAGACTATTACAGACGGTGGAGCTATAATATACTAGCTAACTTGGCAAACTATAAAATATTAAAATCGTGTTTAAAATATAGTGAATGGTGGTAGGAGGGTGAAAAACACTTTGCGACCTATTCTCATATCTACCAAATATTGCAAGAAAAATCATTAAATTCGGTCGAGCCGTTTCGGAGGAATGCGACTACAAACACCGTGACACGAGATATTTATATATTAGATAAAAAATCCAAGAAGATAGTTTTATTTAAAAAAAATATTTACAATACAGTGTAAGTGGCCGAGGGGAGAACCTACTAAGGTATCTAAGCGTTTTTTCGATAAAGACGTTGACATTTAAATCAATCTTGTTAAAATATTAAAACTAATTAAATTCCGTGTAGTGCATTTGTCGAATGAATTCAAAATATTTCTAAGACAAAAAATCGATTTAATTTATTTATGTATTAAATGTAATGTTCAAAGTTATCTATACAGATAAACAAAATCAAAGTGTCTGTTTGTAATGTCAAAATAACAGCTTTTTACTAAATGCATATGAAATTATATACAGCACTTATAAGAAAAACTCATTTTTTTAAGTTTTTATCTGTCTGTTCGTTTGTTACGGCTAATCTCCAAAACGGCTGGACTGATTTTGACAGGATTTTTACTAGCAGATAGCTAATGTTATAACGAGTAACTTAGGTTACTTTTATTCTATAAAAAGAATTAGGGTTCCGCTCAAAAAAAAGGAGCGAAACGAGGGTAAGTTGCTCGTTTAAATAATAAATTTCTTATCTCATATAACATTATCTAATATAACGTGTTTTCTGGTACCTACTTATTATGCCAGTGGCAAGACTTTACTGGTGTAATTTTAACTTGTCGTTTAACCAATTATTAAATAAATTCGAATTGTACAGTAAATTTATACTATACAAATTTTAATAAATTGGAGCACAGTCAAATCGAAATCGTTCAATAATATTAATACCACTCGATAGTTACTCAGAAATGAAAATTGACCTAATGGATTACCCTGGAGTATAGTTAAGATGAAAAAATGAATATCTTTATGTTTTAGAATCTCAGAATCACCTGTAACTACAAAGAGTCTATTTGATATAATGGCTACTAAACAAAAAAACCGTTGACAGACTGAGAAGGAAAAGATACTGAAATATTTTGTCTTTGTCTTTTTATATATAGACTAGCGTTTTCCTGCGGCTGGGCCCGCATATATCATATACTAAAACCTTCCCCGAAACACGCTGCATCTTATGGTATGAGTATTATTCCGATCGGTTCAGTAGTTATCGTAGTATAACCGAACAAAAAAATCCGCTCTCCATTTATTAGTACAGATTGTACAATTTACATACTAATTTTTGCTATTTTGATTATACTTAAGCACGATAAATGAAACAAATCAAACTTATCGGGAAATCGAACCCAGAGTAGTTAATTGGCGAAAATGTCAGGCATTATTGCGCATACGCAGTGTGGGACGCGAGTAAATGGATGCTGTATCAGATACTGCATTCCTGGTTGCGAGAGAGAGCTTTTATACGAAGACATTACAGTATATTATGTTTGTACTTTATAAATTATATTACTACTAGAAGAACCCGCGGCTTCGCTCGGGCTTAAAATGCAAAAAATCTCTAAGAAGGTAGTTTCATACAAACTTTCATCCCCTATTTAACCCGCTTATTCGATTAATTTCGAAAAATGATAAAACTCGTATTTATTTAATTTTATTGAAGAACACTAATACCAAGTTTCAAGTAATTCTGATCATAAATATTTTTTGGATTGTATTATAACGTGTTTTCCCATGGGAATTAGATAATCTCTCGCGGTAATAAGTAGCCTATGTCACTCTCCAGACCTCCAACTATCTCCACACAAAAAATCACGCCAATTCGTCACTCCGTTTCGACGTGAAGAAGGAAAAACAAACAAACACACTTTCAGATTTATAATATTATTATGGATAGTATGGATATTCGCCCACTTAATTTTTATTTGAATACCTACTTATTGATTATAGTTGTAAATTCTTCGAACGATAAGTACCTAATTTTACTAATATTATAAATATGAAAGTTTAGATATTTTATGTTTAGATGGATGTTGGTTACTCAATCACCTGCGGCAAAAATCGGTACCGATTTCTAAAAAACTACAAAATTGCCAGATATATACATTATTTAACACATAGAATGATAGTGTAAACGTTTGCTCATAGCCGGAATCGAAGCCTTGACTTCTACATACTGTGTGGATTCGACCATTAAAGCCTTCGATCAAAAGTAGAATTTTTGATCAAAGATTAAACCAATTTCATAACCTCTAATACCCTAATAAATAAAAATTATCCTCTTGTTCGATTACGACGGCTAATCTCACTGAGACAATGTATACATACATGTGTATAGGATTATTGTACTGTACAAGTTCTCATAAACAGAAAAACCCAATAACTATAACTTGGCTCGACTTGAGACTCGAACCCAGGACCTCTAGAGCTGTAAAGTATGCTAAACAGTAGTCCAGCAAGGCAGTTTACCTACTTTTATATGTCTATGCAAGTAATAATTTTAATACAATATATTTATCCGGCCTATACATACTGTGAAACTACGGGCTATAAAGATAACTTTGGAACGATTACCGTAAATAACAACGATCGTTATGAATGCATTACAGTGTGATTCGGTCACGTTTTAGGGTTCTGTAGTGAAAATTGAACCCTTTTTTTTTAATACAATTATAATTCATGACAAAGCAGTTCATGTACATACTTCAGATACCTATTGTTGGTAGCTTTGTTTACTCTCACTCACTTTTAATTCATTAGTTTTTATATTGTTTGACTTATCAATTTCTGTACATCATAATTTAGCAAATTTTTTTTATCTGAGTTTAAAAAGAAACCAGCACTCTATTCGGGTATAGATTTTTGTGTATATGTATTGGTAACGTAATATCTACCATAAATAGATTAATTAGTATTAGTGACTTCCCATATAAATTAAAAGGAAAGGTCTTTAATCTCTATATATTTCTACTCGACTGCTAAGGCAGGGTTATGTTTTTTTGCCCGTATTTTGTTATATTATATATATATATATATATATATATATATATATATAAATATATATATAGCGCGTTCAGCGTTCGGGAGTATATATATATATATTTTTTTTTTTATTACCTCATATCTCCCGAATGCTGGATGGATTGCGATTAGGGTATCGTTAGTTCGTCTCAAAAACCCAAGTGTCCTTAGATAGGTGTTTTAAAAAAAATCAAAATAAAAAAATTAAAAGAACCCGACTGCGTAAAAAGCATACTAAAAAGTTGAGAACAAGTAGAGTTTTTATTTTTGTAAATTATTTTTTATATACTTATCTGCTTAAAAACAATGTGTTTATTGTTTAAATTTTACAACAAGTACTTAATAGTTGATACATAGTTAAGGTATCGTTTTACTATAAAATGGTCCACAGTACGATGATGGAAGGGATGCTGACTTTAGTTTTTACTCCCGCTAGATCCGTTACAGCCATATGTAGAAGAGTTGCTTTGTCTGTATATGTGGAAATAACCATCACAGTTCCTACCTGTTTTCATAGGTACTAGTTTTATAGTCGTTTTACACGGGGTCAAAACTGTGCATCAAATATATTTTGAAAATGTTTTTTTATATTAAATAAAAAAATATTATTTATCTTATTTATATGCAAATATTCGACATTTTAAATAAAACTATCAAACATCTCTCACGTGGCCATATTCATTGTAAAGCGTTCGAATCGTCGAGAACCAAAAATTAAAATAAAACCGGCAAAACCGCCGATATAATACACGAAAACCCAAAACTTCATAGTTAGATTTTAAGAAATATATATTTTCTAGCCAGTTTTTAAAATGAAAATCACACAAAATGTATAAAAGCAATAGAGTTTATTATACGGATCATATTCTTTAAACAAATCCATAATCCATATTAATATATAAAAATGCGAAAGTATCTCTGTCTGTCTGTCTGTTACCTTTTCACGTTTAATCCGCTGAACTGATTTAGATAAAATTTGGTATGAAGATAGTGAGACCCTAGAAGGACATAGGATAGATTTTATCCCGGAAATAAATTCTCACGTAAGGGATATAAAACTCACCATACCTATGTATAATATATATATATATACATATATATATATATACATACATACATACATACATACATACATACATACATATATATCAGTGGCAAAGGGTGAAATTTTAGCAGAGGTAAGCCGTTCCAAAAAAAAGCACAAATAACGTTGATATAAAAATTTTATATAGGTACGTATTAAGAAATAAAGCTACAATGCAAAAAGAAATAAAGCTATAATTTATATATTTATTTCCAAAAGAACATTTATACATTTAAAAAATTAAATGTATGTAAAATTATAACAATATAATGTATATATATCACGAGAAAACTAACGGACAGTTTTTGATAAAATCTGGTATGATGATAGCTAGTTATCCGGGTCAACATATAGGATACTTTTTACTGCTGGAAAATATCTTATTCCTGAGAAATGTATACTAAACTTTAAAACGTAACTAGGGACGAACCCGAGCGAAGCGAGGGTGAATCGCTAGTATTATTTATAATGGTAAATTAACCAAAACGCATAGTGTGTTTCCCTGTTAACTTACTTAGATTAACGTGTAAGAGTCGCGTCGCTGAGCGATTGCAGTAATTGGTGCGATAACATATCACTTCCTCACCTTTGTGATAAGAGTATTGACATGATGGAGTTATAATGTAATGAAAGATTTCTATTAAAAGATAAACATACAGTTAAAGTTACGAATACACTTAATTTAATTAATAATTACGTTTTACTTAAATTAGGACACCTGGCACAAAATCACTAAAAATTTATTATTTATTCTGGAAGATGGATATTTTTTCGGTAGGTTTTATAATCTACTAATTTTGCCCGCGGTTTCGCTCGAGTGGTAAGTAGGGTGGGGATCATTGGTAACCTATGTACCTATCAAATTCTGTTTTAATGGTTTAAGCGTTAAAAGGCAACAGACTTTGACAGAATTACTGTCACATTTATCACATTAGTATGGATTTATTAAAAAAAAATTGATTCACGTAAAATGTATAGCTAAACTGAGTACCTCTTCGTTTACAAAGTCGGCTAAAGAGATTGGTAAAGGGCGAGTCGGATTGCTGTGGAAAGATTCTGTCTAGGAGAATTTTATTTAGAGTTTACGTTATTCGTTCTCGAAACGATAGATAGGCCCTATAACCTTAAAGGTTCAATAGTTTTGAAGATAGAGGTATGGAACGTTAAATTTTGCGCCCAATTTATTCACGTTTAATAGATCGCAGATTCGATACCCGATTAGTTTACGTATGTGATTCTTTCATATAACCTTATGTAGTACCCAATCTGCTTATTAAAATTTTACTTTATGAATGGTCTATTCATTATATCTTGTGTAATTGCTCCGCCTCTAAGGGATGTAACTTGTACGAAGAAAGATAGCCTATTTATAACCTTCCTTAAAAAATATATCTATAAACATATGTATATAAAAATCGATGTGTGTATGTATATTGCCTATGGACTCTAAAATGGCTGGAGTGATTTTGATGAAATTTTCAAGCAATCTTCAGATTAGCCCAGCGGGTGATCCTGTGAAATTTGGTAGTGTTCGGAAGTTTGAACGCGGGCGAAGCCATGGGTACTGCGAGTAAGCTATAAAATTGATAAAGAATTTTTCAAATCTGACTAGCATTTATTATACGTAGAGATGAGCGCGTTCAGATAAACAAACAAAAATATCAAAAGAATCTCTTCAGATTTCTAATATTAGTGTACATATATAGATATACAATTATCGCCAAACCTTTAAAACGTATGTGTTAAATTATTTCAATAGCTATTTGATGTGAGATTTTGCCAAAGAAAATACTACAACTATGGTATAATTTTCTAAGTTGCCTTTATTTTTATCCTGGGGAAGTAAACTAAGCCCATGGGACAAAAGGAGATAGAATCTAAGATAATTCAGTTAGTTGTTTCGACTCTACTCTATTCAATTTTTCCATCGAGTATCGCAGAATGAACTAGCGGCAAATAATTAACTCGTCTTTTGTAAAATCGGTTAAATGGAATACATTTTCGTAGAAGTTTTAAAAAGATAATATTTCATTACCAAAAATATACAATTTGAACCGAAATGTACTCACGTCATAGTAAATCCACCAATATTACCTAATTGTGTAAGAAGTAAAATACTATGTAACGCTTAACCGACTCTACATAATATGGTTCTCGAAATGTTTCATATATTTTTAGGCATTCTCAGAAAGTACGTGACATAATTATGTTATTTCTTTATATGTAATATCTATACATATAATAAAATTGTAACTAAGTCGAATCTGTACATTAAATATTTTTTGAAAAATCTTATTGAAATAGACATTATTATCGATACAGAGTCCGAGTCTATAGTTTTTAGAATTTTCGTCTGTCTGTCTGTTACCGCATCACGAAAAAACCACCGGACAGATTTCGATGAAATTTGGTATGATGATAGCTGGTTATCCGGGTCAACGTATAGGATACTTTTTACCGCGGAAAAATATCTCATTTCTGAGAAAAAATACAAAAACTGCATTGTAAGAGTATACTAATAGGTATGTAAAACCTAAGAATTTGTTTTTTGGTCAATGCTAGTATTCTTATAAAAATTATATAATTTGATGAAATTGTTATGAACATTTATTATAAAATATAACAATCTCTGTGTACTAATGAGCATGTGTCGGTAGGAACCGGTTCGATTCCTAGCGGAGGTGTTATTTTAGTTTGAAGTTGTTTTATTTACATGCTTTAATAAAATTATTTTCGTTCGACAAAATTCTCTTATTTTTTTTCTCATATTATATTTGTATGTATGTTAATTGTTTTGTTATAAAAGATTGTTATTATATTAGTGTATATTACATAAATAGCAAGACCTGTTATAAAGCTATCACGTTTGTATAGGATTTTTTGCGTTTTTAATTTTTATTATTAGAGGGCCGTTATTTGACTTTGGCATCAACGGTATTTTGCCATTAGATGTTATCTACATACTTTAAAAAATCTATCGATTAAATTATTCCAAAATATTAGCAATTGAGGACTGATGCAGTAATATATACATTTTAATTTTAATAAGGTTAAAGATTAATATATATAATAACAGCTATATATGACTAGCGGATTTGCTCGAGTGCTTCGTTCCGCCACGGGCATAGTGTTTTTGTGTACTCATCCAAACCCATCCAGCCGTTTCAGTGATGGAATAACAAACATACACACATATACAAAGTTCACATATATAATAGTAGTCAAATTATAATTTTTTTGCAATTTAGTTAGTGTGTACGCACCTTTACAGTCGGTCGATGACCTCTGATAATGAGCAACGCACACCCGCGGAAAGTCTTGCGCTCCATTTATTACTGTTTATGGCGAAAACTAACGTTAGGTACAAGAAATATATGAATATCCAGCTTCATAATAATAATTTGTTGTTAAACCATAAATATGTATTTGTAGAAAATATTAATTGAAATACCCTCGCTTGCGATGTCTTTTGTATTAACCTTTTGAATTATTTGAATTATACTTATATAATACTAGCAGAACCCGTGGCTTCGCTCGCCCTAAAACTACAAAAATCCATAAAAAGGTAGATTCATACAAATTTTCATCCCCTATTTTTACTAAAACACGTATTTATTTAATTTTATTGAAGAGAATTAATACCAAGTTTCATATAATTCTAATTTTAAATATTTTGGATTGTATTATAACGTGTTTTCCCGTGGGTAATCTCCCGCCTATGTCGCTCTCCAGCCCTCCAACTATCTCCACATGAAAAATCACGCCAAACCGTCACTCTGTTTCGATGTGAAAGAAGGACAAATAAACAAACACACTTTCACATTATAACATTAGTATGGATTACAACCTGAAGTACCATCTTTTGCCAAATTTTATTACTAACAGTGGCCCATGTGTTACTACTACATAATCAATCTACACACAAAACTCCATCCAAATTTATAAACGGTGATCAGTTTTCATGTTTTAACGTTTTTTTTAATTAAAAAGTAAAAAAAATATTCAGTCCGTCAAACATGGCACTCTAATCTTTATATATATATAATTCTTCTGTGAGTGTGTATGTCACTGAACTTCTCTCAAACGACTGGACCGATTTTGATGAAATTTTTTGTGTGTGTTCAAGGGGATCTGGGAATGGTTTAGATTCACAATTTGAATAATAATTTTCATCAAAAAAATTATTAAAAAAAGTTTGAAATTTTCAAATTAAAGACGTGTAGACAGGACAACGTCTGTCGGGTCCGCTAGTTTTATTATATATACGTAAGTATAAGTTCAGATTTTTACGAGCTCATTGGTATTCCCCTGTGATCGCAATCAATGAATCAAACTATACTATTGTTTATTAAGAATATTATCCCCTGACTTCATACATTATTATGCAATAACGAAGCGAGTTAAGCAAAAGAGAATCATTTTTGCACGGGACTTTATGTATATATTATCTATACATATAATAAAATTTTAACTAAATCGAATCTGTACATTAATAATTTTTTTAAAAATCTTATTGAAAGTCATTATTATCGATACAGATCGATCGATCGAGATAGAATTTTTGTCTGTCTGTCTGATCATCTGTTACTGCATCACGGAAAAACCAATGGAGGGATTTTGTTGAAATTTGGTATGATGGTAGGTACTGCGGGAAAATATCTTATCCCTGAGAAATTTATACTAAACGTTAAAACGTAAGTAGGGACGAACCCGAGCGGAGCGAGGGTGAGTCGCTAGTGTTTTATATATATTTTAAAGTAAACCATTGCAGGGAAATGTTCAGTGTTGACAATTTCTGCAACTCACAGCATTCACTCTAGAAGTAATGTGTTTTAATCTCCTAAGCCATATTGTTTTCAGACCTTTTTTAACGTCCCACGGGCCTCCCTTTAATACGAGGGGGATCAGGCCATAATCCACCATGCTGGCTCAGTGCGAGTTGGTATATCTTTTGAAAACTTGCTAGGTTCTCTCAGACATGCAGGTTTCCTCAAGAGTTTTTTCCTTAACCATAAGACAAATGGTAATCATAATAGGAATTATTCGCACATGAAAATATCAGAGGTGCGAGACCCAAGATTTAAACCTTAAACCATATGATAATGACATTTCTGGAAAATATGCAAAGGCTCAAATTTCTAAATTCACTTTACATATTCGTCGTGACTGTGTGTCTATCTGTCGCGTGCATCTTACCAACCATATATAGTCATCATTGTAGCCTAACTGCCATAGAATTTAGTGTGCCACTAACTTTATCGTATTTTGTCTACCAGATTTGGTATTTTTAAGTAAAATTTAATTTTAACTTCTGTATATAGGTTCTGTTCGTGTATTCCAACTTGTTCACAATCATGACTCTAGCTTTATATGGAACTTGTGAGGGAAGTAAAAGTAACTTTGAATATATGTACTTATAATCATTTTTACCTTATCGTTGTTAAGAACTAAACGATAAAAATTCTAAACTATCTATCCCATCTTGCCTTCTATTCCTTTAATAATGCATTTTTAAATAATGTTATCTTATAATTAACTACGAAAAATACTAATATAGACTTTATAATATAATCAGAGTACATGGTCCAGGGTTTGATTTGGTTCCCCACGCGTTGAAAGGAGCCCCATGCCCAATAGTGGGATATAAGGGAAACAAACAAAACTTTCTATTTTTGTAAAATCTATTTAGTTGTTCCAGACGTCTCTATAAACAATATTTCACACACACGTCTCAGGAGAGCATCGAAGTTGCTACTTCCAGCATAGTAAACGGTGACATCCAGAAAAATGTTTTTAAATATAAAGCTACTAGCGTTTTCCCGCGGGTTCGCCCGCGGATCTCAATTATATACCTATTACTTTTAAATATTATAACCTATGTATTAATCTGATTTACAAACTATATTACTGTGAAGTTTTATCAAAATCCGTTAGTGTTTTTTGCGTGAAAGAGTTACAAACATCCATACATCCTCACAAACTTTCGTTTATAATATATATAATATTATATGTATTCAGCTCTTTTTAACGTCCCACTTCTGGGCACGGACCTCCATTTTATTATAACTTAGTATGGTTTATTTCAAAAAACAATTGCCATTTCAAAGGCAATATATAAAACAGGTAATTTTAAAATTCTTACGCGATAGTGAGCCTTTAGAGAAATCAAGCGTAACGATAATATACTGTACTGGACTCCTCGTTAGGTGAAATCTACAACCTCATATGCTTTAATAGACAACTTTCATTTATACTCTGTATTTATATCTTGTTTTGTTTATCTATTTAGTAAAACTAAAACATTAATTATCTATTTTTTACTAGCGACTTACCCTCGCTTCGCTTCGGGTTCGTCCCTAAACAGAAATAGTTTGATCCCTCGGGAACCGTACATTTTTCCGGGATAAAAAGTAACCTATGTGCTATTCCAGACTATAATCTATCTCTGTGCTAAATTTTAATCAGATCCGTTCAGCCGTTTTGGCGTGAAAGAGTAACAAACATCCATCCTAACAAACTTTCACATTTATAATATTAGTTAAGTATGGATACGTAAATTTTCGTACAAATCAGTGTAGTCGTAAACTAACAGACGGACAGATTTACTTTCATATTGTTTTATTAATATGAGTAGTGTTATATACAATAGGCGGAAATAAGTTATACTAATAACGCTGTGAGTAGTCAAGTCTATGTATGGATGGATGACATCATCCAAATTGTGATTCCTTGCTTTTACGGGATATTCGAATTGGATATAGAGACAAATTTTGTTGTAAATTTCCGTTTAATTTAACCTATTTTACTGTCCTGTTTATACCCATTTCTGTCCTTATGAGGTACATCACTACATATTATAAATTAAAGACTGACGTTGTGTTTGTTCGAGCTTATCTCAAAAACTACTCGACGGATTTTCGTACGGTTTTCACTAATATGAAATTCCCAAGTTAGGCTATCATTTATAAAGTTATTGCGAAAATAAGCTACTGGTCTGATAACATTTTTATATTCAGTCAGACAAAATCGTCCTTTCTTAAAAGATCCATAATTTCATAAATGTTAAAGGCCACTTAACTAGACTATACATATGATAAAATTGTAACTAAGCCGAATCTGTACATTAAATATTTTTTGGAAAATCTTATTGAAATAGACATTATTATCTATACAGAGGTCGAATCTATAAGTTTTTGGAATGTTTGTCTGTCTGTCTATGACTGCACCGCGGAAAAACTACTGGAGGGATTTTGATGAAATTTAGTATGATGATAGCTGTTTATCCGAGTCAACATATAGGATACTTTTTACTGCGGGAAAAACTCTCATCTCTGAGAAATCTATACTAAACCTTAAAACGTAAGTACCAATGAACCCGAGCGGAGCGAGGGTGAGTCGCTAGTACGTGTATAAAATGAGAGAATATCCACATCAATACACTTTACTTGAAACAACTTAAATTATTCTTCTTCAAAGCCAAATTACATACAAAGGTACCTTTCAATCGATTTAAAAAGCAAACTTGAAAGTAAAAACGTAATTAGATTCAAGACTGTCCTTTGATAAATTGATATAGAATATCTACTAATTATTCTATTAAGTTGCAGACGGTCGTTTCTTCTTAATTACATCGCCCCTTTTGCGTTAACACCCTTTTAAATGTTTTAATTCATTAATTGTCTTCATGGAGTTGAGATCTCGAGTAAAGTAAACTATGTTTGTGTTGCCAACTGCACATTTATTGCTATATATAGTTAAATTTAATACTTCTATTTTATTTTGCAATCGTAAAATAACAAAATGCATAAAATTTTTATTTGCTTCGTTTAAAAAACTCATGAATCTTAAACTCCTCGTATATACATATATAAAAATATATTTTTTTAAATACTAATCTATAAAATATAACTTATAAAAGTAATGTAAATAGTATTTATACCACCCTTAAGAGCGGTAGTGGTATGAAATTCATATTTATAACTTTTAAAATACCAAATTTTATCCGCGGCCTCGCTCTCTCTCTCTCTCTCTCTCTCTCTCTCTATATATATATATATATATTTTGATAATCTATAAAGCAATAAATTCTAAGTCACAATCGTCCCACATTTCAATATCAATTGAGTAAATATGCTGAAAATCGACAAATGTAAAGCAACGTTAGATTCGTATTTCCCTAAACGATATTATAGCTTCGAAGATTTGGAGTCAAGACAAAGCACATAAGCTAAAACAACCCTTATGACAATATACGATGGAAAAGGTAAATTTGATGCGTACGGTATATAAAATACCCTATCCATCACGATCCAGTCCTGAATTTTAACAAGATTACTGATATCTGAATGCTGGATGTGGCTAAGAATTTATGAATTCAAATTTTTCTTCCTCAGAATACGGGGAGATATTGTTATATTATATTTAATATTGACAACACTTTTCTCTTATAGTTTACTTTTTAATAAGCCTTAAGGTGTATACTACTATTATAAAGAGGAAAGATTTGTATTTTCGTACGTTTGTAACGGATAAACTCAAAAACTACTGGACCGATTTCGATTAAATTTGGTAAGAAGATAGTTTGAGACCCTAGGAAGAACATAGGATGTTTTTATCCCGTAAATCATCCATTGTATGAGGAATTAATAGGACGAGCCCGAGGGAAGCGGGGGTGAGTCGCTAGTACTTAATATTATAAATGTGAAAGTAACTCTGTCTGTTGCCTGTTCACGCTTAAACCGCTGAACAGATTTCGATAAAATTTGGCAAGGACGTAGATTGCATACTGGGGATGGACAGAGACTACTTTTGATCCGCCACTTACCACGCGAGCGGGTATAGGTAAAATAATTACTTGAACATACCATAATTTTTATACACGCAGGCTATATATACAAATAAACTTTTTGAAGTTATACTTCTTTTGGCACGTTTGGAAAAAATTATGAGAGTAAAATTTTTACGATGCGAGCGTACACCGACAGCCAAAAAGCGACATGATGAAGTTAGCTGCATTCCTTTTATAAACAGAGAGTTGTGACATACGGGATGAAATCTTTAGCTATTTTTATTCTGTTACGCCAAAGAAGTATAATTTCTTACGTACGTACATAAGTACACACACACACGTTTTTTTATCTAATGAGATTAGCTTGATATAGTAATGTGTTAGTTAGTTATGTTAGTTCTACTTCGTCGTGTTTATGTAACACTTAAAAGCTATAAATAAACCTCAGTCTCAAATTGAACTGCTGTATAAATATGTAGCTACTATCAGAACCTATAAAATTTTTTGATTTAAGTATTAAGATAAGCTCGTAGTAATTTTGATAAATATTTCAACTTTGATAATTTCAAACAAAATTGTATTTATATATAGTGTATTCAAGATTATATTTTGACGTTATTATTTTAATTAAAAAGGCATTTATTGACCCTTGACTCGAATTGACTCCATTTTACAAAATACACATAGGATTCAAGTGTTTTTTTTTTTTGGTGAAATTTTTATATTTTTATGGATTTCAGACGTATGGGTGGAATATTTACTTTTAATCTATATGATATTATATATCTATTGAAGTGAAACTTCCATAGAATCGTTGTGATTTGAAACTCGATGAAAAGGAAATACGATACTAAAAAGAGACAAACATAAATATATAGGATTAAAAAGGCGAGAGAATGAGATAGAATACATTGCTATGGTAACCGTTGTTATTGTCCGGCACATATATAATATTAAGTTTCACTTTTACAGTGTGTGAATTCCACACACACACGCACTTTTTGTTATTTAGGGCCCTACCACACTATAGCACCAATCACAGTCTCTGTCCGATATCAGTTTGGGAAAGTATTTTTATACAAAAAACGTTGCTGGAGTCAGGAGTATGACTCGACCCGAATTTGACTCTTACTGATAGTGAGAATGCACTCATTGTTTCTTATATAAAAATACTTTACCAGACTGATATCGGGCTAAGAACGAACCGCGGTCACCACTATAGTGTGGTACGGACCTTAAAATAATTGTTGAAAACAAAAAATAATTAATGTAAATACATCACAAGCTATGTACTACAGGTAAATGCATACATATATTTCATAAAATATTTCTGTTAATTATAAAAATATATGTAAATACAAGTCTTGAAAAATACAAATAAGTAATCACATAGTTAATTTATTTGATATTATTTATTAAAACTTTATTCTGAGTAATTTTATTTATTAAAAGTTAATTTAAACTATAAAAACCTGTAAACTTTTTAATATAATATGAAAATATCCGAAATATATCGGTTCCTAGGACCTATATATCTTTGGTTAGTAAAGTATGCGGGAAACGCGACTCGAGTGCCTCGATTACGGCCGTAATGGCGACGTGAGAGGCAATTGTAAATGAATTCGAATACCGTAACAATTAAACATTAGTTAACTAACAGTTTGACGACACGTTTGGCTCAGTTTGTAGTGATCCTACTTGCTGCGTCAGCGGTAGCGGGCTCGAGTCCCGCTGGGGGCAATCGTTTGTGTGCTGAGCACGAATGTTTGTACTCCAGTCATGGGTGTTTATATTTATAATATGTATGTGTTTAAAGTTATATATGTGTAGTGTATCAACTATCTGGTATCCATAACACAAGCCTTGTAGCTTACCATGGAACTAGATGGCGTTGTGTGTTAATGTCCTGACATATTTATTATTATTTATTATTATTAACTTACGCTTGTCTGTTTCTCTATTATTATTCTACAATGTAAAGAACAACATTGTAGCACTCGATGTAACATCTTTAAATTTGAATTTGAAATTAATGATAGACTGCATTGTGCTTGGAACTTCGCTCGCAAGCGAAGCGGGGTTTAAGGCTATGTCTGATCCTAAGAAGCAATCCATGTCCTAGCCAATTTTATCGAAACCTGTTCAGCGGTTTAAGCGTGGTAAGGTTCACTGTGGAAATCACATTGAAATTGATTTGTATGTATGTATGTATGTATGTATGTACAATGTACATAAAAATCTTAGAGTTGCTAGATCCTAGCTTGAAGCTAGCACTTCGTTTACTAAGCTAGTGCGCTGCCACTGAGCTATCACTGCCTTATATTCAAAGTGGAAGATATATTTATGTAATGTCTATACTATAATATAATCTATATTAATAATACATGAAAATCTAAAAGTACACATATAACAGGGTAAAAATAGCATGCGAATTTTTAAAATGATCGCAAGAAATTAAATTGTGTAACAAAATATTGGGAATCCTATCTCATTTCCTGCTTTCACTTGCAGGGTTTCGAAGATTTACGAAACCACAAAATTCCGCAAATAATTTTTGTTACTTAAAATCTATACTAACACTATAAAAATGAAAAGATTATTGAGTTTTTCTTTATTTTTTCTGAACGTGCTAATTTTAGAAAGAATATGTATATACATATATAAGTCCAATTTGAAAAATGGTTTTGTGTATTTTATAACTTTCTATCGACTTGCCTTTTGCTTGAGAGCTACCTTGGTCTATTGGTCGGTGGAGTCTTAACAGTAGCCTATATATTACTCCAGTTCATAGCCTATCTGTGTACTAAATTTTATCCAAATCGGACTAGCCGTTTCAGCGTGAAGAAGACAACAAATACACACAAAGACATATTTTCGCATTTAATATACTTACTAGTAGTCTAATTTGGCTAATTAAGAATTAAAACTAGAGGGTTTAATGCACTGTTTGAGCAATAAACACACTTAATTTGAAAGATAATATATTATTTTTGTTTGTTTGTCCCTTTTTCACATATAAATAAAACATTCGACTTGGCTTAAAAAAATATTTTTAATTTTATTTAAGAGATGGTACATAAAGTAGAAACCGAAAAATGTGGTTTCCATTTCATTTATATATCAAGTAAGATTTTATAACAGAAACTAGCAAGGAAGCTAGGTTGATTCCCCATACATACCTTCATCCCTATTTTCACCCCCTTAAGGGATGTTTTCCGGAATAAAAAATACCCTATGTCCTATATCCAGGGTTTCAAACTACATATCTTCTTACCAAATTTCATCTAAATCAGTCCAGTATTTTTTGTATTTATTCGTTACAAGCATACAAAAATTCCAAATCCTTCCGCTTTATAATAGAAATGTAAATAGCTAGCAAAGTAAAGATCCTGACAGCAACCTTATAATGAAACCAACCTTGGCAGGACGACTCTGGTTACCAAGGTTGTTACTGACACACTCGATGCTTTAAAAAGAAAAATATAGGCTTCACGCTAATAACTGGTATTTTCTTCACTTTGCATCCATTTATGAATGTATATTGGGTTCTTTAATGTAAGTAATGAATCTAAAAAATGCGAATGAAGAAACAAAATTCGTGAGTTTGTTATTTCTTTATAGTATAAGGGTTTAGCAGATTTAAGTAATATTCAGAATAAAGATATCTTTAAACCTAAAGCTGTACATAAAATAAAATTCTAAGTCGAATCTGTACATTAATTTTCGATTGAATCTATAGTTTTTAGAATTTTTGTCTCTCTGCCTGTCTGGAAACGCATCGCGAGAAAACCACTGGACAGATTTTGATAATATTTCATTGACAATTAATATCTTATACATTATTAACATAAAAAAGACATTATATTATTAACTTAAAGAGGACTTAAAGAACTGCTGACCTTGGAATGGACCATTTGAATGCTAGTTATCCTTTATACTAGTACTTAAATCATAAAAAAGGTATTCGACATCAAATCAAAGATGAGAGTGCACTTGATGTATAACATGTTCATTAAGAAACGTATTATGACAATCGATTCACAATTGGTGTAAAAAATATCGAGTAATATACAATAATTATCGAATAACATAATATGTAAACGTGTCGAATTGATATCCCTTTTTTTTAAATCGGTTAAAAAATATAGACGAATTGAGTACCTTTTCCTTTTTAAAGTTAACGAAATTTACTTACGCTATAAACAGAATAGTGAATTTTACAACAATATAGAGCTTTAATAACGTATTTTAAATCCAAGCGAGAGAACGTGCACTGTGTAGAGATCAGGCGATTTGCCAGACATATGTATGAAACATGACCTAGAGTCTAAGTAAAACTGACCTAATATATCAGTGTCCCATGACGACCCGCGTTGATATTTCATCATAAAGTCATATCACAACAAATATAGTGTTAATAGTGCTATTACACTCGTATACATAAATAATAATTAAGGAAAACTTAGCTTCAATCTCGTCTAGGGCAAATATTTGTATCTTTATTTTTGTAAACCACGAACGTATTTTAGTATTTATCTTCTATACATATAATAAAATTCTAACTAAGTCGAATCTGAACATTAAATATTTTTTGGAAAATCTTATTGAAACAGGCATTTCTATCGATACAGAGACCGAATCTATAGTTTTTAGAATTTTTGTCTGTCTGTCTGTTACCGCATCACGGAAAAACGACTGGAGCGATTTTGATGAGATTTGGTATGGTGATAGCTGGTTATCCGGGTCAACATATAGGATACTTTTTACCGCGGAAAAATATCTCATTTTTGAGAAAAATACAAAAACTGCAATGTAAGAGTATACTAATATGTGAAACCTAAGAATTTGATTTTTGGTCATCTGAACGCGGGTGGAGCCGCGGACATTGCTAGTTATATATAAAAGAGAAAGGTATTTTAGCCCTATTAACATCCCTGCTAGTCACAGGTCTCCCTTCAAGGAGAGGGAGATCAGGCCATAGTCCACCACGCTGGCCAAGTGTGAGTTTATGGACCTCACATGTCTGTCGAAATCATTTCAATAATAAATATTATTAAGAGAGAAATATAACTAACACAATTTATCAGGAATCTGAGAACGTATTAATGCTACAAACTTTGGCAAGTAGATTCCTCATAGTGAGTAGATCTAAATTTGCTAAGAAAGGGCTTTGGAAATTCAATGCCTAAAGGGATAAAAAGAGGTTGAAAGTCTGTTAGTTTTTAAACTCCATGAGCAAAGCCGCTGGCAATTGCAACTTTTGTAAAACGAAAATGCCGTAGCAAAAAATAAAATCATATATTTGGTTTCTTTTGAAATTGGTAAAAATAATAATTTTAAAGCATCAGTCTGTCTTAATCATTTTTTTCTATTGTATCTACAACATTTAAGGCCGTATAACAGAATTTTAGTTGAGAATCATTTATCTTCATAATGAAGGAAGTTACGAACAGGGCGTATTATTTTTGTCGTGAAAGAAACTTTGCTAAATCTAACTTACCTTATCAAATGAAAGTTTCCTAATTATTTACGGAATAAATATTATATTAATTATGTATATATAAAAGACAAAATACAGCTGACCTTTAAAACTAATGGCAACTAAAAAATATACATATATATACTAACACACATAAATATACATACATACATACATACACATTATTCAAACATAAATATATGTGTGTATTTTGTTTCCAAAAATAGCTCTACGCTTAAGACTTGGAACTTTTCATGATACTATTTACTCTTGAGGCCTTTTAATCTGCCTCGTTGGTCTAGTGGATAGCATATACAGTTGCAGATCCCGAGGCCCTGGGTTCAGGTTCCATCTCGTGAAAAGTATAGTTAATGATTTTTTCGGTCAATAAATTCTTAATAACAATTGGAAAGCTAGCGATGTAACATCCCCGTGCACACTATGAGCACAAATTTTTTAAGCCCCACAGATTAGATAACAGTAATTTAACTGAAAACCATTTCTTTCCAGCGCGTGCGCACATTCACTACATCACTTGACGAATTAGCATCCCGAGTGCAGACCGCTGAAGCAGCTCGTGCATCATGGAGAGCACCAGGCGATGCAAGAGACGCTCGAGCTCAACTAGATGCAGTCTCCCGTGCAAGAGCTCAGCTACCGCCATTAAAACGAGGGGTAGACGAACTAAGAGCCCAAGCTCAGGCTATGGCAAGGGATAACATACAGCTTCCCGAGAATTTGGTAGCGAGACTTGATGAATTGAATACAAGGTAAGTTTCCAGTAACCACTTTCTTTTTTTCCATCATTTTTCTAATTTTATCTTATAGTTTAAATATATAAAAGAGTTAGTAGAGTGTGAAACTGTTGGCTAGTTGTCATTTGTTTAACTTTAATGATTATTTAAAAATGATATTATAGAAATTTAGAGTACTGTTATAATTATTGGAAAAGTTTGTATATGTGTTTTGATACTCTTTCACATTGAAACGACTGGACGGATTTGGATGAAATGTTGTATATAGATAGACTATGGCGTAGGCTACTGATAGGCAACTGAAAAAATACCTGAGCGAAACGAGATCAAAGATCATCTAAAAACTTATTATTTCTATTCCAGAGTATCAGCATTAAGTGCAGGAGGTGAGGAGCGAGCACGTCAGCTCGCAGGTGTGGCGAGGGATGGCGGGGCAGGTGCAGCGCAAGGCTTCCTAGCCGGCTCTGTGATATCGCCCTGGGAAAGAGCCGTCACACCAGCTAACGTACCGTACTACATTAAGTAAGTGTTTTGGGTGATTAAGATTTAGACAATTCAGTTCAATTTTCTTGTTAATGGCTTCAAAGCGTGCCAGTTGAACACAGATTACTGGGTAGTTGACACTTATACCACACAATTAACATTCTTTTTATAAGCAATCCCTTAGTTTTATATGGCAATAGTAGTATTATGATATAATGAGACCTCACTTATTTGCCAACTCAATTTACTAACTACATATTGATTTCAAAGCAATGTAAAACCTAATTTTACAGTTCATTGAAAATAAATTGGGAATTCACTTTTCAGAGCTAAATATATTGTTTTATAAAGAAATTTTGTTTTGGAATTATTGATTAATGGTCTCAAATTCCCAATTGTGGGATACACGTTTGTATATCGAAAGTAACGAGTTAATACGAAGAAATAAATAATTTAACTATACTACGAAGAGAGAAGTCCCGATAAAAGATAAATGGTAAAATAATCTTACTAATATTATAAATGGTAAAGCTTAGATGGATGTTTGTTACTCAATCACGCTAGAACGGCTGAATGGATCTGGATGAAATTTGACACAGAGGTAGATAATAGTCTGGAATAGCACATGGGTTAGTTTATCCCGGAAAAGTGTATAGTTTCCGTTGGATTGATTTGTTTCTGCTTTTCTGAATCTTAGCAAAGCGAGGGTGAGCCGCTAGTATTATTATATAATACTATATCTAGAATAAGAAGCGCAGAAACTGAATAAAGTAATCTTAATATTTTTTTTGAGGTAGTAATACGTTGATTACAAATATGAAAACTTTTACTCCCACTCATTTTTGATGGTATTACAAAGTTGCGTTATAATATTACTTAATTTTTAATATTTTTTCAGCCATGACTTGGAAACTACACACTGGGATCACCCCAAAATGATCGAACTGATGAATTCTCTCGCTGACCTCAATGAAGTGCGCTTCTCAGCTTATAGAACCGCTCTCAAACTGAGGACTGTGCAGAAGGCTTTATGCAGTAAGTAACAAGAAAATTCACTTTATATTTAAAAATATACCTAATACATATACTCTACATAAATATATTTTTTTCAAAACTGTAACAATATATGTATAATGTATATGGTATATACATCGTACAAAAAAGTACGTAGATACACAATCCCATGCAAAAGTTCTCTTAAAACTGTCACCAATTCTTTCCCAATCGTCACCAATTTAGTTAATTATTCTAGTTGAAACAAATATATAACAATATAAATTGAATCCTAAATGCAATCTCAAAGTTTATTTCACAATTAAGCGCGCAATTAAAAATTAAGCGCGCTCAAATTTTCAAACGAGCGCTCATTCGGTGAGGACGTTTTTTGCCGCTGAATATCTAGTAGGTACTTGTTTGATCGATGGGTGTATACAATTATTTTTTTTTTTTATTCTACGTGAATAATGGGTAGAATTAGTCACTTTTATATCTGCAAAATATTCCTCGTAGGAATAATAAGAATTCTTAAAAACTGTATATTTCATTTTAAACTTAAATTATCTCGAACGTCAAATTTCAACCAGATCGATTCTGTGGTTATAGCAATAATCAACGAACAAACTAACACGTTTACTTTAACCTCTTTTTAATATTAGTATAGATTAGTATTATTAGATTTGGATGGACAGTAGAAAGACATGTCTGTTAGTGGTTTTCCAAGCGGCTTCACAGTAACGCTACTGTAACCGCAGGCCCAGTTATCTGATATCTAGCGACAAGTTGGCAATGGCCGTCGAGCTTGGCTAGAAAATGAAAGCTATGGAAACACTTTTATTATTAACTAGCTTTTGTACGGGATTTTACACGTCTGTTTCAATTTTGATGCAACAGTTTAAAATACAATTTTACAGATAGCCGAAACGAAGGGTCAAGCTGTAATTTTTTTTATTTCTTAATTGTGGGTATGAAAAAAATGAAAAATAATGAAAAAATGATTTATTAATAAAAAGAGTTTTAAATACATTAAGTCCATTGTTGGGACATGTCCCGCTCTTCCGTAGAAAATTTCTTAAAATTATACAACTCAATAGTCTTTCTTATAGGGTATAGAGTATCGCTTCGATCATTTCTGGTCAATAGACCAGTGGTCGTTAAGCTGTAACTTTGAATATTTATAAATTTATTTAATATGTATGTATAACTTTAACGGTAATTTTCATTTCACTAAACTGTAATAATTGTGCTATGGATTTGAACAATCCCTTATACAATTATTGATGTCCATCGTCAGATTCAAATCGGCCTGATTATGGATTCTAAGAATAATTTGGATAAGGGGATTTTAATGGCTTCCCATATCATATTCTTCTCATATCTCATATTTTGATGATTCTCATAGATTACACTTAGTAATAAGAACACTCTCGATCATGTGACCTGTCAAACAAAAAAAAACTTGATTATTTTTTTAGAGCTACGATGCCACAAACAGACACATACATGCACACGTGAAACTTATATAACACCCTCTTTTTGCGCCGGGATTAAAAAGGTATTTTTTTTAATATGTTCGGACATTAACACACAGCACCATCTAGTTCCACGGTAAGCTACGAGGCCTGTGTTATGGATACCAGATAGATGATGATACGCTACACATATATAACTTTAAATACATAAATATTATAATGATTTGGTATTTTAAAAACACCTTATCTTATATTTTCAGTGCACATGCTGCAATTACCATCTGCTTTAGAAGCCTTCGATTCCCACGGTCTTCGCGCCCAGAACGACCGACTCATCGACATTCCCGATATGATCACCGTACTCACATCTCTGTACGAAGTAAGTTAGAACAAAGTTGAATATTTGCTACTAAGCTGTTGAAATATTTATTATTCACCCAATTTTTTTGTGTAGTGGAGAGGTAAAAGTAATTTTTCTGGTTCTTTTCTTCGTACATGTGTTCTGAAATTATTGCAAACGACTAGATGCTATAATAGATAATTTGATATAGAAGCTCCTTAATGTTATACATTTGGAAAGCAAATAAGAAAAAGATAACACTTGTTAGGGCCGTTTATATTGTACCATAAATTAGTAGATTGAGTTCAAATTAAGCATTCCGCTTTATCTTAAATTCAAGTTCAAGTACTTTACGCCATTTTGAACAATTAATTTACTTTTATTTTTTAAATATTTTGTCTTTTTTAAAGGTTATAGCAGCAGAGAATCCAAGTCTAGTAAATGTGCCACTGTGTCTGGATCTGTCCATCAACTGGTTGCTCAACGTGTACGACAGCCAGCGCACCGGACAGATCAGGGTGTTGAGTTTCAAAGTGGGGCTCGTGTTGCTTTGTAAAGGACATCTGGAAGAGAAGTACAGGTAATATTTGATTTATGTATGGATGGATTGATTTCATTTTATATTTATATTTTATATTGATATTCGTTTTATATTATGTTGCACTAGTGCAATATATTGTATGAGTTAGTTAGATTTTGTCACTTTTTTACACTGTAACCGATATAAGAAGATACAATGAAGATAACTTGAGCGCGGGAGAGTATTCGTAACGTCGGGAACCGAGAAATCAAAATAAATCCGAAAAGTTTAGTTTTATTTAAAATGTCAAATATTCGCTTTCATTTAAGAAATTAATATGAAGATTACTTATCTCACGTATGCGTAAGTTTACTTTGCATATCGGATTTTAATTGATGTTACCACCGATGGTTGGTGGTGGGGAGCTTCGAGAAAAGTGGCTCCAATATAAGGTGCCTTCACTAAACTACATGTAACGTGTCTAAGAGTTTATTAAGATATAAAAAAAATATTTTACTTTTTAATATTGATAATTGTTTCAATTCCTAAAATTATAAATAAAAAAAATTGGATAGTTTTCAAGCCAAGTTAGTTTCTATCTTTAGAAAATTAAAATATTTTATTATGAAAGGATTAAATATGTTAAATAATTTAAAAAAAAATAGCATTATTTTAAATTTTCTTGGTAATAAATATTTTTGGAAGTCATAAGAATATATATAAAAAATATACAGATAGTGGGGATAGTGTTATTTGGATTTTTTTTTATAATTTAATGTAAATATTACAGGTACTTATTCCGCTTGATCGCCGACCCATCTTGCCGCGCAGACCAAAGAAAACTAGGACTTCTCCTCCACGACTGCATTCAAGTACGTATATTTTCCTAATATATAACTCTGATTAAGCAATCAGCACAAAAGCAAAAAATTATGCCGAGCTTAGATTATTTATTTATAACAGGCTATAAATTAATACTAAAAGTCTCGAGATGTCGTAGGGTACCCGGTAGGAATGAAATTCCTTTAGCTATCTGGCCTTAGGTCATAAAAGTTGTCACGAGTACTGGCATAGACATCAAGTAACATTGTACATGTTGCTGCTCGTCGAAAGAAGGCCTGAATAAAGTGCCCACAAATTTCTTACACAATAAACTCCTCAAAACTTACGCTCGCCTGATACTTTATGATGACGCCACATTATGGACTGCCCTTAGCTCATAATATCTGGTGGCAATAATTGTCACGAGTACTAGAGTACCACAGACCTCAAGCAGTGTCAATTATATGTATGTAGGGAACCATCATAAGAGTGCATACAAACTATATGCGAACTACTTACTACATACACTCCTCAACACTTGTACTCGCCTGGTACTTGTGATGACGTCACACGAGGTGCTCTTAGTAAATAATAAAAAGTGTCGTGACGATCAAAATATTACACTTGTTTTCGTCTAGCTCTCAATCGCCAAGTATGTTGAGTAAAGTGCGATAAGAAACTTCCTTCCAAGAAAATACTTTAAAAATGTATATTGTATATAGTAAGCAAAGCCGTGGGAATCATCTAGTATTGTAAAGTAAACATACGATACCAATATTTTTCTTTACAGGTGCCAAGGCAGTTAGGTGAAGTAGCGGCTTTCGGTGGTTCCAACATCGAGCCCTCAGTCAGAAGTTGCTTCGAACAAGCGTCCGTCGCCACTAAGGAAGGGAACAGAGGCAGTACTCTTGATAGAAAAGCTGGTATGTATAGATGTGATATGGTATGTGTATGTAGTAGATTTTCATGTGGTTGTATTTCAATTGTATGTCTGTCTGCGATATGATATTATACTAGCGGGCTTTTTTAAACATACGACTATAGTTCTATTATAGTTCACAACCAGCCAGGTGACCTCATAAGTTCATTCAACATAATTTCATCACAAACGGTTAAGCGATTTAGGAAAAGAAGAATTAAAAATACACACACACTGGAATATATTTTAATTTAATGAAAACGATTTTTCGTTTATTACGCCATCACGTAAAAAGAACCGAATGTATCGGTATGGGACTTTGACCAATCGTCGCAGAATAGTCTGTAGTTTCAGAACAATAACATAGTGAATATACTGTCACACCAAATAAACCATATTTTCAGGGGAAAAAGAAAAAGAAGACAAAGAGAAGACTCTAGAACGAGACGCAGACGGCCAACTCCAGTACATAGAGGCGTTCCACTTCCTGCAGTGGCTGCAGAAGGAGCCGCAGTCGATGGTGTGGCTGCCGGTGCTGCACCGCCTCGCCGCCGCCGAGAGCGCGCGCCACCAGGCCAAGTGCAACATATGCAAGGAGTACCCCATTGTTGGCTTTAGGTAGGTTGTGATTATGGGAATTTGATTAATTCATGCATTTATCTAATGATCAGGGCTCTAAAACCCGTTCAATTTTTAAACCGATTTCGGTAATTGACCCCTAAACTTTAAACCTGAGAACGGTTTTTGAGGAATTTAGCTTCCATGACGGAAATTAACCGGTTTAAATGAGATTTGTGTTTTTACATTTGGGGAATCTTTACTGATTGTGAATTGTTTAGTAGAAGGATGTGTACATGTACGTTTTTTACTTATAAACGAATTAGCCGGTTTATTTCGGTATCAAAACCTAAGTCTTACCTTTCTCTAAGAATATCCTTTGACCATTACTATTTCGACTTACTAAGCCTTTCGCTTTTGTTAACCGGTTAATGAACGACGGGTTGTCTGATAACTGTTACTCACGACTTGGCACTTTAACTTTGAAATCGTTCCCCATGAATATTGATACTTTTTTGGCATTTTCCATTTGACAGCATTTCTGTTAAAATCTAGATTTTAACAGAAATGCTGTCAAATGGGGTATACTGTGGGACTTGTACGTTTGTTTTATAATTTTGGTGCATATTGTTCTAAAATCATGTAAACGTTATTTATTTAATATGTCTGACTTTAACAAGGTACTGTTTAATCTAAGGTTTTAAGACATTACTTAAAACTTTTTTTTTGTTAAAAAAGATTTTTATTACGTTTTAGCTGAAATACAATTGTGAAATATTTTATTTTATTATAATTTAATTTTTATTTTTATTTTAACTAAAAAGGTACACTAACTCTAAAACCATTTCAATAGTAATTATTTCACCCTAGGAAGTTTCTTTTCTTAAAATAAATATGGTTGGTACCATATGATTTATATAGATATTGAAGTATGGTTACTTCAAGTATAACCTAATCCTATTAAATGAAAATACACAAAAGAACACAAAACAACACCGGAATTGAGCACCATCTCTTTTATATAGTCGCTCAAAAATATCTAAACGTCGTTTTTTCAGGTACCGCTGCCTGAAATGCTTTAACTTCGACATGTGCCAGAAGTGCTTCTTCAGCGGACGCAAGGCGAAGAACCACAAGCTGACGCATCCCATGCAGGAGTACTGTACTGCTGTGAGTTATCTAATACTGTTTTATTAATAAATAATATTCAGTAAAGATTATATAATCAATATAAGGCAGTGGTAGCCCAGTCTTACGATGATGGAAACATCTTAAGGAAACCTGCATGTCTGAGAGAACCTAGTAACTTTTGGAAAGACATGTATAGTGTGTATGCATAAGTGTATGTAAGAACAACAATTCCATTAGCCAGAATCCTGGCAGGGTCGCCATGTAAGGTTGGGAGAGTCGGGGGAATAAATAATACGTCTATAGTCTGTCCATTTTATTAATAGTTTTTTGACAGCTCGACGACTGACAAGTTATAGTGATGTCCTAAAGAACGCAATAATCGATATCGCTTATTTATTTTTCCGGTAAAAAATATAATATTATATTTATTTCAATATAATATTATATTTATTATCGTAAAAATCCGTCAACTGGCAACATCAACCGACAATCCGTCCGGCCGCCATTTTTATTTATGCCTTATACTAAGAAAAAAGTAAATATTTATATAATGTTAATATTTTAATTTATTGGTTTCAACCTTAAAATTTTGTTGTCTTCCTGATTAAATAACATATTATACCTTATTTACATATTAGCATTTCTGCCGATTATTTGTAATCTGTGGCACAATCGTAGTAATCGTTATGTGTGGTACATCGCTAAGGGGGCGGTACCCGTCCATGAAGTACAATATTATTTGTATTAAATTTTATCTTAAACAATACGAGAAACTTCATGGACGTGAGCTGTCAAAAAAACTATTAATGAAATAGACAAACTATAGTGATCTTGACTGTAGATTTAATACTAACTTAATCAACTAATGGAACTGTTGTACTTACATGCATTTATGCATACACACTACACATTGAAGTCCGCCAACCTGCACTTGGCCACTGTGGTGGTGACCTGGTCCTCTTCGTATTGTAAGGTCCGTGCCCAGCAGTGGGACGTTAAGAAGGACTGAATACCTATAATTAAAGATTAAGATTTAAAATAATTAAATTATAATACGTGAAATAAATTGTATAAAGAATTTAAGATACTAAATTTACGACAATATTTTCTTCTACAGACTACATCTGGCGAAGATGTGCGCGATTTTACCAGAGCCCTTCGCAACAAGTTCAAGTCTGCGCGTTACTTCAAGAAACACCCCAGAGTTGGGTACTTGCCTGTACAGACTGTTCTAGAAGGTAAAGTAGCTTTTTTCTTCTATTTGAAATTTAGACAAAGTCATTTGCGCATTAAAAACGTAAGCGCGTTTTCTATACCTTTTAATTTCCAAGTTCAGTTGGATTTACAGCTTTACGTGCTTTTCGAGAGACGAGACCACTGTACAATATTTGAAATAATAATATTTTAAAATACAAATATTAATAGAATACTCATTGCTGTGATAAATAAATACTTGTTACTAACGTGAAACGTTAAAAAAAGAGAGTGGAATACATACAAATGGTGTTTCTTCTTCTGTCTGGCATTTATTAATTATATTATAGCCACGATCTGCCTTCCTGCTTTGTCTCTTCCACTTTGCACGGTCTTTAGCATCATCCTCAGGGCTGCCAGTAGAGCTAACTTATTTTATACTGCTGGGTTACTCAAATTATAACAAATCAAATTTTATTATACAACTTAACAAAACAGTTGAGAAATAGTCTGTGACTAATAAAAAAATTCAATAAAATACGTAATAACTTAAAATGAAATATACATAAAATAATCATATTTTACAATTTCCGTATCCAATTATACGATCTGGCAGCCCTGATCATCTTACGTATTGGTTATCATGTCTCTCTACTGTATTCGCCGAATGAACCAAGCACTGAGATTTTGCGTTCCATGTGATAAGTTGCAGATAAGGCCTTAGGCCTCGATTACAATGCAACTTACATTGTAATCGCGGCATTGCATTGTGCAAGTCATAATATTAGTTCGTCGTTGCATTCCGTATCGTTCAGACGTCTCTCGTGGTTTATTATCAATGTAGGAGATGACGGTGATACGTCGGAAAGTGAAAATTAATAAATAATTTATACAAATATTTAAAATTTAATTTGACTTTAATGTTAATTTTATTTTATTACAAATTATATTAATAATTCGTCACATTAGTAACATGTATGAGCCGTATGATTTCAAACCAGTCGCAAGTGTTAGTGGGCTTTGATAACCAGTTTTCTGTCCTTATCAGTTTGTATAATAATGTGGGACAGAGAAAGCGCTTTGCACGGTCCACTCCGTGAACAGAGTACGACGTGATCTCACGGTGTCTGTATGTGCTCGTGCAGGGGACGCGCTGGAGTCGCCGGCGCCGTCGCCGCAGCACGGCGCGGGCGCGGCGCCCGACGACATGCACTCGCGCCTCGAGCTGTACGCGTCGCGCCTGGCGCAGGTGGAGCTGGGCGCGCGCGCCGCCGACACGCCCGACAGGTGCCGCGCGAGATGCTTGTCTCATTCATTGGTCGTTAGGGTGGTTGTGGGTTTACTATGAAATGAACTTTGTTCTAGTAATGTTAAAGCGGTTACGTATTTTTTATTATTATAAAACTTTATTTTTAAATTTATTTGCTGTTGTATTAAAATTTTATTTTTTCAGTAATATTATCCATTATTTAGTCTCTGAAGTATATAAAGATTAACTATATAATAATGATTATGAAGTACGATCTAATTATTACTTAAAATAAAAAATGTCAAAATACAACATTGATATTTTGAGTCAATTTATACTAACTTACAGAACATAAGTTTTTAAATAAAGATACATTCAACGTATAATTTATAACTTACTAGCGATTCACCCTCGCTTCGCTCGGGTTCGTCCCTGGCTTGATTCCCCATACAAACTTTCATCCCCATTTTCACCCCTTTAAGGGATGATTTCCAGAATAACAAGTATCCTATGTCCTTCCCAGGGTCCCAAACTATTTTCTTACCAAATTTCATTTAAATCAGTTTGATAGATCCAAAGATTACCACCTGTAATGTCACAAACTCACAATTCACAAACTCATAAACTTTGAAAAATGCAAAAGTTATAAACTTTACCTCTTTATAATATTAGTATAGATATTAAGAAAATGAGAAGATTTAAACTATAACTTATATAATACGCTATATTTCGCTTCGCTTTTCTTCTTAATTAATAAATAGTCCCGAATCGACGACGTCCCATATTCGAAACCGCTAACCAATAACCTCCCCCGCGCGCAGCGACGAGGAGCACGCGCTGATCGCGCAGTACTGCGCGTCGCTGAACGGCGCGGCCGACGCCGGCGACGCGCCGCGCTCGCCCGCGCACGTCGTGTCCGGCATCCACCGCGAGCAGCGCCACGAGCTCGAGGCCATGATACGGTCGGTTATTTATTTTGATAAGTTTCGCTACTGATTATCGCATGTTTTACAATAAATTATTTAATAATAAATTATGAAATACACAATTTTGCATAGCCGTTTAGAAGAAAACGCGACTTACATATTCTCGTGTTCGTTTCCACGATTATGTAGATTTTAAAAACATAGTAATTAATATTCTAGATTAATCCTTAGCTTAAATAAATTAAATGAGAATATAGCAACGATACAATTCACAAATGATAATTAATTATATAAATATCTATAATTTACAATGTACTATTTATATTATATACTTACATATATTACCTTTTTTTTAATGTTGTATACATAAAGGTGGCTCACCGACAAGAAAAGCTAGTACTGCCTATTAAAACTTAACAGAATCTCCTCCGATTTATAAGCTAGCATAGATTATATTATATAATCCTTTTTTTATAATACGAAATGCATCTATATAGGCGGTTATGTGGGACTCACTGGCCAGAAAAGCCATTACTACCCATTAAAACTTAATAGAATCTCCCCCGTCTCAATGTAATAAAAGAATGTATTAAATTTACAATTTATCGCTTAATAACTCAGCCATTTTATTTTTGCGAAAATGACTTTTTTCTACAAATCATAAAGATATTGGTACTTTATATTTTATTTTTGGAATTTGAGCAGGAATAGTAGGAACATCTCTTAGTTTATTAATTCGAACTGAACTAGGAAACAGCTTTTTCATATATAAATGTTTATCCTAATTTATTTAAGTCGAACATTTGAATTCCAGCGAGCTAGAAGAAGAGAACGCGAGCCTCCAGGCGGAGTACGAGCGGCTGAAGGCGAAGCAGACGCCGGGCTCCACGCCCGAGGAGCAGCACGCGACGGGCGACAACCGGAACGCTCCGGTCGATCAGGTATCATATATTATTTATTTATGTAGCATATGCTACAAAATAACTTAACGAATGTGGACAAGGGATAATTTATCTCTTTGAGAGGTTTCTTCCAGAAACCTTTCAGAAATGAGAAAATAAGTTAAATAAGACTTCTTACGCTTTACTAATACATATACATACATACCAGTGGCGAATCGTCCATACAAAACGTCTTACCTTAAAATTATTTTGCTATAATTTGACATACATTTAATTTTTTAAATGTATAAATTTTCTTTTGGAAACACATATATATAATAATAGCTTTATTTCTGCATTAATACGTGTATAAAAATTGTATATTTTTGGAACGGCTTACTTCTGCTAAAATTTCACCCCTCGCCACTGAAACATAGTATATAAACGTATAAGTATTATAATATACTAATTTAAAGTAACAATAATTCTAACCAAACCACCCAGGATATGATGGCCGAAGCTCGCCTCTTGCGCCAACATAAGGGGCGTCTGGAAGCTCGTATGCAGATCCTGGAGGAACACAACCGTCAGCTGGAGGCACAGCTGCAGCGCCTGCGGAGATTGTTGGATGATGTAAGTTTGTAGCTAGAAAGATAATTTGGATATTTGAAGGATAAGGATCAGTTTTATATGAAATTCTATAGCTAACTATATTAGAGTTATTCTTTACGTATAAGTGTATAGTTTTTTGCCGTATCAAATAAAACGCTGTCTGATATTGATATCTAAGATACTAAATCCGCTTAAAAACTGTGAATTCAGTCTTAATTTAATCGCCAAATGATTGAAAGGTCTCAGTTGTTTATGATCACTTCAGTCTAGAAAAGGTGAAAGAAAATTGTAAGTTTTGTCGCACTTACAAAACTAACATAAATCCCTAAGTTCCATAACAAAATCCCTAAGTTCAATAACAAGCTTATATGTGACTGCAGATCTTAGTCTATCTGTGTACTTAATTTCATCCAAACCAGCTTTATTAACAAACAACAGAAGAGTAACAAACATACATACATATTAGTGATGTAACGAATGTTGGATTTTTCACATTCGCGAATGAGAATGCGAATGCGATTATACATCTCCAATATTCGCCAATACGAATGCGAATATTCACTTTCAAATAAAGCGCGTGCAAAATGTTAAAAATGTTAAACAGGTTTGATATTTCGTGTCGGCCATGTTTAAACCGAAAATAGCTGAGCCGTTACAGGTTGAATGAACGAAGTTAGTCACATAAAATTCGTTCGAAAATTGTAAAAAATGTGATTCGTTATGATTTGAGGTTAGTTTAGTATTATTGCATTTGTCAAATTTAACTAATATGCAGTCAAATTGACAAAGTGATATAAAAACATGAGTAAAGCACAATTATATTATCATTCCATATCCGTTCCTTTTATAATTTCCTTTTTATTTGTCAAATACATTCGCCATCGTCGCATCGTTTCCAAAAAATCTGCGAATATTCACGAATGAGAATACGAATATTTGTTACATCACTAAGCTTTATGCACATATATATGTACATAAAGCTTAAGCGTGAAAGAGTAAAAACAAAGAAAGTAACATCCACCCCGCCGCCAGCCGGGCGCGGGCGCGCAGGGCTCGCCGGGCGCGCGCACCGGCACGCTGCAGACGCGCTCCGTCACCGCCTCGCAGCTCGCCACCGACTCGCCTGCCAAGCTGCACAACGGGCTTTACCACGACAATGGTAATGTTTATTTATACTATATATATACACATATTGTTATTGAAACAATTATAATATTTATTAACGATGGCTGCGAAAGGAATTGGTGAATTGAAAATGAGGTTCGAAAACGTCTAAATATAGATATTAACAATTGGCACTTTTTGAAGTCATTAGAAAAAATTTTTAGTAGGTAAAAATGGTTGTAGAATCTGTCTCAAGTCTGCAAGGTTCTTAGATAAGGCTCTCAGTGGTACAACAAACGTAATGGTATTACACAACTTCGATATGTAAATTGATTAGTGACAAGAAGTCACAGACAAGCGGTTTTCACATGAATAAAAAAAGAAAGACATTGGCAATGTAGATTTTCAAAGGCAAAAAAAAATAATTAAAAGGAATTCTATACAAATCTGGTATTTTATCAAAATAACGATTTATGACGTAAAACCGCTATGTTACCAAAATGGCAATCATTTTGACAATCAACCGCCAAATACCAAATACCAAAATGGCGATGATTTTGACATAAATCCGCCATATTACCAAGATAGCAACCATTTTGACATAAACCCGCCATTTTACCAAGATGGCGGTCGGGAGCGCGAAGGGCGCGAGCTGGAGCGGCCGCCGCCGCCGCCGCACGCCGTGCACTCGCTCATGCACTGCGCAGGTTAGCGCGTAGGTTGCTCCACTCGGGTCTCGGGTTGCTACTGTGGACTTCACTTTGTACTATTCAGTTATTTATTTTACCTAAATACATACACTGATTTCAAAGTAATCTTAATGTTTATTTACTTAATTATTCTATTATTTGAGATAGTTTTTTTTACTATAAAGCATTAAAAAACTTGAAAGTTTGCTCTCTATTAGCGAAAATATCAAACAAAAAAAATTACATCCAAATTCAGTAACGCAATTTTTTTTGAAGTTGATAAAATCCTAATTTTGGTTCTAAGACGTCGTTCAGTAACGAAAGTAACAGTTCTTAAATTTGATAAAATTATAAAAGTACCAGGTGAAGTTATTCATTGTGTATTTTATTTATTCGATATATAGTTTTTATAGAAGTTTAGGTTTAATCTATAATGTTAAAATAAAAAAAAAACCTAAGAAATAGTGTGTGGAAGTGATTCACACACACTATTTTTGAAGAGTTATCTAATAAAAAAATATGAAATCGATTAACACCACAATGCACATAATGACCCGAAGTTGAGCAATTTATCGTTTATTAGAGGAATGTCGTCGTTTCTTTGGTTTTCGCTTATTCACAGATATCAACTGATGTTAAACATATCGTTTTGAGTTGCAGTGTATTTTCGTTTGGTGATTTTATATAGTTATTAATTTTAATTAATATTTTGCATGAATATTGCATGTATTTTATCTAAATAGAGATATTAGGTATTCGTGGTATTCTAATTCATATAATAATGCATAATGTTTTTGTTTCTGCAAACCTAACAGGACGTATACCTTGAGGTAAAGTATCACTATCATCACTTGTGTTGGTATACGGCAACTTTGACAAGTGTCATTTTTTTCATGTCTTAAAATGACTATATTCGCACATGGCAACATAAGTTTAATCAATACATAATATAAATAATACATCTAAAAATATATCAGTAATAGATTCAAATTCACAGCATTTGAAGATACAAAAGCGTGTTTAGTGATGTAATCCAGGCTTGTGAAAAGAAATATTAATATTTAAAATATTTTTTCTTGTTTATAGATGACCTTGGCCGAGCTGTCGAAGAATTAGTATCAGTTATGACGGAGGATCAAAATCCAAACTCCACTGCACCTCCTCAATACAACGGTAAAGAAGAGAAAAAATAACTCTTCGCGAACATTCGAACATGCTATGGTGCTGAAACAAATGTTGCCACTTAAAAATTGACATCATTTGTAACTGTTTGTAATCGCTCTGGCAACACTTGAATTACCATGATATTAATAAATAATATATTATAATAAAATTAAAAAAAAAAACATTTTATGGCTGTAACTGTACAGGCATAAAAGAATCGAAACTTGTAAATTAGGCTTTATTTACACTGCACTTTTTAATAATCAATAATATACATTTATATATTATTATAATCCTTACTAATTTTCGACTCATCACTAACTTAACCTGCACGTGCTTATCTGTACTGAAGCTAACTTAACCACTACACTAATATCGCGTAGTATCAGTTATTAAGTAAGTTAACCGAAATTGTAATAATTCTATAATTTTGAAACTTACATCAAGCAATTCTATTTTACTCGTATTGATTAAAACATACATATTAATATATGATAGATAAATTAACCGTTAAAAGTATGTTGGTTGTAAAACCGAAATATAACAATTTCCGTTAACAGAGAAACTTAACCGCTGATACTTTAAATATCGAACCGTGCTTTCTCACACTTTTCACAAACGAATCTATTATTGTACAGCTTGAAGTTGAACAATAGATGCGATCGGTTCGAGACGATATTGTATGCAACGCTTATTGTATAGATAAGGGCATGCCATTGTTGCAGTACGTATCGTGATTGAGTCCTAATTCCTAACCAAAATATACACTTCCGGTCTTATTTCATTAGAGACGTCAAAGTGACAGCTGTCAAAGTATGACACCGGAAGCGGTCACAAACTAACCTTATTTTATATATTATCTGTACCTATTTAGTTTATCTGTGGTAATTCGATTGCTGTCAAAGCATATTGATCCAACGAAAAAGACAATGTAACGAGAGCATTTACACTATAAAATTGTACCAAATGTATCATTACTTGATAAAATTTTTTTATTAATTGTTTAAGTACATATCTATTAGTACAATTTCCATTATCATATCACGTCTTGTAAATTGCCATATCATTTGCTGATATCCTGACACGTGTATAAAATGTCACGTTAAAAGCGCGTACGCCATTTTTAAACTGTAACTCTAACATGAGTTTTCATTACATCAATAACGTTAAAACTCGAGTGAATAATAATTAATGAAACGTTAATTAAATTGCTAATATTAACGTACACGATAACGAATATCGAGTTGATTGTGTAATTGTTAACTCATGGTAGGGGCCAAGAAAATCGATATATCGTTTTCGAAATCGTTTCTAAGACAGCTTAAAGGGCTAAAGCTTTAAATATATCACAATGTTAGCTTTAATATACCCTATGTTGACATATTGCAAGCCGGTATCGTCGGTATTGAGGGCCTACGTTTTAGTGGAAAGCGTATTGTTATTAGGTAAACCAGTTTTCATACAATATTATGCCACTCGATGGCCGTAGTTAAAGAATTCGTTAAACGGTTTTGCAGTAGTATTAGATGTAGCCAAATAAATATCGATCATGTTTGTGTATGTTACATATATCGAGTTATCAAAAAATATATCGTTAGATGAAAATATGAATAATCCAGCTTTTACTCTCATCATTAGTCACTTTCTGTTAACTATCGGTCTGAAATAGTGGACTCTTCTTAGTGTGTAACATGTAACCGAGCTAGTGATGGGCGATTGTGAATGCATCACACAATCGAGATTTATATAGAAATCGATTACGCATCATTCGTAATTAGTATTCAAAAAGTTATTAAATATACATTATTATTATGAAAATCATTTTTTAATATGTTTTTATCTAAAACATTAACATTTACAATCGTCGAACACTAAACCAAACTTTTTCACTATTACAAAGGCATGACATTCTTCCTAGTTATATTATGTGCGACAAAAATCGCATTCAATCGATATTTTATAACGTGTCTATTGTAAGATGATGCCTACCTTTTTAGATAAGACTATATCGGAGAGATGACTTTTATACGAATGTTAAGTAACTGTTGACGCTAACTTTACAATAAGTACTTCCAATTAACCATATCAATTCGTTTGAATGTCCAATTTTTTATTGATCACTATAATGTTCGATACAATTATATATCTTGATAGTGGTAAAGAAGATAAGAGATTCATTCATGTCTTTTTTTTCCTTCTTTTTACAAATCTATGATTTTAAACATTTAGTTAATTATTAATACATTAATGAAATTGGTAATATAAATTGACGAAATAAAAAGAAATAACAAACATAATTTACATAACACTTTTTGATACAGTTGTCAAAATATTATTCATATATAATTGTATCGATTATTATCTGTGGCGGTACCACATTTTGGTATTTTTTATCTGGCAACTTGTTGATTCCATTTCGTTGCGACGAATAATCCTAGTTTTAATTTGGCTAATATAGATTTTAAGAATACGAAGCACAATTTATTACTTAACGAATGAAAAAAAAAAACATATTATTAAAAACAACACTAATATATTGTTAATAATTTTATTCTATTTGTTTAACGTGTAGGACGAGTTTTTTCTGTTTCACAAGGATTGGCAATGTTATATGAAATATTTCCGCATTTATTTGTATATTTTACTGTGTTTATAATGTTTTAGAAGTTAAATCCAAATAAACGTTCTGCATAGTAATATTTCGTTTTATTTTACCCACGTCATTACTTTGGTAACAAATGACATTTCATTGTATGGGGACTTAACAACTACGAAATATCTATAGTGTACCTACATTTTAAATTTATTTTTAAAATCATAATAATAGTTTAAAAAAACTATAACACTTTCTTAGATTTACGCGAATTTTAAATAAAACTATCTTCGGATTTTTTCGCGGATTTATTTGAATTTTTGGTTCTCGACGTTTCGAATGCTTTCATGGTCACGGGAGAGACTGAGGTGTTAGATGTCTCGAAGGTATAGTTGGTAAAGACAGCCTACCCACAAATAACAAAATCAAAATTTCACCAATTACCTTAAAATATTTTTTAACTTTAAAATTATAAAAATGTTTATACTTTCACATTCATTATCATTCAAATCACTATTATTTAGTATTAAAACAAATAATTTGAAATACTCTCCTACCTGCCCTCTATTTTTTTAATATGCTTTATGATGCCTTCTCTACGAATAATGACAATTATTTAATTGATTGCTGATTTCGATTTTTGTTACGATGATATCTCATGTACAGGTCACCTAGTGTGGTCCACCCATTATTGCGCGGTATATCTGCAATATCGCATTTTGTCACTGGGTGACAAAATGTCTATAAATTAAAAGTTGCTTTAATTTATGGCTATAAAATTATAACTGAGACGATTCTGTACATTGGAAAATCTGGGAACGCATAACGAGATAATCACTGGATAGATTTTGATTAAATTTAGTATGATGATACGCGTAGCTGGTTATCCGGGATTATATATAGGATACTTTTTACTGCGGAAAACAAATTCATCTCTGAGAAACCTCTGTTAAACGTTAAAACGTAACTAGGGAGGAACCCGAGTGGAGCGAGGGTGAGTCGCTAGTTTTATAATAAGTGCTTAAAAGAGAATTTTGCAATCTTTATTAAGTCAATTTTTTTTTTTAATATTTTGTTTATATACTACTACGCTGCTGCTGCACTAGCACGCTGTGTGATTTCAAAAAAATATATACTTGCACAGAATTCTGATAGAAAGGAAAGCAATAAAGATAGGTAATGAATAAACTATAATCATTATTTAATTGAATAATCTTTATTATAAAGAAGAAAAGAAGAGTTAAAAATTAGCGAGACTGATATTCCAGAATAGTTTCACGTAAATATTTTAATTTTGATTAAAGAGAAAATAGTTATTTATGTTCTATGGTGGTGGCAATAGTTAGGCTATGATTATTAATTGTTGTCCCAGTGGTCTAGTGGCATTTACGGCTATTAGGGTTTATTTAGGATCCTGGGTTCGAGTCCAAAATTTAGATTTTGAGTCTTGCTGTTTAGTCTCAGTAATAGCCCAAAATTGGGAAGTTAGCGGTCTTTCAACTCCGTGCCAAGGCCATGTAAAGATTGGCACGTGTCGAATTGTCGTCCCACCGGAGTTTGAGAAAAACAGGAATATAAAGTACACTTGTGTCTGCGCGTAAACGTGCTGCATTATAATATCTCCTGCGCAGTAGGCTGGTCCGAGTAAGATTGGCCATGGTGTTCGAAAACGGTTAGGAGGACATTATCATTATTAGACGAAAATGAGGTATACGTATTTAAAGTGTTTAAAACAGCGATTTGAGCATCAATCCTTTGATTCAGCGGAATCGATTTTAATATAGGCACCAATGATAATGCAAAATGATTATCTGAATCTGTTCGTGCGTTGTGATTTTTTTTTTCTATTAATCTTTCTAACAATGATTCTAGATTCGAGTAAGTCTTGTCTTTATTCTTTTCTTGAAGTGGTTGTGTAACTTTTATTTTTGGTTTAGGACTTTCATTCTCTATTATTACCTCTTCCGCCACTTCAATGTCATCCAGCAACGTATTCATTGAAATTTCCTTCACTTGTTGTTGTGTTGTTGATGATATCAAAAACCGTAACTTGTCAAAATATATGTATCCTTTTCGTTTAGGTGCAGCTTTTCCTGATTTCACATGTTTAAGAAGACGCAGCTCCCTCAAAAAACTTGCTCTTAAACTTTTCCACCGATGCTTTACTATTGTAACTGAAAAATAATGAAATAAATATTTTAATTTGCAGGTTAACGGGTACACATTTTAAGGCATTAAGCATTTAAATGACTGAAAATATTAAGTCCAAATCATTAATATATTAATAATTGTATAGTTAAATCATATAATAATTTAGTAACTATTTATACTTTATTATTAATATTTAATTATATATGTATATTTATGATTTATATCGATTATATCTTATAATAATTATCATAAGTAGAAATGATCACTTGCACTTTTATTGGTAGATAGTATATACAATAAAAAAAATATATATTTAAATTATATATATTTTTTTAAGTTAACAAAATTTTATTATATAACTGCCTATAAATCTAAAACTATTATATAAATGCCTATAAATCTAGACTTAATAAAGTAATCTATCAAAAATATTTCATTTATCGATATAAAAATTAAAACGATAAACTATTAAGTTTATCGTTTTAATTTTTATATCTACTTAGGAGAGATTCTAACTAGGGATGTTATTTATAAAAGCTGTCGAATACCTTTAATTACATGGTACTCGATAGCTTTTATAAATGACATCCCTAGTTCCTAGTTATCTGTCAAAAATCAAAATGTCTCACTAATCACTATTGACAACAGTACAGACAAAGGTTTGTTTATTTTTAGTTGACTGATTGATGAATCTAAATTATACACTAATCATAAATAAGTATAAAAATTGTTAATAAATAAAATAAATCTATACTAATATTATAAAGAGGTAAAGTTTGTGAGTTTGTGAGTTTGTGACGTTGTAGGGGGTAATCTCTGGATCTACTGAACCGATTTTCAAAATTCTTTTACCAATAGAAAGCCACGTTCTTCCTGAGTGTCATAGGCTATATATTAACCTGAAAAATGAAAAGTCTTTTTCGTGGTAGTCGGATTTGCAAAGTAAGTCGGAGAAAAAAGGGTCGAACGAAAACGTTTCTTACGAACGCTGCCTTAATGATGAGAGATATATGATTATGTTCTAGAGAAAAGTTGTAGAGCTTAATAATGCCTACAAAAAAGTCAGCGACAGCATATGTCTATCTTTTATATTTAAGTCACAAAAAGCAGTTTTTTATATTAAAAAAATAATTTAAATCGGTAGGTCACGTTTATTGGTCATATTATTTTATTTCATATTATGAATTCTTATCAAAATAAGTAAATTTATCGTCTGAAATGTTTAAAACAAAAGACTTTTCCCTTTTACTGCATATAATTTGGACAAATGGTTAAAGAGATAATACAACATATTCGTAGGTATGGACGAACCCGAGCGAGCTGTTTGTCTGTTTTCCTGTTTGTACGGGCTAATCTCCGAATCAATTGGACCGATTTAAATGAAATTTTGCATGGTGGTACCTTATATCCCCGGGCAACATCTTAGATACTTTTCATCCCGGAAAATTAAAGAGTTCCCGTGGGATAGTTAAAAAACTATAACAACTTATACAGCTTAGTACACAAAAACTACTGATTGGATTTTAATGAAACTTTACAATAATATAGTTCATACATGACAAAAACAAATCAGCTAATTTTCATCCCGGAAAATTAAAGAGTTTCCGTGGGACAGTTAAAAAACTATAGTAACTAATACAGTTTAGTACACAACAACATATCCACCTAATTTAGTAAAATTTGGCATATTGATACCTTATATTGCCGGTTAAACAACAGGTTACTTTTCATCCCAGAAAAATGAACGGTTCCCGTGGGATAGATGTTTGTGCTTTTCTAGAGGTGAACCCGAGCGAAGCGAGGGTGAGCCGCTAGTCTTTATATAAATATGTACCTGCTATTTCTTTCTGACCTTGTGTAAAAATTCTCGTCGGAAACAAGAGCGTTGTAACTTCATCCCATAATTTTCTTTTTAAATTTAGATCAGAATACTCTTTTAATTTTGTTCTGTATAACGCTGGCCTCTTCTCTATCTCCTTTATTAACAGATCGTTGTTAATATTTTTGGCATGCATAAAAACCTCCATTTTGTCTAAAAATGAAACATTCAAGTCAATTTTGTACACGTTCACCGGCCGAGTTACCGAGTGACAAAAAGCCGCCCCGTAGCTGTAGCCTGTAGGCGCAATTCCATAGATAAACATATTATTCGATTTGGTAACAAAAAGCCACAATCGCGGGGAGATTACAAAAGAGGTTACTTTTGAAAAATACTTGAGCGTCGTTAATTTTTTAACGTTTAGGATTATAGTGAAGAAAGAATCATTATTAAATGGTTTTTTGGGAGTAAAAAAATAACGAATACTGAGTTTATGTATGTAAATCGAGAAAATAAATTGGCAGTCAGACTAAAATATTTTATACACGGAGCGGTGACCGCAAAAATAAATAAATCAGTATACAAATTGTTATTTTAAAATATTATTGTTTGGCTTCATATTTAGTTCTATGACACTCGATTGTCTATATTATTCCTTGGTTTGAGTTCAACTGGCAAAAAGTTAGACCTTTTAAAAAGAAATACATAATATATTAACATGCTGTATAAATATCGAACAGTAATAAATATAAAAATCAAAATTTAGGTACCTAACTATTTTTGCTTGCATTTTGCATGCGTTTTAATAAAATGCAAGTGATTGATAAGTTTTGTTACGAAGATGAAAATTGGTATCAACGGCAGTCTAGCTCTGAAGTCTAGATAGTTATTCATCTCCTAGAAATTGAATTAGCCATTAGGTATTCATATAATAAGATAAATAATGACGATTTGTATAAAAAATCACTTGTTAAAAAATCTTTTAGTCAAATTTTCTTTTAATGCCAAACATACTATACTAAACTTTATTCGTTAATACGCTACGAAGTAATAATAGGGCCTTTTTAAATATTTGCTGTTCTCAAAAATACGAAACCGCGGCAGATTCAGAGTTCCTGGGTTCAACACCCGGGTCGAGCCAAGTTCATTATTATTATAGTTATTGAGTATTTATATCAAAAAAATGGGGAGAGAAAGTTGGCGATTTTATACCCCTACCTTGGAGAGCACATAAAGCCGTCGGTCCTGCGCCGACACTCACCGGTCGTGTATTTAAGTATCGTCCCATCGGACTTTGCCAGTAAAAAGAATAGAGTGCACTTGTATCAATAAAGGACACTTGAAAAAATAGGGTTATCACTCACACATTACTATTATCAGGCCAGGCCAGAGATTAAAATTGGTCCCTACATGTCTCAAAATACCTACTAGTAGTTATAATCTAAAGAAATATTATAGGACTAATGTAATTAATAATTATACTTAACATTTGTATTGGTTTCCCTCGAATTTGCAATAATAAAATCAGAACCAGAAAACGACATTTCTGTTGTGGTGGTTCCAGGGCTGCAGGCCTCTCGGATGCTTAACCCTAAATTACTGTGAAGGTGTGTTGGAAAGAGGAGTAAGCGTGTTGACAAAGTTTGATAAAGTTGGGGCACTCTGTGAAGTGTTACTCAGCAATTATAGTTAGGTACGTTACGTATAGGTACGTAATAAAATTCTAACTAATTGTAAGTCGAATCTGTACATTAAATATTTTTTGGAAAATCTTATTGAAATAGTCATTATCACAGAGGCAGAATTTAGTTTTTAAAATTTGTGTCCGTCTGTGACTGCATGACGAGAAAAGCACTGGACAGATTGTAATGAAATTTGGAGTGATGATAGGTGGGTATCCGGGTCCAACATATAGGATACTTTTAATGCGGGAAAATATCCTCATCTCGGAGAAATCTATACTAAAGGTTAAAATGTAAGTAGGGACGAATCTGAGCAGAGGGAGGGTGAGTCACTAGTGTAAAATAATGTTAAAAAGAAACTTAAAAATCTTTATTCAGGTTAACAATATTGTTAAGCAGTAATACACTTAAATAAATCCATCATATCATAAATATAATTTGTTCTTACATGTAAGCATTCTGTGTACATTATAAATTATAATCAGTCTAAGGCCACATTATTTGAAGCACCTATTAAGATATATATAGATATAAACCCTTTAAACATTTTATCACAAATTTATGTTTTTCTTAGCAATAACATACAATTAGATGATGATTAGATTTTTATTTAACAATTTCCTTATTTAAAGTCAATATTTTCAAGAAGAAATAATATTGTGTTATGAACTAACGAAGATGTTTGAATATTTATAACAGAAGTTAATAGTTCTTAGTCAATTCTGCTACTTGTTAATCTATGCTATCACTCCAACCCATATTTACCCTGACATTTTAAATTATACCAATGGCAATATTATAGAAATGGAATTCCCCCTCATATTGTAGGGAGGTCCGTTCCCAACAATGGGACATTAAAAAGGGCTGAATACAATATTATAGAGAATGACTAGGTAAATTCTATTGATTTATTTAATTTTTTGGTAAAACTTTTGTTTCTAACAAAATAAGCTAATGGTATTAAAACATTGACAAGAATATAAGACTTTATATTGAATAGTAATTCTATCATGCACAATATATTTTCTACATTAAGTAGTTAGGTTATTCGGTATTAAAGTGAAATCTCATTAACGTTTTTTTACCTAGCCAACCTTTATAAAGTTGTTTATGTTTAATATTGCAATATTTTATTCATAGCATTGGAATATTTTAAACTGAGCCGTAATAGGGAATAAGCGTGTTTTTTGTTTTTTTTTTCATATACAATGCAATGTATGTAATAAAATGTATGTAAGCTACATTGTTATATCATAATTGTAGAAAAAAATAATCAGCTCCAAAAACTTAAAATATAAAAAATGTTTCCAAAATATCAATTGTTAGTAACAATCGTAAATACCAAACAGTGCTCTGTTATAATAAGACTTTGAGGTCACATTTAAATCACACACATATTCCCTATTATTAACAAATTAATAAATATCTTACATGTGGCCTCTATCTAATATAAATCCATCATCATACTTTGACAGTAGATGAGGTACTAGCGTCTAAGCCATTAACTGGGGTGGGAATGTCTGTCCTAGGCCTCCTAAACAGAAGGACATGGGGCTCCGGATTGTGTACCATGAAGTGTAACCATCCAGGACTTTGTTGAACACCTAGATTTCTCCATTCCGTTTCTGTCATAAGGTGAGATTTTGGCACTAAGCGAGCTATGTCTGGTGGGAGAATTACGTGCCTGTGAAATAATTTTGTATATTATACAACAGATTAAAAAAAATATTGTAAGATAAGCATACTTCTAATTAAGTCTTAAATATGATGTCTTGAATTCGTTAACCTTTTTTAAAATTTTAGATTTTTTATAACATTATAGTTACATATTAAAAATGGTTGAACAAATATAATATATTTAAGTAAATAAACTAATTAAGTTTATGTTAGCCAAGAGGCTAAACACTTGATAGCTATTACACATAAAATTTGTAGTATTCTTGAAAATTTAGTTAGTAATTATTTAAACTATTCAAAGCTGACAGCTGTGGGACCTACGTTTCAACTTTATAAGCATGGCCGAGAACGCCGAACGCATGATGTAATGTACTTTAGCAATTATGAAATTATGTTTCTAAGTTACAATGTATGTATTAAGGAGCAACAAAACTAAATAGTAAAAAAATGAAAAAGGTAAATTAAATTCAAATAATATCAAATTAAATATCTCACCTATATTCGTAGACGTCATCGTTGTATCTTTCAGAATACTGTATTTGATCAACTGGCATTTTTATAAAAAATCTATTAATATATTAATTTTATAAATAAATGATATATAAAGCACAAAAATCTAATACTTAAGAAATATTAATTGAAAAATGTGTTTTCACTTTCAGCGATCGATTCCTCTTCCAGCTGTTCAAACTGTCAAAATAGTCAAAACATTTACGTTCAAAAATGATAAATTACTAAAGTTAATTTCTTAGTTAAATTCTCTAAATTTATCCCAATTTTTGCAAGTAATTATATAAAATTTTATAGTTTTTATTAATTTTGATATAAATTTAACTAAATTAATATTTATGAATAAGTTAGAATAATTTTAAGAATACATTCACTATTGTTTACGAACGTATCTGCTTTCATTGGAGGGAACGCTGCAATGTCGATATTGACTTAAACGTTTCATTTTATGTATTATCAAAAATTTCAAAATGAGATTTTTATTTCTTAAATAAAACTAAAGTAAAAAATGTTATGAAATAGTAAAAATACAGAACAATAGGCATATTAATATATATTTCAAAATATTTTGTCTTTATTTAAATTTTAATTTATACACTCTATATGAAAAGTGTTTAATATACAAATATTACGAAAGAAATACCTGTATTTACTTATTTTCAAGAATCTTTAAAATTGTACATTTATACATATTAATTTAAAGAAAAAGAATATTATTATTATAGCTACTACTGGTTAGCATGGGAGACACCGAGCGGTAATCAATGGTCATCGTCATCCCTAAAAAACAACTAAAATGTATGTAATAAACTTAACTGTTTCTGTAATCGAGTGTCAATAAGGAGTACCACCAGATAAAAAGTTTTTTTACAACAATAAATTATTGTACCCGCAAAGAAACAAAGGAGTGGAAATTTTGGGTGACACCCAGGCCGCCGCTGTGGTCCCCCTATAGATGTATGGCCGGTTTAAAACCATTCCGTTTAAAATGAAAAAAACCATTTAAAACCGAAATATGCCTCTTCTTCGGTTTAAAACGGTTGGTATTGTTTGATGTTTTTCTTAATTTTAACTACATTTTCTTGATTTTACCGAGGTAGGGATATGACGGAGTACCTATAAACTGTGTAAAGAAAGATTTTTTATATGTGTAATATACTGATAATGATATACTTAGCGGGTTTAGTTCTAGTAGGTCCGTCCGACCAAGCGTAGCTATTACCTACCTAAGTTATTTATTTATTTATTTATTTAGGATCGTCAACAGAAAATACATTATTACATGCCAATATAATATACAAATGCTATAATTATAATGATTAAATGTTTTTCCAATTACAGACAATCACAACGTGCGCAATAATAAAAAGAAGAGTTAAAATAAAATTATGATTAAATTTAGTTATTAGTTAACAAAATAATGATAATTGTTGTAAATGAAATTATTTTAAATGTCACATAATAATTAATCAATAAAATAAAATTTGATGAAATACAATTAATAACAAAAATTTCCATCGTCACACTGAGTCATGAATTTACTTATTTTATTTTTAAATTTATTAAATGGGTCATGGGCAATGTCTAGGTCACAGATTACATTCGTCAGTTGGTTGTAAATGCTTTGAAGCTTCGCTATTGGAGAGTTCTTGCCTAAGTTGGTTTTGTAAGCTTTGGTGCTAAACAATGGTTTTTGACATCGTGGTATCACTGACGGTACGTTAATATTTAATTCTTCAATGAGATAAGTTATAAAAACTCTATTCATAAGTTGCTCTCTCAAACTCTGTGTTGGTTAAATAAACATTTTTTTCATTGTTTTCATCGATATAAATAGGTAATCAATTTGATTTGGTTTAAAACCAAACTTACACTCTCGTTGACGTCGTCACTCGTGACTGCAACGTTGCTGCTCGCCTACCCTACACACACATGCACATACATAAAAATATAATATTATAATAAATAAGTATAGGTTACTTATGTTTTCGTGTAGTAGGAGAGGTCAGATGACCAAAACTTGCCCACAATGAAGTGTAAAACAAAAACATAGTTCTATTATTTTTGTAGGTGAATTTTCAACAGTTTCAAACGATTTATTTGGGGTTTAAAACGGTAATATTTAATTTAAAACATTTTGAATCGTTTGTTTTACATCTATAGTCCCCCCCCCCCCCCCCCCCTAGCTACGTCACCGAGACATATTTTTGTTGTAAGTAATGTAATATAAAGCACATCCTCACAAAATAACCGGATCGGTAATTTATTGTGTTACGCTTAGGCAATGTAATTTGCGAAGCAAAATTATTAATTTAAATATTAGCGCGGGATCGCATACATAGAACGAGAGAGGGTAGAATGTCGGTAATGACGTGACAGATTATTCAATCTAAGCGACCCCACTGCAGTAGCAATTCAATGATGAGCCCCTGTTGTGTAGTAACTGCATTATTTTTATATTTCGGAATCGTCTCATTTTATAATTATATATATATATATATATATATATATATATATATATATATATATATATATATATATATATATATATATATATATATATGTATATATAATTTAACTTTATAAATGAGAATAAGGCTATGGGTAAAATCACAGTATTTAACATTTATAAATAATAATAATAATTTCCTCCCGACAGATTTCGGCCACGGCGGCCAATCTCGTCGAGACTAGCCAGATGCGCAGAAGATATAATGCACAAGTGTACGTGCAGATAAAAGTGCACTCTCTATTCCTTCTCCTCTCAAAGTCCGATGGAACGATACTTCGACACGACCGGTGAGAGTTAAGTCGCAGGACCGGCAGCTTTATGTGCTCTCGGAGATACGGGGGTGAAACACTGTCAACTTCCCAACTCTGGGCTACTACTGAGAATATCTTTAATAGAAAAGCTCAGTAATTAAACTTGCCCCGACCCGGGACTCGAAACCAGGACCTCCGGATCTGCAGCTGTACATTCTCTAGCTATTAGACGACCGAGGCAGTTATTTATAGATATCGTGTTCAAAGACATCATAATAAAAAAGAAAGCAAAATACACATCAGTTTATTTACGAGTTAGTGAGTGTATGTGCATGTTACTTCTTTACTTTAATATAAACGTTTTTTTTTTTAAATAGACCGTAAATGTAATACTCATAAGCAAGGCCGCGGCAAAATATAAGTAAAATATAAACACACAAAATGATTGTCAACCTTTCGAACCAATCACGAATACAGAGTGATTGCAACCGGTAGTGTCGGGTTCTGCTTCCAGGCTATCCAGTTGGCATCCTAAATCTATAACGACACCATGACATGTATTAACTTGGAATTTTTGCAAAATCTTCTAAAGGACGAATATCCAGATGTGGTCATTCACGATTTTGAGGTAAATAACGGCTTATTATTAACTATTTTAAATATTTTTAAATAATACATTTTTAACTTTACTTTTTTCAAATATTTTACTATAAATTATTATTATTTTTATCTAAGAAACGAGAGAATGAATTCCAATCATACTAAAATATAAATAAAAATATTAAATTTACTTAAATATTATACATTTTGTTTTATAATAAAATTATGAATTGTAAACTTCACATTAAGCCTAACATTAAATCATTATAAAAGTAAATATTATTTCGGTATAATATAAATTATAATTAATGTTGTAAGCAATAAAAACGTTTCATTCCACGCAACACTTCCACAAACACTCAACAGATGGCGCTGTATCATATCACTCGATTCCTGAATCGCGCTGTCTAGATTTTCTCACAAACAATGACCCTCTCGCTATACAATAAGAAACTCATACTTACCTGGCGTAGGGGACACCGTGATCAAGAAGGCGGTTCCCCCAGAGCGAGGCCCTTCCATTGCACTGCGGTTGGGTTGACCTCTGCGATTATCCCTAATGCGGATAACTCGGACGCGTAATTTTTGGTAGTGGGGACTGCGTACGCGCCGTCCCCCTCAGAAACACTTATAATTAATATGGGATAAATAATACCGGGATAGCTTATTTATCATGTTTTGCTTAAGTTTGTTTTTAAGTGTCACTGTCTATTCAAGGTGTAAAAGTAACGACAAATAGCGTACCCGTATGCATTCGTTACTATAGCTTCAGTACTCGTTACTTTTGAATCGTTACTCGTTACTTTTGATACCCGATAACATACTCGTGGGGCATCGCATCGAGTCGTGTTGCGTATGTATTGCGTACGGTATAAATTATACGTTATACCGTATATCGTTGACGTCGCGTTGTTTTCTGTGGAATAATGCACGATTAACAAACCATTTCAATTGGAGAGTTACATGATATCCAGAACCCGTAAATTTTGATTATTTATAAATCTATATAATTTTAAAAAACTTTACTAATAATATTTTTTTATTAATAATTTTTGAAATTAAATAATAAATATAAAAATAGGTAATTTAAAAATGAATGAGTAACGGCATCTATCACGTTAGTGTGACGTCGTAATGCATATTTTATTTAAAATCAATTGCGCGAATAATTTATCAAATCATAATCTGTATGTATTACACATAATCACATGATCATGTCTCACGAAGGATAAATAGATAATTATTGTATTACAATATTGTACACAATTATTATTTTAAAAGAGCCGTTGTTGAGTTTCTCGCCGGTTCTTCTCAGCAGAAAACTTTATTCCGAGCCGGCGGTAGTTCCTAACGGACTAACATTTAATTTTAATTTAAAATGTAAAATTGACGATTCGATTGAAGTATATTTTGATTTCATTTGACATAATCATTTAGTAAAAATTATAAGTATTTGTTGGATAAAAAACTAAAAATGTGTTCTAAATATAATGGTTGTTTCTAATTGAAAATTGTTTCTAAACAAAATTTCTAAGATCTGGAAATCATGCAACTCGAAATAAATAAATAAACTCTCTAATTTACTCATCAATGGTATTAAGTATTAACTGAAAGTTGTATTTTGCTGAATAAAAAATCAATAAAAACATTAGTACGGAAAATGCGAGTAACGAAATGCATTCGTGAGTAACGTTTCGGTACTCGGTACTAGATGGCGTACCCGTTACTCAGTAACGAATACATACGGTTTGCTACAGCTCTACTGTCTATATACATATTATAAACACTTAAAAACAAACCTAGGTGTTAATCCAAGTCACAATCTGTGTACTAAATTTTATTCAAATATGTCCAGCCGTTCCAGCGCAAAGAAGTAACAAAAAAAATAATCGCATTACTTACTAATCTAATTTTACACAGAAGTATAAAAAATGTAACAAAATATTACTTGAAATTTTACTACTATATAAATGCAAGTATGGTTGCATGGATGTTTGTTACTCAATCACGCCAGAACGGCTGAACGAATCTGGATGAAATTTGGCATAGAGCTAGATTATAATCTGGAATAGTACATAGGCTTTTTATCCCGGAAATGTACGGTCCCCGTGGGATAGATATGTTTTTATCTTCCACTAGCGATGATCCCGAGCGAAGGGAGGGTGGGCCGCTAGTTAAATATAAACTGTGTATCATAATATACTATTATCTCTTTAATTTGTATTAATTTTGCAATTAGATGACCTTTCATAATAATTGTATAGTGTTTAAATCTATACTAATATTATATAGAGGTAAAGTTTGTGAGTTGTGAGTTTGTGACGTTGTAGGGGGTAATCTCAGGATCTACTGAACCGATTTAAATGAAATTTGATAAGACGATAAGTTTGCGACCCAGGGATACTTTTAATCACAGATATCATCCCTTAAGGGGGTAAAAATGGGGGTGAAAGTTTGTATGGATAATCAACCTAGGGACCAACCCGAGCGAAGCGAGGGTGAGTCGCTAGTGTTGATGTAATTTGTTACTGATAACTCAAAGTAAATGGCTGCAATCGAGCGATATAGCCATAAAGTGCGATGTAATTTATAGTGTAAATATTATATTATTTCGCATACGAGGATTTTGAGGTTTGGAAATAGCTTTGGCCACTCGCGTAGTTCATATGTATTCAGCCTTTTTAACATCCCACTGCTCAGCGTGAACCTCTCTTCAATATGAGGGTGATTATTCATCAGACCATAGTCCACCACGCTGGCCGAGTGCGGGGTGGTTATTTTGCGAAATTCATTTATATATAATTACTCCGCTTCTAAAAATTGCAGAGTGATGTTGTTAGCTTTCATCAATTTATTATTTGATGCTAATATATAAAGTTGAAGTGTGTTTGTTCATTTTCACGTTTAACCTTATCATTTTAGTAACTACGGATCAGATTAAAAAAATAAAAATTATAATTTATCCATAAATGAAATCGGTTAGGAAGACATTTTTAATAATATGTACCGAGATAAAATGGCTTGTTATTTTTCGGCCTATAAACTATATCTATGCAAAAAAAAACACAGTAGAATATAATAATTTGATACAATTTTGTTACTAAATTTAAAACGCTATGTTTAAGGGCGCGCCTGGCTCAAAACGTGGTGACAATTACACTTCAATGGTGTATCGGGTAACTTTGAAAGGGTCCCGTAAATCTATAGAAGCTGATGGCACTACCGAGATCATCGAGCCATGGGAAGGCTCAATCGTATACAAATGCTTGCCTGAAAGTATCTTACGACGAGAAGCCTTCAAAAGCGACGAGTTATTCTGCAATGAAGTAGCATTTTACAACAAAATTTGGCCAGCACTGTCGAAATTTCAAAGCCAATGGGGTAAAGTTGCTAATCCCTTTAAAGCTATACCAAAATGTTACTTGGCACAAAATGATTTAGTTATTTTGAAAGATTTAAAAGAGTTGGGGTGTGTAATGCCTGATAGGAGGAAAGGGTTGACTATAGAGCAGTGTTATTTTGTGCTAAAACACTTATCGCACTTCCATGCTTTGTCTCTGGCTATGAAGTATTACGACCCAGAAGGTTTTTATGAGTTGTTGAATATACAGGATGGGATATCTGAAGGTAACTATGATTCTTTCTGTTGTTATTGTTTAAAATAACTAGCACATATACTATGTTAATACATATATGTAACTTTCCTATTTTTCTAGTATTTTTCGTCTCCGAAAACGAAGATTATTATAGAAGCTACTATAGTGAAGCGACACGTAATGCAATAGCAATGGTAGAAGAAGAACTCCATGATTCATCTGATAAGGAAAAATATTTGACACCCTTCAAGCAATTTTGTAGTGAAGATACCTTTTTTCAATCTATGGTGGACATGGTAGCTCCCAGAGAACCACTAGCAGTGATATGCCATGGAGATTGCTGGACAAATAATATGCTGTTCAGATTTCTGGATGGGCAGTTAGCAGAGGTTATTAACTTTTAATTTGAATTCTTGCTTTTCCTATGTAAATGCTATAAGTTTACTAAGAGCGGGATTTAAGGGAGGATAAATGGGATAACAGCCCTGGGGCCCATTTAAAGTACCTAAGTGTTAAAAATTTAATTTGTTTATGTGAAATTAATAAATCCGCAAAGATGACAGGAAACGTCCAAATAAAGAACTTCTTCAATTTATTTGCCATATTATTAAGGACTTTCATTCCCTTTTTTACCATGATAACCTCACACTTTTAAATCCGGCCCTACGTTTTCCGTTTCTTATATATCAATTATCCAGATGAGAATGTTTCCTAACATTCATGAAGTTTGTACAATCACAGTACAAAGTAAAGTTAAATCTATTTTATTAAAATGATAAAGTTTGCTTTCGTATTTCAGATGTTCATCGTAGACTTTCAGCTCGCACGTTACGCGTCTCCTGGTTTGGACCTCGCGTATCTTATTTACCTTTGTTTGGAAAGGCAGCAACGAGCAGAACATACTCCTGCCTTATTGCGGTTCTACGCGGATGAACTCCACGATAGGTTGTTGGAGATGAGTGATGGAAATGTTTTAGACAGGGAGACGCTCTATGATATGTAAGTATATCGTCATGTTTTTCTTAACGATTATAGCCACGGCGGTCGATACACTGTGATTAACTATCTGCGCAGGAGATATTATAGTTACCAAGCGTGCGCGCAGATTAGGGTGGAGTGAAGAAACTTTTTTTTTCTTAGCTTGGAGGTAGAATTTGTAGCTTATAAAAAAAACAAAATTTTTGAAAAAAAATTTTACTCAACATTTTGAGATGGCCCACTAATTTTTAAAATAAATAATCACTTTAGCGCATACACAAGTGCACTCTCTATTCCTGTCACTCTCAAACTCTGGTACAGCACCGACAGATTCACGTGCTCTCCGGAGGAGACACAAACATCACGTGATAAAAATATTTTTTGCCTGACTTCAGAACTAAGAAGATTAAAATCTGCTGATTTTCCTTACGTACATATATATGTAAATATATGCAATTACCGACTCACCGTCGCTTCGCCCGGGTTCGTCCCTAGTTAATAACAAGAACAAATCTAAAGAACCGTACATTTTTCCGGGATAAAATAACCTATGTGCTATTCCAGACTATAATCTGTCTTATAAATTATATTTATGACATACACTCGTAAATGGGATTATTAAAATTATTACCAATATTTCAGGTTACTAGAGGAGTTCAAGACCAGCAGTCGCTTCGGTTTAGGACTCGCGTTGGACATGTACCCTATTATGACATGTGACAGCAATGAGGCGCCTAATCTTTATCAAGAGAAGGTATATTTTATTATTTAGTTAGATGTTATTACATTAATATGATTATTTTATTTTGATGTTTATAATATTTGGTTAAATAAGCAAATATGAAAGAATAAAAAAAAAAAAAAAAAATTATATAAAAAATTAATAATTTTAGCTATACATTACTTGCGGGATAGAGGATGTTATATTAATAAAGCAAAGCTGATTGTTGTTTATAGCTAAATAGTATAAATCTATTTTAATAGTTTAGTGGCGAATTACCCTATCTAATCGCTTCGCTCAGGTCCGTCCCTAGGTACGTTTTAATATAGATAAAAATAATTATTGCGAGTGTACTTTTGGAGATAGGTTTATGCTTGATATTGCAGACTTTAAGAGCTACAATTTTGTAGTCCATTGTTTTGATGTATCTTCTAAGGTTTAACTAACTAACGTTCACTATGTAAATTTCTAAGGACGACTTGACAGAACCGTTAACAGTTATTGTGTTTTTATTTGCATGGGAATGACAGATTTTCCTGTAGTAAAAGGTATCCTAAATGTTGACCCGCGTAATAAGTTACCTCTATACAGACAAACAGCCATACGGACAGCTATTGTTTTGTCGTCTATATTGTGTACATCCTACACAATACGTAACAGTTATTGCTTATAAATATTTTATGTACAGATTTCGCTTTGTTACTATTTTATTATATGTCCATAAAACTTGTATATTATCTTTAAAATTTTAGGAAAGTGAGGTGACCCCGTCGCATGTGATAAGCAATTGTGTCAAACCAGTGTGGACTTCCAACGAGGCTTGCAGGAAGAAAATGACCGATTTAGTTATTGAACTCGTCGACGGAGGGCTCTTATGAACGTACATATATAAAATAGATATTTTACTAAAATATATTTAAAAAATACCCATAACTTAGCTTAGTTCTATAGTGGGCTTACGTATTCTTAAGTGTTTATCTAAGATAATGAAACGAACAGTATTACTAATTTATATTGAATGTTTATTGAACGTATGTATTTATTAAACGTTATTATGCTGAGAAAAACGAATTTTGATTTGTCAAAAATTGTAGTTTAGTAATAATAATAATAATTTTCTTTTAGCAATGAATGATTAATTACAAAAAAAATTCTTCGTCCATACAACTTCTTTCATGGCAGTAGTAGCTCAATGGTATCGCGCTCGCTTGGGAAACCGAGTGAAGCCGTTTCAAATCCAGGCTCTTCTGATATTCTCATATGAGAATAATTTCCAATATGATTACCACTTGTCTTACGGTGAAGGAAAACATCGTGAGGAAACCTGCATGTCAGAGAGAGAGACAGACATCTCTTAAGCTGTTTGATTACAATAATAAAAACTTTTTAACAAAAAAATAAAAACCGACTTCAAACAAAAGCACTAAAAAGTAAAAAATAACTGATTGGTAGTTTTCATTTACTATACTTACCTAATCAAATATTTTCGAAGTCGGTGTGCTTTGCTTTGTATGGGCTGGCACCGATTTCGAAAATATTTGATTAGGTATGTATTTAATAGGTAGGCTTTAATTACTTAGCCAAAGCACACCGACTTCGAAAATATTTGATTAGGTATGTATAGTAAATGAAAACTACCAATCAGTTATTTTTTACTTTTTAGTGCTTTTGTTTGAAGTCGGTTTTTATTTTTTTGTTAAAAAGTTTTTATTTTTCCCTTTTTAGTGTAGACAGTAGTAGCAAAGTAAGAATTCTAACGTATTAGGCTTGTCAAATCAAACAAAACAAACCCAAACTCAAAGTATCTACTATTAGCCGTTGAAGAGTTCCACCTATCCACCTTCTGGCCTTGCCATCAGATCAGGTCAACAACACCGAACCACTGTACTATCAACGGAAATAGAAATACTTGCAAAGTTTCAAGTCAATATGACAATTAGAAGTAGGTTAAATTCATCATTAGTTGTTTTTCCACCCTTAGGGGTGGTATTTTTTTTTTGAAATTTAAATGGGACCAATCTGGAAGTATACCCTTTCAAACAAAACAAAAATTGTCCAAATCGGTTAATAAATGACGGAGTTCTGAGGTAACAAACATAAAAAAAAAAACATACAGTCGAATTGAGAACCTCCTCCTTTTTGAAGTCGGTTGAAAATTAGTTTTTAATGAAACCACATTAGGTATTGTCGAATATAAATTTATTTCTTTTAGTAAATATAAACACGTAGAATAAGAAACTGGTGTTAAACTTACATTTAGTAGAACCATGCTTTGTGACTATATAAAAATATTTTTACGTACAAAAATCAGATCGTTTATTATATGAATATACAATCTATTAGCTTAAAAGTGCAAAATTGGTAGATTTTTTTTGTGGGTAGTTCGAAAAATGCAATGGAGCTTGGACGGAAAAATTTAGATTTTTTAAGACCATTACATTAGTAAAATATAAAAAAAGTAGAAAAAATTGCCTAAAATCAAATTTCGCACTAAAATATATTCACTGGTACTATAATAACGTTTACCCGTACTAATTCGTGGCACAATGTTAAAGAAACGTAAAACTAAGTAATTTGGATTTTTTTATAAATTAAAAATAAAAACGTACGGGCCAAATACTTTTTACAGATCTTATTAGACTTACAACTAAATATCAGTCATTGAAACCTTCAGATCGTTTGAGATTCGCCTTATATCTGAAGATTCCAATAATATTTTAATGTTATTTTAATATTGATCGTAATACTATCTATATACTGGTGTTATAATGGCTCAACCGTAAAACTATCGCCATTTTTTGTCATTCCAATATTTGGTTTATTTCATTTTCAATCCAGTTTGAGTTGTTCCTCTCCCTTTCGAAGCTTGAGTGGGTCTCATAAAGCCAGACGTTTTAGTCTTTAGAGGTGGTCGTGGAACACCCACAGAACTACCACTCGATGAGGATCTGGACGCTGGCATTCTAGATACAGGTTTTGGCACCGGTTTTGGTACTGGTTTCACTGGAGTGGGGGCCTTTTTCACAGTTGCCACAGAAACTGAGCTGTTCAAGGAAGATCTCGAACTTCGAAGTGAAGCTCGAGATGTTGATCTTTCAACTCGCAAAGAGCTCGCGCGTTTTGAAAATGCCCGCTTCGTGTCTAATGGGGTCCGTGGTGGCGCTTTTGTGTCTTTGGTTGGAATTTTCTTTGGAATTTCCGTCTTTTTAGGGATTGGCGATTCACATTCCATGTTGCATCCAGACGACGCTCCCTGAGACGCGCTTTCTGAGTTAAGACTTTGCGTCTCTTCAAACCCTTCATCGTTTAATTCGTGTTCACTTTTCACTTTTGGGATTCGAGGAGATGTCGTTCTTTCTATAGGCACTTTATCTATCTTGGCATTCATAGATTTTCTATATGCATTCCTCGACCAAACTCCTGTAGGTGTCTGTGTGGGTGATTTTAGCTCTCTGATGGCTTTTTGAACATCTTCCTGATTGATAGACGTCTGCCGCCTCATTCTCGAGTATGGCACCGATTTATTATCTTTGGTTGTTTTTTCTGTGCTTTGTGTGCTTTGGCTTTTTAATCTGTCCTGCCAACGTTTTAACCTAACTTCTTTCTCATCTTTAACTGGTTCTTCCACTGGCTTTGTTACTTCCTTAGGAGTATCAATTGGGTATGAAGCTTGGATATCTAATTTGGAAGGTCTGGTCACTTGAGTTTCCGCAGTCAGTTCTTGGCTTTCTGGTTTCTTTTCTTCTTCAGGTGAGCTAGATTCGGGTGTTCGTTTGTATCTTCTTGTCCTTCTGGCAGCTGAGAATCTATCGAATTGTCCGTCACCTAATATTTCTTGACATAGATCTTTCATTTCTGTTTCTCTGGACACTTTCTCGTTTGATAGTGACGGTTGGAACTTTCTACAGGGTTCTCTTTCGGGGGGTGGGTTAAACATTTTCCTATGCACGGGGGGTGTTTCAATGTTATCAGAATCTATTTCAACCCTATCTGATTTTTCTGGTTTAGTTTCTTTAGCAATGGTCACAGTGATGTCGGGTAATTTTCGTTTTTCCTCCTCAGTGATAGACACTAGAGGTTGAGGAGAATCAATTTGTGGGCGTGATCGTTGTCTTCTAAGTCGCCTCATCTCTTCGTTTTCTTCTGTCTTCCTCCATGGTAACCTGCTATCTTTTGTTTTTGGTTGAACATCTGTGGGTAAACATTTTTATATTATTATTTGTATTTTGTAATATTTGACTTTATTAGTTGTTTGACAATATAAAAGAATATCCCTATAATATTTGAGATAACGAAGCTACTCTATTTGGATATAATTCGTCATTTGTATAATAAATAATAATATACGTTTTCGTTAATTGTGAACCAGTTATCATGGTATTTTTATTGCAAATATACCACGAAAAGACGATTTCTTATTTAAAAAAAAAATTTGAATTAATTTTGAATTCCTTCGTTGTTTTAAATAAATAATCTTTTTGGATTATTTCGCAGATTTATTTTGATTTTTGGTTTCCGACTGTTTTCGTTTCCGTTTTCGTTCAGTAAACCTTTTCAGTTAAAAAGTAATCATATGTATGTGTGTACGTATGTAAATATACGTATGTATGTATGTATGTATGTATGTACGACCCACCTTCCACGGCCTCGATGGCGCGCACGAGGTCGGTGTCGGTGACGGCGGGGCGCCACTCCGCGCGCGCCTCCGCCACGCTGTCCAGCGTCGTGCTGCGCTCGCTCTCTGCACCGTATATGTTGTTTTATTACAATATTTTTAAAAGAAATGGTTATATTGAAAAATGGCCATGTTAAGAAATGATAGAGGACCTGCGTTCGCTGTCTGTTAGATATATGTTGTTTTTCTTAATAATATTGTTAAAAAAAATTGTTACGTTGGATACACTGTGCTTAGGAATGAGAAATTATAAACCTATAAATATTATAGATTAACTGACCCTAACATTCAATTCATACAATTCTGGGCAACTATTTAAAATGTTCTCCCTATAAATCGGATTCAGTTGTTCTCAAGTGATCATTTACCAACGAACAGCGTTTTATTTTTATGACTTGTTGGTGGACTTTAGTTTTATTGAAAAGAGGCTTATGCAACGATCAGGCCACGTCCAATATGTCAAATCGAGATTGGTGAACTTCTTTCGATTCTTTCTTTCAAAAGTGAGTGAGGTTCTAGTCACGTAAAGGATGCGAAGATCAGGTCAAAATCCTCTACTCTATCAAAGCCCGGATGGTCGGACATCATACGTTTGTTTAAAAACTACTTAGTTAGGGTAGTAAATTAAGTTCTGTCCATGTATAGGAACAAAACAGCATTAAAGTGAAGTTCTAGCCACGCAAAATAACAAACCGGAGTCGTTTTCCAAGGAGCGCCGGTGCGCGGGGGCTGCGGGGGCCGCGGGGCGCGCGCGCGGCCGCGGCGCGCCGGCCTCTTCGCTGTTGGCGCGCAGCCACGACTCGATCTTCTGTCGCCATTCCCTGCGGAGCGTGGGTTTGGTTATGTCTTTATTAGGGGTGTGCGAATAATTCGAACTTACGAATTATTCGTTACGAATCGAATATTAATATTCGATTCGAAACTCGAATCGAATAATTCGAAAATTCGAATTATTCGAAAGTTCCCGAATAATTCGAATAATTCTAAAAACTTCGAATAATTCGAAAAATTTCGAATAATTCGAAAATTTTCGAATAATTCGAAAATAGAAAATATATCTCTTGCCAATATTACCATCTACATTTTGTGTGTTATCGACAGAGATAAACATATATTGTAAATTTTAAAAATGAACAATTGTTTTCTCTGGGTAATTGATTTTTAAACGAAAAGTATATTATTCGTAAGTAGACTATTTTGACACACGAATTGAAGGAATTTACATGGATACAATTGAAGATCCAGAGATATTTCATTAATTCGCAAATTATTTGAAAACTTTCGAATTATTCGAAATTTTTACGAATTATTCGAAATTTTTCGAATTATTCGAAATTTTTCGGATTATTCGATTCGAATTTCGAATCGAATATTGATATTCGATTCGATTCGATTCGAACGATATTCGCACACCCCTAGTCTTTATGTATAACTAGCGACTCACCCTCGCTTTTCTCGGGTGCGTCCCTAGGTACGTTTTAATTTTTTTGAGCGGAACCCTAATTCTTTTTCTAAACTAAAAGTAGCCTATGTTACTCCGTATAACATAAGCTATCTTCCAGTAAAAGTACCGTCTAATCAGTCCAGCCGTTTCGGAGATTATCCGGAACAAACAGACAAACAGACAAAAATTAAAAAAATGTGTTTTTCTTATAAGTACCGTATATAATTTCATATACATTTAGTAAAACGCTGTTATTTTGACATTACAAACGGTCAACAGACACTTCAATTTTACTTATCTATATAGATATATTATACCAATAACTCACTTAGGCTTAGGTGGTGCTTCAGGGACAGCGGGTGAGGGTGGAGAGGGAGTAAGAGGAGCGACGCGCGGGGAAGGAGAGGGAGAGGGAGAAGGAGAGGGAGAAGAGGGACGTTCGCCGGTTCTCTCTCTGTCGGGTATCTCAAGGCGAGCGCGTACTGGACCACGTCGGGACCAGGAACGATCTGGAATTCAAATTTGAGAAATATTGTTATTTGATTATCATAAAACTTAATTAGCAATTTTTAAAAACCTATCGATTCTGAGAAAAACTGTCGAAAGAAAGTTTTAATTTTTTAAGTTTCTTGGTAATTCAAAATGGACTATATACTATACATAGTCAGATTTTTTCAAACGTAAAAGAAGAAAGATTTTTCTAAATCTAATTAGATTCTACCAGACATTCCGGTTTCCTCACGACGCTTTGTTATTAAAACAATTTTCTTTGTTATTACAAAAAAAATATATAAAACTGGCAATCATGTTGAAAATAACTCACACAAGAAAATTACAGGAGTGTGAAAGATTAGAAAAGCCTATTACACAGGAGTTACCATTATACTGGCACATATAAAACTAAGAATTAACAATTTAACATTATTCAAAGTTGACTAGAGGCTAAAATCAAAATGAATCCCCGAATAAATAAAATAAGTTCAAATAAAATGCCAAATATTCGTGTAAATTCAACATACTATTATAAGGAGTATATTATCATACCAAGGCTACCCCAGGCGTTCCTTTCACGCAGTTCGTTTGCGGGCGAGGAGTGCCTCAAGAACTCAAGCAAGCCGTCCTCGTCATCCCCGGGGCTGGCGCGGCTCCGGCGGCGTAAGCTCCCTGTAGGGGTCACGTCTGGAAAAGTCATAAAATAAAGAAATAAACTTCTGGAAAAGATCTGATTGTAGTAAAACTTCTTTGGCAAATATCACAATGAAATTAGTTTATTAAATTAATTAGTGCTAAAAAAGAGTTATTGGGGTTTCCCGTAAAAAATGTCAGAAGCATTTATATTAGGATCATCTTGAAATGGGCGATGTTCCTTGAATTTAAGAGAATACTCTCCGTGCAATGTGACTTTAAAGTAGGTGTAGATTTTAAAGGAATGATAATAAGAGAATATACGCTATAAACAACGCAAGTGTTTTAAAAATAGTAATTTAAATTACCTGGAGAGGGCGAAGGGTCGTGAGGTTTCCTCAAAGACCTTCTACCGAGCCCATTTCGTATGTCCAGCAGAAGGGACTCCATGAGAGATTCACACTCCGATACCGGCGTACTGCATACACTACCGCCTAAAAGTATATATAAAATATACAGAAAATGTTCGTATGTATGCCTTTCCATATCTATACTAATAGATATTTATGATTAATAACGAGTTAAAGAGTTTGTTTGTTTGCACCTCCTAGTCTCTGAACCTGCTGATCTGGTATGAAAAATTCGAAGTTCTATTGAGAAGAGCCAGTGAGAAACTCAACAGCTCTTTTAAATATTAAGGTACGTTTTTAATATACATACATTATAGCTAGCCTACATATAAAACAATATAACTTAATACCACACATTTCCAGTAACAAGAAACTTCTTGTAATATTTTTTCAGTAATATATTTTTAATTGTACCTTTAAATTGTTGAAAGGTAAATATAATACGATTACGGTGGTAGCTCAATAGTAATGTGCACGCTTGGGAAACCGAGTAAAGCGGATTCGAATCCTAGGTCTCGCACCTCTGATATTTTCAAATGCGAATCATTTCCAACATGATTACCACTTTTCTTACAGTGAAGGAAAACATGGTGAGAAAATTTGAAGTCCGCCAACCAGCACTTGGCCAGCGTGGTGGACTTTGGCCTGATCCCCCTCGTACTGAAGGGAGGCCCGTGCCCAGCAGTGGGACGTTAGGAAGACTCGAATACAAATCTAATACGTAGTAGTTCGTGGAATTGTCAACAGTTTGTGGAATATTCTGAGACATACCATATTTATTTAATTATCTAGATGTATACAGTATTAAGAAAGTATTTTTAAAATATTTATCTCCATAATTTATATTGAAAATTGCCTATCCATATTTTTTTTTTTGGGACATTAACACACAGCGCCATCTAGTTCCATGGTAAGCTACGAGGCTTGTGTTATGGACACCAGATAGTTGATACACTACATATATATAACTTTTAAATACATACATATTATAAATATAAACACCCATGACTGGAGTACAAACATTCGTGCTCATCACACAAATGAATGCCCCCAGCGGGACTCGAACCTGCGACCGCTGGCACAGCAAGTAGGGTCACTACCAACTGAGCCAAGGGTGTCGTGTATTTTTTATTACTATTTTTATAATGTTCTGTTAGAGTTTGTGTTTTGGTTTTTTGTTTATAATTTTCACTTAAGTCATTTTTTTGCTGTCCTTTTATGATTTCTTATTTCGCAATATTTTTTGTTAAAAAAATTATTTTGTTTTTAAAGTTTGAACTAATTATCATGTTTACTCTACCTGTGGCATATTTACGGATGGAGATTTTGCTGGTGTGTGGATGTTTTAGTTTGTAATTGTTATTAAGTATTATTTCACTGTTTTTCCCCAAAAATAAATAAATAAATACCAGTTCTAGCCTTAGTGACGAGGGCGGCGTGGTCGCGCGCGCGGCGCCGCGCCGCCGCCTGCTCCTCGTGCGCCTTGCGCCGCTCGTTGTCCGTCGCCGCCGACCGGAACTTGCTGCAGAATGTCACGAATGTCTGCGAACGATGTATAATAAACTCAGAATATTTTTTTGGTAAGTTTTTTGACTTGTGCATGAACCTAATTTCCAAAATAAGTTGTCATCTAATGTTTTGTTCTCCTCGCATTGAGTCCGTTCCCAGCAGTGGGATGTTATAAAAACCCAATCAATATAATATAAATATAAAATAATATTTACATATTTACTACATTATGAAACAAAAAAACAGACTAATATAATGATATGCCTTATAAAAAAAAGTTAATGGCATACCTTAAAGCACTCCTCAAGTTTAAAGGAGACAGGATCCTCACAGAAGAATTCAGCAAGCTGCTTCCTCATGCTCTCCACTTCTTCCATATCTTTGTTTAACGCTGAAATTTCTCCTTCTGCAACCTGGTTGAAGATATATGATAAAATTATAGCTTATAATTCTAGATCTAAATTGTAGCTTTTAGTTGTTAACTAAAAGCTACAATTTAGACCAGTTCAGCTTTTGAAAAACTGTATATTATAATTGTCTTGTAAATAATGTACAGATGGATCGGAATTGTTTGTTCCTAAAAGAGCTATTATTTTATTTGTTGTTATTAGGTATTATTTTGTTCGCAAGTAATTAGCTTTTTTGTCAAGAAATTCACAGTAACCTCCTGGAGTTGGGTAGTCGTGAATGTTCCCTCGTGCCGAGGCAAAGCATGTAAAACGGTCGCTCTTGCTCCTGATCTCTCACATTAATATGTCGAATTATCATTTCATCGGACTTGGGAGTAAAAGAAATAAAGAAGGTAGATTGTTCTTACGCGTATATATGTATAATATCTTCTGCTCAGTTAGCAAGTCTCAGTGAGAATTGCCGTAGTGGCCGAAATAAGTTAAGAAGTCATTGTTATTATTAGTGTCTTACCTGTAAAAAGTCTCCCATTTGCTCCCTAATATCATGTTGGGTCGTCGCTTGTATATCTTTCTTCAACGCAGTTATTCGCTGAGACAGTGTGTTTATTTCATTATGTAACTGTTCAACACTCGCTTTAGATGCTTCTTCTAAAACCCTGATGTCGTCAGCGAAGTGTACCAACTCTTTGTTCTTACGTTCTGCTTGCTAGAGTATGTAATTAAGATATTATTATTTTTATTTTTATTTTTATAATAATAATATTGTTGTGTTAAAAAAACATTATCATTCCTTTGAAAAGTCATTTTAGTTAATAATCATAGCCGAGAATCGAACCTGTTTTCTTGACGACATAGCATCATCCGATAAAGTCATTATAAGATCATTGCTTACATAGAAAACAATTAAAATGTGTTAAAATTGTATAAAAGTGCTGATTATAACAAAATATAATATTTCGAGCGAGCGTCATTCGAGCGTGATTGTTATTTATTATTACAGTAATTCTACGAGAAAAACTCCAGCCAGTGGGCCAAGATGTTAGACGTCCCAAGACTCTCATAATAAACAAAGCCCCTTTTTTATTTCTTTCGACCATTTCTATTGTGATCTCATATTACAAACTAACCAAAGCGACATAATGCATGAGGTTCATGCCGGGCTTGTTGGCGCGGATGTCGGAGAGCTTCTGCAGCGAGGAGAGCTTGACGCCGGCCGCGCCGCCCGCGTAGCCGCCCGCGTTCAGGAAGTTGCCCGCGATCAGAGCTATGTACAGGACCTCCTGTAAATTATTATATATGTAAATATACATATGTTGGTACATTAACACACACCACCATCTAGTTCCATGGTAAGCTATGAAGCTTGTGTTATGGATACCAAATAGTTGATACACTACACGTATATATACTAGAGTACAAACATTCGTGCTCATAACACAAATGAATGCCCTGATAAAGTAGGGTCACTACAAACTCCCCCCCAACGTGCGTTCACCTTGTCGTGGTGGGGGGGGGGGGGCAGTAGTGCCCGGCAACACAACCGGGCGCGAAGCCAAGAAACGCACAGGGAGGTGGCCCACTTCGGTGGGCGGTAAGAGGTGGCCCTCTTCGGTGGGCGGTGTACCATGTGGGTTGCTCCTGGTACTTCTCTGATAGCAGAGTGGATCTTGGAGCAACCCCATGGTTGTAGTGGTCTGCTTCGGCAGACCTGCCGTCTGCGTCGTAGTTGAATGCGTAAGCGATCCTGCGACGCCCCATTAAGACGGGGGAAGGTTTTGAAGGTGAGTCCCACACGTCGTGCGTAAATGCATTTCCCAACGTTAAAAAAAAAAGGGTCACTACAAACTGAGCCAAACGTGTCGTCAAAATAATTATTTCAGTTATTACTATGTTAGAAGACTTACATACTTAGAATACACAGGAATCTCAAAAATTATTGTTTCTTATAGATCATCTTAATTCTTTCTAAAATTTACGCGCATACGAGTATTAGACATTTAAATAAAATTATTTGTTTTTCTTTTTACTTTTTTTGTGACCATGTTTGCTGTAAAGTATTCGAAATATCGTGAATAAATAAGAGAACCCGAGAAAAATGACTATATCTTATTAAAAGTGGCAATAAATGTACGAGCCAAAAATAGTGATTTTTTGAGTTTTTTCATATTATTATTTGACTCGTTGCCGACTACATACAGCAGTACACTACATTTTATGCTTTAGGAATTAATTTTATTAAATCAATTACTTTGTTTTTTTTAAGAGTTATAAATATTTTTTTTATTAAATAAAAATAATTATTACTATAAACAGTATTTATTTTTTATTTGCCAAATACTATGACAACATCCAAACATAATCCTTCTTTGAATAGTAGATTGAGATAACTTTTAAATAACTGAGAGTGTTACTCACTAATCATTATTTTGGTCTCTGTTTAGATGCATATTCTCTTAACCAGACAGAAATATTCTAACATCCTTTTGAATAGACTAATAAAGCAAAAATATTTTTGAAGTGTGATACTTCTAGATATTAGCGCTTCCAATCAACAAAAAATAAATCTAGTTCAGCATTATCATCGCTTGGGAAACCGAATGAAGTGGGTTCAAATCCCGCGTCTCGCACCTCTAGTATTTTCATATGCGAATCATTTCTAACATGATTACCTTACGGTGAAGGAAAACATCGTGAGAAAACCTGAATGTCTGAGAGAACCTAGCAAGTTTTCGGAAGACATGTGAAGTTCGCCCGCACTTGGCCAGCGTGGTGGACTATGGCCTGATCCCCCTCGTACTGAAGGGAGGCCTGTGCCCAGCAGGGGGACGCTAAAAAGGGCTGAATACAATATAATTATAATATTAGTATACACACCTGTATAGCTCTGGAAGACATGAGGTCATCTCCTGCCACGAGGATGGCGTTGATAGCACTCTCCAAGTACCCAGCACTGGAAGCCCATTCTTCTTTAAGAAGCATGCATTCTATTCGCAATTTGTAGCTGTAAGGAATATAATATCCATTTTTATATTAATTATGTTTTTTTATAACTTCCACTGAGTTTGAAACTTCGAAACATTATATAGAGATAGCGCCAGAGTTTATTAACTGACAATAGTCTGTGTTGTGAATTTCAATGAAACCAAATCCGTTCGTCTGTTTTAACGTCAAGGAGCAACAAACAAAGAAACTTTCACATACTGGTAATACAATAATTATACTCAGTGATAGTACAAAGCTCTTGGTGACCAATTTATACTAGCCCAACAACCCAACTCGCACTTGAGCAATCTACTTACTTGGGTAGCTGAATGAGTTGTAAAAGGAATTTCTCCGCATTGCCCAGTTTAGTGACGTCACCGCTGAAGGCTTTTAACATTTCGCATTCATCTATCTCTGGCAGGATTTTGAGGAGTCCGCGGAGTTTTTCTGTGCCGATGTCGTCATGTGAGCCTTCTCGTATTAATTGGATGATATCTTCGTTGGAACTGTGAAATAATGAGTACATTTAGATTAAGAAAAAGTTGTGAAATGATTTGTCCGACGACAAGATATTTGTTATATTATTTGTGTATTTTCTCTGTAAGTGAATTTTGTAATTCTTTTGAGAAAATAAATGTCTTAAACCATATTTTGTTGACAAGTGTCTCTTTGGCTTGTTGGGTTTTCTTACAAGACAGGGTAGTTAAATCGATTATTATCGTGTTTGATTGAGCATTGTAGTTTTTTAAGCCTTTCAATAAACTCTGTTGATTTAAGTATTCTAATATTCGTGTAAAACTTCTTTATCTAATCAATTAAAAGAATATGATAACAATCTTTAGTAGTTTTGGCAATTTAATGAATATCGTACCATTTTATCCTAAAATATTTATCCAGATTTTTGATAAACATACAAGTAAAAATAATAAATTTTCTTTTAAGTATAACAAAATGTAAACCATTTTGTTTTAAAATCCTTACCTTCGGAATTGCTTCAGGAATATGTTGACATTCAAACTCCTCTTTCCATCCAAGAGTGTGATTTCAGACGGCTCTTTCCTCGGTTTCCGCTCTCCTGAACTGTCGCAAATAGGGCTTCGCCCCAAGCGCGGTGACGACCCCGCTGATCCCGTAGGTTGCACCTAAAAATTACAGAAATTTTAAAAATATAAATAAATATAAATATATTGGGACATTAAAACACAGCACCATCTAGTTCCATGGTAAGCTACGAGGCTTGTGTTATGGATACCAGATAGATGATACACTACACATATATAACTTTAAATACATACATATTATAAATATAATCACCCATAACTGGAGTACAAACATTTGTGCTCATCACACAGATGAAAGGCCCCAGTGAGACTCGAAGTCGCGTCCGCTGTCACAACAAGTACTACAGGTTACTACAAACTGAGCCAAACGTGTCGTCGTTAATAATTTAGTTTTTCTTTTATTTACTAGCCCTCTCGTACCCCACCATGACTGAGGGTGTTCTCGTGACTAATTCCTAAGGAAGACCATCGGGGCGAAAAATGCTAGAATTTTCTTCAAATTTTGGATGTAAAAACTTACTTGTTGACAAAATAGGCCTTCGATCTCGCTCCAGTCCAGCTCTGATTTAGGAGAGTGCTTGTGACTTGAGGCTACGATTGACCAAATGTTGTTTTGGCCGATTACCTACAGAAATTTTATATGTATTAAAATAATATATTACTTCTCAATACGCAATAAAATAATTATATAACTTCTTTCTCATATACTACTTCTTTCTTTACTTCTACTTCTTTTTGGATCAATGCAACCATGCTTACGAGTATTTTAATGACACTTAGTCGTATTATTACATTAATTCTTTTCCTGGCTGTTATTTAATTTTAAAGTTTATAAAATATTTCAAAGCTACAAAATATATTTCTAAAAAAATTGTTACAAATAACAAAAGTATTTAGACTCACTTTATTATTAGGAATTTTATTCCAATTGATGGTCTTCATTTTGGTTTTGGGCAATGGTATCTCTTGTTGTGGTAGTTTGATGTTTGTGGGGGGTGTTGGTGGGGACAGAGTCGCGAGGGGTGGTGGTGGGGGGGCTCCCCGGGGGATGGGGGGCGCGGGGGGTGGTGCGGGTGCGGGGGGTGCTGGGGGTAGGGGTGGAGGCATTGCTGAAAGGAGATAGAAATATAAATATGTATTTGGACTAACATTTTTCAGAAAAGACACCTACATACATATATAACAGATAAACTTAAAAAGCAAAATCTTATGTAAACACAAAATTTGATCTAAATAGTTAAGAACCGTTTCCGAGATACACGAAATAAATTCATATATATATACAAGAATTGCTAGCTTAATAGGTATTATAAGATAGTATTATTTAAATAGCTTCAACTTATAAGAAATAAGATTAGTGTATATTACATTAATATCTTACCAGGTGGAGGCGCAGGTGCAGGCGGGGGCGGCGGGGGAGATAGTGCTCTTTGCAAGCTTTGTTTCCTATTTGATCCCGATAGGTCTCTATGCTGACATGTACAGCCCATTTTTGCCTGAAATTATTAATATTTAACTAAAAAGATCATATAATAATTACACTATGGGACTTAAACGTAAATATATACTATAATACCTTATTCCCGACGTTTCGACTGGGTTGTACCAGCCGTGGTCACGTGCAGACATAATATGTATATGTATAACAGCCACTAACAAATTCACGCGTTTAAGTCCCGTACTGTAATTATTACGGTTGAACGGATGTGGATGAAATTTGGCACAAAGATAGATTATAGTTTGGAATAGCATCTAGGTAACTTTTTATCCCGGAAAAATGTATGGTTCCCGTGGGATAGATTTGTTTTTATTTTTCATAGTAAAATATATTTTTTAATAATATGTTGAATTTATAATTGAATATTATATAAATAGATTTTTACAGCATTTTTTATTTCGATGAAAAGAATATATAAAGCTGTAGGTTCTTTTATACCTGAACACTTGGTGCTCTTAGCAATTTCGCAGCATCTTCTCTCGTCTCCAGCAGCGTGGCTCTGTGTACCAGGGTCTCAGCCGTGTCCCACACGATGTCGCTAACTGGTTCCTTCGGGTCTATCCGCAGTAAATGCTGTAGGATACTCAGGAATGGGATCTCTTGCGGCGTATCAGATACCTAGGGATATTAAAATTATTCGTTACAATATTTTAGATATAGAAATTTAGTTTTGAGTTTTAGTGCCTATCTTTTGATGACAAAGTTTATTAATAGGAAGTATCATCTATCCAGTCTCAGATACTATGTATTCCACATTACGTTTATTCTTAGATAAGTATAATTTATATGGCAGATAGAAATTTATAAGGGATTTGAACTTATGTTAATTGAACGATTGACGTATGTCTTGTTGCATAATAAAATACGGGCAACAAACATGCCACATTCGACTGCACATATTTATATACAATATATATTGTACATAATTTCTATGTGAAAAATTAATTTTCAATACTAGGATTGTTATCTTACTCCTATATAAATGCGAAAGTTTGGATGGATGGATGTTTGTTTGTTACTCAATCACGCTAGAATGGCTAAACAGATCTGGATGAACTTTGGCACAGAGATAGATTATGGTCTGGAATAGGACATAGGCTGTAGAATTTTTATGTCGGAAAAATACACGGTTCCCGTGGGATAGATTTGTGATTGCTTTTCACTAGGGATAACCCGAGCGAGGCGAGGGTGAGACGCTAGTCATTAATAAAGCACGTATTGCTTTTTCATCTGAATCCATCTTGTAATATTAATAATTCCGATATACATATAATATTTTTTGACTAATTTCAAAACTATCGTTAATCATAAGCATTCGTTTGACGTAGGGACAGTTTATCATAGAGGCGGATATAGACAACTCAATCTAATAAAAATTAATCTAAATAATCTAAACAGGATATAATATATCCCGATGAAACAAGCCGTTTCCGTGAGAAGAAATCGTATTTTCCTATTTACGTACGCTTTTACTTGTCCCTTTAATAAATAGAGTGAGAATCTAAGAGTACGTTTAATTCAATTCTCTTTATAATGGCTTCAAAGCGTGCCAGTTGGCCACATATTACTTCACCAATGTTACGTAGAATGGAGAAGACACGAAGAATATTGGTCGGTAAAATAAGATTATTAAACTAATTTAATAGATAAAAAGCCTTTCCTATATAATAAATAAATAAATAAATAATTATAATGTGTAAAAAAGTGGTAATAAAAATATTACTGTAGTCCTCTTTTATAGAAAAATTTCTATAAATAAAAAGTTTTAGCATGCCTGTGTTCGCAATCCTCCACCTCCAAACAAACGGCTTGACCGATTTAAATGAAATTTTTATGTCTACATAGTTCTTATGGGGTTACCTGCATAGTTCTTAGCTATAGTTGTACCAGGTAGATGACGCCGTGATCCAGATTTCTTTTTCAGAAATTTGAATGATTGGAAAATTTTAAGACCAAATATGTATAAAACAATAATAAGGTGTTATAATATTATTACAGGTGTCGATATGTAGATTGTAGGCGATAATAAGAGTATATAAAGATACATTTGCATTTTCAAGGGGCTTACCTGTTTCAAAATAGCATAAAACACGTCTAAATGGGAGTTGAGATTGATGCCGCCGGGGCCTTGTGCCTCGTCGCTCTCACGCTGCTCCTCGAACACGTCGAGCTGGACTCCGAGGTTTGGGTGACTGGCAGCTTCATGCCTGATTGAAATAATTAAATTTAATTAATAGTAGTGACAGTGCTAGCAGAACGCACAAACTTGTGTCTTTGAGGGGTTAAACTGGACGAGATTTCGTCGGCCCCAATCGGAGATCTGCTCTAGGGAAGTCTCGATTTCAGACACAAGTTGGACTCTGTTCTCCTCAACCTTAGCCTAGTGGTAACACGCTCGCTTGGGAAACCGAGTGAAGCGGGTTCAAATCCCGGATCTCGCACCTCTGATATTTTCATGTGCGAATAATTTCTATCGTGATTACCACTTACGGTAAAGAAAACCATCGTGAGAAAACCTGCATATCTGAGAGAACCTAGCAAGTTTTCGAAAGACATGTGCACTTGTGCAGTCCGTCCCGCACTTGGCCAGCGTGGTGGACTATGGTCTGATCCCCCACATATTGAAGGGAGGCCCGCGCCCAGCAGTGGGACATGAAAAGGGCTGAATACAATACTATATAGTACAGTACCTATATAATATTATTTAAAGTATATGATATAATAACATATATGTATATCTAGATTTAGGCGTAAGTTAAAAATAGGTGTTAATTTGTTTGCATTTATATAAAACTATTTATTGCCTATTCGTTTAAAAATTAATACATCGGAATTTAAAAAAGCAGGTGGTATTCTTAAACTTAGTTAATAATATTTAAGACTAGCTCATCTAGGTATTTAAAAGTATAAAAGATTTTGCTGAATCTAACAGTTTTATATTTGTGTACTTTTCAGACAAGTCCAAACAAATACCCATGTATACAAACTTTGTGGAAGATATAAATTTTGCATCAATAGACAAAAAAGACAAAAAATCTGTTGAGGAAAAAAATATAATTGTACATAAAAACGTTATAAAAAACCTTTACATTTAATAAATTAAGCACACAGTGTTTTTATGCACGTTTTTATAAATACATCAATAAAAAATCGATAGTTAATAATTATTTTAATCGAATCGGTCATACTTAGTGATTATTCATGATCTCGCCATATTTGGTTCGACACATATCTGCCCACGCGCAGCTTTTTTTGTTGTTTTACTGGACTGCGCGGACTTTAGACCGGAACGATTAATTGCTATGAAATATTTGTTTTGTTTGTGGTTAGCTTTAAGTTCATTGTTTTAGTTAGATACTCTAAAATTAGTATAGACTTATATATGACTAGCGATTCACCCTTGCTTCGCTCGGGTTCGCCCCTATGTTGATTCCCCATACAAACTTTCATCCCTATTTTCACACCCTCAAGGGATGATTTCCAGAATAAAAAGTGCCCTACGTCCTTCCCAGAGTCTCAAACTATCTTCTTACCAAATTTCATTTAAATCGGTTCAGTAGATCCGGAGATTACCCCCTACAATCTCACAAACTTTACCCCTTTATAATATTAGTATAGATTTGACTTGATGAAAGTGGTACATTTAAAAATATACAAGTAAAGAGATGTTAAAAATATACAAGTAAATCTAGTATATTTCGATACGTGAAATACATATTTACATATTAGATATTTATAACTTAAACTTATTTTCAACCGACTTCAAAAAGGAGGAGGTTCTCAATTCGACTGTATGTTTTTTTTTTTTTTTTTTTTTTTTTTTATTAACCGATTTGGACAATTGTTTTGTTTGAAAGGATACTTCCAAATTGGTCCCATTTAAATTTCAAAAAAAAATACCACCCCTAAGGGTGGAAAAATAGCTAATAATGAATTTAACCTACTTCTAATTGTCATATTGACTTGAAACTTTGCAAGTATAAAAGTAAAAAATAACTGATTGGTAGTTTTCATTTACTATACATACCTAATCAAATATTTTCGAAGTCGGTGTGCTTTGGCTAAGTAATTAAAGCCTACCTATTAAATACATACCTAATCAAATATTTTCGAAATCGGTGCCAGCCCATACAAAGCAAAGCACACCGACTTCGAAAATATTTGATTAGGTATGTATAGTAAATGAAAACTACCAATCAGTTATTTTTTACTTTTTAGTGCTTTTGTTTGAAGTCGGTTTTTATTTTTTTGTTAAAAAGTTTTTATTATAATAAGTATAGATATATTGTCGGCTACAAGTACAAATTTGGTACCACCAAAAAAAATGATAATTTCATTTGAATTAATTTTCTTTCATCTTATCTTAACATTTTCACTATTTTATGTTGTCGATTGATAGTTGATACTATTTGGCTCAGTTTGTACTTTGTAGTGACTTACAGCCTGTAACCTACTCGATGTACCTGCGGTCACGGGTTTGAGTCCCGCTAGAGGCATTCATTTGTGTGATGTATATTTATAATATGTATGTATTTAAAGTTATATATGTGTAGTGTATCAACTATCTGGTATCCATAACACAAACCTCGTAGCTTACCATGGAACTACACGATGCTGTGTATTTATGTCCCAACATTTATTTAATCTATTATTTATGTGCATAAAAATAATCATAGACTGATTCACAATAGGTCAAAATAGTACGTAACATAACATACGCAGTTTTTGAGGTCGGCCAAAAATTTCACGTACAACAACAATACTGCTTTATCGCTAAAACAGCGATTTCTTTTAGGTGTAGGAAATACTCGTAGCAAAATGTGTAGTGGAAAATGATACATGCATATATATATATACATACATATATATATATATATATATATATATATACATACATATATACACTATTCTATATCTATTATCTACACTTATTATACATATATTATTTATCTATCCTAATATAATAAAGAGAAAACATTTGTTTTTTTTGTTTGTTTGTTTGTATCGAATAGGCTCCAAAATTACTGAACCGATTAAGATGAAATTTGCTAAAAAGGTAGTTTGAGATCCTGGGAAGGACATAAAAGTTTTAATCCCGGAAATCATCCCTTAAGGGGGTGAAAATGGGGGTGAAAGTTTGTATGAGTAAGCAAGCCGACGAACCCGAGCGAAGCAAGGGCGAGTCTCTAGTGATATTATAAATAATTTACATATACGATTTACATTAGGTTTACCTAAACAAATAACATAGTCTTTAGTATCACTTAAAAGAAATATAAGAATTTACAGTATTTACAACAGTTAAATAGACTCACCTTAGGTTACTAAGTGTTGGAAGCAGTCCAAGTCCTGCAAAATAATAATAGTATCGTTAAATCTCACTAAGTATTTAGATCTGTTCAAAATGTACAAATACTTTGCAACTACTTGTTTTGACAAAACCATTAAAATGAAATTCCGTCGTAACAATGTCATTAGAAACACTAACGATTTTTTTATATTGATAGTAGAAATTTTGTAGTGGTCAGAGTCATTTCGATTCTTTGCTCATAAAAATATTATTATTGAACATGATTATTGTTACAATTGATATAAAAAATCCCATATTCCTATGGTTGCAGCTAGTTTTTGCCTTCGGCTCCGCTCGCGTGGCAAATCCATAAAAGTTACCTATGTAGTACTAACCAAGAAAACACTCCGTTTAGTAACACTTAGTTTCATTCATAACATTTAAGAACTTCTAACACACAAACACGAACACGCACACATACTTCGAGCTATAGCTATAGCTATATCTATCGCTTCCCTTGCGGAGAAGGCAAAGAGAACAGAGTGCCAAATGCCAATCTCTACATACCTCTTTCGCATCTTCTATTGTTATCTACAAGACTTTCACACTCATAATAAAGTGTTATAAAATATTCAAGTGTTAAATAAAAAAAAACATATACAGAAAAAAAGTATGTGTTACCACGCAACGGTACAATGTATGATGTACATAAACGTACGATTACCATGGCAACATGGCGATGTATTCTATCTCATTCTCTCGCCGGCTTAATCCAATATAATTATGTGTTTGTCTCTTTTTAGTGTCGCCTTTCCGTTTCATCGAGGTACAAATCACAACGATTCTAAAGAAGTTTTACTTAAAAATTAATATAAGGATGGGCATGTTAGCTGAGCCACGTATCTATAATAATAAATGCCACGCACACGCCATGTTGAATTGACCGGTAACATAAAAGTCAGCAAACTTTTTCTAACCTTTAATATGAAAACTTACCAATAAACTCATTCCTCACTCGGATCCTGTCGGGTAGTCGAGTCGCAGATATGATCAGACAATTAATAAACGCAACGAGCGCAGTTTTGTAATCTATTGTAGTAGCGTTTTTTAATTCTTCCACCACTACTGAGAGTCGGTAGCGTTCTCCTTTTAAGACCTAGATGTTATAGAAAAAAACATTAATAACTGTAAAAAAGTATAAACATTTGAACACTAAAATAATATTAATACATACTATATTTATGAATAATAATCTATAATCCATACTAATATTATAAATGTGAAAGTGTGTTTGTTTGTTTGTCCTTCTTTCACGTCGAAACGGAGTGACGGATTGGCGTGATTTTTTGTGTGAAGATAGTTTGTGTGGAGTAGTCTGGCGAGTGACATAGGCTATTTTTTACCGCGGGAGATTATCTATTCCCACGGGATAACACGTTATAATACAATCCAAAAAAAATATTTATGATCAGAATTACTTGAAACTTGGTATTAATGCTCTTCAATAAAATTAAATAAATACGTGTTATAGCATTGTTCGAAATTCATCTTATAAAGGGGTAAAATAGGAGATGAAAATTTGCATAAAACTATCTTTTTAGAGATTTTTTGTAGTTTTAACGCGAGCGAAGCCGCGGGTTCTACTAGTTATACATATATATATATATATATATATATATATATATATATATATATATATTTATTTATTTATTTAATGCGTATAATAAATAACTATAGGGTGTAACAATCATTTACTCTGACAACTGTCTCAATGGAGTTCATGAACAAAAAAATAATTTAATTGTCACTTCGGTCTTTAACACCAAAAGAACTTATTGTTGGTTATATATATAACCAGGTAAGTGTCAGTAATATGCCAATGTAATTTTGTACAACTGCGTTCAAACTGTTTTTTCAGATCTTCAAAAGCTATAAATATAAATCTACTGTCTGTATTATAATTAAAAAACTTTTGAAATGAAGTTAGCAAAACTTTTAAAATTAATATTAAAAACCATTGTTGTTCTTGAGTAATGCACTAAAATGCAAACAGACAAAAATTATTACAAGAAATGTTCATAGAACATATCAAGCATGAATTGGTTAAAGCATAATATATATTATACCACTAATTTTAATGTACATGTAAGAAGTATAATTTTGTAATACCTTATATCTATCGAGTGTGTCCACCGCTCTCGCGTAGCCATCGGCGTTGTACACGCATAATGCCGAAAGCAGCTCGAAAACCTGTAAAATTGGTAGAAAACACTTTCAGAACTTTTTCACGTCCCATTGCTCAGCACCGGCCTTCAATGCGAGGAGGATCAAGCCATAGTCCACCACGCTGGCCAAGGACTTCATATGTTTGTTAAAAATTTGCTAGCTTCTCTTAGACATACACGTTTTCTTACTTCCTGTTTCCTACTTTATATGGTGTTTTTTTCTTAGTCTTTGAAATAACTAAAAAAATACACTATCTAAAACCAATTATTCCTTAAGTAAAAGGAAGAGTTCTGCTCGCCTAATGAAAGGTCTGGGCGCTCTAATAACACCCTCTAGAGGACACTGAGAGAAGAATCGATTCTCGTTCTTCTTCTCATTCTACTATCTCTATATATCTCGTTCATATTTCAGGAAAAACACAATTTTCTTATTCTTAACATAAATAAGTTCATAAATATTAAAATCGATGTTAATTCGCAATTTTTATGTGATGTTGCCAATATTACTTAGATCAAGGATTATTTTCAAGGTTATAAAGGTGTTATAAACAAAAAAAAACTAGATCAACTAGGTTTATAAAATTAATATCTTACTTGTTTCTTAACAGCCGCGGTAGGAGAAGTGAGCGCGGCTGCTAACTTGCCCGCGTACTCCGCGTGCTCCACTATGTAGTCCAGGCCCACTCGACTTTCCATATTTTCTGTGGAGAACAAAACATCTATTACATAGCTGGTACATCTACACATACATACATTCATGATAATTTAATCTCATACATGATAATTTAATCTTATATAAAGGAAAGTATATTTTCTGGAACAATAGGTGCAATTTGAATGAGACTTTTGCATTTTATAGTTTATTTGTTGAGAAAGGTTACTATTTACACTAAACAACGTAACACACTACACTACCAAAGTAACTGTGACAAAATAACCCTAATTCGTTCAAATATGAATTTTGATCGATATTCGACTACGGGGTTATTACTATTACATACAATAATCGAATGCCCATCGTCATTTTCATTTTCAAATTCGATATTGCCGCGTCACAACAGCTTACTAATGCATAGTTCGTGTATCAGAATTAGAGCTAACTGTAAAACTATAAACTTCATTGTTGTTATATGCCGGGTGTATAGTATAAAGTCCTATCTTGATTCTTGATCCCTTGACGTTGTGCGACATCACGCAATCCTCAAAAGGCACCGACGATTACCATACATTTTGTATGCAGCTTTGTTATACTTTCTAATGAAAGTAAATTTTAATAATGTTAGTAAAAATGTTTATATTATACAGTAGTTCTACTTGGTAAAATATTTTTGTAACTATTTAGTAAGCCGTCTGCTTACTTCATTCGATGCGTTTCTATGTCACTTATACATTAAATTAATACATATCTCTGGGGAATCTCATAGATAATAGAATTTCCCCATACATTTGTACTGTTCGATGTGTTATTGTCAAGTCAGTTTTTGAAGTATAAATAAAAACAAAACTATGAACACACTAGCGGCTCACCCTCGCGCCGCTCGGGTTCGCCTCTAGGGAAACAAAAACAAACCTTTCCCACGGGAACCGTATATTTTTCCGGGATAAACAGTAGCCTATGTGTTATTCCAGACTATAAACTATCTACAGAGATAGATTATAGTAGTATAGTCGTCATATTTCATCCAGATCAGTTCAGCCGTTCTTGCGTGAAAGATTAACAAACATCCATACTCACAAACTTTCACATTTATAATATTAATACGGATGAGAAGAGACCATTTAGGTAATTTATTATTTAAAATAATTATAATAATTTTAATGATTTTTATTAAAAAAATGGTAAATTTGCCCTGCAAATTGGGAAATTCTGGATCTCAAAGTGTTTTTGAATTTGGACAGGGAAAAGTCTGTTGAATCAGCTAGTTTAAATTGAATTATCACCTCAGTAATGTAACGACAAATATGTCAATTAAAAAAAAAATTAATTTATTCATTGTCTTTAAATTGTAATTACATTCGGCCTTAGTTAATAAAATATTAGTAGCTATTTATTTCCTTTGTAGAAGTGAATTTCTAAAATTTCATCGAAGTCGCGTACCCGGTGTCCTTACAGCCAATGCGATCGGCATAATTGGACAACTTGACAAGTGCAAGATGTAAGCGACGCACACTATTTATATATATATATTTACTCTTGCCTGCGGCTAAGTTCGCATATTTTATATTATATTATATTATTATCTATGTTTCACTCTTATACTGCTGTCACAATAAAGAAAGCCATAACTAAAAATTTAGTCAAAAACAACTTAAATGCAGATTCGGAATCGGCAAGAAAAAATGCTACTTGATAGTCTTACTCATAAAGCTCTAAGTCTTATGAATTTGGAGATACCATGGTGCAATGACGTAGTTACCATGAAAATGGTTACATTTTCATCGTATCACGTCAAACCTACTATTAAGTACTAAGACAAAACTTCAATACTTTGACGTAGTTGCGGCCTTCTTTTTTAACCTTTTTATATATATATATATATATATATATATATATATATATATATATATATATATATATATATATATATATATATATAAAAAGGTAATGGCGATTGACATGGCAACATGGCGATGTATTCTATCTCATTCTCTCGCCGGCTTAATCCAATATAATTATGTGTTTGTCTCTTTTTAGTGTCGCCTTTCCGTTTCATCGAGGTACAAATCACAACGATTCTAAAGAAGTTTTACTTAAAAATTAATATAAGGATGGGCATGTTAGCTGAGCCACGTATCTATAATAATAAATGCCACGCACACGCCATGTTGAATTGACCGGTAACATAAAAGTCAGCAAACTTTTTCTAACCTTTAATATGAAAACTTACCAATAAACTCATTCCTCACTCGGATCCTGTCGGGTAGTCGAGTCGCAGATATGATCAGACAATTAATAAACGCAACGAGCGCAGTTTTGTAATCTATTGTAGTAGCGTTTTTTAATTCTTCCACCACTACTGAGAGTCGGTAGCGTTCTCCTTTTAAGACCTAGATGTTATAGAAAAAAACATTAATAACTGTAAAAAAGTATAAACATTTGAACACTAAAATAATATTAATACATACTATATTTATGAATAATAATCTATAATCCATACTAATATTATAAATGTGAAAGTGTGTTTGTTTGTTTGTCCTTCTTTCACGTCGAAACGGAGTGACGGAATGGCGTGATTTTTTGTGTGAAGATAGTTTGTGTGGAGTAGTCTGGCGAGTGACATAGGCTATTTTTTACCGCGGGAGATTATCTATTCCCACGGGATAACACGTTATAATACAATCCAAAAAAAATATTTATGATCAGAATTACTTGAAACTTGGTATTAATGCTCTTCAATAAAATTAAATAAATACGTGTTATAGCATTGTTCGAAATTCATCTTATAAAGGGGTAAAATAGGAGATGAAAATTTGCATAAAACTATCTTTTTAGAGATTTTTTGTAGTTTTAACGCGAGCGAAGCCGCGGGTTCTACTAGTTATACATATATATATATATTTACTCTTGCCTGCGGCTAAGTTCGCATATTTTATATTATATTATATTATTATCTATGTTTCACTCTTATACTGCTGTCACAATAAAGAAAGCCATAACTAAAAATTTAGTCAAAAACAACTTAAATGCAGATTCGGAATCGGCAAGAAAAAATGCTACTTGATAGTCTTACTCATAAAGCTCTAAGTCTTATGAATTTGGAGATACCATGGTGCAATGACGTAGTTACCATGAAAATGGTTACATTTTCATCGTATCACGTCAAACCTACTATTAAGTACTAAGACAAAACTTCAATACTTTGACGTAGTTGCGGCCTTCTTTTTTATGACATGGTAAAAAAGGCATATAAGTTAGTAGCTTGTAATATTAGTATCTGAAAAAACGGAATAATGTTTTATTTAGCTAACAACTCGTCGCCTCAGAGCTTACCTGTCCAAACGAATAATTCACCGAAATGGTTTTAAAACAGAATTATTTACTTTAAACTTCGATCAACAATACTATTTTTAAATGCCAATTCTATTGGTAAATACATATTTTAGATTAATAAAGCCGAAACGGCCTGAATTTATGGCATTTATTCGAAAATTCTAAGTTTTATTCCTTATACATACATACATACATACATACATAAGTACTATATTTATAAATATTTTTTAAAGTAAACACAAATATAATATCAAGTATCTACCTAATTCTTTCATTAGATAACTAATATAATAAATTATTTCTTCCATCAAAAAGTTGAATTATTTTCTCTCTTTCTCACTCTCACTCTCACTCTCTTTTTTTACCTAAAATACTTATACAAAAATATACATATTTTCATTTTATAAAATAATAACATAAGCTTATAGCTTGTACCATTGCCTATTTCTAGCTGCCAACCTACGCGTTCTTTGAATGCCAACACCTTTGCTTACTGTACACGGATAACATCTATGCGATGAAAAATGTTGACTGACGTGCTTTCATATCGCTTCACATTAATCAATCTGAGCTGTTTAATTTTCAATAATAAAAATTGATATAATAAATATTTAAATTATGAACATATGAATATTATTGTAGGTACTAATATTATAAATGCATATTTGTTTATCTGTGTGTTTGTCAGTTACTTTTTTCAGGTTTTCTTTTGAATACTATCTAGAAATGAAGGAGATATGTATTATATTAAAATTATTGTTACTGGAAAGTGCAGATTACTGTTGGTACAAACGTACGTACGTAAAAGTACAAAAAGTACTTTTTTGATCGATGGTAAAGATCTCCTTCTAAAAAAAAGATAAATCGCACTTTTTGCTTGTCTAGAAAACGTATCTCATAATGAAGTTTGGCCTTATCTTTGAAAAGAAGTTCCTTAGAGGACAACAAAATTCGACTTTTGTTCTGTCAAGTATTGAGATATTAGATCTCTACGAGTTTAATAAAATATCAATTATATATTGAACTAATCGCTAATATAAAAACAGTTATTGTGAAGCTTGTAAACATTTTCATCACCTTGACGGAACTTCTCATCGGTACAAAACCCGTAACGAATTTAATTTAGCCCATTGTATCGATGCCATTACATAACTTGATTCATATTTTGTTCTTTATTATTGTAATTCAATTATAATTTTTTTGATCAACTTCAAAAAGGAGAAGGTCCAAGGAAGTATCCATGGTCATATATTTATGCTCGTGAATGTACTTAAATAGGTTTTGCTTTTTGGTGCGTGTTTATGAAAAATGTTCGCAAATTTTTCTTTTTAACGGACAGGTTAGATCAGCTTTACTCAACCTGCGGCCCGCGGGCCGCATGCCTCAGCATCAAAAATCGCATTATAACAAATCTTTGTTAAAAAAGTAACTACATCGTTAACTTGGAATTATGTTTTCATTAAGACCTAAATAATTTTTGCTTGCAGCCCTCGACACCATGACTGAAACGTGTTTGTGGCTCTTATAAAAAAAGGTTAAGTATGGCTGGGTTAGATGGTCAAAAATATTAAAAAAAAAACAACTAAGGGTGAAATGGGAAAATATTTCATTACATTATATATTATAATGATTTGAAAATAATAAACGTACCTAGTTTGTAAATCTAATTACAGTTGCACATATGCTAATATTAAGTTCACCCGCACACTGGGACCACGATCGTGAAAATAGTAGCCAGCGACCAACTATTTACATTAAAAGTATTATTTGTAGTGCGCGACCACATGACCACGACCATGTTGTTTCTCGCAGATAATAGTTGTGGTCCCTTAGTTGCGGAATTAACGGACTACTATTATAAATAAATATAAATTGCTGGACGTACGTTGAATGAAAATTTAGTACTCAGACTATGACTTGGAGTAACACCTAAGTCCTAGGTTACTGTTAGGGACCTAGGTATCCAAATTATCGAAGAGTATGGCGTAAGTGGCTAGTAGAAAGTAATATAACATTATATGATTATTGTTTATGATATTTACATCTTGCGTAAATATTTATAAAGATCCTTTAATATATCATAAGCGATGCAGCTCGTTCTCGGAAATAGTCATCTCGTCAGCGTTCTGTTTACTGTAAAATGATACTCTGAGTTCTTGATTGAATGTGTTGATAAAATGTGCATCGAAAGGTTTTATCATATTGTTTTTAACCGACTTCCAAAAAGGAGGAGGTTCTCAATTCGTCGGAATCTTTTTTTTTAGTGTATGTTCACCGATTACTCGAAGACGTCTGAACCGATTTGGAAAATATATTTTTTTGTTTCAAAGGGTATACTTCTCAGATGTCCCATAAAATTTTTATCGAAATCGGTCGAGTGGTTTTTAAAAAAATCAACAATCAATATTTTTTTTCAAATAAATTGTTTAATCGAATATGTTATTAAAAAACTTTCTTCTTACAAATTATCTGCTTATTACGTGTATACTAAAAATGGAAAAATTAGAACTTTTAAAAAAGAAATAAAAACTTACTTCCAAGGACTAAAACGTAAAAAAAAACTAAACAGGGGGTTTCATTTAGAATAGATATCTAATCAGATATTTTCGAAGTTGGTGCCAGCCAGCAATATTTTAAGATATGAATATCTAATGGATAAATATGTATTTTACGTATCGAAATATATTAGCTTTGCCTTGCATCGGATGGCACTGACTTTTAGGTTAAAACAGCAAATTTAGCTTATAGCTTGATTCATGATTTACATTATGAAACGCAATGCAATGATAACGTAATATTATGTATAATGAAGCTAGTTAAGTAAATTAGGTTAGATTAATAAAATAATCTATACTCTAAATAGTAGTAGCTGCGTGGTAATGTTCTCGCTTGGAAAAGTGAGGTGGGTTGAAACCCCGGACATCACACTGAAATTATCAAAAAATATCGTATAAAAATATTTAGATTTTTGTTAACGTAACAATATAGGTACTTGCTAAAGCGCAGAAAGATGCTAGTAATCAATTAATTTATGAATAAACACTTAGGCAAGTGACATTATAACTCAATTAGAGAGTCATGTTTAGTAGTATGACGACACGTTTGGCACAGTTTGTAGTGACCCTACTTGCTGTGCCAGCGGTCGCAAGTTCGACTCCCGCTAGGGCATTCATGTGTGTGATGAGCACGAATATTTGTATTTAGTCATGGGTGTTTATATTTATAATATGTATGTATTTAAAGTTATATATGTGTAGTGTATCAACTATCTGGTATTCATAACACAAGCCTTGTAGCTTACCATGGAACTAGATGGTGCTGTGTGTTAATGTCCCAACATATTTATATTTATTTGTGTTTGTTCGTTACTCTTTCAGCTGAAACGGTTGGTCGGATTTAGATAAAATTTGGTACATAAACAAACTATGACCTGAAGGCACTAGCCTATAGAATGCACCTGAGCAAAGCAAAGGTAAGTCGCTAGTTTAATATAAGTTTTGGTAATTTCATATTCTGCATCTTTTCTTAACCCTATACTTCCGGTTAGCTTTTAATATACAAATAAAATAGTATACGATAGTAATACAGCATTGCTAACATGTATGAGAACTTTACTCGTAAAATACGTTGAATTTTTATCTACGATATATTATTTTTGCATGCAACGTAGAAATCAAGGATAGATTTATTTATTTTATGTATAGACTTTAGATTGGATAGTTTTGAAGTAAAATAATTCACATTTTGAATGTTTAAGTGTTAATTTTCACTTAAATAAAGTTTAAAGTGATTGTAAAGTCTGTGAAACTTTAATAAAAATTAAAAAGAAATATTAACATATATAATTTGTGCAATTAATCATTTTACAAAAAAAAAAATGCTAGTGATATGTGCGTCTTGCGAGTCTTTCTCGATTATAAATATGTATTGGTTTATTGAGGTACCTAAAACCTGCATGTTGAGAGAACCTAGCAAGTTTTACAAAGACATGCTCAGTCCGCCAACTGGCACTTGGTCAGCGTGGTTGATTATAGTCTGATCCCCCTCGTATTGGAAGACCCATGCCCAGCAGTAGGAGTTTCAAAAGGACTGAACACAATGGCAATAAAGTAATACAAATATGTAGCTCCGAGATTGAACCCACTGGCCACTATATCTAAAGAAGAATGCCAATTAGATTCCGCACCTCTACAATAAACAGATGTTCGAGTACTTATATTAATTAAAACCTCGGTTTTTTCTGTGACGCATAAATTCAAGGCTCGTAGTCAATTAATTAGGAAATCTCTGAGGAAATTAATCAATGCCTACGCATAATTTGCAAGTTGGTAGCTTACTAAAAATACAATTTTGGTAGTAGTATTGTTGTTATCAATTTAAATTTAGAAGATCTTAATTGATCCGAAGCACAGCAGAATCTTTTACTATTAAAAAAAATTGAATAAAAAAAACTAACAAATAAAGGTAATAAGTCTTTTAGTTTTTAGAAATATAACAAAATTTGTGAAACAAATTTTCGATTTGAAAGCAGGACATTAAACAATTTTCAAGACGACTTTTAATTATCTCTAGATAAAGAATCTCATCAATCTAGATAAAGAATATCAAACAGATGAACCAACCCTAAAGATCACTAAACAACAATAGTTACGATACTTTTTCTACATTTTCACGAATATTTGACATTTTAAATAAAACAAAGTATCTTATCTTTTCGGATTGTTTTGCGGATTTTATGATCTGTATAACGTCAGGAACCAAAAATCAAAATAAATCCGTGAAAAAATTCTTTGTATCAATACTATCGTACAATTGCAGTAAATTATATCGTTTACTTTTAACAGGTTAGTATGGATATCCCACGGGAATGGGGGATAGTAAAAAGTAACCTATGTGCTATTCCAAACTATAATCTATCTCTGTGCTAAATTTCATACAGATCTATTCAGCCGTTCTGGCGTGATTAAGTAACAAACAAACATCCATCCATCCAAACTTTGCATTTATAATATTTATGGGATTGATACCTATAGATCATCTATACGTATAATAAAATTCTAACTAAGTCGAAACTGTACATTAAATATTTTTTTGAAAATATTATTGAAATAGTAATTATTATCGATACAGAGACCGAATGTATCATTTTTAGAATTATTGTCCGTCTGTCTGTTTGGGAACGCATTACAAGAAAACCACTGAACAAATTTTGATGAAATTTGGTATGATATATAATATTATCCGGATCAACGTATAAGATACTTTTTACTCCACGAAAATATCTCATCGCTGAGAAATCTATACTAAACGTTAATTCTTATAACTAACTGTACCTCCCTCGAGGGTGTCATTACAACAATATAGTAAGGCAGGTAAATTATCCATGATTTCGCCTTGGCATTATTACGCCAACACCATAGAAGCATTAATAATATATAAATGTTATATCATGCGCGATTCATAATTAATTGTTTTGTTATGCCTGAGAATTAAATTATAGAAGGAATTTTGGCGCAGTAACTGTTTTATATGAATACTAGCGATTCAACTTCGCTTCGCTCGGTTTCATACCTAGGTACGTTTAATATGGAATAGATAGACTAAACACATATATTAAATATATATATATATATATATATATATATATATATATATATATATATGTATATATATATATATATATGTATATATATATATATATATATATATATATATATACATAGGTATGATGAGTTGTTATGGGTTGTATTAAGAAAAAAAAAAATATTTATTATAACATGTTTGTAAAAAGTAGCCATGTCAATCTCTAGCCCTCCAATTATATCCACACAAAAAATCAATCAATCAAACAAACAAACACACTTTCACATTTATAACATTATAAATATAGAAGTATGGATTGACAGGCATTGATTATAACACACAGGTCCGATTCCCATGGAATGAATATTTGTATCACGGCCCGTAGAATATCGTTACGCAAAAAAATATATTAGTATCAATATGAACAAAATTGTTTTAATTGTCTTTTCAGATTTTTGCAATCTGTAATAAATGTATAATAAGCTTTGAGACGTCTACAACCTTCGTCTCGCTTTTGACCATGATTGCTGTAATGCATTCAAAACGTCTTGAACCAAAATCAAAATGAATCCGCGAAAAATCTGAAAAGATAGTTTTATTTAAAATGTCAAATATTCGCATAAATCTAAGAAAATATGTAAAGATAGTATACTCCTTTAATTTTATATTTTATTTTATCTTCCAAGTAGGTTGCATTTATTTAGAATTCTATATAATTTAGTTGTATGTCATGTTTATTTTAAAAGTAAAAACATTTAGATCAATAAACTTTTAAATGTCGTTTCTTTAAAATTTCAGGTAATATTTTATTTTATATAATGTAATTATAGGTTTTTATTGTATTATTAATTTGTTATTTGATTAAAACTTTAAAATTTCAGCAACACATTGAAGTTTTATTGATCAATATCGACGTATAAAAAATAATAAGAAAAATCATATTATAAATATTATACGAGTAATCGGTTCTCCGAAAACAATGAATCAAAACCAAAAAATTAATTTCAAGAAAGCTCCGAATAAATTATGCCTATAAAAGGCAGTAAATCATCTAACTACTACTGAATATCGATGTTTTCTCGCTAAGATCTATAGATATTACCTTATAAGGTAAAGATAGAACAATTAACAACAATCACGTAATCGTGTTGCATATTCATGCGGCTGCTGGAACACACCTGAGCTCAATCGTAAGTTAGACGACGAAGTTAATTTTATAATGATTGTATATTTTATTGTTGCTACATTTGTCATTTTATTGTCATAGTTTTAATGGTTTTAAGGTTTAGTTTAAAACTAAAAATAATGTTTCTTACGTATCTATACAGATAAATAAAATTGAAGTGTCTGTTTGTAATGTTAAAATAACAGCTTCTTACTAAATGCATATGAAATTATATACGGTACTTATAAGAACAACACATTTTTCAAAACTATTCTCTGTCTGTCTGTTTGTTCCGGTTGATCTCTGAAACGGCTGGACTTATTTTGACGGGACTTTCACTGGCAGATAGCTGATGTTATAATGAGTAACTTGGCTTACTTTTATTTTAGAAAAAGAAATAGGATTCCGCTAAAAAATTAAAACATACCGAGGGACGCACCCGAGCGAAGCGAGACTACGTCGCTTGTGTTTTAATTAATTCTTTATTAATTTTATCTTTTCTGTAAGTTAAATTATAATTTACAATAACACTTCAAAATTGAAGTAGCTTGGATTCGATCACATCCATTCTTCTTCTATAAAACCAAAAACCATTTATTGTACATATAATAACCTTTAGCACACAAACATTCTTTAACAATTTTTTTATTAATTTGGTTATAGAAGTTCAGAAAGCGTTCGCATTTTCTGGGATCCTGTTATAAAAACGTATACATCCATAAAAAGTACCACTGATTGTGTAAACGAGTCTCAGGCATTAGAAGTAACGAGTTCGAAACCTTAAAGCGCAACGTAACTTACTTTTATTACTAAGAGTTTTATTATTATAACATATCTACAGTACGCAGTGCAAAATATCTAGTTATGCCATAATATAATCGATGGCCATTAAAGGCGCCTAGCTCGATAATTATGCCTTGGTAACTATATAACGGTAATAGCTAAGCTATAAATCGATAACACTGATTGCTAGGTTTGATAAGAATAAGGTTTTAATGCAATAGTGTTAACATAAAAACAGATTAATAGCCTATTGCGAGGCTTTAAATACGTCTGTATGTTTGTTGTTCTGAAATATGTTGAGAGTTTTTTTTAATTTTGTTTGAAATTGTCTCAAGTCATAAATTACAAGTTTAAATAGTACTTATTCTTCTTCTACTCCCTGCCTATTTCCCAATCAGTTGGGGTCGGGGCAGTACATCTTCTGTACTGCTGAAAGGATTTGGCAAAAGTTTTACGACCGGCCGCCTGCCTGACGTCAACCCTGCGTGGTAATAAATTAAAATTAAATAAGTAAAGTTTAAATAGTACATGAAGATAATAATTTGAAAAGTATAGAAAATATTAGACAGTGCTAGTTGAGTGATAACGCGGTCACTAGGGAAACCAAGTGAAAAAGGTTCGAATCCTGGGCTTCACACCTCTAATATCATTCGTCTTACTGCGAAGGAAATCTAAATGTTAGAGGGAAGCTAGCAAGTTTTTGAAAGACATGTAAAGTTGACCTCACTTGACCTGAAGCATGATCCCTCTTGTATTCAAGGCCTCTGCTCAGTGGGACATTAAAACGGGTTGAATCCAAAGAAAATGTTTAAAAAATCAAATTACCTATATTTATATTGACAACTTTGTCGTTGTTAGAATAGAACCCATGTGCCCGATTTTACCAACGTCACCTAAGTTTAAGGGATCCCCTAAGCATGGTTAGGGCGCTGTTAGGGGACAGTTTCTGTTTCACCGACAGTTAGGGGTCACCTAAACGTTAAAAGGCCCCCAAATTTAGGTGCTCGAAATATGGCTTAAAGACGAAGGTAAAACGAAATTTAATTTAGGGGAACTTTTAAGCTAGGGATCCCACACGTAGGTGGTAGCTTATGGGATGTTAGTCTAATCAGGCAGTGATCTCCTACATACGAGTAAAATATACTGTAAGATTTATACTATTGTTAATATTTACAATTGATTAACAGTAGCATGTGACGCCTTAATAGATGTAGGTGATGTGCTTACTGCTTAGTATTGCGAAAGTCATACTAATGCATATACGAAAGAGAGATATTTTGTTTGTTCATAATTAAATATCTATGTGATATCAAATCTCAATCTCAAATTATTATACTATCTTTATGCTTCAACTATACATTGGTTTTAAAGAATATTTAATACACACAAAGACAAAAATCAGTACCTGCCTCTTTATACTCTGTTTGTCAACCGATTTTCTTTTTTTTTTGTTTAGTAGCCATTGACTTGGCGTCATCAATAAAAAAATGATTATGATCGAGTTCCGACTACTGAGCGAACACTAGTTTAAAAAAAATACTTATCAAGGGGAACCCTTGAGTTATAAGACATGAGTTGCAATTAAAAAAATAATCATTACTTTGACGCAGATATCTTTCAATTAAGTTTTTTCTTCATTCTTTTCTCTAAAATTCCAATGCAATAATAAAACACCCGGACTATATAGAATATACATCTTACATACTACCTTTTTACCAAAAAACTGTATATGTATTTATAAACTAGCTAGACAAAAACAAATCTATCCCACGGGAACCGTAAATTTTTCCGGGATAAGAGTAACCTATATGCTATTCCAGACTATAATCTATATCTGTCCTTTTCATCCAGATCCGTTCAACCGTTCTGGCGTGAAAGAGTAACAAACATCCATACATCCTCACAAATTTACACATTTATAATATTAGTATGGATGATAAAAAATAACTCCAAAGCAAAGTCGTAGACAAAAGGCAGTCTAAATTATTTTGGAAGCATTTATCTTGATTGAGTGAATTGATAATTCATCCAGAGGCCTAAAGGCGCTAAAATGCACCGAGTACCGATGGCGCTATAATCAAGGCCGTTGTGTGGGAGCTTTTTACCTACATCATAGAAAACCGAAAGGAATCTACTTCGATCGATAAATAATTATATGGCGCCAACGATTTTGGTGAGAATAGAACAATCTAACTTGAATATTGCTTGAGATATACATATATATATATGTATTATTTTACTTTTGTTTGTTGTAAGTCCTTTGGTGGGGTTGGGGTTAAAATAAAAGAACCTATGTCCGTCTCCATACAATCTATGTCCTTGCCAAAGAATGAAATTTATAGATTTCAAAGCTTGAACTAAATATAGTGTAGAAGCCAAGCACTTTTCCACTTTTTCTAATCGCGTTCAAAATTAAAAAAGCCAAAACGACGAATAAAGCAAAGGTCTTAGATAGTAGATCTTCTAAATTAATATCAAGTTAATTTTTATTATTTTTTATTTTAAGCATCTTATGTTTATATAGGTATACTAGCATTGCTCGCGGCTCCGCCCGCATTCAGATGACCAAAAACCAAATTCTTAGGTTTTACATATTAGTATGCTCTTACAATGCAGTTTTTATATTTTTTCTCAGAAATGAGATTATTTTCTCGAGGTAAAAGATATCCTATATGTTGACCCGGATAACCAGTTATCATGATACCAATTTTCATTAAAATCCCTCCAATGGTTTTTCTGTGATGCGGTAACAGACAGACAGACAGACAGACAGACAGACAGACAAAAATTCTAAAAACTATAGATTCGGCCTCAGTATCGATACTAATGTCTATTTCAATAAGATTTTCCAAAAAATATTTAATGTACAGATTCGGCTTAGTCACAATTTTATTATATGTGTGGATATACATATATTATATATGTTCTATATTATTATGTGTATATTATATGTTTAACTTATAGCTAAATTACTATCTTATATAAAGTTCATCTACAGTACATATACCCCTAGGCACATATTTCACTCGGCCTTCTCGCAAGGTCCCCTTAATTTGGTCAGGCCGTCAGTACAACTCACATGCCCATATTGGTCTCAATACGACGCAACACTTCCTTTAACGCCTATGAGCGGAAATATACTGCAGTGTATTTATTTTGGTAGCTTTTGGTGAGATTGAGAGTTCATCAAGAGCTTTTATATCTGTATGCATATTGAATAGTAACGGCGGTTTAGTATATATGTATATTGTATATACTAGCGATTTACTTTTGCTTCGCTTGGGTGCATCCCTATTTATTTATTTATTTATTTATTTATTAGGGACTCCAACAGAAGTACATATAAAAATACAAAAAAAAAAGCTTTTCGGACAAACTTTGAAATGTACTCCCAATTATTGAAGAACACAACATGCACTAAGACACTGTTGGTATTATGCATTACTTAAAGTTTACAGGTGAAACTAAATCTGACTATTAAACTGAGTAACAATATTTAAAAAAAATATAAAAATAAAATAATTTTGAGGGTTCCGTACCCAAAGGGTATTACTAAGACTTAGCTGTCCGTCCGTCTGTCTGTCTGTCCATCTGTCACCAGGCTATATCTCATGAACCGTAATAGTAAGACAGATGAAATTTTCAATGATGATATATTTCTGTTGTCGCTATAACAAAAAATAAATATTTAAGGGGGCTCCCATACAACAAAGGTGATTTTTTGATCGTTTTTGCTCGATATTGATAACGGCAACAAGTAGACGCTTGGAATATTCACAGAATATTTACTTAGTTATATATTTACTTTAAAAATAAATAATTAAATTAAAATAAAACAAATATTTAAGGGGGGTTTCCATACAACAGACATGATTTTTTTGGCGTTTTTATAGATAATGGTACGGAACCTTTCGTGCGTGAGTCCGACTCGCACTTGGTCGGTTTTTTGTTATGAGAAATGAGAAAATCCCTATACTTGATTGGTTTAGGAGTAAGAAAAAGACAAATGTCCAAAGAAAAACATTTTTTTTGCATCCAGAACCTTGGCAGGTGTATACAGAATAACCCAAAATAATGTTTTAGCTGAATTTTTATTAAATCTCTAGTTGTTTATTAGAATTACTATTGCCAAGAAATGTCTAGATATTTTGAAAATATCGAGTGTTATTGTAATTAGTTAATTAAAAGGAAAGTTAAAATGTATACAATCTACGGTAAAAGATAAAAAAAAAATTAAAATAGGTACTACCAATCTATTAAAATTGAAAAAAAAGTATGAAAACGGAAGTGAATCAACAAAAATCTTTATGTTAGTACGAGTACAGATTGCCGCTTACAATTTAGTCTAACTTAGACAATTCATATGGGACATTAATACAACAAAATAAAACAAGTATTTACATCAACTGCTTAAATGACTTCTCTATTATAAGCGAATGTGTCTAATAAATTCAAAATGTATTTTAATGTACTAAATATAATTTTTTACATTCATTACCGTACATAGTAATTTGACGTTAGACGATGATTGATTGATTATTCATGGATCATTAGCTTAAATTATTCTTATCATTTCCTTGTTATGACAAAAATTACATCACTAAGTCAAAATTATTATAAATACAAATTACGATTAGGAACATAGAAATTTCAACTATTATAAATAACTAGCTAGTGGAGAACAAAAAGAAGTCTATCCCACGGGAACCGTACATTTTTCCGGGATTAAAAGTAACTTATGTGCTATTCCAGATTATAATCTTTGTGCCAAATTCCATCCAGATCTGTTCAGCCGTTCTGACGTAATTGAGTAACGAACATCCATCCAAACTTTCGCATTTATATATAATATGAATGAAATTTTCTTAACTGGATAGAAAAGCGAAATGGGTAAAAGGAAGCTTAAAACAAAATAGAGATACAGACATACAGGGCAAAGTTTTTTTGAATTTTTTAAAAATTTTGCCTTTACATACATGAAATATTATGTACATATACATTATACCTGATGTTCTCCTAGCCGATTCCGGCTACGGCGGCCAATCTCATTGAGATTAGCCAACTGCGCAGGAGATATTATAGTGCACAAGTGTACGCGCAGTCACTCTCTATTCCTGTCACTCTCATACTCCGGTGGGACGACTACTCGACACGACCAGTGAGAGTTAAGGCGCAGGACCGACGGCTTTACGTGCTCTTCGAGGCACGGGGGTGAAACACCGCCAACTTCCCAACTCCGGGATGTTAATGAGACTTACTATACAGATAGGCTCAATAATTAAACTTGGCCCGACCCGGGACTCGAACCCAGGACCTCCGAGTATGCAGCCGTACATGCTAGCCACTACACCACCGAGGCAGTTAACATTATACCTACATATTTAATCTCGCATCTCTTGAGAATTTCTAGCTCTACCTGGGCGACCCACTACCCGACCCCTACTGGTCATGTTTTTGGGACAGATATAAAAATTGCGCTTTTTTTCAGAATAAGACACATATAATGAAGATAAACTTAAAAAGCAAAACCTTATCTAAATACAAAGTTTGATCGTTACAGCCGTTACCGAGATATACGAAATAAATCTATACTAAATACTCGTATTATAAAGGGGTTGTGAGTCTGTGAATTGTGACGTTGTCGGGGGTAATTTCTGGATCTACTGAAGCGATTTAGATGAAATTTGGTAAGAAGATAGCTTGAGACACTGGGAACGACATAGGATAGTTTTTATCCCGGAAATCATCCCTTAAGGGGGTTGAAAATGGGGATGAAAGTTTGTATGAGGAATCAACCTAGGGACGAACCCGAGTGAAGCGAGGGTGAATCGCTATACAAGTCGAGTATAAGAATCGCTCATTAATATAATAACTTGTAAGATAAGATTAACAGGTAATGTTGCCTGAATAATGAATGTTAAGAAAGCTGAATTTAAAAAGACCATTAATTAGAAAATGGATAATGAAATTAGAGTTGTGTTATTTAGAACAAAAATCTTAGCAACTTATACTAATAGTATAGTGGAAGTATACTTCGATTTTCTTAATTTCTTAAGAGAAAAAGTTTTCCAATACATAGCAACGGTCATGCTAAGCGGTTGTTGACAAAATATCTGGCGCTATAATAATGTAAATTATTTACATATATGTAAGTTTAGAATACACTCCATGTTAGAAATTTTTTTAGTATATCATGTACTTAATTATAATTTTTCTACCATGAAAAAAAGGATAAATACAACTTTCTCGCTCTTCGCTAACCTAGTCACGTGTAAATATTTACAGTGTCTTAAAAAATATCTTTTGGAAGTACCTAAGTGGATATTAGAATCAATCTATTATAAACTTTTTAGTGTTTTTTAGTCCATTGAACCTATCTAATATATCAGTTGCCTCCCACAGTACGAACTGGAGACGGTAGGAAATAGCTTGTTGACAAAGACAATAACCGACTTTGATAAGGAAGGTTTTAATCTCAGATTTATACGCCTGCGACGATACTCAGGTTACAGTGCTGTGCAAGATGTATTTCCTTTTCATATATTATTGTCTTCATTGATATTGAAGAGGGCTTATTTTAGATCTGAGTTTTCCAACCTTTCTTCTGTTCAGCTTCCCTGGATTATGAATAATATTTTCATGCCCCCCATTTATTTATTTTTTTATAATAAAACACATTATTTCAACGATTTTTTTTTAATTTTAATTTTAAGTCATACAAAATAACCGGTTGGGAACTCATCTAGTAGATGGATTCTATATTTTTTTATGTTCTTAGACAACTTGAAATTGAACAATATTGTAACTCTGAAGATAATTTAAAAATACATATTAATTTCTCTTTTTGAAGTAAAAATTCGAAGTCTTTGCAATACTGAGTTACAATTTTGTTCTTAACGTATGTCGCTTTGTACGGAAGACATACTCGTAAGTATGCATATTTAAAACGTTACGTCAAATACCTATCATATGTCATTTTCATATATTTTTAAATTTTAAGCTTATATAAGCGGAAACGATTGTAGAATATTGTATTTAATAGGCCCGCAGGTTATATGTAAATAATGATATGGAATTAACAAAAAATCGCTATATAAATGTAAAACCGGTAAAGTTAAATATAAAAAAATATCGTACTTTTTGTTAGTTTTTGTATATAAATGGTAGCATAATTTGATTTAGTTATTATCGCTTTTAAGATAATTATTAGTTAGTATTTAACTACTTATTTCATGAAAACACTCGGGCTCGTTCCTAGATACGTTTTAATGGTAAGTATACATTTCTCAGAGATGAGATATTTTCTCGCAGTAAAGAGTATCCCATATGTTGACTCGCATAACCAGCTATCATCATACCAAATTTCATCAAAATCTGTCCAGCGATTTTTGCGTCATGCGCTCCCAGACAGATAAACAAATAGACAAACAGACAGATAGATAGACAGATAAAAATTCCAAAAAAACTATGGATTCGGCCTCTGTATCGATAATAATGACTATTTCAATAAGATTTTCCGAAAAATATTTAATATACAGATTCGTCTCAGTTAGAATTTTATTATATGTATACGGTATAGATTTAACATGAGACAAATTCATAGTTGATTGTAGATTTACCTATTACTACATGAAGAAGATAAGTACGGCTATGAATACGGTTTCATAGAAAATGACAAATAAATAAAGAATTCAGTCAAAATGACTAACATCGCTATAGGATGTTTTCCGAGTAACGCACCGTCTGTGTATCTAAAATGGTATTTCCTACGGAACTTAGTAAGTTCAAACGAAAAAGTACTTATTTGTATTTCTTAATCATCTTGTCATTTATTATCTACACTCATATTATAAAGGGGAAAGATATATATTTTTGTATGTTTGTAACGAAATTCAAAAATTACTGGACTGATTTAGATGAAATTTGGTAAGAAGATAGTTTGAGACGCTGGGAAGGACATAGGATATTTTTTATTTCGGAAATCATCCCTTAAGGGGTTAAAAATAGGGATGAAGGTTTGTATGTGGAATCAACCTAGGGACGAACCCGAGCGATGCGAGGGTGAGTCGCTAGTAAATAATAATCTACTTTGGTGTTCCCCTATCTACCTTATCAATCTTATCAATCCGATTGCAGCTTCGGGGTCTCATTTGGTTCGTTTGTATTTAAATAAAGCTATCTTTTTGGATTTTTTCGCGGATTTATTATAAGTTTTGATTCCCGATGCTTCAAATGCTTTACAGCAATCATGGTCATGGGTGAAACTGACAAATATTTGTGTAAATCTAAGAAAGTATTTGTTTTTTCGTTACGTTGAACGTTCTTATCTCTGAAAATTATCAGATTTTTAAAATATTATTTTATAACCTATTTAGGAATGTTATATTATAGGCTATCTAAAAGCGCTAACCATCATTAGGGAGCGGAACATTTACATGTAAATATATAGTTTATTATATGTATATACTATTTTCAAGTAGCACAGTAGTGCTATTCTGTAAAAAAAATTGTATGACTTATGTTCGCGGATTCAGCTTTTGAGTTACAAAAAAGTTCTTACTGAATACCACTATCAAATATCAACAGTTCAAGTTGACATTTAGATTCATTTGAATTTCATTAATAAAACCTATATCAGTTAAAAATAGTATTAATATTATAAAAATAATAGTAGTCCGTCAACCCGCACTTGGCACGTGGTGGACTATGGCCTGATCCCCTCGTATTTAAGGGAGGCCCACCCCCAGCAGTGGGACGTTAAAAAGGGGCTGAATATAAGTTATAAAGTAAGATGTCATTAAAAATATAAGGTTTCTACTTTCTACTGTAAGACAAATTAAAAAAAATCAAAATAATATTTCGACCTCTGTTACTTCTTTATTAAGAAATAATTACAAATAGGACTTATCATACAAAACTGTAAATAAAATATAAGATTTTCTCATCAAGAGTATCTTTTTCGCAATAAAACTGAGTTTGTAATATGTGGTAGGTAATTATTACAAATTACGAAGCTATAAAACTATATTTACGAAACGTACTTCTTACGTAACGATAAAAACCGGATGTCGAGAAACCATCGGAAGTCATATTATTTCGCTATAAAATAAACCCCATAACATTAATACAAACCATAAACCCTAAACTGGTTTCATCAAAGGCCAATCAGTAGGTGAGTGTGTTAGTTGCATAAGAAACCGGTCGTCAAGGTCTCTGTCATACGCTTGATAGATTATTTTGACGTGGATGTGTCTTTATGATAGTTTAAAAATAATTGAATATATAATTAATAATAGCACTAGCGGCTCACCCTTGCTTCGCTCGGGGCCGCCGCTAGGGAAACAAAATCAAACCTATCCCACGGGAACGGTAAATTTTTCCGGGATAAAAAATAGCCTATGTGTTATTCCATATTACAACCTATCTCTAGCCCAAATTTCATCCAGAACGGTTCTGCTGTTCTGGCGTGAAAGAGTAACAAACATCCATACTCACAAAATTTCACATTTATAATATTAGTATAGAAGTATAGACGTGCATATTGAATTGTAATAAGTTTGCAAAAAAATTGTATAAAAATGGTATTAAACTACTATTATAAAAGCGAAAGGTTGTATGTTTGTGTGTTTGTTCGTACTTTACGCTGAAACTGCTGTACGGATTTGGATGAAATTTAGTACACAGATAGACTATAAACTGGGGTATAACATAGGCTACTGTAAGGCACCTTAGGGCTTACCCGAGCAAAGCAAGGTTAAGTCGCTAGTTGCCAATAAATAAATAAATTATCATTCGTACGTCATTACCTCACGCCTATCACAGCTATATGTACCTACTGATAAAATCTAATTCAAAACCAAAGGTCATAAAACCTGACCATATATAATCGATAGGGCATGACGCATTGCGGTCAATGAGTACACTTGGTTGTAACGGTTCTTAGATGGACACAAGCATTCATTGTTTTAACCAGTGCTTTGACTTGCAGGGCTGAACTTCATTTTGAAATCAAATGAAAATTTAATTTTACTGTGTTCAATTAGATTTATACACTTTTAAATATAATACTTTCTTAGATTTACGCGAATATTTGTAATTTTAAATCTTGGATTTTTACAGAAATCATGGTCACGGGAGAGTTATATCCATAATTCACCATGATAGCTGTAAAGCATTCGAAACGTCAGGAACCAAAAATCAAAATTAATCCGCGAAAAATCCGAAAGGACTGTTTCTTTTAAATATTCAATTTAATATAAAGAGAGTAAATGTAGTTAGTCCCTCAGGAGGTTATTGTAATATAATATGTACGTACATACATGTACATACAATATGTACGTACATACACGTACATACAATATGTACGTACATATGTAATATACAGCCTACGGAAATCGAATCTACGCTAAAAATAAATCATAGAGAAACAACATTCTTTTCCTTATTACTTTAAAGAATATATTTAGATTTTTTTTAAACTCATAATGAAGTTTTTATCATTGAAATCACTTTTACACGATTAAATATTGTATCGTAAACGTAATAATATGTCTCTGCCTATAAAATATCGCAGGTTTTGGTATGTCTTATTTAATTATCATTCAAGCCCTGCACTTTCCTATCCTTCAGTATTTTTTTAGCAAACCACTTCTTCTCCCTGCCCATTTCCAATTCACTTGGGGTCGGCGCAGTAAATTTTCTGTACTGCTGATAGGATTTGGCAAAAGTTTTATGACCGGCCGCCTGCCTGACGTCAACCCTCTTTGGGAATATTTTAGCTAAACACTCTTATCCCAAAAACACCACGCGATAGAATAAAGCTGTAATTGCTTAAACTACATAGGTATATGCAAAAAGTATGTTAGCCATTTGCTTCGTTATGCGCAAAAGAATAATAATTTCCTGTCTATGCCCCACTGTTACATATGAATTTGACTTTTGTATGGTAGGTATGTATTTAGCCCTTATTAATATCCCTCTGCTGGGCATAGGCAGTCACAGTCCACCACGCTGGCCAAGTGCAGGTTGGCGGGCTTTACATGTCCATTGAAAACTTACTAGATTCTCTCAGACTTGCAGTTTTTCTCTTGTCGTAAATAAATTATAAAATGAAAAAATAAATAATCAATAAAATCAGTTTATCATGAATAAAAAATTCACTTAAACATACATACACACATCAAAAATGCATACGAATTGAATTTCCTCTTTATAAAGTTGGAAAAAATGAACTATGCCATACAGACCAAGTAGAATAAAAAGCACACTGATCAGGCACGTAACAAATATGCCTGATATAGTAATAACGTATTACTTTTCCGGGTACATTATAAGTATGGATAAAAAACAAATTCCACTATAAACATGTTAACTTTTGCACGTGACATTGCTTGAGTGGATTAAAGCTGTTATATTATACTAGCGGCTAACCCTCGCTTCTATAAAACAAAATGAAATATATCCCACGGGAACCGTACATTTTTCCGGGATAAAAGTAGCTTATGTGCTATCCTAGACCATAATCTATCTCTGTGCCAAATTTAGCAAGATTAACAGTATTTACCTATTTTATTTATTTATATACTTTAATAAACTTAATTAAAAAATACCTATATAATAAAATTACAACAGGGTTGGAAATGTTGAGATTATTTATATTCAATTCAACACAATTCAATGCTTTTATTCATTGGCTGGTTAATAATAATTTATGTATTGATCTGACATTACATTTGACATGTCTGTCTGTCACTCGAAAACGCCAGGACAGAATATTTCAACGGATTTCTTTTTCTAAATAAATAAAATGCTAAATAAGGTTTTATTTCTTTAGCGCCACCCTCTATATTCCGTTGAATCACGTAAGGTGAGTTTTGAACTCTACTTTACACATCTATACATATAATAAAATTGTAACTAAGCCGAATCTGTACATTAAATATTTTTTGGAAAAACTTATTGAAATAGACATTATTATCGATACAGAGGCTGAATCTATAGTTTTTAGAATTTTTGTCTGTCTGTTATCGCATCACGGAAAAACTACTGGAGGGATTTTGATAAAATTTGGTATGATGGTAACTGGTTATCCGGGTCAACATATAGGATACTTTTTAACGCGGGAAAATATCTCATTTCGGAGAAAAAATACAAAACTGTAATGTAAAAGTATACTAATATGTAAAACCTAAGAATATGGGTTTAAGACATCTGAACGCGTGCGGAGCCGCGGGTAATGCTAGTATAGTCTATAACCTCGACTAATACATAGGCTACTGTTAGTTCTAAAATTAACCCAAAAGGTGGCGTTACTTGTATAAAATTATAAATACAAAAGACAAGCTAGAGTAAGTCGCTAATGATTACATAATAACAAATAAGTAATTTAAAGCATTCTTAACAGGAAGGAGCACCTTATCAGTTGAAACCAACAGGTATTCTTTGTTGCAAACATTAGAAGTGCAAATAATAGTCAATTAATACAGAGTACAGACCAAACCAGTATGTAAATCAAGTAATTGCCTTGCAAAACGTTGGTAATCGATCACTGTGGTTGAACATGTATTGTAGGTGCTAAGTTGTTAAATGATGTGGAACATGATTAAAAAACGGGATTTTATTTTAAATGTATCAGTTACTACGTTTTAATGCCCTTGAAGCTATAAATATCGAAAATATTATTAAAAATTGTTTTAGTAGCTTATCTAGTAACTAACAGGTTATGGATGGAAATAATTGTATTACTTTGAAGTCTATTTTAAACTACTTCTAATTGTCATGCCCACATATGTATATGAAGATATTTCTTAAATTATATTTCTATGTAAAATTGTATAAAACTTTTAAATAATTATGGTAAACTTAGATAACAATACAATTATTTGGTATCATCAAGCTGAAACGATATTGGAGTTAGGAAGTGGGTAGTGGAAGCCGTCTGACTTCCTTAGCCTTGGATTTTGCTCATTTCGATTTGTTTTAAAGAGTGCTACATATTACGGTGAGCAAAAGCGAGTTTATAAGTGTCATAGAACTAGTTATTATTTATTTAAATTGTATAGACTTTTTATACCTTTATGGTGTAGTGGTTGAGCTATAGGTGGGTTTGCTCAAACGGGAAAAACTCCTCACTCTATACAAGTCATATACAATTAGTTCCAGTCAGGTGGTTGGGATATTTTGTTAAATGCTAAGCAACAAGGTTAAAGAATTAATGGGCTTGAAATATTTTTCTTTGTCAACACTTTAAGTTGTACTCAGCCCTTTTTAACGTCCCAATGCTGGACACGGGCCACCCTTAAATACGATCAAGCCATAACCCACCACGCTGGCCAAGTGCGGGTTGACGGACTTCACAGTTCTTTCGAAAACTTGTTAGGTTTTCTAGGACACGCAGGTTTTTCCACGATGTTTTCCTTTACCGCAAGGCAAGTGGTAATCATGCTAGAAATGATACGCACATGAAAATATCAGAGGTGCGAGAATCTATATTTGAACCCGCTTCACTCGATTGCCCAAGTGAGCGCGTTACCACTGGGCTACTGCATACAACTGCGTTTTTTCTCTCCTCTATACATAATAATATATTTAATCGTCACTTGTTTTTGACATAATAGTGGATGCAAAAGCTATTTCTATTTTATCAAGTGCTAACCCTAAATTCAAGCGGAAGTATACACTTGAATCAGACGCGCGATGCATTCGCATCAGCCGGATGTGGTCGACCTACACTACCACACTATCAGAGGTATATAGGGACAACTGATTTAGTGATATCATTTCGTTTTATTTGATCAGATACTACTTTCTTAGATTGATGCGAATATTTGACATTTTAAATAAAACCATCTTTACGGTTTTTTTTTTGCGAATTTACTTTGATTTTTGGTTCTCAACGTTTCGAATGCTTTGCTGTAATCATAGTCACGGTACGGGAGAGACCATGTCTAGAAACCAACCCATCAAGCATTCGCAACGTCGGGGACCAAAAATCTAAATAAATCCGTGAAAAATCCGTAATTTTTTTTTAAATGATCCAGATATTATTTTTTTATTTACTTATAAAAGTTATAAAAAAATAATAATTTGTAACTCTTTTGTATAAATGTAATTCAATTAAGTGAATATTTTGTTAATTATATTTTTAAGGTTATGGTTAAAATATTTTTTTTATCAAGATCAAATCCATGAAACTGTCATAGTTCATTCAACATAAAATATTCAATATGAAATCTTACATTTACATTGTTTTTTGATAAAAGTGACAGAATATTTCGATTACGGCCTACGACAGTAGTAATAAAAGTGTTATTGAAAATTTAAAGAATAATATAAACATTAAAAAAATAGATACGACATTGTCAAACAAAAAATAAAAAAACCTCTAATGTCTAAATAAGGTCAATCTGCCAAAATCGTGCAAATCCCCATAAAATCCGATGCAATCACGCCAGATGGTGGTGAACAAAAGAACCTGCGTCTTTGTCTCAAAATCTCGGATCTAGGAAGCATGGTCCTGTATGGTAGCACGCCATAACGGGCTAAGACCTTGTAATTATGGCGTGAAATGCGCAGATTTACCACTTATGTACTGTCACGTAAGAAAAACGTGAAAATAACATATAAACAGCTTTGTTAAAGTAATTTATATATGTACGAGTAGGATATGAGTATGATTACATAAATCAGTACTAATAAGTAAGATAATGGTTCTTGATGAAATAGCATAGTGCTTTATACTATTTTTTTATTCTTTAAAAGAGCTTTTGCTGAGTTTTCCGCTGGCTATTCTCATCAGAACTCGTATTGCAAACACATGAAACTTACTGGACTTACTCGTATAATACTGACATTCAATTTGAATATTACAATTATCAGTTATTTTATATTCAAGCTTCTTTTCTGATGCTATGTTCGTTATACCCAATCCACTATACTCTAACCAACCTTTATACTACTACGGCAACTGCTTGAACTATTAAAAAAAAATTAGATGTTATTTTCCTCTTTTTTTGTTATTCCTACAGAACACTAGTTAGTAAACTAAAATACTGATCTCCTTTACGTCGACCTATTTTGATTTAATGAAAATAATTAAAGCATGAAATGTACATAATATGTTACAAAATTACATAACGATGTTATACAGAGTACCTATATATAATATAACCGATGTGAACCATAGAAATTGGCAACTTTTTAACCCGAAAAAGAGGGGCTTTTTCGGGTTAAAAAGTTCTCAGAATCGGAATCCCAGTGATTCATTTTGAGAAATAGGAAAATTTTGTAGTATGTCGTGAAAATATGTATTATTTGATAGATTTTACATTTGGTCATTAAGTTTTGCCGATTTACTATTAATTATATTTTTTCTATATTTTTTCAATCCGTTTGTTGACTTTAATATTTTAAATGAAACTATGTTTTCGGGTTTTGTCGCTGTTAATTTTGAGTTTTGTACCCGACGCGACGTTTCGAACACTTGAACGAATGAAATTAAAAAAAAAAATCATTTAAATTTTATAATATTCGCGCAAATATTTTTTTTTTGAATCAATTATTTTAATATAATTTAAATAATCTTATTTTTTATGAACAAGTTTTGATCAAGTTTTTTTATGAATATTTTACAATAAATTCTAAACTAGAAGTAGAAGAACTCATCGTTCAAACGGACGGGTAAGAAATACTGAACAATTTATGTTTTATACTATTGAGATGACGAAAGTCGTAAGTCTTTTCGGCGAAATTGATTATGCAAAGTTTATTTACTAAGACTATGAATAAATACTTACAAATATTTTATATCATGGCCCCAAAATAAAATCTGAAACAAAAATAAAAGTATATAATATGATTATTTAATGTGTTTAAAAAATATTTCCTAGAAAAATTGATTACAGAATATGTTATAATGTAATCTAACAATAATTTTGAATAATCTAAGTAATAGGGAACTTTTGCAACAAACGAAAAAATTAACAATATCTTTTGTAATTATGCGAAAATGTATTTGTAAGTTTGTCATTCTTCTATAACTCAGTAACTGAAGAATCTATGACGTATTTTCAATATAGATAAGCCATTTAGTGATATAAGTTTTGTATGACAATATATCAAAGGGTTTGGAAAACTCTTCAGCGAAGCATGGGCTTATGATTAGTTCAGCATAACGCACCAAACTCAATCAATATTTAAATAACTTTTTTTTCTATTTCCTCCAAACTAAACTCTTACAAAATAATACTTTCTTAGATTTACGCGAATATTCGACCTTTTAAATAATACCATTTGACTTTAAGACATCTAACACCTCAGTCTCTCCCGTGACCATGATTGCTGTAAAGCATTCGAAACGTCGGGAACCAAAAATCAAAATAAATCCGCGAAAATATCCGAAAAGATAGCTTTATTTAAAATGACTAACACAATATTTAATTTGGGCAAGTACTTATTTAGAGTAACAGAGAAAACGTTTACAAGTGCATAGCAGTTTAAAATACCAGCTTTTGTTTAACCGATTTCACAAACGAGTAAGTCTTATCGAACTAGTCATACGACCTCAAAATTACGGTCAGTCATGACACTTTCACTAATTTAGCTTATCTCAGCATTTCATTTTGTACTAACATTATAGTAAGAACGCACTATATTCATATGAAGATTACCTTACTTCTATATACTCGTATATACTATGTTTTGCTTATTTCTGCTGTATGGAATACAAAATCTACTATAATCCCGATTATATATATTGAATCTGATAGTACCTAGAATCTAGATTACTAACAAATACACAGATATTAACACAAACATTGCTAAAACTTGCTAAAGTCATTGCTAAATAACGATAATGATTCTCCGTACAAACTCACCCCTCCCCCTCCCCTCCCCCTTTTTATCCCGTAAAGGATGATTTCCGGGATAAAGTCTGTCCTTTGTCCTTATCAGGGTCTCAAACTATCTCCATACCATATTTCATCACATTATCATCGGTATATAAAGTAGATACTTTATTCTACGGCTTATAAAATGTACCTATATCTAGTAAAGTCGATTCTACTCATATATAAACTATGAAGGTATTCTCTTGCCTCTTTCTGAGAGGTCGATTGTAATGATCATAAAGGGAGTTAAGTGAGAGATGACTCTATATATATCTAAAATAAAGCATCTACATAGATTTCTGCAGAAAATAAAGAAAAAAAAATCTATTTTCTCTTAATTCTTGCCAAAAAAAAACTTAAAGCTTTAAAAAGACGGTACTAAACATACTTAAGTATTCGTAAACGTAAGGATAGAAGATAAATACCGAAAATAGGTATATAAAGAAAAGTAAGAGTCTATTACATAATAATTATTAGCAAAGGATCATAATAATTGTTATGTTTTAAGTAAATATAACTATGTACTTCATGGCTAATTTAAATATATTTAAACAAATCTAAGCGGAATAGAATAAACGATATGCAAAACAAAACCTTCAAGTTTAGGAGGTCAGAGCAAATAGACAAACAGAAGGAATCACTTCCGCTTTGTTTGTACGCCGTAATTGCGGGTAAGTAGGCTAAATATGTTTAAATACTTTTATGGAGAATACACCCATAGACGAATTTGAACTTTCTATAGTTAACCGTAATGAATTTGTGAAAATGCTTACCTCTTATGATGTAAGTGTATCCTTATTTTATGTAAGGTATGTATATATATAAATATAATAATAATAAATAAATATGTTGGGAAATTAACACACTGCAACATCTAGTTCCATGGTAAGCTACGAGGCTCGTGTTATGGATACCAGATAGTTGATACACTACACATATATAACTTTAAATACATACATATTATAAATATAAACACCCATGACTGGAGTACAAACATTCGTGCTCATCACACAAATGAATGCCCCCAGCGGGACCCGCGAACTCTCGAACCCGCGACCGCTGGCACAGCAAGTAGGTTCACTACAAACTGAACCAACCGTGTCGTCGATATGATTTTAAAAAGCAATATAATCACGATCTTTTAGAATAACTAGTTTCGAAAATTTGTCTATACTTTTTTTATTGATAACACTTAAGCTCGTTAATAGATACTAAACAAAAAAAAAGAAAATGATTGACAAACAAAGGAGAAAAACTACTGAGCTATTTTATCTTTGACCTGACGCTTTAGTACGAGTTTTAATTAAAAGACGACATCATGCCTAGTATGGAAAAATTCGTGACATTACTCATACTGTACAGTAAAAGTTTCTTTTCGTTTGCAAATGTCATAGAAATGAGTACTCCTGTTATGAATAGTGAAAAAGCCAACGATAACTATAACAGTACATACGCCCATCATCCCAAGAGAGTCAGCAGAATTCACATGTCTTTCGAAAACTCGCTATGTTCTCTCTGTCATATAGGCATTTCAGGATAGATTTTTCTTTATTACCGTAATAATTTCAAATTTAATTCATATTTTTTAAATATAATAATTATTTTTTTTTTTTTTAAATATAATTATTTTATTAAATATATTTAAAAAAAAAAAACAGCCAGCTAGCCGATGCCGACAAATCAAAGCACACCGACTTCGAAAATATCTGATTAGGTATCTATAGTAAATGAAAACTACCAATCAGTTATTTTTTACATTCTATTTTCTACAATTAGGGGTGGTTTTCTTTTTTTAATTTATATGGGACTATTTCGGAATAAACCTCTTTTGAACAGAAAAAGAACTTCGCAAATCCGTCTATGTATAACAGAATTATGCTCTAACATACATAAAATAAAAATTTGGAAAACAAAAACCGACTTCCAGGCACTAAAAAGTTAAAAATAACTAAACGGGGGTATTCATTTAGAATAGATACTTAATCAGATATTTTTGAAGTCGGTGCCAGCGGCAAAGCAAATCTAATCTCTTTCGATATGTAAAATACATCACAAATTGATGTACTTATAATATTTTAACTATATATATAATTAGAGTTCATACCTTGTCATATTTACCTATTATATATTTATATATTAAAGTATTGTCGACTCTATTGAAAAATATCTTTTATAAATTCCAACCGCAAATCCTTTACTGTTACAATGTCGTAAGTAACAAGCAACAATAAGTAACTAATGTCTAAATACTAATGTAAACCATTTTATTTACATTGTCTTAATACTTGTTTAAGAGTCGCGTCCAATACAAATGCTTTATTAGCTGTCATTTGGATTTCAAGTATGGTTATCGAGATGAGTTTTTTATATGTCATTTTGGTTTGTTTTTTCATGGCATTGAGATGAAACATCAAGAATCATGAATCTGTATAGTGATCGAATTACCTTTCATCATTTTCAACCGACTTCTTCTAAAAGGAGGAGGTTCTCAATTCGGCTGTATTTTTTTTGTAACTTACATTATTAAAGTAATGGCTTAATGATTGTTGATGACGACACTATAGTATTTTTTTTTGAAAATTCATAAACTTCTATAAAGTTAGAATTTTATAATAAATATTAAATGGAATAATTCATTCGAAAATATTTTTATTTTTTATTTTACGTAATGATAGAAATTCAATTCAATTCTCATGTTAAAGGCTTCAAAGCGTGCCAGTTGAGCACAGATTACTTCGCGAATGTCACATGACATTGGCGAAGCAAACTGTGGTCTCTCTCTCTCTCTCTCTCTCTCTCTCTCTCTCTCAGAATGGAGAAGACATGAATCAGATTGGTTGGAAATAAAATTTTAATATAAATATGTATTTTTTTTTTCGTTGAAAATGACGATATTTTCAATACCAATGGAAGTCAAAAGAACATATTCATTATTTGGAATTTTGCTAGAATTGTTATGTCGCTTTGAAAACGCTATATCGCATAGAAGTTAGTGTAGAACAATCATTATCGAGTTTGTAAGGCGCCAGATGTGGACATGTAGGATGTAGGTCAAAAACGCGCGTCTCACGGTCGTTATTCAATGATCGAGTGCGCTATGGTCAAATAAATGTTTAAATTATATAAATACTAGCAAATATCTATGTACCCAGTAGTCTTCTAGAAATACATCGATTACTAATAACTAGTGCTTTGTTTTAAAACGTTTCATCGATTTAAAAATGTAATGTTAAGTAAAATCTTTTTATGGATAAAAAAATCAAATTTTAAGCATTCTAAACGTCAAAAGAATTAGAAAAGATAGTTTTATTAAAAACAAAAACATGTTAATTGCCAAAAATCTGTCTGAAACAGTAATAGACTTTGCAATTCATCTAAAGAAGCTTAATTTTTTTTATTATTGTACTGAGTGATACTTAGTAATTAAAAATTCTGATGTCAGACATCAGAATTTTTAATTACTAAGTATCCATAAAAAATTATATACAAAAAATATGTTACCTGAAACCTGACATCAACAACACCTATAACATCTATACTAATATTATAAATGTGAAAGTGTGTTTGTTTGTCCTTTTTTCACGTCGAAACGGAATAACGGATTGACGTGATTTTTTGTGTACAGATAGTTGGAGGGCTGGAGAGTGACATAGGCTACTTTTTACCGCGGGATATTATCTCATTCCCACGGGAAAACGTTATAATACAACCCAAAAAATATTTGTGATCAGAATAAATTAAAACTTGGTATTAATGTTCTTTAATACAATTAAATAAATTCGTGTTTTGCATTTTTTTTAATTCACCCAATAAGAGTGCAAAATAGGGCAAGAATGTTTGTATGAAACCTATCTTTAGATTTTTTTGTAGTTTTAGCGCGAGCGAAGCCGCGGGTTCTGCTAGTTACGTTATAATATGCAAAGAAGGTTTCAATGTATTGACAATCCCACTTCAATTTTGAAAGTAACTCATTAGTTAGCTGTTATCAAAACAAAGTCATTTACAAAACATAAGGAAATTTTCTTGGCCTCAAAGTTAAGGTGAAATTTAATCTACTACCTCAAAAGATAAATAAAGAAGGCTAAATTATAATTCTTTTAAAACTGTAATAATAGTAGGTAGTAGGTGCATATCTCACTATTAGCAATGTGAATGTTTGTCTTGTGTATATGTGTGTGAGTGTGTGTGTGTTTATGCGTGTGTGTGTGTGCGTGTGCGCGTGTTTGTGTGCGGGTATGTGTGTGTGTCTGTGTGTCTGTTTGTTTCTCCTAGACCTTTGTTGATCTAGAGTAACACAGGTTGTTAGGTATCTTGGGAAGCACCTGAGGGAAGCGAGGGTACGTCGCTAGTAGTTGTATATATATCTTTATATTTTAGCGCAATTGTACGATGTACTATCGAAAAGATGTTTCTTGTTAAGCTTGTGATAATAATTAATCGATTATAATAATATTATATGTTTTCTTAACTACAAAAATATGAAAATTAACAAACATAACAAAAATATACCAATATTCATACATTTTAATAAGTAAATAGTTCTAAAGAATTACAAATATCTGACGGTTTTTATCGTGATAAAGAAAAAAATTAAGACAAAAACGAATTTTATGTTATGCTTGAAGGAGCAAGATAAAGAGAGGTAACTAACTAGTGCCTAACTTACACAAAACTTATTATTTTTATGAATTAAAAATGGCGCACTCTTGATCGCTTAGGTGCTCGGATTTTGTTCATAAATTCATGGGTTTTAATTTTTTGTGCGGAACCTTAATTCTTTTTCTAAAATAAAAGTAGCCTAAGTAACTCCTTACAACATCAGCCATCTGCCAGTGAAAGTGCAGTCAAAATAGGTCCAGTCTTTGAAGAAATTATCCAGAACAAACAGACAGACAAAAGTTTTAAAAGTTGTTATTTCTTATAAAAATGTATATAATTACGTATGTATGTACGTGTGTGTATAAGTGTTTAGTATATTATATTTATAGTTATTTATAGTTATTTTAGCATTACAAGCGGACACTTTTATTTATTAAAAAAAGTAAAGAAGTATAGATACACATTATTATATCTCATTTAAAAAAAATTGAATTACCTAGACTACTACTTACTAGATTAATATGTAGATTGCTGTGTATATTATCATAAAGTTCAACGAACGCATTTTTCATTTCTTATCAGGAATAAACAAAATTACTTAGATAAGTTCCCCCTAAATGATAACAGAATGTGGTCCATTCATTATGCAATGCTACAATTTAGAGACTATAAGATCTTTTTGATAACGTTTTTATTAAATACCTTTTTTATGAGCATAAATTCAATAATAGTTTAATTTCATTACGTATACAAATATTTCTCTTGAATTTTCATATGCGAATTATTTCCAATATGACTACCACATATCTTACGGTGAAGGAAAACATCGTGAGTAAACCTGCACATCTGAGAGAATCTAGCAAGTTTTCAAAAGACATCCAAATGTCCGCCAACTCACACTCGGCCAGGGTGATGGGCTATAGTCTGATCTCCCTTGTATTGAAGGGAGGCCCATAACCAGTGGGACGTTGAAAAGGGCTGAATACCTATGTATTTTATTCAGCTTTTCTTTAACGTCTTACTGCTGGGCACGGGCCTCCCTTCAATACGAAGGTGATTAGGCCGCTAAACGCTGGACAAATACGGGTTGGCGGACTTCACATGTCTTTCGACAACTTGCTAGATTCTCTCAGACGTGCAGGTTTCATCACGATGTTTTCCTTCACCGTAAGACAAGTGATAATCATCTGAGAAATGAATCGCGCATGAAAATATCCGAGGCGCGAGGCCCGGGATTTGAACCCGCATCCTCGGTTTCCCAAGCGAGCGCGTTGCCACTGGGCGTTACCACTACCAACTGTTTGTTTTCTTCAACGTTAACTTTGAACCTAAGTGTATATTTAATTTAAGTGGTTCTCATGGTAATGATGTTAGTGCTTGAGACGACATACGTCCGCCCACATAGTGAAATCTGCTTCTGAACTGTGACCTACTCGAATGGTATTTTTTCTTATTTTTTGGTAAACATCTACAATGTACATCTCTTTAGGAAAGTTATTGTAATAATCCCCATAAATATTTCTATAGACTGCAAAAATGTATTATCTATATCTACTAATATTATAAAGAGGTAAAGTTTGTGAGTTTGTAAGTAGTATTTATTTGTGATGTACTTTTTGCCAAATTTTGTGATACTAGGTCAGCGGAAACTACCATATAGGTTTTCGACCCAAAACCTATAGGGTACTTCCGGTTGACCTAGATTGTCAATTTTGGTTAAAAGCAAAGTCTTACAGCTCAAGTAAAGGGAAAATTCCGAAAAATAAAAAAGTTGAAAATTAAGGTAAATTTTGGTATTTACAAGTTTTCGCGAAAATCTAAATTTACCCATACGTTTTTATCGTGTTGACTCAGGACCTTGATTTTAGTACAACTAATAGGGATTACAGACCTCAGTATCTGGTATAAATTTCAACTTACTAGGTCCACCCGTTACCGAGAAAATCGGTGGTGACACACGAAGAGACAGACGGACAAGAAAGTGATCTTATAAGGGTTCCTTTTTTACCTTTTGAGGTACGGAACCCAAAAAAGCTTTACATAATATTATAATACACATGCTTGTTTTTACATATAAACATATCAGCGTCCTTACAACGCACGTAATAAAAATAATAAATATTAGCACACAATGCCGTCGACACAGACCGACGGACGAATTAGTGCAAAACAATGGCTTATAAATTAATTAATATCACGTTTCGCGTCTGGTCAGCATTTTGAGTGGATTTTTGGCTCACATTTTTGTAGTTTATTGAACTGATATTAAATTCGATACGTACTGTCACTAGCAATCGATATTTAAAAACATTATTATTACATTTATTTATCATGCTTTAATGTGATTTTATATGATAGAATACTTGAGTATTATTTAAGAATACTTTAAAGTATTATTTATGTTTAAGCTTTTAATCTTAAGTTATACGTATTTATTAATTACTAATTGGTTCAAAATATGTATATTATCTTTAAATCATAGATACTCGTAGCTTAGGCTTAGTACTAAAATTTAAAATTCCGTCCAAAACCCAGAAAAATATCCTCTCAAAAAAGATAGAGATTTTGATTATACTATCTCTTCAATATTTGAATTTTGGAAGTTTTATTTAATATATACATTTTAAATAAAACTATCTTTTCACGAGATCAGATGCTCCCGTAACCATGATTACTATAAAGCATTCGAAACGTCGAGAACCAAAAAACGACATAAATCCGCAAAAAAGTCCGAGGGCTTTATTCAAAATATAGGTCTACATTTTCCAAGAGCTTTTTCTTAACCAGCTTTTACACAAAATGGTAAACAAATTGATATGCTTATATTTATGTTTGGCTCAGTTTGTAGTGATCCTACTTGCTGTGCCAGCGGTCGCGGGTTCGAATCCCGCTGGGTATATTCATTTGTGTGATGAGCACAAATGTTTGTACTCCAGTCATGGATGTTTATATTTATAATATTATGTATGTATTTAAAGTTATATATGTGTAGTGTATCAACTATCTGGTATCCATAACACAGGCCTCGTAGCTTACCATGGAACTAGATGGTGCTGTGTGTTAATGTCCCAACATATTCATATTTATATGCACGACCATTGACGAGTACATGTTACAGATTGCACAAATATGTAAACAAAAAGACAAAGAGCTTATTGAAATAGTTAACTTCCTTGTCAATCTAGTTACTTAAAATGTATGTATGTTTACTATTTATGTTAGTTAAGTAAATTATATTTTTCCATGTTCTATGGTCTTTATTATGTAACTATGCATTAATGACGACACGCTCGGCTCAGTTTGTAGAGCCCTTACTTGCTGTACCAGTGGTCGCGGGTTCGAGTCCCACTGAGGACATTCGTTTGTGTTATGAGCACCAGTGTTTATACTCCAGCCATGGATGTTTATATATAATATGTATGTATTTTAAGTTGTATATTATATGTACTGTGTAGTGTATTAACTGTCTGGTATCCATAACACGAGCCTCGTAGCTTACAATGAAACTAGATGGTGTTGTGCGTAAATGGCCCCAACATATTTAATATGCCCTTTTATATCGTCCTACTACACTGCTAAGCTGATCCCTTCAATGCAATGGGGATCAGGTCATAGTCCATCACGCTGGACAAGTAAAATTGAATAAAAAGAATGTTGAAGATGAACAAACTCGACTTTTGTTTGTAGGGGATAAAATTGGGAAAATGGCTCGAAAATTTGGGACATTCGGTAAAAATGAAAGTTCTGTTTTTCTATTACATGTTTACATAAAAACAAAGATCACAAAAATAAAAATTTGGACACGGCATATTTTTTAGGTCAGATATTTATAGGTACCTATAATATATACTTTTTTTTATGTTGAGAAATGCATTTACGCACACCACCTGCAGACATACAGGTGGTTACTTACCGGCTAGAAAAGCCAGTACTACCCACTAAAACTCAACAAAACCACGCAGGATTGCTTACGCACTCAACCACGACGCTTCGACTGCAGGTCTGCTGAAGCAGACCACAAAAGATATGCGGGTTGCTCCAACGGTCTACTCTGCCGTCAGAGAAATACCACGAGCAACCGCATGGTAAACCGTCCACCGACGTGAACCACCTCCCAGTGCCCAAACCATATTAATCATAATATATAGATTTTATCATGATTAATATATGTATGTATGATTCCTTTTACACATAACACAATGAAACTATAAAAGAAGGCGCGCGGGTGGCATAAGGGCGCCTAATGGTTTTTTTATTATATAAATGTATGCATCATCATAATATAATAATTATGTGTACATTCATTTTGTCATCATCCTTGTACTTTGAATTTAAGACTTAACCTTGAAAGTATAGTGAGGAGATTGTAAATATAAAAAAAATACACATCTTCAGACAATATTGATATTATTTCAATAATAATATGAAAGCTATTAAATTACATATTTTTAGATAAGTACCTATCCTTGAAGTATGACCTACAAGTGTTTATTAAAAAAGAATTAATTCAGAATCTCTTTACGGTTTCAGTGGTAACTAATAAAAAAATCTAAGTTTAAAAAAAATTAATTGTAAAATAAATTATTAAAAAAAAACGTGCGTGTGTGTACTTATGTACGCACGTAAGAAGTTATACTTCTTTAGCGTAACAGAACAAAAATAGCTAAAGATTTCATCCCGTATGTCACAACTCTCTGTTTGTAAAAGGAATGCAGCTTCATCAAGTCGCTTTCAGCTAACTTCATCGTGTCGCTTTTTGGCTGTCGGTGTGCGCGCTTTGTAAAAATTTTACTTTTTTTATTTTTTATTTATATATATATATATATATATATATTATTTTTTTCAATTTGGACAGCCCTAACGTAACAACAACAAATCTTCATTTCGAGTCACACGTCAGTAGACATAGAACAGTGACGATTATATTGTAATTCAATATTATTGGAAGTCAATGACTTGCTAGTTATAATGTAACTGCGTCTAACCCAAAATTTCAATAAAGTTTGTAATTTCATACAAAAATTAAAATCTTGAAGAAAAAAGTAAAGGCACTTTCAGTTTTTCCGGAATATCCCAATATTCTTTGCATCTTTTCCAATACCATCTAAAAACTTTGTTTTGTCAAGTCAATAAAGAATTTTAGTGAGAACTAGGTACGTTTTGATGGTTAGTATAGATTTCTCAGAGATGAGATATTTTCCTTCAGTAAAAATTATCCTTTAAGTTGACCCGGATAACCAACTTTCATTATACCAAATTTCATCAAAATATGTCCAGGTTTTCTCGTGGTTCTCTCGTGATACGTTCCCAGATGGACAGACAGAGAGACAAAAAATCTAAAAACTAGATTCGGCCTCTGTATCGATAATGATGACTATTTCAATTAAATTTTCTAAAAAAATATTTAATGTACAGATTCGACACAGTTACAATTTTATTATATGTAAAGATCGAAGATAATCAAGTCATTTCTCGATACAATTTGGAAAAGAATTAAGAATTTATAAGAAGAATTTGTAGATTTGTCTTTTTGGATAAAACAAATCACGCTAGAAATAAATTACCATGGTTTTAAATACAAAGACAATATATGTAGTTTAGAGTACCATTATTGTTATAGATTACTATGTATGTATTTAGAGTTTGGGATCAAATCCCAAGCAAAGTCAAGCTTTGTCGCTTGTACCTATAGAATATTAAAAAAAATATTTATATGATCCAATATTTACGAAGTATGAATATATTCAACTTGCCAAACAAGGCGTGTCGGTCAAGTGGCAGTTTCGCGTCATCCGTCAATAAAGTTCAAAACCTTAGACTAAAAAGTATTGTGGAAAGTATAAAATATTTAATGTTTTTTATGCTTCTTTTTACTTACACTTGTATTATTTTTTACTTATAATTAGTAACAGTAAAAGTAAAATAGTTTAGCGTTTACTATTAAAACAAAGTGGTTTTCTTTTACATAAAAATAGAGAAAATGAGAGTAATGGTAGGTTTATTCTCAAAGGAATCCAGCCAATCTATGGTAGCTTAAAATAATCTTCCGTTTATAGCGAGCTCTAGTGCGATTATGTAGTTAAAACTTTAAAAAGTTTTATTAAGAGCACAAAAATTGAAAGTCTCATCATTAAAAATTAAAAATAAAACAATAAATTAATATCTAATTAAAAATATTAATATTATATTACTTTATTTTATTTTCACTTTTCAGTAACTTATAAACTGTACGCACGTGCCACTTCGGTAAGTTCATCTGTGTTCGTCCACAGATGATTATAGCGAAATCTAATACCGATTTAAGGTCAATGCCTTATTTTGCTCTAAAACATTAAATCATTTCAATGCTACGAGTATTGCATTACATTGGCAAGTAAATGGTAAATCTGAGATAGTATGATCACGTGACTATGTTTATCTATACATCTATACAGATTAATAAAATTGAAGTGTCTGTTTGTAATGTCCAAATAACAGCTTTTTATTAAATGCGTATGAAATTATATATTACTTACTTACAAAGAAAAACACAACTTAAAATTTATGTCAGTTTGTCTGTTTGCTCCGGCCAATCACCGAAACGGCTGGACTGATTTTGACGGGACTTTCACTGGCAGATAGCTGATGTTATAAGGAGTAACTTAGGCTACTTTTATTTAAAAAAAGGATTAGGGTTCCGCTGAAAAAAATTAAAACGTTCCTAGGGACGTACCCGAGGGAAGCGAGGGTAAGTGGGTAGTAATAATTAAGTTACTTTTTAGTCACACTGATATTGTAAATGCAATTTGTGTTTCAGAGTGTTAGTTCACTTTTCACGCTGTAAGGGTTCAACGGATTTAAAGTTTTGAGGAAATTGAAAATTCGGGATAGACATAACATATATCTTGGATATAGTACATACACACACAGGCTGTATTTAGGTATAGGTAATAATCGCTGCTGTAAAATTTCTTACTCATGGAAGGATGTTTGTTACTCTTTCACGCAGAAATTACTGAACAGATTTTGATGAAATTTTACAGTAATATAGTTTATACATCAGAGTAACAAATGAGTTACATTTTTTATGAATATAGTAACACATAAATATAATTTCACGCGCTCGGGATTAAAGCTATTAGCTAAATAATATATTTTATTTAATAATGCTTAGTTGTAGTCTTGTAAGATTGTGTACTAACTTTTTTTAGTAATATTTATACTAATTTTTACTTATACAAATAACTATAGCTTTATATTATTACTTCTCAGCACTAAAATAAGAATGAATAATTTACTAAATTTTTTTTGTTCTATATCGTCGTTTTTCCAGTTTATGAAAACCAAAATGCCAAAACGTTAATCTAAAGTATATTAAAATCAACAACAATTTTATGTGAACAGTCAAAACTTCTAAATTTTAACCTTACCTTTAATATTTATTGAACATTTTCATTATGTATATATTATTAAAAAAAAACAATCACTTATTTCCACAGTGTCTTAGGAATTACTGATTACAGTCACTTTACTATGTACACTACACAATACGTATTAAATCTTAAAAGTCCAAAATTTTAAATATCAAATCCAAATATTATGCAGAAGCGTAACAAAACTAACGTCTAAAACAGTGTTTTAGTTTCTAATTGTTAATAAAATATGTATACACAAACGTAAAACGGTAAGTAATTTAAAATTTTGCCGATTACTTGCTCTACCGGTTTTTTTTCCAACCAAGGACGTTAAAAATGTAAATTTTTAAATACAGAGCCGTATCTTATTTTGTATTACGTGTCCGTTGAATTTTAAATATTTTAACGATGTTATATTAATAGCTTTAGTTTGCTTCACTTGCGAGTTGCGAGGTCTCTTCTAGCCGTCATCGAAAGTCTTATCAAAATTGATTAACCTCATAAAGTTACATGTATTTGTATGTATACAGGAATATACTATTTACAATCATAACAACAACATCTGTAACAAGAAAAAATAATATTTCTTAAATTTTTATTTTCATACAAAAATAAAAATATTTTTTTGCACCTTCTAAACGGTAAAGATCTAGGCAAGTTTAAATAAGTAAGGGCCACTTCCTACACCCCCTCCACCCCTTCCCCTCCACTGGTCACGCGCTTTCTTTTGCTAATGCTGGACTATTACCGTTTAGAAGGAACAATAAAAATACTTTTATTTTTGTAAAATTTAACAAAAATATTTTTTTTTCTTACAGATGTTGTTGTTATGATGTAAGTATATTCCCAAAAGGTTTTCAGTAAATTAAAAATGACCCTGTACATTCAGCCCTTTTTAACATCCCACTGCTGGGCACACGCTTCCGTTCAATACGAGGGGGATCAATTATCAGGCCATAGTCCACCACGTTGGCTAAGTGCGGACTGGCGGGCTTCACATACCTTTCTAAAATTGCTATGTTCTCTCAGATATGCAGTTTTTCACGATGTTTTCCTTCACCGTAAAGCAAGTGATAATCATGTCGAAAATAATTTACTCATAAAATTTCAGAAGTGCGAGGCTCGGGATTCAAACCCAATTACTTGGTTTCCCAAGCGCCTTACCACTACCCTTTACAGGTCTAAGCACAAAGTAATAAACTATAATAGGAGCATTACAACGTAAATATGACATCAAAGTGACATCCCGAAACGTGATGTTTCATAGTTACTCGTAAGTTACGTTGCAGAATTGCTGTAATAAATTATTTTATTAGTTGTTTACATAAATTTATTCATCTGTTCATGCCTCTCACGGTAGCGTTATAAACGAAGGTCATTAGGGTCACGCGGTCGGACAACCAGACACTTTCACAATTAGATATTAACATGCCATAGACTGTTTATGTAAATATTGTATGCGAAAATTGTTAGCCTGAAGTAAGGCTGTTGAGATTGCATGCCTCAAAGAACGATTCTTTTGGCTTTCTAATGCCCGATTTCACCAACGTCACCTAAGTTTAAGGGATCCCCTAAGCATGGTTAGGGCGCTGTTAGGGGACAGTTTCTGTTTCACCGACAGTTAGGGGTCACCTAAATGTTAAAATGCCCCCTAAATTTAGGTGTTAGAAATACGGGCTCTGACGATGGTAAAACGAAATTTAATTTAGGGGCTAGTTCAGGGGAACTTAAGGTAGGGATCCCATACGTACATAGCTTATGGGATGATGGTGAGATCGGACATAAGTCCGTTAGATGTATGTCTACTGTATCAGTGGTAGTGTGGCTCATTGAGCCCATCACAAGTTCGATTCCTACACCAGACAAGAGTGGTTGTATTTCTAACGTATATATTATACAAGCAAGTTTATTTTATTTTACGTATGATATTATTGTATCAGTAAAAAGTATATTTAAGTACTTTTTCTGAATCAGGAGTTTGTTGTTCAATAAAAGAATCAATTCAAGCAACCATTTAAAAAAAAAGCGATCGAAATTCAAAAACAAAGACCCTTAATTTATTTTCATGTAGTAAACGTACTTCATCGCGTAAGCTATTTTATACTAGCGTTTAACCGCGTTTCCGCTTACGTCGTTTATTTATTTATAATTTTCCGAATTCAAGCTGTTAATAATTAAATAATAAACAAACTCTACAATATATATGTAGATATAATATATATACGTACAGTAGACAGTATGTTCTTTTTAACAATTTGATCCAAATTGAGCAATAAAAAAGCTTGTCACAAAACATATCGAATCTTTCCCCCTATACCTTATATTTGACCAACAAACACACATTTGCATTAAATTGAACTATAACTTAAGGACATGAAAAAAGATTCCTAAAAGTATAGCCTATCTTTGTACTAAATTTTATCCAAAACCGTTCAGCCGTTTCAAGGAGAAACAAGCTAGTAAAAGCGAGTAGTTAGTTAAAGCTACAATATAAAGGTAATAGATGTAAGCTTTAATTTATAACAGAATAAGTATCGACACCTAACAAGTTATAGAGCAAGGGCGGAATTGTTCCTTCGAAAATAACAAGTGAACTACGAAGATAAAAGCTGCTATTATGTTTGAACAACTTAATAAAATAACTTTCCCTTTCAAACGTCTAAGTGTCAATGGACATTAAATTTTAAACTTAAATAGTTTAATTGATAGCTGTTATACTAGCGACTCACCCACGCTTCGCTCGGGTTCGTCCTTATTATACCTATATAGTTTTACAATAATGTATAGAAGTCTGCCCGATTTGTTGACATTTATGATTACTGCTTGGGTAGCATGATTATATATAGCCTATATAGCATTCCTCAATAAACGGGCTATCTGATGGAAAAATAATTTTCAAATTCAAATTAGGTTAGTAGTTCCCGAGATAAGCGCGTTCAAACAAACAAACTATAAATCTTTATAATATTACTAGCGACTCATACTTGCTTCGCTCAAGTTCGTCCCTAGGTTGATTCCCCATACAAACTTTCATCCCCATTTTCACCCTTTTAAGGGATGATTTCCGGGAAAAAAACGATTCCATATCATTTTCAGGGTCTCAAACTATCTTACCAAATTTCATCTAAATTGGTCCTCTAGTTTTTGAGTTTGTTCGTTACAAACATACAATAATACAAATCTTTCCTCTTTATAGTAGTAGTGTAGATAGTACCTATAGATAATCAGACTAATATTATAATTGTGAAAGTTTATGTCTGTATGTTTGTTACTCCTTCAAGTTCAGTCATGGGTGTTTATATTTATAACATGTATGTATTTAAAGTTATATTGTTATTTATATATGTGTAGTGTTTGACGTATCAACCATCTGGTGTCCATAACACAAGCTTCGTAGCTTACCATGGAATTAGTTACTATATGGTGCTACTGTGGTACTGTATGGTGTTAACGTCCCAACATATTAGATGGTACTCGTATATCGCTAGTATCGGATAAATAGTAATATTCTTTCTAGGTCAATATTAAGCTTGCATTAAGCTTTATGCAAATCAATAGGTTACACTTATGTTATATATTCAATGAAAGTAATGACGAGAGTTCAAGGTTTATTTGCTTGGTATTTAAGAAATTTAATTTTATTTACATAGTACTTAAGCTAAGCATTTGAAACTATAATATTTGATTGCGAAGTTAAGTAATTTTTAACCAAGTTAAAAAAGGAAGCGTTCAATTTGCGTGTCGTGTTTTTTTGTGTGTAAGTTACGTGTTATCTACGAAACGTGAAGACTGATATGTGTTTGCAATGGCTCCTACTACTTAATATTATAAATGCAAAAGTTTGTGAGGATATCTAGTTGTATGAATATATGGATGTTTGTTACTCTTTCGCGCAAAAACTAAGTACTGAGGTGAATGGATTTTAATGAAACTTTGCAATAATATAGCTTATACATCAGAATAGCACATAGGCTACTTTTTATCCCGGAAAAATGTACGGTTCCCGTGGGATAGATTTGTTTTTGTTTTGAGCCACTAGTAAGTTATAATACAAGGTAAATCACAATCTTGTTCTTTTGTAAAGTTAATAAAGATATCGGAATACCAACAAAAAAAGTTTAAAGGAAGATATATAAAAAAGGAAGATATATAAAAAAGTAATTTAAATCTTTTTTTTTCAGTATAAAACAATATCAATAACAGCAGTATTTTCGACTGAAAGAAACGCCACACGCAGAAATCGAACCTGTATGCTCGGGTTTAATTTAATAATTTTCCATATTTTGAGTAGTTTAACAGGAATATACATACATACGAATAAAATATTGATGCAATATGAAAGTGCGAAGGTTATGTTCGAAGGTTGACGAGAAGATTGTAGGGAGTCGATAGATGACGGATTGGTCACGCGTCTTGAGCAACCGCTACCGGACAGTATATAACTGGCATTTAACTATGCCCTGCCTTTAATTTTGCCTACATAGACTTGAATGCTAAGAACTTCACTGACTCACTGTGAATCTGACTGTAGTGAAAATTGTCTGGTTGCTCTTCATATGATATACAAAATAAGAGAAAGTTGCTCGCTCATATTTGAAACAATACTTTCTTAGGTTTACGCGAATATTTGATATCTATACATATAAATAAACTTGAAGTGTCCGTAATTTCAAATTAAAGTTTTTTACTAAATACATATTAAATTATATTCGAACACAATTTTTAAAAAATTCGTCTGTCTGTTCCGGCTAATCTCCGTAACGGTTGGACTTATTTTGACGAGACTTTTACTGGAAAATAGCTTATGTAAGAAGGAGTAACTTACTTACTTTTGTTAAAAAAAATAGGATTCCGCTCAAAAAATATTAAAACGTACCTAGGGACGAACCCCAGCGAAGCGAGGGTAAGTCGCTAGTTTTAAATATAACGGTTATGGTTATGGCCACGGGTTGATTGCTGTAATTTCGAAACGTCTCGAACCAAAAATCAAAATAAATCCGCGAAAAAATTCGAAAAAATTGTTTTATTTAAAATATTTAAAACAAGTTAAAAATAATGGCATAATTCAAACTAATAAGTAATAGGGATGTAAAGAGTATAAAATATGAATAGTAAATACATATACGTATATGTATGCTATATTTCTTCTATACATATAATAAAATTGTAACTAAAGCGAATCTGTACATTAAATATTTTTTGGAAAATCTTATTGAAATAAACATTAATATCGATACAGAGGCCGCATCACAGAAAAACCAATGGAGGACTTTTGATGAAATTCAGTATGGTGTTAGCTGGTTATCCCGGTTATCCGGGTCAACATAAAGGATACTTTTTATCGCAATAAAATATCTCAATTTTTTGCAAAAATACAAAAACTGCAACGTAAGAGTATACTAATATGTAAAACCTAAGAATTTGGTTTTTGGTTATCTGAACGCGGGCGGAGCCGCGGGCAATGCTAGTTCATCTATATTGTTTTACATTCCTCGTTGCGTAAGTAAAGAAGCTAATTTTTGCTGTTATAATTACAATTATTTCCCGACAGCAGTGAAGTGAAACAGCTGTTAGTTATCTAATGTCATTCTTGTTTACTTCCTAACTGCATCATTACCATAAAAACATACCGTAATGTACTGTCGTGACAAGCGTGTCAGTTTTGCTAAATTCCATGAAATCGTTTCTTGCATAAGATCATACAACCGATATCACTTGAGCTTTCATCTTCATACACATCTTTAATAGAAACAATCTCTGGGAAGTTCCTTATAAGTTGGCTGTGGACATCTGATGATGAAGACTATGTGTATAGCAAATATATGCTGATCCCTAACTGTTGAACAGTTTATTTAAGCACAAACGGTTTCGAAGGTTCAATTTAAATTTGCCAGTCACCAGTTTTAATAGATCTCCAGCACAGTATAAGTATGTTTGAGAGTCAATATTTTAGTGGTGCCAAGTTATTTTAGTTGGTGACGTTTTGCAAGACAACGTAAGGTATTTATCTTGATGAGAAGCGAGGTATGCGGAGATAGAATGCCTATTAGTAGAAATTACGCAGCATCCTCTTATTTTAATGTTAATTTATCTACCTATAAAAGTTATTTTGTATTAGAAAGTTTTAACAATGGCCCATAATTTTAAGTTTTCTTAACCCATATCTTTTAGTCTGTAAATATTTTTTTGTGTAAAATCACTGTGTTCAAGTATTCGTAATTTTTCTCCTAAACGGCTTAAGTGAGTTTGATTTTGTTTTGTATTTATAAGGTTGCTTGGATGGTTCTTAGCTATAGTTGGATCTTATATAGTTGTACAGTGGCGCTATTGACGCGATCCAAATATTTATGAATTTTGGGACCTTATTGTACTATATTTATTTGGATTTCTCAAGTAAGAAAAATATATAATCCCAAATTTTCAGTCCGTGCGTCAACAACGTCTGCCGCTTCTAGCCTAAATAATAAAAAAGGATTTCTATTTTAGTTAGTTAGTAAGGGCATCATTTGAGAACCGCTTGAATGATTTATGCTAAATTTTTATTATAAAATGTTCATAATAGAATCTGAAAAAGGTTTTACGGAAAAAACGGAAATCTTCTTCAGAAAAATAGGAAATTCGGGAAAAATGAAAGTGTTTTTTCTACACGACATACGCAATTAAGTACGGGTGTAGGAGTTGCTAGTAAAGACTAATATTACAATGGATCTTATAATATAAAACATTTATTTAAAACGTAAACAACAAAAATTAACAAAAGCATTTGACTCATTGTTCCATATTTACTTAGCGAAAGTAATCGATAAGATTTGATTCACATGTTATTGTTACTCATGAGCAGCTGCATAATCTTATTGTTCTAAATTACACACTGCCTGACATTGTATACATCAAGCGACGGGATCGGGACGTAGTATTTTATATTACACTATCATTGCCCGCGGCTCCACCCGCGTTCAGATGACCAACAACCAAATTCTTAGGTTTTACATATTAGTATACTCTTACATTGTAGTTTTTGTATTTTTTCTCAGAAATTAGATATTTTCTCACGGTAAAAAGTATCGTATATGTTGACCCGGATAACCAGCTATCACCATAATCCATTTCATCAAAATCCCTCCAGTGGTTTTTCTGTGATGCGGTAACAGACAGACAGACAAAAATTCTAAAAACTATAGATTCGGCCTCTGTATCGATAATAATGTTTATTTCAATAAGATTTTCCAAAAAATATTTAATGTACAGATTCGGCTTAGTTACAATTTTATTATATGTATGGACATATCATTTTTTTTGTAATGAGAAAAAAAAAATATCTTTATATAAATAGGCATAGACAAAACAAAGCAGTACCTTCTCTCCACTGTTTCTCAGCCGATTTTCTTTCCTTTTGTTTAGTGGCTATTGATGAGCTTTAGATCAATAAGAAATTTTAATAGCAGTTTTTTTTTCGATTGGTAAAAATAATACAATTAAGTATGATTTTCTCCTCCTGTCCTCGGATTTCTAAACAATCTTCTCTTTTTTTTTAGTAGTATTCAAGCGACCAATACTTGTTGTACTTTAAAGTAGAGAGATTTTTCCTCCAGAAGCTTTATTTCTAAAATTTATATAAAATATAAATATATTTATTTCATAATATTTATTTATTTTTGGCTTTATTAAACCAAATGCGTATTTAATACCAATAGAAATAACATTTAAAACTCAATAATTCAGTATTTAAAAACTGTTTCAGTAAATTTGTCGTTTGGACAAATAAGCACTGAGACGACAATTTACATATTATTAACTTTTTCTTAACTACTATCGATAAAAGATTTATTTATTTAATTATAAATGTTATTAATAGCTTTTAAAAACGATTGTGCGTACATAAAGCATGTCTATTTGATTTTATCTCGTCGGCCACCAATTATATTAATTAGTACGATAAAAAATCATGTATCCAATATAAAGATAATGTGTCTGTGTCATTTTGATTTTATATAAGTAAAACGATAACGTAGTGACTCAGGCCTATTTGTACTAGGACACTATACACTCACACTCAGTGTATACACTGAGTGTCTGTGTGAACGCGAGTGTCTCTAATTGTGAAATTTAACTGCCTCATTGGTGTAGTGGCTAGCATGTACGACTGCACACCCGGAGGTCCTGGGTTCGAGTCCCGGTTCGGGCCAAGTATAGTTATTGAGTCTTTCTGTATAGTAGGCCTCAGTAACAGCCCTGAGTTGGAAAGTTGGCAGTGTTTAACCATCGCGCCTCGGAGAGCACGTAAAGCTGTCGGTCCTGCGACTTAACTCTCACCGGTCATGTCGAGTAATCGTCCCACCAGAGAATGAGAGTGACAGGAATAGAGAGTGCACTTGTGTCTGCGCGTACACTTGAGCACTATAATATCTCCTGCGCAGTTGGCTAGTCTCAATGAAATTGGCCGCCGTGGCCGGAATCGGTCGGGAGGACATTATTATTATACACTGAGTGTAACGTGTATAGTTTCTTAGTCTAAACCGGCAATAGATCGGTTGGCCTATTCTGTATAAAGAAATCTCTTCGAGCAAATTTGTTAAAGATCAATTTTTGTCTTCTAGCCTGTTTTAGTGTAATAAATAATATATGTTTTAAAAAATATATATATTATAATATTTTATGATATATGTATGTTTATCATTTTATTTACAAGATAATTACAAGAACAGCTGCAAACTGCAATACAATAAATAATGTTAATCTTCGATTATAATGATATAATCAATTGACTCCTTGTGAAATGCACGTAACATGAAATAATCAGAATAAGTAGTAAGTATGTATAATATTTCTAAAGATTGTTTTTACATCGATGTATCCAATATTTTATAGTAATTAAAATAATATTTATAGCTCTTTAAATTATTTGTCAAGTTTTATTCCTTATTTAACTTCTTATCCTAACTTTTTTCCCGTACTTTATGAAAATTTAGGTAAAAATCTCGTGTTTTTTTTCACACAGATAACAAATATTATTATATATTTTATACTAAAACTTCAAATTATTTCTAAATTGGTTTTGCACATTTCTCCATCACTACTGGCTGATAGCTAGCCGTCAATGTCGAGTGATGTCATATTAAAAAAAATAATGTTCTTTTAATGATAATATATTAGCATCGGAACGTATAAAAGTATTATATTACATACTTTTTAAATTTCATCACTATCATAATATCACGAAAGAATTTGGGGAAGGTCGTCTGTTATCTTTATCTTTTTATTAATCACTAATGTTGTGATTAATGATTATTATTCATTAGTAGATTAGGTCACGTATTGATATACAAAAACTCAAGACACACACTCAGCGTCTCAAAAGTGACCTCAAAAAAGAGCGCACAATTTCGAATTGACTCTTTTAAAATAGTCCCGAATTGCGTAAGTTAGAGTCCCTTAAAATTTTTCGGAAGACAAAATTAAAAACATGGCAATAATGCACATTGTTTTCATAAGCGTAAGTTCGAAATTGTGTTGACGCAAAAAGAAAGAGAATTAAAATTTAAAACAAATTTAAAAGACATAACACCTCGTCTTATCACCTCTACAGGTGACAGGAGGGCTGGCGCATTTTTCGCCCAAAGAATCGGCATTGCCATTCAGCGGGGGAATGCGGCTAGCATTCTTGCCACTATTCCACGCGGACATGACTTGTACAGTAATAATTAAGTGTACATTTGTTTTGTATATATAATTAAGTATATTTGTAATTTTCTTTATTGTAAATAAAATTTTTGAATATACAAAAAAAACACAATCAGAACTTACGATTTTTTGGGTTTATTCTTTGGTTTGACTTAACGTCACTTACGATGCCACTTTTTGAAGTGATATTTGTTAGAAACTGTGCATCTATGGTTTTATATATGTATCAATGGCGTCACGAATTCTACTTTAGATGATACTTTCATATTGATGACTAAAACAAAAGTACTTGAAATTTTTTTAACGCTTCTTGTTAAATCAGTAGAGATAAAACCTCTTTATAAAAAGTATCCTTTTTGCAAATAGGACATTTGTTAGCCAAATTTCACCAAAACCATTTAACGGTTTTCACATGATTGTGTAACAAATATACGAACATTTTCACACTTAACTAACAATATCAGACGTTGACATTTTTAATAATAGCTTTAGCACACATATGTGACTGAATACAAAATATAATAAATTCTTTATCTTAATATTTACTCAATGGATTTTTATAGTTTGGATCTGCGTTTTATAGCAAAATTTTATGATTATCAAGATATGATTTATATTTTATAGTAAAAATGGTTTTTTATAAGCATTGGCAAGGCGAGTTATGGCAATAAATATAACATTGGACGTATTTAATTTAAAATAACTAAAGCATTACAAACCTTATTTACCCATAACTAGTGACACACCCTCGATTCGCTCCGGTTCGTCCTTAGATGGTTCTTTAAATTGGCGTAACTTTTTTATTTATGAACCAATTTCAACGATTATTTTTTAATGAAATAAGTTTTATGTTTTAATATGAAAGTAAATCTGTCTATTACCTTTTCATGCTTAAACCGCTGAACAGATTTCGATAAAATTTGGCGAGGACATACATTGCTTTCTGGGGACGGACATAGGCTACTAGTAGGAATTAGTAGTATTTAAAAAGTTCCACCTCTATGGGAACAGTAATTTTAAAATCGATGTACCTTTTAAGATGACAAGTAATTATTCATAATGCCATACTCCGTCCATATATGTATATATATAATATACATTATACATACATACATACATACAGTTTGTAAGACATCTGCATCGCTGCACTGCGTGAGTGCTCAAACATCTATTGGATTACCGGTTCCAACAATTCGTCATACTATTATGATCAGCATTACTCATAAGTATTAACTCGTCTAAATTTAGATATAGACTAACTATTGAATAGAAGTGTCCCAGAGCTTTTGGTTTTAATTACCAATTCGTTTATTTTACTCTTTTATAATGATAATTTTAATAATATATATATATATATATATATATATATATATATATATATATATATTATTATATTTAGCTTTTTGTTTTATTATTTACAAAGTTTTGTTTTGCTTTTAATTAATTCATATAAGTTTTTGATTTCATAATGTATTTAGACTATTTTATAGAAAAAAAAAAGAATATTTCTTTAGAAAATGAAACATAATTTTTAATTTGATTTATTATGTAAATTTGAACAATCTAAAACTTATTAATAAATTTACTTTTACTTTAAAAACTATTATAGTAATTATGAAAAAATTGTTATAGGAGTGTCAAACTATCTATGGTGATGTGGTCTATGGTATTCCTAATGGAGCTGTACATAAGTGTATTAAAAGTGGCGCAGGCGCATGTTTGGGTCGAATTGATTAAGGAAACCAAATTGACCTTAATTTCCTTCACACTTCAGCATAATTTAGCGTGTCTGTGATTTCACGCGAATACACATTTCCTTGTCATAAAAATATTGCGATAAATGCATTGAATTAATTTATTTTTATGTTCTTATGAATTGTAGGGTTATATATACATATGTGAGTATAGATGAGTCAATATAAGTTGACATTTTATATTTTACTAGCGACTCACACTCGCATCGTTCGGGTTCATCCCTAGGTATGTTTAAACGGTTAGTATGGAATAGAGAGACTATATATTATACATATATATGTACATAGGTACATAAACAGTTCTGAACTTTTCGATTTTCCAGCTGTGTTTTTTTTTGGAGTTTCCCTGTTTTTTTATACTTAAACCACCCCTGACACACCCCTAACAAAAAAAACAAGTTTTACTGAAATCGGTCCAGCCGTTTTTGAGTATTAGCGAGGCAAACGAACAGCAGTTGATTTAATAATATATAGATAGTATTATAGCTTACATGTATATTATGGGAATAAATAAACTCATAATATATGTACGTTATTAGTTAAATGAGATACAATTGAAAATAAGACACAATAAGTATTTGTATTAAACATAGGTTTTTTTATTTTTATTTAGCTAAGTTAGCCTTCCTTTTCTTGAGTGGATCTTTAGGTTTCTAAAGTAGCCTATGTGCTACTTCAGGTCATAGTTTATGTGTGTACTAAATTTCATCTAAATCCAAGTAATAAACACACAAACATTCAAATTTTTACATTAATAATCAAGTGTAACTATAAATTTTCAACAGATTTATTTATATCTGTACAGCATTTATATATGTAATGGCACGTGTAAATAATATTCTCTGTTAGCATAAGTGCACTAAATAATTTGTTTTTATGTCGTTATGAATCACAGAACATGATCTTAAACGATTCTGACTTTTAGTAATCTTAAAGTTGTCGTAATTAATTTATCGTGGTGAGTTCCTGCGCAGTTTCATTTAATATCATAATAAATAGGGTCGTTTTATTAAATAGAATCGTTCTGACGTGTTGCGATTTGTATGAATGCTATTGGTTTCTAATACATTAGAGAAATAGTGACCTAAAACATATTATATCGTAATAGTTAGGTTTCGAGGCTTCCCTAAAAAACTTCCAAATACTATTGTATATTTAAATAAACAATTAAAAAAAAACAATAAAAATACACAAAAATAAGACAAAAACAAACATTCACCCGAATATGTATCTTCTTTTTCAAGTCGGACAAAGGTAACAAACCACTATCACCATTATCAGACATGGCTAGTGAATGTACATACATATCTGTAAGGCTCTAAGCTACTCCCCCCCCCCCGCCCCCCCTCACCATTAAATTCTGATACAGGCTGTTTATATTGTACAGATAAATGATTTTTTATATAGATATTTTGTGACTTTTAGTAGCGCCGGCTGAGTTTTTATTTTACCAGCGGAGGCTGGCACCCTTTGATTTGGAATTCCAAAAAGGCATAATTCAAAGACTGAATATATTATATGAGTTACGATAAAATTTATTTATCCGTCAAAATAATTATTTACTAGCAACACATTCTCATACATGCCTTCGATAATAAAGCATTTAGCGTTACAATTCTAAGGAACAATTAATGCGCTTAAACAATTTAACTATTACAAATGATCGACCAAGTGTTTTCTATTGTACGTTAATTGTTATTGCGGAAGGCATCAATGAGTGTGGAGATGATGTGGATGTTATTTTTGATATAAACTTTATTTTAAAGTGGCTTAAACTACTTTAAACCATGCAGAAATGAAATTCGCCATAATTTTGTAGATACTTGTAATAAGTATTAATTAAAATTTTACACGCGATTGGTCTACGGATTTAAGTAAACTTTTGATTATTACAAAATTTTGGAAACAAAAATAAGAAAACCTCTATATTCATGATTAATTTTGATTTTTCAGCGGCTCTTCTCAAGAGAACTGTTTTTCGAGCCGGTGGTAGTTTCTCACGGAGTTACTAACATTTAATGTAAATTTAAAAATAACGATTCAAAAGTGCTTGTTAAAGTCTATTTGAATGGAGTATTTATTTTTATAATATTGTTTTTTTTTTAAATAAAGCAGTACCGCTCTACTCGTACAATATGACTAGATAATTATTTTTGACGACATGATTGGCTCAGTTTGTAGTGACCCTACTTGCTGTGCCAGCGGTCGCGGGTTCGAGTCCCGCTGGGGGGATTCATTAGTGTGATGAGCACGAATGTTTGTACTCCAGGCAGGGGTGTTTATATTTATAATATGTATGTATTTAAAGTTATATATGTGTAGTGTACCAACTATCTGGTATCCATAACACAGGCCTCGTAGCTTACCATGGAACTAGATGGCGCTGTGTGTTAATGTCCCAATATCTTAAAAAAAAAAATTCTTCTTTATTGTCGGTAAATATTACCTACTTGAAATAATTTTTTCAATATGATATATCGCTATTATATAAGTAAAATAAATTTTGAGCTTGAGTTTAGAAAAACTTCTAATGTTAGGTAAGAAAAATATGTGTAGTTATTGTATCTATGTATTTGTGTGTATATATGTATTTGCGGTTTCGTATGCGGGTGGGTCATTGCCATTGAAGTATATATTTTACACTAGGGTTTTTTCCAGCGGCTTCGCTTTGGGGGTTAAAGTTAACCTATATCCGGCCCCAGGGTGCAGCTTATGTCTTTGCCAAATTTTATCGAAATCTGTTCAGCAGTTTAAGCATGAACAGGCAGAGACAGCAGGCAGAGTAACTTTAACATTTATAATAATATTAAGTATGGATATGGATTTGCCCTCTTGTACACCTAAAAAAATATATTTATTTGCACGTACGGTGTAAATTCTAGAACTACTGAATTTTAAAAACCATACCTTGAAGTGGTTTTATGCATAGAAATAGGTAACAGTAGAGAGTTAGACCGAGGCAACTTAGAATAACAACAATTCAAACTAGTGATTTGTTTGATGAGTTTCATTTGCAAAGACTGCATGAAGTAAAGACGGGTCATTTATTATTACATATGTTACATACATCATTTGGAAAAAATCATCCAAGACTCTTCTAAATTATACTTATCTTTTGTTCCATAGTAATAACTAACCGTACAAAAATAAAGTCAGTAAAAGTGTTTTTTTATACTCTTTAGAGTTACGTATTTAAAAGAGAAACGAATTTTTATATACATATAATAAGTTATTCACAGTATTGAAAAATTCACTTTCCTAGCTCGGAGCACTATTATAGAAATTAAACAATTAACATCGATGATCGACTCCATAATACATTTAGTTAAATTAAACGTGATATACGGAAAGTTTTCGATATATTCATTATTGAATAGAAATTTTGAAGATGCTGTTAATATGTTTAGTTTATGAAGTACAATATTATATTGGCATATTGGCTAAGCTTTTACATTTTTGCTGTCTATTTCGTATTATTATGACCATTATATTATAGCTATCTAAATACACTTAGATTAAGAAAAAAATAATAATACAAATATTGCATATTACATGAAGTAGGCGGACTAATTCCTAAAAGAGATTTCTTCCAATCAACCCATGGACGTGAGAGATAGTGGAAAGTAGTTCATTAGAAAAAAATTCTTTTCAATACCCTAGGTCTAAAGGTCTACCCTACTGCCTAGGTATTAATCCAGGTCATAGACTTCTTGTAAAAACCTCAAAATTCGTCTAAGCGTGCAGTTCTATAGCTAATAAAAAAATAAAAACAATAATTAACCTCCAGTAAAACAAAACCAGCTTCCGTCAATAAAATGCAGAAGCAATCACGCCCACGTGCAACGGTACATTAACAATGTTAAAACGTTTTACAATTTTTAATGGAGTTATAATTTAGATTACTATTGACAGTAATAAGGCAAATCATGGGTTAATTAGATTTTTAATAGGCTATGATAATATTATCTATAGTCCAGCGGTTCCCAGGTGGTGTTCCGTGGAAGGGTCACAGGGGTTCCGAGTTCCGTCCGAGAGTTAAATAAAACGTTATCAAACATGAAGTCTAATTTTAGTGCTATTATAAATAATTATGTGAAAAAATTTCAATTATCACATTAAATAGGTTATGTTTTTGATACAATAAATATTATTATAAGTACTTATTAATATTTTTCATTTATGATTTGTTCTTTCAAGTCAAACAAGAAAGTATTCTCTACAACACAATCAGTTTATTTATTACCAAAATGGGGTTCCATTATGATCAATTAGGGTTCCGCGGCCAAAAACATTGGGAGCCGCTGATCTATATTATGATTGATTGATATCGTTGATAAATAATATATATGTTTCTTCTATATATAACCAAATATCACTAACAAACATACACACACAATAAAAAATATTTACATTTATAATATTAGTTTGAGAAAACGACTAGCTATTGTCTGCCTTACGGATTCGAATGCGATTTTATTTCTATTTACTGTACAGTGTACAACTATCTATAAATTTTTGCTAAGTACGTGCAGGCAAGGAAAGCTGTCTTTAAATATACTCAGCTTTTAATTAGAAGTGTTCCTTTTTACTTTTTACTTTTTTTAGATGACTTCTGTTTAAAGTAGACCGACAGAAAATTTCTGAAAATTGTGTACTTATATCATCTACATCCCAAATATTTCTTATTTACAAAAAAAGCATCGTCTAACTTTGAAACAATTTATACAGTAATATACAAAGATATCTATGCATATAATAAAATTGTAACTAAGCCGAATCTGTACAATAAATATTTGTTTTTAAAATTTTTGTCTATCTGTCTGTCTGTATGTTACCGCATCACGGAAAAACCACTGGAGGGATTTTGATGAAATTCGGTATGATGGTAACTGGTTATCCGAGTCAACATATGGGATACTTTTTACTGCGGGAAAATATCTCATCTCTGAGGAATCTATACTAAGCGTTTAATATTTTTGGTCAAACATTGAACAGAATGAATATGAATGTAAGTTAAATTTAAAATTATTGATTGAAAGTAAATGCTCCCATCATGTCGAACCGTTTGTTTCATTTACTAATAATAACATGTTATGATCTACTTACATATCACGACTTTTGAAATATAAAGCAGTGTATACATTATTTTATTGCTTTTAAATAAATTTTATTAATTTAATTAAAAAAATAAAAAACTTAACCGAATGAATTAACCTTTAATGTTAAAAAGTCACTATTTAATTATATTCTGGCATATTCATAGACTTATACGTTTGAAAAAATATTTTTTTTTTATTATTAAGTGGCAACATTTATAGTTAACTCTATTTCAATATTATGTGTTTGATATTCATTATCTATTACATTCTAGTATTAGTTTTTATTTAATCTTACCCACTTAAATTCTTTAAAGTTTAAACCTAACAGCTTGAAGAAGTCTTAAACATATTGTCTCACAAGCCTTTTTTAATATTATTTTGATTTAACAAGTGTGTACTAAACTTTATAAGCTCGTTAAGATCAACCCACTCAGCATGTATCCATATTCTAATGAATTTTGCAGTGAATTAGTATTGAGGTTAGTAATGTTTATACATATTTATGTTACTGTATTACTAGAACCTTAAAAGTGATTGATCTTATATTGGAATTGTTTTAGCCAACTTTAAAACAGAAGGTACTCAATTTTACTATATGTTTTATAACATAATACTTTCTTGAAACGCGCATATTTGATACTAGCGGCACACCCTCGCTTCGCGTCGGGTTCGTCTTTAGACAAAAACAAATCTATCCCACGGAAACCGAACATTTTTCCGGGATAGAAAATGTTCTGTGCCAAATTTCAACCAGATCCGTTCAGTCGTTCTGGCGTAATAGAGTAACAAACATCTATCCATCGAAACATTTAGATTTCTAATATTTATGGGATGAGGTGACTAAGTTAATTTTTAAATTTTAAAAGGATCAACCATTAATTATATTTAAAATTTAAATATTCGCACATGTGTGCTAAACCTAACTATCTTTCGTGAAAACTGACCCACTTATAGCTCAGTTTGCTGCCAGTAAGTACTCACATCCTGATTAATTTTACAGCATATTCGCAATGAGGTTAATGCCTTTTCTTTGTGAGGATAGTTTTTTATCAATAATTGTGTTACATGTAAATTTTATTTATAAAATATATAAATTTCATAATAAAAGATTTCCTAGCGATACAAAAAGCTGATATAGGTAGGTAGAAATAGATTATATTATTGTATATTGTTATATTATATTATAATATTGTGGAAAGGTACTCTTTTAAATTATAATAATAAATCAAATGTTACTACTATAAATATTTTTATTATATTTCATTATAACTTATCAATATTTCTCAACGGGCAAAAAGACTGGAATGTAAGCATCAATATACCATGTAAATTAAAGAAGCCAGTTAAGAGTTAATATTATGGACTTCAAAAATATACAAAAACAAATCACTAGACATTGTTCAATAAGTAGATAGAATTTGATTGCAAAACAGTTAATGTGTGCATTGACCAGCATTATCCAATTGAGAATACAGCCTGTCATATAAATCTTAATGTACTCTTTAATCTATGGGACCCTTCCTGTTATAATCTGTGTAATATTGCTAGGAACTCTTATTATTATTCTCAGTTAAAAGAAATTCAAACGTGTTCATACAGGAAAAATAATAAATATTTTTTGTTATTTAAAAATTTGTTTTTATGGGATATTTGAAGTGCTTTCGGTTTAATTTCAATCAATCACTAAGTGTAATGTCAAACATAGCAAAAATCAGGTAAAGCCTCCGCCTGTAAATAGTATCTGCTTATTCTGAAAATATCGTGTAATTCTTAGATAATTAGAGTTAGTACTAGATTCTCTATCAACAGTCACTTTTATCGAAATGAATTCGCATTTTTTGCACGTCGCGTCGTGAATTATAATTTGATTTATATTGGTGGTTCACAATATGAATTTAAAGTAGGCGGGTTTTTACAATTGATACTAATTATAATGCCCCATATTCAAATATTTCAATTATGTCCCAGACTAAAATTAATCACTGAGGAGCCATTGTTGTTTATACTTTATATTCATTTACATTTTGTCTCTTTATATTATAACGTACACTTATTAGCAATCATTTAATTTAGTAAAACGAAAATTCGTATACGAATTATTTCGAAACATATTGCCATAATGGAATCCTAAATCAGATTGTCACATTTCCCGCCAAATCACCAACATTTTTTTTCCAAAATGGCGCTCTTGACAGGTGCGCGACGCGGCATGCGGCGCCGACTATTTCGATCTTCCTTTTTTATACGAATATAACGCCGCCACCCATTCAGACTGAGTTGCTCCCAATCAACTATTTTGTCTGTGGTATGTATGGTCAAACATTTATACTAATTATTTAATCAGCAAGAGCATTGTTTTTTTTAATACGCCTAAAGAATCACTGAAAAAGATGTAAGTAGTATTCAGCCTAATCATTTTATTTTTATGAATGCATAGGTCGGTCAATTAATACTTAAGTAATAAATGTCTATTATGTAGCGAAAATTTTAAATTATAGTATATAAAATATCTGTGGTTTTACCAAGCACAGATATTTTATTCAAATGTCTGAACTACTTATACATTCAGTCACTTATTTGAACAAATGGTTTCTTCCGTCAAAATATTGACAAAATAAGTAATACTCTATAACAAATATGTATACCTAACTAGCAGCTCACACTCGCTTCGCTCGGATTCTTCTAATTAGATTTTTTTAGAATAAAAAGTAGCCTATGTGCTATTCCAAACTATCCATCTATCTCTGTGCCAAATTTCATCCAGATCGGTTAAGCTATTCTTGCGTGATTGAACAACAAACATCCATACATCCAAACTTTCGTGTTTATATATGTAGTGGTAAGATGAACCGTAATTCCAATACGAGAAAATTACATTTCAGGAGGTTAGCAGTATTGTAAAATGCCTATTTTTATTTTTTTACTTGCAACCCTTTTTTAACGTCTAGCTTTTATCTATACTATATTATTTACTCTATATCAGGTGTTGAACATTTTACTTAATATACAAAATATTACCATTTATTGAACATTAACTTTATTAATATAAAACTTAATGAGTCATTAAAACCGAACAGCAAATGTTAATGCGTATTTTCTACATAATATTTTATAGCTAGAATAAAATTATCTTAGTTTTCAAAATATTTTGTTTTTTTATTTTATTACATCATATGTAACATAATGGTGCTAATATTTACTCTGCCATAACTATGGTCACCGTTAGGGTCAACGAACTGCAATAAACTTCCTAAAAATCAACGATTAAGTGGAACCAGCGGACTTTATATCTTAATTTTGTATCTATAAATTCTGTTGAGAGCGCGAAAAATACGAAATGAGTGACTCATAGCTCAATAAATACATATAATAAAATTCTGAGTCGGATATGTAGATTAAATATTTTTCGGAAAATCTTATTAAAATAGTCATTCATTATTATCGATACAAATTCCGAATGTATAGTTTTTAGAATTTTTGTCTGTCTGTCTATGAAAGCATCACGAGAAATCCACTGGACAGATTTTGATGAAATTTGATATAATGATAGTTCGTTATCCGGGTCAACATATAGGATACTTTTTACTGCGGGAAAGTATCTCATCTCCGAGAAATACTAAATGTTAACACGTAACTAGGAACGAACCCCAGAAAAGCAAGGGTGAGTCGCTAGTATTATATAATCGTATATCGAAGACTATCTATGTGTAATTTTGACAAAATATGTAACGTTACGCGAAATAAAGCCGTTAGATACTTGCAATTTATTAATTGATATAGACTATATCATATAGAGGAAATGGATAATCATACTTTTTCTACTCTATTACTCAATTATGATAGACTAGCAGTAACCGCGGCTTCGCCCGCATTCAATCTTCCGATCACTACAAAACTTCACAGGATCTCCTAGCTGGCCTAATCTGAAGATTGCTTAAACATTTCATCAAAATCGCTCCAAAGGTTTTGGAGTCCATATGGAACATGCATACGCACATCGACTTAATTTTATATATACATATACTTATTACTCGTACCTACAGTTTAATTCTAATTTTGTGTATGGTAACTAGAGTCATGGCAACGCGGCTGGCACTACTAACGATACCCGCATGATATGATTTTTTTATATATCTTCTGTACACTAAATGCTACGTTAAAACTACTCTTTCATCAATAAACTCTAAACCAACAAACTTTATGTAGTCAGTGTGTAACACAAATCTATAACTAGTGTCGATTTCAATAAATTACCTGTTTCTAATTCAGCCTATTATATTTAAAAAAAAGCTGTCAAATCAAAATCTGTTTACTTGTTCTGGAGTTATGTACGCTTAAGTAAACACGCAAATTGTTAAAAAGTTTTGATATGAAATATACTACAACCCAAAAAGAAATATCTATAACTTGAACCCGTGGCAACTTTGTGTCTCTCTCTTAACTTTATGTAATATTATCTGTATCTTCTAACTTTTTTACCACGTCTAAATATAGCTTTATTCTTAAAGCGATGATATCATATTTAACAGCCAAAAGTTTTAAGTTAGGTACTACAGGAGCATATAATATACAAGATGTCAGCAGTGTTATTAATCTATTGTCCGTACTAGGAATCGAACGAAGGACGCCCGCCTCAACGACACATTGACACAACTGACATTACTAACACAGGGTTACCAAATGTTGTCTTCAAAATTGAAGAATTAAAAAAAAGTATAAAAAGTATCTTATTCAAAAAAGGTTTTATTTTGAAAGTATTGTTTTTCTATGTTTTATGTATATCTATATATTGTACATTATTTTTTTTTATATCAGCTCTGGTCCTATATACAGGTTTTTTTAATCACAAACTAGCGATTCACCCTCCCTTCGCTAAGATTTTTTTATTCAATTTTTTTGCCGTGAACTTTTCCGTTGTTTTTATAGTTCTCCGCAACAAAACAAAGATCATAAAAATTGGTCCAGTAGTTCTAGAGTTTTATGTGTTGTAACAAACCCGACTTTGTTTTTTATATATATATATATATATATATATATATATATATATATATATATATATATAATACAAAAAATTATGAATTTATAATAATTATAATTACAGTATCCCCGAAAGCACTGACAAATAAATTATAATATATCATAAATACTCCTAGAGTGCAGCTGTAGACATAAGTTCGATAACCGGTCTAAATGTACACGTATTATAATTTATCTATAACTTTTGCGGCAATAAAAATAATATTTCCAGTTTGACTATAAATATGAAACAATTAGAGCCGCAATGATACATATAAATCATAGTAAATTAAATAAATTGCTAATTGATACTATCTACAGATTACTCTTCTTCTTCTCCCTGCCTATTTCCCAATCACTTGGTGTCGGCAGTACATCTTCTGTACTGTTGATAGAATTTGGCAAAAGTTTTTAATTATAGATTACTAAGGCGATGTTTTTGGGGAAAATATACTATATAGGCCTCTTACTAACCAATAAACCCATGAAGAGGGTAAATAGAACAAAAAAAAATTGTATGGAAATGTCACATAATATGTATATACATACGTACATATACATACAATAGAAAGTGACACATTTGTCATTCCTATATAAATTAAGAAAAAAAAACAGACAAATGAATCCGAGGCGAGTCACTTTTACAGTTCATTGCAAGTCTTATAATTAATAAAATTAATTAAAAAAAATACACATTATAATTTACGAAAAGGCAGCCCTAGTTAACGAATCGCGCGCCATTGTTTTGCCAGGCTATATCAGAGGCCATGCATTGCAGACATACATACATACACTTGTCGCAGTTCATTTAGCTATACGTATAACATATCTAATATGACCGTAGACATTGTCTGAGATAAATTGATGACATTATTTAATGAAACAAGATATACAATTATTATTGACATATAACAAAAATACTATTGTGGTACAGTGGCCGCGTGTGGAGATCATGGGTTCGATTCCATACATAGTATAATGGTAATTTTCGTTTTTTTTTCATCTTGCAAATCCACCACAGTTTAAATTATAATATCTATATTATAATTTAAACTTATCAGGCTGAACAGAAGCTAATATAACAAATCTAAAGAAATAATTATGGTTTATGCTTTTTTTGAATGAGGTAATTTCATTAACTAAGTACTTATCAAGTAGATTAGAAAATTAAATGCATTTTATAGCCTACTTATTGAGGAAAGTTATATTTATTATTTAACTGCCTCGGTGGTGTAGTAGCTAGCATGTACGCCTACACACTCGGAGGTCCTGGGTTCGAGTCCCGCGTCGGGCCAAGTTTAGTTATTGAGTCTTTCTGTATAGTAAATCTCAGTAACAGCCCGGAGTTGGAAGAACATCATCATCATCATCATCATCATTTATTATTTATACTAAACTTGCAACTTGCCCTTGTTTCACTACCGCGTGCGTACCTAAGCATAAATTCGACATAAATAACTTTTTTTTGCGCTAGGAATCTTCGCAGGCGTATTCATCTAATATATAACAAAGAAAACAAAAAAAAACTTAACACTTCTAATCTATATAATATGATGAAATTTTTGATTAAATTCACAATTTGCAAAATATTACCTCATAAGATAAATTACTCTCAACATGCATTTATGATCCACCAGATAACTAACCACTGTTTCGTATGGATATTACAGCTATTATATATTTTATAACATGTTGAATGATTCTAATTACCTATTACGTAACGACCGACGGATAGTTTTTCGTAATTTAAAACATGAAACGGTAGTTTATATATAGTGAGAAACAACATGATTAAATCTTGACTACACAGTCTCGAATGTAACTAAACCGATTTTGATATAGCTTTCATTATTATCATTAATGAATAAGACAATTGTTTTATTTAGTACGATATTTGGAGGAACTCGCCTCACTTTGTTGCGAGTAAACAAACAAACATGCAAAAAAATTGATAAGCTTTAGACATAAATTCTATTACATGCTCAAACAATGCCTAAAAATAGTTTTTTCTCATAACTGTTTTATTTCAAGACCGATATTATCTACATCACTACATATTATTAAATAAAGTCCCCCGCCGCGTCTGTCTGAACGCGATAAACTCAAAAATTACCGAACGAATTTTCATACAGTTTTTACCAATAGATTAAGTGATTTACGAGGAAAATTTAGGTGTATAATTCATTAAGGTTTTGTATAAATTGGTTGAAATATGACGATGATTGTTGAAGATGTCAGAAAAAATCATGCCGACTGGGAGCTTTATTGGCGTGCGCCGCGTGAACTAATAAAGTTATATGAAAACAATGTATTACAGAATTATTCCTCTTAAAAAGATCTTTCTATTAAACTGTAGCAAGGCTATGTCCACATACCTAGGGACGCTCCCGAGCGAAGCGAGAGCAAATTACTAGTATTATATTACGCTTGAGGACTATCTCATTGAACTAATTTATTTGGTACTTTAGTGTTTTGTATTGTCATGAACAATAATTTTCCTTATAGCATTTATTTTTACTATTAAACGTGAAGTGAATTTTAAATGTTACGCTAAGCTTAAATTTCTTAGAATCACTGTAGTTACAACACTAAAATTATCCTTCATGAAGACAAGTAGTTCCCTTATATAAAAAAAATACATTCAAGCTTGTCAGGTTTTCTTCTCATTTTTGACTTCTTGATAATAATAAATTAGAAATAAAAATATTACCTATAGGTATACTTTCCCATCCAAAGAACCAACAACTTTCTGTATCTAAAATAACTTTAATAGCAAGAGTTTACGAATGGTATATTTTGAGTTCAAATTGAAATCGAAACTACAGTCACCATCGCAGTATTACCCGCGATTATCGAAATCCATACTACATTATAAATGTGAAAGTGTGTTTGTTTGTTTGTTTGTTTATTTGTTTGTTTGTTTGTTTGTTTGTTTGTTTGTCCTTCTTTCACATCGAAACGGAGTGACGGATTGGTGTGATTTTTTGTGTGAAGATAGTTGGAGGGCTGGAGAGTAACGTAGGAGAATAGCATACTTTTTACCGCGCGGGAGATTATCTAATTCCAGCGGGAAAACACGTTATAATACAATTCAAAAAAATATTCATGATCAGAATTACTTGAAACTTGGTATTGATGCTCTTTAATAAAATTAAATACCTGTTTTAGCATTATTCGAAATTCATCCCATAAGGGGGTGAAATAAGGTTGAAATTTGTATGAAACTACCTTTTTAGAGATATTTTTGTAGTTTTAGCGCGAGCGAATAAGATCACAAAGTAAAACAAGTCGGTCAACGAGGTGCGCGTGCGCATGTCAATTGTCAAGTATGCCGAAATAATTAGCTTAAAATAAACTACAAAATGTCTTAATTAAAATTATCCTTTTATAAATTACTAGTGGCTCATTCGCCTCTAGCAAAACAAAAACAAACCTATCCCACGAGAACTGTGCATTTTTCCAGGATAAAAAATAGCCTGTGTGTTATTCCAAACTATTATATGATATTGCCAAATTTCACCCAGGTCCGTTCAGCCGTTCTGGCGTGAAAGAGTAACAAACATCCATACATACAAACTTTCACATTTATAATATTAAAAAAAATATGGATTATCCATACAAATAAATAAAATTAAAGTGTTTGTTTGTAATGTCAAAATAACAGCTTTTTACTAAATACTCATGAAAATTTAAACGGCAGTTTAAGAAAAAAACATTTTTTCAAATTTCTGTTTGTCTGTTTGTTCCGGTTAATTTCCGAAAAGGCTGGACCAATTTTGACGAATCTTTCACTGGAAGATAGCTGAATTATAACGAGTAACTTAAGTAATTTTATTTTAGAAAAAAAATTAAGTTTCGGCCCGCAAAAAATAATGAAACCCATGAAATTTTGAACAAAATCCGCGTACCTAGAGACGCACCCGAGCGAAGCGAGACTAAGTTGCTAGTTATATAAATAAATATGTATTACTATAATTTTTATTCCTAAATTTTATAGTCGACTTAATTATAAACGGGGTCACATACAGAAGTAAGTAATCAAATAATACATAAGAACTACATATACTTTGTCTACAAGATCATCAGAACTATAAGCGACTAAGCACTTAAGGTATTTTAAATCAAATCATATCAAGTTCCAAGAGGAAAAAGCCATCTAAATCACGCCACAAATTCACCGAATTAACCTATGACCTGTAGACGCGAGACATTAACTGTCTAGTGCTCTTGCAGTTTGTTTTAAATAGGCTATCGTTTTAGTTTTGTTCAATTCTACTGGTTACCGAGTGTTAATTGCATTATAACATCACGCTTTAATTTCTTACGAGGTAGATGCGGGTTCAGTCCCGTAAGAGGTTATTTTGTAATAGTCTATAATTAATTTGTTTTTATTACATAATAAGAGGAAACAGATCTTCAAAACTGAATCAAAATTAACATACTTGTATATAACACTTACTCGATTGACGAATTTAATCAAATTAATTAATTTAATTATAATTTAATTTTTGAAATTTTATGTATACAATTTTAAAAAAGTACTTAATTATACCTACCATAAAGGAAGTCCCATATATCTTTTAAAGAGCTTCTGAGTGATTTAGAAGTCGGTGTAGTTTTCGCCAAAAAGTATTATAATCATTAAGCTCATATCTCGCAAATTTTGAAATACAGCCTGAGTTCATATTAGTAATTTCACTTGAAAAGGATATTATAGAAGCTAAATAATATTAATGCCTTATATATAAAAATATAACAAAAAAACTATCCCAGTGGAATGCAGTGATCAACAGCTATCATCGTACGGCTTCATTCCTCCATATTTCTCAGAAAAGGGCTACGATTTATTTTAGTAAGCGTTGATGTCACTGCTTTAGGCTCTTCGTCTGAAATGACGTAATTTTTTAACGTAGGTATATCAAACTAGCTTACAGTTCGCAAATTATCCCACTTGGCCCATAACTACTAAAATTGTGTCTAAAATTATAAAATAATACCCAATAAGTAGGCATTACTTTAACTATAATTACGAATGTTAATACTTAATACTTATGTAAGTTCTTGCTTGAGTGTGAGAGCGAAGGCCGGGAAGAGATAGGTAGAGGGAGAAAGAAAGAGAAAGAGAAGGGAGAGAGTATGTGTGTGACTACTTTTTGTCATTTCTTTAGAATCTTCGTCTACAATAACGTAATTTTTCAACATATCTTTTTAATTACCACACAATCCGCAAGTTAATCCATTTCGTTAATCAATTTGTGTGTTTCATGAATGCGATGACAACTGTTTATTGTGCTTTAAATGGTAAAATGGTAGTCTGTAGTCAATAGCTTTATAATGCCATATTAAACATATGTCACTAGTATAAATATTATATATGCGAAAGTCCTTCTGTGAGTGTATGATATACTGAGAGAGAGAGAAAGAAAGAGAGAAAGAGAGAGAGAGAGAGAGAGAGAGAGAGAGAGAAGGGGAAAGATGAAGAGATGGAAAAGAGAGAGAATGTGTGTAATATTTATGTCCGCATGATGCAAGCGTAGCTCTGGCCATACGTATTAAAGTATAAAATATTACTCCTATTCCGTGTCAGGCATCATCAGGCTTAACTTTTCCGAATTTTCTCGATTAAATTATTTTTCTCTGTATTTAAACCGAAATATTCGCAATTTTTGACAATTTTAACAAAGACCTTCATGTAATTTCTCCAAAGTCCAGATTTAATCCAAAGATTGCAAAGAAGAAGATGTACTCGTCAGACAGTTACGGAAATATTTTAATAGGTAAGAATAAAAATATGGCATACTTATATACCTGTCATTATAAGAATTATATACATATTTATTATTTAGTACTAGCAACTCATCCTCGCTCTGCTCGGATTCGCCCCTAGATACGTTTTAACGGTTAGTAAAGATTTTTCAGAAATGAGATATTTTCCCACAGCAAAAAGTATCCTATATGTTCATCCGGATAATCAGATAGATAGATAGATAATCAGATATCATCAGAGATGGATCCAGGCTCATGCGTTACATTAAAAAAAACTTGAAACACTTAAAGGACCTCTACGTGTTGGACCTGTGTCTCCACGCAAGCCTTTCAAAGGACCGGGCCCATTCAAGTTCGTGAAATGCAAATACAAAAAACACCAAATTAGAACTATTTTTTTTAATCTTAAGTAAATAAAACTATTCTTAAGTATGTAAAATATATTTTATTACAACAATTATTCTAAATAGGTAAAGTCAACGACCCACTAATGACATAAACATATAAACACGAAATAAATCGGCATAAAAGTATTAAAATCCGTCTCTTTTTCTCATATGCGGAATTGTATATGTATCTCTTTCTATCTTAATCTATTTTAGATAATTTATTGTAAATCCAGAATAATCCCATATTAGATGGACGTGAGGATAGGTCGGGGATTGCGACTAAATTTAGATGTCTTAAATAAATTTTGAACACAAGTGTCCAAAAATGTTTGAAAAACAATATGTGTTTGAAACAAAAACAGACATGTCACTTGTATTATTTTTCAGTAATTCGATATTCAGTAATGGTTTTTTCAATGGCTATATGAAGCATCTATTTTTATGTTGGTACGTGTAAATTTTAGGAGGTTTTTCAAAAGAACTGACATGCGTATAATTTAAAATTAACTCATACATACATATGTACGTATATAGCATAATGTTTACAAACTAATATTTAAAATACACAAGTTTGTGTGTGTATGTTTTTTTTCCTCTGCAGACAAAAAAGCTGGACTGATTAGGATGAAATTTTGTTCATAGATAGGCTATAAGCTGGTAGTAACACTGAGGATACTATTAGCAATAAAATGTACATCTAGGCACGCTTGTCGCTAATAAATATTTTTTTCAAAATAGCACAAATCTTTACATCGTTTGAAACTAAAATCATGACAATTTTTTAACTGTGCTGGAATCAAATACTTTTTATTAGAACCACTAACTTATATACCTATTAAGCTATCAAATACTTTAATATATATAAAAAAGTGTGTGTGTGTGCAATTCGCACATGGTAGAAGTGAAACTTAATCTAGGTATACTAATATGATAAAGAGGTAAAGTTTGTGAGTTTGTGACGTTCTAGGGGGTAATCTCTGGATCTACTGAACCGATTTAGATGAAATCTGGTAAGAAGATAATTTGAGACCCTGGGAAGGACATAGGATATTTTTTATACCGGAAACGATCCCTTAAGTGGTGAAAATGGGGATAAGAGTTTGTATTGGTAATCAAGCTAGGGACGAACCCGAGCTTGATTACCAACACAACATTTGTCAGACAATAACAATGGTTACCATGGCGTGGCAATGTATTCTATCTCATTCTGTCGCCGGCTTAATCCTATATATTTATGTGTTTGTCTCTTTTTAGTGTCGCAGTTTCGTTTCTTCGAGTTTCAAATCACAACGATTCTAAAGAAGTTTCATTTCAAAAAATCAAAAACTATGTGTACACAATAAGTATTTCCTAAAAACACATTTTAGTAACAATAACAGAACCAAAAAGTAAACAACTATCAAAAAAAGTAAATAACTAAAATCTACATAATAACACATTAACAGAATAAATTGGAATTCATCAAAAACATCTGTAGCGTTGGTGTTACACCAAATATGGTTAAATAAAAAGCCGTGAAACGGCAAAACGGCGTTATAAATTTCTATATTCTGGTTTCGCAGAGAAACTTGTAATGATTTATTTTCAACAAGCATGTTACATATGTTCAACATATTTTCTTTTGGTTTTGTAAAATTATGAATACATATATCAAAATATTAATGAGCAATTCTTGTATATATACGAGTATGTATAAATTGATTTAATTCAAACTAGCGATTTACCTTGCTTCGCTCGAGTGCATCCCTAGGTACTTTTAAATTTTTTATAGCAGAACCCTAATTCTTTTTCTAAAATAAAAGTAGTCTAAGTTACCCCAAAATCTGTCCAGCCGTTTCGGAGATTGGCCGGAACAAACAGGCAGTCAGACAGACACACAGATAGACAAAAATGTTAATAATTGTGTTTTTCTTATTACTACCGTACCTATAAAATTTCATACGCATTTAGTTATAAGTTGTTATTTGGTGATTACAAACAGATACTTTAAATTTATTTATCTGTATAGATTTTGTATTTATGTATATACGATTTTGCTTTTAACGTTTGCCTATCTATATAGGTGTTTTTTCCTGAAAAAAAAACCGCAATTTTTATATCTTCTTCGAAAAACGCTGAACGAAGTTTGGTGGCCCAGGTAGTAACTAATTTTTTTATATGTAAAAGTTTAGCAAGTGTGTTTTTTTTCACTTCTTTAACTACTAAAGAGATTTCAGTAGAATTTAGTATAGAGATACTGTTTACATATCATAGTTTCAGTAGAACACTTGTTACGCAAGCACTTCAAATACGTCTAGCCATTTCAGTGTGACGGAGTAACAAACATACATACATACAAACTTTCGCATTTATTAAGAAGTCCGATTACTGGCAAATATTCCCTTATAAAATACTACTAATATGACAAATATTCGAGAAGCTTGGTTATTATTAGTCACAATGCGCTGCAGCTCGGTGATTCACTTAACATTCTCAAGCCACACATTTCGATACAATTTGTCGATGTCCAATGTCAGTGTCAAGATTAAGTTTTAGATATATATTTTGCTTAGAAATTAAATATACTTAGATACCTACTATATATAAATAAAAATAAAGGACTGTTTGTTGGTAAGCATATGACTTGAGAACGGCTGGACCGATTTAGATAATTTGGTTTTAGGCGTAGGTTTGTAGGAAAAAATATGGAAAAGTTATCCGGATAATTGGGAAAACACTGAGAGTGCTATTTCTTTGGGGTTTTTGTATGAACTCAAGATTACAAAAAATATATTAATGTACATTTGGCACAGAGATAGATTATAGGCTGGAATAGCATATAGGTCACATTTTATCCCGAAAAGAATTACGATTCCCGTGGGATATGCATACTAACCGTTAAAACGTATCTAGGACGGATATATATAGATAGGATATCCAAGGACGAACCCAAGCGAAGCAAGGGTGAGTCACTAGTAATATTATAAATCAAAAAGTTTTGTTGGTTTGGACAATGAGAAGTTGCAAAATTTAAAGATCTCACAAGGCATATCCGAAGTAACTGTTATCTAAAGAAGAAGAAGAAAGAGCTATTTCAAATTTTAATTATTTGTGTGCATGATATCATACACATATGTACATACAATATATACGTTAAACATACAAATCTTGCTGTAATCGAAGATAACCTCCAGCCACACTCACACAATCGCTGACGGTCAACCGGTGACTTAATAATAAAAAAAACTCAAAACTTCATTTCTTTAAAAATATTAAATATGAACATAACATATTAATTTCATATAATTATATAAAGATTTAATACAAAAATATCATTACATATTATGTTTTCCTCAACCTAAGGCCATGCGTATTTGGTTCACTTTCGGGTCATGGGCGCGTTCTTCAAAAATGTTCTTACTTAACCATATGGCGCTACTTTTATCAGAATGACACAGGCCTATTATTACTTGGTCCTTGACTTAATTAAAATCATAAAATTGAGTAGAATGATTCAATAATGATTGGAAACTAATGTCATACTAGTAATAACTTTTTTTTGAGGACAAATATCTGAAATCTATCATCATAAGAACTACTCTTATGTCCGATTTCACCAACGTCAACGTTCAAAATCATACGCCAAAATGCTTTACATCATTTTGGAAAAGAGCATCAGCTCTTACACTGCTGGACCGATATAAACCAAATATAGCTAAGAACCACCGCAAAGAAACTGGCTTTCAAATGAAAAAAACCGCATCGAAATCGGTCCATTCGTTTGAGAGCTACGATGCCACAGACAGACACACACACAGACAGACAGACAGACAGACATGGACGTCACAACTTATAACCCTCCTATTTTTGCGTCGTGGGTTAAAAAGAATGACATTACAACAGTCTCTTTAGTGTCTTCTCCATTCTACGTGACATTAGCGAAATAATCTGTGCTCAACTGGCACGCTTTGAAGCAAATAACAAGAAAATTGAATTGAATTGAATATAGCAATGACATTTCGAATTTTTAATAATATTAAGATATACTATATCTACATACTTATATTCGTATAGCTATAGCACTTTTTCCTTTGCGATGTAGATGATTAAACGTAGTGATGATTCAATCCCTTCTCCGATTTCAGTTCATTTTAAAACAATACGTAATTGGGGAAAACACCTTACTTATCACAATCACTACTTATCAGTAATTAGGTATATACGTAGATATCCTACAGTTCTAATATTTATTATCTTCTATATGAATAAAAATAAATGTTCGTATATTTGTCCACGATGCGTTCCTAAACCATTGATCCCATTGGGATGAAACTCACCAGAGTTTCATCACAATCGGATCAGTAATCTACCATGTATACACTTGCGAAGGTTCTTGGCGCAATAAAAATATTTTTTTTTGGATGTTTGTCTTCTATGCGTTCGTACACCATTCAAACCTAGAAACGGGGCTGATCAAAGCGAGTGTAAGTCGCTAGTATTATTAAAATAAAAAATGAGAGTACACATACATACATATTATGTACACCATTAGAAAATTTACTGCGCTACAAGTATGTAGAAAAAAAACACGTGTAGCTATATGTCGCCGTTAAAGAAGGTAAGACAATGTCAGCACATATTTTTCCCATAAAAAAAGTTTAGACCACCTAACTATAAGCTTTTTGATCACGTTTCTGGCTTACAGATTGCTGTAAATTTAACCACATATGATACTATACTACTCTTAAATAAATAAATATGTTAAGATATTAACACACAGCACCATCCAGTTCCATGGTAAGCTACAAGACTTGAGTTATGGATACCAGATAGTTGATACACTACACATATATAACTTTAAATACATACATTTTATAAATACAAACACCCATGACTGGAGTACAAACATTCGTGTTCATCACACAAATGAATGCCCCCAGCGGGATTCGAATACGCGACCGCTGGCATGGCAAGTAGGGTCACTACAAACTGAGCCAAACGTGTCGTCTTATAATACTTATATCAATAATTTGTCCATTAAAACAGATATTGGCCTTCCGCTAGTATCGAACCCAATACATCCGACCTAGTAGACAATGCAAGTCACTGGACCACACACATTATTTTTTAATGATATAATATTATGAGTGTATAGAATAGCGCGTGCGTTGACATTAAGCTCTACATCCTTTCAATTAAGAATGACTCGGGACATTAATAATTTACTAGACTAGGATGTAATTAATTTTATTTAAGCGATTTTTAAAATACCATAGCTAAATTGCATTGCAAGGTAGTGGTAGCCCAGTGGTAACGTGATCGCTTGGGAAACTGAAGCGGGTTCAAATCCCAGATATTTTCATTTTTTATCTTTCGATATTACTTATCATATCTGAATCATTTCCAACATAATTACCACGTGTCTTAACGATGAAGGAAAACATCGTAAAGAAACCTGCATGTCTGAGAGAACCTAACAATTTTTCAAAATGTGAAGTCCGCCAACCCAGACTTAGTCAGCGTGGTGGACTATGACCTCCTCTCGTATTGAAGGGAGGCCCGTGCCCAGCAGTGGGACGATAAAAGAGCTGAATACATAGCTAAATTGAGTACTAATTTTAATTCTTAAGAAGAATGCAAGAGAATATTACAAAAGAGGTAGTAGAAGAAGGAACAGGAAGGATTGTGAGGAGTTTGTCATTGTCACGTTTTTCTTTTCTACAAAAAAATATTAAATTGTTAGTTTATTCTTTTTATGCAGTAATTCCGTAAAGGATCGAAGTGATTTTTTTATAGAGTTTATGGGTCAAAGTGCGACAGTTATATTCTAATACACGTTTTTTCAACAAATTAAAAAAAACGCCAAGTAATCCACATCTGTGGTAACATTTTATAATCACAGATAGTTAAAGGGCCAGAGAGCGATAGACTTTTATTCTATGCCGTGACTCCGTAATATTAATCTGTGCCAAAAACTTGATACTCTGCTCACTAATTAATTATGAACTGTCACTAGTCTATATATATCAAGGCAGTGGTAGCCCAGTGGTGACTCGCTCGCTTGGGTAACCGAGTGAAGCGGGTTCAAATCCCGGGTCTCGCACCTCTGATATTTTCATGTGCGAATCATTTTCAACATGATTACCACTTGCCTTACGGTGAAGGAAAAACATCGTGAGGAAACCGGCATGTCTGAGAGAACCTAGCAAGTTTTCGAAAGACATGTGAAGTCTGCCAACCCGCACTTGGCCAGCGTGGTGGACTATGGCCTGATCCCCCTCATATTGAATGGAGGCCGGTGCTCAGCAGTGGGACGTTAAGAAGGGCTGAATACATACTAGTCTATATATATAATAAAATTGTAACAAAGTCGAATCTGTACATTAAATATTTTTTGGAAAATCTTATTGAAATAGACATTATTATTGATACAGAGTCCGAATATATGGTTTTAAGAATTTTTGTCTGTCTGTCTGTCTGTTACCGCATCACGAGAAAATCACTGGACAGGTTTTGATGAAATTTGGTATGAAAATAGCTGGATATCCGGGTCAACATATAGGATACTTTTTACCGCGGGAAAATATCTCATTTTTGAGAAAAAATACAAAAACTGCATTGTGAGAGTATACTAATATGTAAAACCTAAGAATTTGGTTTTTAGTCATCTGAACGCGGGCGGAGCCGCGGGCAATGCTAGTTAATTATAAAGGGTTTTTTAATGAAATTAAAAAAAAAATAAAGCCTAATAACCGTCCAAGTAGGTAGTAACCTTCACGAGCATCTGTTCGCGGGTATGTTAAGGTAGGTTTTCGCAACCGCGTACGTATATGGCGAAAGGGGTCATTGCTAGCCAAACTCGACCTTAGTGATTCGCGATCCTGACAACATTGTACGATATGTACTTAAGATCACATGAACACTTAAACTAGAACTTGAAGTACATTCTATAGGTACTGTTTTTATTAAAATCGATTTTATTTTTTCGTCAAATCGATCATGTAAAGTAAGATGATATTAATCATTTAAGTCAGCTATGTAAGTTTTGGAATTTTGTTTATCTATGACAATCATTTGTTTAGGAGTGTGTAATTAAGCGTTGAAAATTTTTGTTTTTCTTGTTCATTGCCTTTCTGTTTTTGTTTTCTGCTTCTTATCTGTATTAGTTATTAGTGGAAACTATATTGTTTATCTATCGTCTTGCTCTTATTTATTACTAACAATTACCCCTCGCTTCACTCGTTCGTTCGTCCCTAGTGAAAAACAAAAAGAAGTCTATCCCACGATAACCGTACATTTTTCCGGGATAAAAAGTAGCCTATGTGCTATTCCAGACTATAATCTATCTCTGTGCCAAATTTCATCCAGATCCGTTCAGCTGTTCTGGTGTGATTGAATAACAAACATCCATTTATCTAAACTTTTGTATTTATAATATTAATGGGATTTATGTATATTTCACAGTTTGTTTCCCGAATAAAGAATAAAATAAAAATAGTACCTATTTATATAAAAATTAGTTCAAAATAATTACATTTATTATCTCATACAATTTTACCCCTTTAGGGGTTGAATTAAAAAAAAACTTAATTAAAACTAAATAAAAAAAATATTCTAACGTACAGAACTGTAACTCTACTTCCTACTAATATTATAAATGCGAAAGTTTGTGAGGATATATGGATGTCTGGATGTATAGTAATATGAATGTTTGCTACTCTTTCACGCAAAAACTACTGAATGCATTTTAATGAAACTTTACAAAAATATAGCTTATACATCAGAATAACACATAAGCTACTTTATATCCCGGAAAAATGTACGATTCCCGTGGGATAGATTTGTTTTTGTCTAGGGACGAATCCGAAGCGAAGCGAAGCCAGGGTGAGTCGCTAGTAAGTATAGATTATAGAAGATCAATACAAATAAAATATTAGTTACAATGTTCGTAGAATTCAATTTATAAATGTAATTGTATCGATATTTTTACTGGGAGGTATCGATACAATTACATTTACAAATTGAATTCTACGATTAGAATTCCTCCATTTAAGCTGAATTATCGAATAGGAAAAACCAAATCTAGTATTGATCTTTTAGTTCGCGTGTGTAGTGTAATAGCTTCTACCCCTAAACGTAGACTAAAATATTCAAGGTTTGGTCTCGATTTTTAGTCGAAAGTACTCATAATTGTTTACAAAATGCTAATTAAATCTATATAAATAAATAAAATTGAAATGTCTGTTTGTTAGTAATGTCAAAATAATAGCTTTTTGCTAAATGCATATGAAATTATATACGGTACTTATAAGAAAAACACAATTTCTAATCTCCGAAACGACTGGTCTGATTTTGACGGGACTTTCACTGGCAGATATTTGATGTTATAAAGAGTAACTTGGCTATTTTTATTTTAGAAAAAAAACCAGTTCCGCTCAAAAAAAATCAAACGTAATTAAAGAGTACAAGACCGAAGCAAGGGTATGTTGCTAGTATTTTATAACATGCTTATATAATGCACGCAAAGTTATAACTTTGAATAAAGTTTTTAGCTTTCCTTTAAATGAAGGGTTTATTATGGAGCTATTTATTAAAATTACTGTTTGAAAAAAAAACTTAAAGATGAAAAGAATACTACTAAAGATGAATAATAAATACTGACAAAGTCTGGTCGCAAAATAGTCAGAATATTATACAAGGACCTAATTATTATTTAATAATTTACATTCAAGGTTTGCTCCGTATTTATACATACGAGTATAATAGAGAGTTATGGCACTGCCTCAGACTAAGGAATAATATAGACAGTGCCATAAAACTAAACAGGAAGCCAAACAATAATGTTTAACATAATATGTAATGTTTTAAAATAGTATATTTGACGACACTTTTGGCTCAGTTTGTAGTAGTACTTGCTGTAACAGCGGTCGCGGGTTCGAGTCCCGCTGGGGGCATTCATTTGTGATTTGCATGATAAGCACGAATCTGTGTACTGCAGTCATGGGTGTTTATACTTATAATATGTATATATCTAAAAGTTATATTACGTGTGAGTGTATCAACTATCTGGTATCCTTAACACAAATCTCGTAGCTTACCATGGAACTATATTCTTATATATATATATATATATATATATATATATATATATATATATATAAGAATATAGTATTGTTTTTATTCTTTATATTTTATTTTGAATAATTGTATATTAACTTAACTAATACATATATAAAATTTCCCTTATTCTTTAAACAAGTAAACTATCTGTATGGCAGAATCGAGAATCCATACAAATCCCATTAATGCCTATTATAAATGCGAAAGTTAGGATGAATGTTTGTTACTCAATCACGCCATAACGACTGAACTTTAATCAAAACAGCCTTAATATAATTTTAAAACGGCTAGTTTTAATCCCGGAAAAATGTACGGTTCCCGTGGGATAGGTTAGTTTTTGTTTTTCGATCCGAAGCGACGCGAGGGTGAGCGCTAGTAGTAACATAAACTACAACTATTTTTAACTTGAATATTTTGGCGTAATATAATAAGTACATTTACAGAAAGAACATATATAAGAAGGCAAAGTCACAGGCTGTAGCTAGTACAATATATGACATGAAATATTACCGCTAATATGATATACATACTCGTATTTAAAATCAACTAAAACATCAGTACTAGCAATAACTCAATTTGTTAGTGACAGGTCTGTTTCTTCACCGATAAGTAAATTGTTTATTCTAGTTTGGACCAAGTTCTAAATGTAAGCGAATATTATGTTACAAAAGAAATGTTAGTTTATGGGATTACTTATTTTGTAATTTGTACGTATTATCCTCATTCCCAGCAGTAAATGATCAAAGAAACTAGAGATATTTGCCTATTTTTGTATTCGTTTTTGGTCAGCTTTTTTTTATGTAATCCGTGTTTTGTATCATATTAAGCTCCATTTTTACGTTAAAATAATATAATTAATTACATTCATTTATTATTTCTTGAATGCCTCTTGTACATAAAACAATTAAAATATTAAAAAACCAACAAAGCTGTTGAAAATTTGAGTAATATATATATTAATTGAAATCTGTATGGAGGTGAAAATAGGGATGAAAGTTTGTATGGGATAGCAACTTACGTTATTTTAAAATCGCTACCTCCTATGACTTGATCTTTAAGAAAATTGGTCAACCGAAGCTAAGTGAGCGCAATTGTGTAATTTCTATCAATCGACAGCCGATTCGCGTTGTCAAAGAGCGGTTACTATTCTGTGTTTATCACATCACTGGGTCAATGCCAATATTACAAGAAAATATTACGAATAATTTGTATCATATGCATTTACCTGTTAGAGTAATTAGAATTTTTGCTATGTGAAAGTTTATTCGAAATTAGTTTTTTTACACTATTTTTTAATTTTTTACCGATTTAAAAAAAAGATTTACTCAATTCAGGTACATTTTTGCAAGTAACGCGATATATTTGCCTACTGGATATTGATTTTGTTGGTTTTATTATTAACTATATAATGTTGTATACATTAGGTGGTGTAAGTCTGTTTGCGAAATAATTACTTCAATACAGAGTAAAACAACATTTGAGTCAACTTTTTTCTCCGTATATTTTTATTTATTCAGAAGATTCAATTATTATTAGCAGCTTATTTAAAAAAAAGCTAGCTTTATTAAAAAAAACTCCATTATAATTTAACAGCTGTTACATAGTAGTTCTATTTATAAAACTTTAACCGACAATCGCGTTGCAACTAACTGATTTAAATCGGGTTAACATTATACGTTAACTTGATTTACCCGGTAAATAAAAATAAACGATGTAATAATACTGTAAGAACATAATTACATTATATGATTCTAAACAAAGTTAGTTCTATTAATGAGTGGAAAAAAAATCAAGGAATCATATTAAAATGCTAAATTTTGTTATTTAAAATATATTATGTGAATATTTTCTAAGCATGTAATTTTAGTTTTAAAAAATTAACTTAACAGTAGTTTGTTTCATTGAATTTTTGTGGATAAAACTGGAAGCTTTTTGTATAAAGAAGGTGCAACATACGTAAACGTAATTAATAACTATTTTTGTACAAAATTCTATTTTACTTACAACTAGCATAGCCCGCGGCTTCGCCCGCGAATCGCGATCATTTGACCAAAAGCCAAATTCTTACGTTTTACGGATTAGTATACTCTTACATTGCAGTTTTTTCCCGCGGTAAAAAGTATCCTATATGTTGACCAGATATCTAGATAACCAGCTATTACCATACCAAATTTCATTACAATCCCTCCAGTGGTTTTCTGTGATTATATATGCGGTAACAGACAGACAAAAATTCTAAAAAGTATAGATTCGGCCTCTATATCGAAAATAAAGTCTATTTCAATAAGATTTTCCAAAAAATATTTAATGTACAGATTCGGTTTAGTTACAATTTTATTATACCTATGCATAGATTAAAAATGATTTTATAATTTGCCTTTACTCTAATATTACTAAAGATATTACAACAACTTACGTATCTCTAAAAATATAATATAAAAAACCTATATAATATATCCGCATCAATCTATTCGTACACTCAATTCTTCTAAACTACACAACGGAAATTGATATTGTTATCATTATCACCCAAAGAAAATGCGGGTTATATATATACTCGTACTTATCATTTTCCAAATTATATTCACAGAGAGTGAACACAAGTTTATTTTTAGTACTAAAGTCATCAAGCTTTTTAGACGACACGTTTGGCTTAGTCTGTAGTGACCCTACTTGCTGTGCTAGCGGTCGCGGGATCGAGTATGGCGGTATTTATTTGCGTAATGAGCACTAATGTTTGTACTCCCGTCATGGGTGTTTATGTTTATAATATGTATGTATATAAAGTTATATATATGTAGTGTATCAACTACCTGGTAACCATAACACAAGCCTCGTAGCTTACCATGGAACTAGATGGCGCCGTGCGTTTATGTACCAACTTATTTATTTTATTTATTTATTTATTCTTACGGAAATAAACACGATAACTGCAAGGGAGTCAATAATGCCATTAATTATCAGCTCTCTCCTTCACAGTTCTCTTTGTCTTCAAACTATTTAAAGATCTTTCAAGGCCCTACCTTTTTGTGTTAAAACATAATTTACAACAAATATAAAGAAAATACTTTCTTATATTTACGCGAATCTTTGTCATTTAAATTAAAATATCTTTTCGGAATTTTTTGCGGATTTATTAGGATTTTTGTTCCCGATGTTTCGAATGCAAATCTACCCGAAAAATCCAAAAAAAATATTTTATTTAAAAAAAACAATTTTAAAGAATGTGTTTATAATGAATCATTTTTTAAAATATCACTTACCTATAAAAATTTTGGCGTCTCACATAACTAAGCAAGTCACCATGGTCACAGATTAACACTCACAATTTTTTCAATTTCGATATAAAATCACATCGTTAAGAGTCGAAGTTAGCACTATCACTGTATTTAAGTTGATTTATCGACGAAACCTGAAACAAAGTGTAGTATTTAATTTTAACTATAAACCACCACAAAAACTTAACATGACCTCCGCTTTATATAGAAGTTCTTTAAAAACTAAGGTTCAAGTGTCATTGGATTCTTGACATGTTGAAATATATTTTATTTAATGAAACTTGCATTCCATCATTAAATAGGCAGATAGAAAAAAAAAAATAAAAAAAAAACGTGCTACTTCCGCCAAATTCATATAATTTTTGATTAAAACGTCGAATTGTACTGTGTAACATTTGCTTAATTTTTTCTATTCTCTTGTGGTTTGGCTTCAAAATGGCTTTAAAACGTGCCAACTGAGCACCAAGTTATTTAATAGATTTAAACATACTGGCGTAAGAATGTAATTGGCACAAAACAATGCATAAGCTAATATAAAGGTTCTATAGAAGATTCCCACTTCAAACTAAGTACTCGTAGTGTCACCCAAGTTACTGCGTTAAAATTGTAATAATAACGGTCTTTGCGAAAAATTTGGGGTAAGATTCCTACATAGGTACCTTTGTCACAGACCGAGAAGAAGAAAAAAAAAGAGAATAAAGAAAACTATGGAAATTGGTTTCCACTTGCGAAGATATAGCGCACTGTTGTGTACTTTTGATGTCGGTCAAAAAGTATAAGCCTTGTAGGTATATTTCTTTTGTTTTATAATACAAATTATATATTTATTTTAAGTATGTCATACAACAATATCTATACAGATAAATAAAATTGAAGTGTCTGTTTGTAATGTCAAAATAACAGCGTTTTACTAAATGCTTATGAAATTATATACGGTACTTGTAAGAAAAACTCATTTTTTTTATTTTTGTCTGTCTGTCTGTTTGTTCCGCATAATCTCTGTACCGGCTGGACTGATTTTGACGGGACATTCACTGGAAGATATCTGATGTTATGGGGAGTAACATAGGCTACTTTTATTTTAGAAAAAAAATTAGGGTTCCGCTAAAAAAACTAAAACGTACCTAGGGACGAACCCGAGCGAAGCGAGGGTGAGTCGCTATTAATTAGATATGTATATACATTTGTCACAACATAAATAATTAAGCTGCCCACAAGCGTCATGACTCGATGCTGCTAATTATAACTAACTAGCGACTAACCCACACTTCGCTCGGATTTGTGCCTAGTTACGTTTTAACGTTTAGTATAGATTTCTCAGAGATGAGATATTTTTACGCATTAAAAAGTATTCGATATGTTGACCGGATAACCAGCTATCGTCATACCAAATTTCATCAAAATCTGTCCAGTGGTTTTTTCGTCATGCGTTCCCAGACAGACAAAAAAAAATCTAAAAACTATAGATTCGGAAAATAGATTCTAAAAAATATCGATATTAATTACTATTTCAATAAGACTTTCCAAACAATATTTAATGTACATATTCGTCTAAATTAGAATTTTATTTTATGTATAGAAGATAAAATATAGCTCACGTCAAACTGTGACATTCGCAGAATGAATGATTCTTTGAAATGGACACTTGAGAGAGTAATAAGTTTAAAATATGCACTTTTGTGCAATCCTTAATAATAATGTAAATGTGGTGTTGGTTTATTGATTTTCCTCCTTTCACGCTGCAAAGGATATAAAATTTGACGCAATTTTTGTATTGCATTTATTTATATTTTGTTAATTAAAAGACTTAAAAGAATAGTATTGCAAAAATAATCGATTTATTACTCCTTCACGCTGAAACGACTAGACAGATTTGGATGAAATTCAATACACAGACTATAAACACGAGTAAAATAGGCTACGCGAGTAATAAATAAAATTTGCCAAAAGGTGCTCTACCTGCTTAAAAAACTATAAACAAAAAAGTAACCAACCAAGGACGCATTCGAGCGAAGCGTGGGTAAGTGGCTAGCTTAAGATAATTTCTTGTAAAAACAAAGTAATATGTGAGATTCAAAAAAATAGAGTCCACTAAACTGATATTTTACTAAATATTCAAAGAAATCACATTTTTTTCGCATTTTAATCCATGTTCTTATCCATTATAACTAACTATACATCGCAATAAATAAAAAGCAATACTTATAACAAACCAGTCAGTTTATATTATAGTATGCGCATGCGCATTAATTAATACAGTCCCTTTCTAACAAACGCAGCGGGCGATTGAACGTTTTTAAAATGTCTTTACCCATAATTGTATAGTAAAACTATCGATATTCCATATGTGCGATAACAGCTTTCTACAAATACCGCGGCTCGGTTAAAGCCCGGTTATTTTTAACTATGAAGTTAACCGAGATAAATATGCTTAATTAAAATTATTTATTTCTGTTTAAGGCACTAGGAAGTATTCTTGTTCCAATCATTCAACCAATCAATGTAATATATAAAAGTGTGAATTTAACATCCATTCGGCACAATGGCAGCGTATCTGCATGCTTAAATTATGTATTTTGTGGAGTTGACGTAAAATCAAAAGATTTTTTAATTTACGATAAAATTATCTTTGCTTTTCAGAATTCAGATCCAGCGGCTGAATTTTTTTTCCTTACAGACATATTTTAAAATCTTTCTTTTCCCGAAGAGAAGAGCCCTTTTGGGACGAAGGAAATTGATATCAAGTGTCAGATTTTGACTAGATATTTTTTCCATATAAACTTTGCTATTCTTTCATTCGCTTGTTACTTGTAGATGTCTTTCTGGATAGTAAGTCTCAGTAACAGCCCGGAGTTGGGATGTTGGCGGTGCTTCACCCCCATGCCTCGGAGAACACGCAAAGCCGTCGGTCTTGCGCTTTAACTCTCACTGGTCGTGTCGAGCAGTCGTCCCACCGGAGTATGAGAGTGACAGGAATAGAGAGTGCGCTTGTGTCTGCGCGCATACTTGTGCACTATAATATCTCCTGCGCAGTTGGCTAGTCTCAATGAGATTGGCCGCCGTGGCCGGAATCGGCTAGGAGAACATCATCATCATCATAACTTGTAGATGTTAAATTTAAAAAGTTTTTTTTAATTAAGCTTTTTAGGTCCTAGTATCTGACATAGTCCGTAGATGAAACTGTCATTCAAGTCGTTTAATTTTAAACGTACCTATCTATAAATAAATATGTACTAACTTTTATAGTGTTTATTTTATGGACCTAAAAATATTTATGTTAATTTATTAAGCGGAACTACGTTTATTTCTGTCTCTTTTTCGCATCTCAACGGAAGCGAAGTATCCAGTCGATGAGTGTTTTATCATAATAATGATCGTCAGAAGAATGTCACAGTATACTGTTCTCACTAACCAGTCATTTTGTTTTTGACTGAGAATAAATACATTAATTAGTTTGCTATTTTATCATAAACACCCCTGAACAAATATATAATAAAAAAGTCTTTATGTTATTTGCATGCAACTTCCTATATTTGAAAATATTTTTATTTAGGAAGTAACTAAAAATAAACGTACTTCCTTTTTGCCTTCCCACCATTTTTTTACATGCTATACATTTAAAACCTGATAATTTACAAATTACAGATAATCAATAAGGAATGATACCTGAAATAGTACAATATTATCTGTTTGGAGCAAGTGCTTAAAACACTATATTATTACCAACAGACTTAGGTGACATAGTATTTTGAATTTATGGCCAAGTGAATAAAAATGAACAAGTTAGTCAAGTTTCCGATAGCAAGCGAGTAAGGTGCGCCCGCGCATCCCACGCGCTCTGCGCAGCCTTGGTACGCCAACGCCGGCGTTTCCAAGATTCTAACTTGGCTGCTTTCTATGAAAAAGCTTTAAAAGCTTAATTAAAGCACAAATGTTTATTTGGTACTTTTAAGTTTATACTAAGTAACATACAATAGACTCAAAATTGTCAGAACAATTAGTATTGTTAACATCATGAGCACTGACACAGACTATATTTATGATATAGAAATAGAAAATATTATAAATACGAGTATAAAGAATTAATCATTTATAAAATCGTAAGTAAAGTCTAGTTGACCGCAGTTGGTTCACATTAAAAATAGTAAGTATTCGTTTATTTTAATATTAAAAGTTCTTTCGGTATAATATGTTAATTTTTTAATTACAAAATTTTTTTTTCAATTTATAGCCTGTACAGAATACACATATTTCATATTTTAAATACGAATTTAAACACGCTAAGTACAGAAAAACACGCTTAGTCAGCTAAATACAAATCTGTACCACCAACAAAAAGGTTAACTGAGCTTTATTTTAAAGGTCCGATCTCTGATTATTGAGGTAAACTGTAATAATTCAAGATTATTGTTATCGCACGCACTTGCCGGTGTTTGCGGCACATACGCTGAAGTATTATTTTTCACATTATAAGAGAACGTATATAACTGGAAGATTATGTTCTACTTTGGATTTCTTTCTAAAAGTGAAATAAAACTTATCTACAATTTTATTTCAGTTGATTCAGACTTTTAAGAAGTAAATACATTTTTGACCTATCGTAATGTAATGCCGAATCCACACGCTTGAATTTGCCACAAACTTCAAACCAGTACAAATGGATAAACGTCTGAATGCATCACAAACACTTGCCGCACGTTTCCTTTGATTTGTGTACAAAAACCGAGACGATCGTAACGGCCACCACAAGTACCAACTTGCAGACATGTTTGCAAGTTCTTGTAAGTGCCTTGACAAGCGTATAGATCCCGCATAAAGAATTCGTCGCCATGAATGAAATAAGTCTAGGTTTTACTATAATGCATAATCAGATCAGACGACATCAGAATCAATTTTTTTTAAAGTCAAAAGATTTTATTTACTTGCAAAGCTTCCTTTAAAGACAGTCAAAGCGTATTAAAGAAGGTCGTTCTTTTAAGTTTGTCCAAAAGTAACAGTCCTCTAAAGTACAGATAGAAAAGTATAAAAACTATTTTTTAAATCTATGACATCCAAATCTCTCAAACAAACTTTTCTAGATCTACTACAGCATCACTTTTACTTAATTACAATTTTATTGTACGTATACTGAATACTCTGCATGTGGTTATAATATGTACGCATCTAAGGACTATCTTTTCCTATGGCTTCGCTCACGCAGTTTATTTTGAATGTACGGATTATTGCTCTGACTCTAAGTTCATACGTATACAATGAGTATCCATGAAAAGAAAAAAAAAATTAAATTAGTAAGAGACAGTTTAGTGATGATGTCCTCCTGACCGATTCCGGCCACGGCGGCCAATCTCATTGAGACTAGCCAACTGCGCAGGAGATATTATAGTGCACAAGTGTACGCGCAGACACTCTCTATTCCTGTCACTCTCATACTCCGGTGGGACGACTACTCGACACAACCAGTGAGAGTTAAGGCGCAGGACCGACGGCTTTACGTGCTCTCCGAGGCACGGGGGTGAAACACCGCCAACTTCCCAACTCCGGGCTGTTATTGAGGCTTACTATACAGAAAGACTCAATCACTAAACTTGGCCTGACCCGGAACTCGAACCCAGGACCTCCGGGTATACAGCCGTACATGCTAGCCACGACATCACCGAGGCAGTCAAAGCAGTTTAGTACAGTAGTAGTAGTACGCGTTCAAACAAAATAAGAAAAAGAAAATCGTATAAGTGCGAGTTTAAATCGCGTACCGAGTGTTCCGTAGCATAAAACATTAATTTAATATTATATTTTTGTTTCCCGACGTTGGACGTTGGAAACAAAAATGCAAATAAATCCGCGACAAAATCCGAAAAGATAGTTTTGTTTAAAATGTCGAATATTCGCGTAAATCTAAGAAAGTATTAATATTATATTTAGCTTTATGCTTTAGGTTAGGTTAAAAAATAAAAGACAATATTTACCCATATACAAGATTAATTTTTATGACAGGATAAATAAATAAAAAAATATTTCGTAGTATTTGTATGAACAACAATTCTATTTTTTTAATTCAAAATGTCTATGACATACGAACAGACACTCTTGACGAAATTATTAGTTTGGTTTTTATTTTTGACTAAGGAACTCTAAAAACAAACAGCAGTCAGCTTTAAGTAATATGGATACTTTGCATTAAGTATAATATTTGTCTTTGTACTAAAACTTAGAAATCGTTCATCGAAAGTGCGATAAGCTCAGTAAATACATTTAATTTTATTAGTATGCAAGGTCGAGATTTCTCTAGTTAGCGCCCTTTGTAGTTACTTTCGCTTTTTTACATGATCGACATTTTCCAATACTTATTGTTCTTATTTTTTTATAACAACAAAGTGCCATAGTTTTACGGTTTTTAGAGCAGTGGATTTTTTCATTTGGATGAAAATTATTTGTATAAAAATAAATAAATAATTAACAGATAACATCCAAACATGTATTTTAAAGAGTACTTTTTTTGCGACGGTCAGTTATTTTGGGTCAAACACATAACCCGCCTTTGGGTTTCGCTGCAATCGGGTAAAAAAATATATAATGTAACATATAGTTAATATTTCATTTAAATTGTACGTGAACTTAGTGTACTCGTAACTCACACAAAGCCGCGGTTGGCAACTAGTGACTAAGGTCAAAATTAGTCACGCTTCTCACGGCCATTCCTTATACGTACCGACCGACAAAAACATCTTTATTATATTAATATGAATGTGCTTTCCGTTCAAAAGTATAAGCATACTATAAGGAGAGTAATTCTTACCGACTTTAAAACTTGTAAAAGTACTCATTTCGGGCATATTTTTGATGATCCTTTTTAATAGGTTTTTAATTTTTAATAGGTTTATGCCTTATAAATGGAAAAAAACGATTTTTTTGAAAGGTATAGTATAAGAGACGTATTATTCTATATTGGAACAGAAAAAAAAACTCGTGAGAAAATCAAACCTACGTCTTCGTGATCCACTGTGCCGTTACCACAAACTAATATTATAATATTTAAATTAATGCAATAATTACTATAATGTATTAAAGTAATATTTAAATTCTTATTTAATTGAAAAATCTTGTTCAAAAAAGTAGTTCTATAACAGTAATAACTTTCACTTATACTACACAAAATATTAAGTATATTTAAAAAAAATAAAACGACAAAGAACGAAAATATTCAAACCTTCTTCGTAAAAGCTCCAAAAAAGCTTTTAAAATAATTCTGAAAAGATAAGCTTTTTGCATCTGTGCCCAAACGTGTTTCCTATTGCATACAAAGTATCAGCGGTTACCAACTTTTTTTGACTACGGAACCCTAATTGATCATAATTCTTTTATCGGACCGCCATTTTGATAGTAACTAAACTGATTGTGTTAGAATTTCTTTCTGTTTCAGTTGAAAGAATAAATCATAAATGAAAAATATTAATACTTATAATAATATTTATTGTACCAAAAATATAACCTATTTTATGTGATGAATGAAATTTTTTCTCGCTTATTTATAATAGTACTAAAATTAGGCTTCATGTTTGAAAACGTTTCATTTAACTCTCGGACGGAACTCGGAACCCCAGTGACCCATCCACGGAACCCTAAGGTTCCGCGGACCAACATTTGGGAACCACTGTGATATATATAATCATAAAGTCCTACCCTCAATAACTGTCAGTCCTATAAAAAAACAATTATGAACCCTCACACGTTCGACACTTGAATCGCATCCGCTACAAAAGTTTTTCTTCAACTGATCTAATATTTATGCAATTTTTGCCCTTATTCATATTAATCATAAGGACTTTATTAATTAAATTAACTTTTTACTTAATTTGTTAGATGAATTAAACAAAAATGACCTTTATAGATTAAAAATTAGATTATAAATTGCATTGTCGCGAATTCAATAATGCTCCTTTGAGCCCAGGATATGTAACTAAAAGATTTGTGTTACTATATTTATGTTGAGATGCTGTTTGACTATCTTCATAATGCAGTTTTATTTGTGGTCTCAATAAGTTGACATTTAAACTTTAAATAACATATTTTATGTAAATTAGAAACAAAATATATTTCGATTTTTAAAGTTTTATTATCTTTTGTATTACCTAAATATGTTTTAAATTAAATATAATATATTACTTTATTTTATATTATAAATATAAAATGCGTGCGTGCGCGTGCGTGTGTCGTGTGCATGTGTGTGTGTGTTTGTTTGTTTTTTTTTCTTACGAAGAAATCGAGCAAAGAATCAGATCGGTTTATGATTTTAACACGCATTTATAGCTTTACATACAATTTACTTAACTTTAAAGCTTTGATTACTAAACTTTAAGTCGATTTTAACCTACGTCTAATTGTCATATAGATATGCTTTTTTTAAGTATATGAAACTAAGATGACAATACAATACCTTGTTATTTTAGAAGGAATTCGATTATCATTTGATTAATGTAGCACAAAAGTTGGTTTCATTTCGTAAATTTTCTTCCATACATTACAATTAGTTCAAATCCTGATTTCTTTAGTTTTTTTTTTTGCTAGAGTTAAGCTATAATTATTTCCATACAGACAGTGCACGATCATAAGAAAACTTGTGTAAGGTCACTTAACGCTTCTATAAACTTTATCTATACATATTATAATAAAAATGTAACTAAGCCGAATCTGTACATTAAATATTTTTAGGAAAATCTTATTGAATTAGATATTATTATCGATACAGAGGCTGAATCTATAGTTTTTAGAATTTTTGTCTGTCTGTCTGTCTGTCTGCCCGTTATGGCATCACAGGAAAACCACTGGAGGGATTTTGATGAAATTTGGTATGGTGACAGCTGGTTATCCGGGCCAACCATATAGGATACTTTTTACCGCGATAAAATATCTCATTTCTGATAAAAAATGCAAAAACTGCAATGTAAGAGTATACTAATATGTAAAATCTACAAATTTTGGTTTTTGATCATCTGAACGCGGGCGAAGCCGCGAGCAATGCTAGTCTCTTATAATATTAACCCCTTAAGGTAAGCACGTAACCATATTTGAAAGGGAAATGAGACCATTATATCTTGTATTTTATCTCGTGATAGCTGTTCGAAATAAGCCTCGAAAGAGATACGACTTAGTGATAAGCAGAATCCCATATATTACGGGACAAGTGTCGGTAAATACCAGATTTTGCATAGCGCTGCGTTATTGCGATTTGGATGGACGTAGGTTAAATTATGTAAACAGCTTAAGTATATGTTCTATTTTCAATACAAAGGTTTCAAAGGTTCAATTGAGATGAAAAAATGTTCGAAAATTCAATGGCGGACTAAAAAAATTAAAAAAAAACACGGAGTCACTATGTAATATAATGATTTATTATTTAAACTGACGTATATACCTGGCAACGATTTAGGTACCTTAGGAAGAAAAACCAACAATGATAACTAAAAAAAACGTGTGTGTGTACTTGTGTACGCACGTAAGAAGTTATACTTCTTTAGCGTAACAGAACAAAAATATCTAAAGATTTCATCCCGTATGTCACAACTCTCTGTTTGTAAAAGGAATGCAGCTAACTTCATCATGTCGCTTTTTGGCTATCGGTGTGCGCGCGTTGTAAAAATTGTACTGTCTAATTTTTTTCCAAAAGTGCCAAAAGAGGTTTAGCTTCAATAATAAATATAAACAAATAAATATGTTGGGACATTAACGCATGAACTTAATGATATTTATATCAAAAATATTTGGACGTTAAGCAAGAACTTTCAACAAGATACAAATAAAAAGTCATAAATTAGGACTCAAAAATTAATAGAGTCTAATTATTATATAAAGATTATATTTTAACATATTAAATTATAGATATAATTAAAGATATTGTGAAAATGAATATTTGGGTGCGAGCGTTTGATCTATTTCTCGACGAGGAAGCGATGGCCCTTAGAATGTGACCCAGCTATATATAAGCCACGTAGCAAAACGCACCTTCCGTTGGTAACTAACATCCGCCATTTCAAAACATTTTTCTATTTCCCGCTTGGAATTTTAACAAGGCAACTTTTGATTTTGATAGTTTTATTTTTTTTATTTACTTTTTTTCTATATAATATTCGAGTTCGGTTTTTTTTTATTTTGAATTTGGCTGCTTGGCCTTATAGCCTGAGAAGTTCCGGATAATTTACATGATTCAAGAATTTAGTATAAATTTTGGTATGATAGTTCCTTTAGAGTTTTAGGCGATTAATGTATATGTACGCTTTTTATTTAAGAATTCGTTTATTTTTTTGTGAATCGAATTGTTATTAGATTCTGTAAATAACCTATATTCTACACAATTATAAAAATATTACTAAAAATTGTTATACCTACCCAAAGGGATAAAATATGTAAAACTAGCGACTCACCCTCGTTTCGCTCAGATTCGTACTTAGGTACGTTTTGACGTTTAGTATGGAATAAACATTTTTAGTCAATTTTTTTTCGTGAAAATTTCCGATGTTTTAATACTTATTCTGCTATTCGGGGTGAAGACAAATCCAACAAAATAAAGATCATAAAAATCGGTCCAGCAGTTCTTGAGTTATAAGTGTTGTAACAAACCCGACTTTGTTTTATACATAATCTTCACGACATTATAATATATAACTCAAAACCACTTAACACTAAGTGTAAAGATTTGAAAAGGGTATTCTGTAAATATGAAGCCTACTAACCCAAAATCTCCTATTTAAAGAAACAAAATGCTATTGAATTATTCATAAAGCCCTATTGGGACCAATCGATTCTCGATCTAACCAGATAAAGTTAAATGACAGCATCCGTTAGATAATGAGGCCATTTTATATTACTTTTGGCTTTGGTCGGGTTATATTCGAATAGTAATCGCATCGTTTATCAAATATTTTGACCCGTGATTTCTCTGATTTCGGAAGGCATATCGATTTCTCGTCGATTTATGCGTAATTAATGTATATAACCTTAGGGCTTATCATCATTATTTAATTGTATTTTATGTATATATTTTTAAAAAGCTACTTTAGAGCGACGATTACTGGACTATTTAAAGTTTTCGAGATGGTTATTTATTGGAGGCGGATCAGAAATAAGTTTTTATTAAGTTAAGCGAAAGTGGCTTTGATTTTTACTCAGAGAAAGGTTTGGACTTATCATAAAGATATGATCTGGTTCAGTTAAGTGAGATGCAAAGTTAGTTGTCGAATATGCAATGCCTTGATATTGCTGGATTTGGAGAGGAGAATAAAAAATCATTAATTAGTACTATTATAATCCATACTCTATCTACCATATCTCTATCTATTATTGACGATACGTTTGGCTCAGTTTGTAGTGACTTTACTTGCTGTGCCGGTGATCGCAGGTTCGAATACCCGCTGGGGCATCCATTTATGTGATGAGCACGAATGTTTGTACTCCAGTCTTTATATTAATTATAATATGTATGTATTTAAAATTATGTGTAGTGTATCAACTATCTGGTATCCATAACACAAGCCTCGTAGCTTATCATGGAATGGTGCTGTGTGTTAATGTCCCAATATATTTATTTATTTATATTTTCTTAATTTTCATGGCTAAATGACTGAACTGATTTTGATAAAATTTAAGGAGTAACATGAAAAAATTGAGGTTGGTCATATGTTTTATCTTAAAATTGTCGGGTCAAATACAATGAAAAGGGTATCTCATAGAAACTTCTATGTACATAAGTAAATATATAAAATAAATACTTATATACTCAAACAAAAACAATTCAAAAATCAACTAATGACCGCATAATTTCAAAATTAAGTTAACTTTAACTGAAAATTCGTTCTAGATATCGGCTTGTAACAAAAAGCTAGCTAACAATGTAGTCTAAGTTACGCCTTTAAGGTGCTACTTACTGCTACTTAATTTAACCAATAATCAAGTATTACGAAGGCGTTATCAACATCTAATAGAATGCAATCAATCTCATTGAAAGTTCAAATTATCTATACATACTCGTATAATGAAATTGTAAGTAAGCCAAATTTGTACATTAAATATTTTTTGGAAAATCTTATTATATAGGCATCTAGTCATCATCATCATATATCTAGGCATTATTATCGATACAGAGGCCGAATCTATAGTTTTTAGAATTTTTGTCTGTCTGTCAGTTTGTTTTTGACCGCATCAGATAAAACCACTGGAGGGATTTTGATGAAATTTGGTATGATGATAGCTGGTTATCCGGGTCAACATATTATAGAATAATTTTTACAGCGCAAAATATATTAAAACGTAAGTATCCCAAACGAAGCGACGGTGAGTTGCTAGTATATCATAAAATGCCTAGTAAGTACACTATAAAAGATAAATTAACTAAACAATTTGATTTTAAAATAACTTTGTTATAATCCCACATAAAATGTCAACCGATTTAGATGTTTGGTATGAAATTAATGTTCTCTTTCACCATAAACATTTTTTTTGTATGTTTGTTTGTATGTTATATTATATTAGACATATGTATAACTTCTAAAGCATTTCCAGAAATTCTTTCTAGGTGAAACTGTTTTATAATATAGATTTTAATATGCAAGAATGTTATATTATTAGTAAAATGGCTCTCAATTAAAATTAATAAATTCATGTATTTACATTACATTAATATGGAGATGAAATAGTGACAGCTGGGCACGGGCCTCCCTTCAGTACGAGGGGCAGGGCATAGTCCACCACGCTGGCCAAGTGCGGGTTGGCGGACTTCACATGTCTTTTGAAAACTTGCTAGGTTCTCTCAGACATGTAGGTTTCCTCACGATGTTTTCCTTCACCGTAAAGACAAGTGCCAATCATATTGGAAATGATTCGCACATGAGAATAAGAGGTGCCAGACCCGAGACTTGAACCTGCTTCACTTGGTTTCCTAAGCGAGCGCGTTACCACTAGGCTACCACAGCTTATTAGTATTTTTGTTTGTAATGAATAAACTAAAAATCTGCTGAACCGATTTAGATGTTTGGTATGAAAATAGTTTCAGATACTGGAAAGGACATAGGATAGTTTTTATCCTGAAAATAATCCGTTAAGGGGGTGAAAAGGGGGATAAATATCTATTCTATATCTCCATCTATTCCATACTAACCGTTAAAACATACCTAGGAACGAACCCGAGTGAAGTGAGGGTAAGTCTTATTAAATAAGTGCGATTTATTTTTAACGTCATCAAATAAGTATAATATTAATTATTATCTAGAAGGAACGGTCTAGTTCTTTGATTTATGATTAATTCATATAATGGATGTACAAAAAATACAATGTAAGCTTATTAAAAACTAAAAAAAAAACTAAAAAAGCTGTAGTACCATTGAGTGTAGGCTGTTTGATCGTTAAAAGCAAAAGCTGACATTGACAGTCATAAGTGAGTCGTCAGATAAACCAGTTAATTTGTAGCCCACGCGACTAATTTTGCTTCAAAACCTCTAGCTCTGTTGTAGAGCTACTAAAATATTTGTTTTAAGTGTTATACAACATTTTTGTAAACAGTAGGCATATGTTTCAAGTAATATAAAGCAAATCTATTGTATATATATAATAAAAGCGTAACTGATCGCTGTCTGTACATGGAAGATATTTGAGAAAAACTATTATTGGGGGGTCTTTATTAACGAAAATATAGGACCCAAAATTTTTAGTATTTTTGTCTGTTTGTCTTTGGGTTGTGCGCGCTAATCTCACAAACAGCTTAATCGATTTGGGTGCGATTTTCACTAATGTATTGTGGTAAGCTTCACATAACATTTATTATTTGTTTTATTTTAATCGGTTCATAAATAAAAATGTTTATCAATGTAAAGAATTTACATTTACAAACATTATATTAAATTTGTTTAGTTTCTACAAATAATTTTAATCAGCTTTTATAACATAATATAAAATATTTGTGTTTGACTGTAAATACACATTTTTTACAGGGTTCATAAGATCGATCATATTGTACAGAGATCTAAGAGCTTGAATCTCTTGAGTTTCGCACTATGTTTACAATTTTGGAATACATATTTTTTTTTATTTAAAATATTTATTTTTAAAAGGTATTTATTCTTTAAATTAAAGTATTATTTTTTACATATTATCTGAAATATTTATTACTGAAGTTAGATCGGGCCAGTTCATATTCATGAAATTTTATTTACATTCTACATATAGATTTGAGCTTTTACACGTCATAAGAACAGAAAGCTCCATTTATTGTCTTGTCATGACCTAGGGACTGGAACAAGTTTAAAATTTCTAGGGCTAATTACCTATTACTGAGACACTGAATGTAAACACTAGATTACGACTTGAGTCCGCTAATAGAGTTTTTGAATTTCAACATTCTAACTTAGTATGGAAAATATTTTACATGTGTATGAAAATTGAAAAAAATCTTAGGAAAAGTATGAAGTGCAAGGGTTATGTTTATATAGAGCCTTTCAAGGTATTCTAATATATACTTACATTATCTAAAAAACGTCATGTACGTAACGTAATCAGATTTTCAAATAAACTGTTATCTACTGATAACAGCTAATGTATATGTAGTATATACCTACATACAAATCTGAATGCTTTTTAATCATTACTATCAATTTTCACATCATACTTAATAGGCAACTATAGTGTTTATAATGTAGTTGGATTATGAGCTCGAAAATTTACTATAGAGATATATTATGTATAAGATATTAAAAACTCTTATATATTTATCATAAGATGGCTTTTTAGTTGGTAGGTTTTTCTTAAAAATATGTGATGCTTAACATATTTTATGATAACACTAGCGACTCACCGTCTTTTCGCTTCGTATTAGTCCCTAGACAAAAATAAATCTGTCCCACGGGGACCGTATACTTTTCCGGGATAAAATGCCTATGTGCTATTTCAGACTATAATCTATCTCTGTGCCAAATTTCATCCAGATCCGTTCAGCCGTTCTGGTGTCAAAGGGTAAAAAACATCCATCCACCCATCATCACAAACTTTCTCATATATAATAGTAGTATGGACTTTTTGAATAAATCTTAAATTTGTATTTTCACCTCTGAAGGTGGAAATGGAATAGTAATTTTATTATCGTATCTAATTCGTTGTAAATTTCGTATCTTACGTGTTACTGTTTACGTCCAAATTTGTTTTATCTATCGATAATTTTAATGATGATGGAGCATAATATATTCTTCTGTTTTCTCACGTACACAAAATATTAAACTTTAATTCAAAATAATAAAAATAAAAATTAAACAAGAGAGACGTGTATTTAAAAAGAATACTCTTTGTAGCAAAAACACCGTTTTGAATATTTTAAAAACTTAACGACTTTATTCAAGGTGACACTGACGAAATTATAATTTATGTATACTCAAGAGACATGAACACATAAAATAATTAATAAAAGTAACATTTCTCACAAATTTTATATTTCATAACTCTAGTTAGTACTTCGCACAAGCTTTATACTTAATTTCAAATTTTAACGATTTTAACCAAGGTGAGCACTACTGAAAACAATTGCACACATAAAAGAAAAAAATCGCAGCGGTTAATTATTATAACACATCCGTATTACATAATAAAAACAAAAGTGACATACTTAAATCAGAAATTGTAAACGTCAAAAATTGCCGCGCGCGCGTTTTTGTTTTTTTTTTCAGCGACGCGTGCGAACAGAGCGAGCGTCGTGAGCGTACTGCCGCGCGTCCTTCGACTTTCACTATAAACGAATAATACTTAGTGTATGGCTAACTTTAGGTTAGCTTAGGCACGGTCTGAATGCCTAGGTTTCTTATTGTGCTAATTTGTAAGGACTTTTTTAATATCTATAAAGAGCTTTTGTTTTTTCGTATTTTACTAAAATTATTTATAGATAACATAGGGGCAAACATAAATGAATGAATGAATGACATATAAATAAAATAAAATATATGAGTTATTATAGCAATATTAACTTTTTACTAACATGTAAATGTGAGCTTTCATTAGAAAGCTTAATAAAAAGCTTATCTAATTAAAATCTATCATATTTATTGCAAATAAGTAGGTACGTATTATAATGTTAGCCTTAAAACTAATAATATTGTCATTATAGACTATAGTGTTACTTTTACTATTGTTAGTAGGTAATATTAATAAAGTTAATTAATTAATGCAATTACAATTTTATGATATTATAACTTAACATAATGTTCAATTCAATTCTTTAGTTTCGTGGCTTCTAGGAGTGCCTTTGGTCAAGCCCTAGTGTTTATATAGAAATCATGGATCAGTCAAATTTAATAACTTTATAATAAATAGGAATTTATCTAATTTTGCTTAATATGGTAGAATCAAACCTTAGTAAATAATTTTAAAACTACGCTCTACGCATCTTACTCTATATAATACCACAACAATTGTATAATGTATAAAGATGTAAACTAAATGTAATATCTGTAACCAAATAAAAATATACTACCTACGTATAAAGTAAAACGTAATGGTGAACATAATAATTGTACATTATTCTAGAAATAACTATTATATTTAGATCAGCAGTCATCTTTAGACACGTGTTTCCAGTAAATACCGAATACAGCTGCGGAAATACTTACATAAAAGACTTCTAACGTGACAAATCACACAAACATACAAACAAAAACACCGCCAGTGTGTATACTGAATACAAAATCTATGTGATTGTAATGCAAGGCGCGTCGCGTTATATAACTATGTTTGCTGCATATTTCCTCGAGATTTGCATTTACTTTGTGTTTTAAGTACTTCAGCTGTCCTATCACAGTAGCGTATTGAAGCTTTATTAAAAAATACTTGCCATTGTGTTGTTTTTAATTTATACTTAATATTTAAAAACAATAATTAAAAAAATTGCATTAATATAATTAATAAATTAAAAAAAAACTGGTAAATGACTTCTAAGACATCTACCTCGTTATTTGGTCGTGGTACCACTAGGTTATGAGACTACAGTTTGATGTGTATTCACAAAAAGTATTGATTGGGATTAATATCTTGACATAGAACCCATAAAATTGAGAAGTTCATGTATTTACATACATCCTCGTACTTTGTGGACAAAGCAAACCCGTCAATCTCGAATATTAATCTCATGTTAAAAGTCAGAGAATGCACTGGCTTTTGTATTATAATAACTGATAGATGGCTACTTCTAATATCATTCGCCGTCTTGGGCAAAAGTCTAACTCTAAATATTCAGATTTCGAATATAATATCCCATGCTAATAAACGGTAAATCTTTTACGTCCGTGTGATAGTAGCAATTCTTAGTTACCTACGTTTATCTTACTGAGTTTTATCCTTTAATGTATTGGCAGGTTGAATTTGAGTCACGTTTAAGTAAACAAGTAGCAAAAACGTTATCAAAGGACAAACAGACAGCTTGGCATTCAAGTAAATGTAATATATATTATACATAACTAAATTTGTTGAATTACATTATCATCAGTTACTAATATAAACTCTTGACTTTGTCCGAATTTAATGATTAATGAAAATAATCAAATATGTTGAGAAATTAATACAGCAACATCTAGTTCCATGGTAAATTACGAGTCTAGTGTTATGGATACCAGATAGTTAATACACTACACATATATACCTTTAAATACATACATATTATAAATATAAACATCTACGACTGGAGTACAAACATTCGTGCTCGAACCCGCGACCGCTGACACAGCAAGTACTACAAACTAAGCCAAACGTGTCGTCAAATAAATAAAAGAAGTTATGAATGGGAATATCCATGCTCTATCCTGCGAATTATACACTTGGCCAGCGTGGTGGACTATGGCCTGATCCCTCTCGTATTGAAGAGAGACCCAGCAGCGGGACGTTAAAAAAGGGCTGAATACATACATACAGGATGTCCACAGTCTCTATCTCTTCTCATCTATTCTAGAATAAGAAAAAAAGTTAATGACTAGCTATCTATGAGACAGTTTCGTTTAGCATCAACGCGGCAAACACATAAAGCCTTTTACATCTACTAATCTAAATAAATAGGCAAAGACAAAAATAGATCAGTACATTTTTTTCTCCTGTTTGTCAATCGATTTTCTCTTTTTTTGTTAGTATGTATTATAATAAAATTCTAAATGAGTAGAATCTGTACATTAAATATTTTTTTGGAAAATCTTATTGAAATAGTCATTATTATCGATATAGAGGCCGAATGTATAGTTTTTAGAATTTTTGCCTGTTTGTATGTCTGTCTGTAACCGCATCACGGGAAAATTACTGGATAGATTTTGATGTCTGGTATGATGATAGCTGGTTATCCCGGTTAACATATAGGATACTTTTAACTGCGGGAAAATATCTCATTTCTAAGATAATGATTCCAATAACGATCTTAATCCTATATAATAAATAATACCTACTTATTATACATTAGTTTCTTTACATAGTGAAATAAAATATCAATCAAAAAAACTCACTGAGATTAGCTATAGGTATGCGCAGGAGATATTATAGTATACAGACACAAGAGCATTCAATATATATCTATTTTTTCGTTCTCAAAGACCCGCGAGGCGCAACTTCAACACCAAAGATCATTCAGTGCTCACAAAGTCACGTGGACTAATCACGGCCAACTTTTCAACTCAGGGCTGTTACAAAGAAATTCCGAAAAGTAAATGCCCGGTAGTTACCGGGTAAATGTAGTTACATTTGACCCGATCCGGGGCTAGAACCCGGGACCTCCAAATCTACAGTGATAGTCATTATATCAACCAGACAGGTGGAGACTAATTATACAAAAAGGATAAGTAATGCTATAGTAAAAATAGTATGATTATAGCATTGTTTAAGTTCAAGGAAGATAGTTGTTGATTTTCAATAAAGTCAAATGTCAGGAACAATGTAAAAGTACTTTTACTTGATACGATTTTTTATAAGTAAAAAATATTAATAAATAGTAGGGGTTAAAGTATGAAATTGCCGATTTGTTTTGAAAAATAGAAATTTGTTTTTTTAATTTACAATGATATTTTTATTTTTATTAGTCCTAGGTTCGAATTCCGAATTGGGTTAAATAAAGTACCGAGTTTTTTGTCTAGAAATATATAGTAACAGCATAGAGCTGGGAAATTGGTTGTGTTTTACTCGGTGTTGTCTCGATACCAAAATTGTTCCCTATAATATCTACTGCGCAAATGGCTAGTGTAATTGCAAATGGCCGCTGTGACCGAAATCGTTCAGGAAGACATTATTTTTACATTCATTATAGCTATCCATAAGTGAAGACCAACCAAAGTAACCAACGTAGTTATAATTATTTATGTAACTTTTATCGCCTATTATGCCAACTGTCGATTGCAATTAACTATAAGATATAATAGGTTCATAATTAGTATTGCTCTACAAAAAACACTTAAGCAGAAAAACGATTACTTGACAGCAACAAAATTTTCCTTACTTTATAGCACAGTCATGAATAATTTATAATTTCATTCTAAACATAAGCAAAAACCTAGAATAATACAATTCTAAGAAAAATGTAATTTTACATATAAATTTAACGTTATTGTTTAACCGCAACATACCAAGTACTGAAGTAAAAAATAAAATTATGACTTAATGCTGCTTAAAATCAACTGGGTAATGTAAATAAAATATGTATAAATAGTTATTTTGTATAAAGAATGTGATAAAGAAAAGAGCAAAAAAGTAAAATAAAAACCGGAAAAATTAGATATCTAGAACCGTATAAATCTAAGAAGCTATTACCTAAGAATAAAACCTATTTTCTCCAAAAAAAATTCGAGTCTTAAATCGTATCGTATCTCTAACAATATCGTATGTTGTAAAGATTAATTTGCCCTTAGTAAGGGTTGAATGGCCTATCAAAAATCAAGCTAAGGCCACCTGAAATCACATTATGAATTTCGATTAAAATTGACAATAAGTTCTTAGATTCATGGGAGTATTTGAGTTTTTAAATAAAACGGACATGGAGGATGAGGATTGATAGGAAAGGATTATTTTATTTAAATTTATGATTGATAAAATTTGAAGATAGTCGGAAGTTGGAACTTTCTACCACAGTTTAGTAATCCATACAGCCGTCTAACAAAGGCGTCTAGAGTCTAGACCGGGCAGCAGTGCGGGTTGTGCAGGGCGAGACGAGGATGAAACACTCCCGACTTTCATAATATGACAGTCGGCATTAGGGTTGACGGGTAAAACTGTAACCTGCCATGAGATGGCACTACAGTGCTTCAACTTTGAAACCGTTATACTTGTATTCAGGCAGCGTTTCCCTTAAACAATGGCGTACGTACACAAAGTAAACGTACCACACGTAGGCACTACAATATTTTAACTTCGGAATCCTGCGTTTCAACGCCGCGTCAGTTTGCTATAAAAATTGATTTGATAATATTTTCATTCAGACAGCATTTTTATTAAAAGAACACGATTGTCTACTGTATGGATTTTTATACTTTGACTAGCAACTTACCCTTGCTTCACCCGTGTTCGTCCCTAGGTACGTTTTAACGGTTAGTATGGAATAGGTAGACTATCTCCGGATATGAACATCGTTAATTTTGAAAAAAAAGGTAATAATCGGGATAAAGACTATCCTATCTTTTAAGTTAAAAAATCACACATTTAAAAAACATACTTTAAGATCGGATAAGTAGTTTCGGAATTTATCGCGGATCAACATTGTGACACGGGAATTTTATATATAGAATGAAAATAAAGATATTATATTTTTTAATGTATGTTGGGTGACAATCAAACATCATTATAAGTTTCACGAACTACTCGTTAAAATAAATTTCACAGAAACTAATTCTGTAATTGGATAAAAAGTAGCATAATATGAATCAACCCTTAAACTACGTATTTATGTGGAAAAAATACTTATTACGGAGAATATAATATATGTAAGAACTATATAATAACTTATGAAACGTCTACAACCTTAGCACCATGATATATGTCAAGCAATTCGAAACGTCGGGCACCAAAAATCAAAATAAATCCCTCGAGAGAATCCGAAAAGATAGTTTTATGTAATCTTATCTTATTACTATATAAATGCGAAAGTTTGGATGGGTGGATCTTTGTTACTCAATCACGCCAGAACAGCTGAACAGATCTGTATGAAATTTGGCATAGACATAGATTATAGTCTGGAATAGCACATAGGACAGGACATAGGCAGGAAGTAAAAATGCTATTTTACACATCCATATTATTATTTATTGTAGGTAGACTTTCCAAATATTTTTCAACATCAAACATTTAACATGCAATACGTGTAATATGTAGTAATTTTGATTGCTGGTTGACGCAAATTTTTAAGATTTGATTTTAAATGATATTTATTAGTGTACCGACTCTCCTGGTCTTAATTTGAAAATTTCAGGTTTATTTGGGTCTCCATTACCTCGTACTACATAAACTGTCTCTAAGCCATTTTTAACATCATCATTATTATTTTGAACATACTTAGTATAATATTGATTATTATAATTAAAATATTTGGCAGGTTCAATATAGTTATTACTAACATAATGCCTATTGCTTTGATTTTCTGGAAATGAGAATCCTCTAGTTTTTCTATCATAGCTATTTGCAGGATCCTCTTTATGGTTTTCCGGAAATTTAAGACCTTTAGCTTTTTTGTTATAACTTTCATATGAAGTCGTATCAAATGAATTTGTATTGTCATAGAGAGAATCGTAATTATTATTAACAATTTCGTCGCTGGGAAAGGCCCATTTTTGATTTTGATCTTCTACATCGTCGTCATACTGTGATAACGGCTTATTTTGTATTCGTTTTTGAATTCTATTCATTTTATTATAAGGGTATGCTAACCCATAATTTTGATTATATGTAGAATAAGGATTTGTTTGTTGGAAACCATAATTTTGGTTGCCTGGGTTAGGATTGTAAAAGCTATAGTGTTGCTGTATTTGGTTCTGTTGTGGTTGAAGAAGACCGTTTTGTGAAAGCTGGTTGTAAAATTGTTCGACGTTTTGTTGTCCTTGTTGAGGGGCGCTGAAGAATCTGCAAATACATTGTAAAGGTTTTTTTTAAATAGAATAGAAGAAGACTTTATTTGTGGGACATATTGCTACAGACTTATATTATAGTTAACCATCGTTCATCGTAAAAAAGCTTTTATGCCATACAAAATACTTTGACTTTTATATTATGACTAGCGGCTCACCCTCGCTTCGCTCGGGTTCGCCTCTGGAAAAACACTAATAGAGATGTATTAGTTCCCACGGGAACCGTTCATCTTTCCCGGATAAAAAGTAACCTGTTGTTTGACCAGCAATACAAGGTATCAGAATGTTAAATTTTACTAAATTAGGTGCATAAGTTGTATAAGTTATTATAGTTTTTTAACTATCCCACGGGAACTATTTAATTTACCGGGATAAAAAGTATCTAAGATATTGCCCAGGGATATAAGAGACCACCATGCAAAATTTTATTTAAATCGGTCGATTAGATTCGGAGATTAGCCCGTACAAACAGACAAACAGACAGACAGAGAAACAAAAAATCTGAAAAAATCTGGATTTGTTCTATTTGTCTTCTTACATCCCCCTGACTCGGTTTATAGCATTTTTTTTTACTATGTACAGACATTCGACCTCTACTGTTTTATTATAGTATAGATATAGTATAGAACAAACAAACAAACAAACTCTGCCTCTTTATAATATTAGTATAGATACGATGAAATAAGTCTTAACAAAGTATACTGAAGAAAAAGTGTACCTTCAAAAAAAAGAGCTTTTTATATGAATTTGGTACTGCTATTTAAAGCATTTTTAAGACAACATAATTTATGAAAATAATTATGATGCCACGACGAATGATAAACCTATACATATAATAAAATTGTAACTAAGCTGAATCTGTACATTAAATATTTTTTGGAAAATCTTATTGAAATAAACATTATTATCGATACAGAGGCCGAATCTATAGTTTTTAGATTTTTTGTCTGTCTGTCTGTCTGTGACCGCATCACGGGAAAACCACTAAATAGATTTTGATGAAATTTGGTATGGTGATGGCTGGTTATCCGGGTCAACATATAGGATACTTTTTACCCTGGGAAAATATCTCATTTCTGAGAAAAAATACAAAAACTGCAATGTAAGAATATACTAATATGTAAATCCTAATAATTTGGTTTTTGGTCATTTGAACGCGGGTGGAGCCTCGTGCAGTGTTAGTACATAATATATTTGAAAATAATAATAATCTAAATTTTAAATTTTTGTTAAAATAAAAATAGCAAGTAAATAAACAATACAGAGAGAACTCGTTACCTAAAGAATCCTCCATTATGATTATTCAGGTAATGCACAAGCTGCTCCGGATCAGTTGGACACTGTGGGTACCCGTAACGACAGGATGCTGTATTTCCTCTCGATGACATCCCTAGGAACACAGCACGTCCAAAAACGAAGAGAGGATTGGTACTAATGCCGTTGTAAGCTGAGAGTAATCTGTAAAACATTGAACTACTTAGTTATTAATAGTTAGGGTTTCCAGCCGTTCTGCTTCTACGTTTAATTTATGGTTAATTAATCAACTTTTTCTCAATATATCATGTTAATATAATAAAGAGGTTAAGTTTGTATGTTTGTGAGTTTGTTTGTAGGAGATAATCTCTGGAACTACTGAATCGATTCAGATGAAATTTGGTAAGAAGATAGTTTGAGAGCCTGGGAAGGACATAGAATTTTTATCCCAGAGATCATACCTTAAAGGAGTAAAAATGGGGATACAATTTTGGTTGGGAAACCTACCTAGATATAAAATGCAAAAATAATTATATGTATACGGAATATCGTATCAATAGGTAATATTAACATTTCCACATCGAACTCGCTGCAATATGCGGTTACATATAAAACTGAGGTCATTTTATATGGTTGCAGAATAATTGGAAATACACGTTCATGCGAGACCTCGTGCAGAATTCGATTAAAAGAGTATTTAACATAGCAGAAATAAGGGCTGGATCACTCTATATAAATATTAATTAGTAAAGACTAGCTAGTGGGAGCAAGAATTTAAAATATTTAAAAAAAAAGTATATTTTTAATAAAAGTTATTCATTTATTCGTTACAAAATTTGCATTTACACAAGATTCGATTCTGCCAAGGAATCAGTTCCATTTCATAATATATGGATAAAATATCAACGTAAAGTAGCAGTGTTAGTACCTCACTATTACATTTAGGTTCGTGAGTGAGGACATCAAAGGCATAACCATATCCTCCTCGTTTACATTCTTTCTTTTCTTTTTCCTACTCTTATTTTTCCATGAGCAGCTCACATATGGTGGTAAGACAGTTGTCATTAGATAGCTAACCTACAGCCAAGTACCTACACAGCATAAACAAATCAACTCATGCAAATAATAAGTAAAGGTTGCAAACCTACAAAACCATCGATTTTTATTAACTTTAAGAGTATTTATTAAGGGAATTCTATCTCTTGTTTATAGTTATTGCTATAAAAACATACGTGTTAGTAGCGTTTCGCACACTTTTTTGAACGACTGATGTACTCGTAGAATGTGGTGATTTTATCAACGATAGCGCGTCTTTTTCATAAGTTTATTAGCTAACACATGGACCAACACTACCACGGAAGTACCATTTCACAATATATGGACTTAAACTAAATTACCGCACTAGTAGATAAGTTTTGATCATTGAGTGAAGAGTGCCAGAGGCACTACTTATACTTATTCGATCTCTTTCTTTTTCCTACCATAAGCTATCATATGGTAATTAGTGGATAAGTGTACGGTTACAATCAACCAACTATATAGCCTGTAACAACTATATAATGACTACTGAATCCTCTAAAACCTTAGTCTCCCGGGACCATATTTGCTGCAAAGCTTTCGAACTGTTGCGGTCGGGAAACAAAAATCAAAATAGATCCACGAAAGAATCCAAAAAGACAGTTTTATTTATAAACAGCCAGCTAGTTAACCTACGTAGTACGAACATATCCACTCACGTAAGTAAAGGTTGCAATCCTGCCACCGTCTGCAATATGCCCGTAGTACCTAAAGCTCCGCCGCCCGCAGCTTCGCATAGAAGTCGCGCGACGCACTGGTAGTCGTCGTATAAAGCTATCGACGTTAACGCTTCAGTTATTCTGGAAACGGCTTCTGAAGCTACAGACGGTCTGGGCTGAGGTCCTAAATAATTGAAATAGAAAGAAATATTAAATATCTAATAAAAGCTTACGTATTTTTATATATTGCTAGCGATCCACCCTTGCTCCACTCGAGTTCGTCCCTAATTACTTTTTAACGTTTAGTATACATTTCTCAGAGATGAGATATTTACCCGCAGTAAAAAGTATCCTATATATTGACCCGGATAACCAGCTATTATCATACCAAATTTTATCAAAATCCCTCTACAGGTTTTTCCGTAACGCGGTCACAGACAGACAGACAGACAAAAATTCAAAAACTATAGATTCGGCCTCTGTATCGATAGGTAATAATGTCTATTTTAATAAGATTTTCCAAAAAATATTTAATGTACGGATTCAGCTTAGTTGAAATTTTATTATATTTATAGATAGACTACTTTTAAGGGACCTAACTAATTTGAATTTAAGTCACAAGAAAAAACAAAATTTTCATTGTACTTACTATAATACTCTGCTCCAAAGTATGGATTTATGGTTCCGAGACCAGGACTTGGGTATGGTGGAACAAAATGATGTTGCCTTGGCTTTCGCTTCTTTCGTCTTTTCTTCTTAATATTATTAGGATCTTGAAAATTAACTTCTAATTGGCTCGAGTGTAATTCTTCATTATAATTTTTTTCTATATTGTCCTCTCTGAATTTGACTGGTTTCTCATTAAAGTAGTAATCATTGCTAAGATCTTGAGGTTCTTTGAATGATACAAAATCAGGTTGCAATGAATCTTCAAACTGCACCAATCCATTCTTGTTTCTTGCAGAGACAGTATTGTTTGTGTTGAAAATTTTGCTTAAAATGATAATTGTAAATTAATAAAACGATGCAAAAGTTCAATTATTATTTTTATTATATAGTTTTAAGCTTTCACACAATATTTTAATGTTTTAAACATTTGCACTCTATCAATCGCTATTTATTTCTTTCATACAGAATATATATATATATATATATATATATATATATATATATATATATATATATTTAGTAGCTTAGAGTTGCGATAACAGACGCAATGCATACAGAATTACAAAATTAAACTATATTTTTAAAAGATACAACTATAGATTTTAAAACCCGAACAACTTGTGTTGCCTATATAAAATAACTAATTCAACAATAATAATGGTATATATCGTATTGACACTAAAATTATAAATGTAACAATTTATATGTGTGTTTGTTACATCGCCGGTGAGTCGTCGACGGATTTGAATGAAATTCAATACACAGATAGACTATGTATGAAATGAAGTAACATAATCGTATTATTAGTATGTTAATAAATTTTGCAAGAAGATGACGCTCCCGAATAACGAAGATGATGGAATATCAAAGAAAGTTATAAAATTTCAACTAAGGACGAATAGCCGCTAGTTGTTTCATATCTATTTTAGTTTTTAATATAAATGTATCTATAATGAATAAATATAAGCAACTAAAACGTACGGCCAAAAACTTAACAATGAATTATTTTATAAATATACACAATGGTACCAATGTGGTAACGTGCTTAGGAAACCAAGTGAAGCAGGTTCGGGTACCGAATCTCGCATCTCTGATATTCTCATGTGCGAATCAATTTGGACATGATTACTTGTCTTACGGTGAAAGAAAACGTCGTCAGGAAGCCTGCATGTGTGAGAGATCTATCAAGCAAGTTTTCGAAGTATCTAGTGTAGGATCCCTAATAAAACTTCGAGATATTCCTTCCTTATATTCATTACTCTTATGATCGTCAGTGAGTTACATAATTTATAACCATAATTTTTTCATAAACAATTCGTGAAGAGTCACTACAAGGTAAAACCGACATCTCTGTGCCAAAGCGCGGGAAAACAAATGAATATTCGCGCCCTTTTTTTTTAAACACATTCCTATTGGCCAAGGTCACATAAGTAAATGCCTTATACATAAACCATTACAAATTAATCAAATATATTATTTTCAATTAAAACGTTCAATATATAAAAATGCAACCTTACACTAGCAAGTTTTCGAAAGACACTTGAAATCCGCCTACCCGCATTTGGCCACTGGCCAGTATGGTATACTATGGCCTAATCACTCTTCACATTAAAAGAGGCCCTTGCCCAGAAATGGGATGTTAAAAACGTATAAATATATGTCACCTTGACATTTTACAATATCATACTTAATACTTTTTAATCTAATAAAATAAACGTGAAAGTGTGTTTGTTTGTTTGTGCGTTTGTCTTTCTTTCACGTCGAAACGAAGTGACCGATTGGCGTGATTTTTGGTGTGAAGATAGTTGGAGAGCTGGAAAGTGACATGGGCTACTTTTTATCACGGGAGATCATCTAATTCCCACGGGAAAATACGTTATATTAAATCCAAAAAATTATTTCTGATCAGAATTACTTGAAACTTGGTATTAATGCTCTTCAATACAATTAAATAAATACGTGTTTTAGCATTTTTCTAAATTCGTCCTATATGGGAGTAAAATAGGGGAAATGAAAGTTTGTATGGAACCTAGGTACCTACCTTTTTAGACATTTTTTTGTAGTTTTAGCGCGAGCAAAGCTGCGGGTCCTGCTAATATGTATATAATGCGGTGATCAACTGAAGAATGTTAATATATAATAAGTTAAAAACTTACGATAGCAACTCCGCAGGATCGTAATTTGCTATAGTTTTATTTGCAGGCGCTTCTCCAAAACCACAGGGCAATGTTAAAATAAAAATAAAACCGTATAGATACATAATTTCGTTGTTATTCTAGAAATTAATTTCTTCTTTCTCTGAAAATATAAAAGTTATTAAAATATATGATAAGAATATATTACTGTTGATTCACAAAGCATAACAAAATAATCTGACAAAAAAAATAATTTGAAAAAATGTAATTAAGAGTTTTAAGGGTTTAATTTACCGACTTAAAAAAAGAGGGAAGAAATACATTTTGTGTAGGTACCAGCCACCTACGTTATAAGATATCTTTGTCAATATATAGGTGCCTAATTGTAAACCTATTTTCATGATTACTTCGTCGTCATAAGTCGACGCAAGTAAATAAATATTAAGCTAAAACGTATTAATAACCGTCGCTTCGCTCGGGTTCGCCTCTAACGAAAAAAAAACTCCTCCGCCTCCAAAAACAAAAACATATCCATCCCACGGGAACCGTACATTTTTCCGGGTTCAAAAGTGACCTATTTGTCATTCAAGACTATAATCTATCTTTGCGCTAAATTTCATCCAGATCCGTTTAGCCGTTCTGACGTGATTGAGTACAAACATCCATCTAAACACCCAAACATCTAAACTTTCACATTTATAATATTTGTAATGAGTAAGCTGTAACGAAAAGTTAATATTTCTGTTTTTATTTTAATTTTGTTATTGAAACAGTTAAACAAAGCCATTTAATATGTAACAACATACTGATTCCTACTCATTATTACAAGCTAAATAAAGTTAAAGCGTATGCTATGTTCATTATAATAATTTCGGTGTTTAAAGAACAAATCTGTCAATTTGAACGGCCAATGTCAAAACCATTAGCACTTTTTAAGAAGATTTCAAAATGCTCTATAATTGTTAATGCCTACAAATCTACATACCTTTCTCACAGTAACGAAATATTCAACAACTGTAAGAATTTATAAGGGATAATATAGATAGGGTGTCATAGAACTAAACAGGAAGCCAAACAATAATGGTTTAAAACAGAATAAGTACAATTAATAATAATATAGTACCAACTCATTACTATGATAAGTAAATAAATGTTAATAATCAAACTTTTATTATTTATTACAATAAAAATAGGTAATATTTTACTATGTCTCTTTCAAATGGAAAAGAACTAACGCTTAAAAAATATAAAAAGAATGTAGTATTATTTTTATTATTCACCAACAAAACCAATTCTATTCCACAGGAACCGTACATTTTTCCGGGATAAAAAGTCTACATGCTATTCCAAACTATAATATATCTCTGTGGCAAATTTCATCCAGATCCGTTCAGCTGTTCTGGTGTGATTGAGTAACAAACATCCTATCATACTACCCTATCCATCTAAACTTTCACATTTATAATATTAAGTCAGATTATCATTTACATTTTCTTCTTAAAATTCATAAATCAAAGACTAATTAATACCTATATAATATTTTCCTAATGCTTTGAAGAAAATATCGATTTATATATTTTCTTCAAAACTGTATGGCAAAATCGAGAATAGTACTAAGAACAGCAAAATCACGCTACTATTTTTGGCTTTGACATTTCTTTTGGCGGACTTTGTCCATATAATTCTTTAGTTTGAAGAATTTAGGTATCTATATGTTTAAAAATGTAATTATTAGTAGCTTTTAGCCGCAACTGTACGATCATATTACGATGGAAAAAAAAGTTATCTACTTCCAACAAAATACTCTATTCACAATTAAAAGTCACATTTAAAAGTATTAATTAACAATTTTTTCCTGTTTTTATGAAACAAGGATAATTTTTTCCCCAAAATAAGGAGGAATTCAACAATGAGACGCATTTCAAATTCATTCATCACTACATAGTATAAAACCAAGTCGCTTCCCGCTGTGTGTCTGTCCCTATGTATGCTTAGATTATTAAAAATACGCAACGGATTTTGATGCGGTTTTTTTAATAGATAGAGTTATTCAATAGAAAGGTTTATATGTATAATAAATGCAAATTCAAAGATTCGTATTTCATACTAACCATCAAAACGTATCTAGGGACGAACCCGAACGAAGCGACGGTTAGTCGCTTGTATAACATATAAAATAACAATGAACACGCAGAAATTAAACCATAGTGTACTAAAGTAATTATTAAAGAATTAAAAAGTGCGTATCACTCTAATATTTTATATATGACCATTATATTATATTGAAAACAGCTCAATCACACGTTTTTCTTATACATTTTATGAACAAATATTTACCCCATATAAGAATTGAACCTGCTACTTTGTTAAAAAGTAAAATCCAAAGCAGTGATAAATATTAAAAATTTAATATTAGGTACTAAAATATGCTAACTTACTCGTCTGATGTCTCAAAACACAAAAACACAAGTGTTGCAAAAATTTCTCTCGATCACTATAGAAAGTGTTGTGAGATCATTCTATTGCCTCACATCAAATGCCCTAAAAGGTTTGTTTATTTCATTGGAATACGCAATCAGGATCTACCAAAACTACTATGGTATATCATAATCATAATCTTTACTAATACACATAGCTGAAGTTTTGCCTGTTTGTTCACATGTTTGTTTGTTCGAACTCGCTAATCTAGTGGTCCGATTTGAAAAATTCTTTTTGCATTTTTTTATTATAATACTTTTAAGTATAGACTGATAATATTTTCTTTTTGATTTCTTCATCTCTCTTTACTGCCATTCCAAAGCGCTTGTATTATATAAGCAAATAAAGTTTATTCTAAGGCTTATATTACTTTAGATGCATTATAATACGTATATAAACAATAAGTAATTTTAAGTAAATCTCGTTGAAGTGCAATAAACACCTGTTATCTCTGTTATCTCATTGATTAGTCTCGTTTCGCAAGGCGTACGATACCGCCTCAACCTTGTAGTACTAAAAGTAGTTATGGTTGTATCTTCAACTTAGTCGATATATTTTTTACAAACAAGCAACTCGCCTTCCCTCCGCTCGGGTTCATCCCTAGGAATGTTTTAAGGTTCAGTACACATTTCTCAGAGATGAGATATTTTACCGCAGTAAAAAGTATCCTATATGTTGACCATATAGATATCAGCATACCAAATTTCATCAAAATCTGTCCAGTGGTTTTCTCGTGATGCGTTCCCAGACAGACAGACGGATACACAAAAATTCTAAAACTACAGATTCGGCCTCTGTATCGATAATAGTGACTAAGTATTTCAATAAGATTTCCAAAAAAATATTTACAGGTTCGACTCAGAATTTTATTATATGTATAGATTTAAAAATAAATAGATACTTCGACATAATATTTTCTTATTGACATTTTAAATAAACACAATTTTTTTTATTTTTTTGCAGATTCTTTTAGATTTTTGGTTCCTGACGTTTCAAATGCTTTACAGCAATCATGGTCACGGGAGAGAATACAGTGAATACGAAAATACACTTTTACTTAAGTGTATTCTTTTAAGTTATATTTAAATTAGTGGTCGAAGTTTGAACATTAATAATTATCATTATTGAAAATTTGAGGAAAACATATTATATGAATAGAATTTATCTATGTATATATAAAAAAAATAGTTGTTGACTGACTTGTCCAATTTTTTTATCGATAACAGTTAAACTCGTCAATAGCTACTAAGCAAAAAAAAGAAAACCGCTTGACAAACAGAGGAAAAAAGATACCTACTGAACAATTTGCGTTTGTCTATTTATATATATGTAGATCTGTGTAAACACATATTATGGAGGTGCAGCAAAAACTATTCTACAACGAAATAGTCAAGTTAAGCATATTAAAAATGAGCGTCTCGCCCTCGATTCCCCATACAAACTTTCATCCCCATTTTCACCCCATTAAGGGACGACTTTCGGGATAAAAAATATCTTCTGTCCTTCCCAGGGTCTCAAACTATCTTCTTATCTCATTTAATTTAGTTCAGTAGGAGCTTATCGATACTAACAAACATACAAAAAACATTCCTCTTTATAATATTAGTAGGTATAGATAAATTTGATAAATTCTAAGACTATCTATAAAGAAATGAATGATGAAAACAAACATTAAACCCCAGTAAAGTATTGCCTTTGTTATCAATTTTAATGTATACTTTATAACGCCCTTGGGAATTCAGAAAACAAAGTGACTGTCCGTTCATTATGAATGATCGCAATATGGATGGGCAATAGTTGTATGCCTTACTTTAACTGAGTAATAATTCGTAACTCTGACGAAATATTTACATATATACAACATAATACTTTCTTAGATTTACGCGAATATTTGACATTTTAAATAAAACTATCTTTTCGGATTTTGTCGCGGATTTATTTGCATTTTTGTTTCCGCGACAAGATCCGAAAAGATAATTTTATTTAAAATATATACACCATGTCTAAATCTTCGTTTCCTATTAATTTATGTAGTTGCGTTTTTATATAATTTGTGTTGTCATACGATATTCTATAGAGCTATCCGTAGTGTAAAACATGTTGCGATATGTGTTTCGATGAGATGCAGAGCGATCATATGTAGTTACCCAAAAATGTGAACAAAAAAGTGCGTGTGTGTGCAATTCACACACGGTAGAAACATCAGAAAAATAACCTACGAGAGAATGGGATGAATATAGAGTATCAGGAGTAGGATGATTATAAGATTTTTTCTTATAATATTTTTATAAAGTTTAACAGTTATTTTACATTTTATTTGACATAAATATATATTACATATTATTCAGTAATTAATTTTATTATTTTTCAATTCTTGTGTAATGTATTCTATCTCAAGTTACCATGGCAACATTACATTCTTAAAATTAAAACAGAGCTTAAGTTATTATCTCTGATATGATGATGATAAGTAGAAAGATTTTCTTTCCAGCTGTCGAACACACGACCTCCAGAGTAAGAGGGATTAATACTATAACTATCGACAGACCTCGGTATGGTTTGGCTCTAACTGCACTCCGTACACCCATCACCTTGCACTTTTATGCTTGACCATCGATCAAAAGAGTACTATTTAGATACACAATCCCATGCAAAAGTTTTCTTAAAACTGTCACCATTTGTGTGTAATTCTATTTGAAATGAATCATATACATATAACGATGTAAATTTAACCTTTAGTGAAATGCTGAACGTTGTTTACACAAAGAATTTATTAAAAGAGCGGTCTAATATTTAAATGAGCGCTCATTCGGTGAGGACATTTTTTGTCACTGATTGTGTATCTAGTACTGTTTTGATCAATGTTGAGAACTTATATTAAGTAAAACTCTAATGTATCATTGAAGTACCTATATCGAATCATACGGTAAAAACTTATATCGTGTGGGCCATATATGTTTTTTAATGCAGTTAAAAATAATCTAGTTTTGCCAGAACCTGGAATACTTGTGCATATTTCTATCTAATCTAACCATTATACAGTTTCCAGTTTACAAAATAAAAATAATTGGTCATATATTTATATGGATAGCATAATCTATGTTTATATCAATTTTATTGAGATCATTTTAGCGGTTTGCATTCGAAAAAGTAAGAAACAAATACACATTTTATTATTTAGACAAGAATAATAATAACAAACGTGTATTTAAACAAAGTAGGCCATAGCAGTATTATAGTTTTATCAAAACTCAAATAATCTTGATATACTTGAGACGCCCATAAAATTGAAAGCGTTTTAATCCATGACTCTTCAGATATTTAAATATCTTTCTAGATATATTTTTGTCAAAATATCATTTGTACAAATAATTCACCGTGATTCGCCGCGCCTTTTATTTCGTACAATGGCTAACCCATATTGGGCCTAAAGTTGAGTTAAGTCGATAGGTAAAGCAATTCTGTACTTGTTACATGACTGCGCGACGCAAAGGAGGGTAATGTGTTTATCAGTTTATGTATGCATGTATGTATGTATGTATGTATGTATGTATGTATGTATGTATATTGTTCCTATGTGGCGTTCTAGAGATTAAATGCATATTATTCAGTCGGAGACATACATATTATGTACATTGTACAATGTACATCTCGCGACAAGGCTGAAACGTATGTCTTCGACTACATAATACTCGTACTACAGATCATATAATATAATACTTTATAATATTCCTCCGTCAACTTGTTTTCATCTTCTTAGTTAGCTTTTATATGATTTTTGTTCATGTCATAATTCTTTCTCTAAGAGTGGATTAATTACTTTCAGTAAGGAAAATAATATTAATTAGAATATTATAATTAATTCTATGTCTAGATGAGCCTCGGCAACCTCGATAACATTTTAAACTGCATTCAGACCTTACGTATGAAGGATTAGCCATTGTTCAATTTTTTTTATTTAAAACTATAACATGTACCAAAAACGCAAATGTTAAGACGTACCCAGCCATTATTAAGTAATTCGATAAAATAAATATCGATTCTGAAACTATTACTAAATAAATATTTTATTACAGCAAGCAAGAAAATCAATATATGTTTATTTTTATTTTAGGGTAATGTCACTAATGATATACATAAATACGTAAAATAATAAAAGAAATGGTCACGTTTATACATAAACTTAGATTTACTATCGCAGGTGACTGTCCTTGTCAGAAGTCTCATTATTATGCTACGTGTAAACTGTTTAATCGTGTGTTAGAAAAGCCCTGACTAATGCAAACATATTCAAAAGAATTGAGTGCCTATTTTTTGTGTAGAAAATTTTATATTAACGAGTAGGAGAAGAATATCGAATTTTTTCTTATTTTTTGAAGAAAGTCAATGACCTCTATGACAACACTAGGAAACCAGGAATTCATATATATATATATATATATATATATATATATATATATATATATATATATATATATATAGGAATGGCATATTCAGCAAAATTATTTTACTACATATAACTTCAACAATTTTTTGGACTCCTATTTTTCATACAGTAATTCTTTAGTCTTGCATCATTCTTCACGCGAATCGAGCTGTCACATTCAATAATTGAGAGACAATCCTTTTACATGACGGTTGGCTTTCATTTTAATATTTTATTATTGTAAAGGTTGAAATCTAGACTTTACAATATTTGACGAAGTAAAAAGAGTTACAGCAACACAACGATACGAATTGAAAAGATTTGCAGTTCCTTTAACACAGTGTATGTGTAGTGCTCAGATTGATCGGATGGGCGATTTAAATTAAATTGTAAATATTTTACAAAAAAATAATTAAAAAAAAACAAATGAAGTAAAATATATTAGTTACTTTTTTAAATATTATTTTAGTGTCGTTTAGTTTGGACTTTTGTGTATTTTGTAAGTATATTTTTTATTATCTTTGACATATAAATTATTTAATTATTAATGAACTACGAATAAATAATAAATCTTATTTTTTTAAATTTATGAACTAAGTTGTCATTCAATAACTATTAATTATTAATTTTCACATCAATTTGTTTTTTTTTCTTAAAAATATTTTTAACCTGCGTTTTCACCGAAAATTTCTTTAAACTATTATATTATAAAAATATTAGAATAGAATAAAAATATGAATAAATAATAATTCTACGCTTACTTTTACTAATATTCAATTATTTTAATTCAATTTACTTTTCTTGTCAATGGCTAATATTTTTTTTTTATTTAAAAAATCAGCCAGTTTGATTTAAGAAACTAACACCTTGGTCCCAATTAATAACTATTTTACCTTGCTCTCTTTATTCATGAACTATTACTTACCTATTACTTTATAAATATTTATGAAATATTATGAATTTTTTTTTATGATTATCTTATTTTTATTTCAATAATTATAATTTTTAATAATTATGATAGTTTGAAAGACAATAAATATTAAAATATGGAAGAAATTAAATAAAGGAAAAGAAGAATTCTCTTTTCAAACAAAATAAAATATAGTTTAGAATGTAATAATAAAATTTATTGTTAATTTGTGACTGACTAAAACTGATTTCAATAAAACAAGTTTAAATCATTTGTCAATATTTTTAAAATTAAGTACAGAATATAAAACCTTTGTCGGGGATTTTAATATTTCACCCACATAATTGTATGAAAATTGTACTAAGTAACTAAATCTAAAACAAGCGTAAAAATCCATATGTATTTTTACTTAAGAAAAGAACAGTTTGAGCGATTTGAAGAGCAGCTAGTTGTTTAAAAAATCTTTTTTCACCGGTGGTTAGAAAAACACAAGCTACTTTTTGTACCACACAGCTAAAGCAAAAAGGTCGGTAATTAAAAAAAATTACATCTTATTATTTTCAAGAGCATCTGAGTATTTAGGCACGAATATTTAGTTTGATACAGTTTGACACACTAGTTAATCGAGTTTTATAAACCCGTTTTTAATATTTTAACTTACCTACGTGTTGTCGTTTAGGAAACCGAATTTTGTGACAAAAACTGATTTTGTCTATTTACTGAAAATGCTTTTATCGATATTAATTTAGTATGTAGATAATGTATGTGCATACATCTTTATAGATAAAATACCATTTCACATGTATTAATAATTCTAGTCCCAGACAGCTTGACCGATTTTGATAAAAAAATATTTAGGTACGACTGAATTTCAACTATAGTTGGACCCGGTAAGTAGTTTTTCTTGAGATCCTGATTTTTTTTTATATTCATCAAACGGGGTCTGTAGTATCATTATAACGTCTATGTATCGGGTCCGCTAGGCACTATTATAAATATTTATATGTAATAATTGACACATGCAATGTAATGCAATACAATTTATATAAATTAGCAGATACATAATATTATGTACTAATTTGCACAGAAAGATTGCCAAAATTTAGTAGTTACATCAACAAATTGCAGTACATTATTACAAAATAAAAATAACCTTGATTTTTTCGTTGCGAATACACAAAAAAAAAATATCTATATACATATGTATAATGTAAATATAAAAAAATAATATCTTAGCGAAACCTGTTCATATTTTTTCTAAACAATGACTGTAACATATTGTTAACACCCAATATAGAATACAACATACAATAAAATACAACATAAAACAATAGTTATTAAAATGTTTGTTTGTATGTATATTTGTGTGTATGTATGTGTGCATTTCAACAAAAAGTACTGAACCGAGTCAACATTTACGATACCTATTAAATCCGAGAGAAGCGAGGATATGTCACTAGTTTATATAATAATAATGATCATTAGTTTGATATGTAGATTTAGAACTAGGTTTGATCGTTAATGGTTTTATATCATTATTTAAAATACATAATTGCCCTTAATATTTAAAGCACTCTCATTAATACTTATCGAAAAACGTCATTCATATTATGTTCTTTATTTATTAATATCGTTTTTAATTGCACAATTAAGTTTAACAACGCCTAGATTCTTCTCACGTTAGTAGGTATATCAATTTGTTTAGTAAAAATTAAATTAAAAATGATTGATTGAATGAAAAAAAAATTATAATTCAAACATAAATACTAATTCGCAGAGTTGTTGAAACTCGATCACAGTAAAAAAAATTGATTGACAACACTAAAGCTCGTCCAATAGCTACTAAACGGAGAAAAAAGATAACCGGTTGTCAAATAGAGGAGATACATATACCTACCTAATAAAATTCTAACTTAGACGAATCTGTATATTATTTTTTTTTTGAAAATATTATTGAAATAAACATTATTATCGATCGATTTTCTCTGCCTGTCAGTCTGAGAATGCATCACGAGCAAACCACTGGACAGATTTTGATGAAATTTGTTATGGATTTGATGGAATTGGTTATCCGGATCAAGATATAGGATACTTTTTACTGCGGGAAAATATCTCATCTCTGAGAAATCTACTTATATAACAGCTACAGTTGTACACGTTTTACCTGTAATATGTTTATTTTCATGTTTAGAGCTTCTCAAAAAGAATTCTTATTATCGTACCTACATGTGGAAAGCGCGGTATGAGCAGCTCATGCGAAATTTGATTTTTTTTAAACGTTTGAAGGGAAGCTTCATTGTTTTTCGTTATTTACTCGTATAGATAGGGTATTGGGTAATATGGTTGTAACTATTCGGTTTCTCGCATCTACAGAAGAGAGGGTGTAAAAAGGCATGACATGGGACTGTCTATGTTTATTATGCTGGGGGTAACCTATTCGAACCCGGGAGTGTAAATTTAAATTTGAATAAGAAAAAAAAAATTTAATAATACGGAAAAACTTTATTCATTTAAAACATTTAAATGTTTATTACGATAAGCGTACACGTTACAAATTGTCTTACATTGTAAACTCAAGGAAAAGGAAAATGTTACGTATACATACTCAAGACCGTCGGAAGGAAAATCAGTTACAAATATTACTTATCGACTCCCTTATTACGCTAGATTACCAGTATATCCAGTTTTAGACTTAAAAATAGCGTACATAATAAATGAAAGGCTTCGAAAATATCTTATTAGGTATCTATTCTAAACGAAAACCCCCGTTTAGTCATTTTTTACGTTTTAAGGCCTGGAAGTCGGTTTTTTTTAGTTTTATGTGCAATTTCATTATCTCGCGGTCTACGAACTATATATAAGATTATATTTGTATTCAGCCTTTTTTTTAACGTCCCACTGCTGGGCACGGGCCTTCCTTCAGTACGAGGGGAATCAGGCCATAGTCCACCACGCTGGCCAAGTGCGGGTTGGCGGACTTCACATGTCTTTTGAAAACTTGCTAGATTCTCTCAGACATGCAGGTTTCCTCACGATGTTTTCCTTCGCCGTTAAGACAAGTGGTAATCATGTTGGAAATGATTCGCAAGATTATATTTAAATAGAATATATTATATTTTACATAATAGCAGAACTATCAGACAATAATCTATATAAGCCCAGCAAGATGTTTTGATAGATAAGAGTACATTACCTCCCTCTCAAAACAACACGATACACAAAACTTGATTCACTTGACCGGTTACTGAACTTTTGATGCAAATGTGTATAGGTACATTTTTATATACGCAAGGAATATAAAAAAATAAAACTATCTTTTCGGATTATTTCGCGGATTTATTTTGATTTTTGGTTCCCGACGTTCAGCAATCATGGTTACGGGAGAGATAGTTTTGTTTAAAATGTCAAATATTCGGGTAAATCTAAGAAAGTTTTAGTGTAAAAAATATTAGAAATAATGTGTATTAATACTAATATAATAAAGAGGTAAACTTTGTTGTATGTAGGGATCTCTGGAATTACTGAACCGATTCCAAAAATTCTTTCACTAACCTGAAGCTACACTCCCTGACGAATATAGGCTATATTTTATTTTGATTAAAAAAAAAAACAGTTTTAAATCTTAATATTTGCAAATTAAGTCAGAGTAAAATGCGCTAAATGCCGCTTTACCGGGCTGCACTGCCCGAATCGTCGCGTTAGTTGTATGTGAATATAATGTTCATAATTAGAGTCGAACCCGAGCGAAGCGAGGGTTCGACTCTAGTCATAAATAAAATAAAAAAATTGACATATTTAGAGTAATTATAATCTCCATAGATTCCATATTATTGGTGTTTCATTAAATGTAGACAATTTAATTTCAATAAAAATTAAAGTAAGAAACAAAGTAGAAATAACAGTCATAATGTCAAACACAGTTCAAAATCTATGCCAATGTGTACATAATAGAGCAATTTTCTTAGAAATAATTACACGATATGGCGAACTTATTAAGATAATATTCATTTATGCTAATAAAAAAATGTATCTTTATTGTACACTCAATACACATAAAACAATAATTATGCCAAATTATGTAGCCATCTTATGATTTTACAAATTATGTAGCTATGAAATCGTGTGTATATTCCAAATAATTATGGTACTATTTATATGTATCTCCTATAAAAAAAAACCTTATTCATTTCCGGTGAGTGATACGGTGTTTTTATGCTTAATTTTACCTAGATGCAGAATTTAAATTTTCAAAACGAAATGAAAAATAAACCAAGAATAATTTTATACAAGTTTTTGACCGTGACTCCATTCGTATGTTAAGACGTCGATAAAAAGCCGTTGTGATCATCTATACCTACATATAATAAAATCCTGAGTCGAATATGTACATTAATCATTTTTTGGAAAATCTTAGTGAAATAGTCATTAGTATCGACACAGAGGCCGAATCTATAGTTTTTTGTCTGCCTGTCTGTTTGTCTGTCTGGGAAAGCATCACGAGAAAACCACTGGACAAATGATGAAATTTGGTATGATGATAGCTGGTTATCTGGGTAAATAAATAGGATACTTTTTTCTACGCGAAAATATTTCATCCGTGAGAAATCTATACTAACCGTTAAAACGAGTCGCTAGTTTACAATATAAGTACTGTTCTGAAGCCCAGCCAAATCTATTAAGCTGTTAAACGCGAAGATGTAACAATACACAAACATTACATTTATAATGTTACTGTAAAGAAAGGGCAATTGATCAATTTGACAAATTAAAATTATCATCAATCAAATGACAAATCATCATTAACAAACCTAATGATCGTAGAAGCCATAGCGCATACCAAGCAACCCTAGAGATTTTTGAAAATTTAAAAAAAATAACAAAGTAATAAGCCATAATGAGCAGTGGTAGCCCAGTGGTAACGCGCTCGCTTGGGAAACCGAGTGAAGGGGGTTCGAATCCCGGGTCCCGCACCTCTGATACTTTCATGTGCGAATAATTTCGAACATGATTACCACTTGCCTTACGGTGAAGGAAAACATCGTGAGGAAACCTGCATATCTAAGAGATCCTAGCAAGTTTTCGAAAGACATGTGAAGTCCGCCAACCCGCACACGGGCAGCGTGGTGGACTATGACCTGATCCCCCTCGTAATGGTGGGAGGCCACCCCCAGCAGTGGGACGTTAAAAAGGGTTGAATAAAAGTCATAATGTAATAGTTACTCAAAATTTTAGATGATTATATTTTTAACGCCCCTTCGAAATTCTTTCACTTCAAAACGTTGCTTAACCCACGATTTCTATAGAAAATTATAACTTCCATTAATAGCACTTTGATTTGTAATGCAATGCTCTCATGTATGACGAAATCGTAGGCTATATTTGTATACGTACATATATTGATTAGGCAACGCGGGTCAAGAGCTAGTTAAAGAACAAAATGTAACCGTGGAATTAAATATATCAATCAAAAAAGGATATTTAGAAATCGTTTGCTATGAATGACGAATTATGGAGGCCTTGTCGTTTTTTATTATTTTGCAATAAACACCTTTTTTGATCAGTTGCTTATTTAGTTTTTTTAATCTTGGGATGCCTATGTATAGAGAATAAAACTGAGTTTTATTATGTATTCATTGTTAGAAATTTACGAGGTGTTTAATATTTGTAAATTGTGAAATTTAGAAAATAATCACACGACTCTTTTTTGATGGTAACGCACAAACATATTTTCTATATCCTTTGCGAAGAAAGCAAAGAGTACCAAGCGCCGATCTCTATCTTTCTCTTCTTCCATCGTTATCAACCTCTTCATATACGGACATCATGGGGTCCTCAGACTTTTCTTTATATGTTGGGACAATTTTAATATAAAAAATATATTATATGAATTGTTTCATGACCCTTAAATGTTAGCAAGCCCGCACAATCACAATATTAGAATCGTTAAAATCAAACCAAAACTTACATAAAAACTAAACGTACACCCAGAAAAAGCATTTTGCTAGAACCTAATATCTCCTTGAACAGCTTAATTTACCTGGATATAAAGTAAACTAAAATCTCCTGCCTATAATCTTTACATAGAGATCCAGATCAAAAACAAACATTTCTGCTAAAGAAGAGTAGATTCATAAACTCACAATAACATCGTATGCTTCTTTTTGATCGCGGTTCATTTCGCATTGTAAGCGGTGCGGAGATAAAAGGTAACCTGAGTCCATGTCGCTTCAATTGGTTTCCCAAACGAGTGCGTTGTCGTTGGGTTCTCACAGCCTTAACTCATACATATAATATACTAGCAGAACCCGCGGCTTTGCTCGCGCTAAAACTACAAAAATTATCTAAAAGGTACCTAGTTTCGTACAAGTTCGAAAAATACTAAAACACGTATTTATTTAATTTTATTGAAGAGCATTAACACCAAGTTTCAAGTAATTCTGATCATAAATATTTTTTGGATCGTACGATCGTGTTTTCTCTTCACTCTCCAGCCCTCCAACTACTAAAACACAAAAAATCACGCCAATCCGTTTCGACGTGAAAGAAGGACAAACAAACAAACATACTTTCACATACATAATATTAAGTATGGATGTTTGTCCTTGATACTTCATCGAAAGTTCAGAGAATTAATGAAAAGTTAACTAACAGACAGTTACTTTAATCTGTAATATTGAATAAATGCACTTATCTTTTGCAAAAACTGATATCTAGTCTTACGATTATCAATCATTTAATTGGACTATGAACCTATGTACACTGCATTTTTTAACTGTATAAAAATACAGTTAAAAAATTGCTTAAACATTTTTGTTATAAAATGTAAAAACACTTTTATTTACTTGCAATATATATTTGTATGGATCGAATCTTGCAAGCTGAGTTAAAATCACCTCCTCTTATCCTACAGTGTTGAAATGTCACATGTTGGTTCAATCCGATGACAATGACTTTTCATGATAACTTTAACCTGAATCTCCATTTAAGATTGGCTTCAGACGAAGCAACTTTTCAACGGTTAACAGTACAGACACTAAAGGAGACGCATTCAATTATGATTGAGTTGAGTTAATTTAGTACACCCACACCATGACGTGTAAACTAAAAAAAACAGATAAACAAATTAATAGCAAAAAAAGCTTTTAATGCGCTAAAATTAAGAAAATAAACTTATAAAAACTTGTTTCTAAAAAAAAATATTTTTTTTTATTTATCTCTGCAGAACACGCGCAGATGACGTGCATTCATGATACGCGCGTGGCCGGCGCGGTGTTTAAAAAAACGTTGTGTGTATACAACCTAACAATTGTGTACGGAGGTACCTGTAGAGGTACATGACCGAGGTGATGAAATATATAATTTTTTAACTGTATTACACGAACTAGGTTCATGTAATACTGTTAATTAAGCTGACAGCCGATCTACAGATATATCGAGATCGATATCGATAATATTTCATAACCAATTATAGAAAAAAGAGGAGTATTTTACTGTAATATACCCATTACCAACTCTTATAATAACTAATTAGACATATTATACCTACTAGTGACTCACCATCGTCGCTTCGCTCGCATTCGTCCCTAGGAGATTCTATAAAACGACATAACTTTAACGACATGAATTTACTGTTTCAAAACATTAAATTAAATATTCTGATGAATGTAAATAGATATTTTAGCATTTACATGTAAGTATTTAAAAATCCTTGGTGGAGCCTACTATAGGCACTAAAAAGTAAGCGCGGCCATCATTTTGATATTTCTTCGTGTTAGTTGTTACCCTTGACTTCAAATAAGTTTCCATAAAACGGCAATTCTCCTGTATCACAATAAAATTAAATAAGCATGATATAAATTTTAAAATATAGTGTCCTTGACAAACGTATGTTCTTTATTGCACTTAAAAAATTCAAGAAAAAATTAAAATATGTACATAGAAAACGTGGACAAAGGTGGACTTATCTCTATAAGAGATCTCTTCCAGCCAACCCGTGTATGTGGGAAATAGTGTTAAGTAATATACAGCCTACCAGGTTAAGATGATCATATCGCACTAATTTTTTAAAAAGTTTTCTAAATAATAACTGTAATAAGAGAATAGTACTAAAAAAACTTGTGTGTGTAGTTAAGTACGCCCGTAAGAAGTTATATTTCTTTGGCCTAACTGAATAAAAAAAGCTAAAGATTTCATACCGTATGTCACAACTGTACCAAAAGAAGTATAACTTCAAAAATAATGATCTAGATTAGGTTAGATCGATATGTGTTCGTGCTATGTATTCACAAAATAGATCACTATGAATATGGTTCAATTATTTGGAATCCATTTTATGGAACACATGTGAAGGATCTTTTATATAAATTCATAAAACATCTTAAATATATTATCTTACCATGATCATTGATCACACTTTTCCTATCCTTACTTAAAAGTCGTGGAACAGAGTGAGATATGACATTTTTGTACAAAACTAGCGACTTGGTTCGTCTCTAGACAAAAACTAAATCTATCCCACGGGAACGGTACATTTTCCCGGGATGATATATAGCCTATATCCCTTCTCAATAAACGGGCTATCTAATGCAAAAAAAATTCAAATCAGATTAGTAGTACCTGAGATTAGCGCGTTCAAACAAACAAACAAAAAAACAAACAAACTCTGTCTCTTTATAATATTAGTATAGATTCTTATAGACTACCCATTTTGTTAAGAAATATTTACTTCAAATGATATAAGGTCAGCACTAGAAATAAGTCATTATTTTATATCCCACCAACAAGAACTAAATATTCTCAAAATACTTTTACGTTTCGGGCTTGTAATAAGTATAATGCATTAATTGACTAATATTGATTTGCATAGTTGCTCGATCACATAGTTTAAACAAATATTAGAGAATAAGTTTGTATTTATAAATTCATTTAGGTCAGTAATTAGTTTTTTGTAAGGTTATTTTATTACCATTTTACCATTTGATTCCATTCACCACCATTCATGACCATTGCTGCTTTTTTCCTCTTTTCTGATTGCTCATTAACAAGATATTTATTAGTGTATTTTCTGTAAGTGTTTTAAATACTTTTTATTTCCCAAAAATAAATAAATTAAAATGAATTACTTGGTTGAAACCCGAAAACCTCTAATCCCAATGGCTACTCTTACTCGCACTATGCTATTTTTCATTATTATTTTTAAGACAGTAGGTACTAGGTATATACTGAATCGTTTATCCGTGTTTATGATACTGAAAAAATCAACAGATCCTAATAATATGTTTTTTCTAGGAGCTATTTTTTAAGTTTTTATAAAAATAATGTAAATACCTACATAATTATTATAAATTTTTACAGGTTAAAGATGATTCGATAGTTGCGCAAAACACAAAATGGTCCATAAAATAATATCCCAAGCGCCTCAAATCAAGAAGGAGGATGGCTTAGCCAATTTGATTGGTCAGTTTGGCAAGTGGCAATGCATACTGCTTCTAACAATCTCCTTAGTAAAGCTGTCTTCGGGATGGGTGCAGATGACTATAATATTTCTGACTCCAAAATTGACTTTTTGGTGCAAAACCTTCAAAAATTCAAGTATAACTGGAGAGAGTATGAAATGTTATGAGGATTGTCTAGAATATGAGTACGATACGTCGCCGTTTGGAAACACTATAATATCGGAGTGGGATCTCGTATGCGGCAGGAGTTGGCTGACGAGCTTTACGCAGATGGTCTTACAGTTTGGAATCTTGCTGGGCAGCATCTTGTTTGGATTTCTGTCTGACAGGTGGGTAATCGAGTCAGCCTTTCTTTATTAAACACATTCTTCTAGCTCCTATTAATTTCTTCTGAGTAATTCGATTCTGTAAACTAAATAAGGTTGAATTCAATTTCCTTCTTAAAAATTAATCATTTTAATGTACATAAAATTATATAAGATACTAGCGGACCCGATCTGTCGGGTCCGCTAGTATCTTATATAATTTTACGTCCGCGTTTTTAACGTCTGCGTTGTCCTGTCTACACGTCTTTAATTTGAAAATTTCAAACTTTTTTTAATAATTTTTTTGATGAAAATTATTATTCAAATTGTGAATCTAAACCATTCCCAGATCCCCTTGAACACACACAAAAAATTTCATCAAAATCGGTCCAGTCGTTTGAGAGAAGTTCAGTGACATACACACTCACAGAAGAATTATATATATAAAGATAACGGGTCAATATTGAGTTGAATATTTTTTTAAGTCACATATTAAAAATGCATTACTGTTCTTGGCATATTCAACATATCTCATAGTAATTAACTATGATAAATAACATTTACCAATTGCCCCATTCCGGCTATTCTTCAGGCTATTTTTGATTGCTTGAATATGTAATTAATAGATGTCGTTAAACTACAAATAATCAAACGGTTTTTTTATTGACTGGTGACTTACCCTCGCTTCGCTCGGGTGTGTCCCTAGATACGTGCACTTAATGTTGCTACAGTTCCTAAGGAAGATCTTTTAAAGACTAATAATTCTGTGATACATTCTTATAATATAGTTTTCAGTCAGCATGATTTTTTCGAACATCATCAACAATCATCGTCATATTTTTGCCAATTTATACAAATTTTTAACGAATTATACACCTAACCCTTCCTCCATCTATTGCTGAAAGCCGTATGAAAATCCGTTTGATAGTTTTTGAATTTACGCGTGCAGACAGACAGGCAGACAGACGCAGCGGGGAATATATGTAGTGATAGGTGAAAAATTAAAATATAATAAATATTCATCGTGAATTTAATTTTAAACCAGTGACATTAACAAGTTTTTAACCGTGGTAAGCAGCACATAAAAATTAAAAGCGCCATCTGTGAATATGCACTACAAACCCGATACCTGATTGCCGACTTTTCAATAATCGTAAAATTACTAGCTCATTATTTCGTATTCCTTTACTCAGAGAAATTAAAAAAATCTAAATAAAACTTTTTGGGAACAATTTTACATCTTTTGTTTATATTACAAACTTTAATTGTCCTTATATATATATTTGTAACGCATAAAACTATTGAAACATAACTAAAACCATTAACAAAAAAATTGAATTGAATTGAACTTGACCGTTATAAAAATATAAGTCCAAATGTTCACAAAGAATAATAATAAAGCGCCTAATAATATTTTATAGCAATTCTTTTTATTTGTGTCATTTTACGTTATCACATTCATTACTAAGCCAAGAGCATGCATTGTAAATGTGGATAATTTATATCATTTGGACTTCGCTGAACTATTATAGTTGTATACAAGCAATTCAATCATGTGATCTATGATCTAACCCACTTATTTGACTTTGTAGCTATTATCTTTTTTAGAGTCGGTTTTTTTGAACTTCAAACTTGGGGATTACCCGAATATGTCTTGTGCATGTTTTTGCTAAAATAATGCCTAATTTATTCATTTAAATATGATGTTATCTTTATTTATAACTAGTAGTACCCGCGACTTCGCCCGTATTCAAACTTCCCACCTTTACCAAACTTCACAGGATCACCCGCTGGGCTAATCTGAAGATTGCATGAAAATTTCATCAAGATCGCCAAAAATTAGGAGTCCATAGGACACATATTTACGTACTGAATTCGAAAATTATCGATGTTATCTATAATATTAATTCTGTTTAGTCTCGAACGCAAAAAATAATGCAGGAAAAAATCCGGTATTTTAGTCTTTATTTATTTTTCCAACATGTATAGTGTCCGAACAAAAATAAAATTGCTACACGTTCTGGTACCACCTGACCTAATGTCCATAACAAAAAAAATCTATCATACTTTAATATCTATTTTAATTGTTCTTTAATCGTAAATTTGAATTGGCTCTGCTTATTGTGTTTTAAAATTGGACAAGCGCAAGATTGGTTGATTGCAAGCGCATGATGATTTCTCACGATCCGCAAACCTACGGATCTATAGAAAGATACATTAAATTTTTGTTGTTGTAACTCACGTAATTTTTAGATTAAATGAAAAATATTTAATATATACATCTGTGTTATCTATTTCATACCGAAGTCAATAACGAAAGCTCCTCATAGATAAAATTTAAAAATATCTTTGTTTTGGTCGTTATTATAAAAACATGCTTACCTATTTAAGATTACTCTATATAAAGATATAACTGACACAATCTGGGATAGACATACATACATCAGATATACATCTCTTTACTGTTATCCTTTTGACCAAAAATAAATAAGATATCATAGAGCCTCCAAACGTTGTTTATATTTTATGATAAAGTAGGTTAATTGTTATGACAAAGTATTTTACTTTTACCTAATAAGGAATAGATATCAAGAAACAAGCATAGCTACTCTCGTAACGCTATTGCCTAATGCGAACTAGAAAAATATCTATTAGTTATTATATGTTCTAATACAGGACTTAAATTTTAGGCATTACTTATAGGCAAAATATTTTCGAAGTTTTTCAAATTGTTCTAGGCCTTTCTTTTTGGAGTCTCCTTTGTCGACAAGTCTTATAAAAGTACTGGAATAACAGTTGTACAAAAATTAATATGATATTATTATACTTCCCCACTTACCAAATAAATATAACATACAAATGAATTACTACTAAAAATTGACAAATATTTGGAAACAACATTAAAAGCCAATTTAATCAGCAGTTTTTTTATCTTTTTCAGATATGGCAGAAAGAATGCATTCCTAGTATCAATATCTACCCTCATCATATTCGGATTCGCCATCTCTTTCGCTCCAGACTACATAACTTTCACCGTCCTAAGATTTTTTCAAGGAGTAGCAACTGCGGGAACTATGGTCATCTCTTTCGTTATGGTCATGGAGGGCATAGGACCGAAGTATCGAGAAATATGCGGATGTCTTTTCCAAATACCCTTCATAATAGGACACATGACAATCCCACTGTTCGCTTATTTCTTTAGAGATTGGAACCATTACAGTTTAGCTTTAGCGATACCGCCTTTAATATATTTAGGGTACTTCTTTGTACTCGCGGAATCTCCACGATGGTTGATAACTATGGGCAAAGTTGAGGAAGCGACGAAAATAGTTAAGAGAGCTGCAGAAATGTAAGTAGATTCAATTTGTGTTGACATCTTAATTAAGTTCATTTCACCATTGATAAATATGTGAGATTTAAAAATAATAAATAGTTATCGAAAAAGAAACCTCTTACAACATATTAATAAATTATTAGAGTTTAAAGTAAATTAAATCAATTTTCTAGATTTTTTGACATACTTAGATCATTAGTAAGTTACTTACAAGTAAAGCTGAAAAAAACTAAACATTTTGTAATATAAACATTACATATGATATTGACATTAGATGTTTAACTTTTCAGGAATGGCCTTCCGACAGAAAAAGTAGAGGAGACATTGAAGAAAATGTCCGAAGACATACAATCTCAATCTATAAACTCTAAACCAAACTACGCGGATCTTTTCCAAAGTGCATTACTTTTAAAGACAATATGCTCTTGCATCATCTGGCTGATCGTCGGGTTGACGTACTACGGCTTCAATCAATACATCAGTCAGACCAGTTCAGATCCTTTTATTACTGTTGCTGCTGTTGCTGTTATTCAGGTTGGTTGTTGTCATCTTTAGCGGAATAAAATATGTCTCATCTGATAGTTGGCTCTAGTACATTATACGTGTGTATTTGCGAAAATTTTTTGTAGAGTTTCATAATTATAACGCATAATCATATACACACTTATATAGTTAGTAATTTTGCTAAAATCCTTACAATTTATTTTATTACTAGGTTTTGTAGATGGATCAATTGTAATAGGTATAAGGGAAAGTTCTGTCGTTTTTGAACACGTGCACTTTTATGCGTTGCCGATCCTTACCAAGAATTCTGATCCGACTGAAACTGGTTTAAATAGTTAGATTAGTATATGATTGATGATTTATACACATTTTTTCAAATTTAAGTCAGTTTTTTTAAAACTTTTAAAACTGTCAATATAAGTGAAGAAAAATTGCATTTATGACATTGTATGTTATATGACTTCCAAAAAGGGAATAATGCGATGAAGGCAAAAAACCTGGTGTGACGTGTTTGGAGAGGACGCAGTAATAGCACGAATATACCAAAAGTGGTTTGGGAAATTTCGTTCAGGTGATTTTTCTTTGAAAGATCAACCCAGTTCAGGAAGGCCATCAGATGTCAATGACGAAGTGCTACGCAGTATGATCAAGACAAATCCCACGTTAACTTCCACAAAAGTAGGCTACAAGCTTTGAATTCACCAGACTACTGCTTTAGATCACATTGAAACGCTTGGTTTCGTTTCTAAACTCTCTGTTTGGGTGCCACACGAATTAAGCGAAAAAATTTAATGGACAGAATTTCGATATGTTCTTCAAATCTTGCTTGTCACAAAAGGGGGCCGTTTTTGGACTACTTGGTGACTGGGGATGAAAACTGGATAGTTTATAAATACGTGGTTAGAAAAAGAGTATATGTTTATAAAGTGGAGACACCACCGTCCACATCCAAAGCTGGCGTGCATCCGAAGAAGTGTGTTGTTGGTGGGACCGCAAGGGTATAGTGCAATATGACTTGCTGAAAGCGAATGAAACGGTCGATGCTGATCGTTACTGTCCGCAACTTGATGTTTTAAATAAAGAAATTCAACGTAAACGTTCATGTTTGGCCAACAGAAAGGGGGTGATTCATCACCACGACAACGCTAGACCACGCATGGCAAGAAAAACCATACAAAAAATTGCAGAGTTGGGTTGGGAAACTTTACATCAGCCAGCATATTCTCCAGATATTGGACCATCCGACTATCATCTGTTTAAGTCGCTGTAATACTTTATTGATGGAAATAAATATATAAATTATTATGGTGTCCAACTAGCAGTGAAATAATACTTCGTCTCCAAAAAAGAGGAATTCTTTTTCAGTGGGTCAGATACGCTGCCAGATCGCTGGCAGACATTTGTAACTAATAAAGGACATTATATTTTGGATGATTTTTTAATAAAAAGTGAAAAAAAAATTGTTCTTTCTTTTAGGAAAAAAACGACAGAACTTTCCCTTAGACCCATTACATAAAAAAACGAATAAGAATATCTTATTTTATGTACAATTGGTCCATTTTCCTAAGGTTCATAGCCGGATGTTAGATAGCCTATACCTAAACCTTCATCAATAATTAGGATTTAAAATACAAATGCATAGAGATTAGCGCCTATAAACAAATAAACTATTTAGCTTTATAAAGTTAATATAAATACTTAATTTATATATGTATGTAGATCTTAGAAATTAAAGGCTATGTTTATTATTCTTTACAAAATGCTATTATAAATTTCATTTACTTTTTTCCAGTTACCATCAATCCTGTTCTCAATATGGCTTCTACGGCATTTTGGACGCAAAACGGCAGTAATAACATTCTTGACAATAGGAGGCCTATGTGTTTTGACATTAGGTCTCGTTCCAGACAAGTTCTGGATAACTCTAACATTAGGATGCATAGGTGTTAGTTGTGCATCAGTTGTCGCCACTTGCATTTACATATACACATCAGAACTTTTTCCAACGGTTGTCAGGAATATGGGAATGGGTGCATGTTCCACGTTTATGAGAGTAGGTTCTATGATTGCTCCCTTCGTCTCAGATTTGTCGGTGACCATCCCTTGGCTGCCAACTATTATTTTTGGTGCGGCTCCCGTCGCAGCCGCTTTAGTTTGCGTTTTGTTGCCAGAGACTAAGGGTACTGCATTACCTGATAGTATTAATGAAGTGAAAGACAAAGTGTAATTATTTTAAGTTTATATCCTTATTGACGTTTTCAGGTAATCTGATCCGAAGATTTGTTGCATATTTTAAAACAGATTACGATTGTTGTGCAATTACTGAGTACAAATAGGCAATAGGCACCATTATTGGCATTATATCTAATCTAAATATGTGACAGCCTAAGCCTTCCAGATACGACAGATTTTAAAACTATCAATATAAATTACTATAGATACATACTTAATAAACAGTCCTTACTTCATGTTCTCTTTAAAACGAATTTAGCTAACTCAGGGATTAGTGGAAGTTAACAAACGGACAAAATGACACAACTCTGGTATAATATAGCTACGAGTAAATCAACTCCTATGTGGAAAAGATTTGCTAATACTTGACAAAGACGCTTCCAACTATTTATAAGAAGGTAGAAAATATAAATATTTTTTGTTTACAAACACAAATCGAAGTAGTAAAATAACTTAAACTAAATGAATTACCGAATAAAAATGAATTTTTTAAAGCAATTCTGACGTAATGTGATATATGTGATAATAATAGTAATTAGTTTAAAGTAAATAAGTTATATAGTAATACAATGTATGTAACATAACAGTGTCATATATATACTTAATTACGATATATGATTATACATAAAACAATAAAAAGACTAATTTATTGTGCCCCCTAGTGATGTAAATGATAATAATATATACCTAATTAACGACTCACCTTCGCTTCGCTCGAGTTCATTCCAAGACATAGACAAATCTATCCCACGGGAACCATACATTTTCTGGGATAAAAAGTAACCTATGTGTTATTCCAGACGATAATATATCTCTGTGACAAATTTCATCCAGATCAGTTCAGCCATTCTAGCGTGATTGGGTAACAAACATCCATCCAAACTTTTGCATTTATAATATTAATGGGGTAAAATTTATAATATTAATAAATAATAGGATAAGACATACCACATACATATGTCCTTCCAACTGATATCAGTCACGACGACCAATTTCACAGAGTCTTCCCGTATGAGAACTGTTTAGGAGATATTATAGTACGTGTGTTTACGCAAACAAGCTCAGTTTGTATCCCAATAAGAGTGTCGGCGAGGACGACGGCTTTACGTACTCTCCGAAGCACGAGGGTGAAACACCGCTAACTTCCCAACTCTGAGCTGCTACTGAGAATTTTTCAGTAATAAAATAAAAATATGGGACCCACTTTGTTTTAACAACTTATTAACAAAAACTCCAATCATTTCTAAATTTCATTATTTACAAAGAACCCAATCATCTTTCTTAAAACTACGAGTATCATGACTTGTTTCCTAAACAGACTAATTATAATTACAAAATAAATATTCCTGAAAACCAGTTTTACAGAAGAATTTTGCTTGCTTCAAAGTAAATTGACCGAGTGAGGTCACTCGTCGGCTGTCTACTTTTTGTTTACAAAACACTTTTGCGTTTGGTCCGAAATTTACCTGCTATCAATCCAAGTTTACAATTTCTGCCCACTAATATTAGTCTAGTCAAAGAACTAACTTTGATCCATACTGAACATATATCTAATCAGATATTTTGGAAGTCCGTCAAAATCAAAGCACACAGATTTCAACAATATATGATTAGGTATTTATAGTAAGTGAAACCCCCCGTTCAGTTATTTTTTACTTTTTAGTGTTTTTTTTTACTCACTTTATTACATATTAGTAGTAAGGTGGATTTTTTTTTATATTTAAATGGGACCAAAAATGGGTAAAAAGGTATGCGTGGTCAATAAAAATATGTGTCGAATGGACAACCTCCTCATTTTTTCGCCGTTAAAAAATCATTACAAATATTAATTAAAATATTTTAAGACTATTCCTGTGACTCAGTTACACAAAGCCAATAATTCATTTGAAGGACATATAATTTTCATCATATTAATTTATTTTATTACTAAAGTACCGTAGAAAATGTTCAAAATACTCACTGCTTAATTAAAAAATTACTGACGTTTTTGTATTGCTGAAATTTTTTATATTATTAATAATTTGTTTTTTTATTGGAAAGGATGTGATTACTTCGACGCTATTTAGTGTTGGAGATAATTCTAAATATTCTTGTAATTTATAATTTTACTAGCGACTCGCTCGGGTTTGTCCCTAGCTTGATTCCCCATACAAACTGTCATCCCCATTTTCACCCCCCTTCCCAGGGTCTCAAACTATCTTCTCACTAAATTTCATCTAAATCGGTTAAGTACATCCAGAGATTATTATCCCTACAACAGTGGTGGGCAAACGTTTTTAAGGGGGGCCACAAAGTTTAAGAAATTCTAGAGGAGGGCCAGAATTATAGAAAAAATGCATTTTGTGTTAAAGCTTTTAATCATAATATTATAAAAACATTACAGCATTGCACACTTGTGTGTAATGCTGTACATTGCAGTACATTACACACAAATGTAACAAATTACCTTATACCTTAAATAATAGTTAATTTAACTTTTATTCGAAGGCCCTGCCATGGTAGACGTGTGAGACATATGGAAATATGTCTCACACGTCTACCATGCAGAAGTTGGCAACTAAAATTCACAGATAATTATGCGCTTGCTATCTGGCCATTGAAAAATGCAACAATTTTGTTTGTCCTTTTATCAGTCAGTTAAGTTCATTCGCTAGTTAGTTATTTGTTCAGTTATTCGACGATTGAACAATCGGCCTTAAGTAGAATCTACTTTATACTTCTCGACCGTCAAAACGTAATTATAGCTGACCATATATCCATGTCGATGGACCGTCGGCGGGCCGGATTAAATACGATCGCGGGCCGGAGCTGGTCCGCGGGTCGTACTTTGTCCATCACTTCACCGATTAAACCAACCAACATCTATTACCCAATTCACAAAAAAAAATAGTCCTGCTTAGTTTCAATTTGTCGGTTTTTTTTGGGACTGAGGCTTTTTTTTCGAACTCATGATTTTTTGTAAAAATTAAATGTGGCACTCGGAGACTGCCGCGGTAAAGCTATTGCATAGCATTTTTTATCAACTTATGCAATTATAATTATTTATTTATTTTATTAGTATTTCACGCCATCCAGTCCCATGGTAAGCTACGAGGCCTGTGTTATGGATACCAGATAGTTGATACACTACACATATATAACTTTAAATACATACATATTATAAATATAAACACCCATGACTGGAGTACAAACATTCGACAACACACAAATGAATGCCCCCAGCGGGACTCGAACCCGCGACCGCTGGCACAGAATATAGGGTCACTACAAACTGAACCAAGCGTGTCGTCAAACGTGACTTAAAACATAAATATCAAACTACTATTTTGTTTTGTTGCGCCGTCTAGTGACCATATTCTTATAGCTGTGAATAAAAGTAGCGTAAGACAGCTAGTTCGTAGTTTTTATACAAGATGGCACTAGCTCATAAAAAAAATAAACTTTCTCACAAACAGCTGATTACGGTAGTTTTCCAATACAATAAATGCCACCTAAAGGCGGGTTGCTGAACTAAAGAGACAAGCGTGATATTTCAAAAAGTCATTAAAAGTTCTGGTATTTATCGATAGATGGAAAAAAGTATCACCGCTGTGCCGGTCGGAGTGGGGGGTGTCAGGTTTTTTTCGTTACGGAATTTCTGGATTCGGTCCCCACGCTCAACGCCCGTGATAGAAGCTATGCAATAGCTTAAAAATATATTACATAAATGCTGAATAAAAATGTTTTAATCTATACGTTAATAAAATTCTGAGCCGAATCTGTAAATTAAATATTTTTTGGAAAATCTTATGGAAATAGTCATTACTATCGATACAGAAGTCAAATCTGTAGTTTTTAGAATTTTTGTCTGTCTATCTGTGACCGCATCTATCTTATCTCTGAGCTATCTATACTAAACATTAAAACGTAACTAGGGACGAACCCGAGCGGAGTACTTAAATGTAAAACGCTGTCGATAGTACCAAAAACAACCACTAGGGAAACGTAATCGCCGTAAAACATCTATGAATAAAATAAACTTTATTCAATTAGACTTATTACAAGTGCTTTTGAATTTACAGATATTTTATATACACAATAGTTGCTATTTGAAGGCAAAATATACTCTAAGATTAAAGCTGTGACTTCTGACTATGGGTATTTAAGTTAATAATTCTATGGTTTCCATCATGGCCTATCATAAGGCACCCCTGTCTCCCAACGCGTATGGTGGTTCAGTAGCAGTACGTAGATAGAAATTGCCCCGCAAACTGTAAAGATAAAGATTAAAAATCAAGTGAAATGTTAAAATTGGCAAACATGTCTAATATGGGTTTTGATACGAAGATATCGATGAATTAATACGTAAGTAATATTGACTAGTCTAATCAACAAGTGCCTTTTAGGTCAACTTTTTCAGCAGTCTCGGAAAAATGTGAACGAGCTGTCATTCGATTCGGAATGGCACGTAGATAATTTTTGGAAAAAAATCAAGTTCCGCTTGCAAAAATTGCTAAAGTTATAAACAATTAACAAAAAACAAAAAAGGGGGTTTAGTTTTTTGCAAATATCTCAAAAACTATGCAATAGCATGAGGCTGGTGGCTCTAGGCACGTGCCCCGTGTTTTATAATATGACGAAGATTATAAAACTTAAAACTGAAGAACATTTAATATTTATTATGTTGTGTGTTTGTTCTCTTATCTGAAATTACCAGTTATATTTGGAAAAATCATTTTCCGATTTCTATTTTCCACGGGCTATTTAATTTTTTACTTTGAGACTGACTTAGGAGAGGAGCCGTTTATAAATAATTAAATTATGAAAGCGGAGCCGTAAGCAAAAGCTAGTTTATATTATAAAAAGGAACTGTGATGTTTGTTCTACCTGCATGAAATTCTCATTTCTATTATGCAAATATATCTTAAGGAAAAATACTACAAGCAATATAATTCCGAAAATTCTATAAAACTTACTCTGGAGTAGCCTGAAGTCCCATTTTAACAGATATAGTACAATTTCCTCTTTGGAAATCGTCATAGCTGCCACACTTCTTAGCAACGAAGTTTCCGCCGGCGACCGACTCTGCCCAGAAATGCCACGATCGCCAGTGACTGCACAGATCTAAATACGAAAAAATATATAATGTTAGAAACAGTAATGCATGTAATGTGTATGTAATTAGTGTAAATATAAAAAAAACTGTGGTTGAAGAAAAAACGAGAATATTTCAAAATAAACCTTGGTAATTAACCTATAAGGTAAATAACCTTAAAAATTATAATTTGGGTAAAACAAGGTTTTCATTTCGTTTCGTTATAAAATATAAAATTGCAAACAAATTTTATTTTTTATTTTTAGTGTGCATATTGCGAAACATGCAGATCTTAAATAACCCAGATTACGCAGCATCATAACACTTTGTTCAGATTCCCCATAGGCCTATTCCATATGAAGAAAATAAGACGAGAATAATAAGAAGTCTTAAATCTTAGGTTAGTAATAAAATGTAATAAAATGTCACACTAATCGTTCAGCACGTTTTAACATCCCACTGCTGAGCACGGGCCTCCCTTCAATACGAGGGGGATCAGGTCATAGACCACCACGCTGGCCAAGTGCGGGTTTGCGGACTGAGCATGTCTTTCGAAATCTTGCTAGGTTCTCTCAAATATGCACTTTACATTAACAACTGGCTATTTTTGAAGCCATTGAGAAATTGAATTGAATTAATTTGACTGAAATTTTTTTGGTGAATTCAATCCATAGCTATAGGTATTTCTATAATCTGGGATAGTTATATCATAATACTCACTTTCAACAGTCAATGGTAAATAGAAGGACGGGCAGCCGGGTTGCTGAGTGCCCTCATTGGGCCAGAAGTCCGCGTGGCCGGTGCTGGTGGGCGTGCCGAACTGTCCGCCGTTCGTGTGGATGACGTCCACGAACTGTGCGTCCGACGGGTTGATGGGTTCTGTTACCAGTGGTGGGTAGAAGCCTGGGTAGGCTGGATCTAGACCTGTTACGCTAGGAAATTAATGAATGAAAATAGACTTCATTCAATTAAACTTTTACAAGCAATTTCAATAGTCAACTTAATTTAAAATTAGTGTAGTCAGTCCGTGAGAGGGTTCGTAAAGCAGTTCTGGTATGGAGCCGACGAGAAACTCAACAGGATAAGGATAATCGTTTACTATTTAGTCGAAAGGTTTGTGTAATAGAAACATATTTTTATGTGTCAATACGCTTAGGAAATAAAATCTTACTAATATTAAAAATGACAACATTTAGATGTTTGGATGTTTGTTACTCAATCACGCCAGGGCGGCTGAACGGATCTGGGTGAAATTTAGCACAGAGATAGATTATAGTCTGGATATATAGGCATATAGACTACTTTTTATCCCGGAAAAATGTACGGTTCTCGTGGGATAGATTTTTTTTCTTTTCCTAGAGGCGAACCCGAGCGAAGCGAGGGTGAGCCGTTAGTCTATACATAGAATAAAATTGTAACTAAGCCGAATCTGTACATTAAATATTTTTTGGAAAATCTTATTGTAATAGACATTATTCTCGATACTGAGGCCGAATCTATAGTTTTTAGAATTATTGTCTGTCTGTCTGTCTGTTACCGCATCACGGAAAAACCACTGGAGGGATTTTGATGAAATTTACTATGATGGTAGCTGGTTATCCGGGTCAACATATAGGATAATTTTTACCGTGGGAAAATATCTCATTTCTGAGAAAAAATTCAAAAACCGCAATGTAAGAGTATACTAAAATGCAAAACTTAAAATTTGGTTTTTAGTCATCTGAACGCGGGCGGCACCGCGGGCAATGCTAGTATAATATAAAATTGACGGTTGTCGTAATCGGCACTGGAAAGGTTAAAACGATTATATTAAGTAAAATATATTTTGAAGTATCCGTCAGTTAGGCCACGTTTGCACTAGCATCATACATTTTAACCCTTATAAAGCTAACCCACATTCGTAATTTAACATCCACAGTTTCAATTATAGTTTTAAACCGACTTTTTAGAAGTCTGAAAATCTATTCAATTGTATTTTTGAACGTTACGCGATATCACTGATGGGAACCGATTTTAATGACTTTTTAGTAGGTATTTAAGGAAAAAGTTAAAGGCTTATTATTTCATAATCTTTTTTCTTACCGAGGTACAGAATATCCTTTAGACGCTAAATATCTCGCAGTGGTTGCCGCGATTTGACCACCCAAAGAGTGACCAACGATATGTAGGCCACGGACGTCAAGACCACCTTTTAACAATTTGGCTAAAGCCATACCAGTAACCTCACCTATCTGTAAGTACAAATAAAAAACACAGGCAATGGTAACCGTTGTTATTGTCTGACAAATGACATATAATATTATATTCTTTCTTTCTTTTCTTTCCTTTGGGGCCACTTTTACATAGAGGTATTTTATCATGCACAGAAAAAAAATAGCTTTAATTTGATATATAAATGATGAATATACGCCATGAACGTATAAATGTAACAAAAACATTTTTAATGACTCGCAGCCACTTTTACATAGACAGGTGTAGTTTATCAGGTACAGAAAAAAAATAGCTTTAATTTGATATATAAATGATGAACATACGCCATGAACGTATAAATGTCCCAAAATATGACCCGCTTACACCTGGCTGCGAAGAGGTTGCGACCAAATGCGCAACGGCAGCTATCATTTTTCAAGATCTCTACGTATAGTTCTGTGAAGTGGAGTATAATTCATTGTAATAACAAATGCATCGTTTTTATTCCAAAAAGTCAACTATTATTTAGTTAATTAAACATACTAGCGGGCACATTTGAATAGGCACCGTGGTCAAAACATATTGTCCCTTTTATTATTGTATACTAGCGGCTCACCCTCGCTTCGCTCGGGTTCACCTCTAGAAAAGCACAAACAGATCTATCCCACGGGAACCGTTCATTTTTCCGGGATAAAAATAAAATAAGTAACTTGTTGTTTGACCTGCAATATAAGGTATCAGCATACCAAATTTTACTAAATTACGTGCATAAGTTATTGTGTACTGAGCTGTATAAGTCACTATAATTTTTTAACTATCCCACGGGAACTCTTTCATTTTCCGGAATGAAAAGTATCAAATTTCATTTAAATAGGTTCGATAGTATCGGAGATTAACACGTAGGAACAGACAAACAGACAGAGAAACAAAAAAATTGAAAAAAAAAAACTGGATTTATTCTATTTCTCTCCTTACGGGATGTAAGAAGAGAACTGACTCGTTTTTTAGCATTTTTTTCTACCATCTATGTACAGACATTCGACCTCTACAGTTTTATTATTCATATATGTACCTATATTCAGATAGAATAAATAACGTATAATAAAACAGAAATATATGATAATGAAAATAGTTATAGCGAGTGTACCTTAGGAGATAGATATATACTATGTAGAACTTTTCTATAGACCTTTTTAAGACTTACAATTTTCTTGTACAATGTTTTGATCTATCTCTTAAGGTTGAGCCAACGTTAGCCATATAAATTTCTAAGGACAATTCGATAGAACCAGTTATTGTATTTTCCCGTGGGAATGAATAATTTGCCTGTCGTAAAAAGTATTCTAAATGTTGACCCGAGTACTGAGTTTTATCACTATACAAAATGAAGTTAAAATCGGTTGAGTACTTTTTGCGTGAAACACGCACATCGATTTGACTAAGTTTTATTATAGGTATAGATAAGAATAAATATTGCGAGTGTAACTTAGGAGATATACATATACTATTCAGAACTTTTCTGTAGGACTTTTCAAGACCTACAATTTTTTAGTATATTGTTTCGATGTATGTCTTAAGGCTCAGCCAGAGGAAGGTTTCTAGGGAGGACTCGATAAAACCAGTTATTATATTTTCCCGTGGGAAAGAAAGATTTTCTTTACGTAAAAGGTATCTAGGCAGTGGTATCCCAGTGATAACGCGCTCGCTTGGGCAACCGAGTGTAGCAAGTTCAAATCCCGGGTCTAGCACCTCTGATATTGGCCAGCGTGGTGGACTATGGCCTGATCCACCTCGTACTGAAAGGAGGCCCGTGCGTGTGTTAAAAAGGGCTGAATACAACATACATACATACATACATACATACAAAAGGTACCCTAAATGTTGACTCAAGTAATAAGTTATCACTTCACCAAATTTCGTTGAAATTGGTACATTACTTTTCGCGTGAAACGCGCACACAAAAACAGACAAACAGACATACAGGCAAACAGACAATTTTTTTAATAACTAATGTTTTGGGGTCTATGTTGTGTACATAATACGTTACAAATAAACAAAAACATCTATCCCACGGGAAAAGTACAATTTTCCGGGATAAAAAGTTACCTATTTGTTATTCTGATCTATGAACTATATTATTGTAAAGTTTCATCAAAATCCAATCAGTGGTTTTTGTGTATTAAGCTGTATAAGTTACTATAGTTTTTTGACTATCCCACGGAAACTCTTTAATTTTCCGGGATGAAAAGTAGCTGATTTGTTTTTGTCATGTATGAACCATATTACTGTAAAGTTTTATTAAAATCCAGTCAGTAGTTTTTGTGTACTAAGATGTATAAGTTGTTATAGTTTTTTAACTATCCCACGGGAACCCTTTAATTTTCCAGGATGAAAAGTATCTAAGATGTTGCCCGGGGATATAAGGTACCACCATGCAAAATTTTATTTAAATAGGTCCATTAGATCCGGAGATTAACCCGTACTAAGAGAAAAACAGATAAACAGCTCGCTCGGGTTCGTCCATACATACGAATATGTTGTATTATCTCTTTAACCATTTGTCCAAATTATATGCAGTAAAAGGAAAAAGTCTTTTATTTTAAACATTTTAGACGATAAATTTACTTATTTTGATAAGAATTCATAATTGTTGATAATATGACCAATAAACATGACCTACCGATTTAAATGATTTTTTTAATATAAAAAACTACTTTTTGTGACTTAAATATAAAAGTTAGACATATGCTGTCGCTGACTTTTTTGTAGGCATTATTAAGCTCTATAACTTTTCTCTAGAACATAATCATATATCTCTCATCGTTAAGGCAGCGTTCGTAAGAAACATTTTCGTTCGACCGTTTTTTCTCCAACTTACTTTGCAAATCCGACTACCACGAAAAATCCTTTCCATTTTTCGGGTTAATATATAGCCTATGACACTCAGAAAGAACGTGGCTTTCTATTGGTAAAAGAATTTTGAAAATCGGTTCAGTAGATCCAGAGATTACCCCCTACAACGTCACAAACTCACAAACTCACAAACTCACAAACTCACAAGATCACAAACTTTACCTCTTTATAATATTAGTATAGATAAAAAAATGATTTCGATTAAATTCGCCATGAACGTAGCAATCTTGCAGTGGGATCTTAGTCCAATACAGATAAATAAAATTGAAGTGTCTGTTTTTAATATCGCTTCATACATGTTTTTAAAATCGATTTTATTTTTGTTAAGTAGCTATTGACGATTTTTAGTGTTGTCAATTAAAAAAACTTGGTGAACATCCGTCTATTAGATTTCAAAAAAAATACCTTTCCCATAGAGGTCCAACGTCCTTTTTTTTACAATTATGATTATTAGTAGACCTCACAAAGACTTCAGACTTCACTCTTTATGCTATTTTACTGTGTGAACTTTGAGCTCTCAAGATTTACATGTTCAAAGACACGTTGGGCTCAGTTTGTAGAGTACTTGCTGTGCCAGCGGTCGCGGGTCCAGTCCTGCTGGGGGCAATCATTTATGTGATGGGCACAAATGTTTGTACTTCAGTCATGGGTGTTTATATTTATAATATGTATGTATTTAAAGTTATATATGTGTAGTGTATCAACTATCTGGTATCCATAACACAAGCCTCGTAGCTTACCATGGGACTAGATGGTGCTGTGTGTTAATTTTGAGTTCGCAGATCGATTTAATTGAATAAGTAATTAATTTAATAAATCAACTTACCGGCTTGATATCGAGAAGGATGACGAAATAATTCCCAAATGCAAGATTTGACCAGTCCAACACCAGTATGTTGTAGCCACCGTGCTTTAGATACGCGAGTACCACTGACTCCACACTTTCGTCGGTTACGAATTCTGTGTAACTGTAAAAAAAAAGTAAGAATGTGGGATTAAATTTATAAAAATATTTAGTTTTTAAAAAAAATAACGTAATAGAGAGTTGAATACGATAAAAGTAAAGCTGTATTTAATATAAAGATTCGCATTCTCACCACATAAATTAGAATACCATATCAGGCGTCAATAAATACTTCTTTCTTTGTTTGTATGTTTGAATGCATTAATCTTAGGAATTACTAATCCGGTTTGATAAATTCTTTTTACATTAAATAACCCGTTCATTGAGGAATAGAATATATAATCTATCTATTCCATCCAAACGTTAAAACGTACCTAGGGAGGAACCCGAGCGAAGCGAGAATGAATCGTTGGCTTATTAAATAAAAAAGCTTTTAAGACTTACCCATGAATGTAGAGCACTGTAGGTTTCTTCAAGTCAAAATTTTTGTCTTTTAGCAATGCATCAATATTTCCAACTCGATATGATTGTTTGCTTTTTGTACTGTTCCTTTAAAATATCAACATTCATATTTAAATTTGTAATGAGATATATTTATATTACTAATATTTTTTAAATACTTAAAAAAAAGCTCTATGTTTGTCTGTATGTAGTTTTTTTAAAACATAATTTTAGATTCTACATCAGTAATATTCGACTGTAATTACTAAAAAATACACTACTCGCAAGTACTTTGAGACAACTGTGCACATTGTTGACTACAGATAATAGTCAAATTTTATTTCTATTCAAAAATGAAATAAAAACATTTTACATAATACATACCTACTGTAATAGATACATACTTGTAATAAGCTATCCTCGTGTCACTCAAACTGATGGACCGTCCCTTTGGTACTGAAATAATGCAATCAAATATATATTTATATTAATATAAACATATTACGAACTAACTCTCTGTAGTTTTGGTTCCTTGTGATAATATTTCATCATAATAATGTCTTTTTTAAAGAGTGGAAGAGAGCTCAAGACATATGTGATAATTAATCAAAATAACATTAAAATTAAAGCTAAGCTTTTTAATTATTATATTTTTATTTCAAATTATTTATTACCTGTACCTACACTAAAATAGTTCCATTAAAACCCGAAAAAATAAAGCCGCTCCTTCTTTTTATTATATGCATATAGATACTAGATAGACTTATGAGTTAAATACTGACTTCAATTTTAAACCATACTTATAGTTGTATCATTAAGAGGTCGAATGTATAATGAATAAATTGTTATATAACAAGCATTAAGCCTCATCGTTTAGAACAGACAATTGGCCACCGCCAATATAGTCAAAAAATTAAATATATTAATAAAATTGATTTTTATATTCTTAATATTATCTTCTATACACTTGTGTAAAGGAATAGATATAAATTAACCTTGATGTTAATTTTCTACTACGTTTTTAAATATTTGTTAATTTGACACTTCATCATAATCTATACATATAATAAAATTGTAACTAAGTCGAATCTGTACATTAACTATTTTTTGGAAAGTCTAGTTGAAATGGACATTATTATCGATGCAGAGTCCGAATCTATAGTTTTTAGAATTTTTGTCTGTCTGTCTGTCCGTCCGTCCGCCCGTCCGTCCGTCCGTCCGTCCGTCCGTCTGTCTGTCTGTATGTCTGTCTGTTACCGCATCACAGAAAAACCACTGGAGCCACTGGAGGGATTTTGATGAAATTCGATATGGTGATAGCTGGATATCCCGGTCAACATATAGGATACTTTTTACCGCGGGAAAATGTCTAATTTCTGAGAAAAAATACAAAAACTGCAATGTAAGAGTATACTACGAGTAATATGTAAAACCTAAGAATTTGGTTTTTGGTCATCTGAACGCGGGCGGAGCCGCGGGCAATGCTAGTTCATTATATTATAGAACAAAAAACATTACTTTTTAAACACGTCAAAGTTTTTTGCTCAACTGTTACGTCTAAGTTTTTTCAATACGGGTTACAAGAAAAATAAATTTGCAGAGTCCCTGAAACGCATATTTTTACTCATAATTTTGGCAAAATCTGAGTTGTAAGTCCATTAAAATAAACAAAACCTCATTTAATACTTTCTTAGATTTACGTGAAATAAAGCTATCAGGAAAGACTCTCTCCCGTGACCATGGATGCTGTAAAGCATTCAAAAACGTCGGGAACCAAAAATCAAAATAAATCCGCGAAAAAATTCGAAAAGGTGGTTTTATTAAAAAAAAATCATTTACTTTAATATTAAATGTAAAATATGTGTAAGTTCAAATAAAAATAAATACTTACCAGAAACTAGAAATGTACGTATGAACGGCCAAAAAGAGTCCGACGACACTGGTAGAGACGGCTCCTTCTGACACTCGCTCAAAACTAACACTACTGAGAAATATATTAATATACATATATATATATATATATATATATATATATATATATATATATATATATATTATCAATAATTCATTATCAAACAATGACATATTAAATCTTATATCTTTAAAAGAGCAATTCTTGTATATATAGTACTTGGGCTACTGAGCTTCGCTCGGAGTTTTTGGGCTACAATACGTTTTTTTTAAACTAAAAACTTGGTAAATATTAAAAAAAAACAAAAGTTTATAGTTATGAGACATATATATATATATATATATATATATATATATATATATATATATATATTATATAAAATGAATATTTATAATATTATATGATAAATATAAGTTTAAAGAACTTTATTCTCAAAAAGACAAAGAGTCACTTGTGTGTCACACATGAGAACAACCAACATAATAACATAAAGTGAAAATATGCAAATGGACGCCACATTAGTAGGTACTCAGTTAACGAGATAGGATAGTTACAGATGTATGTATATTAAACGGTATTTAATTGGTTATTTTTTAAAACATATTGTAAGAGCTGAGATTTAAACCTGTTAATTGAGCTTACATTTTTAAAAGTACATAGATGGAAATTTGTTATTAAGTTGTGCACCTTTTTTTATGTTGGGACATTAACACACAGCGCCATCTAGTTCCATGGTAAGCTACGAGGCTTGTGTTATGGATACCAGATAGTTGATACACTACACATATATAACTTTAAATACATACATATTATAAATATAAACACCCATGACTGGAGTACAAACATTCGTGCTCATCACACAAACGAATGCCCACAGCGGGAATCGAACCCGCAACCGCTGGCACAGCAAGTAAGGTCACTATCAACCGAGCCAAACGTGTCGTGAACGTGCTCCTTCAAATGTAATATGCTTTTTTGCATAATTTGTTCTAGTTTTTGGGAGAACTAGTGGGCTAGGTCGACGGGTGCTACGCTCACTTACATGTTTCATAAAAGATAAATTTGAATGTACAGATTTACTAATAATATTTTTTCTTATCAGAATGTAGGAATTATATATATAAAGTTGACGTAGGTTCATAACTTTTGTTTCTTTATAAATTTTAGTTGTGGATGTCGAAAATCGATACCGAAAAGTATTTTTATTATTTTATTTTAAATATTCGACTTTTAATCTAAGAAATAATATTACGTTAAAACTTTTATTTTTTATATTACGACCTTAACATAAATTAAATCAAACAAATGTCAGTAGATGACATTATGTGTATAAATTTTTTATTGATATTTGTATAAATTCATATTATCTATAGGTAGGTTACATATATTAAAATTGTGACAGAGTCGAATCTGTACATTAAATATTTTTTGGAAAATCTTATTGAAATAGACATTATTATCGATACAGAGGCTGAATCTATAGTTTTCAGAATTTTTGTCTGTCTGTCTGTCTGTTGCCGCATCACAGAAAAATCACTGGAGGGATTTTGATAAAATTTGGTATAGTGATAGCTGGTTATCCGGGTCAACATATAGGATATTTTTTACCGCGGGAAAATATGTCATATCTGAGAAAAAATACAAAAACTGCATTGTAAGAGTACCTTTTTTTTATGTCGGGAAATGCATTTACGTATACCACCCCATTGTAAGAGTAAACTATACTACCATGGAAAACCTAAGAATTCGCTTTTTGGTCATCTGAACGCGGGCGGGGCCGCGGGCAATGCTAGTTTAATATTATAAATGTGAAAGTTTGTGAGGATGGATAGATGTTTGCTACCCTTTTACGCCAGAACGGCTGAACGGGTATAATAAAATTATAACAGAGTCGAATCTGTATCTTATTGAAATAGGCATTATTATCGATACAGAGGCTGAATCTATAGTTTTTAGAATTTTTGTGTCTGTCTGTCTGTCTGTAACCGCATCACGGAAAAACCACTGGTGGGATTTTGATGAAATTTGGTATGATGATAGCTAAATATCCGGGTCAACATAGGATACTTTTTACCGCGGGAAATTATCTCATTTCTGAGAAAAAATACAAAAACTGCAACGTAAGAGTAAACTGATATGTAAAACCTAAGAATTTGGTTTTTGGATATCTGAATGTGGGCGGTGCCGCGGGCAATGCTAGTATTATATATAAGACTTTCCATAATAAGTAAAATACTTTAATGAGCTTTCCGTTCCGCGCTCTCCTATATAAAGAGGGGGACATATATTATAACGGTCCATTGAGTAACACTAGCGTGCCGAGCTGCGGACAATTGTTATAATTTACTTAATAAAACACCAATTTTCGTTCTATGCCAATGTCAGTTCTAATGGCCGAAAGATAATAATTGCAATGCCGGCAGTCGTAATGATTGTCGACGAAAATCACTGTACTTCAAAGCTTATTATGTGTACAATATTTAATAATTATATGTAGTAACTGGCTACATATCCTCACTTCGTTTGGGTCCCTAGGTGCGCAAATTTAGTTCACAATTTCGTGGGGTTTAATTTTCTTCTCTAATTCTTTTTTAAAAATAAAAGTAACCTAAATTGCTCCTTATAACGTAAGCTATCTGAAAGTTCCGTCAAAATCGGTCAATCCGTTAACCGGAACAAACAGGAAGGCAGACAGACAACAATTTTAAACATTTTTCTTTTCTTATAAGTACCGTATATACTTTTATAAGTACCTATTTAATCAAAGGTCACTTCAATTTTATTAATATGTATATAATATATATACATCTCTATCTAAACGTTTTAAGTTTTGACATCTTCTTATTTATACCACAACCAAAGCACGGATTTTGATATTAGCCTATCATAGCTCAATATTTTCATCAACATAAAGTACATACCTATGTATTTATTTATTTTTTAAATAAAATTAATAAATATTACATGGATTTTAATATGTATTCGTATGGTATACATCAAATTAGAATATACTTTATTCAAACAGATTTTTACGAGCACTTTAGAATCATTACTTTTTACATTTTCAAAATTTAAATTAAATGTCAGTACCTATGTAAGTTCGTGAGGAGTCTAGCACCGGCACTTAGGTATTACCATAAAAAAAGATATGAAGTTTGTTATGGCCGTCTTGGTTTATGTAAAACTAGCGATTCACCCTCGCTTCGCTCGGGTTTGTCCCTAGGTTGCTTCACCATACAAACTTTCACTCCCATTTTAACCCCCTTAAAGGATGATTTCCGGAATAAAAACTTTCCTATGTCCTTCCCAGGGTCTCAAACTATCTTCTTACCAAATTTATCTAAATCGGTTCAGTAGATCCAGAGATTACCCCCTACAACGTCACAAACTCACAAACTTTACCTCTTTATAATATTAGTAAAACATGTTTCTTAAATTATAAAATAACTTGCTTTGAAATAAATTCTTAAAAATATTACATAAGATTTTTAGTGTAAATCCTTTGCTCAATTAAACTTATTTTTTTAAATTAGGTTCAGAATATTCAGCATAAAATTTATTTAAAATAAAAAAATACTTACCTACAAAAATAATACACCCACTTTTTATGAACATTTTCACTAGTTATTATAATATATTTTTATACAACAATGATAAAATCTTTTAATTTTTTTTATATAAATTATGGCAAAGTAAAAATTAGGCGCGAAAATATTTTTAAAGTTTATTATTTATAAAGCTTCCATACACTATCACAAGTAAAATATAACTAACGTAAGACAGCTACATAAGGTTAAGCGTAATAAGGCTTGATTCTTTTTAACCACCTTCAAAATAACGGGTTCGATATTTACATATTTTTTATTGAATGAGCGAATGAACTCAAGTAACTCTATCTCAAAGAAATATCGTAGTGATGTGATGTGAATCAATAACTTTAAAAACAGTAGGTCAGCTAAATTACCAAATACATACAATTTAAATTATTAGTTACAAATAATTATATAATTAAATGAAATTATCCTTTTAGATTTTGTCAAGGTTTTATTTTATATATTTGTTCCCCAAACACCTTAAAATTATATTTTAGAAAAAGATAGTTTCGTGTAAAATGTCAGATATTCGCGTAAATCTAAGAAAAGAAACACTTGTTAACATACATACAACCTTGCTTGTATAAAAAAATTATGTATGCATTAAAATTATTTAATTATAATATCACTTCGAAGACTTCATAGCGCAGTGCAGCTTTTGACGTCAAAGATGACCGACCGGTTTTGTTTTGAACATTTTTATTAGGGTTCCGTACCCGAAGGCTGCCAACGGGTTACCCTATTACTAAGCCTCCGCTGTCCGTCCATTTGTGTTAGCGGGCTGTATCCCATAAACCCTAATAGGTAGAGGGTTGAAATTTTCACAGATTGTTTATTTCTACTACCGCTATAACAACGAATAATAAAAACACCAAACTGGCCGCCATGCAAATAAAAAAGATGATTATGCTGGTATTGGTACTTCTAATAATCATAATAATAATAATAACAATATACGAAAATGAAAAAAAAAACATACTTGTACGATGGTACAGAACCCTTCGAGTGCGAGTCCGACTCGCACTTGACCAATTTTTGGCATTATTTATGAATATTTTTAATTGACCAAATGTATGTTAAATGTATTTTTCGGAACTCCAACCCTAAAGAATCCTACAGATCTGGTTTCTATAATAGCGCTACAAAATCGATCATAATTCATTCAATTCAAGATTGAACGTTATTGAGGTTCTTTGTCAAGGTAATAGGTAGATACATAATATGCAACGTAGCCTTCCTTAACAAATATTTAGACTATAATATACAAAAAAACCCGGATATATACCAATTACATGTTTCATTCTTGCTGCAAAATATATTTGCCTCCGACTGCATAGCAGGTAACAGTATCTACTTCTTCGTTAACTTGTTTTCATATTTTTAGTTCGCTTTTTACACAGTCGGGTTTTTGGATTTTTATAACTGAATTTTATTTACGTCTTTTTAGTTTTGGCCAGTTAGGTATTAGGAGGTTTATTTAACAATTTGTTAAACTGAATTATTTTTAAATATAATATACGTTGCTTGTATTTTTGTGATCACCTCTTAAAAACCTTGACGCCTTAGATCTATTATTTTGGTTTTTAATGTTATACATATACCCTATCACACTTGCGTTATGAAGGCGTATTTAACTACGTAAGGCGTTGGTCTGCAACAAACGCCGTAGGTTTCGCCCGATAGCGTCCGGCGTCTGCTGACTCTGGACGCGGCTTCCAACGTTGTTTGCGATGGTCACTCAGGATTCTAGTATCTCGTAAAATAAACGTGACTCGTGAGTGATTAAAATATGGATGAACAGACAATTTTAAGAGTTCTTCTCGATGCATTCCTAGGCCGCGTACAGCGTCATGTTGGACGTAAACTACGGCGTTTGTTGCAGACCAACGCCCAAGAGACATCAGAATCGGTGACGCCGTGTAGGAATTACGACTTAACAGGATCGGACATATACCTATACATACATACAGGTAAAAAACAGGCAGTGGTAGCTTAGAGGTACGCGCTCGCTTTGGAAACCGAGTGAAGCCAAATCCCGGGTCTCGCACCTCAGATATTTTCATGTACCTTACGGTGAAGGAGAACATCGTGAGGAAACCTGCATGTCTGAGAGAACCTAACAAGTTTTCGACATGTGAAGTCCGCCAACCCGCACTTGGCCAGCGTGGAGGACTATGGCCTGATTCCCCTCGCATTGAAGGGAGGCCTTTGCCCAGCAGTGGAATGTTAAGAAGGGCTGAATAGACAATATATAGACAGGTAAAACGCATAACCTGACTTTGGGCTTAACGAGGTGCAAAGTTTTCTCTTCCCATATTAATATGGAAAACTTTCTATCTAATATATAAAATTCTCGTGTCACAGTTTTCGTTGCCATACTCCTCCGAAACGGCTTGACCGATTTTGATGAATTTTTTTGTGCTTATCCGGTATCTATGAGAATCGGCCAACATCTATTTTTCATCCCCCTAAATGTTAGGGGTAGTCCACCTCTAAATTTTTTTTTATTTTTTAGACAAAATTTTTAATTTCTATTTTTTTATCATACAACATACAAAAATACATACAATCCTCAATTTTCACTAGGGACGAACCCGAGCGGAGCGAGGGTGAGTCGCTAGTAAATACTATGGAATTGTCAATCATATTTACCTAATCAATAATATACGACCTATAACTTGACCGTCCTTCTTCTCTGGCAGATATCATTTGAAAAGATCTATCTATGTAAGTACCTATTACACACACGTTGTTATTCACACGTTTTCAATTTGATCTTTAATTAATACATAATATGCATCGCAAGTAAAAAACAACTTCATCTATAAATCTATACATATAATAAAATTGTAACTAAGCCGAATCTGTACCTACATTAAATACTTTTTGAAAAATCTTATTGAAATAGATATTATTATTGATACAGAAGCCAAATCTATAGTTTTTAGAATTTTTGTTGTCTGTCTGTCTGTTACCACATCACGGAAAAAGCACTGGAGGGATTTTGGTGAAATTTGGTATCTGATAGCTGGTTATCCGGGTCAACATATAGGATACTTTTTACCGCGGAAAAATGTCTCATTTCTGAGAAAAAATACAAAAACTACAATGTAAGAGTATTCCAATATGTAAAACCTAAGAATTTGGTTTTTGGTCATCTGAACGCGGGCGGAGCCGCGGGCAATGCTAGTAATAAATATAAATAAGGTTAAGCTTCGATCAACAATACCTACTCCTGTTGATCAAAGAGGTTAACACATTAGATTAGAATTGTTTGTAGTTAGTGTACTTGAATACTTTAATTTTTTACTGACAGAAAAAAAATAGACATGAAGACCCAGTGATAACGCGCTTGCTTGGGAAACCAAGCGAAGCGGGTTTTTTTCCGGGTCTCGAACCTCGTAATATTTTTGTGTGCGAATAATTTTTAACATGATTACCGCTTGGCTTACTTAGCTGCGTGTGAGTGAGCCAAGTTTTTGAAAGATATGTCAAGTCCGCCAACTCGAACTTGGCCAGCGTGGTGGGCTGTGGCCTGATCCTCCTCCTATTGAGCGGGAGGCCTACGCTCAGCAGTAGGATGTTAAAAATAGATGAATATATACATACATATAAAGGAGAAGGTGAAGATATAAAGGTGGAGATTTTGGGATTTTTTTGTATATTTTAACATATCATCGTCGGCTATGGATCGATATTTTTTCTTATTGCATAGGTCCTGACCTGAAGGTTGATCCTCTACAAAACTTTACATTTGAAAACAATGCTTGAAACATTTAAAAATGTAGTTTTAATTTCAACTCAAAAGGTTATATTGTTATTTATTTTGATGAAAAATCGAAAAAATCGTCGTTGAGCATCAGTTCTTTTATTTTTTCGTTGATTATTTAGGAGCTTGGACTTCTTAGCCCAAAAGAAATGTTTGTTTGGACAATATGATTATTTAACACATTACTGTTGTGAGGTATACTGATTTAAGAGTAAAATGTTAAAATTTTTGTTTTAGAATCAAGCCAGGAGAAGGCGTTTCCACATATTTTAGGTACCTACTTATTTTAGCTGAGATGATTATTCGTATATTTTTCTTCATCGAAATCTTTAACAATAAATACAATGTATTACAAATTACTTAATTTACTTCCTTACCTATAGTTAGTTATAGGTATATATATTTTTAAATTTATGCGGACGAACGTAAAAATATTTTAATAATAACATTATCCTTGTAGATAAGAAATACAATAGTATTACTCGTATGATGTAGTTTAATCAGGAATTTGATGATATCATCCATATGAATATTCTCACATTTTTACCTCTATACATATACTAGGGTGGAGTGAAAAAAACTAATTCTTTTTTCTTTGCCTGGGGGTAGAATAAAGTTAATAATAGAAATTTTTTGTTTGAGCGAAAAAATTTTTTCGACTCATCATCAAGTTCAAGAATTGACGAATAGTCATTTTCGACTCAACTTTCAGTTAAAAAATCAGTGGGCCACCTCAATATGTTGATTATTTTTTTTGTTATCAAAAATTTTGTTTTTTTATAAGTTACAAATTATACCAATAAGCTAAAAAAAATCTTTTTTTCGCTCCACCCATATATGTATGTACCTACATACGTACAAAATTTTATTTTTTTCCTTTCAGCAGATTTGGAGAAAATATTGCAGTGACAGACAAATAAACAAATGATACATCTACATATATGTCAGAGGAGGATTTAGTTACCTTTTTCTGCTAGAATGTAAAACCTCATTATTGTTTAGTCACTATGTTCAATAATAAATAATCAAATGCAAATTAAGAGCAGAGGTTACGTCTCGAGCGGGGTCGAGTCATTATGACATTCGTTTAAGTTGTGTGGATTGATTAATGTTGATTTATTTTTATTTAATAACATTGGTTGGTCATGGCGAAACATTGCAGAGTTACGTTTTAATTTTTAATATTGTATTTGGATGTCAGATGATTAGTGTCGAGAACCCGCTGCTCAATTAAACTATTACCATTATCTTTTCAAATTTATAACATTGTGTAATTTCCCCATAGATCAAAAAAAATACTAGATACACAATCAGCGACAATAAATGTCCTCACCGAATGAGCGTTCATTTGAACATTTGAGCGCGCTTTTATTTCAATTTTGTGAAAACAACTTTAAGCATTGCATTTAAGTTTCAATTTACATTGTTATATATTTATTTCAATTAGAATAATTACCTAAACACAATTAGTGACAGTTTTAATAGAACTTTAGCATGGCTTTGTGTATCAAGTACTTTATTGAACGACGAATTTCCCTCATAAACTTGTATTGAGCATTGAATACTTTATTATTTGAGCCCTGATGACGTCCACAAGATTAGTAACCACTAAAGATGATTTCGGCAGAATATGGATAACACGACATATTATTATACATATATAGGATAGTATTCATTTTCCTCTAGACTCTTAGCCAATGGTAGAAAAACCTAATAACAATAATATGAAAATATTTTATTCTTGCGTACAAAAAACTCCAAAAACGTAATAAACACTTTATTTCAAACATATGGGAATGTAAACAATTGTAGCTTAAAGTTACATTACATATGAACGCTTTATATATTTAAAATTTAATAATCATTTAAATATTTTTAAACTGATAACTGCACCAATGAAAGCTTTCAGACGGACCACAATAAAAAAAAATACATAACATTATGCAATGAAGTAAAAGCTTTGATAAATTAATTCGAGAGTTCTGTCGAAGCTCATATAATACGTATTACAACGAATACTTATATTAAATAAAGAAGTTTGCTATGAAAAACTATTATTTTTTAATCTAACACTTAGATATACCGAATTTCAAATAAATTTGAAACGGATAAGTGTCAGGCGGCGACCATAGAAACCTTCGGCCATAGAATACCACCATGTTTAAGCTCATTTGGTTTGTTTTAACGAGCACAAAGGCTTTATGACTTAGGTACGATCAGACTTATAAAAAAAACTTATAAAAGTATGAAATAAACGAAAACACTCTTATAAAAGCAGCTTTTAACTTATATCCAAGATCCAATCTTAAATAAAAATTTTGAATGTAATAAGTTATTATCCGTGTAATTAAAACATGGGATAAGTATTAGCGGTGCATCGAATATGAACTTTCAGTATATAACGGCTTAAACGACAAAGATTTACCGTATAGTTTTTACTTTATAGGACGATTTATTTTTTACAAAAATGACGTTATAATGTTAGAAGTGAAACGTCATTTTTGTAAAAGAAATAACATTATAATTTTAAATGCGACATAATTTATACTTATATACTTTTTATCGCATATATTGACAGAAAAATACTTACAATCAAAATTAATATTATATTTAAATTAATATTCTTAAAAGCCATTGAGGAAGCCTTAAGTTTAAAAATAAATATTTAACAAAACTACTACATAGCTTCTGTGAAATTAATATTTGAAACATATAAACAATAATATTAAATTTAGCCGTAAATAATAGCGTTATCAGTTTAACATGTATAGACACTAATTAATTATAAATAAAAAAATATAAAAAAAAACTAAATATATTGATTATCATAAAATTCGAACTTTATATGGCAGTTTGAAACAGCCTCAATAACATACGCTCAATACTATACTGTCTTTATTTTTTTTTTGTTTTTAATAATTGAACTGGTTCATACATATATGTATGTATATATCTCAGTCTAAAGAATTATAAAGACGGAGTTCTCCAATATAAACTTCAAAAGTAATAAATAGCATGATTTGCTGTTTATGGTACTATTCTCGATTTTGCCATTCTGTCGTTCACTTTCTTTAAATAATGAGGGAACTTTTGATCATGATGATGTTCTCCTAGCCGATTCCGGCCACGGCGGCCAATCTCATTGAGACTAGCCAACTGCGCAGGAGATATTATAGTGCAGCGCGTGTACGCGCAGACACAACGTGCACTCTCTATTCCTGTCACTCTCATACTCCGGTGGGACGACCACTCGACGCGACCGGTGAGAGTTAAAGCGCAGGACCGACGGCTTTACGTGCTCTGCCTCGGCACGGGGGTGAAACACCGCCAACTTCCCAACTCTGAGGGAACTTTTATATAGGTACTAGCGACTCACTCTCGCTTCGCTCAGGTTCGTCCATCGGTACGTTTTGACGCTTAGTATGGAATAGATTTTTTTTCCGATGTTTTAATAGTTATTCTGCTATTCGGGTTGAAGACAAATCCAACAAAATAAAGATCATAAAATGTTTCAAACATATATTGTACATACAAATATATTTAAAGAAAGATACTAAAACAATATCATGAAATACTTTGATAAATATCACTAGCAGAACCCGCGGCTTCGCTCGCGTTTAATTTATGAAGAAAAACCCTTTGCTTTATATTATAATATTAAATTATTTGGATATTGTTCATACAAAAAAAACTATAATCGCGATAAAAAAATAGGGGGTGGGGGTAGGAGGACGGAAAATACTTTACGACCTATTCTCATACCAAATATACAAAAACAATCATTAAAATCAGTCGAGCCGTTTCGGAGGAGTGCGACCACAAACACCGTGAAACGAGATATTTATATATTAGATAAAGACAATATAATACTGGCGTTCAATTTTTATACTTCTTTAATCATCATTATATTGTATCTGAGAATAATATATGTATAACAGCAATTATAATTAAGCTACAGCATATCTTTAAGTATATAGCTAAGCTTTTCGATTGAATGCTTGAAGCAAGCGAAAAGACGAACTTTTAAGATATTTTAAAATACAACAATCACATACATTTATATTAAAAAACCATATGTACAAACTTACGAACGATTCATAATTATAATTATATATTTATAAAGAAGAAAAGAACAATAATTAAGTTTATATATTATAAATTCCTATGAAAAGAGACATTTCGAATTTCCGTCTACTAGGTCTTCTCCATTCTAATGATAATGGTGATTTTAGGTCAATTTCACCAACAGCTATAATAACATTTGAAAAAATAATGAATAATTAAATTGAGAATTATTTTAAATTAGTATGTAAAATAATTTCCGAATCGCGGTCTTCTCGGTCTTTTTAGGTCTACTTGAGGTCGACATCATCACCTAAAAGGTCTTCGCATTCCTTTTCCCATTTATCATCATTGTTCTTTTCAGCGACCACCTCGTACTCATTTAGTTCCGCTTCTAGTTCTTTCTCCCATTGTTCTGTAACATTTCGTAACATTTTATATCATAGCCAGTATTGAATTTAATTTTAAAACATGTATTTAATCAAAGTACCTTCTAAAGTAGAGCTATTTTGTCTTCAATTTATAAAAAAAAAATCTTGATTTACTTCATTTCTTATTAATATTATAATATACGTATTTGTTGTTTATTTTAGTAGTTTTTTTATGGCTATCAATTTTCTACGGATACAAAATAAGAAGACCGATATTATTTTAGAATAATATAATTATTTCAATTCATAATAACTAACTATAAATGCCATTAATAACTATAATGTTATAATTTCACTAAACATTTCGTAAGTATTGACGATAGAAAGTGTTACCTATGCCGTCACTATGCAGGTTCAAACGATTCAACTATAAATCAAACTGTTATGAATCTCGGAAGCATCGGGGTTGAATCATTGAATCACATTCAAAACTATTAAAAATGAACTTTGAACATTAAAATATTTAATTTTGACTTTTTTTGATACTTTCAATGTAGTGCAGACACATTTGAGCATTTAGAAAGGAGACATCTATTTGGTGTCTACTATATCACTTGCTAGTCATATTTCCTACAACACTTAGGCCAATATATAAAAAAAAAATTTAAAGGTTTCGAGGGTAGTATGAAAATTTCGAAGAAACACCCATTATTGCTACGAATGTGTTCAGCTAAATGAAAAGGCTAAGGTTTAGGCCTTTATAAAGGTATTTAAATAACCTTACACCAACTAAATCTACGCAACATTATAAACACGGATATACATACATACATACAATAAGTCTAATTTTGTAAATAATTAAAAAAATGTGTTGTCAGATGCGGAATGACGACGGCAGTTGGTTTAATTGACTGTCAGCCATAAGTGATATGTGGCGGCTATATAATTTATTGAAATAGTTATTTTTTTAATTTTATTCATAAATTCTTAGTCGTTGGCATTTTTTCTGGTAATCAATGCCTATTTATATTACGAAATTAGTGACTTTGACCTGCACTCATGATATCAATTTTAAGAAAATTTAACTTCCAAATCCATAATGCAGACATTATTTCCACGAAATCGAAAAAAAATCGTAGATTGAGCGATAATTTGATAAAAGTAATGCCGCAGAACTAATTTTATAGTGCAAACTCATATTATATCAGCGACGTGTCATATTTTTGACTTGTGTCGTTCTTTGAAGATGTCACGACCAAATCTTTCGCATCAAGTTACACAATCACTAAAAACAGTTTCGTAAAATTAATATCATCATACAAAAAACTAATTTCGTAATACAAATATAGCTTAATCGTAAACTGGTATCATCTCCATTTCTATTTCAGAAATCACTTCTTTTCAACCAAAAAAAGACACCAACGATTCAAACAGATTAAATTTTGATATTTCTTATTAACGATAGAGAACTCTGACAACACAGTGGGAACAGTTTCAACATTGCTACCCGACAGACGACAGTCTCCAACAAAACCAACTTTGAGAAATACGAGGCGACGAAAAAACATTTGCAAACACAAGCAAAAAGAAAACTTAAGCTGTGTGAAATAGAATTCAAAATAGTAAGTAGCAATGTTAAAACCTGACACAATTCGCTACGAAAGTGACGCTATTGATACGATCTTAAGTCCTTATGCATATATATAACATTCAGTTTACATTGAAATATTCAATTGATAATATATGAATACTAATTTAGAGTCACGTTGAAAAAAATTTCTACAAAGGACCATATTCTAAATATCTATTTCGTAACACAGACATCTGAAGTCAAGCTAAAGTTGATATGGAAATAAAAATTAAATTTCATATATATACATTAATGTTAGTATTAGAAAGGTACAATATATTGTCTTAACAATTACATTTAAACGACACACGATGCAACAAGAATGAGGATATGACATAGACATATAAACTTTAGACAAACGAAACAAGGGGCCGCGTTTAGGCATAAATTTTATACATACATATCTATAAAACAAAACATATAGTAAACGTGAAGAGATCAACAGTGAAATTTTCATTGATAACACCAAAACGCAAGAAGCGTAATCATTACTACTACACAGTATTAAAACGACACATTTCATCATTTAGTTTAACATTTAAATGATATTAGACAAATACGCGTATAATACTGGAGTGGCATTATCAAAATGGGAACAGTTTTATATGGAAAGTATTTATATAGTGCAAGCATCGTTTCCGGAGCTCCTTATACCATCCACAGCAACCGAGTTCGGCCAAACTATAATTAATGATGATTTTTGATATCTTAATGAAAATAACGATATTTAGTGTATCAAGTATAAGTGGATAGTATTTTGAAGCGACCGAGGTGTTATGTTCGTATAGCGACCGATGCTCCTTGCCCTCCGGTCTCGTTTAAGCTGCATTCCAAAAATGAAAAAAATATGCTTTATTATCTGTACATTTGTTTGTTACTTCACTTAACTTTTAATGCTTCAAAGAATATATATATATATATATATATATATATATATATATATTCCTTTAAGAATTTGTAATAGTAAAATATAAAAATTAAAGAATAAAACTGGCATTAATCAATAATAGTTACAATAACTCTCTCATATTTACATTCAAAGACAATTCATACATTTCTATTAATCTATATTACGACTTTTTTTATATATGATGTCTTTATAACACACAGACAATAATACCAAAGACTATACATCCTTTTTATTTCCCAATAGTTACTTATACTTATAATAAAAAATGCTTGAGCTTAATATAAAATGGTTATGCTTTAAAACAAAAAAAAACGTATTCCTCAAAGTTGGTTAATTTATATTAAAAAACAATAATTCACGCGACCTTATAGAAAATGAGTGATAATGAGAAGCTAAATGATTCAAATTATTAAAATAAATGTAGCAAATGAAAGAAGACAAAATAACTCTGAACAAAAAATAAAAGTTATTAATAAATAAGTAATTCCTATTTAAAAAAATGTATACGTTTTTCAATCAAATTTTTAAAACATAAAAAAATATATAATAACAGTAGGTTATGTGTTACTTACGATCATAATCTATCTAGTACTAAATTTCATCCAAATTCGTTCAGTCGTTTTAGCGTGAAGTAACAAACATACACAAATATATTACATTACATTAGTACTACGATTTTTTTATTAGAATCGAAAATTACAGATTCTTACCATCATCATTATCTCTATCAACTTTTAATGATTTAATTCGTTTCTTCGCATCGTCTATTGAATCTTGGGATGCTTTCTCTTTACCTACAACCTCGCTCGACGAACTAACATCTAAAGTAAGGTAAAAATACAAATGAAAACAAAAATGAAAAAATAATGATAAAAAAATGACATACATATTTACAAAAAAAAAATGCTCTAGCCACTTAAAAAAAAATAGATGAGAGGATTTTGAGCGTAGTTTGTTTCATCTCAAATCTGACAATTTGACTTAGATATATTGAAATATACGTAATTATTATAATTTATATGATTTATTTGAAATTATATTCCTTTAGTAAACATAGTTAATTCATTCCTTACCTGCGTAACTGTGCAACATTCGAAATCTATACATAGTATACAACAAAGTCGCTCCCGCTGTATGTACCCTTAGATCTTTTAAACTACGCAATGGATTTTAATGCAGTTTTCAGCAATAGATAGAGTGATTCAAGAGGAAAGTTTATATGTATAATACCTACATGCATATTATATTCATACTAACCGTTAAAACGTACCTAGCAACGACGGACAAATCCAAGCGAGGGCGAGTCGCTAGTAATGATATAATTTAAATTCACTACAAATACCAAAAGTAAAGCTCGGAAATAGGTCAAATATTTTTAATCTTTCATTACTTAGCTCATCCTAACCACATTAGATGAAATCAAGAAATTGCCGCAACACCCTATACAGTAATCGAACCCGCGATATGTGACCTAATCAATTTTCAATACACACAAATACTATTAAGTTTATGTAAGACTAAATATAATATACATCGATATACTAAAATATTCAGTTTAACAACAGAAATCCATCCTTCAATGTAAATAAACCAAGTAAATTTGCGGGTTTCCTTACAATCCCTTGGGCACGAGGTTTACGCTTAGTTAGAAGGGATAGGAATATTAAGTTTGCTGTAAAAGTCACTGCATAAGGCTAGTTACCACACGGACTTTAGAGAACATTATTTAAATTCTTAGGATTTGGAAGGATACATTTGGAACAATATTTTTACAAATAGAAAATTAAATTAAATTAAAAAATTAATGCTGAACCATTCCACTGAGGAACAAAAATTAAAGAAAAGTCTGTACTTCACATTGTCTTTCATGTAAAAGGTACACAAATCTTAAAAGCACTTTAAAACTAAATATTCCATATTTAGTACAAAATTCCATGGAAACATAAACACATTCCAATTGAATGACTCGGTCTTTTCTAAAGTCAGTATCTAAAGTTTAGAAAAGAAATAGGCCAGGCATCATCTCTAAAGTATTAAAAAACATATCTAAGAGTCACATTGTCAGAACAAACCTTTTTAAGTTATATAGATTGTATAAAGTCATTATCTAAGTGCGAGTTCGATTCCCGGTGAGTGTCATCATCTTACCTTGGGAATCCTCAGCGCTGGACTGACGGCCGCCCGCCGCGTCCGCCTCATTAGCTTGGCAGATTAGAGAAACACGGTAGAAGTAGTTCCTCCAGAAGTTCTCCTCCGTGATACTGGAAATTTTATTATTTTACGTACAAACCGATAATGATGAATGATGATATTTCAATATATGTGATGGAATTCGTACAATTTACTAGTACACACTTTGAGAACTGATTGAAAATAAAGTGTTATTTTCTATTTTAAAATAGAGCATTCTAACGAAATTTGGTTTATTTAAATTAACATACATACAAACGTACGAACTAAAGAAGCTCGATTTTGAAGAGAACTTTCAGGAACTTTCGACAAACTGGAAATAGTCTAAAGTTTAGGAATATAAATAATCGGAAGAAACAATTAACAAAATCCATTTCAGCATTATCGAGGAAATTAAAAAAAAAACAAACACGAAAAAGCAGGCAAAGTCACTCACGTCGCTAGTGTAACACAAAACTTACACTTTAGGTACGAGATCGAAGCGCATCGTGGATAGATTGGGGTCCTCGTTCATGATGGCGACGGCCACCGGGTACATCTTGTTGTAGTCGAAGTCGAACTCTACGCCGGCTGGGGGAGCTCGCACGAAATTCCTTCGGTCCTAAAATATTAAAAATACATTTACAACTTATTCTATTATATAACATGTCCATATTATAATATTTAGCTATGAATAAAATCATCGAAGCGGTTTCATACTCCAGGCGTCTGATATTCTCATGTGCAAATAATATCCAACATGATTTTCCCTTGTACTTGATAGCAATCCAAATAAAGCCATTATGTAAACTTTTACTGGATATCTACTCTAAACTCACAGTGGATAGCGAGAGGCACTCCTCTTTGAGCGCGGCTTCATTGGGCGCACCCACCCATGGAGGGACGGCAGCACCGTTGCCCTTATCCTGGCCTTTGATAAACGCGTCCTGTTCGCGGTTGAATTCGCCGAGGATGCTCTGTGAACAAAGAAAAAGATATAAATATTATATAATATCATATATTTCAGTCTTCTTTTGCAGGGTATTAGGAGAAGGAAACTACTAAAAAATCAAGTATACATATAAGTCTCCTTGTTTGTCTTTGTTGTTGTTTGTCTCTCCCGTGACCATGATTACTGTAAGGCATTCGAAACGTCGGGAACCAAATTCAAAATAAATCCGAGAAAAAATCCGAAAAGATAGTTTTATTTAAATAGACAAATATTCGCGCAAATCTAAGAAAGTACAACGTATATGGCTTTAATCAGTCAAATCGTTCAGTAGTTACACGATTTTTAAAAGACCCACCAACGGTTACTTTAAGAAATTGATTAATCTAAATTCTAAATGAAACTGTGAGTGGAAAATAAAAACTTGGGTCTACTGTCCCTATTATAATTATTATATTTAATACGTGCGTCTAAAGCAACATCACCATATTATAATGTTTATATCTTAAATGTGTCGTATAATAAGCTGTCACAGCCGCTATGTTGAGTAATTTCTATCTAGAAATGTCAAGTGACGAACCTGAGTTGTCTCGAATTAAGTGGTAACAGATGATGCATATCTGTACTAGTTCACAAGTTTTTTGCAACACATTAATAGGAATAACTTTCTACAGTGGCATAAAGAGTACCCTATATATAGTACTCTCCGCACCCCTTTTATCTGCAAAAAATACGTAAAATCACAGCTCAACTACTGCAAGAAAGAAAATTAAGCCAACACACATAAGTTGACAACATTTATCAATATTTATGAATAATAATTAATCAATGTTGGATATGAGGAGCTGAAGCTCGAGCATATTTGGGAGGATTAGGAGGTAAGAAAGTAGTTTGAGACCCAGGGAAGGACATAGGATAGTTTTATGCTGTAAATCATCCCTTAAGGTTGTGAAAATGGGGATCAAAGTTTGTATAGGGAAGCAACCTAGGTACAAACACGAACGTAGCCAGGGTGAGTCGCTAGTCTAAAATAATTCCATAATTGATTATACTTAATCAACTATTCTTAATGTCTATCAATAGCGAGTGAAGGACATTTCATTTGCAAAATATTTTAAACTGCACTCACTAATTCAAATTGACTACACTTTATTATCCAATAACATCTGACTCAAACATTTTTACGTAAAAGCTCTGGCAATACCAAAGAGCTTTTGTGCACCAATAGCTGTTGGTAATGGAACTATTAAGCTCGTCATAGGGCATTTACGTCAAACGTCAGTTCACTATTCCACGAGTTCGTTATCGTTTAATCCCATTTGCACTCTGACCCGCGTCCGGATAATAGATATGGGCATGTTTCAGACTAACTAGGATCAATGGTGGCTATAAACAGCGTAGTTTTTTCTAATCGTATTATGTAAATAGTAGATATTATCTAGGAGATGTGTTTGATAGTGAATTTAAAGTTGCTTAAGCAGTATTATTGTATTGACGGTATATAGTAACTTCGACCATATGTAGAAGAATTTGCGGCAAATCTTTATTTACACTATTTTTATTCGTTAAAAGAGGTTAGATCCATTAGTAATCCTAATAATATTATAAATGCGAAAGTTTGTGAGGTTGTTTCGATGTGTGGACGTATATATAGATGTATGGATGTTTGTTACACTTTCACACACTTATACTTCAGAATAATACATAGGCTACTTTCTATCCCGGAAAAATGTACGGTTCCCGTGGGATAGATTTGTTTTTATTTTTAAAAATTAATGTATTTACTAGGAGACATAAAAAACCTTAATTTAAAATATAAATTCACTTTCCCTTCCTTATATGCCCTATTCCCTAAGCATTACAGTACATCGTTATAAGCAAAATATTCCTTCATACATAAAAGTTTTACATGACATGACAAGTATAAATGTAGTAGAGGGATCATACTCAGTTTTGTTATCACAACTACCGTTCGGAGACCGACAGAGACGGATGAGGTTAGATGGCAGCGGCCAGTGTATCTCGTTTAGCTAAAACTTAGGAACTTATGAAAATACACGATGTAAAAAAAACTTGTTACATACTGAGAAAAGTTTTTGCTGATCTATCACTATTAAATAAAGGATTTATAAGAATTAAGAAGAAGAAAGATGAAGTCTTTTGTTTTGTTCCAGTTTATTCCTTTTTAGGTTTAATTTTTATTTATTTATTTAATACTTTATTACACCAGAAAAGAAGTAGAATTTTAAAACAATACAGCACTAAAAAATATTTCAGTGTAAAGGCAGCCTTATCACTCAAAGTGATCTCTTCCAGGCAACCCATAAACCTATAAAGGAACTCTTAAGGTAGAATGGATAGGGCTTGGTGCAAAATAAAACCAATATAACATACTTACTTATACGGTACATACTATAAATTACACATAAGTTTACATAAATAACAATAAAGAGATACATAAATATATATTACATAATATATAAGTTTAGACAATTATACGTAAATATTCCACAACTTACATAAACTTACATAAATATACATAGACTTACAGGGATAAATAGTAGTCTTTAAGACGTTTAAAATAATTTTTAGTGTTGTTATTGTATTTATAATTTGTTTCATAAGTAACTTGTAAGTACGATCGAAATGGAGTACTTGAAATGCCTAGGCGAGAAATGACAGGTTATCAATTCAAACGAACCTGCCTTGTTCTGTTTTATTTAATCCGAATTACCCTCTCTCTTCCACATTATTTTAAATGGCTAAATCACAATTCCAGCCTTTTAGGTTTAACAAAGAAACCTAAAATATTTTGTGCTGTTCATCACAGAACAGAGCCCAGTTGCGAAATAAATCGTATTCTAATTATTCTTGTGTCTAAAGTTTATGCAAAGCCATTATTTTAAATGGTTTAATTAAATATTCCTGCCGTTTAGCTAGAACCATTTCTGTTGATTTATGTACAGAGCGTTTACTTGTATGAAATAAACATTTTTCATCGTTATGTATTTCCCTTGTGTCCAGAGTCAACCCAGTTTGTGTAACACGGGTCTAATTTTGTCGAGAATAATACGTCCTACCGTACGTAGGTCTTCTGATTTATATGTATTGATCATCCTATTAACCTGCAGTAACAGTAATAGAGGTTAACTCATTGCGGTTATTCTATGATTTTTAATGTACTAGTAAACCGACCTGGTTTTGCTCAAGTGCGTTCCTGGATAACTTTGAGCGCATTTTTTGCGCACTTTTTATTATCTCGTAAAGTACACAATCTAATAAAGGCAAATTTACCTAATAAGTAATAGTAATCTATGCTTATTAAACATATTACGAGTATATAGTGCCTTAGTGTCTGAATAGTTTCTAAGTTAGTTCTACGACCGACCTACCTTTTTTTTTTAACGTTGGGAAATGCATTTACGCACAAGGTGTGGGACTCACCGGCGTAATAAAGCCAGTACTACCCACTAAAACCTTCCCCCGTCTTAATGGGGCGTCGCAGGATCGCTTACGCATTCAACTACGACGCCCCGACGGCAGGTCTGCCGAAGCAAACCACCACAACCACGGGGTTGCTCCAAGGTCCACTCTGCTATCAGAGAAGTACCAGGAGCAACCCGCATGGTACACCCCCCCCCCACCCCCACCACGACAAGGTGAACGCACGTTGAGGGAGGGGGGGGGGGGGCGACCTACCTACCATAACCACAGACTGTGCTCTCAATAAAAATATTCTTTATATTTCTTTCTTTATGTATTTATCGAGTCATTCATCATCTATTATATATTGAAAGTCATTCCCCATTTATTGCGATCAGGAATTTTGTATTCATCCCGTACATAAAGTTATGACCCAGTTCAGCTGACCGCAAGGAAACGGATGTATCGGGAAAGCTTCGGTGCGGTAACCATGAGTTTATCTATACATATAATAAAATTGTAACTAAGCCGAATCTGTACATAAAATATTTTTTGGAAAATCTTATTGAAATAGACATTATTATCGATACAAAGGCCGAATCTATAGTTTTTAGAATTTTTGTCTGTCTGTCTGTTACCGCATCACAGAAAAACCACTGGAGGGATTTTGATGAAATTTAGTATGGTGATAGCTGGTTATCCGGGTCAACATATAGGATACTTTTTACCGCTGGAAAGTATCTCATTTCTGAGAAAAAATACAAAAACTGCAATGTAAGAGTAGACTAATATGTAAAATCTAAGAATTTGGTTTTTGGTCATCTGAACGCGGGCGGCGCCGCGGGCAATGCTAGTATTATTATTAAAGTTAGTCAGGCGTAATCAACTACTTAGCTTTATATATGACTAGAGACTTTCCCTCGCTTCGCTCGTCCCTAACCGCCTATTAGCTATACCTAGGTCATTATCTGTGTACTAAACTTGAAAATCCATTATTACTACAGAATGCATTGATATCAAATCTATACTAATATTAAAAAGAGGCAGAGTTTGTTTGTTTGAACGCGCGAATCTCAGGAACTACTAATCCGATTTGAAAAATTCTTTTAGCTTTAGATAACCCGTTTATTGAGGAAGGCTATAGATAATGTAATATATGGTCTATCTAATATCTTGTCCATGCTAACCATTAAAACGTACCTAGTTATAATATAAGAAAATAACTAAACAAAGTAAAGATTATATTATTCAAAGTTTAGTCCCTCTAAGAATCTTATCTCTTTGCAATAGCCTAAATCAAAATTCATCTTGAGGCGCTAGAACGATAACAATGCTATCACATCTACGAATCTTAGTCCGGATAATCCGTATTTATTCGAGGAGCGGACGACCTCGACGATAAATACAATCTGATCGATCTGGGCATCCTTTATCTGTCTTTAAAGTCTTAAGTACACTGTACAAATACAGAAAACTTAAGTGTTTTGCAGTACGGACTATGTTAAAGATCGCGGGTTCGATTCCAGATGGATATATCAATCGTCGTTGTTAAAGTTATGAAAAAGGGCGATATGTTCATATCCCCTGTAGGTCGATACGACTTAAAAACTTAATAGGGCATAAAGAGATTAATCACTAAGTTAGTGACTAAGTATCTGACCTAGCACTGAATATATAACAAACTAGCAACTTACCCTCGCTTCGCTCGGTTTCGTCCCTAAGTTTTTTTTTTCAGCGGAACCCTAATACTCTTTCGAAAATAAAAGCAGCTTAACTTACTTCTTATAATATCGACTATCTGCCAGTGAAAGTTCCGTCAAAATAGGTCCAACCGTTTCGAAGATTATTATTTATTAATATATTTTATCAGGCAGTTGAGACAACTGATAATGACTGTATCCTGTTTGTCTTTGAATTAACGGATTTAAGGTGTAAAAAGAAAGGTTTAATTGCAGACACGTAATGATTTAATCGAGATCAATTTACAGAGAGAGAAGGTCGGTAGAAGAAAAAATAATTAGCGGTAGAAGGTTAACACAGAATCAACATTGCCTTCAAATATGAAGAGGCGCTAAAACTATTTGAATAGTAATATTAATATTACATATATTTTCACTAATTATAGTATAGATTTATAAACATGCCCCCAGGCGTTGAAAGTAGGACTTTCAACAATCTTCGGGTTGCGGTAGTGGGCAGATTTTGCTGAAAGCCCTTCGGATGATTCCATTTGAAGTCTTGATATCTGCCACTCTAATTACACCATCAGTTCCTGGAAGAACGTTCGTTATTTTTCCAAGTCTCCATTTGAGTGGTGGTAGATTATCATCTTTTACGAGAACGAGACTATTTAATTTTAATTGAGCTTCAGACTTTTGCCATTTCATTCTTGTTTGAAGTTCAGAGATGTACTCTTTGCTCCACCGCTTCCAGAATTGTTGGCGCAATTGTTCTATTCTCTGATAACGATTCAGCCTGTGAACATTTTCATTTTCGTAGTTGGGAGTCGGAAGGGACGAAAGTGATCGCCCAATAAGAAAATGTCCCGGGGTCAATGGTGTCAAATCCGCAGGGTCCGTGGATAAATAAGTCAGTGGTCGGGAGTTTAACACAGCTTCAATTTGTGCTAGTACCGTATATAGCTCCTCATATGTAAGATTACATTTGCCCAGTACTCTTACTAAGTGATATTTTGTGGATTTGACGCCTGCTTCCCACAGACCTCCGAAATGAGGTGAATATGCTGGAGTAAAATGAAATTTTATTCCGTCATCAGCAACAGTCTCAGATAAAGTAACAGCGTTAGTTTTCAAAAAGTTTGCAATATCATTAAACGCGCCAACAAATGAAGTTCCATTATCTGTATATATATTTTTTGGTTTCCCTCTACGGGACATAAATCTACGCAAAGCTAACAAAAAACAATTACTCGTTAAATCACTCACTAATTCTAAGTGCATAGCCTTTGTGGAAAAACAGACAAAAACCGCAATATACGCTTTAACTAGTCTAGATCCACGTCCTTGACGGCTTACAATCATAACAGGCCCTGCATAATCTATTCCTACATTTTCAAAAGGAAAACTTACAGATACACGGCTAGATGGCAAATTTCCCATAATAGGGGTTACTATTTTAGCCCTAGCTCGAGCACAACGAAGACATTGCCGGTAACATGATTTTGCCAAATTCCTGCCTCCTATTGGCCAAAATGTTTCTTTAATAGTGCTTAATAATAATTGCGGACCTGCATGTAGCAAGCGTTTATGTTCAAAATGAAATAATAATTTTGTAAAGGAATGCTTAGAATGGATTAATATTGGATGTTTTTTATTATAAGGAAAATCACTATGTTCTAGACGCCCTCCAACACGTATAATATTGGATTCATCCATAAAAATGTTTAATTTTATTAACTGACTTTTATTTGGTAATTTTTTATGATTAATCAACAAGTCATATTCTGGAAAGGACTGTTTTTGTGATATTCTAATTAAAATATTTAATGCATTATCCAATTCATCTACCGTTAAAAATTTATCTTTGATAAAATCCTTTTTACAAATTCGAACAAACCGTAAAACATATGCTACTGTGCGTTTAAGCCTAGAAAAATTTGAAAATTTACTAAAATTTATAAAATCATTATCATCATTATTTGTAATTGCAACATTTACTGCTATAACAGAACGCAATTCCGGAAGTGGCCCAACAATTTTGGGATGAGTAGGCCATTGAGACATATCACATTTTAAAAACGTTGGCCCAGACCACCATATATCTAGTGACATAATAGTTTTAGCATCAACTCCACGGGAAATATGATCGGCAGGATTATCATGAGTGGGAACATGCTTCCAAATACAGTTAGGAGACTTTTCCAAAATTTCTCCAACTCTGTTGCGTACAAAGGGTTGTAATTTACTAGGTACCATTTTAAGCCACCCCAATACGATAGAAGAGTCGGTCCAAAAAAAACGTACGTCTTACCTTGACTCGAAGTGCATTAGTCGCCTTTTCATAAAGCCGTAACGCCACAAGTGCTCCGCAAAGCTCCAGTCTCGGTATGGTCGTAGGTTTGATTGGAGCCACTCGACTTTTTGCCATGAGCAATCGAACTAAAGTTTCACCGTTATCATTTCCGCTACAAATATATAAACATGCTCCATAAGCATATTGTGAAGCATCACAGAAAACATGAAGATCTATATATGTATAAGAATCTACTAAAACGTTACGTATAATGCGCAGATCATTAAGTAAGGGTAAATTTATAATAAATTCATTCCAAGATCTTGATATATCTGATGGTAAAGGATCGTCCCATGATAATTTCAGTAACCATAATTTCTGTAGTAAGCATTTCATACTAATAATACAAGGGGCGAGTAGGCCTAAGGGATCAAAAATTTGTGAAATTACAGAAAGTATACTACGTTTAGTCATGACACTGGGGATTTTATTATTTATACTAAAACAAAGTTCATCGGAATCTGATTGCCAACCTAAGCCTAGAACTAACTTTATATTAGGATTATCAGATCCAATATTTAAATTTAAAGAAGTAGTTGCAATTTCATCATTATCAAAATTTAATGCATTTGACTTCCACTTTCTAAGTGGCATTTGAGCTGAATTTAAAGCGTTGGTAATATTTTGCTTAATATATAAAAGTTCATCAATAGTATCAGCTCCAGTGAGTAGGTCATCCATATAAAAGTCATGTATAATGATTTCACGTATTTTATCATCTGCACAGTCGAGACCAATTTGTTTTAAACAACGTACCGCTAGAAAAGGTGCACTCGCTGTGCCATATGTTACAGTATTTAATTTATATATCTCTAATGGATCAAATTTACTAACGCGCCATATAATTTGTTGAAGACACCTATCATCTGGATGTACAGCAATCTGCCTATACATTTTTTCTACATCAGCAGATAAAATATATTTATGTTGTCTGAATCTAAGAAGTATGCTTAAAAGGTCGTCCTGTATTGTGGGACCGACCATTTGAATTTGATTAAGTGAAATACCTGTGGTAGTAGGACTGCTAGCATTAAATACAACCCTTAATTTGGTCGTTGAACTACTATCACGCCACACTCCATGATGTGGAAGCAGGTAAGAAAATTCATTAGGCTTTAAATCAGATTTTGACATATGTCCTAGTGCAATATATTCTGACATAAAATCGTGATATTTAATCTTAAGTAAAGGCTGTTTATCAAGTCGACGTTCAAGAGATAAAAAACAGTTTTTTGCACGCTCATAAGATTCGCCTAAAAGATTTACCTTGCCCTTTAAAGGAATCCTAACGCAGAAACGGCCATCTGTAAGACGTGACACATTATTAATAAAGTGCTCCTCACACATTTTTTCTTCCTCAGTATAATATGAAGATTTGTCATTAATCTCTTCTAGATGCCAAAACTTTGATAAATTCTCTTGAATAACTTCATTAGAATCTACCGAATCTATCGACTCAATTTGTGCCAAATTACATTTAATATGTGACGGTAACCGATTCGACACATGACCGCCTAATATGGGTCCTGAAACTATCCATCCAAGTCTAGTCTCAAAAAGTATCGGTTTGCCGGTACCTAATTTAATAATTTGTGACCCTAACAATTCCCAGAAAAGATCAGCGCCTATAATTAAATCTATATCACCTGGCGTATAAAAGTTAGGATCGGCTAAAACAATATTTGATTTTAAATTTAACATCGAAATATCTACGTGACCGTAAGGCACTTTGCTTATTATCGATGGTAAAACAAAACAGGTAAGATGTGCGGAATAATTATTATCTAAAGACTTCATTTGCACACGACACATTTTACCAATAGGTAAAGTACAGTTATTTATTCCTAACACTGACTTTTCGACATTATCAACTGGCAAACTTAATTTATTACACATATTTTCTGTAATAAGACATGATGTACTTCCGCTATCAAGTAATGCACGGGCGATGTATTCCCGGTTGTGTGAATCGTACAACTTGATAAGGGCAGACGATAACAGTACATCATGATTGCTTGTCGCTGGATTATTTAAATATGCCGAAAAGGTTACGTTAGAAGTAGGACTTTTTTCAGACACAGTATTATTTTCAATGCATAATGATCCAGCATTAACTGGTGATTGTGATTTTAGATCTGTAACGTGAATAAGTGTATTGTGTTTACGTTTACATATTCTACAACCTGGTTTTTTACATTGATTCGCATAATGTCCTACATGTAAACAATTATAACAAATTTTATAATTAGGTAAAAGTTTTAAACGCTGTTCATTATTAAGACCTAAAAATTGTGAGCAATTTTTAAGTTGATGTTCACCTTTACATTTTGGGCAGGGTTTGGGGGTCGAAGAACCTATTAAAGATCTATCATCTCCTACCCGAGGTGAACTTGTGATAGAAACCATACTTTTAAATTTAGTATTAATCTTTCCAGTTTGATTTAAATAATTATTACAGCGTGGTAATTCTAAAGCCTCTAATAGGTCTGCACGGCTACGTAAAAATTTTAAAAACACATCTAAAGTTAAAGGTTCATCCTTATTAAGCTGACCCTTTAATTCCTCCCATTCACGATATGTTTTACAATCTAGTTTTTGAGTAACAATATGTATAAGAAGTGTGTCCCAATGCTTCGTTGGCTCGCCTAAAGAATCTAAAGCTCTTAAATTTTTATTTAATTGATCAATCATACGTTTAATAGACATAGAAGACTCCTTACTGATTGAATCAATGTTGAATAATGCATTTACATGATTCTGAATTAACATACGCTTATTATCAAAACGCTCACAAAGAATCTTCCAAGCAACAGGATAAGTTTTGGCTGAAAATTCAATGGACTGTATAACGACAGCAGCGGTGCCCTCTAATGACGCCCTTAGATAGTGAAACTTATTTATATCATCAATATCTTCATTGCAGTGGATAAGACTAGAAAAAGTGTCATGGAATTCTAACCAATTATCGTAGGATCCGCTGAACTTTGGCAATTGTATAGTGGGTAATTTAACGAGATTATTGTTGTTATTAGCTCGCATCGAACTCTTGTCACTCTCAGCATTCGCTTCGTTCGATTTAGAAAAGCGCGTAACTATACCCTGGGCTTGTGTTATTAATTTATAATATTGAGACTCAAAATCATTTCTTACAACTAATTGATTTTGCATGTCCTCTGTTATGCATTCTATTTTAAACTGTATTTCATCATATTGTTCAAAAAATATTAATCATTTTATTAATACGTAATTGTAGTTCGTTTACCTGAGACTGGCTTACTGATTCTTCCAAATGACTTAAATAATTACCAAACAACGTAAGACGGCCTTTAAAGCTTGCACGTTTTTTAATTAATTCTCTTTCCTCTCGGTCAGTCATTGTGGGGCAAGTATCAAAGCCTGGAACGTTATACAAATAAAAGATTAAACTATAATATATAACTATTATGATTAAGTACTAAACAGTTTTAAAGTATAAAACAATTTTAATTTTGCAATGAACCAAACTGAAATGTATCTAATTTTTAATATACAGAGTCAAATTAATAACTATTATTATTTAAACTAAAGAAATTTAATCAATCTAACTTTTTTAACACTGATAAATATGTAAATGTTTTAATTTTACTTTATTTTACAACTTTATAATTTTAAAGATTAATTTTTTACAATTATATTAATTTACAATTATTTAGATGTAATTTGTAACTTATTTCAATTAATCAATAATGCATATTAAATCTACATATATCATTTCAATTATAAGTATTATACTTATATCATTAAGACAATGAATATAATATTATGTGATATGGAAGAAATTTAAACAATGGAATGTGAAAATTACAGAATTATTATTAATTTATAATTTTACTAACCTTTATACATTTAAAACACCTTAAATACTACCTGAATTAGAGTACTGGGTGGAAATTAAGTATTGAAATTGCTTAAATACTGCATAAATTCCATAAACCACGCCTTGTCGAAGTCTTGATATGATGACCCCGGAACAATTTGTGATTTCACTTATTTTTCCACAGCAAAATCCAGTATTTTTATATACGCCGGTTATTTTTAATTTTAATATCCGGCTCGAAGGACCATGTCTTTGAATTAACGGATTTAAGGTGTAAAAAGAAAGGTTTAATTGCAGACACGTAATGATTTAATCGAGATCAATTTACAGAGAGAGAAGGTCGGTAGAAGAAAAAATAATTAGCGGTAGAAGGTTAACACAGAATCAACATTGCCTTCAAATATGAAGAGGCGCTAAAACTATTTGAATAGTAATATTAATATTACATATATTTTCACTAATTATAGTATAGATTTATAAACACTGTTTGTGCCCACTAGTTACACCTTTTACAGTTCGGAAAACGATTAACCACAACAAACAGACAGATAGACACACAGATTTTTTTAAATTGTGTTTTTCTTATAAGTACCGTATATAATTCCATATGCATTTAGTAAAAAGCTGTTATTTTGACATTACAAACAGACACTTCAATTTTATTTATCTGTATAGATGTATAGAGTTGACTTATGTATATCAAAAATAATTTAAAGTTTCATAGCCAACGTGAAATCTTTGTAAAAGACTTAGTCCAGTGTTAAACTGGCAGCACAAAGGCCGATGAACAAAGGCGTTTTAAATTTGTCGCAATACCGCGACCCATGTCAAGTGGAACTGAGAACACTGTTACTTATCTTTTACTCAAAAGTTAATTTTTCAAGCACGATATCTAGTCCTTTATAAGGTAAAAGAAAAATTTTTTTTGAAAAGTGTAAAAAGGTTATAAAAAAATGATTTTTTTTCTTTTTAGTTAAAATGACTCACGTAGGCTGTACCTTTTTAAGACTTGTTTTGCCTGAGCTTAGTCAAAGAAATACAATTTGTATGTCCAATGCACATTTTATCAAACCAGCCATCTCTTTCATAGGGCATAAAATAAACCACATAATAAAAACCCAACACATACAAAAGAAACATACAAACATATGTCATATAAATATATTACCCTAGGAATATAGTATTTTATAGATAAAGTCATGCACATATCCGATAAGGACATTTCGCAAAGATAAAGAAGACAATAAAGAATATACTCTAACTTCTAGTAGATTAAAATAAGCTTTATACTTAAAAAGTTCTATTCCAATACAACGTGCCTAATTCTGATCAAAATCTGTGTAGTTATTCTAATAACAATATCATAAAAACGTTATTAAACCAATATAATTACATATAATACCATAGATAAATAAAAATGTTAAAATGAAAAAACACCGGACATGAAAAGTGTTATTCATACAATGGGTGTATAACAAAGCTTAACATTTAAAGCGTGTCCCCGGGGGCCGCCGGGCGCGTCGACTGCGAAGGTAATAGTGGATGAGCCTTTTATATTCTATTTCAGTTAACTTTTCATTTTTATTTATTAACAGGGGTGATTTTTACATGTGATAGTGTCACGACACACTTCAAAAAAAATTGGGACCAACTTGAAAGTATACACTTTCAAACAAAAAAAATATATCTCCAAATTGGTTAATAAATAGCGAAGTTTTGCGAAACATAAAAAGAAACATACAAACATACAGTCGACTCCTCCTTTTCGAATTTACTTTCGAACGTAATTATTAAGGCTTTAGAAAGCTCCCTAATTACGTTAAGCTATCGACATACCAATTTAACTCCACGTGTTCAACTATCATTAATCATTTGGATACTCGTATTCATTCAAAGTGACGAAATCTTTATAATTTTAACCATAAACCCTCCACAACCGCGGACACCCCGAGGTGTCAGTTAACAATAGATTTCTTAGAATTTTAATTAATTTCTTAGAAATTTACCTGAATTAATATTTAGTAAGTAGTTAGTAGGTATTATTTCACTTTCATTATCTACAGATTTTAACTCACAACATCCCTTCTATTGTATTTATACTAATGTGGGCGTATTCCATCGATGTCTAGTAAATAAAATATTAAATATCTACATACAATAAAGTTAACAGGGTGCACGCGTTTGCGTATGAATAAAATATAATTTTGACAATTCAGACTTTTATTGTAAGTTAAAGTGTTCTATTTTAACATCATACGATATTGTCCAAAAACGTACATCATGTGACTCGATAATATACACGGATTTATTCATAGGTATATGTATGTAAATAGCTTCCGAAAGGCAAAATTTCACACAATATAGAACTGTACCAAATAAAATATTCATACGCTTCACACTAGCTTACAACATATTTCTAGTTTGAAATAGAGTGAATGTGGAAATAACAATTCTAGTCCACACATCCAGGCAACATATCACACAAAGCGTGCTGCTCATTTCTAAAAGCCTTTCAACGCACTTTAGTGAAAAGTCTTGTATTATATGAATCTGTTTGCATATGATCCTTCATACGCAAACGGTTTCATTTAATACGAATGATTGAAGGAATATTTATTACATGGTGAAGAAAATCATCGTTGGGAAGCCTGCGTGTCTGAGAGAACCTAACAAGCTTTCTAAAGACATTAAAGTCCGCCAACCCGCAATTGGCCAGAGTGGTGGGCTTTGCCGGATTCCCCTCGTATTCCAATTTCTTGCCCGCGCCCAGTAGTGACTCATTAAAATTGTTGAACACAATACATATAGATGTAGATTTTAACTAAATCACACCTGTAATTTGTATAAAATATAATTCTATCTATCCTACAAAAACGATGCCTGTAAGTTTGTGCGTTATTCGCGCTGCAGTGAAGTGATGAATCGATGTTTGTATGAAAGCCTGAATTAGAAACACGCCATTTTATTGTACTTTTCGAAAAAGAAGCACATGATGAAACAGAAGTCTTTGAATAGAGGACATCTAAAGAATATATAATAATATCAGTAATATGATGCTCTAAGCTAAGTTAACACTTATTCGAGGTATTTTTAAAGAAAAATCGCCTTTTAAGCTTTTCTGACCTATTATTTAAATACAAATAAAGCGCATGACACTCACTTAGTTTATTTTTTAATATTTGTCACCGTATACTAGTGTGATGTAGGCGATCTTTCCTTTCAACTATCTCGAAAACACGACACTTTAAGGCACCATATTGCAGATTTTTTTGTTTAAATAACTTTTATCTATTTCAAAATACGCCACAAATTAAAAAAAAAATCAATATGGCAGGATGTCAACAATGACATAAAGCATCTCTTAGCTTGAATAAAGCAATTTTTAAATATTTTTTTATCATTTGCTCACGTCATTCATGGTATATCAAAGGGTTCCTATGAGACAGTTACTAAAGATAACCTAAAGTTGTGTCTGAATAAAAATACTAATAGTCAATTTATTTAAAAAAATAAATTGGCTAAACACCTATATGTGGATTTAACACGTTTTTAATAATTATTCATGTACATTATCAAGTAACGCAACCTAATCCCGTTGATCGACTTAATCGGTTTCATTAAGACTACGATGAAAGGAGCGTTAGAAGGCTTTGAGATCTATTACAAAGGCCGTCTCGGGTAGTTGCGTCAATTTATAAATGGTAATTAGTTTGCAACTTACAAAAATTGACAAAGGATTCGATGAAGTTAATATAAACCAACCTCAGGTTCAGAAGTCTTAAACATTTATATCATTTTAAATTTCATTCAAAAAAAGAACTTTTTCATTTATTTATATATATATATATATATATATATATATATATATATATATATATATACATTATACACATATAAATGAACATCCATAGCTTTTATTTTAACGTAATTTTTTTAATCTTGACACTTTCCATATATGCTCACATGGATTTCATGAAATATATCAAAGATAATAATAATAAGTTAATCTATACATATAATAAAATTGTAACTAAGTCGAATCTGTACACTAAATATTTTTTGGAAAATCTAATTGAAATAGACATTATTATCGATACAGAGTCCGAATCTATAGTTTTTAGAATTTTTGTCTGTCTATCTGTCTGTCTGTTACCGCATCACGAGAAAACCAATGGACAAATTTTGATGAAATTTGGTATGATGATAGCTGGTTATCCGGGTCAACATATAGGATACTTTTTACCGCGGAAAATATCTCATTTCTGAGAAAAATTTAAGAGTATACCTTAGATTTAATAATCGAAGGAGTATACTAATATGTAAAACCTAAGAATTTGGTTTTCGGTCATCTGAACGCGGGCAGAGCTGGGGGCAATGCTGCTTATAAATTAAAGAGTAATAATAAGTATAAGGAGGCCTTAATTTTACCCAAAAAACAAAACCTCCATATTTGTAACACTTAGTCATATTTTTTTGTCAATTTAAAAAAAATCTTTTCTTAGTTGTTATTTGCGATACGAATAAGAATAGACTGTAAAATTTTTAGGCATTTAGGTCCAGCGGAATGGCTTAAAAGTTGGAAGTACGTCAGAACACGTAATTATACAGTACCTGGGCTACCGAGCTTCGCTCAGATTTTTTGGTCTAAAGTACAATTTTCTTATTTTTTTTTTAAACTAAAACTTGAATAAATATTTAAAAAAAAACAAAAGTAAAAACTTTGTATGCGACCAAGATTCGAACCTGGACACCTGTGATTGTTGATCTTGCACCTTGGCCGCTTGACCACGATGCTTGTGCCCGAGCGTGCAAATTACCGACTATATTTTGCGTGGAATAACGCAAAAGAAAACTGCATAAAAACTCGAAAACACACGTTTTCTCAGACATAAGACTAATCTAGATCGATTTTTCGCCCCCCAAAACCTCCCGTACCAAATTCCTGGGAAATCGTTAGAGCCTTTACCGAGATCGCCAGTATAAATAAATATACTCATTTAAACATATTAGATAGATTATGACCGAGAAATATGCAATGATTTCGACGATTGAAAACCTTCAATCGTGCGTTTTGTTTCAAATTCAATTAACATTAATGTAATTATGCCTTAAGGTACAATTAAATAAAAACTCTATAAAATATTATAATACCAAAGCTTAGAAAATACCTTTCCTGAAGCCATTAATATAATTAATTTTCTTAAATTAATAAAATTATTAGACGAGTCTCCTCTGTTTCCAACAGTAAATAACAGTAATGTTGATACAGTTCGTTGTGATAAATAATTTTTATAGGCATTTAGAAGATGTCCTCCGATACGAGCCTTGGTTTAATGACTATCTTTTATACACTGAGACCGATAACTTAACATTATACCTATCAAAGTGCCAACATTTTAATTTCATATCTTTCGATTGTTTTACTTAAAATCGAAAAATACTTTATTACTTGGTAACAATATGTGGAACTAATGATAAAAAATTTTACTGATCGCTGTCTGTACATAGAATATATTTGAAAATAACTATTATTTGGGGTCGTTATTAACGCAAAACAAATCAAAACAATGATTTTTAGAATTTTTGTCTGTTTATCTATGTGTTTGTGCGCGCTAATCTTAGAAACGGCTTAACCAACTTGGGTGTTGTTTTCACTATTATATTGTGGTAAGCTTCACTTAACATTTAGTATTTGTTTTATTTCAATCGGTTCATATATTTAAAAAAAAATATTTCAATATAATTTATATTTTTAAGGGTAATCGTCTCAATTTATGTTAAATACATATGAAAGACTGACATCTGACATAACTCATCTTTTACCTTTGTTAGATATCACGTCGTACACAAGTGTGGAACATAACTTATTACCGTAATCTTATATTCATGTAAATTTGCGTATACAAAATTACGAGCTTGCTTCAGGGCGAGACTTGTTTGACTGTAACTAAATTAAACTTTAGAATAAACTATAGACTCCACTAATCATATTACATTTCATGTTAGCTTTCACTATTTATACCATTTCTACGGATTCTTCATTTAGACATACTGATGGTCATGGGTGGATTGAAATAAAATTCTACGTTGAATATTCACAACTTTATTTGATATCACTATACAGAAATAATGAATACTTTTTTTCTCACTGCAAATTAAAATATATTCTTTTCGCATACGAGCATTTGTACATTTAGTTTCTGCGTATGTTACAATATATTTTTATGAATTCTTAACGTTTGGCGTTATAATATTTTTAATATTTCATATATTATGTGCATACTTTTTGTATTTGACAACACGTTTGGCTTAGATTGTAGTGACCCTACTTGCTGTGCCAGCGATCGCGGGTTCGAGTCCCGCTGGGGGCATTCATTTGTGTGATGAGCACGAATGTTTGTACTCCAGTCATGTGTGTTTATATTTATGATATGTATGTATTTAAAGTTATATATGTGTAGTGTATCAACTATCTGGTATCCATAACACAAGTCTCGTAGCTTACCATGGAACTAGATGGTGCTGTGTGTTAATGTCAAAAAAAAGGTATAAAAATAGCATAACTTATACTATTATATATCCTTAGAATATAAACAACTGACTTGGGCTCTTCTCAGCAGAACTGCGTTCCAAGTCGGTGGTAGATTCCAAACGGACTGACTACACTGACATTTAATTTTAATTTAAAATGTAAAATTTAACGATTCAAAAGTGCTTGTAAAAGTTTATTTAAATAAACTGTATTATAATTTTTGATTTTAAATATATCAAAGAAATGACCGCTAATAAATAGTATAGGTAGGTACATCTTACAGTCTGAGAGAATTGTTTTTTTTTTTGATAAACAAGACGCAGACGAATAAACACATTGACACTAGGCTTAGGTTAAAAAAAAACCAAAAATACTTTATTAAACGCTAATTTATTCGGCTCATAACAACATTTTATTGTGAATAAATAAGACTCTCAGTAACAATAATGTCAGACGATGTCTCGACGTCTGCGTAAGTAATAAAATATGAACGTTTGGTGAAATTGGTCTCAAGTTCGCGTCGTAAAGATCCCGATAAAGACTGTAACGACAACATTTATGGCCCATACAACAGTGCGTTTATAATTAGTTATGAAAGAAACACACAATACAACAAAATTACATTTTCCGCGATAAATCACCTTTGAGATTGCGACTATTAATTATTTTTATACCAACCTTTATAGTTTAGACGACTCCTATATTTAAAAAAATGGACAAATAAAAACTTAAAAAAACCGACTTCCAGTCACTAAAATGTAAAAAATAACTAAACGGGGGTTTTCATTTAGAATAGATACTTAATCAGATATTTTTGAAGTCGGTGCCTAAGAGTATATGTATTTATAATCTATACATAATAAAATATTGTTCAAAAGATTGCACATTTTCCGGTGCGGTTTGTTGGATTGTTGTGCGGCATTCAACGTATCATCAATCAATACTGATTTTAGTATCTAGAGCTACGAGTATGTTTGCAAAATGCGTGCTGATGCTATCACCGGCGGTACGTATTACTATAATTTGCAGTTAAATAATATATGGAATAACCTATATTATTGTAAGTTTTTAAGTATATTTAAGGACAGTAAGTTAACATAATAGGAATTTTTAATTCAAATCCTCTAACGATGGTCAATTGTCATTCTATCTACGTATTAAAATTATTTTTAGGTACCTAACAATAGCTGGCACTTACTGGCCCTAGCAGACAATTTTCATTATATTTCCAAATTTCAATATTATTTATGATCTTTAAATAAACATTTTGTGGATCTCGACCACAGCGCCACCTACCGGACCCTATAGTTATAGCTTAAAATCTAGATGACCCTATAAGTATATAAAAAATTACGTTAAAGAATTATGAACACACGTACGGATTCGTATTGTACATCCACAATATTATACATCTACATACATAATTTAGAATTATCATACTGTCCCAAATAGGACGGGTAAGTACCAAGATCCCTTCGATCACGGAATTTCGCCGGTACCCATCGTACTAGTCCTTAAGCTCTTAAGCTTTTAAAACCAGTATATATAAAGCCAAAATAGTGTAAAACTTAATATAGTAATAAGCCTTACGGTAATATCTTACAAGCGTATCCTAATACATACATATTAATTCCTTTGTAACGTATAAACAAATCGATATTTCATTTTCGATTAAACCTGTATTTGACACCCAAAATATATGGTTACATATTTAATCATGTCGCATGAAAAGGATATCTATATGAGAGGGATGATCTATTGGCCACGAGGGTTGTTTGAGAGCCATTAAAAGGTCAGCTTAATGCGCGCCCCCACCGCTGTTTACTGCTCACTTTATTGACTCACCATTCCTCTTATGGGGTACGTTATGTGTTTTTTATTTCCTTTACATTTTATATATATGTATGACGTCAGAATTTTATTGCGAACACGTTTAATTGTCAGCTATTAAGTTATATAGAATTACAATTTTTTGTTAGCCATCAAAAAAAACTGTGGAGAAAAAAAAACTTAAAATTTTCCATTTTGTAACTAGTTAGTTAAAGCTTTTATCATTCTTTATACAACAGGACTGATTCGGACACCTACATAAATATTTTGTTAAAAACCGATGGTTTTCAATTTTTACATGTTAAAGCAAAATTTAAAAAAATAATTGTTCCATAATTGTTAAGCGTTTTTATTTATGACTCTACAAGGTAAAGCGATTGAGAAAATATATATTGTTATGTTTGAAAGCTATAGAAACAGTTAAATATAAATTTTTGGAAAAGTTCTAAAGCTAGTTGATGCCAGCAAAACTTTACAAACCATTAATTTCCATACATAATATATTTACATATCGTCCCAAGCCGTATAATAATTACAGGGGTCTCCAGTGAATAGGATACAATTTGATGTTTCTATATTTAGCTACGTATATAATGTAACACGAAAGCTTCGCTCAGACGCGAAGGGTAAATTGTCATTAAATATTAAATGAAAGTGACGCAATATTTTTATGATGAGAAAAGTTAATGAAATAAGGTTAAATAACGATAAAAAATTGCTAAATCACTTTAATTAAGTTAAAAGTGACAATTTCTTTGTTTTTTTTTTCTGTTAGAGAAAGAATTTGTAGTTAATTATATCTGGCGCGGCTAAGATTTTCTATAATAAAAAAAATATATACGGAAAAATTATAATTAACTAGCGACATACCCTCGCTTCGCTCACATGCGTCCCTAAGCTTGGACGGTTTAATAACGCAGAAAAAAACAAACGTCCAAAAAAATTGTTTTTTGCTCCAGAAACTTTCGCATGCGTATACAGAATAATCCACCAGAGTTTCATCACAATCGGATCAATGGTTTAGGAACGCGTAGAGGACAAACATACGAACATTCATTTTTATTTACATACAACAATAAGATAAGATTGAATTAACTAATATTTACATTTTATATATAAATCTATGTATATATGTAAAACAAAATACTTGAAATACATGTACTGAATAATAAACGCGATTATTAAATAAAATTACCTACATAGTGTTCATTAAAGAAATGTCACAGTTTAATTATTTTCGCGGATCGTCGGACAGAAATTAAATAGAAAGGTAATTTAGAATATACCTCTCTTACAGATAAAATCTCATTTTAGAATCCTGCCATTTTTTATTTTTTTTCGTATTTAAATAACTAAATCTTGATAAAACTCTCCATATAGAATAGGAAGGGATGACTAGCGAGACATTCGAACTACACTTTCTACTATCTTTGATTTTTGGGTACAAACATATAACTAATAAATCTCCCACCAATACACATATATATTTACTAACATTTGCCCGCGGCTCTACCTGCGTAGAGTTAGTAGGTAGGTAGCATCTAGAGGTCAAATTGTCAAAACTTCTTGTCTTGGCAGGTCTCAGGAGCCAAATTAAAACTTTGTAGCATTTATTACTGATATCTTGTAATAAATCAATGAGTTGTACTTCCCTTTTATATACATAATATATGTATAAACAATTTAAAACATAATATATTCAAACTTTATTCCCTCTATCGGGCGTGCACGTACTGACAGTTAGATAATACTTAACTGTAATCACAACAAAGCCTGAGATCAGACGTGCTTAGAATAGGGCAGAGGGATCATACAGTAACTTAACGACATTGCCCCGAGGCTACCACAGCGTTAATTACCTGGAAATGCACTGCAACGACGTCACCAGGAGTATATGTGTTTGTTCTGACATAAACACTAATGGTCTACATTCTGCAAAGAATAATTTTTCTATGCAGACATTATGATTAAAAATATTATTTTTATGTAATGAACTACTATTATTTATAAACGTCTTTTACAATATGGGAATATGCGTGTGATTTAAATAAAGGTGAAATATTTTTTTTATAATCTTTATTGCCTTTGAATTAAGCCTATATCAATATTTTTAATGTAATTTCGTTTTGATTGAGAAAATAATTATTAAAAAGTTTTAAGGTGTTTAAAGTGTCCGTATTGGTACGATATATGTTTTTATACTAAATTTTAGTTTTTTAGAGCTGGATATTTTTTTACAATTACATAACGATGTAAGCTATTGTATAAAATAAAAACTTTTTAACAAAAAAATAAAAACCGACTTCAAACAAAAGCACTAAAAAGTAAAAAATAACTGATTGGTAGTTTTCATTTACTATACATACCTAATCAAATATTTTCGAAGTCGGTGTGCTTTGGACAAGTAATTAAAGCCTACCTATTAAATACATACCTAATCAACTATTTTCGAAATCGGTGCCAGCCCATACAAAGCAAAGCACACCGACTTCGAAAATATTTGATTAGGTATGTATAGTAAATGAAAACTACCAATCAGTTATTTTTTACTTTTTAGTGCTTTTGTTTGAAGTCGGTTTTTATTTTTTTGTTAAAAAGTTTTTATTTTTCCCTTTTTAGTGTAGACAGTAGTAGCGAAGTAAGAATTCTAACGTGTTAGGTTTGTCAAATCAAACAAAATAAGCCCAAACTCAAAGTATCTAATATTAGCCGTTGAAGAGTTCCACCTATCCACCTTCTGGCCTTACCATCAGATCAGGTCAACAATACCGAACCACTGTACTATCAACGGAAATAGAAACACTTGCAAAGTTTCAAGTCAATATGACAATTAGAAGTAGGTTAAATTCATCATTCGTTGTTTTTCCACCCTTAGGGGTGGTATTTTTTTTTGAAATTTAAATGGGACCAATCTGGAAGTATACACTTTCAAACAAAACAAAAATTTTCAAAATCGGTTAATAAATGACGAAGTTCTGAGGTAACAAACATAAAAAAAAAAAAAAAAAATACAGTCGAATTGAGAACCTCCTCCTTTTTGAAGTCGGTTGAAAACCACGCATATTACCTATTATTAAAAAGTTATTATTGAATGTTTGATAGCACAGAAAGCGAACAAAAATCATGAAGAATTCAAGCTTAGAACTTGAACAAACAAGGTAAATACTGCAAAATTATATGTGGAATAGGTAGGTACTAACGCTGAAATGCTACTAAAACGGTAACGAGCATGGCAATAAAGAAGATGTAGCTGCTAAAATGTTTAAAAATGTTACAGAATCTACTAAAACAGATGAAGAACAAAAGATATTGTTAGATTTATTTGTACAGGTTCCATTGTAGAAGCATTGGTGCAAAAGTAATTATCGCAAAGAGAACGTAGTATTTTAAAAAGAGATGACGTCTTAATTGTTTCAACGCTGATGGCACAATATAAAAGATGAGTTACAATTATAATTCCTATGCTTTCGATCGTAACTTTTTAAAAGTTATCGTTCCACCCACCTAACATTGCAATAACAATATACTGTAAGTACAATGTAAAATATTGCACGTACCTACGTTATTACAAAAAAAGTATATTACGATGAAATCTAACAGCATAACTATACGTATTCAACAATTTTTAACGTCCTACTGCTGGGCTTGAGCCTTCCTTCAATACGAAGGGGATCAGGCTATAGTCCACCAAGCTGGCCAAGTGCGGGTTGGCGGACTTTACGTCTTTCGAAAACTCGCTAGGATATTTCAGTCTTGCAGGTTTCCTCGCGATTTTTTCCTTCACTATAAGACAAGTGGAAATCATGTTGGAAATGATTCGTACGTGTAAATATCAGAGGTAAATTAGTACCCTAAACGAGAACGGTACCAGTAGGCTAGTGCTATCACTGCCTTACGTATAAAGTAAGATTAATTTTCACTCTTAAATGTGACAAATATCTTGAGAAATAAACGAACTTAATAATTAATATCTAATAAAAAATTTACAGTATCTACAACTATAACTTCTTTAGTAACCTGTACATTTATATCTAAAAAAAAAAAAATTACTACTCTTCTTCCATGCGAATTTAATCTGCGTTGAATTTAAAATGAGTATGAGTCCTGATCGGTAACTTTTTATAGCGTCACCATCTTACTACTATATAAATGCGAAAGTTTGGATGGATGGATGTTTGTTATTAAATCACACCAGAATGGCTGATGGTATTTGGATGAAATATGGCACAGAGAGATTATAGTCTGGAATAGCACATAGACTACTTTTTATCCCGGAAAAATGTCGATTTGTTATTGTTTCTCACTAGGGACGAACCCGAGCGACGCGAGGGTGAGCCGCTAGTAAGCAATAAATGAACTTTGAAAAATATATAAACCCTACTACATAACTGTTTAATATTATAAAGGCGAAATGTGTTAATTTATAAGTTCTCTTTTTACCTCCTTTTAGTCACACATATACTCGTATATAGGACATAATTTTATGGCATTGATGTATATTTTAATGCCGTACAGTAAGTGAAGTACATTAAGTATTAACTGTGGGATGTCAGCGTATTACAAATAATCAATAGAGTCGTCTCTCGTTAAAAATATGTGACATTTAAGTCATATAGGCTCTAAAAGTTCAAGTCTAAAACACGCTAGAATGAGCAAGTAAAAGAACAAAGGAATATGATGCGAGCACCGAGGTTACCCATACAATATTATCCTATTAACTAGGTGCTTATTATTAAAATAGTTATTAATTATTACACTATTTTACACCAGTGGCTCTACTTACCCTATATCTCTGCCAAACATCGAAAAATATTTGATGGTATAATTGAGAGAAAAAACTTACAGACAGATATAATATTAGTATGGACATTAGGTAAAACGGATAGACGGACTCGCACTTCGTTTTACAGCTTTTAGTAGCTTTATTATTCGGTGCTTTCTATTTTATGATCGTCATAAAACTACACAAAAAACTCTACGGATAAATTAAAAAAAGCTTCATAACCTGGAATCTCATGGCCTGTGCTTAAAAAACTGAAGCAATCGATGAATTGTGTATTATTAAAGGAAAACGTTCAAAACCGGCAATAACCTTTTTCGATTTTGATTCTTCGATAAATAAGTTAATCTAAATGGACCGGAGCTTCTCTTGAACAATGGTTTTTTTCTACTCCTATAGGGACTTGCCCTCAACTAACCCAACTTCGTACGGCATTTCAATATTTATCACCAATACGCGCCTCGAGTTATCTTTTCCGTCAATGCTACGAACTTTATTGGGAGCCCGGAGCAATATGTTAGAACTTCTACATATATATAATATTAATAAAATTCTGAGTCGAATGTGTACATTAAATATTTTTTTGGAAAATCTTATTGAAATAGTCATTCTTGTCGATACAGAGGACGAATCTTTAGTTTTTAGAATTTTTGTCGATCTGTCAGTCTGTCTGTGCCCGCATCACGAGAAACCACTGAACAGATTTTAATGAAATTTAATATGATGATAGCTGGTTATCCGGGTCAACATATAAGACACTTTTTACTACGGGAAAATATCTCAACTCTGAGATATCTATACTAAACCTTAAACGTAACTAGGGACGAACCCGAGCGGAGCGATGATTAGTCGCAAGTAGAAGAATAAAATTCAACAGTGAACTTTTAGTGAAACTTTTATACGGTAAATCTCATTGTTCCGCGTTCTCTATAAATTCTATTTACAAAAGCACTCTACTTTGGTTTCATCAATTGTTTGTCTCCGCTTTATTGATTTTGTTCAATGTTCAGGAGATAGAAAGCTTTTAGCTTTAACAGATTTAACTTTATTTTCGACCGACATCAAAAGAGAGTTGGTACTCGATTGGGTATTTTCTATGTGGGTCTGTCACAAGATATTTTCGACAATCGAGGATCAATTTTCATACAACATTTTTTAACGAATACCTTAAAAAACCACTCCTAGGGATATAATAAATATTATGTAAGACTCGATACACTGTTTTTTGTTACAAAGTAATTGTGTCGTCCATCATAAATTGCTCAGTTTAGTTATTCAACAACAAATAGTATTTATCTAACGTATCGCCTTACTCTAGTCGTGCATTCGATTAAGTAGAAAACGTCGTGCGCAAATTAGTTCCCAACAAACAAAATTTAGCACTTGTTGCTTACCTGTAACTATAATGTAACACTTAAAATATACAAATGAAATAATAATATCATACAAAAAATCCTTTAACAACTTTATCATATTTAACAAAGCCAATTAAGTTCGACAATAAAACAAAGCTTGGCACGTTGTTGCACCGTTGAGTGCAAACGTTCAGGAATTGCAGATTTCAATGACTAAAAACTATAAATTATCCAAACAACTTCATATATTCATATATTCTTCTTCCAAATTTAGTGTCAAAATAAAAGTGTCTAAATGGTTGCAAAAGTTATCGTATGAAGAGACTGAGCTCTTTTTAACAATTCCGTCATAATATCTTGTATATATATATATATATATATATATATATATATATATATATATATATATATATATATGTATATATTTTAATGTATAAATAAAATCTTTTTCTTTTATCCAAATATGATGCATATTTATAATATAAGTTGTTGATATTGTTGAAGCACTCGCATGACATATAAATAGTTGTAAATTCAATTGTGAAAGCGGAACGACTATCACCTAAAATACAGGCTCTGGCTTAGTTTAGGAGATAGTAGTTTAACTTATTTTTTGACACTTTTTGTACAACTTGCTTTACTTACTTTAACCCCTTATATTGTCACTTTATATATAGTACAATAAATAAATAAATTAAAAAAATAAAAACTTATAGAATTAAATTCAAAAGCTGGTCCGACGCCAACTTTCTAGCTTAAAACGTTTACTGCTTCCGTTGCATAGTGCATAACTGTAATATATGTAGGGTACATATACAGTTCATGTATGAGAAGTATAATGTTTGTTAAAGTCAAGACTAAAGTGAGTCATTTTAGATAAAAAAGAAACGACTCGTTTTTGCTATAAACTATTGCAACGCCGAAAACAAAAAAAAACAAATTAAAACCACGACAATATCCGAATATACCTGTTTTATTTAAAAGTCATATATTCGCAAAATATAAGAAAATTTTAAAAGTATTACATATTTATATTTTGATTTATTCATTAGAATTAAGCAATTAGTAATTAGGGTTGCTATATTTCTACATATATTTATTTATTGTAAAATACTATTTTATAGATGTGGTAACTATTTGAAAATTCATATTAATATACAGGGTACTTCCATTTCTGCAAGCAGTTTTCCTTATGCTTGATACCAGTCTCAAGACACTTCGTGTTGAATAAAAGACACTAATATGTTATTATTCTATCACTGTATTTATAGTATAATTTTTAAAATATTACCCATACGTGGGAAACCGATTTATATCAGTGCAAGATGCTTTATCCTAGCATTCTATTATGGTATTCTACCCAAGTTTTCACAATAATCTATACATATACAAAAATTCTGAGTCGAATCTGTACATTTTTTTTTTTTGGAAAATCTTATTGAAATAGTCATTACTATCGATACTGAGGACGAATTTTAGTTTTTAGATTTTTGTCTGTCTGTCTGTCTGGTAACGCATGACGATAAAACCACTGGACAGATTTTGATGCAATTTTGTATAGGGATTACTGGTTATCCGGATCAACAGATAGAAGACTTTTTAATGCGGTAAAATATATCATCTGGGATAAATGTATATTAAACGTTAAAACGTAACTAGGGTGAGTGGAACAATAATATGGAACACACATTCCTATACTCATAGGATCATCATATGGTAACTCTACCATAAAGAGTTTTAATATCAGGTCTATAAATTATACAATTAAGACGTAATCATCCCACACACTTACTTTCAACAATTTTAATTTTTACATAAAATCGAATTCCATATAATAAATAGGTGAGAAAGCTATTATAGGTGGGGAAAAGCTATTATAGCTTTGCAACAAAGTCAGTTCCTCAAAACTTTGTACTAACAGTGCTAGCGTTACTGGAAACCATTACAAAAGTTTCACCATTCATATCAATTGTTGTTTTCGGAGTAATAAAAAGTATATCAATACTCTATAAGTTTATGGAATAAAAACTAAATTACATTACTACGAAGGTCGGTATTTCGATATCTAAACTAACATGATAGAGTTGAACATCTTGTCGTCTTGTCTTCTGATATTTATTTATTTGTTTAAACTAATAACGTAGTAATATCTAATATAAATTACCAGTCTAATAATTGTGTATATTTGGTAGAACATAGTAGTAGTTTATTGCCATTTAAAAAAATAATAAGATAAAAATACATATATCAAAAAAGTATAAATTATAGGTACGTGCATTGCATATAATTAATAGATAAAAAGTATCGAACGATTGAAAAATAGGCCCCAACACGTATTTACAATGACGTGATAGAAAAAAAACTAGATTTAATAAAAGTGTTAAAAGAACAGCTGTATAGTATACACCCCCAAACTTCCTTTATAAAGACAATCCTATCCATCATCAATTACTGTACTGCACCTACACGGCGACCTATTAGATATAGATATTACGTTTTGCTTTTGACAAAATTCCGTAAAGCCTGTATAAACTGCTAAAAATGAAATTGCCCGAATTTCCATGAATACTCGTGATAGGTACTTTGATAGGTTTACGTTTCGTAATCGTTTGGGTTAAACTATAACAAACTAGCAATCCACCCCGGCATCGCGTACTTATAATTATATTTTCATCATAATATGTGGGTTGTACGTATAACTCTTTGAACAATTTCAAAAGAGGAATTACTCCATTTTTCAGTTTTTTTTATCTATTCAACATTACATTAGATAATTTTTGAAAAATAGCCAAAATCTTGTCGCAGGTGTCAAGTAAACAAGCTGCCTGCTTATCAAATATGGTAAAATAATGCTATAAATAAAAAAAAACATAATACATGTACCTATAGCAAAATACATTTACGATCTACAGTAGACGATATTACCCAAACACGCCTTTATGCCAGATCATACTCACACAAAAACGTATATAGCATAGCAAACTGGAATTAATACTCATATTGAAGGGTGCAGTTATCGTATGAACGCTACATTGAACAAAATGCGATATGAAAGCAAATATTACTCGTGTGCACATAACTGGTAGCTTGATTAAAAAAAAACTAATAAAGCACCAAAAGTCGTCAAATACTTATACGAATACATTCCGAAACGAAGTGACTGTTCTGATATTGTATAAGTATCATTATACGACACATTTTGCTCAGTTTGTAGTGATCCTTCTTGCTGTGCCAGCGGTCGCGGGTTCGAGTCTCGCTGGGAGCATTCGTTTGTGTGATGTGCACGAATGTTTATATTCCAGTCATGAGTGTTTATTTTAATAATATGTATGTATTTAAAGTTATATATGTGTAGTGTATCAACTATCTGGTATTCATAACACAAGCCTCGTAACTTACCATGGAACTAGATGGTGCTGTGTGTTAATGACCCAACATATTTATTTATTATTATTATTTATTTCCTAATCGTAGTCAAACGGTAAAACCCTTTGACTAGATTTTGATGTTTATATTCAGCTCTTTTTAATGTCCCATTGCTAGGCACGGGCCTACCTACAATGCGAGGGGGATCAGATACAGTCCACCGCGTTGGCCAAGTGTGGCGGCGAACTTCACATATCTTTTGAAAACTTGCTAGGTACTCTCAGACATGCAGGTCTCCTCACAATGTTTACCTTTAAGACAAGTGGTAGTCATGTTGATTAAGATTATTTTATCTTTAGATAGTAGAATATATCAACTGTGATAAGCATGGGCTTGATTGGCTTTATTTTTATTTTTTCCATTTTCTTACTACTCTTTTTTAAGATCGGTCAAAAAAGTAAAGTCAGATCGTGAATTTTTTTATAACAATTTTTTTTAAACTCTTTAAATTAATAAGTTATTTAGGGAAAATTAAAAAAAATGCGTTTTAATTGACAAGAACCCGACATGTATTCAACAAAGCTTACTCAGCAATCAGTTTTGTCGGTTTTTGTTAAATTACATTAAAGAAAATAAAATAAAAAGTTTTATGACAAATTAATAGATACAAAATAGACATCAAAATGATACTTAAGATTGTATTGTTAAAGTAAATAATATCTAAATATTTTAAAGAATTCGTGCACTTCCGCTTTAACTAATGACTTTTTACTAAATACTAATATTTTAAAATCACTTCTTGTATCGTGAGGATATAGAGCTTTTGGGGTTGATTCTATCCATAAGCTCCCTAACAAACAGTGTCATAAAGTTCGTCCAAAAGATCATATAAGGAACTGTTATTTTAATAAACAGTTAGTTATAAAGATATAAAAATAGATCTCAGACACAGTGTCTGGAGTTACGTAATAGCTTAACCTTACCAGGACATACTTTGGATCGTCGCCAAAGGCACATCGTAACAAGCATTTATCGTCTTCTTTAAAATAAATCGTCATAAAAATTCCAATTTTAGTAGAATTCATTATTTTTTATATTGAAGCCGAAAAAGCTCACGCCTGAGATAGGTATGAACAGACAAATGGGGACTCACAATAACTCATCTATACGAGTACATACAATAAAATTGTAACTAAGCCGAATCTGTACATTAAATATTTTTTGGAAAATCTTATTGAAATAAACATTATTATCGATACAGAGGCCGAATCTATAGTTTTTAGAATTTTTGTCTGTATGTCTGTCTGTTAACGCATCACAGAAAAACCACTGCAGGGATTTTGATAAAATTTGGTATGGTGACAGCTGGTTATCCGGGTCAACATATAGGATACTTTTTACCGCGGGAAAATGTCTCATTTCTGAGAAAAAATACGAAAACTGCAATGTAAGAGTATACTAATACGTAAAACCTAAGAATTTGGTTTTTGATCATCTGAAAGCGGGCGGAGCCGCGGGCAATGCTAGTATATGTATATGATTCTGCTTTTCTAGTAGAAGTAGAAATTTGACATAATTTGTATAGAGCTTTTATCAAAAGCTCTAGTAAGGAAAATAACAGATTATGCAGTGATTTAAATTGGCAATAAATAATATATTGAATTCTTAAATTTATTACAATGTAAATATTTATTTACTATTATTATTCATAATACGTATGCACTTACGTACAAATCACGACAAAATCACATTTCAGAAATAAAGACAAATTAAACAGTAAAAGAGTTTTACTTTTCCGACATTTTACATGTTGGGAGAAATTGTTATTACTGGTGGGTATTAAAAACTCAGTAAAGATTAATAAGGCAATCTTATCGAAATTAATTATATTAATCCATACTAATATTATAAATGTGAAAGTAACTCTATCTGTTAGTTATTCACGCATAAACCACTGAACCACCTGGACACCTTTGATCCCTGCCCCACCACCCACGCGAGCGAAGCCGCGGGCAAAAATTAAAGTGTTGAAAACAAAAAGCCCTGTTAGTTTTTGCGAACTTCCACCAAACTTAATAACTGTGATGAAGTCATTAAACTGGAACAATAAAAGCATTCAATAAATACTATAAGAAACGTGTGGAGAATTTACCGAAGAATTGTCGAGTTAATCAATAAGAATCTTATACAGATTTGGGAAACAAAAACACTTATACAGTATTCACATCATAAATCAAAGAGATATAAACGTAAGTCTACAATCAACCCATACAAATGCTGAGTAAATACGATTTATATATGGAAAAAATATATTAACAGAAAAAAGATAACAATAGAGAAAAAGAGAAATTTTATCGACGATACCTCTCAGAATAAATTTGCCCATTGTGACGAAAATATCTGTAAGAACAATCTAATGACCGATAAATTCCATTTCACGTTTTTTTACGTTTTCACGAGCGGTTCAAATGAGGGGCTATCGTTCCTGGTGGCACCAGTTGGCGCCACTAGCGAGTGAGGTGTCGTTAAAAAAGTATTTGTTAGGGCCATGAATTGTTAGCTCCGTACCAGTTTATCAGGATTTTATTTTAAATAATATATAATAACTAAATAGATAAAATATTCACTTTATCTTAGCTCTTTTTTTAAAGTAATAACATTTTTGTTGTGTCATACCGTGACTACAATAATTAATCAGAAATGGCAAAACATTTACAATAATCATTAATTATTCGTGAAATTTCACGATGAAAAGCTCGGACACAGCAAACATTTAGTGACATTTGACATTTCTAGAGACCTCACTCTACACTAGCGCCTTCTTGCGGCTAATTCAAGCGCGGTAGCCATAAGCAGTAGTCATTCGACCATGATTCATTCATCGAGAAGTCATTCCCCAAATTTTCAATAATGGCTATTATTGAAAATTTGGGGAAAACATCTAATATATAAAATTCTCTTGTTGTAACAAAACTCCTCCGAAACGGCTTGACCGATTTGTATAAAATATTGTGTACATATTCAGGTTAGGTCTGAGAATAGGACGTAAACAATTTTTCATACCCCTAAGTGACAAGGATGGTCCACCCCAAATTTTATTTTTTTATTTTTTGGACAAAAATTTTTATTTTAATTTTTTTATAATTCGGCATTAAAAATTACATACAAACCCAAATTTCCACTAGGGACGAACCCGAGCGGGCCGAGGGTGAATCGCTAGTATATGACAAAAAATTACCGATCTATATTAAAAAAAGCTCCAAATTTTTTTTAATGACAATACTAGAGCTAGTCAATAGTTACTAAAACAAAAAAAAAAGAAAACCGGGCGACAAACAGAGACGAGGGTACTGAACCGTTTTGTGTTTGCCTATTTATATATAGATAAGCCAAATTAATATCTTTAAAGATCGGCGAGACGGAAAGTTATTGGGAATTAAGGATCAATAATGCTTGAACACGCAAACAAGATTTGCTGACTTAACGCAAGAGGAAATAATGGAGCGTAATCCACACTTCACTTGCTGCTACTTAATTCACTTAAAGCTAAAATTTATAGATATTTGCTAGTTGTATACAAATAAAATGAATAAAATATATTGAGACAATAACACACAGCACCATCTAGTTTTCCAGAATTCTATATTTTCTCAAATTCCAGAAATTATATTTTCAAGAATTATAAGATGTTAGAACTCAAATAGGTCATCTATCACAGAAAATAGATACAAAAAGTTATTACTCCTATTATGTACAGAAGAAAAGGAGTTTCTAAAAACAATATTTTTCACAGACCTCCTTATATTTTATGAAATTTTAGTATTTCGATTTACAGATTATAATATTAAATAACGAAACAAGACATTTTCGTATTTATGTCACATTTACAATAAGAAAAAATCAATTTTACTTTACAAATTACAAATGACTTTATACTTATAATGGCTGTAATATTGCAGTCGCTGAACTGAAACAAAATAATTGACAAGGATCAAAAGTCTTCTTACCTACTTACTAAACTCGTTAGGGAGTACTCAACAGAAATATTTTTTTCTCAAAATTGTGCCACTCTGTGCCTAGAGGTGGAGTACCATTTCCTCTAGATCGTTAGAAATCAAGGGATCAATTGTACATAATATGACGACACGTTTGACTCAGTGTAGTGACCCTAATTGCTGTGCCAGCGGTCGCGGATTTGAGTTCCGCTGGGGGAAATAATTTGTGTAATGAGCAGAAATGTTTGTACTCCAGTCATGGATGCTTATATTTATAATATGTATGTATTTAAAGTTATATATGTATAGTGTATCAACTGCCTGGTATCCATAATACAAACCTCATAGCTTACCACATAAGTAGATGGCGCTGTGTGTTAATGTCAAAAAAAATTAACACATATCTACCTGCAAGATTATTCTTTCATCGTCTGTCGAGTTTCGAAACAGAAACTCAAACCAAACAGAAAACAAAAACAATATATGACACGTGATATTCGCATTTGACATTACATTGTTACATTATAACTGTCACGCAACCGATATATTATGTTAACATCATATTATTCCTGCAAAAAACGTTTGGGTGTTCAGCAAATATAATTATGTACAAGGTACATAATCCCTCCACGACCGCGGACACGCCGGCGGCGTTACAGTTAACAGTAGATTTGTTAGAAATTTAATTAATTTCTTAGAAATTTACCTGGAGGTGTTGAATACCTAAAAGGCTATCAAATGAGCTCTCATTTACGAACAAAAAGTATACATGTATGTGGATGTAAAAGTATATATGTGGGATGAATGTGTTAAATAGTAATGTCTTATCTGTGAAACACAAACACAAAGAAGGAAGCGAACTGGGTATGTATTCAACCCTTTTTAACGTCCCACTGCTGGGCACTGGCCTCCCAATACGAGGGGGATCAAGCCATATTCCACCACGCTGGCCAAGTGTGGGTTGGCGGACTTCACATGTCTTTCGAAAACTTGCTGGGTTCTCTCAGACAGGTTTCCTTCGAGTAAGACGACAAGTGGTAATCATATTGGAAATGATTCGCACTTGCAAATATTAGAGGTGCGAGACCCGAGATTTGAACCCGCATCACTCGGTATTCCAAGCGAGCGTGTTAGCACTGGGCAACTACTGCCAATATACCCAAAAATATATAGGTATAATACTAGCGACTCCCGAGGTTGATTCCCCATACAAACTCATCACCATTTTCATACGCTTAAGGGATGATTTCCGGGTTAAAAAGAATCCTATGTCCTTCCCAGGGTCTCAAACTATCTTCTTACCAAGTTTCATCTAAATTGGTATGAGACAAATTATTCTCTGGTCTAGAATTTCATCCCAGTTACGTTATAAATTTGAATAAGATCGTAAAACAACCTTTACAGCGCCAGCATAAAGGTGTCCGTTGCAAAAGCCATAAATTAAATAGTGTGATGTGATACGGCACCATGAGATTTCACTATAAATTTTTTAAATAAAACTTTATTGAAACGAATATATTTGTATGTAGAGATTTATGACTTCAGTAGAATCAAAACACATCTGCATTGAAATCATACTCGTAAGTAACACTTGCACTTTTCTCTTTGAGAAATGCAAAATCTACACATGTAGCGTAAACATACCTATATATATAAGTAGGTATATGCATATAGATTATAGGTCTATGTAACTTAATACATACGTAATATGTATCTAAGTATATACAAACATACATATATGATATATTACACATATTTATATAGATTCGTCCCTAGGTACGTTTTGACGGTTAGTATGGAATAGTTTTTTTTTTTAATTTTTTCTTGAATTTTTCCGATGTATTAATAGTTATTCTGTTATTCGGCGTGAAGACAAATCCAACAAAACAAAGATCATAAAAATCGGTCGAGCAGTTTTCGAGTTTTAAGTGTTGATACAAACCCGACTTAGTTAATATTAATTTGTTAATGTTAATATAATATGGATTTAAAATTTATAACAGTAAAAACTTTCCAACAATTCAATTTCATCATGAAATTGGTGCGTCCCAATTTTATAAATAATCAAATTTGTCGACTGACTCTATGAAATTACCTTTTAATTTGAGAATTAATTAATTATTTATACAAATCTACTGATATTATTCTATTGAAGTAAAACTTCTTAAACGCTTTTGAATATTTAACAGGCTTACAATTTCGCTTTCAAGAACTTTCATAGAACTTAAAATTAAGTCTCTACTGCGTTGTTTAAAGAAAAAAAGAAACCAATTGTTAAGGTTAATCAAACATAGTTATAAAATCAAACATCATAAAAATTGTCATCTAAATCCAAATATATAAAAATATATGATACAAAGCATAAGTAAGCTATTCGAGTTCGTTTACACTCATTCTATTTCAGCGTTAACAGTGCGTACAGTCGGAGAGGCGCCGACTTACGTAACATGGTATTGATCGAGACCCCCCACCCCCGCCCCCCTCGAACTCAACGCTCGACCAATGAGAGACGCGGATTTAATTTTAATTTGGTAGCCGTTGGAAGCGCGCGCCGTGTGATTCGTCAGCTCATTATATGGAGTTACGTATTTTAACGCGCACGTACACGTTAACTCTTCGTGTATTTTATCAGTTCTGTCACAAAAGAATAATCTTGGCAAATATAGAAATAGCGTCTAGCGTGCTTACGTTGTATAAATAAAAAGCATTTTTACTAAAAGAAAAATGTTCCTGGTTCGGGCATTTTACTATTAAGAACTTAAATAACTTTTAAACCTTGAATTAAAAATAAAATAATTTAAATATACTAAGATTTTTTTCTGATAACTAAGCTAAGAAAAAAATAGATTAATAGCTGCTCACCCTTCTTATTAAGATTACGTTAATTTTTATTTTACAAACTGTTCAGTGAAAAGGTATTATCGGTATTATACCAAAGTTGATCCAGCTGACGCCATTGTTAATCCCGTAAAGAGTTATGTCCAAAATACTAAATTAAAGTCATTCACTAAATACTTCAACGAAAACTTTCCCCGTAACCAAATCCCTTTAACTCCTCTTATTCGTTAAGATTAGCTAAAATCCTTGATAAAAACTCAATAAACTTAGATAAAAAAATTTCAATCACTTTTCTTGTTATAGACTATGATACTTCATTCTTATTACATTACCTATGAATTTAAAGACCTTAAAAACGAACATATCAAGTATATTTTAAACAAAACTATCTTTTTAGATTTTTTCGCGGATTTCTTTTGATTTTTGGTTCCCGACGTTTCGAATGCTTTACAGCAGCTATCATGGTCACGGGAGAGACTCCCGTAGTTTCATTTAAAATGTCAAATATTCGCGTAAATCTAAGAAAGTATTATATCGATTGTACCTACCTTAGAGTGTTACAGGAAAAAAAATAAAAAGGACACTTGAATAATTGCGAAGTCAATGAACCTTGACCTTTAACTTGGAAATGATATAGAAAAAAAAATCATACGAGGAAAATCTATTTAGAGCAACGCCCACGATATCGCCGATACAATTCAGGTTATTTATTCACTGATGATAGAATTGAGTCTAAGAATATCCACTAAATTGGGGACGTCAAGAAACGAAAGTTCTCTTTATACAAAAAAACGACCAATAAGGTTCTTTTCCAAAATGATTTACAATTCGATTCATTGTAATACAACCAATTTTAAAATATCGATAGACAACAATAACCATATCTGAGAGAACCTAGCAAGTTTTTGAAATACATGTGAAACCCGCCAACTCGCAATTGGCCAGCGTGGTGGAGTATGACCTGACCCCCCTCGTATTCAAAAGAGGCCCTTGCCCATCAGTGAGACGTTAAAAAGGGCCAATAATCACTGAAACAATAAAAAAAATTCATGAACAAAATTCGGTTGGTTAACAGAACGGTGAAATATAAAAAAAAAAACAAGTTTTATTAATTTAAAAATATCCTTGTCAGGATTTCGGTAGGCAAGCTATTTTAGGCGTATTTATCTATTATTGAAACCTTATAAAAAATATGTTTCATCTGGTTAACAGATTGGTGAAGGTCGTGGTGTATCCGGCTCTTAGACCATTATTAAAATAAATAACATACATTAATAAAAAATCTCAAATATAAGGTGAATAGAGAAAATAGGTCATATAAAATATATAAGCGAATATATAAAAGAAGAAACAATTATGTATATAACAACGTAGGATTCTGCAATATGTGTGATCTGAAAAGATTTGAATAGACTCAAGTCGACAGTAATGGAAATTACATGCCTCGACTCACACTCACGCCCACGCCGCACGTCGTCTGAAGGCAGCTTCCTAGATACGAGTATGTTATCCGCTGAGACGGATTACGCAATCTCAAACAAAATCCTATTTTCCATTAATTTGATGTTATGATTATCTAATATACCTATATAAAATAAAAGAAAAGATTATTTTATTTATGATATATATTATGTTTTCTAATTATTACGATACTACCGACTCGCCCTCGCTTCGTTCGGATTCGTCCCTTTGTATATATTAAATAATATATACATTTTACAATAATGTTGGAAGTACGCCCGATTTGTTGACATTTATGATTACTGCTCCGCTCCTTTGCGTAGTAGCATGATGATATATAGCCTATAGCCTTCGTCAATCAAAGGGGTATCTAATGCAAAATAAAAATTCAAATCGGATTAGTAGTTCCTGAGATTAGCACGTTCAAACAAACAAACTATAATATTATATAAGTTTACTTGCATAGCTAAAGCTATACATAGTATTAGAAGACCCCATTTCTCACTTTTCTAATGCCAATTAGAAGACTTTTCGTCTCATAATTACTTTAGCATCGACTTAACGACTTTTGGCTAACAAAATTATAAAACTTTTGTCTCAAAATGAGTTATTGTCTTTTGTGAAATATTAACACACCAGTTTGAGAAAAGATTCGAATATAAAGTATCGAATATACCTAATATAAAATATGAAATAGACATTCATTAAGATTAAACGTTAAAAATTATATCCAATTCATCTTGCAAAAAAAAAAAAGTTTTCATTGGAGGCTTTTTAATAATTAATATTAAGTGCTTTGGAGAGGCATTGTTGTAAGTCCGGGAAGGTCGTGAATAAATGATGTTGGCAATTAGGCAAATAAACGTAGTATTACGTTGGTTTCATACTTGGCGCCTTTAGGTGAACACCAATAAAATAATCTCATGTAATACATATTTACAGCATGTCCGATTAACATAAAACAATATTAGTCCAGTGCAATTAGTCATTATAAATGAAAAATGACGGAACCCAATTATAACATTACAGAAGGTACAGTTACAGACAGTTACATCAGCCGCTTACCGGAAAGTTTCAAAAGGTAGACTTTTTAATTTTTAGCATAAGAAATTCAAATATATAGAACTAATATTGCACTGTACTATTTACACTTAAGCGATTTTCACGACAAAAAAAAATAGAGCCACATCAAAATAAAAATAATTTAAGCTTTACGCAACAAAATGAATATGTTGGAACATTAACACACAGCACCATCTAGTTCCATGGTGAGCTACGAGGTTTGTCGTATGGACACCAGATAGTTGATACACTACACATACATAACTTTAAATACATACATATTATAAATCCTTATGGCACTAAACTATCTAGAACATATACCCACCCAATATGACGACAAAATGTTTGCTCAGATCTAATAAATAAAAGCCGTATGGACCAAACAAATAAACCAGGCTATATATTACCTAGCTAGTACGACCCTTGTTCCTACCGAAACATTCAGGAAAAACGCTATCGATATGAAATCCTTGCTCTTTTAGTCCTCCAGCAATGGGACTTTTAGGTACACTTGTTTTAGGCAATAAATGTAGAGCGCTTCAATAAACCAACAATGGTTTTTTTTTTTTTTATTTTATCTTAGACTCAGCTCATTCATAGAATATATACATATTTCAAGGTATAATATACAAACTGTACGATACTAGGTATATAAGAGGATGTTAAGTTTAGTAAACATAGTCCGCCCTTTTCACTTCTCTATACAAGATTACGCAACCCACTTACGGACTTGGTATATTGACTTACCCCCTAAATGGGAGAACAGAATCGATTTACGCGAGGCTGGTCATTTCTCCACTGTAGTTCAGAGATTTTTCAGTCCGCTAGTCTAGTGCATAGTATATATTAATTTATTATTCATCGAACTACACACTAATTTAATTAGCAATTATTGTGAAATACCTACTTTTAATAGTTAAATACCTACTTTTAAGTTAGTTTTTAACCAATTGTCATATTTTTTTCATCTCAAGGGTTTCACATATAACAATCCCACCCCTAATTACTTCTGTCACCCTTTTTTAGTAAAAAATAAATACAGAATTAAATAAATGTCTTGAATATCAAAAACGTTCATGAACCTCTAATCAAAGGGAGAGAGTAAGTAAATATCTTATAAAAGGTACATACAGTTAAACAGAGCGTTACATTCTATACCCATTATACCATTCTTTATCTTTACATTCTATTTCTATGTGTAATTTTTAAAGGGTTGGTGTTAAATGGTAACACGTACGCTTGCAGATCCAGGGATTCTGGGTTCGAGCCTCGGAATTTTATTGGGTTCTTCTGTCAAGACATTCTCATATCATTAGCTCTCTACCTCGGAGAGCACGTAAAACTGTTAGGGTTGCGTTTGGGCTCTCATTAGTTGCATCGTAATATGTTCCCATCGGACTTTGAGAGTAAAATGAATAGACAATGCATTATAATATTTCTCGAGTAGGTATATGGCTAGTCTCAGAAAGATTTTCCACCATGACAGGAATTGGTCAGGAGAACATTCTTACAATTTAATGAACACAAGCGAAGTAATCTGTGCTCAACTAGCACACTATGAGGACATTAAAACGAAAATTGAATTTAATAAACATAACCACATTTAACATAATAAATGTTCTTATAAAATCATTTCAAAATGAAACAGTTGAAACACAGTTACATTTAAAGTAAAAAAATCTATCCCAACAGCTTTACTTACTTTTCACAAAGTAAGCAAGCTTCTGCTAAAATGTAATTTGTATTAAAATTTCCAAGTCTCTATTAGTAAGAAGAAAATTAAACAAATCATTAACATTCGTAGAGAGATGTCCCCTATATTAATTATACGCGGTACATTACAGTTATTAATGACCCGTTGCAAGAACAAACTAAACATTACCATAAAAAGGCAGTGAAGAAGTTTTCAAGTATTATAGGAGTAAATGTTGTTACACAAAAACAAACATACATCATAATAATAGAAATATCTCATTTCCTTTTTTATGTCGGGACATTAACACACATCACCATCTAGTTCCATGGTAAGCTAAGAAGCTTGTGTTATGGATATCAATAGTTGATACACTACACATATATAATTTTAAGTACATACATATTATAAACAAAAACATCCACGACTGGAGCACAAACATTCGTGCTCGTCAACACAAATGAATGCCCTCAGCGGGCCTCGAACCCACGACCGCCGGCACAGCAAGTCACTGCAAACTGAGCTAAACGTGTCGTCCTTACTATATACATTACCCTTACAGTAGATTTTGCAAAAATTACTTACACTTTACTTTAATTATTGGCGCATCCATCTCTTATATAATACATATCTACTTATAAATGAAATATGTCTATAACGTTAGCTGAAGTTTGATGAGTTCTAAGTCGAGTCCAAAAAGACTTGACCCGGTTCAAAGTAGACGTACGAACTGGCTTATTTGAGAAACAAGGTCAAACGCCCCTATGGACAAATATCGCTGGCAGTTCCACAGTATAACTAAGTAAAAAAAACTGTAAAGTAGACAGATGTGATGTATGAGACTACTATTATAATAATGTAAATGCGAAATTTTTAACGAGTATTGTATATGAATATGTTTGTTATTTTTTTACGCTAAAACTGCTGAACAAATTTGGATGTTATCTCGTATACATTTATAATATGACCTAGATTACCACATAGAACAATAAAGGAAAAAAAGAAAGATGTTTCTTAATAATACCAAAAAAAACATTACAACAAAAATCCAACTATTAATGCAGACGAGTCACTACATTTTACTAGAGTTACCAATAAAACTATCTTTTCGGATTTTGTCGCGGATTTATTTGTATTTTTGTTTCCCGACGTTTCGAATGCTTTACAGCAATCATGGTCACGGGAGAGACTGAGGTGTTAGATGTCTCTAAGGTATTATATAGTTCCCGAAACGTCGGGAAACAAAAATACAAATAAATCTGCGACAAAATCCGAAAAGATAGTTTTATTTAAAATGTCAAATATTCGCGTAAATCTAAGAAAGTATTAGAGTTACCAAATTATATAGCGGTGCAATGGTGTAAAACGAATGGTCACTCAGACTGTAGTGGGATTTTAGTCCAACAGCTTATTTCCAGTGACCTCCAGTTCAGGCTAGCGTATAGTAGCAACACAAATAATAAACACATAGGCATTTTGGGCACTTTGAGACTCATTCAAGGGAAGCGAAGGTAGGCATAAAAATATCTCATTAACAATACATAATGAGTCAATCCTATATAAGCCAGCCATCTAATTAACGCACCCTGCCTTACTGAGATAATACCAGTCGACATAAAATAGAATGTCACTGTCTAAATATAGGACATTGTTCGAAGAATCATTGTAAGCAAAAAGGAAGCTAAAGAAATGGCTGTAAAAAATCAATACTATCACACTCATTTCCCAATTTAGAATGCAAAATGAAATGCTCTTATCTATACATATTATAAAATTATGAGTCGAATCTGTACATTTTTTTTGGAAAATCTTATTGAAATAACCATTATTGTCGATGCAGAGGCCGAATCTATGGTTTTTAGAATTTTTGTCTGTTTGTCTGTCTGTCTGTGAGCGCATCACGAGAAAACCAATGGACAGATTTTGATGTAATTTGGTATGATGATAGCTGGTTATCCGGGTCAACATATAGGATACTTTTCACGGCGTAAAAATATCTCTGAGTCTATACTAAACGTTAACACGGTAACATGTTCATATAGAGATTTCAAAAAAATCTAAGTATTTATTTATTTGGTTTATCTAAGTTGTAATAAGTACATTAAATGTGTGTGTCATGACACACATACATACATATATGAACATACTGTATATGTAACAATACACACAATGTATTGAACATGTGACGTCATCAGAGTTTGCCCTCAGAACCAATGGCGTGGGAGTACGAAACATTCAGTATGATGAAGTGATAAATGCTTTCGATATTGATATTAATTTGACGTAGGCAGACAAAACTAAGGCGGTAATAACGAAAATATATTTGGTGCCTTATACTTACGTATTTAAATAAATTCGGATTCGAACTTTGTTTGTATGTAGGGGGGGGGGACAGAGGTTAATCTGTAACTGCTGAACAGATTCCGAAAATTCTTTCACTAATAAAAAGCTACACTTCTCTGACGGATATAGTCCATATTTTATTTTGAAATGAAGACGTTTTCAATTTTAAAACCTGCGCAGCCTGTGGTGGCTAAATCGGTGCCTGTATGTAAAGTAATGTTTATAATTAGGGACGAACCAGACCGAAGTGATAGGTGAGTCGCTAGTAGCTTATATTCTGATTGAGTACTACACTAATATAGCCAACGTACTTTTAATTGGACAATGAGTTTTTTATGACGATATCATCATGTGTGTATAATCCTTTATTTTCACGACCACAAGTTTTTAATTTCTCACTCCTATGGCATAGTATCTTTTGAATGAAATATTAGTTCTCCCATTTTTGGCAAAAATAGATATAATTAAAAATGATTCGCACATAAAAATTCACAAAGGTGCAAAAGGTTTGAAACAGCTACACTTGAAATATTTAATGAGTCGCGTTATATTATATTAATTATATAAAAAAATTTTTTCTTTTAATGGTCTTTTATTTAACACCAAGGCCTAATAATAGTTAAGACAATTCACACAAAAATTTAATAACTTTCAAAATATTTCTCAGTTTAGTTTTAGTTGAAAATTACCGATTAATTATTAGTAGAATAAAAAGAATTTATATTTACGGAGATATCTAGTTTAGAACCAAGATAAATACATAAAAGCACTAATTTCCAAAGAAAAAATTGAAAAAATCCCTACGTAAGAACTTTCATTAAAGTTATGTCACACAAAATAAGACTCTATAGTGAATTTTCCTCATTATATATTCATAACGTTTTCAGTATGATACACGAAGTATCGAAATCGCGTAATAATAAATGCGAATCTCGATTGACTGTAGTGTATGTATATATATGTACTTACGTTAAACGTATGTATGAACGTCGAACGAGTACATACAGTACAGTCTGTGGAAGCTTTAACAATTCAGCGTGAAATGAGATATGAAAGGAGGATTCATTGATGAAATGTAAATTTGTTAGGTAACAATTGCGTATATTTTTATTATGCCAAGTTCGATTGTTCACAATTGATAAGCAAGTGCGAGTGAATAAAGCCTCATATCACTAACCTTCACTTAGTTTTTATAGCATGCGTGTGTTTTATATCAAATATATAGAATCATAATGAACTTTGTGGGTTTATAATATTATTTCAACTAGCGACTCGCTCTCGCTCGGGTTCGTCCCTAGCTACGTTTTAACGGTTAGTATATATTTTACCGCCGTAAAAAGTATCCTATATGCCGGGTCAACACCCGGATAACGAGCTATCATAATACCAGATTGTATTAAAATTTGTCCAGTGGTTTTCTTGCGATGCATTCCCAGTCAGACAGACAGATAGACCGACAAATATTGTAAAAACTATAGATTCGGCCTCTGTATCGATAATAATGATTATTTCAATAAGATTTTCCAAAAAATATTTAATGTACAGATTCGACTTAGTTAGAATTTTATTACAGGTACATATGTATAGATAGATAACTCATTCTTTCGCATTGAGTTAGAAACTTGAAAACAAAAAGAAAAAAGAAAGGAAGCCCAAACTTTTGTAATGTAAAAGATATAAGAGAAATGAAGGGCGGTGTAGTGAACAAAAATGTAAGTTTTATCCCATCCATCATCAGAGATTTAACAGTTATTTTTGCGCACGAGTAAAATTTAGAAGATTAAGACTAAAACTTATTATAATTCTATCTTCTTTGAATGTTGGTTTCCTTACTTTATATCCTAACTTTTCGTTATATCATGAAAATTATTATTAACTAATATTTTAAAATTGGAGAGGGATTTTTTGTTTGCTTAATCCCTCAAAGACCGCGGACACGCCGGCGTGTCAGTTAACAATAGATTTCTTAGAAATTTAATTAATTTCTTAGAAATTTACCTGGAGGTGTTAAACATTATAATCTCTGTAAGTACCAGTCCAATTTGAAATGGTATCTAACATAACGCTACAAACTTTTTATTACTCCTTCACGCGAAACGGCTGGACGGAAATGGATGGAGTAACACTTAGGTATATATCTATACTTATTATAAAAATAAGTCCCCCGGCCGCGTCTTTCTGTCCTCCTGTCTGTCTGAACGCGATAAACTCGAAAACTACTGAACGGATTTTTATACGGTTTTCAACAATAGAAAGAGTAATTCTTGAGGAAGGTTTAGGTATATAATTTATTATGCTTTTATGTAAATTAGCTGAAATACGGCGACAAATGTTGAAGAGGTCGCAAAAAATCTCGCCAAATGGGAACTTTCCACGCGAACGCCGCGTAAACTAGCAAAGATACAGTTAAGTAATGTACTAGAGAATTCAAAATCTATAAAAATGCTACAAAAAAGTCCGCGATAGCATATCTCTATCTCTTACGGTTGACTTGCAATAACCACTTTTATGTTAACATTTTTAATTAAAAACATTACGTTATTTTCAAAGTTATTTTCTTTAGTTCGGTATTAATCCTTATCCAAATGAATATTTTAGTTAGCTTAGTCATTTAATGCAGATTAAAATTGCTCTTTACACTAAATCAATCAGATGAATAGTTTTTGAGATATCGTTGTTAGAAGTAATTAGTAGCGAAACATTTTTAATGCTTGGCGAGCATTGAGATGCCTACGGCGAGTCCATCCCCTCTGCCCCGCATCGCTCGACCGCCTGCTCAAGCTATATAAACCGGGCGATGTAGCGCGCGATCCTAGGATACTTTTTACCGCGGGAAAATATCTTATTTCTGAGGAAAAATACAAAAACTGCAATGTAAGAGTATACTAATATGTAACACCTAAGAATTTAGTTTTTGGTCATCTGAACGCGGGCGGAGCCGCGGGCAATGCTAGTATATATATATATATATATATATATATATATATATATATATATATATATATATATTCATATTATAAAGAGGCAGTTTGTATGGTTGTTTGTTTGAACGCGCTTATCTCAGGAACTACGAATCCGATTTGAAAACTTTTTTGTGCATTAGATAATCCGTTTATGGAGGAAGGCTATATGTTATATATCATCATGCTACTACCTAAGGGAGCGAAGCAGTGACCATAAATGTCAACAAATCGAGCAGACTTCCAGAATCCATACATTATTGTAAAGGGAAGGGAAAGAAAGGCAAGAGAAAGAAGAGTTTTTTTTGTACTTTGAACGCGGGCGAAACCGCGGGTTCTGCTAGTGTATAATACATGCGTTTAGATTACATTCTACCTTTTTTTCATCTCTCTAAAAAATCAATATTTTCCGACGATAGAATACCAAATCGCTCGCATTCATCACGATATAAAGTCAACGAGAAGGCAATTTAAACGCTTTACATAAAACCTCGAAAGGTCAGTGTTGAATAAAATTGGGTCAATGCGATACCAATAGCGGTCTGGTGGAGGGATTTAATTGAAAAACCTTTTTCTATTGGACACAGCCTTCTTTCGGAGCTTATAGATTTAAACCTCCAATGAAATGAGAGAACTGCTCGTAATCTCATTTCTTTCATAGGTATTTCGAAGTGCTTGTATTGTGGTAGGTTCATTTTATGCGTTGCAATATTAGAATGGCTAATAATTTAAACATCGACAATATTAAATACTGTGGAATAATAGGAACTTGCTACTTTACTCTATTTACGGTAATTGTCGTTATAAAAAACTTTAAAAACAATTTTAAAAAAATACCCTAAACCAATTTTTACAAATTGATTAATTCATACTTTTTTATCTCTACCTCGAAAAAATCCACTTATCTTACACAAGTGCACTCTCTATTCCTTCCACTCTCACACACGAGTGGGACGAAAATTCGACACGACCGATAAGAGATCGGGCGCACAACCGACTACTTTAAGTGCTATCTACGGCATGGGAGTGTAAAAAAAGCTAACTTCCCAAGTACGGGCTGTAACGGAGAATGTCTTGACAGAAAAACCCACTTACAAAATTTGTTCCGACACGGGATTCGAACCCATCGGTATCTCCAAAATTACAGTCGTACATGCTAACCACTATACCAAAGAAGCAAACGTTTAAATAATCAACACAACACTCAATCTTTACATGACCCGTCATAAAAGCAACCCCATCGACATCACGAAAACCAATCTTATATTAAACATTTAAGGGATCGTAGGACACCTTTGACCGAATCGTTAAACCCATTCGGATACGTCAATAACTAGAATTATTAACGCCATAAACCACAGTGGGATGATAGAATTGAGATCAATATACTCTCTACAGACGACCGTGGCAAGCTTTAATTACAGCGTTTATATTATCACACAATTACTATAATTACGAAAATATCTGAGTTTTGTAACTCCTTCCTGTTCAAACAGCTGGACGGATGAGATTTGATGCATGATAAACTAATAAAATAAACTAATAAAATTTGCCATAAGTTGCATATCTTACTAATCTTACTAATATTATAAATGTGAGAGTTTGGATGTTTGGATGGATGTTCATTACTCAATCACGCCAGAAAGGATCTGGATGAAATTTGGCACAGAGATAGGTTATAGTCTCGAATAGCACATAGACTACTTTTTATACCGGATAAATGTACGGTTCCCGTGGGATAATTTGTTTATGTTTTTCTAGAGGCGAACCTGAGCGAAGCAAGGCCGATAGGAATATTATAAATACAAAGTGCACACATCTACGCGTTCTAGCGAAGTGAGAATAAGTCGCTATATTACAGTCAATATAGAATAAAAAACGGCGAAATCTGCATAAAATTAACCAATTTCCGCAATAATAGCATTCCATAAAGGGGCATTTTCTAAGCCTAAAGCCAAGTTCGAGGGGTCGATCGCGAGACGCAGGCGCCACTATCGCCAAAAACGCGTTTTATTTTATATTTCCACAACATACTCAAAATCTTCTCTTTTAAATTAAATTTCCTACCCTTTTTATATTTCTAACTTTTTTTCTAAAATTAATTATAACTGCAAAAGATGACATGTAGTGCAAATGTCGTTAAAATATTAATATTAAAATATATAACATATAATCTTGTTAGAAAGCGTCAGAAGTTTAAGTTATTTCTAGGAATAAATACAATACCTAGGTAATGAATGTGCAGTTTGCGTGATTTTGAGCAATAATGCTATACAAAGTGCAATTCACGCAATTGGAATAATTCACATTTATATGGCAAAATTTACTATTTTTAATTAAAACATATTTAGTCGTAAATTACTTCCGTTTAATAAATAGAAACATAAAACGTGCCGTAATTTAAAACCTTATATAAAAAAAAAGATCTAAGGAATTATATATAGTTTACTGTCAGAGATTATTTCTTTATATCTCTGAAGAAAAATGACGTCTAAAAAAATGGCGTGGATACATAGCTCATAAAATTACTAGAGAAATTAGATGAATCTAAAAGATACTTTATCTACAGACTAGTTACTTGTCCTCGCTCTGCCCGAGTGTGTTATTCGGTGCCTATTGTATTTATTGAAGTGAGACTTCTTTAGAATCGTTGTGATATGAAACTCGATGAACAAAAATGCGACACTAAAAAAAGATAAACACATAAATATATGAGATTAAGCCGGCGAGAGTATGAGATAGAATACATTGCCATGTTACCATGGTAACCGTTGTTATTGTCGGACAAATATATAGTATTATATTCTTTCCGTATATGATATTCTATAAATATATGATTGTAATATGCATAATATGCCTTATTTAATTATTGATTTGTTTTAATTTAATTGCGATATTTTGCAAGAAGTATTATTTCAACAGCGTATAAAGGTTACACGCACTCGTTTTTATAAGATTATATACAGGTAACCTTAATAAACCTAATTGTTTCTCTAAGTCATAATCTATCTCTGTACTAAATATCATTCAAATTCGTCTAGCCGTTTCAGTGGGTAGGAGTAACAAACATTCACACATACAAACTTTCACATTTATAAGATTATTATTTTAATTCATCCACAAAATTACTATACGACTTTTATTTATATATACACTTTATATCCTAATTCAGCCATTGCTACATTTATAAAACACAACACACAAATAAATTGGACGCGACAAAAAAATATCTTTGCGCTGTCATAGTTTATGTTGAATAGTTAAAGCGCCCTTTTATCTTTTCCAAAGTTTATCATCTTTTTGTACTTCTCCGCACTTATCCTTACTTACCTTTACCTCCATCGTACTGTGGAAGTTTTGAAAGGTCAATTGAAGACCTCTATAAGAAATATAATACATCTAGTTGTTGTCGAAATTCAACTCGAGCGTCTGAGAGTAAATAATTCAACTTGTTATTAATAAGCTTATTGGATTTTACTTGTAATGCGATGTATTTACAATGGAAAATGAATAATGGAAAACGTGAAAATATTTTCTTTTGAATATATAGACTCCTTTCAAATCGTAGCTTTCAATTTTCATTCCTGCCTTTCGTATTTAAAACTAAATAATTATTTCTAATTAAAACTGTATACTAATTTGAAAGTTACGATTTAGACCAAATTTTTTTGGTCATTTATATGGGACCAAAAAAGTATAACTATACCAACATAAAAATCTTGAAAATCAGCTCTTTATTAACTAAGATATCGCTTAACACAAAAATACACCCGAATTAACTAACTCCTCTTTAGTAGTCGATCAAAAAGGTATAACATTCAATTGTCTCATAAAAACATGAATTTTTAGTGCATAGTTTATAATAAAACATTGAAACAATTTGAAATATTATGTTATATATCATGCAAACTAAACGCATTTGAGAGAAGTTGAGATAGTGAGGGCGGCTCCGCGGCTTAAGTTCCCGAGTTACTGAAGTCTTGTTCTAAAGTTCGATCGAACTGAAACTTAAATAAAACAAAACAACTAGATAGTTGCTATATACGAGAATAGTGAAGGACTTTGTGCAGATTTTATGTAAAATTTTATGAAATATGTATTGTAATTCCAATATGCTTCATCATTTTTGGATTGTTTCTCTATATGGCAATATAATTGATATTTTTTCTTATTAATTGGCTTGGATGTTTAACTTTCATTGAGAAAAAAGCTAATAAGTTAATAATTACAATAAGACAATAATTTCAATAATACAAAAGGTCAATCAGCAATAAATTATAATAAGACTAGCGACTCAGCCTCGCTTCGCTCGGGTTCGTCCTTAGATATGTTTTAACGTTTAGTATAGATTTCTCAGAGATGAGATATTTTCCCGCAGTAAAATGTATCCTATATTATTTTTATACATTTTTTATTTTGTAGCTACACATTTTATTTATATCTGTTTTCATTTTATTGTTAGTAAGTTTACTCTGCTATATTTGTGTTTAAGTGGAAACTTTATTGGCTAAGTGTATTATTTCTGATATATTTTGCATTTTGTGCTTATACTATATGCTGTCTGTTTTCCAATTTACATAAATTAATAAATATATTGACCCGGATAACCAGCTATCATAATACCAAATTTCATCAAAATCTGTCCAGTGGTTTTCTCGTGATGCGGTAACAGACAGACAAAAATTCTAAAAACTATAGATTCGGCCTCTGTATCGATAATATATATTTCAATAAGATTTTCCAAAAAATGTTTAATGTACAGATTCGACGCAGAATTTTATTATATGTATAGATTATATATCCATTGCTGGTCAACGGAAATATCTAATGAAAAAAAAAGAAATATAAAGACTCCTACGCTATTTGATTCAATATTTCAAATGGAAATTGAAGTTCCTAGTCGCTGATTGAGTTTGCCCCCGAGTTATTGAATTACCCTTGTTCTGCTGAACTAATATTAACTTACAATACTGACTTTTATATTTTATTATAAACTATATTAAAAGATTTTTTCATTTACTTACAAAAAATAATATTATTATTCAAATAACTTACAACAACTTTCAAATGTAAAATAATAGAACTTGCAGTTGTTTAAAAATGGGCAATAACATTTTTATAAGTTATGTACCACAGATGATATAATACTACTCTCTCTCTATATATATATATATATATATATGTATATATATATTACAGATGGGGCCCATCCCATAGAAATTGGTTAGCGCTAATTCAGGCTTTTCTTCAGGCTATTTTCTTTTTTGCTTGAATAGACAATAGATGTCGCTATTGACATTTATTTGAACTAATTCTTCTTTGTTCGTTCGTGATAAGACCTCGGGTTCGTTCGTGATGTGTGGGTTCGACCTAATGGCTATAGGTATTATAGAGATCCGTACTCGCTTCGATACGCTAATGTTACATTCTATATTGATATGACGAGGTCATTCTCTGGTACATAAATTATTTCTACCAAAAAAAAAAAAACATTTTGATCCGATGTATCATTACTTTATAAGACAATGCCAAACAAATACACGATTATTACATATACTATATTAGTAAAAAATATTTATACATACATTAAATATATAATAATAAATAATGCAAGAAACATACATACAGATTATACCATAAATATTTTTTAACAATACCACGTGACATCGATAGATCTAACCTAAAAATATTACTATACTTAGCTTCTTTGTAGTATTTTATCAAAAGTTGTTCACATTACGTTAGTTAAAAGTGCTCATTGTAAAGCACAATAGTGACCAGCTATTAGAAGGACCCATTAGCCGCGAGTACACTGTGCTCCCATTACTAAATTTGCTATGACGCTTTTTTATTTTACAATGGTATGTCCTCGTTTTCATTCTTAACACAAGTTGGTCTTATTTTCTTTATATACTTAACTTTCTCGATCACCCGTGGATATTTTTGGCAATTTTTTTACAAATTTGAAATTTGAATTTTATTCCAGAAAAAAAAACCTTTAAATTGAGGGAATTATTAATGCTATCCAATTTGTTATCTGTCTAATTTGTTAGAATCTGTCAAAGAGCCGCCGCCACAGAAAGGCTTGTTCTAAAATTTGCTTTGAGGAGACAGCTACGGGAGAACCCTTGTCTGTGGACTAGTGACATCTCGACTTATGCCTTAAATAACTAACAAACCTAAAAAAGTGCCGTTACATGAGCCATGGCGAGGCCGTTTAAAATCTGAAATTTCATTCGCGTCGGCGGGATCAGTGCAAGTCAATCAAATCGAATCTGACGACGGAAATCTGACGGTTATAACCTTAATCACCACCAGATTGAGCTGTTACTCTATCTAAAACGCGAACGAAGGTAAGACTAAAAATGGTCCCAAATCGATCTAAAACTTTGAGAGCTTTGTTAAATAAAGAAAGCTTTAAAGGTCTTGATACCTAAAATCTTATTTATCTCTATCGAATTCCATAAAATGTACGTGGAACAATAAATTAAATATCAAATAATCTGTAACGGATTTTCCTTTTTCGCTACTCTGAATCCTTTGAACAAACGAGCACGAGACATCATGAAATAAGTATTATATTATTTTTCTAAAGAAAATAGAATGATCGTAACGATGAATAAGTCCTTAGTAATAATGGCCAAAAGTACACAAATATATAATTTTTTAATTCAAATAAATATATCATCAGATTTATATCAGATTTATAGAAATAATTCAAATAACGGAAGTTGTCTTTAATTCCAAAGCCGACACTTAGTTGAAGTTTAAAGCGTAGGAACGAAGACTACGTCGGCGTTCTTTATGGCACAGGGATATAGATACAGGAACTCTGACCATTCCGAATTGCTACTAAGAAATTCTTTGAATGATTCTAGGTTTGAATCGCAGTCCAATCGGAAATTGGACTGCGATTCAAACCTAGAATCTCATATTATACGGCCACTAGACCATTTAGAAACTTTATAGTATACAAAAGAAGGTTACTCGGGTAAATTGAATAATTCACAAATAGACACGCTCTAATGCTTCCATTCGATCGATAGATAGCATCCGTGTTACTTTGTTTCTTATTGTCATTCCGTATCTCGTATAGAGACAAAACATCTTGGTGCTTGAACGATTTGGCATTCTATCATTCGTATCGTTATCGCTAAAATTTTATGGGTAGGAAGCAGATATTCTTAGTAGGTACTTTTATTAAGAAGTACTAAGAATATATTTTTTATGATTAATTAAAATTTTATTTCAAATACATAAGGATTGAAAGAAAAACATAACATGAACGAACATTTTTAAAACTCTTCCATTTCAAAGTCTAGTTACTCAGATTTTTATACTAAATTAAGTAAAATATTCAGTTCAATATAACAAGTAAGTTATTTAATATCATTTAAAATAAAATAAAACCCCCCACCCATACAATCTAAATTCCATATGTCACATGTTTAATCACGTTAAAAGTCGTCCCAGAATACCGGTTCGCGCAGTTTCATCGCCCCACTCCACTTACATCGGTCGTAGAATCAACCCTTACAGTTATATACGAGTTTTTACAGAAATGAAAATACACGTATAAGGAAATAACTTACTGATTGATGATTCTTAACGCTGTTATTATAAGGGTTATTTTAAGGATATCGGCATTTTTTGAGCAAATTGTCTCCGATAACGCAATAATATAACAACAAAAATGATTTAAATGTATATATGTTTATAACATCAACTCTCGTATATCCTAACAAGCAATCATATCATCTTACGAGGTTAGAAGGGACTGGATCGAGCCATATTTTTATTTTATCTAACGAAGAGTATTCAGAAATTTGACTAAATTAACTTTTCTTGTATGTATTTTTCTGTGGCATTTTAGATATTATCTCTGACATACATAAGTTTACTGGAACAGATCGCTCCTATACTTTATGTACTGGATTTCTCTTATTTTTTTATCCTGTACATTTTTGTAAAGTACCTACAACTTAGAATATTGTTTATAAAAACCATTTAGGTATATACAAGAACTCAAGGTACACAATCAAGTCCTTATAAGAAGTGCACCATTCGAAATTAAATAGCGCTTTATTCAAATATCTTTTGTCAAACAACTTGCGTTTTAACACGGTAATATTACATTACATTACCGTGGTTTTAATTTTCAACCAACTTCAAAAAGGAGGAGGTTCTAAATTCGACTGTATTTTTTTTTATGTTTGTTACCTCAGAACTTCGTCATTTATTAACCGATTTGGACAATTTTTGTTTTGTTTGAAAGGGTATACTTCCAGATTGGTCTCATTTAAATTTCAAAAAAAATGCCACCCCTAAGGATGGAAAAATAGCTAATGATGGATTTAACCTACTTTTAATTGTCATATTGACTTGAAAGTTTGCAAGTATTTCTATTTCCGTTGATAGTATAGTGGTTCGGTGTTGTTGACCTGATCTGATGGCAAGGCCAGAAGGTGGATAGGTGGAACTCTTCAACGGCTAATAGTAGATACTTTGAGTTTGGGCTTATTTTGTTTGATTTGACAAGCCTAATACGTTAGAATTCTTACTTTGCTACTACTGTCTACACTAAAAAGGGAAAAATAAAAAAAAATTAACAAAAAAATAAAAACCTACTTCAAATAAAAGCACTAAAAAGTAAAAAATAACTGATTGGTAGTTTTCATTTACTATACATACCTAATCAAATATTTTCGAAGTCGGTGTGCTTTGGCTAAGTAACTAAAGCCTACCTTTTAAATACATACCTAATTAAATATTTTCGAAATCGGTGCCAGCCCATACAAAGCAAAGCCACATATCGATGCCACTTTTTGGAGAGATATTATTAGGAAATGTATCTCCATGTTCTAATGTATTAATGATAAAAACACAGACCTACCTACTGAAACTTCGTAGATATATTTTTTTCTTCTATATGTGAAAGGCAAAGATAAACCTTTATGTAGGCAACAATCACAAGAATTACTGAAACGACTATTTGATAACAATAAAAAAGCAATATTTTGGACCCATATAAGAATAAAATGTATGATTCTCAAAAATACTTTTACATAATTAAGGTAATATGCTAGAACCTCACTACATACTGTATTGTAATTATTTTCCCTACTTTAATGCACTGTAACATATTAGTTGTGGGTGGCATCCATTAAGCTCGCAGGCTGTTAGCATTTTAGATTAAATTATAACGTAGAAGCTAACTTTGTTACTCCTAGTGCTTATACATTAACTTGTTAACTGCCTCGGTGGTGTAGTGGCTAGCATGTACGGCTGCACACCCGGAGGTTCTGGGTCCGAGTCCCGGGTCGGGCCAAGTTTAGTTATTGAGTCTTCCTGTATAGTAAGTCTCAGTAACAGCCCGGAGTTGGGAAGTTGGCGGTGTTTCACCCCCGTGCCTCGGAGAGCACGTAAAGCCGTTGGTCCTGCGCCGACACTCTCACCGCGAGTGTCGAGTGGTCGTTCCACCGGAGTATGAGAATGATAGGAATAGAGAGTGCACGTTGTGTCTGCGCGTACACTTGAGCACTATAATATCTCCTGCGCAGTTGGCTAATCTCATTGAGATTGGCCGCCGTGGCCGGAATCGGCTAGGAGAACATCATCATCATATTAACTTGTGAGTTCCTAGTAGTAATGGCCAAAACTACACAAAAATATGAATTTATAAATCAATTATAGTCACATTTATAAATCATTGGTAGAAATTATTGACATAACGATGTGTTTTTTGTTTTTAATTCACCGAGAGATAGTTTAAAATGCATGAACGAAGATTTTACGCCATATAAGGCACAAGGGCATACATTTTTTTCTTTTCTATTATTTTTTTAATGTTGGGAAATGCATTTACGTATACCACCTGTATACAAGAACGCTGAACAGCTCAGTATTGTATTGTAATAATTTTTCTAACACTGAGAAGAGTAACAAGGGACAGGATCCAATGGAGAGTTAGAGGAGGCCTTTGTCAAGAGGCAAACTGAGATAAGAGATATTTTAATATAAGTAGCGGTTATTTTTTTACTTTTTATTTTTATTTTTTAAATGTTTAAGAACTAATACATAATACCTATATAAAATGTCTACATAATGTGTAATATTCTCAGTAATAAAGGCTATTTTATTTATTTATTAATTTTCCCAACTCTAATGCACTGTAATGTATTAGTTGCGGGTGGCATCCATTAAGCTTGCGGGCTGTTAGCATTTTAGATTAAATTATAACATAGATACTAAGTACCTTTATTTACCTCCTAGTGTTTATATATAAACTTCTGTGAGAAGTACATTACAAATTATTATTTAAAATATTACGTATGAAGAGTAAAAACCCATAATACACTCTCATTAACGACGAAAGTATAAGTGTCAATCCAATTTCCTGCCTAGGTCCAATCTAGGTCTCGAAAATAAACAATTTTATTTATTTCGCTCTCGTGAATTTCAGACTTCGTAGTTCCATGGCTTTGATCTGAATTACTAAATACTTGTACTAAATGTAAAAGCCAAGTGGTAAGGCGCTTGCTTGGAAAATCGAGTGAAGCGGGTTCAAATCCCAGGTCTCGCACTTATTATTACCACTTGGCTTATGGTAAAGCAAAAGATCGTGATGAAACCTGCGTGTCTGAGAGAAACTAGCAAGTTTTCGAAAGACATGTGAAGTCCGCCAACCCGCACACGGCCAGCGTGGTGGACTATGGCCTGGTGGATGGACGTTAACCATAACACATAGTTATTCTATATGTAATAAAGTACGTCAAATGTCATACTACTCTTATATTATATTAATTATAATAAGTTTTAGTATAATCTTGATTTAAACAAATGCTTTCTCGTTGGCAACATATTGTTTAACGTCCGCCATGTTGTCCAATGCAGATCAATACGTAACTTTATTTAGATAATGCATAGAATGACTAAGGTCATATGGATATATAATTAACACGTTATTATATTATTTCTAACAAAACATACTGTAGAAATTAGAATATAGATAAAATGTTGACATAAATGCAGCTCTCATTACATACTAAAAACTATGTCAAAATTTCTTTTAAAACCTATTTGTTTCAATAGAACTATCTGTTACACGTATTTAAGAGTCTAATCAATATAATTTATGAGGGCAATATGAATTATTTTAATTTTTATATCCAATAAATCTTAGTTGAATTCTCAATAAAATATCATTGCTATCACTACATACCCAAGAGAATATATTGTAGACGAGCGACTCGCTTCGTGCGTGTTGGTCCCTAGGCGATTCTTTAAATTGACATAACTTTATTTATTTATGAATCGATTGAAATACAACAAATATTAAATGTTAAGTGAAGCTTACCACAATACATTAGTGAAAACCACACTCAAATCGGTTAAGCCGTTTTTGAGAATATCACGCACAAACGCACAGACGAACAGACAAAATTCTAAAAATCATTGTTTTAGGTTCCATGGCGTTAATAAAAACCCTCAATATTAGTTTTTCTCAAATATCTTCCATGTACAAACAGCGATCAGATACACTTTTATTATATACATATAGATATAGATTTAAGTGTACCATTGGTTTAGATGAACACGGACAACGAATATATTTTAATTAAAAAGGTATACCAACTTCAAAATCTATTTAAATCTCACAGTTAGAAGTAGGATTTTTATTAAAATGAATGTTGTGCCAACTCCTACCCTAAGAACAAGTGTTAAGTTACTTGCCTCCTTTTCTCAGTAATAATTTAAAATAACTGACCCCAAAACGCCAAATCAGTAAATCAGTCAAATTTAATGTCAGTATTAACTTCAAAGTTTACTTCATACTTTCGTCTGACCTATTATACATATTATACTGAATCTACTACTCACGTTTTCTTCGACGGTCTTCTTTATCTTGGCACCGGCCTCGCTCACTTTAGCGCCGGCTTTGTTCACCGCAGAGTAGAGGAAGTTGCCAAGCGACTTGGCACCGGCCACTGCCTTTGTGGTCACTGCCAAGTCAAAAAAACGTGTGTAAGCTAATCAAAATCGCCTTCAGTTAGCCAAGTATTATATTAATACAAATAAAACATGAAATAAAGAGGACGTTATACTTGGCGTGCTATATTTGGTATTAAAGAAAGCTAAAAAATATGTAATATGGGAATTATCTATTAAGCCTGTAATAGGAACATGTCTTTCCCGTATATTTTTAGGTTTCTAGTAACGATATCGATTATAAAAAGTGTACATCATAATCTTATTATTCATCATAATCGTCTTGTAATAACTAAACTTCAATGGAAATCTATATATACTATAAAAATCAATTGCCGTTCGTCAGTCTCGCTAAAACTCAAAAATGGCTGGACCGATTTGAATAGATCTTTTTTTGTTTTGTTGGGGGTGTGTCAGGGGTGGTTTAAGTATAAAAAAATAAGGGAAACCCATAAGAACAGCTGGACAATCGAAAAGGTCAAAATTGTATATTATGTATTTGAATCACTACTTCGGATTAAATTCAATAGTTGCGACCTACCATCTACAACAATGCTTCAAGGTTAAATTGGAAAAAATAATATATAGTCTATTCCATACTAACCGTTAAAACGTACCTAGGGACGAACCCGAGCGAAGCGAGGTAGAGTCGCTAGTTAATAATAAAAATTCAAATGGACATTGTGTAATACCAAAAGAGTATTGAAGGCATCACAGAATTTAAGATCAATACGATGACCTACATTATCCAAGAGATAAAAGGAGATTCAAAATAGTGGAAAAAAAATAATGAATGCTGATTTTCCTAAATATTATAACTGGACTTGGCATGAAAGCTTTAAAGTTAATTGCCTACTACATCATAAAATTATATCAATTTAAGACGATAGGGGCCAAGTAATTTGGCATTTTCCCATAGCCTTTCATGAATAAGCAGGCACAGAATACCAATTTAGTTATCAAGATATGGATAAATGTACATAAGTATTATGTAAATGAGTGTATAAAATAAATACCTAATTCATGATTTCTCAAGTATCTTACTTGGCAAGTCGACAAGTCAAGTTGAATGAAGATTCTGAAATTGCTTTATCATTCTTTTCCCAATTATTGGAAAATTAGTCTGTACTAGCGACTTACTCTGGCTCCGTTACCAACGTTTTAACGGTTAGTATCGATTTCTCCGATATGAGATATTTTCCCGCAGTAAAAAGTTTTTTCTATATGTTGACCCGGATAACCAGCTATCATCATACCAAATTTCATTAAAATCTGTCCAGTAGTTTTCTCGTGATGCGTTCAAACAGACAAACAAAAATTGTAAAAACTATAGATTCGGCCTCTGTCTGTATCGATAATAATGATTTAATGTACAGATTCGCCTCAGAATTTTATTATATGTATAGATGATACATTTGTGCTCTTTATCTCACAATTTCGAAAATATTTAAGGTGTTATAATTCATTTGTACTTTCTAATAAAAGCAAAATATTTTTCCCGACTTAAAAAAAAAACGAAAAGTATCAAATAAGTGTGTATCAAGCGTAAGCTTTCGAAGCTTATGTGCATTTTGCATATTTACACATTTATTACGTCATAATATTCAAGAATATTTTTCAGAAAAAAAAACTAATAAAGTATACATTCGCACCTTTCATAATGTTGGTAGAAAGAAAAAATGGTTGCCATCACGCAAGAAAAATTGTTGCCGTATTCAGTGGCGTATGGGAAAATGGTGTTACTTTTTGATAAAATGTTATACGCACTTTGAGACTGACACGTCTGAAACCTAGTCTGAGACTGACAAATTGTACAATGTATAGAAAGCAAACTTATTTTGAACATCCCTACAAGGACATTACAGAAGGAAGACATATATAAAAAATTTTTGTTAAATATGTAGGTAGTATAAATTAGTAAAATTTCTTGGTGCGTCGTATTTTTTATGAATTTTATTATATGTACATAATTCAAAACCAGTAACTGTAGTACTGAATATTAAAAAACGTTAACAACACAACACATTCCCAGTGAAGACCTTGCTCGTTACTTTAGTCCGCCATTTTGACTGCTAAAGAGACTCAGAAAAAATCTTGATATACGAGCACTTTAAAGTTCACAACGTATTACTGGGAAAAGCGAGTTTGCAAAGAAAAATTACCAACATCTTCATACTAGATAAAGCCAAGCCAAAGAATTAGAAATAGACTTACTATTAAAAATAAAAACTAAAAAATTACTAACACTCTTGCATGTCTGGCACTTCGATGGCATCTACTGTGAACAACTTTTTATTCTGTTGACCTGGAAATGTGCATAACAAAATAAAAATATAAAATCTAGCATCTACAAAAAAATAAAAAAAATAAAAAGTGAGTCTACCTACAGGTATAACTAAAAAAATGCTAAAAAAGGATTCATGAAATATTAATTTAACTCATTTTTTGAAAGCTTCATCTGAACTCTATCATTTAAAATAACTTGGAAACAAAATTATGTCTTTGACCGACTTCAAAAGTAGGGAGATACTCTATTGGATTCGTGTTCACAAATTATAAACCAATTTTCATGATTCCTTTTTTTAAATCCACCTCCAAGTATGCAATAATTACTTTTACACTAATTTTGAAGTCGGATTTTTTAAACTAAATATGTAGCTGTAGGTATATCAAGAATTTTACTAACATAATGCTAGGAAGTTAAATGTTATCATAGAAGGATATCTATAAAAATGTGCAATTAAAATTAAAAAACTAACATATTTACTATCAAGGATATATTTTAAGGTTTAGTTCAAAAAAAAACAAACTTCAAAATATATTTAGTACTTCTAATAAAGCAACAACACACCTATAAAATACTGTACGTAACAAGCAATAACTATTTAATACGTTCAAACGATAGGACTACTCATTTCGAGAATCTTCCATATTGCTAAATGGTCTAGAATGAGTTTTAAGCACAATTCGAAACTAAAACAAGTACTATGTATTTAATAAGTAAGAATTCATAATATATTTATAATTCTTCCTCACTAGAAGGTATAAACTTGGTTCTAGTGTCGCAATGTTATTAAAATTTCTACTCAGGGCAGTTTTCTAGATATAGGACAATTAGAAACATCTTCCCGTTTTCGAAAGTTACTACAAATAAACAATATATATATATATTATTAATTTAGGTTTAGACAAGCAAATCAATATCGTCATTTTTTACATACAAATTACTAATAGCAAATATGGTAAGGAATGGTAAGAGCGATCGCTTATACATAGTTTTTTTACGAAAATACTGTCAAATGCTATTGCATTACATTGGTATTTTTTGACTACCCTTGTAGTCAAAAAATACCAATTTTCGTGGCGAACGCTTCGAAGATAAAACACCACCGTAGTACCATCTCGTGACAAGTTACAGTTATACCTGTCAGCCCTTAAGGCGTTTCCCGACTGGCATACAAAAGTATGACAATCGGGTGCGCCTCACCCGCGTCTCGTCTCGTCTCGTCTGACACGCCCCACACGATAGCCGGTAGCTCTATCTAAACGCCTTCGTCAAGACGACTGTATGGATTAGTTAAGCGGTTCCCAATTTTTTTTGGCCACGGAACCCCAATCGATTAAAAAAAATTAACGTATCCCCATTTTGATAATAACTGATCGTGTTGCAGTTATAATACTTTCTTGTTTCACTTGAAAGAACAAATTATAAATGAAAAATATGAATACATACTTATACATATACTTATACATATTCATTGTACCAAAAATATAACACAACTATTTAATTTGTTGAATGAAATTTTTTCACATATTTAGTTTTTAATAGCACTGAAATTAAGTTTCATGTCCGACAGTTTTGTTTAGATCGCGGACGGAACTCGGGAACCCTGTGACCCTTCCATGGAGCCCTAGGGTTCCGCGGACTACGATTTGGAAACCGCTATTAAAAGACAAGATATAAAACTTACCGTTACCAACTCCAGCAGGCTGATCTTCGGTGGGGGTGCCGCCGGTCGACGCGGGCCTACTATCCGCTCCACCCGTTGCACTGTTAACCAAACACCATTATAGGAATAATTATTAGGAATTTTATAGAGAAATCATCAAAAAAACATTGTACAATGTACAATGGTAATATGGAGAAAAAAATCGAAACATATCCACCCGTCTCCTACATTTACTTTGTATGTGGTAAATGTGTTAAAACTCCTCCACCCTTGAATTCTAAATTCTAAATGAAATACAATACAAGAACTGACAGTGTCTATACAATTATTTGCATAAAAGAATTACAAAATGACTTACGACATAAAATTAAATTTTAAACTACTCGTAATAAAGATTACAATATTCAATTGAAAATGACTCAGACTTTTGTAGATTATAATTTCTTGATAAGCTCTTGTATATTTATATATATTTAAAGGTATGAAGTAGCATGAAATCGCATCAGTCCATGAACATGCCTGAGTTATGTAACACTCCTAAAAACTAACACAAAATAGTGAGTGGAATTTCATTTGAGTTAACAAATATTTCATTGAGAAGATGCCACCAGTTTTATAATATATATTTTTTAATTCCAAGATATATTTTTTTAAGCACATAAATAAGCCCACAACAATGTATTGAAACAATATTTAATAGAAAATATGACAGACATTACACAGAAATATTAGGGCAATGCATATATTAAAAAAAAGGAAGCATTTGTTTTAATTTTAAAATAAAAGTATAGTCTAGATAACTTATTTAATTATCAATGTAATTAACTAATACAATCTCATCTATGCCTATTTCAAAATGATGCAATGCTCTTATATTGTAGAAAAAATATTATAATATAAAATGCACCAAAATGATTAAAAATGGGGATTGAGCAGAATAAATGAGTTCACTCTATTGGTGTGATCTATTCAAAATCTAATAAAATTAAAACTTAAAAACAAATTCAACGTTTCTAGTTGAATTAACTATTAGAAAGGATGTTAATAATGATTTTTTGTGAGTGAAATTTTAATAATATTTAAATTTATTTAAATTCTTCATTTAAATTGTACACTATTGTCTTTGACAAACATTAATGAAGATATTATTTATGAGAGACCTGCCTGAACATCAGACTTTAAAAGATTATGTAACAGTAGAGAAAATTTTGGGTGTGCCAATCAAGAGTTAAGATGCCAAATGTGCCAAAAGCTGAGAAAATAATAAAAATTTATGATAAAAAAAGCTCCAATTTTACACAATTTTTTGCTATACTAATTTTTTTGTGCTGATTTTGTTAAATTAACAGATTCATATTTTAAGATTCATAAAACAATAAAAATTAAATTTATATTGGTATGCAATTTCTTATCCCAAAACATTACATAACAGAATAAGAGAAAATAATTATGGTTACTTTTGTACATACAAATTAAAATATAAATTCCAATTGGATTAGAAATGACACACCATATCTTTTTAACAATTGCATAAGCCAACTCATTGCTTCTGTCAACCCCTCGTACCTATTATACCTAGAGTTATCATCATCATCTTTGGCTTCAGGTTTGGGTTCCACAGCTTCTACTGGCTCAGCAGCAGGTTCAGGTACATCAGAAGATCCTGCCTCATTTTTTCTAAGTCCAGGAATTGGAATCCCTGATCCAAGCCACCCAGTCATCTGTGACTTCACATTTGTTATAAGATCCAGCTTGCCACCTTTAGTTGGACTGCAAATAAATTATTATTTAAAAAAAAATATTTTTATCTATAGTAATAGTAATTTTATTCCTATATGAAATTCATCTAATATATTCCAACCCTTTGAAATATAGCCTTTTATTCGTAATATTACTTGGCAATGACTCAGACATTGTAACACTTGACCTAAATATCATAATTTACATTACCTATGCTGGATCAATAAGTATATTATGCAACAACCAGAATTTACGACCCACAAAATTTTGAATACCGCGCCGATGTGTGAAAGGCGTATTATATTGGACTGCGCAAAACTGCGATTGTTTAATTTCAATTTTCAACAGTATTACACAAATAAAGTATATAAATATTTCTCCTAAATATTACTAAAAGAAAAAATGGGTCCAGAAAGTTGCCGCAGGCTTAGTTTTTAAATCTAGAAATAATTAAAAATAAAATTATCAAAAGAAATATGTAAACAAAAGAAACAAGGAACCTTTGTTTGTCGCCCTCTGCTGTAGCTTCGACTGTCGCTTCTTTTGTGGGAGTCGGCACTTCTTCATCCTGGGGCTCGCCCTTAGCCGCTCCCATCCAAGAACTGACCTGATTAGTAAGTCCTGAAAACATTTTCACTGCCACTAGCTAGCAACTACACAGTACACAGGCACTCGTCTTACTACGCTGCGACAGTTTCGCACATGACACACGCGACTGAAAGGCGCCCGTGGAAAGCGTGATCAGCTGAAAAACTAAATGGAACACCGCAATCGACCAGGAGAATCGAGGAAGTTTTCATTGCGCATGAAAACTTGCGCAGCTTGCGCTGTTTTGCAAGTTACCATAGCATAGCATATAGCTATACATCTATTGTATGTCAGATTATTCTGTGTCATTTTTTACAAAAAAAAATATGATTTCGATTTATTAAACTGATTTAATACATTTTAATTTACTTAAAATTAATAAAGTTAGAATATTTCATTGTATGGTATATATTAAGTAAAGTTAGAAAATTTATGTAAGAGAAGAGCTTAATGCGTGAATCAAAACGCAAAATTAGATTGAATGAATAGTAACCATAGATAATAATATTGACCATAGAGTATATTGCTATATTGACAAAATGACAAGTGAACTGACAAAAACGTAAAAACTGTGACGTTTTCAGGAGAGTTATTTGTATTCACAACTTTTTTATTTTTCCTGATGTAATTCGGAAACATTTTTTCTGTTTTAATACCAAATGTAATCAGTAAGGTCCTAGGGACTTCCATATTTTCAAATTTCTTTACATAGTGCAGTGATTGCGAATCGTATTACAAAATGACAGAGACGCGTCGTTTACAACTCCATCTGGGGAAGTGCATAGAAGATTTGGACAAATTACACAATGTACCTGATTTAAAATCGAAGAGAGCCACTATGTAAGTATTTCTAATTTCTGATATACATTTTAACCGAGACAGAATGTTATGACATGATTAAATGCCTTTTTGGTACAGGTTATGCAAAACGGCACAAAAGCTCTTTGAAGCTGCTGAAGAGGCCCGGGAAAAGGGTGATGAGGAATATTCTTATGTACAATATATGAAATACCTTCGGATAGTTGCATATATTAGCAAAGATAAGGACTATTTGAAAGACAAAAATTATTTCAATAATATGCTTGGTATAAAAAATCCAAACAAAGCCTTAGATGCTGCTGAGAAGTTAAAAAATAGTTTAATTATGAGGTAAGAAAAGTAATGAAAATAGTTATTTAAGTAATGAAAATAGTTATTAATTCAATTACATTTTAATTTATTTCTTAATTTTATTATTTGTAAATATATTTTTAGATACAAAAAAGAAGAAGAACATCAACGCTTACAGGATATAAAAGAACATGAAATGATTAAAAAGAAAATCGATGAAAACCGAAAGAAAGCTATAGAAAATATTACTGTGAATGATCCACAACCTCTTGGACTTCCAGGTATAATTAAATATAATATATCAACATAAAATAATTTATGTAAAATTTTTATTTTATAAATCTCTACAGTAGAGTTATTGATTGAAAATTATATGAAATACATAGTGATAATTTTAGCTCCTTATATTTGGTATTAAAGTACAGTACTAAATTGTACAATATTAAATGAGCAATTCTTGTATATTTAAATTTAAAACTTTATTTTTGTTATCTTCGAAATGGCTCTTAACTTTATTTAGATAAATTTTGTATTTCGATTATAACTTATGGTTTTGGTTAAAAAAATATAATTTTCTTATCTTTTCTGAAAAAAATGTGTTAAATTGCCTAATTTTTTTGTTTATCTTTGGAAAAAGAGTATAAAAATGGAAGGTAATATTTTATTATGTAAAGTTAAGAAAATATTGATGAGCATTAATAACTAACAAAGTAACATAAATATGATTATCTAGGTAGAGAAGCCACATATATGCATAGTGCGTTGTATGTTCAACCATTTTATTTTATAACACTATAAACTACATATGTATGTTCCATGAACGAATTAACCACTGGACTAGACATATAAGCGGACGTACCTTTATCGGTCTTCTCAGTAACCAGGAGATTTTAGGCTTGGTCGTTTGTTTTTTGCGTCAGTCTCAAGCACTTATTTGTCAACAAAACATCTCCCAAAAATGACTAAATGTTCTGTTAAATGATGTAAAAACTATAACGGCGGAAGCAGCAGTATTTCTTTTCACTTGTAAATACATTATTTTATTACATTTATTGTTATTTATCACACAATTTAATTAAATGTAAAATAAAATGTCATATTATCCAACTATGTTAAATATAGTCGATATTTCTATGTATTGTTGACATCCGACAACCATCATAAAATCCCTGGATTATACCATTCAGAACAAATGACTAAACTGTCGAGTGAGTCCATTTGACATCGACTAGTGCTTGACAATGTCGAAAAATATATCGATATTTGACGAAATTACTAAACGAATTGTGTTATTTGTACAGTACAATAACATAAAATACTTTTACCACAGTATCCTACAATCTGATGACAATAAATTTATAAAAATATTTTCTTAATCAAATAAAAATATAAATGCAAAAATTATAATTAGTATGTGTACTTAATTTTTTATTTTATTTTATTGCACATTTATATACTTTGGAATATTATTCCATTGTAATAATAATAAAGATCATTTTATTTCAACACAAATTACACAAAATCAAACAATAATGTTTAGCACTAAACTTCTGGGTTGGCGATTTGTAATAAAACACTTTACCACTTGCACTAATTATTTTACTTTCACGACCCAACACTCACTTTAATTTGCAATCACTTTTTCTTTTTCCTAATTTCACAAATGCTTATTAAGAACTGAGCAATATTAGGACAGTGTCACATTTTTATAACTACCCGAGATAATCAATTGCCAATTAAAATAGTTAAATACAGAATCAACCAAATCACTTTATTTAATTAAATTAGCTTAATATTTTTTTAATCTTTACAAAATAATATTTATTATATATTAATGGAATATATACCCGATATTCATTTGTTCATTAACATTATTATAGGCCAACAGAATGTTGCCATCAATGCCATCGTATTTATATAAATCGAATTAAAAAATAATTATTATTTGACACATTATTATTGCCTCTTTAATTCATTTATTTTAATTTATTAAAATTAAAAGAAGAAGAATAAATTAAAAGATGTAAAATATGATGACTATGCTAACCAATGTCTAAAATGTCATTCATTGGTTCATCGATATATGTATTTTATCGATTACGTTCTAGCACTAGAAATATTGTATTGTGTATCAGTGTTTATATTAATGTAATAAAATTTTTGTGTGCGTTATGCGTCACTTGGTTGAACTAGTTTTCATACATTTGTATTTTATGTCAGGTCCAGTCTCTAATTCGTCCATGGTATGTTCTATTAAAGTTTACTTTAAAGGGCATAGCATGTTATCATCTATATAGATAATTAAAATTGAAGTGTCTGTGTTTAATATCAAAATAACAGCTTTTTACTAAATGCATATGAAATTATATACAGTTTATGATAAGATACATACGAAAAACTCAAGTTTTAACATTTTTGTCTGTCTGTCTGCCTTTTTGTTCTGGCTAATCTCCGAAACGGCTAGACAGTTTTTGACGAGACTTTTACTGGCAGATAGCTAATGTTATAAGGAGTAACTTTAAGTCTAATAGATTACGTGTATTTTTAAAAAAGAATTAGAGTTCAGCTCAAAAAAAATTAAAACGCACCTAGGGACCCACCCGAGCGAAGCGAGGGTAAGTCGCTATTATTAACTAAAGGTTAAAAGATATTTATATCATGTTTAATCGATGGCAACATTGGAAACATGTACATATAAATAAAAATAACTTTTACTGATTCTATTGATCTTCATAACAAAAATAAATATTCTAAAGATGTCTACATATTTGATTATGTGGTATATGCTCTGCCGATGTGGTAGGTAGAAGTGGCGAAGGGTAGCAGAGGTGAGCCGTTCCAAAAATATACAATTTTTATATATGTGTTAATCCACAAAGAAATAAAGCTATTATTATATAATATATATTTCCAAAAGAACATTTATACATTATTAAATGTATGAAAAATTATAGCAAAAGACATTTAAGGTAAGACGTCTTGTATGGACCCTTTGCCACTGGTAGGTAAATAGATAAACAGTAGTCTATGTGTTATCTTATAATATATAAGATATACCTAGTTATCTTTATGCTATTTTTTTTTTCAAAATTGTTAAGCTGTTACAATTAAAAGGAGTAGCAAAAACAAACACACTCATTGACACTCGCTTCGATCGCTTTCGTCCTTAGTGAAAAACAAACAAATCTATTCCACGGGTAACATACATTTTCCCGAGATACAAAGTAGTCTTTGTATTTAATAATCCAGACTATAATCTATCTCTGTGCCAAATTTCACCCAGATCCGTTCAGCCGTTCTGGCGTGATTGAGTAACAAAAATCCATCCAAACTATCGCATTTATAATATTTATGGGATTATTCTTTTATAACAGATCCCGATGAAGTGACAATTAAAAGTGAACAGCTGTATACAATATTGAAGAGCAGCAAATTGAAAGTGATGATAATGGATGCACGTCCAGGGAAAGACTATGTCGAATCCCATATCAACCATCCGGCTTGTATCAGTGTGCCCGAAGAGTGTATATCGCCTGGGTATGTATAGTAATTAATCAGTGCGTATTATGAATTATTTAATCGCACACCCCTTTGAGCTTGGGTTTGTTCGAGATAATATAATTTTCACCAATGGAAAGAGGTATTATTTAAGAAGGTTGAATATAAGCTATTATTTATAAACATTTTGTTAAAAAAAACGTTACTAGTAAGAATTATGGAAATATATTTTGTGAATTAAGTTGAAGAAAAAAATGTCAAGTCTGGATATTATTAATCCTTAGTAATACTGCATAGAATAATATATGAAAGTAATATAGCGATTTCAGTCTTCTACAAATAATATGTAAAGAAGGAGGCCTTGTCGCCAAGAGCGACCTCTTCCGGACAACTTTTAGGTGGAGGAGTAAGTTTTTATAAATAAAGTAGAAGGTGTACTCGAATTTTAATAGATACACATAAATGAATTGTAAATAATAAATTGATACATATACAATCTAAGCAATAATCTATCCATACATAGTTATTGAACAGATAAAATTTCTCAAGATAGTGAGTTATCTCTAAAAGCTGTCATTTTGAAATTTGTCATAGTGTCGCCAAATATTTTCATAAAAGAAAACAGATGATAAAATAATAAATATAATAATTACTAACGACTCACACTTACTCTGCTCGGATTCGTCCCTAGTTACGTTTTAACGTTTAGTATGGATTTCTCAGATATTTTCTCGCAGTAAAAAGTATCCTATATTTTGACTCGGATAAGCAGCTATCATCATACTAAATTTCATCGAAATCTGTTCAATGGTTTTCTCGTGATGCGTTCCCAGACAGACAGACAAAAATTCTAAAAACTATAGATTCGGCCTCTGTATTGATAATAATGACTATTTCAATAAGATTTTCCAAAAAAATACTAATGTACAGATTCGACTCAAAAGTATTACAATTTTATTATATATGTATAGATTAAAATGTTAGAAACCAATATCGCAGGAAATCATCAAGGTGCGATACAGTTCCTACGGTCAGACTGAAGTCCTTGCAATTTATCCATATACCTATGTACTTCTATTTAGCACATCTCTACTATATAGTCTACACTACACCACGGGTTTTTCTAAATTAATAACATGTTGAAACTTCACGAGTAGCTTCGTTTTGAAGAGACGCCCAACTTTTCTTTCTACGAAAATTTGATAGTGGTAGATACAATTGGTTTGATACGGGACATGTTAAAAAATGTTTGTTTAAAGGTATTATTAACAGGCTGTTTTACAATTTAATCTTTAGATAATCCAACGTAAAACAAGAAAAAAAACTGTCTTGAAGAATGCCGACAAAAGTGAAAACTTAAAATTATAAACAAACTGTTGTTATTTTTGCATATTCAAATTAATTGTTTGATTTTAAATTAAAATTGGTAAATTAAAACTGTTTACCTTTACATGGTTGCAGTGGTAGCCCAGTGGTAACGCGCTCGCTTGAGAAACCGAGTGAAGCGGGTTCAAATCCCGGGTCTCGCACCTCTGATGTTTTCATGTGCGAATCATTTCTAACATAATTACCACTTGCCTTACGGTGAAGAAAAACATCGTGAGGAAACCTGCATGTCTGAGAGAACCTAGCAAGTTTTCGAAAGACATGTGAAGTCCGCCAACTCGCACTTGGCCAGCGTGGTGGACTATGGCCTGAAGGGAGGCCCGTGCCCAGCAGTGGGACGATAAAAAGGGCTGAATACAACCTTTATATGGTTTTAACACCTATGGGCACTCCGAGCGTTAACGTTAACACGTCACATGACCATGTCGATGACGACTTACATGAATTTACTCCACATCCAAACCTGCTTATACAAACTTACATTTCAAAAATGTTCTACAAAACAAATGGTTTGGATCCAATCATAACCCTCTCCGAACTTGTTAAAATAACAACGTCATAAAATTTATATATAACCAGCTGATTTTCATAGTATTATTACGCATCATTGAACATTGGCCTACAAAGAATATGGTAGGGTTTCTCGGTCCTGCACTCGGATACTATCTACTTTTTATATCAGAAAAATTATGTTTTTGTGGGATAGGAGGTAATAGCGATGGCCGAAGTGAAAACAAGATTAGTATCCAGTTATTCATAACATAATTTCAATTCTACATAATATTTGCAGACAGTCAGCGAACGTTCTAGAAAACAATCTACCGGCGGCCTCCCGACCGGTGTGGGCCGAGCGAGCCTCTATGGACCTCATAGTGATGTTGGACTGGAGCAGCTCGGCTGTGATACCTGGGAAGACGTTACATTTGTTGAAGACTATATTGCTCAAGGTACACATTTTTGTTCTTATTTAGTTAGCCCTTTTCCCACTGCTAGGTCTTAGGTCTTCCCCGCTTTAAAGATTGGAGGGATCAGGCCATACTTCATCACACTAGTTAAGTGTGGGTTAGTAGACTTCACATGTCTTTCGAAAACTAGTAGGTGTCTCTCAGATATGCAGGTTCCTTCGTGATGTTTCTTTTCACCTCCAGACAAGTTGTAATCATAATAATGAAAATAATATACACAAGAAAATATCAGAGGTGTGATTTGAACTCGCTTCACTTGGTTTTCCAAATGAGCGCCTTTACCAGAGTGACTTATTGGTGCATAATGTATTAGGAAATAGTAAAAAATGTACCCGGTGTATTTAGGAGCTGTGAGAAGTGACGTGAACATTATTACAAAAGCAACAATTTATATGTGTATGTTTGTTGTATGAAACGGATGGACGGATTTAGATGTAATTTAGTACATACATAAAAAGAGTATAACTTGGAATAACATATAGGCTGCTCTTAGGCACCTAGGGAGTAGGGATGCACTTGAGCGAAGTCGGGGTAAGTCGCTTGTTTATAAAGAAATGATATAAAATTAAACTTTATTCAATTAGATTTATTATAAGCAAACTAAGCAACTTTTATAAATCGTCAATATAATTTAAAGAGCGTTTGCGGTATAATTTAAAGCGGTTCTGTTGAGAAGAGTGGGCGAGAAACTAACACTAGCTCCTTTAAGATACATTTTTTTTTATTTGATCAGCGTAACATTACAGCTAGCCCGCATGAGTCAATATTTCTCAATTCCACACATTTCCATCAACAACAAATACTCGAACAGAGTAATACGCTTTTTTTAGTAAAATATTTTTAATTTTACCTTTAAATTGTAAAAAAGGTAATCCTATGACAGCTTATAGAATCTTATTATATATAAAAATCTACTCAAAATCTATATAAAAATAATTGTTTTTCCTTTCAGTGGGATGTAAAAGTGCAATATTCAAGGCAACCCCTAGCTCTGTGCGGGGGGTACGAGGACTGGCTGCTGAAGTACCCAGCCTTCACGACCAACCCGCAGGCGGTGCCGCCGTCGCAGGAGAGCTCGCTAGATGATATTATGTTAGGTAATAAACAAAATTCAACCTTATGTACTAGTCATAAGGTTTTTTAAAAGAATGATTTTTTTTTATTAAATTTATATTAATAATTATGGTCATATGTATGTCTTTTTCTTGAACACATCTCCTAAACTGCTTGGTGGATTGTACGTAACATATGATTATACTCATAACATATAACAGTAACTTTTTCAATTCTAAAATTATACTTTATTACTATATTTGCTGTTTGTTTGCTAGACTGAAATAATAAACAATAACTTCATAACTTTCACTTATTCATTGCAATATATAATAAAAAGTGTTTTTTGAACTTTCGTTTAATTAAATAATTAAAAGAAACAAAATAAATAAAACATTATATTTATTAATATTAAATATTTTATTAGGTGGTATAGATTATCCAAACTTTTCGGACCTGAGTCCTCCGCCCGTCTCCAGCAATAGAGTGAACAAGCCCGTGGAGCCCATGGTGGATAGGAGTAGTAAAGTGAGTGACTGACATTATTATAATGATAATTATTTATATAATATATGTGTATATTTTATTGAGGTTTCGTAGCCAAATGGTTTAAACGGAACCCTTATAATTTGATATGTATGTATATGATTTGTCTGTCTCATGTCTGTATAACACAGTCATTTGCCTGAGAGACTTATAGCAGTTCTGTTGTAAACTTAGTAGATATACTTGAACAAATAAACATAAATTAAAAAAAACGGTGATTTGATGTTGGGTATACTCCTAAACACTCAACATAATATTGTGACTTGTTTTTTGATGACAAATCTATACAGATAAATAAAATTGAATTGTCTGTTTGTAATATCAAAATAACAGCGTTTTACTAAATGCATATAAAATTATATGTACAGTACTTATAAAAAAAAAACACATTTTTTTAATTTTGGTCTGTCTGCTTGTTCCGGATTATCTCTGAAACGGCTGGACTGATTTTGACGGGACATTCACTGGAAGATAGCTAATGTTATAGGAAGTAACATAGGTTTCCCCCCAACGTGCGTTCACCTTGTCGTGGTGGGGGGGCTCAGTAGTGCCCGGCAATCCAGCCGGGTGCGAAGCTAAGAAACGCACAGGGAGGTGGCCCACTTCGGTGGGCGGCGCGAGGCGGCCCTCTTCGGAGGGCGGTGGACTATGCGGGTTGCTCCTGGTCTTGTCTGATAGCAGAGTGGACCTTGGAGCTACCCCGCGGTTGTTGTGGTCTGCTTCGGCAGACCTGCCGTCGGGGCGTCGTAGTTGAATGCGTAAGCGATCCTGCGACGCCCCATTAAGACGGGGGAAGGCTTTGTTGGGTTTTAGTGGGTAGTACTGGCTTTGCCGGTAAGTCCCACACCTCGTGCGTAAATGCATTTCCCAACGTTAAAAAAAAAAGGAAGTAACATAGGCTACATTTATTTTAGATAAACAATTAGGGTTCCGCCCAAAAAAATGGAACGAACCCGAGCGAAGCGAGGGTGAGTCTCTAGTTCCACCACTAAATTTGTTTATATTAAATTTTAATAAATAAATAATTTAACACAATTGTTGTAGACTGCAGCGGTACAGCTGTACGAAGAGAGAGCGAAAAGTATGCAGAACATTCTGGATCAACAAGAACGTATTGCGGATAGTTCACTGACACTCGAAATGCAAAGGCTTGAAGCTGAACAGGTTATTGTTTTATTTTGTACTAGAAGTCCTTGCAATTTATCCATATACTAGCATTACCAGCGGCTTTGCCCGCGCTTAAACTTCTGATCACTACCAAACTTCACAAATCACCCGCTGGGCTAATCTGTAGATTGCCTGGAAATTTCATCAAAACCGCTCCAGTCGTTTTAGAGTCCGTAAGGACATATACATGCACACACACACACACATTGATTTCTATATACATAGATTATATTATAGACAGACTAGCGAGTTACCGTCCTGCATCTCTATGCTTGAATGGTTTAGGAACGCATAAAAGACAAATATACAAAGAAAAAAATCTTTCTCATTTTTGGCTCAGGAACTTTCGCAGGCGTATACAGTATGACCTACCAGAGTTTCATTACAATCGGATCAATAGTTTAGGAACGCGTAGATGACAAACATAAGAGCTCATTTTTATTTATATAGAAGATCAGAAACTCTTCATTATGTAATTTGTATGGCAATAAAAAAAATTGGTAACTTTAATAATGGGAGTCGGAAAGTAAATATTAGAATTTAGCTATTATTTTTTTTTATTTGAACTCTTTTGATTTGCATACGCAAACTAATGACTAAGGTATCCAGGTCCACAATATCTCTTCATGTTTATACAATCTTTAAATATAGTTTTTTTTTTTTAATAATAACAAATAGATTGGTTAAATTATAGTATAATATATGGTATATACCAGATCGCTTTAAAAATTATAAAAGCATTATATACTTTTTTAATTGAAAAAAAAAAGTAAAGTTGTTTTTACTTTACAGTAAATAAATATCTAATGTAATTATTGTATAAACTCTAAACAAATAATAAAAGAAAACGATAAGATTAGGATTTATGAGGTAGGGTATTAAACAAATTTATTCTATCGGTTAACAATTGTCTCCTTTCGATTCACACTCGGCCAATCATAATCGGTCAAGTGTGAGCCGCATGTAAGTATATAATAATAGAATAACACATGGTCGTGTGCCAGGACTGGGAGAAGGTGCGGCGGCAGCGCGAGTGCGAGCAGCGCGCCGACCTGCGCGCCGTGTACCAGCTGCGCGAGCACGAGATCATCTCGCAGCTCATGCAGCTCGAGAGCAAGCAGTACGACATGGTCAGCTCCGCGCACGTACACACACTCTACACATATATACTTTGACGACACGCTTGGCTCAGTTTGTAGTGTCGCGGGTTCGAGTCCCGCTGGGGGCATTCATTTGTGTGATGAGCATGAATGTTTGTACTCCAGTCATGGGTGTTTATATTTATAATATGTATGTATTTTAAGTTATATATGTGTAGTGTATCTGATATTCATAACACAGGCCTCGTAGCTTACCATGGAACTAGATGGTGCTATATGTTAATGTCCCAACATATTTATATTTTATATCCACACATACATGCACATACACATGGAGAAAAAAAATGTTTCTTTCTTAGCTTAGGGTGAGGGTAGAATTTGTAGCTTATAAAAAAAGTCAATTTTTTTGAAATACAAAAAGAATTTTTTACTCAACATTTTTAAGGTGGTACTGATTTTTAAAATAATTATTTTAATTTTTTGGTTTGAATGGATTTTTTTTACGACTGCTAATCTTTGAAAACATTCAAGAATTGACGAATATAGTCATTTTCTACCCAACCTTCACTGTAATATTGCATTATTGCAATTTAAAAAAATAAATGAAATATAATATTACTTTTTTGTTTTACAATTAGCAAGCTAAGAAAAAAAACGAAAAAAAATTTTTTTAAGAGAAATTGCATTTTACTCGTGTATAGATGTTACATTAAATCGATTATTTTAACGAACACTGTCAATAGAGAATATGCGTGATATTTTTTTAATTTTTTATACAATAGATAACATTGTAATATATAATTGTAATAAAATCCAAGTCCAATAAACTAAAATTTAGTATAAAAAAAATTAAAAATATCATGCCGATACGGATACTTGAAACGCTCGTCCTTTCGAGCGCTTGGCGTGACGTCACAGTATGATGCTGATACATAGAAAAATGACAACTCAATTTGTAGCGACAAAATCGCTTATCTCTTTATTATAATAATACTTTGACGTTATATTCGGTCTGACCAATGGCGTGCGTTTCAACTACTTTGAATTTCCCACCTAAATTTGCACTTTTTAATAATCATTTTCTTAATGATAACAAAATTAAAAATATTGATATAGGCTTAATTCAAAAGCAATGAAGAATATAAAAAAAATATTTCACCTTTATTTAAATCACACGCATATTCCTTATTGCTTAGCTTTAATTAAAATTGTTAGTGCGTTAGCAATTTTAGAGGTCAAACAAAATGAATTAAATATATTAAAAAAAAATATTTCTTTATTTAAACAGGAACAAGAGAACTTATCTCTCCGGGAGCAACTGGAGGAGTATCAAAGAAGAGAGCGGGAAGAGGCGGAGAAGTTAGCGGAGAGTATCTCTAAGACAACAGAGGAGTCTCTTCCCGATACGGACATGCAGAGTGAGTTTCATTTCAAACTAGCATTGCCCGCGTTCAGATAACCAAAAACCTAATTCTTAGGTTACATATTAGTATACTCTTACATTGCAGTTTTTGTATTTTTTTTCAAAAATGAATTATTTTCCCGCGGTAAAAAGTATCCTATATTGATCCGGATAACCAGCTATCACCATACCAAATTTCATCAAAATCCCTCCTGTGATTTTTCTGTGATGCGGTAATAGACAGACAGACAGACAAAAATTCTTAAAACTATAGATTCGGCCTCTGTGTTGATAATAATGTTTATTTCAATAAGATTTTCAAATAAATATCTAATGTACAGATTCGGCTTGGTTACAATTTTATTATATGTATAGATTATTATTTGATAATTTCAAAAGAATAGTGGGTTTAAATTAATTTTATGTTGTTATTGTAGAGGGTGAATTTTTAGTTGTAGAAATCTATCTGAGTCTAATCTTGAGTTATGGTTTATTTATTAAATAAAAAAACGTGTGTATGTCCTTATGTATGCACGTAAGAAGTTATACTTCTTTGATGTAACAGAACAAAAATAGCTAAAGATTTCATCCCGTATGTCACAACTCTCTGTTTATAAAAGGAATGCAGCTAACTTCATCATGTCGCTTTTTGTCTGTCGATGTGCGCGCGCATCGTAAAAAATTTACTCTAATATTTTTTTTGTAATCGTGCCAAAAGTATAACTTCAAAAATTGTTTCATACTTCAGAAATATATAGTTTAATGTACATATAAATAAAATATATAAAACTAAATTTAACATTTCCTTTTTTTATGAAGTGAGTCTTGTAATTACTGAATACACTACATATTAATCATGTACACGATAATTTTTAACGCCCACTAAACGTGTTGATAATACGCTTATTATGTAATTTGTATATGGGCGTTAGTAATTTGTATTTTTTAAATTTATTTGTGTAGGATTAGCGAAATAAATGCGCGAATAATATGATGGACTTCCTCTCATTTAGTAATCGTCCTTAAATTTTATTTTATTTATTTTTAGTTTACTGAATTTCGTATTTCCCCTTGTGCAATTAATTTCACTTGCTGCTCGTTATATAAATATCATAGTAATAATCCCAATATAATATTATAAATGCAAAAGTTTAGATGGATTCAGTTACTCAATCACGCCGGAACGGCTGAACGGATCTGGATGAAATTCGACACAGAGATAGATCGTAGTCTGGAATAGCACATAGGCTATTTTTTATCTGGGAAAAATGTACGGTTCCATATCCATACTAACCGATAAAACGTAGTTAGATTTAAATATAAATGACATACAAGAATAATAAAAGTGCGTGTCGCACGTGCGCAGCGCTGGAGCGCGCCGGCGCGCGCGAGGCGGCGCGGGCGCGCGCGCGCATCGCGGCCGTGCGCGCGCGCCGCGACCTGCTGGACCGCCAGCGCGAGGCGCTCGAGCTGCAGCGCAAGCGCCGCCTCGCCGACGCGCGCGCCGCCGCCAAGCCCAAGGACAAGGTCACTGCTGCCCCACCAGCATCACCACTACTACACCACCATCATCCCTACTACACCACCATCATCCCTACTACACCACCTTCATCCCTACTACACCACCTTCATCCCTACTACACCACCTTCATCCCTACTACACCACCATCATCCCTACTACACCACCATCATCCCTACTACACCACCTTCATCCCTACTACACCACCTTCATCCCTACTACACCACCATCATCCCTACTACACCACCTTCATCCCTACTACACCACCTTCATCCCTACTACACCACCTTCATCCCTACTACACCACCTTCATCCCTACTACACCACCATCATCCCTACTACACCATCATCATCCCTACTACACCACCTTCATCCCACCACCACCATCGTCATTTAGCATAAGCATTTTATTATAAAAAATAAAATAATAGTAAAAAATAAACAATACTTATATAAATATTGATCAATTTTAAAATAACCAGAAAAACAAAACCATAACCCAAGTGCAACTATCGACAGAAAAATGTCTATAACTCTGTTGGTACTTTTACGCACATGGCTGTTTTTTGCATAACTGGGTCCAATTATAAGCTTTAATGTGACATTCGAAAGGTTTTAGTAAAACCGAAATATGCTTATTTAATAAAATAAATAAATAATGTTCAAAATAACAATTCATAGGAAGAAGATGGTGACACGTACATGGGATCTCCGTCAGACAGCCCCGGGGCCACCGGACTCAATCGCTCCCAGTCGTCGCCCAATATAGCAAAGGTTTGTACACTGTTTGATTATACATATACTAGCGACTCACCATCCCTAGCTTGCTCCCGAATACAAACTTTCATCCCCATTTTTACCCCTTTAAGGGATGGTTTTTGGGATAAAATGTATGCCCTTAAAACTATCTTTTCTTACCAAACTATCTTCTTACCTATTTTTTTCTAAAGCGGTTCAGTAGCCCAGAGATTACCCCCTTCAACGTCACAAATTCACAAACTCACATACTTTAACTTTTTATAATATCAGTATAGATTAGCCACTTAGTATAAAATAGATAAACTATATACATATACATATGTATGATGACATGACATTATATCCCTTAATTGCTTGACAGAGTTACTTTCGCATTTATAATATTAGTATGGATAACATCTCTCAAGATCTCTCCTTCTCTAGCTATCATCTGATGAAGACGACGCGAACACGCCGGCCTTCGACCGTAGTACGAAACCGAACAAAGTGGCGCCCTCCAACGAGATGCACCACAGGGACTTCCAGCCTGTGTGGGGCGATGTGGTGAGTACAGATGTGACTCTTACATATAGGTACATACATAATATAGGTATAATAATACTTTATTAAATTTATTCGAATATTTGACAATTTTAAATAAAAATATCTTTTCGGTTTTTTTCGCGGATTTATTTCGATGTTTGGTTCCCGATGTTTTGGATGCTTTATATAAATATGCTGATATGAGAGAACAAAATCCGCAAAGATAGTTTTATTTGTATATGTGTGTGACGGCGTCATACAATGACTATGATACGGCTGATGACAAAATGACGGTGTTTTACTACGGCTGTATGAAACTAATTATAGTATTTTTATATTACCATAAGCGTAATATGTCATCAATATATGGAGATGCGGTAAGTGAGGAAATGACAATTGTACCTATTTTTTTACATTACGAAGGTGGCAAAAAAACGTTACAATAAATAGCTGCCCTCCGCAGCCTATGTACGTTTTCGTTAGATATTACCTAAAGGAAAGAGGTTTCTGTGTGACGGTGTCATGACGCATGTGATGACGTTACTGTGACGTGACGTCAGTATAAATACTGCATGTGACGCCGTCATAATAGAGATGACGCAATTGTATCGTTAAGCGATACCATTATATGAATAATGCAATAGTATTAACTAGCTTAATTCTAATAACCAAAAGTAAAAGTACAGAACAATTATTCTAATAAACTTTTTATGTATTGGTAAAGTTGGCCCAAACAAACGCTGCCGTGTTATAATCAATAGATTATAAAGTATTAAACTAATCCAATGTACAGTGAGGAAATGTCGCTTTAATACGAGTGCGAGGGAAATAAACGTTTATAGAGATAAGACTTGTTAAATCACAAATTATATAGATGATTCTAAAATATTTTTATATATACCTAATATATATTAATATGTTGGGACATTAACACACAGCACCATGTAGTTCCATGGTAAGCTACGAGGCTTGTGTTATGGATACCAGATAGTTGATACACTACACATATATAACTTTAAATACATACATATTATAATATAAACACCCATGACTGGAGTACAAACATTCGTGCGCATCACACAAATGAATGCCCCCAGCGGGACTCGAACCCGCGACCGCTGGCACAGCAAGTAGGGTCACTACAAACTGAACCAAACGTGTCATTCACCATACCTACTTCGTAACTGTAAATAGTATGTCACAAACATACACACACACGTAATCAATTAGTATATCATATTATTACTATGATTAATATTCTATGGAGTTACGTGTAGACATGTAAATCTCATTTTTTGCCATACAATTGATGTACTTTAGTCCAAAAATTGAAAAATTACAAACATTTAAAAAAGATTTTTTTAAGAAAAGAAAAAATATTTTAAAGACACAAATTGGCGCCCGAAATCTGTCTTTTTGATTTCTAATTATTTTTATATAGCGTATGATAACGTTGTTTGATACATTAAAATTGGTTAAGCTGTTTAGTAAATACGAGGGAACATAGGACTGGACATACATACATGCATACAGGTCAAAAACATAACCCTTCTTTAGGCTTCGTCGCAGTCAGATAAAAAGTATACTCGAATGAGATACCTCTCTTTTATAATATCGGTTGAAATAGTTAACAAAGTTATCCCCGTAATGGTTATTGGTGCCTTTGCAATGAACAACACTGTAATTCAAGTAATTTGGAATAGCACTCTATGAAATGAAAATTATTTTTATTTTTAAATGGCCACAATTCAGAGTTACAATGTAATTCTTGCAGATATCGAATTTTGTGTCTAAGCTTACGATTTATGATTTTTTAACAAAACTGTGACTAAATTTCATAAATATCAACTTAATTTTTTAAAATATATTTTTAACTAATGAATAAACAAGATTAGACTATGATATTAAATTTCATTTCTTTCTGTAATTACCTTAAAATTTTTCAGAAAAATCAATAAAACTAACTCCAAAATCAACCAAAAACTAATAAAATATCGATAAATTCGACAAAATATATCATAAATAGATTCTACGGCAATAAAATACAAAATCTCTGGTGTATTTTACGTGAATTCCAACTTTTATTATTTTCACGACTCATCAAATTGAAAAGTTGGAATGTTTACGGCGACATTGTATAAATAATAAGCGTCAAATTAAAAACTTAAGGATGCCATTTTTTTCGTTTTTTTCCTGAAAAGTACATTGGTGTAATCAGTTTGTAAAAATTTGGTCACTTCTTTAATGAAAATTGAAAAAAATGTATTTTACAAAGTAAAAATTATTGATTTCTCCAATTTTTTAAATTTTTAAGGGTGTTTTTACAAGATGACCATATAATGCTTTTATATTTTTAAAAAGTAAAGTTCAAGACGAAACGAATGAGCCGTATCTGAAAATTGAACGATTTTTTTTTTAAATGTAAACGCCCACTTGAAGTTGGGGGTGATTTTCAGCCTCTCGAGACCATAAAACATACTTTTCTCGGAAATGGCTAAACATTTCAATTTTTTTTAATTAATTATATGTATTTCGAAGATTACATTCCTTTAGTTTCATGGAAATCAAAAGATTATTCTAGAAATAAAAAATAACAAATCAAGAAACAGTTAAAAACCGAGTTTTTTGCAAATATCTCGAAAACTTTGAGGTTAGTGTAAATATTGTTATGTATAAAAGTTGTAGTTTTTTACTAGACCTACAACTTTTTTGGAAAACATTTTTCGATAGAACGTAACAGTGAGCCGGAAATTGAAAAAAACTATTTTTCAACGCTTTGCGTCCCTCCATTTCTCGGGGGTAGCTGGGCATGTAGGGCATTTTACGAATTTCTTATTCCTTATATAAATAAATACCTGCTAACATTTTAAAACCATAAAACTTCAGGTTTTCAATATTTTGTTCCCAAAGCGAATTCCGATTGGAATTACAAGTGCAAACTTTTAAATATTACCTATATATTATGTATAGAATTATATTTTTTTTTTGTTATTACATTACATTATATTACAATATGTATTATGAGTGGGGGTGAAATGTGATGACACGTTTGGCTCAGTTTGTAGTGATCCTACTTGATGTACCAGCAGTCGCAGGTTTGAGTCCCGCTGGAGGCATTCATTTGTGTGATGAGTATGAATGTTTGCACTGCAGTCATGGTTGTTTATATTTATAATATGTGTGTATTTAAAGTTATATATGTGTAGTGTATAAACTATCTGGTATCCATAACACAAGCCTCGTAGCTTATCATGGAACTACATGGTGCTGTGTGTTAATGTCCCAACATATTAATATATATTAGGTATATTTTAAATAAAACTATCTTTTCGGATTTTGTCGCGGCTTTATTTGCATTTTTTGTTTCCCGACGTTTCGAATGCTTTACAGCATCCATGGTCTCTCGAGACCACAAAAATAATTCTTTAATGAAAATTGAATCCATGGTCTCTCGAGACCATGGATGCTGTAAAGCATTCGAAACGTCGGGAAACAAAAAATGCAAATAAATCCGCGACAAAATCCGAAAAGATAGTTTTATTTAAAATGTCAAATATTCGCGTAAATCTAAGAAAGTATTATATATTAGGTATATATAAAAATATTTTAGAATCATCTATATACTTTGTGATTTAACAAGTCTAATCTCTTTTAACGTTTATTTCCCTCGCACTCGTATTAAAGCGACATTCCCTCACTGTACATTGGATTAGTTTAATACTTTATAATTAGTTTAATACTTTATAATCTATTGATTATAACACGGAAGCGTATCAACTATCGGGTATCCATAACACTAGCCTCGTAGCTTACCATGGAACTAGATTGTGCTGTGTGTTAATGTCCCAACATATTTAATTTATTTATTTTAAAATGTAACTGAATTCAAGAAGTATATATTTTTAATCCACTAAGTGACAAGAGCTTAACACAATTATAATTTGTCTAATTTCGTACACGTGCACGCGTGCCAATACAGCGATATCGAAATATCGTTGAGAAGTCACATTGTCTGTCTTGTCAACTAATAATATAACTGTCAGTTGTCGGTGTTTTTTTTTTAATGTATGTGTTACAAAATCACTAAACACCAATGATATTTAGACCCTTGCTGATTTCCTTTAAATCCAATAAATTGAACCCACTGCACTTTTCTTACCAAGCGAGCAAGTTACTAATGGGCTACAATCACTTTTATTATCGCAGAATAAATTTTGATAAATCCGACTACCTTTATAATTACAAATCTTCTTAACGCTGAAACGGCTGAAGGAATTACGATGAAATTTAGTACACAAATAGGATATGACCTGGAGTAACACCTTTCTATTAGGCACCTAAGGGCTCACCGAGCAAAGCGAGGGTAAGTCGCTAGTATATTATCTATACAAATAAATAAAATTGAAGTATCTGTTTTTAATGTCAATAAAACAGCTTTTTATTAAATGCATATGAAAGTATATACGGTACTTAAAGAAAAAAACATTTTTTTTTAAATTGTCGTCTGTCTGTTTGCTACTGCTTATCTCCAAAACGGTCCGATTTTGACGGGACTTTCATTGGCAGCTATCTTCTTTTATTTTGGAAAAAATAGGGTCCGCTTAAAAAAATCAAAACCCTTGAAATTATAAACAAAATCCGCGTATTTACCTACGCAACGCTAGCTAGTATTAGTAAAATATTGGTAGCCTCAAAAAACATATGTGTATACTTATGTACGCACGTAAGAAGTTATACTTCTTTGGCGTAACAGAACAAAAATAGCTAAAGATTTAATCCCGTACGTTATAACTCTCTGTTTGTAAAAGGAATGCAACTAACTTCATCATGTTGCTTTTTGGCTGTCGGTGCGGTGTACGATGCGCGCGTAGCATCGTAAAAATTTTACTCTCATATTTTTTTCCAAACGTGCCATAAGAATATAACTTCAAAAATCAGGCACACACAGTAGTGTATACTAGTGATATGTAACTGACCGTAACTAAGCCTTGTCGGAATCCTCACAAATGAAGTGTGGGGACACCGCGTGTTTCGCATTCGATGTCGTACAATGTAGAACAACACAAATATTTGTACTATTTGTATTGGCTTCTATTATTTACTTAATTTGGACTCTGATTTTATTTGTGTTACATTTAAAAAAAAAGAAAAAACAAAGCAAAACAACCTTACTATACCTGTATACATACAGGTAGTTATGTGAGACACATCGGTTAAAAAAGCCAGAACTACCCACCAAAACCCAACAAAACCTCGTCTTCACGGGACGTCGCAGGATCGCTTACGCACACAACCACGACGCCCCGACGGCATGTCTGTCGAAGCACTGCAGACAACACAACCAAGGGGTTGCTCCCGCGGTCGACTCTGCTGTTAGAGAAGTACCAGGGGCAACCCCCACAATACACCGCCCACCGAAGCGGGCTACCTCCCTGTGTCACTCTTAGCTTTATACCCGGCTGGATTTCAGGACACTCAAAACAACAAAAAAGCTCCTTAATCACTTTAGATTAAGAAGTTTTTTTAACGGTTAAACCCGTCGTGGACATACAAACATGTCGCTTTTATTCGTACCTATACCTTTAAAAAACTTGTTAATTAAAAAGATAAAACAATTTCTCTTTCTACAAGATTACATCGATTAAAAAATAATTACTTACAAGATAAAAAGTGAATTAACAAAGCCAATTGCTCTAATGGCTTAACGTGTGCCATACTATGGTATAGACTTATGGTGAAAGAAATTCCTCTACAGCCAGTAAACGCCCGCCGAACACGCAAACGTGCCATATTATTTATATCGTTTCCTAACTAACATTTTCCAACAAGGTTAATATACTAAATACATACGTTTTGTATAAATTATACTTTAAAGCATCGAGTTTTGAGCTTTTTATAACTTTTAGAAACACATTAGGAAGGTCTTTTTAGCTTTGGTAAAGTATAAATATATTTTTTCTTGGGTCCTTCACTTTCGCGGTTAGTAGAGTTAAAAATTAGTTTGAAAATTGATGATCCCAGATTAGAAGCCTTATTTTATTATTATTGAATTTTTATACGCTATACCTACTATAGATTATTATTGCTGTACAATGCTACGAATAAAACGCATTTTTTTTTCAAAATATTGAAAATGGAAGGAAGTGTATTTCATATTGTTCTCTTTGATATATAATTATTTTCCCATACATTGTGAACATATTAAAAATTCTGTTTGGTATTTACTGAAAGTTTAAGCTCGCGCTATATGATTTCTAACCGAATTCAAAAAAGGAGGAGGTTCTCAATTAGGATACGATTTTTTTTTATGCATGTTCGGGCGTAACTCCGTCGTATATAGACGGATTTGTAAAATTCTTTATTTATTCGAAAGAGGTTTATTCCAAAGTGGTCCTATTTAAATTTCTAAAAAACCCCACCCCTAAGTGTAGAAAATAGAGGAAGATTGATTTTTCATCTACTGAATTTTTAAAATACTTTCCTCCTAATTTGCTACTACATACTAATACATACATTAACAATGTAAAATAAAAACTGAAAAACCGACCGACACAAAAATGTAAAAAATTACTTTTTTTAAGTCGGTTTTATAGAAAATATACGGTAGGCGCGTGTAATAAATCGCAAATAGACACAAAGTGTGCTCGTTCATGTCAAAGTTGAGCATTTACCGAGCGTTCTGTAAACAAGGAGTGCCTGCAAAGAATAACTAACTACGGTTTTTCTAGGCCCTGCAGTTTCTTCACTCCTCCACTCGATATACTTGCGAATCGACTCTATCAACTTCGTAGAGTGACCACGTTGTAAGGAGGATGTTCCCAATAATATCAAGAATATCAAAGACTAAAAAAGAAACAAAATTAGGACTTTTGAATTGAATGTGGAATAAATTTATGAAAGTTATGTTTAAAATTAACAAATATTGTACTTTGGTGGCATTTTTGATTTTTTTGAATTTTGTTATTTTGTGGGTAGGTGTCTGTAACAACTATATAATGCCTTTGACACGTCTAAAACCCTAATTAAGGAGTCGGCCCACTACACCGTCTCATACCATGACCGTGCTATAAACCTATTAGGCACTACTATGCCCACTAGAACGTATCAATAGGGTATCATACCCGTACATAACGGTTTTAGAAATTGGTTAATCGAATATGATGTAAATAATATTATTAAAGTACCTAAATTTATTTCTTAAATATTTATATAGTAAGTACCTACACAGTGTACACTGTGTAGTGTGTCTAATATACTAGGTCTACTAGGATTAGGAAAATTAAAAAAAAAAAGCAAAGGTATCAAATAATCATGACCCTCGTTTATCCGGGATATGGTAATTATATAGGGACATAGAGGTAAATGTTATCTTTAGCGCGCAAACAGACAGGCAATAGTTTTATCATATTATGTAAAAAGATATTATGTTCAATGGCAAGATTTACTTACAACTAGTAATGAATAGTACGCTTTATATCTATTTGTTTATTTTGTTTTATTGATTTCTTGACATTGTTAGACAATGTAAATAAATAACATATAGTTTCTAATAATTAAATATAATTTTACCGATAAAACCAATGTAATATGCTTTCACACTATCATATCCACCCTATTACCTACCCACCCTATTGACTAGCCACCCCGCACTAGACACGTGCCTCAGTTTTACCACAACTATGATCACGGCAACTCGTCCGCTTGACCAAAACAAAAAACAGTTGCTATATCTAAATAGATGTATGAAATACATACACGTGAAAAATATTTTATAAAAAGTGTTTAAAAACTGTGGGTATCCTACATATGAACAAATGTTGCCTACAATAATATCAACAATATTCATGATTTATCTAATAGTGCTCATTGTCTTGGTGTTTCCCCTATCCAAATATAAAAATCATCCCTTATAAAATATTCCTTCTGCCTAAATAAAATAATTACAACGTCAATGGTGAAAACAACAACATCAGCGACCTTGACATCGACAGTCTTTTCTAAACTTAAAACGAGGCTTTGAATAGAATATCTAAAAAAGCCTAAAAAAATTACGAACAAAAAGTAAGTTTAATACTTAATAAGTGTAATAATAATACTACTATTGTGGCGTAACTAATTTTTTTTTTAAGTTCGAATAACATAATTAGAATTAAATAAACTGATAGGCTCTCTGAAAGAAAATTAAAACTTTTAATTTAAAATTTTATGTTTTTAATCTATTTATGAAGACACACACATAAGTTTATCTAAAAAAATATAGAAATCGATAGGGGTTTTTTTTAAATAATAACAAAGGGGCTTCCACCATTCTACGTTACGAACAAAAATGTATACCGCTGGACGCGGCCAACATGGTACTGAAGGTGAAGGTCAGACTCAAGTACTCACAAAATCACATCGTGTGGTTCTTCAAGCGAGTAAGTGTTTATTTATTGTTAAGTTTCTATAACAATATTATGGAGATGTTTTTTATATTATATATACTAAGGTCATAATGTATTCGGCCTAAAAATAATTTTGATTGATTGTTATGACTCTTTTCAATTTGTTTTCGCGCTCTCTTTCTACTGCGGTAACTATGTCGAAATATTAAATTATTCCTTAATTATTTATTTCTTTAATGATCACAAAATATTTTTTTTTTAATAAGTCAACAATATCCTGAACGTATTTATCCTGTGTTACACAATCGACGTCACAGTCTTAACCAGTCGTAACAGAAATCCAATTGTAGGGTAATATAACATTTTTTTATATGTAATTCTTGCGTAAAATGAGAAAATTTAAGCCGAGATTATGTAAGACGTAGTACCTACAAGCAAAGGTAATTATCGACTTATAAATAGTAAACTTAATAGGATTTAATTAGTGGTAAATTATATTACTAGAGTCACTTTACTTGATTTGATTTAAAAAAAAATTACAGACGGACGAAATAAGTCCTTAAAATAAGAATTTTTTTTTTTAAGTAATATCAACTGTGAAAATATATTTTAAACTATTTATACCTATTTCAAAGTAAGCACTCGATTTTAATCAGTTTTCTTTTTAAAGTACTTATAACGAAGTTTTAAATTAAAAATATTCAGCACTTAAACCGTCAGAGTGAGGCTCAAAGGCGCATTAAGCGACGTTGCACGCACGTCCTTGAATGACCGTTTTCAGCCATATTTATAACTTATATCTGCAATGAAAATAAACTACGCTACAATTTAAAAAAATAGGTACAAATGGCTTTTCTTTACTAGTGTACGTACTTGTCTTTTCTTTTAATATTTTTTATCGATTATAATCGAGCGATAATTTTATCGATGGTTCGAGCTCCCTTTAATAGACTCTACCATCACATCTTGTTGTTACATAAAACTTAATTTTAATTTGTAACACTAAATTTTTATATATTTTATATGTTAAATAACGTGATCAATAGTAACAATAATTTTTTCAGGGCCGTGGTCTCACAGGATTAAAAAATTTAGGGAATACGTGTTATATGAACTCGATCATACAGTGCCTCAACAATACGGCTATACTCGTCACTTACTTCTGCAATGGGCAGTACCTCGAACATGTTAACAGGTAATAAACCCTAACTACCATCCATGATGTTTTTTTTTGTATGTTGGTAAAAAAATAAAGTATAATAATTTAAAAACCCGACTGCGTGATAAGCGAATGAAAAAGAAAGGAACAAATTAATGAAAGAAAATAGTGTTATTTAGTCATACATGATGATGATGATGTTCTCCTAGCCGATTCCGGCCACGGCGGCCAATATCATTGAGACTAGCCAACTGCGCAGGAGATATTATAGTGCACAAGTGTACGCGCAGACACAACGTGCACTCTCTATTCCTATCACTCTCATACTCCGGTGGGATGACCACTCGACACTCGCGGTGAGAGTGTCGGCGCAGGACCGACGGCTTTACGTGCTCTCCGAGGCACGGGGGTGAAACACCGCCAACTTCCCAACTCCGGGCTGTCCATACAGGAAGACTCAATAACTAAACTTGGCCCGACCCGGGACTCGAACCCAGGACCTCCGGGTGTGCAGCCGTACATGCTAGCCACTACACCACCGAGGCAGTCATACATACATACAGGTCAAACACCTAACCCACTTTTGGGGTTCGCCGCAGTCGGGTAAAAACCATGTAGACGAAACTTGGCTGGACAGTTATTATTTATCTAGTTTTAAAATACGTATGTTCGTTTTAGTCACTTTGGCAGGTTATTGTAAAGTATAGTTTCTTCTGTCAGTAGGTAAGAGGAATATTTTGTCTAACTGTAGAAGGATTCGACATGTTTTAGCATTAGTTATGAGCGATGTTGCCATGTTATTATTTAATAAATGTATTTTTAGATACTTTAGAATTTTACAGAAGATATAGAAAAAAGATCGAAAACGCCAAAAAAAACAACTTAATGCTTTAAAATAATTACTTAACAAAATAACATCTTTTTTTTGTTTTAATATCTTACATACTCGTCCACAAATATGTCTTATTCACGTAGTGTAAATACGTGATACAATCCTAGTACTCAAAATACATTTTCAAAGTAAGCTCGTAGTTTATTGAAAAAAAAATAAAAAAGATAAATGTGCAATTCACACATCGTAGAAGTGAAACTTCAGAAAATGATATGAATATAGAGTATCAGGAGTAGGATAATCATAAGGATTTTTTTATTTATATTATTTTTACCAAGTTTAAAAGTTATTTTACATTTTATTTGACATAAATATAAACATTACATAATAATCAGTAATGAATTTTATTATTTTTCACTTCCTTTGTAATGTATTCTATCAAATAATAACGGTTACCATGACAACGGTTACCATGGCATCATCGCAATGTATTCTATCTCATTCTATCGCCGGCTTAATCCTATATATTTATATGTTTGTCTCTTTTTACTGTCGCATTTCCGTTGCATCGAGTTTCAAATCACAACGATTCTAAAGAAGTTTCACTTCAAAATGGTTTTCTGTAAAGTCGGTTTAAGGACGATAATTTTACGTGATGACGTCATAAGAAAATATTGATGAAAAATTGCATATTATTATGAATTGACTTGAATAATTATCATTATTTTGTATAATACAAAGAAGGAGTTACTTGAAAATTACGATTTATTCGATAAATTAACATTAATTCGCACTTCTTAATTCAAATATTTTATTACTTAAATTATACAGATTAATTATAAGTAACAATGTGCTTTTAACAACTTAGGCCGATCTTGCCTCTCTATCGCTTGTTCCGCGCTCGCACGCTCGGCTCGGGCAGAACGTGACACTTTTTTGTGCGTGCAGCCGGCGTTCATCGATTTAAAGACGTTATCACGTCAAAAATCGCCTTTTCCATTTTTTTCTAGCACAATTTGATTTCAACGTTTAAACCTATCGATCAAAAAAGTACTAGATTCTCCATGAGTGACAAAAAATGTCCTCACTGAATGAGCGCTCATTTAAACATTTGAGCGCACTTTTAACTTAAAAAATTTAAATAAAATAATTTTAAAAACTTCATTTAAGGTACAATTTACATTGTTGTATATTTATTTCAACTAGAATAATTACCTGAACACAATTGGTGACAGTTTTAAGAGAACTTTTGCATGGGATTGTGCGTCTTAGTACTTTTTAAATCGATGGTAGAACTATTTTGCACAGTCTATATTTTTTATATTTTTTATAAAGTCAGTGTTCCTCAGGTCGCATAGCACGCGTGGTGCGATAGCCGAAGAACTAGCGGCAGTGGTGCGAGCGCTGTGGTCGGGACAGTACAGATTCATCGCCGCTAAAGATTTAAGAGTAAGAAGATTGCTTCTTTTTTTGTTTGATTTCAGTACATCGGATGATAAATGTAGCCCTTATTTGATAATTTACGTTTATTCATCCGTCATAGCATATTTTCTCCTTTCTAAACTGGTTTTCTAGAATTAAAAAAAATTTCAAATTCATCGAGTGACGTATCAATTAAAAGATATCATAATCACTGATAGATACTCCAAATCGTAATCAATCTGTGTACTAAATTTTAATTAAATCCGTCCAGCCTTTTAACGTGTAGTAGAAACAAATATGTACACACATACTGACCTAGTCATGCAAAATGTTTGTTTGTACAGAACGAAGTGGGTAAACACCAGCGCGCGTTCCGCGGCAGCGAGCAGCAGGACTCGCACGAGTTCCTCACCATTCTCATGGACTGGCTGCATCTAGATCTGCAGTTCACAATCAAACCACCACACAAGGTAAGACCACATAGTCATTATTTGTACAATGTGTTTTAATTTTACTTTGTTAAACGAAATATTTTTTATGGGACATAAATAAATAAAAAAAAATAGTTTTGAGTTTGTGAACAAAAAACATTGTCCTTAAAATATTTACAATGTACCTAGTGGTAATATCATAATCGGTTAAGATGTAACAATTTTATATACAAGTGAATTAATACCTCTTTTTTTCAAATCGGGTGAATTCGGAAAAAATCGAAAAAAAAAACGGATTATTTCGCGGATTTATTTTGATTTTTGGTTCCCGACGTTTCGAATGCTTTACAGCATCCATGGTCACGGGAGAGACTGAGGTGTTACATGTCTTGGAGGTATAGTTGTTACAGACAGCCTACCCACAATTAACAAAATGAAAATTGCACCAATTACAATTTTTAACTTTAAACATTTTTATAATTTTAATTAATTTTATAATTGAATATGGAACATAATTTATTTAATTTTTGCTGTTATTCTTATAATTACTACATTTTAAAAATATTAATTAGTAATCTATATTTAGTGTTGCCATTATTATATTTATAAACATAAAGAAAAATATAAAATATAGTATTAATTATTTAAGCCATATAATTGTTCTATGTGTAATTTAAAAAGTTAAAATTAATTAAGGATAATTATTATAATTTAGTTTGCTATTATTTAAAAAGACAACTTACTAAGCAACACTATTACTATATACTTTTACAAGCAGCTTAGCAGAACCCGCGGCTTCGCTCGCGCTAAAACTACAAAATATCTCTAAAAAGGTTTCATACAAACTTTCAACTCCTCGGGGGGTGGATTTCGAGAAATTCTTTCCTAGTGGACGCCTACGTCATACGAGGAATACACGTGCGAGATTTCAATTTTCTAGTTTTAAGAGGTCGGTCTGTGCGTCGATACATCAGTCGATCACAAACGTTCGCGTAATTCTGAGAAAGTATGAAGGTCGTTACGTCCGCAGGAGAGCCTGGGCGCGTCGGAGCGCGCGTGGCACGAGTACACCAGGTGCAAGGAGAGCCTGGTGCTGCGCCTGTTCCACGGCCAGATCCGCTCCACGGTGCGCTGCACGGTGTGCCGCGCCAGCTCGCCCACCTACGACTCCTTCTCCAACCTGTCGCTGGAGCTGCCCGCGCGCGCCGCGCGCTGCACGCTCGCGGTCGGTGAATCGAACCTGTGGTCGATATAATAAATCTCTATCTCTTTATCTTATATCTATCTCTTAAATATGTGTAAAATTAACCAACAAACTGATCATAAAAATTAAGTCACTCTTTCCACAACTCATTAGTTTTGTTGCATTCCACAGGACTGTCTAAATCTTTACCTCAACGGCGAGACGATACCGGGCTGGAATTGTCCGACTTGCAAGGAAAAACGGGACGCCGTGAAGAAATTGGACATATCTCGTCTACCGCCAGTCTTAGTGATACATTTTAAACGATTCTACGTCGACCCGAAGGAGTATATGTGTAACACGTACAGGAAGAAACAAACATACATCGACTTTCCGTTAGAAGACCTGGACATGAGGCAGTTCAGTTTGCACTGTCCCGGGAATCCCCTGTACAATTTGTATGCGGTTTCCAACCACTATGGGTCGATGGAAGGTGGACATTACACGGCGTATTGCAAAAGCAGTGTTTACGGAAAGTGAGTACTTTTATATTTTTTTTTAATATTTTAATTATAATAAATATCTAGATTTTACCACAGTCTATGGATTACCATACAGTCTAACGAACTAGTTTAGACAGTTCGAAACTGATCGTCATGAAAATTGGTATTTTTAACAACTCTTTGCATTCGGTCAAATTTTCGTTAATATGGAAGACGATATTTACTGCATAGATTTTATACTCTGATTTCACTTAATAAGTCTATGACCATTTAACATGACTTAGTGTGTTTTCACGCGAGCGAAATCGCGGACAATACCTAGTGTTAATTAAATCTTTGAAAATGCCTGGGAACAAAACATATTTATTACTTAACTGCTTCGTTGGACTAGTGATGTGTTAGGTTCGAGTCCCGGATCAAGTCAAAATACTTACCGGCCTTTTCTCTCTAATATTTTGTAACCTGTCGAGATGTCTTCAAGAGTTAAAGGAATTGAGAGTTGTGTCTCAGTGAAGTTAAGAGGAGACTATTATTTTGCATAATGATTTTAAATCCATACTTTAATATTATAAATTCTAAAGTAATACTGCCTGTCTGTTTGTCTGTTACCTTTCCACGCTCAATCCACTGAACCGATTTAGATGCTATTAGGTATGGAGATAGTTTGAGAGACCCTGGGAATGACATAGGACAGTTTTTATCCGGGAAATAATCCCTTAAGAGGGTTAAAAGGGTGTGGAAATTATATGTGTAATCAATCGTTTCTCAAGTAAAGGATATAAAACTCATGATACATATGTGTTAATTGTAATATAAACTGTAATACCGCAAATAAACATCCGCTAACTAAAGCATTTGATATATAACCCCAGATGGTACAAATACGACGACCACCTCGTCACAGAGATCCCGGCCAGCGAGGTGCGCTCGAGCGCCGCCTACATACTGTTCTACACTTCTTGCACGCGCTCGTGATCGACACACATACACACAGGCACACACTCGAAACACTTAACACTTACACTTTAAAGTGTTCACCTTGTATGTAAAGTGTAGTGGAATCTAAATTATTAAGGTGTCGACCCACTATACCGTAGTGTATTATTTATTTAATCGAACAATTTTGTTTGTTATTTTTAATTAGTTAAAGAATATAAAATATAATTTTAATCGTTGGGCCTTTTTAAATTGGTCATACATAAAACTGTATGTATAGAAGTTTTTTTGGCTTTTTTGCGATTAATTAGCAGTTTCTTTGATTTTTCTCATACTAATTATATATTTGACTTGCTGTCTACCAAAAACTAAAATAAAAATTTATGGATGAACATTGTCTATACTAATATTATAAAGAGGTAAAGTTTGTGACGTTGTAGGGTCTCTCTCTCATCTCTGGATCTACTGAACGGGTTTAGATGAAATTTGGTTAGAAGATAGTTTGAGACCCTGGGGGAGGACATAGGATACTTTTACGGGTTAAAATGAGGATGAAATTTGTATTGGGAAGCAAGCTAGGGACGAGCCCGAGTGAAGCGGGGGTGAGTCGCTGGTTATTTATAATGTTAGAAGCAAACTGTTTTTAATGAAATATTGATTTACATTGTTTTTCTTGTCAATTAGTTCGCATTTATTGATGAAAAGTTTTTTTTTCATATGAATTAAATAAATAGTATTCTACGGTATTATGGGTAAATACCATTACATTGACTACAAAGTGTAAAATTTGTATAACATTTATTTATATTTGTTCAATGTTAAGTTAGAGTTGATGAACCGTGATATAAATAATTATAATGCTATTATAATATAGTGGAGGTCACGGGTTCAATTAACAAAATTGGTAAGATGGAAACGCCGTCTGCCAACAAAATGGCGGGAAAGCGTTGAGATATGCTTATTTACATTGGATTTTATTGTATATTTTTTTATAATTGAAATCTATTTACTTCATTGGTTCATCATCTCTTTATAAAACCAATGCCCGAGTTCCTTATGTACAGTGAAAAATCGAAATTGCTATGACGTCATCACGATTGTATGGATATCCAAAATATTAACATTATGGCTAAAATTCATCTACCAAAAAAGTACTAGATACACAATCAGCGACAAAGAATGTCCTCACTGAATGAGCGCTCATTTGAACATTTGAGCGCGCTTTTAATTATTTTTTTTGTAAAAACAACTTTAAGCACTGCATTTAAGGTTCAATTTACATTGGTGTATATTTATTTCAACTAGAATAATTACCTAAACACAATTGGTGACAGTTTTAAGAGAAGTTTTGCATGGGATTTTGTATCTAGTAGTTGTTGATCGATGCTAAAATTATTTACCTTTTGATTATTGACTACTAGAGATAGGTTTTTGACATAATTGTTATGGTACCACTGTCATTTTCTATCTGTGGTAGGTTGAAAATCGAAAAACAAGGTTATTATATTTTAGGCGTAAGATTTGTCTGTACGAATCTTATTTTCATTGTCTGTTTTGTACCTAATAATAATAATAACGTGTTATTTTGTTTTTATAACTGACATTTCAATTAACATTGGTACAACTACATACATGGCAACACCAGTGATCGTTACTTAAGGAATTGCCAGCTTAAATAATGTTAATTAATAAAAGAAAACTTAATTTGTTGTGATTTCATGTTACATTTAACTGTAGGTCTTTAATATTTACTTCCGCCTTATTCATCAACAGGCTGTCATACATTTGTTTTCTTTAAAATTAGATTAAATAAGAAATTAGAATAGTAATAATTATTAACCTTAAATATATTTATTTCAATTAAAATGTTACCGTTATAAAAAATTAAAACATCGACTGGATTAAAGGAGAAATCTTATGTTTCATAGTTTTATTTGAATATGACGTTGTACTTCACTTTGGTTTTTAAATATGGTAATATACCTATTAGTTAAGTCTCGAAAGGTCGCGGTTTTACAGCTTTTTTAATTTCTGCCAACTTTTTTTGGATGATGTGACAATAAGTAAATGTAATTCGATTAATATGAATAAATGGTACAGGCAAAGAACAGGGAATGTCACTATTTTTGTTTTTTTTTTAAGTGAAAACTTGTATAGGCAGGTTTGGATGGGGAGTAAATTCATGTTAGTCGTCATCGACATGGTCACGTGACGTGTTAACGTTAACACTCAGAGTGCCGATATATGTCAAAACCAGATAAATGTAAACAGTTTTAATTAACAAATTTTAATTTAAGATCAAACAATTGATTTGTATATCCAAAAATAACAACTGTATGTTTAGAATTTTAAGTTTTCACTTCTGTCGGCAGTCCTCATGACTGCTTTTTTTTTCTTTTATACTAGTAATAAATCTATTATCGTCATCTCCCTGCCCATTTCCCAATCACTTGGGGTCGACGTAGTACATCTTCCGTACTGCTGTTAGGTTTTGGCAAAAGTTTTACGATTGGCCACCATCCTAATTTAGATTTAGGTATATAAAATTATCTAATGCCAGAAATGAGTCTATGGTAATTGCATTCCTATCCACTGCTTTTTACAAATACTCAACGGATGTCGCTAAAAATACATTTTTATCTATGCCCAAAGCTAAAAGAACTGAGAATGTCCATGACATACCGGTAAAGGAGGATTGTCCAAAAATGTACATAGTTATAAGTTACCGCATACTTTGATCTCAATAAAAAAATTATACTTTTAAACTTTAAATTTGGTATTCCTCATAATCTATTCATTAGGACATAACTGTTCTTTGCCTGTACTCTTCAAATATTTATATCACCTGCAGCGCAAAAATGGCCTAACTAAAATATAAAATTACTATTTTGTGTACGGCCTTATCGCAATCAGAACCGTCTTAAGCCATGCGGGGCCCCCTGATCACACAACAATTTAGGACCCTTTTGAGAGATCAAAAAATATAGATGATTATAAAAATTAAGTAGTAACAAGTCAGCTAAAAAGATGGACAAAGTTGACGAACGAACATAATATTATTAAAGCTGTAGTATACAGTGTAGTGTTTTATAAACTAAAAATTGAGTTTTTATCTTTTCCATGTAAACGAAAATGTTGTCTTTTCGGGATCCTCGTGACCCCCTGGGCATATGCCCCATATTTCCTTATGGTAAAGACGGAATTGATCGCAATCGTTTGTATCATATATATTATTAGACTAATTAAGAACATTTTATATGAAGCTTTTATGTGCACACACTATGAGTTCCATTTGGCACTTCCCAACAAATATGTACTATAAAGAATTTCTATTTGTTAATTATGTAAATATTGATGGCAACCATGTGTTACTCAAATATTCTCTTTTTCCGCATTGTTCAAAGTTAGACCACTTTTGCTCTGTTAGGCTCATAAGATGCATAATCATTACCTAAAATGGCTGTCCTTAAAACTAAAAAACAAAGTATTAAATGATTTTTGAATTTGCAATTTATTTATTGTCAACATTATCATCCTCACTTTGAGAAGACAATATCAAACATTAGTCTTCCTTTTCCTTAAAATTATTTTGTATACCATTATTATATTTAATTAAATATGTATGGGTTCCACATTGGTACATATATTTTTGTATGTGAACATGTATGGCTGTACAAACGCTTCCGCATTTGAATATTTTATTTAACTTTAATTATAATGAGTGGAATTTGAGTTAAAAGAAAGACTGAGTAGTGTGTGGTATGTTTTAATACAAATATATATCCAATTTATTTGAACAGTTATTCATTCTTATTAAAAAGTGGACTAACAAATGATGTCAGAAAATTTTCAGGGAATTATTTTCGTTTAATCTGCCATTGCCACGAATTTTTTAATATACTTAATATTAACTAAAACGTAAATATCTTTGTCTGTATGAATTAATGAGTAATTAAAAAAAACTTTTGATTGTTAAAGTTTTAAGTTAGTTACTTTAAAGTGTTAGTCCATTTTTTACCGTTCCTTCGAATATCATTCATATTTCATATAACGAATTTTAGTGCCTAAAGCAACTAACGACTGGCTTCCGGCAGAGTATTATCATTTAGTGCCATTTCACGGTTTCAATATATAAAGAATATTTTGTGTATAAAATGTTGTATGAAATACTGTACATACATACTTAAATTGATAATTATTGTGTATGTAAGACAAACTTTATTAAATTCTTTGTTATTATATATGGAGGTTTTAATTTTTCCCCTTATTATTATCTATCAATATTTGATTCACTTTGATTAGTCACCTACATAACACTACTGGGCACTGGGTGTCGTAATGTTTATTAAAATCATTGGGCCTCATTACGAACAAAGAAAAATTAGTTCAAATAAATGTCAATACGTTACGTGTATCGATTTTATATTAAAGTTGTGTTAAATTAATAAAAGAAAAAAATACATCCCAAAAAGGTATATCATTGTTTTAAAGAATATTCTAAGTGAAGTGAAACGAAATAATGCGCACGTAAAACAAATTTGCGTAATTTTACAGATTATTGTAATTATCAGCAATCACATGGGTTTGTAGTGTATTCACAGATGGCGCTTTTACTTTTTATGAATTGTTTGTCCCGGTTAAAAATGGTTAAAATTATGTCTTTTTTTTATTCGAATGCAGGATAAATTTTACAATATATTAACATGCGTTAGTTTGCACATATTTACAACATAAAACAGTTTAACTATTTGCAAATCAACGACATCTATTATCAATTCAAGCAAACAAAAATAGCCCAAATAATAGCCCGAATTAGCGATGACCAATTTATGTGTATGGGATGATGCATCCATACTGGTATAGTATTATGTGCTCTGTGTTAAAACCTTGTAAGAATCACTTAATGAGGCACATGTGCGACCACAATCAAGAATGGTCGCATCCTCGCAGTGACATTCTACAGCCGCTACAATGAAATAAGGCAGATATAAGAGGATGGTGAAGAAGGTTATTGCCTTTATTTACAGTTCTTAAAGAATAGCTATGGAAAAACCTATAAAGCTTGGTGGTTGGAGGAATGAATTACAGTAATGTCTATACACAATCATAAGATAATTTTAGCACTGCTTCAAACGATTCATTGCGACGGCCCTTTTTTTACAAACCACTGTCCGTGGCCACTAATAAATTTTTTTTGACACCTCTAGACAATCAAGTCCATAGGTTAAAATGACGCCCATTCGATGCCTTCAGCTATTTATGACACCTTTTTGCTTTTTTTTATGTTTCTGGTTTGTTTACACTAGATTTCATTTAGTCGTCATCTATTATCAAACTTAAGTAACTTGCTAATTCGAATAAAATGTGTTCTATGTGTTTATATATCTACATGTTCTACTTGAAATGGCGGGTAAGTGGCTATTTTGAATCAGATGTTGCAAAGCTTTTGTATTCTTTTTTCTATGACTATACAATTCAAATATCTTAAGAATATATTTTTAAATATGTTATGAAATTGGAAGGGGAAAAAGTCTTCCCCTCCAGCGGCACCGGCAACTGCTCGGCAAGTGCCAAAGGCCATTTCGGTGCCGGCTAAGCCAAAGGTTGCCGACTCGTCACGTACTGCGGCTGTTATTATAAAGCTCCAGCAGAAGGCGGCGTCTATGGGCGTCACCTACACCAAGCCGCTGGAGCGTGCGCAACAGGGAGTGAATCTGGTCCAATAGGCATCACTCTATCGATAAGAATAGCGGCAACTGGGGTGCCGCTCTTATCCGTCACAAAAACATAGCTGCGAAATTGGAAATGTCGCGATTCTTTTGCACAAATTTTACGCAAGGTTTTATACGTAACCACAGAGTAAATATGCAAGAAAATATGAAATTAATTAAAAATACATATAAATTAATACTACTACTTATTATCAAAGCACAATTAATTAATAAATGTATCCATATAAGCGTATACTTAAGAGAATTTGTTAAAAAGCTATATTGTTTCAAAATATCTACAAATTTAAAGACAAAGTAGGCACTATCATCGAAGACAAAACATCACATAGTTAAATATCTCCTAGATAGGTGTCAAAGACGATGGTAAAACGAAATTTAATTTTGGGGCTAGTTTGGAGGAGCTTTTAAGCTAGGGATCCCATACATAGGTGGTAGCTTAAGGGATGTTGGTGAAATTGGGCATTACAGTTCTATTTTTATTTCATAATATTTACAAAAAGCTTAATATTAAGATCAACTCACTAACATATCACAGATTTACAAACAATGCAAGAAAAGAATGCCTAAAAACTGGATAGAATCTTTTCTTTTCTATTTCTTAATTGTTATAACAATAATAACTTTAGAAACATTTAATTATATAGCCAGAATTTAATAATATTGGAATTAAAATTACTAAAAAACTAAAATTAACTTAAACTTATTTTTGTCATTTTGCAGTTCCATTCATCAACATGTTCATATCTATGAACATGTCATCATCACTTTCTTCTTCGTCTTCCTCCATGTTGAAATCATCATTATTGTTGCTTTTCACTGTAAATATAATAAAAATATAATATAGTCATATTATAAAATATCAATAGATACAACATAAACAGATCTATTTTTTGCAAGTTCAGTCAGACAACATTTCTTTATAATATGTTTATTTTAGATTTTTGGAGTATTATTAGTATTATTGAAAAACTTACTGAATGCGGGAGTGGATACCATCAAATTCAGCTCTTCTTCATTACAAAATTCTTCGTTTATTTTCATTTCTTTATCATTGGCTTTCCCAGTAGACACAGTTTGCATTATGTTAACAGCGGATGTACTCGCTACACTATCTTCTTGTATGTTTAAATTTGTTTCAGGAACGTTTTTGCTTTGACTCGTTTTTAACTTCGATTTCAAGCTTTCCAAGTGCAGTCTTTCTATCTAAAATAATCATAAATTTAGCTTAACATAAATTTATTGGGCTAAATTGGTTGAATATACCAATATATAATATTTTATAAAATACCTGTAAACAATTACGCTGGTTCTTTATTTGTGCCAGAGCTTCAACTATCCATTTTTCCTCCGCCAAAAGTTGTACTTCTTCAGAAATGCGAAAACCCAACTTTTGGTATACATTTCTGTGTGCCATTAATGTAAATATTTATGAACTCACAATAAATAACAAAGAATATTTCAAATGATTTCAAATTTTATTTGTCATCCATGATTTCAAACTAGAAGTGTCAAGTGACAACTGTGAACTGACATTATGATAGTTTACTGTCACTGTCAAGAGTTTCGTATTCTAAATCTTTCCTTTTTTACGATTTAAATGAAATAAAAATAATATATTTTTATAAATACATTATCTTTACTGTATTTAATATTATTAAACATAATTATTTATATATGTAAATATTACTTGCATTGTTTTTGTATATTTACATTAATTTACGACTTAATCTAATCCAATATTATAATCTGATTTCTTTAAGATGCTGAAATGGGGGTAGTTTTAAATTTTAATAAAAATTAACGATTGCCGATCATTGTATCAGTTGCGTACTAATTGCTGTTCAAAGTACTTTAAACAAGTCACTTACACAATGAATTCAGATTCCGAAACTGAATATTCTAGCTCGGATATCGAAGGCGAATACGATCTTTGCTGCCGTGAAACTGGCACATACGGGTTACCCTTCGATCCTACTTCTTTAGAAAACGTGATTTTGTCTATTAGCGATAAGTTCAACTTTCGCATTATCTTAAATGATAGCCGAGCAAAGAACGCTATACTCGTAACCACTGGCCTGACGCTGGCTGGGACCTTAATTGGCAAACATTATGGCGGTAAAATTGGAGCGGCCGTTGGAGGAGCAGTAGGTGGCGTTTGTGGACTTGGGATAGTTGGTAAGGTTTTTTCATTAGAGTATTTCTTACTCTCTAACTACACTCATCTATACATATAATAAAATTCTAAGTAAGCCGAATCTGTACATTAAATATTTTTTTTTAAATCTTATTGAAATAGACATTTTTATCGATACAGAGCCCGAATCTACAGTTTTTAGAATTTTTGTCTGTCTGTCTGTTACCGCATCACAGAAAAACCACTGAAGGGATTTTTATGAAATTTGGTATGATGGTAGCTGGTTATCCGGGTCAACATATACTTTTTACTGCAGGAAAATATCTCATCTCTGAGAAATCTATACTAAACGGTAAAACGTAAGTAGGGACGAACCTGAGCAAAGCGAGGGTGAGTCGCTAGTCTAACATAAATTGAGCCCGTCAGCGCAAAAGTAGCATAACCCTCTTTATGTTACGTAGTGGGTTAGGCTACTTTTGGGCTTACGGTCTCAATAATTGTAATCGGTTTAATTAAATATCTACCTAAAATAATTATTTATATAAAACTACCCGCTTAATTAATTTTAGATCCCCTTACAATTGTTTCAGCGGTATCCATGCGAGATATATGGCAAGATATAAGAGAGAAGCTCTCGGAACTATTCGACATAGTCTACGATTATCTAGCTGGTCTAGGTATAAACGATTATAAAAACGCTGCCAAATTTTTAATGCAAGACAGTGGAACCAGTACGCAGCTTGCTATGGTCATTTTACAAGTTACATCTGACGTTCTTGGGAAAAAAATACTATCAAGTCTGACTGCTTAGATTTTAAGTTATTATTAAAATAAATATTATACTATTGACTTAATGTAATCGACTACTGGTAGTAGACTATATTATTGACTGAAGACTAGACTGTGATATTTTATTGACATTACTGCGATAATCGAGTATTTATGAGTAACTGTAAATGATTCTGAGATTTAATATATTGTGTAAATTTTAGTATCGTTAAAATCTATTGTGCTTTTATTCTTTTGTGATTCTTTCTTTTATTCTTTCTCTGAAATATGCTTGAATTGTTGATACAGTTTTTCTTTTAATTTCTGTTAGATTTTGAACGTATTTTTATGATTTGTATTGTTTTATGTATTAAAGGTTGTAGTTGATGTTAGTTTAGTATTAATAGAATTTGTTATTACCTACTTTTAAATAAAATTATTATATTAAAAAATAATACTCGTTGGTAAAGGCAAAATGTTTTAAAATGTATTAGAAAAAATATATTTATAAGTCTAAAAATAAAATTCAGGTACCTTAACAAGCACATTTTATTTACTAGTTATCCTTAATTTAATATCTATTTTCCATTTTTGTTACATATTTAAAATATATCTATATAGCGTTATAATTGTCGTCTATCAAAACTTAAATATATTTATGTTCATTTAGTATTTTATTTTATTAATAATTCAATTTTATTTTCTCAAATCCTTTAACATTAAAAGGGCACAAGCGAACAACAAACTCTTATTTCGTACATTTGACACTTGACAGCATGGATGACAAATAAAACTTGACATTTTAGCGTTGTTTTGACTTTGGAAACTGTATTGTCTATAGGGATGTGACATTCTACATAAAAAATCGATTATTAATTAATCGATAGTTTTTTTTTCAATTACAACTTTATTAATTAGAAATAAGAAGTTTTTAAATAATCAGCACAAATTAAAATTTTAGAATAATCAACGTAAATTACCAAAACGAAACTTCAAATAAAAAAAAAACTAGAAATCCGTAGGCAATGACTTTAGGAATAAGAGCTTAGGTAAGCATTTAGTAAGTACTTTTTGTCACAGGTGCCAGGTGAAAAATCGATTATAATTAATTTATGCTTATGAAAGAAAATCGATTAAAATCGTTTATTAAAAATCGATTTTTATTAAAAAAAAACGATTATTTTCATAATTAAATATTTTTCACATCCCTAAATTTGTCCAATGTGACAAATGACAATGTCCATGTTTATTATTATTTTGTAACGAATTTTCATAATTTGGCTCCGTTCCCATTTACACCTTATAAGTTTTCGATCGGCAAGATCATTCTCGTCCATCTTTTTAAATACGTCTTATTGATAAATACAAAAAATTATTTTATAAAAAATGTCTTTGGCGGTACAACCGTACGTGTCTCCCGAACCCGAAGTAAACTTTGACCAAAGATGGATTGAGCAAATTATTTTAGAATTGGGTAAGTTTTGATCATGCTAAATGTAAACCTATAATTTTTTTTACTTGTAAATAGTAAGGAAATATCTAGAATGAATAATGTAAAAAATTAAAATTTTTATTATAAGTATTTTCACTTGATTGCGTCGTTATTACTCAATGTCGTTTAAATATTTAGAAACTTATATGTATGTAGTTTTATAACATTTACAGTTCTTGGTGAATTAATTTCAGCCAATTGTGATCATTCATTTCAACTTTTTTTCAGTTTTCTTCACTAAATATTTTCATAATATTATTCTAATCATGTAATTAAATGTTAAAAAGTGATAATAAACTTGTCTTATTATAAAAATCTTTTATTACCTTGTGTAATTTAAAATTAAAATTTATATCTTGTTTAGCTGATGCATTTCATATAAGAGTGCTATGGGATCAAGACACAGCTATACTGACAGGAGCCTTGGCAATAGCCGGGGGCTTGGTCGGTGGGTATGCTGGAGGTAGGATGGGTGCAGCTCTAGGTGCTGGGATAGGTGGAGCAACTGGGTTTGGAGTATCTAGTAAGTATTAATTTGATTTTTACTTTATTAAAAAAACCCTTCCAGAGTACAAAAGTTTTATATTTTTAAAATAAATTAATAGAGCTTTTACTGCTTAATTATTTTAATGTTTAATTACATTTTTTATGTTTGATAATGTGAAAATTAAAATGTTACTAAGTTGACACATTTTATTCCAGCTATGGTATCTCTAAGGGAAATTTGGACAATTGTTAAAGAGAAATTGAAAGAACTTTTCTACATAGTCTTCAATTATCTCAGACGACTTGATCCTATTGATTATGTTCATGCCTTTGAAGTCTTAATGCTTTGCACATCCAGTCGACGAGAACTTGTGCTTACAATTTTAGACTTTATTGCACATAAATTAGGAAGAGAAGTATTTTCTTCTCTCAGTGCTGCATAAATTACCTAATATTTATAGTTCAATTATTGTTCTTCATGGGTTTTTGGTGTGTGGCTTACTTGAACTCAATTACTTCAACCAACATCCTTCATATAATTAAAAATATCAATGAATGTTATATGTGCAATTATTGTCATAAAATAAAATGCTATGAATAAAGACAATGCTAAGATCTTTTCATGAATGTAAGTCAATACTGGATCGAATATAAATTAAGTTTTGTCCTTAGCTTACAACATTTCAATTTAGATAAAACAATGTAATTAAAACTATCTTTTCAGATTTTTGGGTTTATTTTTATATTGCCAGCAATCCATATCATGGTCATGGGAGAGAATCTCTCTTGTGACCACGATTGCTGTGAAGCACTCAAAACATCGACCAAAATCCAAAATAAATCAGTCAATAAATCGGAAAAGATAGCTTTATGTAAATGTACTTGGCGTAAATCTATGAAAATATTAGATAAAACATGTAAATAGTCGTAAACTTATGTTTTCACCTATGAACCTATACTTCGGCAATTTTATGATCACAATCCGAGCCATTAGAAATAGTTAATACTAAAAATTTTAGATTTAGATAGATTTAAATTTTGTCACCAGTGGCTTAATAGACACTGTGTTACGACTGCACTAGTTCACATATTATAAAATTCTGAGTCAAATCAGTACATTAAATATTTATTGGAAAATCTTATTGAAATAATAATTATTATCGGTGCAGAGGCCGAATATATAGATATTAGAATTTTTGTCTGTTTGTCTGAGAATGCATCATATGAAAACCACTGGGCAGATTTTTATGAAATTTGGTATATGATAGCTAGTTATCTGGGTCATCATTTAGAATACTTTTTTCTAGCAACTACTAAAATCTATATAAACTGTTAAAACGTACCAAGGGACGAACCCGAGCAGAGCGAGGGTGTATCGCTATATCATATATGTGTGTATTATAAATTTTGTTTTCTCTATGTTTTGCTTAGACTAGGTAATATAGGTATTTCTGCAACGCCCCATTGCACTGCGGCGATGGGTTCCGCTGTGGGTTTTAGTCAGTAGGAGTCTCACAGTACCCTGCCCATTGATGGTCGGCTGGGTCCCTATGATGGGTTTCCCCAGCGAAAACAAAAAAAAAGAAAGGTAATATGAGTATTAAAAAATAAAAGGGTCAGGGCATTCTATACCAAAGTTGTGAAATTAATTAATGAAAACTTTCATTAAAAAAATATAGTTATATATTAACAAATAAAGTGATTGTAATACATACTGAAACTTTTCTTATAATTACCTCCTTTGAGAGTCCACGAATATCATGTTCTCGAAACATTGTGATTTATAACTAGTGACTTCTAGCCTGATTGTAATGTTTTAAACTTTGTTTCAGTGTTATTTTGTTTCGTTATTATTATGATTAATATCATAATAATTTTATTGTTTTTTTTTAATATTTATACAGATTTAATAATTGCACTATGTTAATATTTTATTATTTTATCATACAAATATTTTAAATAATAATAAATAAAATCAAATTATTATTGTAATCTAGTTCCTATAATATTGTTTTTTTATTGCTCAAAATAAGGTAGGTGATGTTTGGTGAAATAAAGATTTTTTTACATTTGTTTTTTTTTTATTAGACTACAATTCAAACACAAAATATGCTTGTACTGATAAGGCAAACACATTCATTTTAAATAGTTAATAAGTAATTGCGATAAATAAAACAGGTTTTTTTCATCGAGATATTATAAAAAAATATATTTCCTAACATATATATCTCTTCAAAAAGTGGAGTCGATATATTCGAAAAAAACAAAAATCGAAAGTTCTAATTGTTAAACACAAATTCGAATTTACGTACACCACATAAAGTACTTTTTAAAACGAAACAACATTCGTTTTAATTTTGTCATCCGAAAAGCAATGAAAAAAAAGATTTGAAAAAAAGCGAATTATTTAGAACTATGTGCATATTTTTAAAAACACTTGAGAGGCAAGTTGTGTATCTATAATTTTTGTATATCAATGTTGTATATTTTTTGAATAAAGGAAAATAAATAAAACACTTTAACTTTTAGTATCATTATATTTGCTAACACGTGGAGTGTACACAAAGAGGAACAATGGCTAACTATCACATCTAGAAGGCATTTCGTATAATTTGTAGATGTCATACATAAAAATGTTATTAAAAATTTGATTTAAAGTTAGCAAGAATATAGCAAACGAGCATGTTTTCGAAAGACAATATGAAGTCCATCAATCCGAATTTGGCCAGCGTAGTGTGTTATGGCATGATTCTCCTTATAGTGAAGCCTTGAAGGGCCTGTGCCCAGCAGCGGGACGTTAAAAAAGTGCTCAATTACAATCACAAATATTATAATATTTAAAAATGTTTGCATATTTATCTTTAGTAAAAACTATTTAAATAAATTCAAATATATTAGAATACATTTACCTTGACAAATAACAAAAGAATCTATATTATTACCTAATTTTCTTGAAATTTGCATAAATTATCCATCCAATCTAGCAACATTAAGCCCAGAACAATGTACCTATACTATTCTTTTAACCAAGCATAACATTGAATATATGACATCTACAAAATATATTGTTTAAAATATATTTATTTTCTCACTAACCATTGATTAAATATTTTTTTTATTTAATAATAGGAATGTCTAAATTGAGTGCAAGAAAGGGTTTTTACATTTGTGTATATCTACTATCACTTATTTAATCTATATTCTATATGCCTCGTACATTTAAAATTAACAATTTCTAACAAAATAAAGATGTATGTTTGTATACATACAATTTTATAATTGATTCGTATAGAACAATTTTATATTTTTATAAAATGTGAATTTTTATATGTGTGTTTTACGAGAGGTGCCAACGGAACCCTATTACTAAACTTCCGTGTGTCAGCAGATTGTATCTCATGAACCATTATAGGTGGAGAGTTGAAATTTTCACAGAATATGTATTTTTATTGCTGTTATAACAACAAATAATAAAAATACAAGAAACATTTTTTAACGTTCGATCATCGAAGTTAATATACTACATACATAGAGTAACAGTCATTTTAATAAAAAGTACATGTACAATGGTATAGAACCATTCGTGTGCAAATTCGACTCACACTTGACCGATTTTTTATTTTAATTTATAATTTTATTCCATTTTATATCCCTGCAATTACTTAATCCACCAATTATTGTACATTAATAATAATTCAATTCAATTATCTTGTTAATTAATGGCTTCAAAGCGTGCCAGTTGAGCACAGATTACTTCGCCAATGTCATACACAATGGAGAAGACACATTAATATTAATTTACATAAATCATCTCATATTGTCAAATGATAAATTTGATATTAACAATTTTATTGATTAATGAATTATTTTATTAAAATCACACCAATTACAAATGTAAAACCCTAAGTACTATATAGTGCAAAAGATTATTTATTTTAAAGCCTACAATAAATAATTTAATTACATCATATCTATTGATAATAGATCAATGTGTCTTAACATGTGAATAGATCACGCCATAAAAGAATAGGGAATATGCATGATTTATTTTATACAATAGCTACACATCGTTATATAATTGTAAAATAAATATCCAGCTCCAAAAAACTAAAATTTTGTATGAAATTAAAAAAAATATAAATCATACGGATATTTTAAACACTCGCCATTTCGTGCTTGGCGTGATGTCATAGTCGCTAAAAATGACGACTTTTGCTTATGCAATTTTTAGCGACAAAACGGGCAACACTGGGTCTGTTATGAAACACTCTGACGTCATATTCGGTCTGACCAATGGCGATGCGTTTCAACTACTTTGAATTTTCCAATTTATATTTGCACTTTTTAATAATAATTTTGTTAATCAAAAAGAAATTGCAGTAAAAAATATTAATATAAGCTTAATACAAATGCAATAAATATTATAAAAAAAATCACCTTTATTTAAACCACACACATATTCCCTATTGCATTATTTTCACAAACCAATACTTTACTGTTAAATAAAAATAAATAAGAAAGTGTCGTTAGAGAGAAGCACACAGCCTAGTCTATTAGTAAAATAAATATATAAATTATGGAATCGAACTCACGACCCAGCATGAGTACCTTTGTACTTTAAGGTTTCTATTAAATAATATATTTTAATTATATATAAATATATATTAAAAAATAATAAAATATTATACCATTACCATATTGTCATTGTTACTATTTACTAATCACTACATTTAGCAGATCTATTTATTTTATTATCTACAACCTACATACTAATTCTATGTTTGTCTATGGACTGTAATTGATGAAGACTGTTTTAATTTTGTTTTTTATAACGAACGGTATTTGGTTATATTTTAAAATAAATAAAACTTATATTTTTGTGACGGATACATTTTTTTCATACATTAGGAATTACCTCGCAGTGGAGCCATCCTCTTACTGTAAAAATAATAATCTTAGAACACATATCTGCTAAAAGTAAATACCGCTCGCAGATTTCCTTTTGAAACAGAAAAAAGCAGTCATGAGGACTGCCGACAGAAGTGAAAACTTAAAACTATAAACAAACAGTTGTTATTTTTGGATATTCAAAACTAATTGTTTGATTTTAAATTAAAATTTTTTAATTGTTAACTGCTTACATTTATCTGGTTTCGACATCTATCGGCGCTCTGAGTGTTAGCGATAACACGTCACGTGACCATGTCGATGACGACTTACATGAATTTACTCCCCATCCAAACCTGCCTATAGAAGTTTTCACTTCAAAAAAAGATACATTCTTATACCATATAATATAATATATGGAAATTTAAAACAGTCTTTAAAAATGTAATCCTTTCTACATCTTTCATAGAGTTCTAGCATATAGATTATTATTTTATTTGTCTACAGTACTACGGTAATAAATTATAGTTATAACAGGAACATAATTTTTTTTTCAGAGATCCTGACTCAGTGGATATAAATTTTTGTTAAATAAAAGGGCCAGATAATAACATCTTCAATTCAATTATTTGTTCCGAGATGTGATATGTATTTAAGTGATATTAAATAAAATGGCGGACATCGGTATAATAATTACCATACAAAAAAATGCCTTTGAGAATTTTCTATTTTTAAGGCGGTTAAAGAAAAGAAAACGCATGTGTGGAACTAATAATTATAAAATATAGTATCCTTCTTGTTGGATAATTGCTTAAATTTAAATAGCCATTATTATTTATGGCAATTTTTTACATGTTTTTTTTTAATTATGTAACATATTGTCATGGGTTTCATGGGGTATAATAAGTACGTGTAAGCCATTTAAATTATAAGAGAAACGTAAGGCACTAATTGTCTAACTTTTGAACTTGAAGTTAAATATCTTCAATTTTACACTGGTATATTATATTTTTATGAAAAATATTACATTTTAGCGAACGCTTTAAACGATTACGATTTTTTTCCATACTAATTATTCTTGCGTTTAAATTTAAAGTGACGTAACTAAAAAATAATTAAATTATATAAATAAATAAACGTATTTCATGAAATACTCGTATATATGCAAAATTTCGTTGGGATTTTTTTTACTTTTAAATTATGGCGTCATTAGAATATCTGGCATATATAAAGTAGGGATGCATCCGATATCGACATATTATCGATAAGGTAGGTTTATCGATTTAATGTAATCGATAATGTTCACTTATCGATAAATCGCTTTTAAATGTTGCGTTATAAAATATATAATTGATAACGCTCGGGGAATCCCCACGACTCTTTCTTTTTTTGAATTGCTCCTCTCACCTTGCTTGGAATCGACTAACAATTCCATTTCCATCAAGTTTTAATCAATTATTATTATTAAAATATCGTTATAAAGCTTATATTATTATATTTATGTATAATAAATATAATTTAAATAACTTGTGTTTGTAAAATTCCACAGATTTTTATGCCTTTTTGAAACCTTCATTATCGTATAGGTGCAAGTATCAATCGATGCATCCCTAATATAAGTACCTATATAAATAATATGTATCTACTAAAATTTTGATATTTTTCGATATGTATGTATTTGTGTTTGTTTACTGATCTTCCATAGCATTTTTAAGTTCCATGGCCAACTTGTACCCGAGCTCCGGTCGTCTGTCCCGACCTTCCACCATGGGCAGTACCTGTAACATTTATATTGTAAATTAATATTTTAAACTAGTGAGTTGCCCTCGCTTTGTTTGGTTTCGTCCCTAAGTGTCTGACAGAAGGCTATACCTATCCGTATAATAAATTTCATCCAAATCCGTCCAGTGTTAACGTGAAGCAGTAACAGAAAGACATACATACAAACTTTATATACTATAAATTTATTAAATAAAACTATCTTTTTGGATTATTTCGCAGATTTATTTTGATTTTTGGTTCCCCATAATCCAATCCGCGAAAATCCAATAAATCCGCGAAATAATCCGAAAAGATAGTTTTATTTAATAACTAGCGGCTCACCCTCGCTTCGCTCGGGTTCGTCGCTAGGTACGTTTTAAATAGATATAAAAAGAAAAAATCTTTCTTTCTCACATTTTAATTATATGTTTTAATACTTACCTATTCCGGACTAAGAGAAATCCAAAAATTAAAATATCATAAAAATTGGAACGCGGTCGAACGGGATAAAAAGTATCCTATGTCCTTCTCCTGGCTCTAAACTACCTCCCTGCCAATTTTCAGCTAAATCGGTTCAGCCGTTCTTGAGTTATAAGCGAAGTAACTAACACGACTTTCTTTTATATATATAGATGTCAAAGATTCGCGTAAATCTAAGAAAGTATTACTATAAATTTCGTATGTATAATAGTAGTCCCATATTAACTAATGTGTATTTCATTTAGTTTTAAATATAAATAAAATGTGTTTGTATATGACATATAACTAAATGTACCTACTGTTAATGTGGTTACCATGGTAATTTATAAATAACTAACGAACTAGATACGTCTTAACGTTTAGTATAGGTTAGGAACGAATGCGGATGAATGATAGAAAGACATAGTATGCGGAATGAAAGTGCGAGAAGCATAAAAGCGAGAACTGGTATGAAAGAAGTAGAAAACACAGACTCCTTCCCCCATGTTGGAGGTTAAGTATAAAAAAAAAACGTTTAGTATAGATATCTCAGAAATGAGATGTTTTCCCGCAGTAAAAAGTATCCTATATGTTGACCCGAGCAATCAGCTATCTTACCAAATTTCATCAAAATCTGTCCAGCGGTTATTCCTGATCCGTTTTCAAACGGTCAGACAGAAACCTAAAAACTATATTCGAGATTCGGCCTCTGCTATCTATTGAGGATGTGTACGTGTAGCAAGTACACCGCCTACAATTTCATATAATTACTACTGTGTCCTAAGGCTGCCTGGAAGAGATCCCTTAGGAGCCATTCATTAATTACGTAAGGATGATTTTTGACCCACCCTACCCCCATGTAAGTATACATAAGATTTCTCGATAAGTATATCTATCTACATATTACTAAATAGTACCTGGGCCACCGAGCTTCGCTTGGAGTTTTTGGTTAAAAGTACAATTTTCTTTAAAAAAAACAAAAAACTTGAATAAATACAAAAAAAAAAACAAAAAAATTATACCTTTGTATACAACCGGGATTCGAACCCGGACGCTTATTCAATCTTGCGCCTTGGCCGCTTGACCATGATGCTTTTATTCGAGCGTGCAAAAATATCGAACATAATATTTTGCATGGAATAATGCAAAAGGAAACCGCATGAAATATCGAAAACACGCGTTTTCCCAGACTTAAGACTAATCTAGATCGATTTATCGCCCTCGAAACCCCATGTGTACTAAATTTCATGAAAATCGTGGAAGCCGTTTCCGAGATTCAGATTATATATTGATATATAAATATATATACAAGAATTGCTCGTTTAAATATATTAGATTAGGCATATGTATGTTCGTTCGTCTCTTTACACCCTAGATAAAACTAGTCGTCGGTAACAAATCAACAAACATAGACGCACAAACACACACACGCACACACACAAAAACAAATAGAAGCAACATGACCTGGTGCGAGTCCACGATGACGCCGTCGTTGGCGACGACGCTGTGCTTGGTGGCGGCGATGTCGGCGACGTCCACGCCGCGGCTCGCGTCCTCCACGAGCACCGCGCGGTAGCCGATGGCCAGCGCGTCCGCGATGGTCGCGCCTGGGGTCGGACATTAAAACTATCAAATACATACATATAACAACTATGTTATCGGATTTATTTTAATTAATGGTTCCCGACATTTCGAATGCTTTACAGCAATCATGGTCACGGGAGAGACGAAAGCGTTCGAAACGTCGGAAACCAAAAATCAAAATAAATCCGCGAAAAAATACGAAAAGATAGTTGTATTTAAAGTGTCAAATATTCGCGTAAATATATGAAAGTGACTGAACCCTCAAAAGTAAGTGCTAAACATGATAAATGTTCCGTTTAATATCATAATAATAATGTTTATTGTAGTTTTGAATTCAAACTATGAAAAACATATTTATTTTAGTGTTGAGCGACTTCAATAAGAGTAGGTAGGGAGGTACTCAACTCGTGTGTACGTTTTTCACTCTTTCAACAATTGTTGTAGTCGTTATTTGTTTTATATATATATATATATATATATATATATATATATATATATATATACGAGTGCTCCCTCATACATTACAAGAATACAAGTCCTCCCATAAGAGTGGAATAATAAAACCTTTAAATTATTATTAAAGTTGGCTTTTTTTTCTTATTTAATTACAAAAGTAAAGAAAACCCGACTAAGTTTATAAAAAGCGAACTAAAAAGAAGTAAATTTGAAACAAATTGACGATGTTTTGATGAAATATAACATTTTCATAGTGACTATCCATATACTCTGACATTCGTGTTATCAAGACAAATCATCAAAACGACTTGCGAATTATCAAAATCGGTTAAGCCGTTTACAAACTACGATGGAACATAGGATCACACATATATACAATGTTGCCTATGTCCTTTAATATGCAATGATGAAAATGAATGTATATTATTTCATAAGTGCAATAGAGAATATATACTACACATACTCTTGTATATGTAGTATATATTCTTTATTGCGCCTTAACTCTCACTGGTCGTGTCTCGTGTCGTCCCACCGGAGTATGAGAGTGACAGGAATAGAGAGCGAGAGAGAGAGAGTGCACGTTGTGTCTGCGCGCACACTTGTGCACTATAATATCTTCTGCGCAGTTGGCTAGTCACAATGAGATTGGCCGCCGTGGCCGGAATCTTTCAGGAGGACATTATTATTATTACTACATATATACAACAATAGTGAACTTGAAAGTGACAAACAGACTCACCGACACACACGTCGTACGCCAGCCCACATATGTATATATCGGTGGCGCCGCGACACCGCAGTTGAGTGCACAGACTGGTGTCGGTCAGCTTCTTGTTGTCCCAGAACACTGAATACGAGTCCACCTCGGGGTTGGTCCCTTTGTACACTTTCACCGCATTCTCTACTATCTGGCATAAATATTTATTTATTTATTTGCTTTTTAAGAAGTAATTACATATAAAATCCTAAAATCAAACAAGCGAATTCAATAATACTTTTTTGTTTTGTTGGGGGTGTGTCAGGGGTGATTTAAGTATAAAAAAGGGAAAAACTCAAAAAAAAAAAACAACTGAAAACTATGCATGAATTATAAATGCAATCTCCGCGGTTATTTTAAGAAATCAAACGAACTTATGTCTATATTATCTACCTGGTGAAAATATCTCAATGCCCCTTTAAAATATGCAAATGGATCCAAAATTCTATAAATAAACCTGAAATGTCATACCAACAAGTGTCGAACAATCTTATCAAACAAACTAAAAGTGCTGACAGTTCTCGTCTCGAAAGCACGAATATGGAGAGAACATAAAAAGTTGAGCAACGTAATAGGTAATTACATGTACTTATTATTAGGAATATTATATGTAACTTACGATACAATTAGCATCGCTTAATATTAATATTATTTTTCAATATTTGGCTAACAGCCAAAAAGCGACATGAAGAAGTTAGCTGCGTCCCTTTTACAAACAGAGACTTATGACATACGAGATGAAACCTTTAGCTATTTTTGTTCGGCTACGTCAAAGAATTATAACTTCTTACGTGTGTACATACTCGTAAGTACACACACACACACACACACACACACACACACATTTATTTTTTAATGACTAAAGAGTGTTACATGAAGATTGTACGTACCTTCAGATCTTTATGTAGCTCCGCCCCCCAGGTGTCCTGCACGCAGTGCCGCGGCCACAGCCGCTGCTTCATGGGCGGGGGCCCCGCGAATATCACTGTGTCATACGCTTGCGCTTTGTCTGCTGATACCTGATTTAAATAAAAAAAAAATACTTCATTTATTATTTTTTTTTATTTTTGAAAATTTCTTCAACTACAAGGGCAGCTTTTACTACCCTACCTTGCTGATGATCCTGCGATGCCGCATTAAGACAAGGGAGTTTCTGATGGGTTTTAGTATATAGCCCTAGCTTTTCTAGCCGGTGAGTCCTACATAACTATCTGTATGTTTGCAGGTGCAACGTTAAAAAAAAGTGTATAAATATACATAAAGTAAGGCAAGGCAAAATTTTTGTGAGATGAGCATATAATTTCAAAATTTTTTTGACCGACTTCAAAAATTGAAGAGGGAATTCCTTTGTAATTTATTTATTGAAATCATCGTCCTTATTATATTTGGAAGGGAATCGAGCAAAGTGGGGCTAAGTCGCTTGTAAAGTTAATCACTCACCGGGCTGGACGGATGAAGCTCCCTCATGTGCACGTTATCCACGAAGGACACGTGGTCGGGCGGGTGCCAGTCCAGCGAGTAGAACACGCAGTCGAACGGCACGGACTCCAGCAGACGGTTGATCGGATCTACCACCTGTAACATATTTCTGACTACTGTAGCAGCTATTATAACATGAGATGGTACTACAGCGCTTTATGGTTAAGACCGTTCACCATGACATTTGATATGAAAAGTGCGTGACCCTTTTTTAACGTTGGGAAATGCATTTACGCATACCACCTCGTTGTCTGATCAGACATTTTTACTAATATAAATGTGAATGTGTATCTTTCTACAAGAATATAATAAATCTATATAGATAAATAAAATTGAAATTATGTTTGTAATCTATACTATAATAAAAGAGTAGAGGTCGAATGTCTGTACATAGCAAAAAAATGCTAAAAACCGAGTCAGGGGGGTGTAAGAAGACAAATAGAACAAATCCAGATTTTTTTCAATTTTTTTGTTTCTCAGTCTGTTTGCCTGTTTGTCTGTTTGTACGGGCTAATCTCCTAAACTATTGGACCGATTTAAATGAAATTTTGCATGGTCGTACCTTATATCCTCGGTCAACATGTAAGATACTTTTCGTTCCGGAAAATTAAAGAGTTCCCGTGGGATAGTTTAAGAACTATAGTAACTTATACATCATAGTACACAACAACTTATGCACCTAATTTAGTAAAATTTAACATTCTGACACCTTATATTGCCGGTCAAATATCAGGTTACTTTTCATCCCGGAAAAATGAACGGTTCCCGTGGGAACTAGTAGATCTCTATTAGTATATTTCTAGAGGCAAACCCGAGCGAAGCGAGGGTGAGCCGCTAGTGTTCAAATAAAAGCTTTTTACTAAATGAATATGAAATTATAAAATAAAACAATTTTTAAAATTTTTGCCCGTCTGTCTGTTGTTCCGGCTAATCTCCGCAACAGCTGGACTGATTTTGTTTTGATAAGGAGTAACTTAGATTACTTTTATTTTAGAAAAAGAATTAGGGTTCCGCTCAAAAATAAATAGGGGTGCACCCGAGCCAAGCGAGGGTAAGTCGCTAGTTTTGAATACTTTATATAACAATATGATACAATTAACATATGGACAACCTCAAAATGGAAGCATAAGACTAATTTTATTAGGCATCTATTTATTAATTTAAACGGAAAAGACGTTTTTCTAATATATTAACAACCAGTAAACTTAATTTATTATAATGTTATAGATATGTCGATGTTAGGAGCTATTTGCCATTAGTTGATTACAATGTGCTCATATCCGGTGTATCGATCGATCAACTTCTATGTATATGATCAGCGATCCGTAAAACTATGATCCATTGTCGATAACATTGATTTTATTACTATTTATTATTTATGTACGAGTATATATGTATAATGTATTCAGCCAATTTCAACGTCCCATTGCTGGGCACGGACCTCCCTTAAATACGAGGGGGTCAGGCCACAGCCCACCACGCTGGCCAAGTGTGGGTTGACGGACTGCACATGACTTTCGAAAACTTGTAAGGTTTTCTTAGACATGCAGCTTTCCTCACGATGTTTTCCTTCACCATGAATCAAGTGGTAATCATTTGGAAAATGATCGCACATGAGAATATCAGAGGTGCGAGACCCGGGATTTGAATCTACTTCACTTTGGTTTCCAAAGCAAGTACGTTCCCGTTGGGCTACCACAGCTTTCACTACCTACTCTATGTAATATATAATATACTAGCGACTCACACCCGCTTCGCTTCGGGTTGGTCCCTAAACAAAAACAAATCTATCCCACGGAAACCGTAAATTTTTCCGGGATAAGTAACCTATGTGCTATTCCAGACTATAATCTATCTCTGTACCAAACGTCCAGATCCGTTCAGCCGTTCTGGCGTGATTGAGTAACAAACGTCCATCCATCCATCCATCATCACAAACTTTCAGATTTATAATATTAAAAATATGGATTTAAAAAAGAAAAATCTTATAGAAGATTTACGCAGAAACAACACTGAAAGAAATTAAAATTTAGAACTCTTATATATTTCGGTATCCTTATGTATGTATAACGGGAACAGGTACAAAATCAATGGCTTTATCAAAAACGCAACCAATAGTTTTTCAAACTTTAGTTTTTATCTATTGTCAATCTGTTTGTATGTGTAAAGAACCACGTGTCACATAACCAATTACTAAATAAAACAGTGTCTTATATTTACATCAATCTTCTGTAGAGAGAGTCTGAGAAAAAGCTCGCTATAATTCTAATTGTATATTAAATTTTATATTTATGTAGTTAATTCATAGTTTAAACCTTTTTTTAAAGTAAAATCAAGAAACAAATGGTGAACCAAAGTTAAAAAAAAAAATAGTAAATGGTAGAAGTTTTACGTGATCAATTTCCACGAAATTCTACCTAGATTTTTATTTTAAATCATAGAATAACATGTTTACTTATAATTTATGTTTCGTGTTTCACTGTAGCATGCACTTTGCGCGAAAATCACAGCCATGACGTTGTGAATTACATCCTATTGCAACTCAATTCGAGCTCAGACAATAATTCTTCCAAGGATTCGAATATTTTTTTGATCTACATAATTTATCCATATTTATATAATATTATAAATGTGAAAGTGTGTTTGTTTGTTGGTATGTTTGTCCTTCTTTAGTGTTGAAACAGAGTGACGGATTGGCGTGATTTTTTTTTATATTAAGATAATTGAAGGGCTGGAGAGTGACATAGGCTACTTTCTTCCGCTGGAGATTATCTAATTCCCACGGGAAGCATATAGCGCCATTTCGTAAATTGATATGGTACTTGCATTGATGGTAACCTACTGAATGAGCGCCTACGCCATGCGAACCTCGTTCGCTCCATCACCCAGGTACCATTGCTATAAAGAATTACAACATTAATTTAAAGTAATCATTCCATAGAAGTTTTTTGAAATTTGTATGAGAACTTTCAGTTATACAAATCATTCACCAATTGTAAAAACATCGTGTAACAAACCCACAAAAAAGAATGCAAATTGAGTGTTTCCTCCTTTTTGAAGTTAGCCAAAATAACAAGCACCCATTGCCAAAAAAGTTCTAAACATAAACCACTTAAAGCAGAATTATAATTGTCGAAGACCGTAATACATTATGCCATTAATTTCAATGTTGAACGCTTGACGGCGAAACTTATTAAAACATCTTGAAAACTCGATTTAAAGCCGTACCAAATCGGCGAGTTACCACCCCATTTTAGTGCCTGGTACCGATTCAACGGCCTAATTGGAATTTGCCACCTCTACGTGTGAATGCTATTCCAAACGTTTCTAATTTAAGCACCTTGAAACTGAAAGACCATTGAGTATCTGATCGAATACGTGAAATTAACTGATTCTATTTGTGTCTGTGGTTAGGGGTTGCTGAAGGTTACGCCTTAGCTTTACAATAGCTAAAAATATTTTATAATCTGTACTTAATATATAACAACAGCTCCAATATATATATATTTTTTAATTTATTATCAGTCATCATCAATTTATGCTCATAAAGTTTTTATTTTATTTATTTATAATAATTGGTAATTTCTGCCCGCAGGTTTTAATATATAATCAGCCTTGAAATGATCAATATTTTGCAAGTAGCATTGTATTAGAAGTTATAAAAGTTTCTTACCTTTGAAGTAGCTCTTATCAAAAGCAAATCTATACTTGGTTTGTCCTTGATAGGGCTAATATAAACTTGGGTTTCATGAAAACATTATCATTTCATGGAATATATTTTCTGCAAAAGGTAATTCCCGTGACTGTCATCCATCGTCACTAATCAATCATCTACACAGGTACTTTCTATTAATGCATATGGATTCGGCCTTGGTAGTCTCATATGGAAATGTGTATTTGCCAGCCGATTGTATTAATAACATGCTCTGTATGTTATCGATTCAAGAAGTTGGTTTTATGTATTATCGTTTATTGTATTGTCGTCCATGAAATTGGTATCAAAATAAATGCTCTCTAAATATTTTTATTTCAAATTATGAACATCAAAACCTTAAACTTAGGCAAAAAAGATGTCTATTGTCCAGGACATTTTGAGGGTATCCTCTTTGAGACTAAAATTTATGTGTTTTATCCGTGACTTTGTCCTTCCGCACCGTAACGGATTGGCATTAATTTGTACATAATATGGTGGCCGGAGAGTACCATACCTTTTTTAATCCTAGTATACGAAGTAGTATCCGTTTTATTGTAACACACCAAAAACAAAAAGCAAATAACCGTGACAATGGTCTGAATTACCTAAATGCGAGTTATTTTATATAAATATTTATTAATAAATGGAGGAGTATTTAGTTTTAGTATTATTTGTCTAATATAATATAGGTACAATACATAAACCATAAACCATTGTTCTCTGTAACGTAGAGACGTTTCCCAGCCGTGGTCCGAACCTCACAAGAGGTGCCCTTTATTAAGCTACTCACTTTGAGCTTCATGCTTAACTTTTATAAACTAACTATCCTACTTCCTGCCCGATGACCGTATTCAGCACAATAGGGTTAACAACACTACACATTTCAAGAAGCTAAAAAATATATGCAGAAAAACACACTACTATGTATCATAAATGCAAGTTTTTGAGAGTTTGTTATTTCTTCAATTGTTCGATTAGCATCGACAGATTTGGGTTCACTTCAGAATGGAGATAGCTAAATCTTTAAACATACAAGCTACTTTTTATGAAAGTATCTACTAAGCGTAGGCGAACAGAGCCGTGGACAAAAATTAGTATTCATATAATATTAATTTTAGTTTCTGTTAAAGAAAAACTTCTATCATATTATATTATCGATCACGAAGATTGTCAAAATTATTCTTAGTTTACAACTTTGCAAGACATTTTGACAAATTATCAAGTATCATGTTATCCGGAAACAAGGGAGTCGGATTCTCCAGAACATCATTTATAATGCTAAAATAACAGCTAGTTGAAATAAAAAAAATATGATGCTAGGATAAAAAATCGAGCAAGTACTGTAGAATGAAAATATTTTTTTTTTGTTATGTTTTAGCATACTAATTTGTTGAGTTAAAAATAAAATAAAATATTTACCCACCCATCTGCATTCACTTTATACACGACATACAGTTTGTATTTTTTCGTATTACTCGTACTATGAGAAAGAAATGTTCCAAACTACTAAGCTATTTTCTTCAAAATAATTTTCGTTGAAAGTATTTTTATTTGTTATTTGGGAGCTGTATTATTTCAATTTTTTCAGAATTTTCAAGAACATACTACAAAAGTTTTTTTTTTATTATTTTGCTTATATGTAGCAGACTTGTTTAACACACACGAGACACTTACACACTTACATAATTTCAACAATGTAGCTCAAATAGTCTTCGAATGAAGTACTTAACATACGGCCAGACAGATAGATGGATATGACGATATAAGGATTAAAGCCCTTTGGCTACGGAAACCTAAAAGTTGGCGTTTTAATGATTAAAACCACCTGACCATTGAGGACGGAGGTGCTTTTTTCGATACTTCCCTGCAAATTAACCTTCACGAGGACGTTTGACGACACGTTTGGCTCAGTCTGCAGTGCCCCTACTTGCTGTGCCAGCGGTCGCGGGTTCGACCCGCAGGGGACATTCATTTGTGTGATAAGCACGAATGTTTATACTCCAGTCATGGGTGTTGAGTCATGGGTGCTTATATTTATAATATGTATGTATTTGAAGTTATATATGTGTAGAGTATCAACTATCTGGTATCCGTAGCACAGGCCTCGTAGCTTACCATGGATCTAGATGGTGCTGTGTTAATGTCCCAAAAAAAAAACGAGGACATAACATGATACTGTTCATTGGAATGTGGCCAACCACATTACCAACTATGGTTTCGTGTATTGACGAACCAATTGGTTAACTAACTTCGTTATTTGAGGTCGCTGCAGTTCTTTTAACATGCAATTTCTTCATTTCAAATTTTGCACCAAAAATAAAGTAAAACTCTTGACAGTTATTTGACAATGTTGTACCATTTTTTATTTACTTTATGAATATTGCTATAGATTTTCCGTTTTTAGTTGAGTCTTACGTTACGTTTAGTCTTAGACCTCAGTACAGTTAAGTAATATAGGATAGTGCCTATATTTTAAAGGTCATGTCAACTAGGTCTGCAGGATCGTGTAACGACTGATATCATACCGCATTATTGGTAGGTAAATTGTTATACTTTGATTTGTGACTTATTGAGTAATACATTGAGTCATTTTATTATTAACTAGCTGTTTGCGCGTTTTCATTCACATTTTAGATTTGTTTTATCCTGCTTGACCTGTGACAGTTGCTAAAATATATTTTTAGAATTTTAGCTCAAGTAGCAGGTACGAACTTTAGTATATTTATAATTTAGTATCAAATATATATATATATATATATATATATATATATATATATATATATATATATATTGACAAGCGGACTCAAGTCGCTCCGCTCGGGTTCGTCCCTAGTTACGTGTTAACGTTTAGTACATATAGATTTCTCAGAGATGAGATATTTTCCTGCAGTAAAAAGTATCCTATATGTTGACCCGGGTAATCAGCTATCATCATAGCAAATTTCATCAAAATCTGTCCAGTGTTTACTCATGATGCGTTCCCAAACAGACAGACAAAAATTCTAAAAACTGTAGATTCGGCCTTTGTATCGATAATAATGACAATTTCAATAATATTTTCTTAAAAATATTTAATGTACAGATTCGGCTCAGTTATAAATGTATAATACCTATTTTATTATTTATAGGTATAGATTATAAAGACAGACAGGAAATTTTGAAACGAGAAAGAACGAAATCTAAAAGAACTTGTTTTTATGATTTATTTACCTTTAGTTAACTACCTAAATCTTTCAAGGATAGTTTTAAACATGATTTAGATATGTAAGTAGTAATGGTACGTATTAACTGCCTCGGTGGTGTAGTGGCTAGCATGTACGGCTGCACACCCGGAGGTCCTGGGTTCGAGTCCCGGGTCGGGCCAAGTTTAGTTATTGAGTCTTCCTGTATAGTAAGTCTCAGTAACAGCCCCGAGTTGGAAAGTTGGCGGTGTTTCACCCCCGTGCCTCGGAGAGCACGTAAAGCCGTCGGTCCTGCGCCTTAGCCCTTAACTCTCACCGGTCGTGTCGAGTGGTCATCCCACCGGAGTATGAGAGTGATAGGAATAGAGAGTGCACTTGTGTCTGCGCGTACACTTGAGCACTATAATATCTCCTGCGCAGTTGGCTAATCTCATTGAGATTGGCCGCCGTGGCCGGAATCGGCTAGGAGATCATCATCATCATCATCAATGGTACGTATTACTTGCCGTATTCATAAAAGCATCCTATTTAAATCAAATAGTACAAGTTAAGCTGGTTGTTATTTTTTTTAAAATAATATAGAATAAATAGTTGATACACTACACATATATAACTTTAAATACACACATATTATAAATATAAACACCCATGACTGTACAGTACAAACATTCGTGTTCATCACACAAATGAATGCCCCCAGCGGGATTCAAACCCGCGACCGCTGGCACAGCAAGTAGGGTCACTACAAGTCAAAATTAAATGTAATTCTTATTAATTGTGAGAATATATTCGTATTTTATTGAGTACCATCTACAATATATGTACTTTCTTATTGATATCAGATAGCGCTAAGTAGTTTCCTACTTCCTAGTAAATAGTAATAGACTCAATATGGAGAGGCTCGATAGAGTTTATGAGTATTTTATAAAAGATAAGTGTTATGTGCGTCTTCAAGCGAAATGAAGAGGTTTGAGAACCGTCTGATGTATTTTTTTATTATTTCTTTTAGTAAATAATATAACATAATGCATAAGAAAAATAATCTCATAAATAAAAATATTAAAAGATTTCAGTTAGAAACAACATTTACTGTAGAAAATTACAAACAAATCACATTTATTATTAAACTAGCGACTCGCCCTCACTCCGCTCGGATTCGTCCTCTCATACGTTTTAACGTTTAGTATAGATTGTATAGATTTCTCAGAGACAAAATATTTTCCCGCAGTAAAAAGTATCCTATATATTGACCCGGATAACCAGCTATAATAATACCAAGTTTCATCAAAATCGGTCCAGTGGTTTTTCTGTGATGCGGTCACAGACAGACCAACAAAAATTCTAAAAACTATAGATTCGGCCTCTGTATCGATAATAATGTTTATTTCAATAACATTTTCCAAATAATATTTAATGTACAGATTCGGCTTAGTTACAATTTTATTATATGTATAGACGGATATACATTTTTACATACCTACATTAAAAACTTATTTCGTTAAAAATTACTTTGTTAAAAAACAACATGACTTAACATCATAAAGTTTGAAAAGTTCACAAAGTTTTGGCTGAATAAACAAGAATCCAACGAAATCAAATGTTAAATATACTAAAAGATAATATTACGTTGCAATTTTACAGTAAAAAAAAAACGTTCCATAAATGTTCTTAATACGTGACAAAGCAAAATGACGTGTGAAAAAAAAAACAGTTAAACAAAAGGCAATTAAATCGTAATAGAACACACATGCATATTGATAACTGTTCTGTATTATAAACAAGCCACTTTAAAAACTAATCATTCAGTTTACGAGAAAAAGGTACCTACTTACGATATAACTAAAATTATACTTAACTAAATATAATATAAATTAAAAAAATGAAAAATTCCCCGACCATCTTGGACCGATTTTCAGCAAACATACATAGCTAAGAACACTCCCGACTAATTCACCTTTTAAACAAAAAAAACAAAATCAAAATCGGTTCATCCGTTCGGGAGCTACGATGTCACAGACAGACAGACAGACACACACACACACACATATACACAGACATTTCAAACTTATATCACCCCGTCGCTTTTGCGTCGGGGATTAACAAAACAATCTGTACATGAAATATTTTTTGGAAAATCTTATTGAATCTATTCGACGTTATTATCGATACAGAGGCCGAATCTATAGTTTTTAGAATCTTTGTCTGTCTGTCTGTTACCGCATCACGGAAAAACCACTGGAGGGATTTTGACACTTTTTATTGCAGAAAAATATCTCATTTCTGAGAAACAATACAAAAACTGCATTGTAAGAGTATACTAATATGTAAAACCTAAGAATTTATTTTTTGGTCACCTGAACGCGGGCGGAGCCGCGGGCAATGCTAGTACAAAATATGTATATATTTATTACTAGTGGCTCATTTTCGCTTCGTTCGGGTTCATCCCGTTCCGTTAGATACGTTTTAAGGGTTAGTATTGAATAGATAGACTATAGGTATGAGTTGTTGCGAGTTGTATTATAATTTATATAGTGTTTTCCAGTGGGAATGACATAATCTCGCCAATCTGCCGCTCTGTTTCAACGTGAATGAAGGACAAACAAAAAAACAAATACACTTTTACATTTACATTATTTTGCAGAAACCTCTTTCACACCATAATAATGTAGAGTAGAAGGATTAATTTTTGTCCGACTTTAAAAATGAGGAGTTATTCGAGTGTGTGTGTGTATGTATTTTTTTTTTTAAGACGATATTTTTGCCACTTATTAACAGTTTTTCTTGACTGTTTCTTAATGAATAGGATATCAAAAAGAATCCGTATACACTTCAAGAAAACATTTCACTTCAATGATCTACTTTAAAAGTCTCTCCCGTGACCATTATTGCTGTAAATCGGATGTCAAAATCAAAATAAATTCGCGAAAAAATCCGAAAAGATAGTTTTATTTAAAATGTCAAATATTCGCGGGAATCTAAGACAGTATTACTTTGTGATTTTGAAGTGGTTGTATCCTAAAAATTAATTTCATTTAGTAACTATTGACGAGCGTGCGTGTTATCAATAAAAAACGATGGTCGAAATTAATTTCGACTTTTGGGCGAATATCAGTGATGAGTGAACCAAAATGCAAGAAGCCATAGGATAAAATGAGTATGTCAACCAACAACAAACTTCCCTCCCCGTACAGACCCAACTCTAGTTAAGATAACGTATCAATCGATCAAACAAAACTCTACACGTAGCCATGACGTAAATTGAATGGGCCGTACAACGAATATGCGTTATTGTTTTTATTTATTACTTATTAATTTTACTGAAATTAAGTTAAATGGATTTTCATTCATTAATTAATTATCATATTTGAAGGTCATACTTTTTATTATTATTGCGACAATTTTTATAATGTGGGTATGTTTGTATGTGTGTTTTTGTTGCTTTTTTACTCTGGAAACGGCTGGACGGATTTAGATGAAATTTATTACAAAGAGATAGATAATTTGAAAAATAATCTACAGTATAAAGAGTGCAGTAGAGTAACATATAAGACACCTAACGACGCACCCGAGCGTAGCGAGTAAAGCCGTTGGTTTAAATATATTTTAAAGGTCAGATATGTTAAAACATATTATGTGAATGACCTTTAAGTATTAATCTATACATATAATAAAATTCTAACTGAGTCGAATCTGTACATTTAATATTTTTTGGAAAATCTTATTGAAATAGTCTTTATTATCGATACAGAGGCGGAATCTATAGTTTTTAGAATTTTTGTCTGTCTATCTGATACAGAAAAGCCACTGGAGGGATTTTGATGAAATTTGGTATGATGATAGCTGGCTATCTGAGTCAACATATAGGATACTATTCACTGCGGGAAAACATCTCATCTCTTGGAAATCTATACTAAACGTTAAACCGTAAGTAGGGACGAACGGAGCGAGGGTGAGTCGCTAGTTCTTCATGAAAATATAATACTAATATATGTATATCAATCGACCAAACAAAATTACACGTAACTATGACGTGAGTGGAAAGGGCTGCACGCGTTGTAGGTTTGAGGACACGTGCGTATGACATATCGATTATATTGAAAGTTGAAACTCTTTCCGCAAGCGAAAAAAATCTAAACATGAAATATATTTTAAATAAATTTAAAAAATACATTTTTGATTTACTTGTATGTATTGGACTGGTCTAAACGAATCAAGAGTCTAAACCCGTAGGTTTTGCTTGTAGCGATGAGGTCCAAAGTACCCACTCGCTAGCCCCATCCTAAGATCAACACGATAAAAAAAATACAAAAATAGCACCATAATCTTACAATATTTTGTTATTTTTATAATTAAATATTATTTATTTTTTGTTTAATTATAGTTCCTATTAAAAATTAAATAAATTGGAAATTCAACCCCTAAGGGCTAACAAAACTTGTATGGTAAACAATATTATCGTAAAATAAAAAAAACCGAAGACGAGCTAGTCCATTACTACGTGCTCTACATCTACGTAATAATTGAAAAAGAGTTATGTCTTGATTGTAACAAAAACTAATAAAACTTTTATACATATTTGTCGTATAAGAAATTGGATTTTAGTCAGGTAATTTAGAAAATTAAGCATCAAAATGATCATTTTATTATTATTTTTGTTGGGTGTGGTGCCGAGGTCGGCCCTAGCTACGTCGACCAGTTTTGGTCCATTGTAGCTCCCTTTATAATGAGTTCAAAGTTCTCCGCTTAGTCCTGTTGACTCCAGGAACTTCCAGATTTTCTGAGCGGGGAGCATCTGTATCTCTTTCGGCTGCATAATATGCTGCCCTAGATAGATACTTCTGCAAAAATGATCATTCGAACTGATTCAAAAAAATCTACCTTTTATCCTTCGAAATATTGATCTATGTAAATACAATAAACAATGGTACCTACCGCGAACAAAATACAAAAGAGTGGGTAAATGTGATCGAATCACAAGGCATTGTAAGCAATTCGGAACAATTGTTTCATTATTTTGTTCACATCTTTTGTTACTTACGAATTTGAATTATCGTCGATAAAATATGATTAAAAACTCAAATTTCTGGAGTGTATAAACAGTAATATTCTATATAAACATTGAAGGCTTCCCAATAACTATTGTTTACTAGCGAGGTAGCCATGCTTCGCTCGCGTCTCTGGCACTTTTTGGCTAATGTTTGTCCTTCCAGGTCATAAGTCTATCTGTGTACGCGTTAGGTGTAAAGCGGTAACAAACATACAAATATTCACTTTTATAATTAGTGAGATTAAAGTAGCTTTATTCAATAGGAGCTTATAAAAGTAACGGTTAAATGACAATTATATTGTGCCCTTTTTAACATCCCACTGCTGGGCACGGGCCTCTCGTCAAAACGATGATGGGTGATCAGGCCATAGTCATAGCCATAGTAGTTGACGGACTGCACATGACTTACGAAAACTTGTAAGGTTCTCTCGGACATGCATTTTTCCTAACGATGTTTTTCTTTACCGTAAAACATGTATAGTGCGAGACCCGAGATTTGAACCCACTTCACTCGCTTTCCCAAGCGAACGCGTTACCACTGGGCTACCTCTGCCTTACAATTTAATTATTTTGGTCGCATTTACGTTTCATAATCATTGAAGGTGCCTAAATATAAATAGGTCACTTAAAAGAATATTGCTATTAGGTTAAAATTTAGGGAAAGAAGTAATATGACATAATATTTCATATATAAAAGGTAGGTAATGAAGTCAATGCGGCAGAGGGGTATCCGCGATATTGACTCGAGACACGAACTATCGAATGTCTATGTTTGAGAGCAAGGCTGCAAATGAAGAGTTTTATTTTATCAAACTTATCTAATGGACAATTTTCAATCAATTAATACAACATAAATAAATTAAAAATAACATAAATAAAGTTCAATTATTAGTTCTCATATTCAGTCAGGTTATAGTTTAGAATAAATTTTAGCCTAAAGTGGTCTCGTTATTAAAAAAACATTTATATGTTTTTTTGGTGGTAGATTTTGCTATTATTAGCAAAATCTACCTGGAAAAAAAACCTTACAGTATGATGTAGTGAAAGGACGAAATGAATGAACCTCAAATGATTTAAGTTTAAGTACAAGCTTACCTCGCTGCCATCTTGCTGCGCGTTGCATTTGCTAATATTCAAAGTTCCCGAGATGAAGTCATTTTGTACATCTACGATGAGGAACGCGCTGACCGGACGAACGATCTACGACAAAATATAATGTTTATTATATATTATTAAAAATAAAAAATGGTATCTATTTGGCATTTCTTAAGGTCTTAATCAATCGCGACTTTTTGCACGCACTTTTTGCTGTATCCGTGAAATATTAGTTGTAAGTATGTCTGACAATAATTAAATGAATATTTTGTAATGCAGATTGAAAAAGTGGCAGAAGACAAGGAAGGTGCTAAATCAGTTAGGCGGGTGACTAATGTAAACATTTACCTACTCGTGAACATATAGTATAAATAGCAAATACATAACAAAAATAAAAAAATACAGCCGAATTGAGAACTTCCTCCTTTTTGAAGTCGGTTGAAGACAAATTTTTAATATCCTATTATGTACAAAAATGTATTTTCACTAAAAATCCTATAATTCTAAAGCATTGTTTAGACCAACACTTGGGCTATCACGTTTAGCAATCCCCTAAAATTAGGAGCCCGAAATTCTTCGGAACACTCTTGAACCTACCCCCGTGGCAAACCGGGAACTGAACCAAAAACCACCCAAGGTACCAATTAGTTTTGTCAACGAACATGTGTTACAAAAAACTATTTTTCATGTCGATTAGAATCTATTTAACACACGTTAATGTATTTTCACTAAATATTGAAGAATTTTACTTAAATGATTGGCAATATTTAAAAAAAACTCATCTGAACTTAATACGTAAGTATACCCGTAACGTTTTCACGCCCAAACCGCTGAACCACTTGATGAATTTTGGTATAGAAATAGATGGGACCTTAGAGAAAGACCCAGGTTCCTTATTGTCGCGAAAATAAAACTTGAAGGGGGTGAAATAGGGGTTGATAGTTTGTAAGGGGAACTGCCTACCTAAAGTACGCATACGATAACATTTTTTTACATATATGTTTTATACCGTACCTCGGTGGTGTAGTGGCTAGTATGTACGGCTGCACACCCGGAGGTCCTGGGTTCGAGTCCCGGGTCGGGCCAAGTTTAGTTATTGAGTCTTCCTGTATAGTAAGTCTTAGTAACAGCCCGGAGTTGGGAAGTTGGCGGTGTTTCACCCCCGTGCCTCGGAGAGCACGTAAAGCCGTCGGTCCTGCGCCTTAACTCTCACCGGTCGTGTCGAGTGGTCGTCCCACCGGAGTATGAGAGTGATAGGAATAGAGAGTGCACTTGTGTCTGCGCGTACACTTGAGCACTATAATATCTCCTGCGCAGTTGGCTAATCTCATTGAGATTGGCCGCCGTGGCCGGAATCGGCTAGGAGAACATCATCATCATCATACCGTACCTAGGGACGTACACGAGTGAAGCGAAGACGCTAGTATTTTTAAAGCTATCATCAAAACTTACCACTTTGATCCAATGATTCCAGCAGAAGGTGAACTCCTCCTTATCGATGAAACCGTCATCATTTTTGTCGAACACCTGGAAGATGTGTCGTGCCCTTTCCTCTGATAACGGGTATATGTGGCCTTTGTCGTTGCGGAACAGCGCTTTGCAGATCAGACGAAACTCATCCAGGTTTAGTTGACCGTCTCTATGGGCAATAAGAAAATAATGTGAGTGAGATTTATACGTACATAATATTTATGTCTATATTTTAATTTAGTTGTTACTTATTGTAACCAACAAACTAACCATCATTCAATCGTACGTAGAACAGGTACGTAGTTATATGGGGAAGCAATGTCATATATAATTATTCGTCATATTTAAATCAAAATATTAACCAGTGCACTAAAAAAGCCCAGGCAACTAGAGCTGAGTAATTATATGAAATAGTAGGCGGTGTACTTGAATTATACACACTCGGGACTCGAACCCAATACCCTCGGATGGGCAGCCGTACATGCTAGCCTGTAGTCTGTACACCATCGAGGCAGTGCACGCATATTACATATTTAGCTATACATTCATTTACCTACACTTTTAGTTCGCTATAACTACAGTATTTTACTGCTAGTAAGTCATTAAGAATCACGTGTAAAAAACCGTGTAAAAACTTATTTTGCAAGTGCATTTGCCTTAACTCTAATCGCAATACTTGTCACTTTTCAACGTATTTTGTATACATTATGTTATTTTTGATAGATAAATCAGACTTCATTGGCATTAGGACTCAGACTTCATCGAATTTGAGTTCCTACTGAAAGAATAATTACGAGTACACTGTCCGAACTAGATGAAGAGAGATTTGAAGGTAGAGATTTTTTTTTGGGGGAATCCCTCTGCTTCGAAGGAAAGGAAAATCATTCATAAATAAAATTAAATCATTCATAATAAAAATTTATACATAACGCAAGTAGTAATAATAACAGAAACATCGTCAGTCCAGGTTTATTCAGCCCTTTTTAACGTCCCACTGCTGGGCACGGGCCTCCCAAAAATACGAGGGGGATCAGGCCATAGTCCACCACGCCGGCTAAGTGTGGGTTGGCGGACTATACATATCTAATTACTAGGTTCTCGCAGACATGCAGGTTTCCTTACGATGTTTTCCTTCACCGTAAGGCAAGTGATAATCATGTTGGAAATGATTCGCACATGTAAATATCAAAGGGCGAGACCCGGAATTTGAACCCGCTTCACTCGCTTTCCCAAGCGAGCGCGCTACCACTAAGCTACCACTGCTTTTTCGATGTCGTATATAAAAATCGTTTAAAACAACATTGCATTATAATTTATTAACTAATACTTCTTTAGGATTTTAGATCCAAAGGGACGATAGAAGAATCTATTACTATACCTGTTGATCTTTTTATCTGTTCGAAAATTGGTTGGTTTGTGAAAAATGATTTAATCTTTTAGCAAATTTTAAATAAAAGTGATAATGTAGTAAAATAAATGTTATCTTCAGAACAAATACAACAAATGCTCTATCGTATCTAATAACGCGCCAAAAAATTCTAATTGAGTAGAACCACTGTAATCAGTAATGTTACATACAGTATTCCATCTTTATACAAAAGGTCGGAAATCGAGTCATACCTACGCGCGTCGCGTTCGGTATACACTCGGTAGACAACCGTGCGGGGTTGCCAGATCGTATAATTTGATACGAAAATTTTATAAGATGGTTATGTTATGTAACTTTTATAATTGAATACAAAAATAAACATTTTATTCCTCCCGTAAATTCGCTATTATGTCAAACAAAAAAATATCGAAACATCGTATGTTTCAAAAATAAAAACTAATTAATTAAATTAAAAGAAAAATTAAAGTATTTTTATTAAACTTTTTATCCGAATGCGGATTCTTTATACTATTAAATTTAACAATAAAGCTATTCGTACGTCTCAGTCGAGGCGCAGGTATTTTTAAATCTCAAATTTGTGTCTTTTAATTAAATCTACTAATAATATTTTTTAAATAAAAAATATAATATTTGAAATAATAAAATTAGAAAGAAACTCAAGTAGGAAGATGAAAGTATTTTAATACTGGCCGGCGGACAGCCCTGTCGCGTGGGTACGTGCCGCTCGGCTGTAGGTAATTATTTCAAGGACAGGCCCGAGTTGCAATACTGTATGCATTACATTACCGTGGTAGAACATTAAATATTTTTTGGAAAATCTTATTGAAATAGTCATTATTATCGATACAGAGGACTGTGTCTGGGAATGCATCACGAGAAAACCACTGAACAGATTTTGGTGAAATTTGGTATGATGATAGCTGTGTATCCGGGTCAATATATAGAATACTTTTTACTGCGGGGAAAAATCTCATCTCTGAGAAATCTATACTAACCCTTTAAACGTATCAGTTAACAGGCTTGTACTTGAATTTTCAATCTTTATTATTAGGTTCTATTTTTAGCTTTATTAGTTTTACTTGTAATATAAAAAATGTAATGAAATCTTCAAAAACGATAATTACAAACTTTTATTTTTCATATAGTTTCGTAGTTTGTATTTAATGTTTAATAATTTGATACCATATAGATGATCTAATACTAGAACCAGAAGGGGGATTGTAGAACGTTTCAATGGCTAGTAGAAACTTTGAACTCGTGCTCATTCGATTTGTTCCATTCCATACATATACACTATAATTTTATTAGCAAATACGAAACAAAAATGCTCTTATGTAGTGGAACGATACGCGAATTGTTTCGCAATTAGCTTATTGTTTTACTGCAGCGAGATACCACGTGAGATGTAGACAGAGTATGAAGACATTGCATTGTCATATTTTCATTATGTTTAAACTATTCACATATGAAGGAGTGACCTTCATGTTTAAAGCAGGTTTATATTTATTTCAAACGAAGGGTTACGGTTATAAGGTGTTAACGGGTTGGCGTATTTTATATTTTATTTCGTTTTACTGGTTCGGTTCGGTTCTATCGCAAAATTAACTGTTATTATGCTAAACAGGTTTTATAGAATATTTTAAAAGAAATAGAAGTTAAATATGACTATGAACATGATTTATCATAAACTCGTGATATAAAAGAAAATAGACAGTTATTTTGCGGTTTTTGGGTTTGACTCGACAATGACTGTGTTCGCATGATTTGCACATTTTTACACTGTCTTTGTAAGAATATATATATATATATATATATATATATATATATATATATATATATATATATATATATAAGTTAATTACTTTCTTATATTTACGCGAATATTTGACATTTTAAATAAAACTATTTTTTCGGATTATTTCGCGGATTTATTTCGATTTTCGGTTCCCGACGTTTCGAATGCTTTACAGCAATCATGGTCACGGGAGAGACTAAGGTTTTAGACGTCTCGAACGTCGGGAAGTAATAATCAAAATAAATCCGCGAAATATATCGAAAATATATATGTTTGTTATGTTCTTTTTACTAACACGCTTTTATTAGTATTTTTTTGGTTATTAATCAAATATTGGATGTCAATTTTCACCTCCTTTAAATACCACATCGCTTTAAAATTTCGTAAATATGTAAAATCCGGAAGACAATATTATAATGTCACACCATCGCCCAGTTTGATAATCGAGCCACGCATTTACTAGAACTCTTCAATAACTAAGTACTAATAAAACATTCAAAATATAAGCTCATATGATTTGTTTGATATATATTTTATGAAAAGAGTTTTGTTAGCCGTCATTGTAGCTATTCAAACGATGCGATTCTAAATTCGAAATTGTACATAAATTTATTATAGTATCGGAAGTACGGTCGCGGATCACGATTTGGAATATAGGTGACTTGATCACCTATTTTGAATATTAATTTATTAAGAAGTCCCACCACGTTAATTTTTAAGAATTTGATTATTGATTATATTTAAAGATATATAGGTAATATTACTAGCAGAACCCGCGGCTTCGCTCGCGCTAAAACTACAAAAACAAACTCTAAAAAGGTAGGTTTTATACAAACTTTCATTCCCTATTTTACCCCCTTGTGGGATGAATATGGAAATGCTAAAACACGTATTTATTTAATTGTATTGAGAAGCATTAATTTTTTTCTAGTAATTCTGATTATGTTTTTTTGGGTTGTATTAAACGTGTTTTCCTGTAATAATAAGATAACCTCATGTAGTAAAAAGTAGCCTATGTCACTCTCCAGCCTGCTAACTATCTCCACACAAAAAATCACGCCAATCCATCACTCTGTTTCGACGTGAAAGAAGGGCAAACAAACACACTTTCACATTTATAATATTAAGTATGGATAACAAAATTGTGTATTTGTATTACCTATCCGGACACATAAACAAACCAGAGATAATATTCCCTCCACGACCGCGGACACGCCGGCGTGTCAGTTAACAATAGATTTCTTAGAATTTACATTAATTTCTTAGAAATTTATCTGGAGGTGATATAAAATATTCATTCTTTAATATTATTTTAAATTATAACTCTTTTTAGCAATCTCATTTAAATATTCGTGTAAAACTAATAGGTTTTCAAACCAGTTACATTTAAATAGTTATTGAATAAGTCTTAGATTATAATTACAATAATAAACACTTGAGGTTTCTTACATAATTATAAACACAAACTTTTTTTTTTATAACTTAAAAAAACTCTGCTTCTGAGTATTAAAAAAAATGATCATCTAAATATACACAAAAACTATTTCAATGATAAATATAAAGTTATCACAATTTAATTCAAGAAAATGTAATAATTTAAGTATCAATTGCAACAGTGCTTTAAATGAAGTAAATATTAGTTTTGATATTCATATTCTCACTTAAGTGCAAAACTTTAATTGTAATTTTTTGATAAGTTCAAAACAAATTAAGATGGAATGGATAGTTAAAAACAAAAATATGCTTTATTTTTATTTCGTTTTTGAAAACTTTGCTTTATTTATATTTCCTTTTCGTAAGAAATTTATGAATGTTGCAATTTGAGTAAACGCATCCACATACCCATCTTTGTCAAAGGTTTCATAGCAGGCGTCCATATCGAACAAGCAAGTTTCGTCGTCTAAATAGTCGTTAGCAACCTCCGACATCGTTGGTTGAATCGAACTGGGCCCGTAGCTGAAGCTACAGTCCCTTATAAGGTACTCCAACATTGTTGCGCGAGCACTTAACCAAAAAAGTTTTTTTTAATAATATTGCCAAAACCCACCTATATGTTTACTAAAAAAGTAGTCGTGATTTGTAACTTAATTCTCACTTTACAAAATTTATGTATTTTTCAATAAAGACGAGAGTTTTCATTTATAAAATTGTGTAATTCATGAATCACAAATACTAAATACACCGGTGGAACTGTATCGATACGATAAATCTCGATGTATTTTTGGTCTTGACAGATTGAAATATCGATTGCTAAAATTTAAAAGTGGCGCTTAATTAATAGTATTTTTTTGTAATGAATTACAAGTGAATTTAGAAATGTTATATGTTATATATTTTTACTTTTATATGTTATATATTTTTACTTTTCAAAATTTTTCAACTGCAATGAATTTTGAAAAAAACAAGGTTATCGATATTTTATTTTCATTTTTTCATATTCGAGTTATTAAAATTCAACATTGTCACCTGGCATTGTTATGTCATGTCAAGTTAAAGGTTTAGATCACAGATAAAAATTAAACTTAGAATAGGAAGATTTCTTGAAATAAGTGTACGTACCTATCTGTCATCCATGGTACCTATGATCTATTTACAGTTAGTTTTAGGTTACGCAATTTTATGAAATCTCTTTTGTACTTAGTTTTTTTTGCTTCTATTATGTTCGTATCACACCTGTGCAATGTGTTATACCTGGAAGCTGAAGACCAAGACCAGCTGAAGGAAAAATTGAGAAGGAGAGGTGCATGCATCCTGTGGTGGTCCTGAATTCCTGATTTACTGATGGATCAACACACTGTCTAAACCGCTAGTCCTAGAAACGTGAAATTTGGAGGACATATTCCAATGGCGTACCTAGGCCTCCAATAAGAAAGATTTTTTCAAATTTCATCCCCTAAGTGATAGACCATTCGGAATCCGTTTATTTTAACTAAAAAAAATTGAAAACCTGAAGTTTCATGATTTTAAAATGTTAGTAGGTATATCTATACATATAATAAAATTCTAACTTAGTCGAATCTGTACAATTAATAATTTTTGGAAAATCTTTTTGCAATAGACATTATTATCAATACAAAGGCCGAATCTATAGTTTTTAGAATTTTTGTCTGTCTGTCTGTCTGTTACCGCATCACAGAAAAACTACTGGAGGGATTTTGATGAAATTTGGTATGGTCATAACTGGTTATCCGGGTCAACATATAGGATACTTTTTACCGCGGGATAATATCTCATTTCTGAGAAAAAAAAGCAAAACTGCAATGTAAGAGTATACTAATATGTAAAACTTAAGAATTTGGTTTTTGGTCATCTGAACGCGGGAGGAGCCGTGGGCAATGCTAGTATATTTATATAAAGTTTGGCATAGCATTTGTTATTTTATATTCTTATACGTTAAAAATTATATCACAAAGTACCTACGTATTGATTAAAGAAAATATTATAATCTTCAAATTATTTTATATATACCTATATTTGATAACAAAATTGATTTTCATTTTTCGTAATATTACATCATTATTACTCATCTATGGCAATAAATTTAATTTTTTATCTGTAGCCCGCAGTCGGCAGATTAAATAAAACTACGCTATTTTAACGTCCTACGTCAAACGTCAAGGATAAAATCATATATGTAGCAATATACTCTATGGATAAAATATAACCGCGTTTGTCGAAGAAAAGCGGCGTTGATAAAAAATACTGTATTTATTATAATTACAACATTTACATAAATAAATATGTTGTAAATCTCTCACATTTAAGCATATCAATTAATTTCTATAATTCTTTAATTATTATACAACTCATTTTTAAATTTTGGCCGCGTTTTTGTGATTGCCGCTAGTGTGGGTAAAATGGTGATAGAAAAAGTGCACGGTTTGCAAGCTACCAGTTTGTCACTAAATGATCGATTTACTTTACTTGCGTCAACGGTACCTATGACTCGCGTAACAAGACCTCGAAGGCGTTCTTCAGGATTTTTTTCACAAGGACAAAACATAAATAATCAAGCTCTGATAGATCAAATTGCTCAACATTTTGGTCAGCATGCTAAGAAGGTAAATGATAAGAGATTTGTCTTAAACTTTCTCAAAATTGATAACATTTTGTGTTTTTAATACGGATTTTGAGACAATAATTTGAAGGCATTTTTGTACTCAAGTTTGTTATGTTAAATATTACATATGTACTTATGCCATGCATAATATTTATCTGGTTTTTTTTTAATATATGAAATATAACAATTTTTACAGCAAGCAGTCAGACAGCGTCTTGGTATACCAGGATTGAGGCGCTTTGGCAGTGAAGGAAGCTTGGCAGGACTTAGACGTTCCAATAGTTTTAGCAATTTAAGTCAACGCAATGTTAATAAAAGAACTTCTTGGAGACAATCTAATGGAAATCTTAGGTAAAGGGAATTTATTTATGAGTACCACAGTCTTATAAAGAAAAAGCCCAAGTCTTGAGATCTGGTATAAGGAACTCAGCGGGACTAAAATTATTATTATTAATAACATTTTTATTTCAATATAATTATATAAGTTATATTAAACTATCTAACATTGTAATAGGTTTGATAGTTAATATAACTCAGATTGCCTAGCACATTCATGCTATAAGTTAAGTTTATATATTTTTGGCAATATGCGAAATAACTAAATGAATTAATAGAATTATTAACATAACATTTTCTTTGTGATTATATATTGTGTATTGGGATATTTTTCTTCATGTCTTTGATATTATTAGATTTATTTTCACTTATTAAATAAAACTATCTTTTCGGATTATTTCGCGGATTTATTTTGATTTTTGGTTCCCGACGTTTCGAATGCTTTACAGCATCCATGGTCATGGGAGAGACTGAGGTGTTACATGTCTTAAAGATATAGTTGTTACAGACAGCCTACCCACAATTAACAAAATGAAAATTGCACCAATTACATTACAATATTTTTAACTTTAAACATTTTTCTTTAAGACATGTAACACCTCAGTCTCTCCCGTGACCATGGATGCTGTAAAGCATTCGAAACGTCGGGAACCAAAAATCAAAATAAATCCGCGAAATAATCCGAAAAGATAGTTTTATTTAATAATGTCAAACATTCGCGTAAATCTAAGAAAGTATTATTTTCACTTACTTTAACTATTTTTAGGTTAGGTAATTTGGCAAAATAAAAATCATTTTTATAATCATGAGACAGTCTGTAAGAGCCATGTTTGGCCATTTAGTAATTATTTTATATTACTAATAATTAAAATATCAATATCCTGTTAATACTTTACTGATTTCTTGAATAATAATAAGAAGTTATAGCTTTTATTTTTGTTTTAATCAGTCGTTCAGCGTCATTCAACAATGTGTCACAAGGTGTGTGGCGAGGACGCGGCTTCAGACGCCGGGGAGGGCGTATGGGGCTGGTGAGAGGAAGGATGAGGTAATTTTTTTTTTATTTAACACTATTATTCTATTGAAATAAAACTGTTAATATAGTTTATCTTTTAAATGACTGGACTGGAGAATTTTCAGCAAATGTTTTATTATAAAACAAATGTTAGAACTCAATAGGCATGACAAATTACATTATTGTCTCTTAATTTTTCCTTTTTCTTGCTATCTTCTGGACAAAATTTCGTGTGTTTAGAGCTGCCTAAGCTGTGGCTGTGTCAATGAGTTGGTGAATGAATTGTAAGTTTTTGTTGAGTAGATATATGTATTAAAGTATTGGTACACCACTGCTAAGTGGTAACGCGCTCGCTTGGGAAACCGTGTGAAGTAGGTTCAAGTTACGTTTCAAATCACTAATATTTTCATGTGCGAATCGTTTCCAACATGATTACCACTTGTTTTATGATGAAGGAAAAGAAAAACATTATGAATATCTGAGAGAACCTCGCAAGTTTTGAAAAGAAATGTGAAGTCCGCCAACCCGCACTTGACCAGTGTGGTGGATTATAGCCTGATACTTCTCGCACTGAGAGGTTGAATAATGGCTGAATACATGCATAGATATATTTATATGGTGTTATCCATATTCTACAAACATCATCTTTAGTGGTTACTAATCTTGTGGGTGTTATCAGGGCTCGAATAATATTGACTTCTCAATGCTCCATTACAATTTAATGATGAAAATCACAATGTTATAAGGTTGAAATAGAAATTCTAATAATTTTGTGGAGCAGCGGATTCTAAGACACCGATCAGGCTTTCACATTTAATAACAAAGCATAACCCTATGATCCACCATGATCAACCAACGTTACTAATCCACGTATTTCCAATGAATGTCATGATGGCGTCTCGATCCCGCTAGAGACGTGAGATTACGTCTGCTCTAAATTTAAAATCACTTTAAAAGCAATAAAAACTAATCTAAATATTATCTATCTAACATAGTGACTTTAAACAATAATAAGGTTTTATAGCGGAAAAAGGTAACTAAATCCTCCTCCGTCATGTATTATATTTCATCTACAGAGGGCGCAATGTGGGCGGTCGTCAACAAATAGTAGGTAGACTGAGAGGACAGCAACGTGGCAAAAGACGCATCATGGGCCAGGGACAAGCGGTCAGGGGGCCGAGGGGCAGAGGGGGAATGAGGGGCAGGGGACGAGGGAGGGGTGAGTTCAAACATATATTATTACTAGCATTGCCCGCGGCTCCGACTCAGATGACTAAAAACCAAATTCTTGGGTTTTACATATTAATACATATTCTTACATTCCAGTTTTTGTATTTTTTCTCAGATATGAGACATTTTCCCGCGATAAAAAGTAGTCTATATGTCGACCCGGATAACCAGCTATCATCATACCAAATTTCATCGAAATCCCTCCAGTAGTTTTTCCGCGATGAGGTAACAGACAGACAGACAGACAGACAAAAATTCTAAAAACAATAGATTCGGCCTATGTATCGATAATAATGTCTATTTCAATAAGATTTTCCAAAAAATATTTAATGTACAGATTCGGCTTAGTTACAATTTTATTATATGTATAGATATTAAATGGGCAATTCTTGTATAAAGGCTGGTCCAAGATGTGACGTCATATTTTTTTTTTAGATTCCTCACATCTAGGTGTATCCGAAAATACACATGTATGTTCCGCGATTTTTGTGATGATGATAAGTTAAATTTTCAAAATTCTCTTAACAATACAAAATGGAAGTTTCATAGATTCAGAGTACTTTTAAAAACTTCAACAACTTATCAGCTTACCAAACAATAAAAAAAGGTGTCAACAGTTCCACTGGTTTTATTCAGATATTGCTTTAGAGATTGAAAATGAAGTAACTTACCTCTCTGAATATCTTCTGCAAAAATAATTGATTTTTCTTCGAAACAAACCAATTCTTCTACTGGCTGGGTGTTCCTTTTCTTGCAGTTTTAGATTCAGCTCATTTAATTTCGCTGTGATATCCACCATGAGGCTTTGAAGGCCGATTTTTGCCAAAGTAGCTCCATTAAGTACTATTATTTTAATGATTGTAAAAACTGAGGCATTCTTAAGTCTACTTAGGAACCATGAAGTCACATGTTTAGATTTTTTTCTTTAAAGTTGAAAATTTAAGTCATAATTGACCGAACGTAAATTTTTCACTTAAGACCAACATTTTCATTACTTTCATCACAATTGCGAATCTGATTATTTTATTCATAAAAGAACTACTTATGAAGATTCAATTGCAAAAAACAAATCACGACAAGGTCTTCTATTTTATTTAGAATTTTTTTAAGTTGGTCAGGTCGAAAATTCTCAAAAATTCTGAAAAAAATCATAACTTATAAACTACGAATGTCGCATAACATACATTTGGGTGATTCGCATACCCTATGATACGAGGGACCTAAATTTTTTTTTGGACATCAATGTTCTCACCATCCTGTATATGTACATGTACATTTTTTTTGGTGTCCAATAAAGAATTTTTTGATTTGATTCTAAATGCCTTGCAGTAATTGTAATAAAAATGTTTTCTAGCGCATTTCTCTAGTGTATTGTGTCAATTATTTATTATTGTATTAATCAAGAATATTATGAGAATCAAATATGCACCCTTTGTTTTAACAGAAAATGCAACTTCATGAGTTGATATATCTCCATTAATTTATTATGTAACTAAAAAAATTCAATAAATTTTACAGGTGGCATCACAAGACAGCAAAAGAATGTTCCAACCAAAGAAGAACTAGATTTGCAATTAGATCAGTACATGGCAAGTACCAAGACAGCCCTGGATAAGGAGTTGGACACCTACATGAAGAATGCAATGGATATGGAGTAACAACGGATGTTATATATAAGACTAAAGAGTGATCGTTTAAGTTTTGTGTAAAAAAATTAGTGATTATGAAGTGATTTTTTTTTTGTGTTTCTCGTTCATTAACATGGATTTCTCATGACTTACTAAGAGGTAAGATGTTTTTCTTTTTGTAAATTACATGGTAAGAGATTTTTTGCACCTTTGCTACTATTTTTATCACTAACAGAAAAGTTTTTATATATTTCATTTGTTGTATACAGTATATGTTGCCATTACAATTAACTTCCTTCAAAGGAAACATTTTATCGGTTATGGACACAAAGTTTGTAATAATTTCTTATGGGTTTTTTTATGATTGAAAAGCTTTTAAGTAGTGTATTGTTGCCAGTTAATTTGAGTAGCTAATATAAAAAATATTTAATACTGACAAATCTTCATGTCATCTCCGTCCTCATGACATTGGCGAAGTAATCTGTGCTGAACTGGCACGCTTTGAAGCCATTAGCAAGAGAATTGAATTAATTATTAAATGGTTGCTCACATTGACGGACACAAAAGTTAATGCATGGCAGGATATTATATGATTAGGATGACAGTTCTATTTTTTATATGTGATGACAAAATTATAGATATAAGTAAGTTTTTGTTGTAAAAAATAAAACTAACATAAATAATATAAAAGATAGTAAATATATTCATATAGCATATTTTCTCTTCAATTAGTTAAAAACAAGTGTTTATTAAAAGTGACTGGTATTTTTAAATCATAAGGAACTAGCGACTCAACTTCACTTCACTCGGGTTCGTCCCAAGTGAAAGACAAAAACAAATCTATCATACATTTTTCCGAGATAAAAAAAGTAGCCTATGTGCTATTCAGACTATAATCTATCTCTGTGCCAAATTTAATCCAGATCCGTTCAGCCGTTCTGGCATGATTGAGTAACAAGCACCCATCCATCCAAACTTTCGCATTTATAATATCAGTAGGGATTAGTTCACTTTGAGGAATCATTTGCACTGGTGTAAACAGTATTGTGAGTTTATATATCCAGGATATGATCTATATATTTGCTAATTTTTATCCAAATCTGTTGTACATATTACATGTACATCATCTTAGTTTGTATTTATTAGTAGGTTACATGCTTGTATTTCTTTATCGTTTTATTAATCTGCTAATTGTGGTTTTTCAAATGAATCTGGATGATGTGTGGGTTTGATTTCTGACAAGGAATATAGTTAAAATTACTTACGTTTTGACCTGGATAACCAGCTATCATCATACCAATTTTCATCAAAATCTGTCGAGTGTTTTTCTCGTGATGCGATCACAGACAGACAATAATTCTAAAAACTAGATTCGGCCTCTATCAATAATAAAGACTATTTCAGTAAGATTTTCCAAAAAATATTTAATGTACAGATTGGACTCTGGTAGAATTTTATTATATGTATGGATATAATTAAGGGCCCTTTTCAAACTTTTTTTCTATTCCAAATAGTTTTGGGACCTCGTCATCCATGAGGACTTTAATAACTTCTTTATGTGTATTCAGCCCTTCTCCACGTCCAACTAGCTGGGCACGGGCCTCCCTTCAATACGAGGGGGATCAGGCCATTGTCGTATATAAACATAATGAGATTGTTAACAGATATTTTATTGATGATTGCAATTGCTAACAAATGTATAGAAATGACATATCTGACATTTAAGATGAAAATTGTTTATCCAATGTGTCTTTTTCATTATTCTAAGTGGCATTGGCGAAGTATTGAATTGAATTATCGATCAAAAAAGTAGTAGATACACAATCAGCGATAAAATATGTCCTCACCATCCAGTCAGTCCTCACATGAGCGCTCATTTGAGAATTTGAGCGCGCTTTTAATATATTTTTTGTGGAAACAACTTAAGCATTGCATTTATAGCTTAATTTAAGTTTCAAAAGAACTTTTGAATGGAATTGTGTATCTAACACTTTTTTGATCGATGAATTGAATTGAAAATTGTTTCATGATAGTAACCTAACATTTGATAACATTATATAGTAGTTTGAAACCTGTTGTTCGGAAAAGTTTTTTTTTCTAAACTAACACAAGTTATGCTTAGATTACCTAAAAAAAAGGTTTCTTTACGCTCTGTCCGCACTGCGATATTTCACCGCACGTTTTTTTTTTCTCGCAATTGTGTAACACATCGAATCTTGTAGGAGTAGCTGCAATGGCGGTTAAAAATTCGCGCGGGAAAAAAATCTGTGATTTGATGCAAATTGAACGCGATGCGGTGTGGATTTTTCAAGGCTGTAAATGGGTGAATCCAATGTTCATCACATCTTTTAATAGATCTGTCACGCCGCCACCGCCGGCGTAGTAGGTATCAGGTAAATATATATTTTTTCAGTTATTCATTTTAGACGTTCGTCTCAGCCGGGAACTGCTTCGAATTGACAAAAATCGTACGAAATTTTATTTGCAGTGCGGTATAAGTGTAATTCCGATCACGGCATATAAAACGCGAGAATAAAAATCGCACTGTGAAATATCGCAGTGCGGACAGGGCCTTATTCTGTGAATACAACTTGAGGTTTCACATGTTTTGGATTTATAAAGTTGAAATAATTTGGATTTATAAATTAAAATGAATCCAAATTATAATTTTTTTTCTATCTTCAGCTTGGATATGTTTTGTTAGACATTGTCTCCTGATTTGCTTTATGTATAGAAGAAATATTATTAATAACATTTAATACTTTTTTAAAGAAAATTCTATATAATATATATGTGTTTACTTAATGGAAATAAAAAAAATACAGATCCCTTTTAATCTATATAAACACTCAGTTTGTTTATTTGTTTGTTTGTCCTTCTTACACATCGAAACAGAATGACGCATTCGCTTGACTTTTTGTGTACAAATAGTGGGAGGGCTGGAGAGTGACATATAGGCTACTTTTTACCGCGGGATATTATTTCATTCCCATGGGAAAACGTTATAATACAACCCACAACAAGTCATCATACCTATGTCGTATATAGTCTATCTATTCCATACTAACCCTTTAAAAATTAAAGTTATTCTATAAAATAAATAAATATTTTATGTTTTGAATTAAATGATAAAAAAAATTTTTTACTGACTTAATAAAGGAAGCTCACTCAAAATATTTTTTTCAGTCATGTTATGCAATTTTTGTTTAATATGTTAAGTGGTGTCATCATCAGTTGTAAATCGATTTTTAAGCGTTTTTTTTTATAATGTATAGATTATAATACTTCCTTGGTTTCAATCATAATAAAAATTTCACCCTTTTTGATGTAAATTAAACTGTCCTAATACTCATTTAACTTTTGTCTAATATTATTTGTGTATATTAGATTTTTGCATAGCTTGATAATATCTCATCTACAAAACTACGTTCAGAAATATATTATAATACGTATCAAAGGCTATATATAATCAAATTTCATAACTATAAATTATCAAAAAAAATGCGAAAATAAACTGTTTAGGCTCTATACCAATATAATTAATTTGTTGTTTAAAAATTTGTGGCAGATTTTTTAATTTAGACTTAAATTGGCTAACTTCCATTATTTCACTTGTATTTGTGTTATGTTAATAATACATTTGATGTTAAATCTGATTGAAAAATGAACACACAAAAACTAGTTAGTAATTTTTTTTTGTCGAACATCCACATGTCTCGAGTTATTGTTTAATTTGATTAATGTAAATAATTAGTGGTAATAAACACTGTTGTTTATAATAAAGCTTTTTTGTATAGTTATGTATTTTATTTTCTTTTTTGTGTAAAATTGTTGTGATGTACAGACATAATGAATTCTTTATAATTTTTGCAGGCTCGCTGGATTTTTCTCTACAGAACGCTAAAAATAGGGATGGTTTTGTATATAACTATAGATAGTGCCTATTGTCACTGATTCAACAGATTTGCGACTTGTTTTGTCTAAATATTTTATAGAAGACGATTATCCGAATCTATGAAACTGTTTTATATTAGATAATTCTGTGCATTAAAATGTGTAAAATACACCTAGCAAAGAGCAAAACAAGTTTCGGTAGTAAACCAAAAATATTTATTTTTGTATGTACCTACAAATTATAATACAAGCAATGCCATCACCGTTAGGTAAGTTTGTACTCATAACAAACTTACCTAACGGTGACCTTTATATATCAGTTGAATTTTAAAATTATTGACATTTGATTTATGAATTCATTTCCTGTTCTAATTATTTTAATGTAACAATTTTTAAAAGTTCTATTTTTTTTTCTTCTAAACAACATTAATAACAAGTCACATAACAGACCTAAAGGCGAGGTTTTGGTAGACATGGTTTTGCAGCATTTAATCTATTTTCCTTTTTACCATAATACTTATATATTTGTAATGAAGCTATTGGACTGACGTGTCCTGAAAGGATAGAAGTCCCATAAATAAAAATAGAGTTAAAAATAAATAAACCTGACACTAGACTATAAAATATACGCTACAATATAAAACATTTAATTATTACAAGTCAAAACACTAGGTTTTGTTAAGGTTTAAAGGTTTTATCCCGTATTTTGTTCTAGTTTTTTGTAATTCTAATTTGTTTCTCTTTCTACTGCGATGTGGGTGAGATTTGGTTTCAATGTAATCTGTGACTAGTGATTTAAAAAAAATATAATAATTATATATACCTACCCATTGCTCAAACTTGAAATATATTTAAATTACCTACATTTTTAATAAGTATTTAAAGTTATTTTTACCTATTCCATGTATTGGCTTTTAAACATTTGCATTTTAATTTGTGTTTTATTTTTAAGTTGTGAGCTAGATGAGGTTTCCCATCTGTAATATTAATTTAACAACCATTTCCATATTTCTCTTTTCTTTCAATTCAATATTGACGAACTTCTATATAAAAATACTTAATTATATATCTATACATATAATAAAATTGTAACTAAGCCGAATCTGTACATTAAATATTTTTTGGAAAATCTTATTGAAATAAACATTATTATCGATATAGAGGCCGAATCTATAGTTTTTAGAATTTTTGTCTGTCTGTCTGTTACCGCATCACGGAAAAACTACTGGAGGGATTTTGATGAAATTTAATATGGTGATAGCTGGTTATCCGGGTCGACATATAGGATACTTTTTACCGCGGGAAAATGTCTCATTTCTGAGAAAAAATACAAAACTGCAATGTAAGAGTATACTAATATGTAAAACCCAAGAATTTGGTTTTTGGTCACCTGAATGCGGGCGGAGCCGCGGGCAATGCTAGTACAAAATAAATATACTCTTAATTTTTACTGTACAAGTCATGTCCAAGGTGGCTAACGGCACTCCCTCGCTGTATTTCAATGCCGATTCTTTAGTCGAAAAACGAGCCAGCTCCCTTGTCAAAAGTTACGTCAGGTCAAGTCTTTTTAGAAGTGTTTAGCACTTTGATTCCATGGGATAAGGGTTTCTACAGCAAATGGCATAATGGTATAAAATTAAAATTAGACATATTATACTAGTGACTCCCAATACGAACTTTCGACCCCATTTTCACCCCCTTAAGGGATGATTTCCGGGATAAGATGTATCCTATGTCCTTCCCAGGGTCTCAATCTACCTTACCAAATTTCATCTAAAACAATTCAGTAGATCCAGAGATTACCCCCTACAACGTCACAAACTCAAACTTTACCTCTTTATAATATTAGTATAGAAAAGTTACGTTATTTTGCAGGAAATTTTTATTAGTCAGTGTTATGTAAAGTGCTTGTAACTTACTTTTTCAAGCTGATTCATCATTTTTAAACGGTAAATATCTTATACACCAGTTGGCAGTTTCACTTTCCTGACGTTACCTACTATACATAATATGCAGAATATTATTTTGCTAAATAATATTTAGGTATTATAAGATCTACGCTAAGATATTTCTATAGACGCGTTGATGTCTAATGTAAGGAGTTTTTATATGAATTCATATACTAATATATAAATATTATCTCGTGTCACGGCATTTGTGGTCGCACTCCTCCAAAACGGCTCGACAGATTTTAATTATTTTTGTTGTATATTTGGTAGGTATGAGAATTGGTCGTAAAGTATTTCTCATCCTCATATACCCCCACTCCCTATTTCTTAATTGCGAATTTAGTATTTTTGTATGAACAATATATCTTCATAAATACATAGAGACGAACCCGAACGAAGCGAGGGTGAGTCGTTGTATACAGTATAATATAAAGCCAGAGTTTTTTTTTGAAGATTGAACGCGGGCGTACCCGCGAGTTCTGCTAGTTATTATAAATTATTAGGTCAAGATAAAAATGAGACTATGGAGACTTCAATCCATCACGCATTATTACTATTAATGAAACGTACACTCCCATGCTAATTTTCAGATTTAGTAAAATATCTAGATTTTAGCATACTTTCACATATTTTTTAATTAAAGGTTAACTTACATATGTATGTAGTCTGTGTACTTTTGACATATAAAATAACATATAAATAGTTAAAAATATTCAGTACATAATATGTACTACGTTTTTTTTACTATCGAATAAAAGCTATCTATATACCTAATAAAAACAACGACACGTATAGTAACGTGATATGCTCATTATATGTTTGGATATAAGTATGAAAGTGGTGTTAATTTCGGCAATGTGTGGATCGATTGATGGCTCCATTCATCGTCGCGTCACTAGCGCAGTTCCGCCGAGCTGACCGCTTGTTGGCCATTCTACGCTGAAGACTTTATCATAGATTATTGGATACAGTTGTAGAAATGACACATATCTCTTTGGCACATATCTGTTTCATATTCTGTCAGAGTTAGGAATGTAGAGTCATATAGGAGAAATTTAGAATAATCGAACTACTTTTACAGTGGTGACAGTTTGTATGTATGATTGTTACGCTTTTATGATAAAATTTAGTAAACACACTATGACCTGGACTAATACATCATAGGTTACTGTTTGGTGCCTGGGTACACACCCAAGCGAAGCAAATGTAAGTCACTAGTTATTTTATTTTATTTATTAGGAAGCCTACGTTATATACTAAGAATACATTTCTTAACTTAATATAGTTATACATAAGAAAGTGTTACAAAGTATATCACAATTACAGGCTAACTTAACATGTAAATAATAATTGTTGAAATAAGAACGAGGTTGTTGTTGTTGCTCACTTATGTTCAAAAAAATATATATAAGAAATGAAATAACTCTAACATTTAAATAGCAAAATATCCGTGTAAAAAAATAGTTTTAACAAAAAAATAACTAAATTTTGATATTTGTCTATATAAACCATGACCAAATCAAATAATAAAAAAAGAAATGGGGAAAAATATAAAACTAAGATAATAATTTACTATGTCAAAGGTATTAGGGGTTTTTTGATTGATATAAGTTCATAAAGTAGGTTTTGAGTTTCACCTTATAGCAATCTAAGGAGTCATAAAATATATTAAAGTCATTTTTTGGTAAGTTATATCATTTTCCAGCTCTGCATAGTGGGGCATTTAAACCTAAATTCGTTCTCGAGAACTGACATTTAAAACTTTGAGCATTAGTTACTCTTGCATTTGGCTTAGGAGTAATTATATTAAGTTCTTTTAATAATCTAGGGCAATCGATATCTCCTGAAATTACTTTGTGTAAAAAGCAGAGATCAGCAATATCCCTGCGATGAATTAGTTTTAATATTTTATGATGTTCTCCTGACCGATTCCAGCCACGGCGGCCAATCTCATTGAGACTAGCCAACTGCGCAGGAGATATTATAGTGCACAAGTGTACGCGCAGACACAACGTGCACTCTCTATTCCTGTCACTCTCATATTCTGGTGGGACGACCACTCGACACGACCAGTAAGAGTTAAGGCGCAGGACCGACGGCTTTACGTGCTTTCCGAGGCACGGGGGTGAAACACCGCCATCTTCCCAACTCCGGGCTGTTACTGAGGCTTAATATACAGAAAGACTCATTAACTAAACTTGGCCCGACCCGGGACACAAAGCCAGGACCTCCGGGTGTGCAGCCGTACATGCTAGCCACTACACCACCGAGGCAGTGCAGTTTATAATGCCGTAATAAATCATCATAATTGCTTACTTCATTATTAATTCGATCTTTGTAAGATAAAAACTTTAAGAATTTCTTTTGTATTCGTTCCAATCTATTTTTATGCGTGTGATAATATGGATTCCAAGCTATTGTACAATATTCTAACTTACTTCTTATTAATGCATTAAACAAGATTATTAATGTGCTAGATTTTTTAAAGGCTTTAGTAGATCTAATTATAAACCCTAATGTCCTTAATGATATGCTTACAGCATCATCTATATGTGGAATAAAACTCATCTTTGCGTCAACAATAGTACCCAAATCTCGTGTTTGAGTAACTTTTTAAGAGGGTAACCGTTTATACTGTTATTGTAATGAATATTACTTATTTTTCTACTAAAAGTTATGCTGTGGCATTTAAAGTTATTTATTTTCATTTGATTCTCAGAACACCATATGGCAAATCTATTTAAATCCTGTTGCAAAAGAACCGAGTCTTCAATAGCTTTTATTGTTCTATAAATTTTTAGATCATCTGCGTAAAGTTGAAAATTACTATGATGTATAACATTTACGGCATCATTGATAAAAATTCCAAATAAAATAGGACCAAGTCTCGATCCCTGAGGCACTCCGGAAGTTGAAAAAAATGTATTTGACTCATAACCTCCCAAAACAACATTCATTTCTCGATTTTGCAAATAACTTTCTATTAGTTTAAGTAATTTCCCGCTTATCCCATATTTATAAAGTTTCTGAATTAAAAAGTTGTGATCAACCACATCAAAAGCTTTCGCTAAATCTGTATAGATACAATCAACCTGTGTATTGGAATGTAATGATTTTATGATATCCTCTACAAAAGCTACCAAATTAGTAATTGTAGACCTATTTTTTATAAAACCATGGTGACTATCTGTTATTATGGGTTTCATGTGCCAAGTGAGAAAAGGACAAATTCATGACTCAAAAATTTTTGCGAAAACTGATAAAATACAAATGGGTCTATAATTTTCTATGTATTTTTTCTCTCCACTTTTTAAAATAGGTACAACAATAGGTAGTTATTATTAATTCCCAATGTTACAAAAATCTATACATATTATTAAAATTGTAACTAAGCCGCACCTGTACATTAAATATTTTTTGGAAAATCTTATTGAAATAGATATTATTATCGATATAGAAGATCAGAGGTCGAATCTATAGTTTTTAGAATTTTTGTATGTCTGTCTGTTACCGTGTCATAGAAAAATCATGGAGGGATTGTGATGAAATTTGGTATGGCGATAGCTGGTTATCTGGGTCAATATATAGGATACTTTTTATCGCGGGAAAATTACTCATTTCTGAGAAAAAATACAAAAACTGCATTGTAAGAGTAATCATATAGTATGTAAAACCTAAGAATTTGCTTTTTGGTCATCTGAACGGGGGCGAAGCCGCGAGCAATGCTAGTAAAACATAAAATTCTTGGAAATTTGTAAACGTTTTTTTGTTCAGTCTTATTAGATATTTCTTGAAATAGAATAAAAAAGAGAAAATATATTCATAAACATTTAGTGCTTAATGCAGATAATGTAAAATTTTACTTTTAAATAATCTTAGAGACTAACATTGGTGGTAGTAGGTATAAAATAACCGATCGTGCCACATCTGACTTCCACGTTCTCTACAAATCTCAGCCGAGCCCCTTTCTTTCTTTCACCGCAGTTGGACTTTACGCGATACGGCGACCGGTCGCCGCGCCATGCCTTTAGACAGTTGACAGTGAACAGTTTTGTAGTGCGCCATGAGAACCGTGGCTATAGCTCTCCTACTCATAACAACACCTGCGTATGCGCAGGATGAGTCCTTTGCCAGTTCCTTCTTGTCAGGTAAAATTTTCCTAGATAGGTCACTAATACTGGTCACCCACTTACATACATTAGTCGTGTGCTCGATGAATCGAAATGTGCCGAACTAATTTGGTAAGGAATTTAAAACCGCTACGTTTACGTTGCAATAGTTTAACGGCGATACAAAAGTATCTATCTAAATGGGATACCACGTAAACAAATCAGTCAAGTGTGCGATAGGTGTTTATAACTTCTAGTAGCAGTATCTGCAAATGCAGAAAATCAGTATAAAACTTTAGAAAACATTGCAAATTTTCATGCATGTTTCGGAAACGTAAATAAGTAGCAAAGTAAAAGTTTTCTCCGTTAATGTATTATTTCAATTAGCATTTTGGTTGTACGGTAAAATGGAAAGTAATAAGATTACAGAATGTGTAAAATCTTACAGCTCTACACACATAGAGTGTTTTTACATTTGGCCATTAAAATGCCAATCATATCTAAAACAAGACACATAAAAACTAATAAAATAAAATAATTTATACTAAAACCTCAGTTAGAATATAAAGTCGGTCAAAAAGAAAAACAGTTATTGAAAATGATAGATTTGAAATAGTCTAATGATATGATATTCATAACGGTAGAGTCACATAAGTGAATGATAATATGTAATTATTTTAACTAAAGAGCACTTGTGACTTCTTGATAGCTTTAGTTTATCTAATGTACCAAATATTTCGGATAAGCAACCTCATTAGCTCAAAAATATAAGGTTTTGCCTGAAAATTCTTATAATTGTGATATAATATTGTTATATTTCATTAATTTTCAGCAAAATTCAAAGTGAAAACCACAAACGTACAGAAAGACGCTCTTTCGCATTTTAATTATGATAATAGACACTAAAATTCTTAATTGATTTGAATAATTGTTAAATATTCAAAACCTTTCCCCATTTACGAGATGAGTAATATACTAAGTTTTGAGTATGCGACGCGATTTCTAATTCCACTTGCTGTTTGTATTACTTTGTATTGTTATCCGTTTTTACATATACATTTTTTTAAATATTCTTACATTATATGTTTACTAGAGAACTGAGGCTTATATTATATAAACTACATATAATGCATTGAATAATTAAAAAAAAGTGCTATGTCAAATGTAGAGCCATGATTGTTAGAATATATCTAAAGACAAAATATTTATTTAACTTATAATAATTAAATAATTGTCTTTGTTTTTAATAAATATGTTTTATGTATGCATATTTTACATGAATAGTTTACTCAGTATTCATTTTATTTATATACGAGTATACCTACATATATTTCAAGGATACATTATTATATTTATTTATCTTCATCAACGAATTATTGTGGACTGTGTTAAGCAGATATTTAGTAGCAAAAAGTCTTAATTTGTAAATGTGTATATAGTGTGTATAAAAACCTCGTAAACATAAATATAATGATTTGTCTTTATGGCACTAGTATGGCTGTTGAGGCGCAAGTAACGGTGCGCATCCGTTACCTTTTTAGGTGTTAATTAATATACTATTATCATTATATTTTAAATATTAGAAAAGTCGGAGTAAGATAAAATTGATTTTTTCATGCAATCTCGTGACACTTAAGATGTAGATAATGTTTTTTAATAAATTTCAATTATTAAATAAAATATATCAAAGCTACCAAATATTGCTACTCGTCGTCTGCTCGTCTCGTCAATGTAACAATATGCTTATTTCAATTACTTATAACTGTTACCTAAACCTAGGCCTATTTTTGATTAAAAAAAAATACAAACTCTTAAATATTTAAACCAATTGAGCTATAATAATAAAAAAATATACAAAGGTTAAATTAAATAATCAATATTATTATAGGTTTCCAAAAAAATAAGAGTAAATAAGATAATTTCATGTTTGGCATATAAAAGACATCAACGCGATCTGCACGCGACTCTATCATTCAAGTAATTATAGCTTTGTGCTAATAACAAAAATATTAATTTCTCTACATTTATCTCTATGCTACAACAATGTTATTATTCTATTAGTAGAGTGCTGTAATAGCTTTGCTAAAAATTCTTTAAATTTTGTATGCTATTATCATTATTCATTAGGCAGATAATAATACTTTCTTAGATTTACGCGAATGTTTGACATTATTAAATAAAACTATCTTTTCGGATTATTTTGCGGATTTATTTAGATTTTTGGTGCTGGATTTGTTTCATCGATGCTGTAAAGCATTCGAAACGTCGGGAACCAAAAATCAAAATAAATCCGCGAAATAATCCGAAAAGATAGTTTTATTTAATAGGCAGATAATTTTAAATATCTAGAACTATCTATTTATTTACATAGTTTATGTATATGTATTTAACACAGTCTTAATAACATTTAAGCCGTCTGAAGATTTTATCAGGCAAAGTTCATTAATATGCAAATAATATGTAACAGACACAAAAATACGACCTAATTAATAAAAGCTTGATAAAAACTAAAGCACTAACGTCGAGCTAAGATTAAGATTTTATCATTTTTCCTATAAAAGTTTTTAGTGCAAGTAAGCACAGTACAGTTAATGCATCGTGTTATAACGGATTATTCAATTTCAATCATCAGAAATCAGTGCGTAATCGAGATGAGCATGCGCGATACCAGTTACAGAGGTTACCAGCAGGGGGAAAGATTCTGGAGAGGAGAGGAGGGAGAGGAGGGAGACGAGGGTTGGCGGAGAAAGTTTCACAGACACTTGGACGCCAAGTGATCTCGATTTTATATTTTCGATTCATTTGTATGATGCAATTCGATAATATTGTTGATACATGCTATTTACTTTACACAAAGACTGTGTTAAGTTATTATTGTGATTCAGCAGTTCTTCTTTTATATATTAAATATTAATAAGATATTAATAATATTAGTAGATATTTACTTAATAGCGGATTAACGAGATTACTTTAAAAAGTATTTATTAGTTTGCTATTTTATAGTGAAAAATTATGTCAAATTTGTGATAGTAGGTATATCAAATAGAGAACATGTAGTTTTATCAATTAAATATATTAGGTATATTTTATTGTTATTTCATCAGTTTAAGTGATAATATATATATATTTAGAATCTTCTACTTTAAATTTCGTTCTGTCTATCCATGAGAATAAATTAAAAGTAAAAAAAAATGCTATAACATGTTTTTTCGAAAACTATAATAGATTCATGGAACAAGAAATAATATAGATATATCATATTGATAGATTAACCAAATTAGTGTTATAAGTTACAACATTTAAATCTTTTACCTAGGTACTTAATTGGACCCAAAAGCTAGTTAGGTTTCATTTAAGAGTTAGCAAAATAATAATATTATTATTTTTTAAGCTTTCGTGATCACTAAAGTTATTTTTCTGATGTGTGAAGATACTAGATATGATAATTGGTGAATACTTGATAATGACGTTTAAAATAGTGGCGAGCATGTTCTTTTACTATTATTATCGATATTTCAAAAAATATAGTGCGGTTTAAACATAGTAAATATCCCGTTTTAAATTATAAAAAAAATAACGATAATATTAATACAAATAAAACTGTCACATATGAACAAGTTTGCAAAAACATGAGTTATGATCAAAGTGAGCCGAGACTGGTCGCGACGTGTGGACGCTCTCGGCCGTTCACCCGCGACGCCGAGAAAGCCAACTTGAAACAAATACGCAATCGTAGAGCCGATACTTTTATAATTTACTATATCAAACCTAATTTTTTTTTTATAAATTCGCAAAATTTTGTAATGAAGAAGAAAAAAAATATAATTATGTTAGCAGTGGTTTGAATTCCTTTCCACGTTTCACTAATTGAAACTGCTATGTCTAGGGCAGTAGGTAATGTTACAAACATGTTATATTGCGATAGTTAAAAAATCCTTTTTTTTTCTTTATTATCATTAAAAGTTTTATATATTTTTTTAAATAAGTATATCTTTAACACATCACTAAGATTTATGTAATGCTACATTATTCGGTACTAAATATATTACTAAAGTATTACATAATATTTATTCCTATTTGAGATTCCTATGAGAAAAAAAATGTAACTTTGACTTAATGTTGTTAATAGTAATTTTGTTAATTAAATTTTATAATAAAATAGCGACTCATGTCCTATAGTTACGTTCTAACGTTATTAGTATAGATTTCTCAAAGATGAGATATTTTGCCACATTAAAATGTATCCTAAACGTTGACTCGGATAATCAGCTATCATCATACCTAATTTCATCAAAATCTGTAGAGTGGTGTTCTCGTGATGCGATCTCAGACAGACAGACAAAAGGTCTAAAAACTATAGATTCAGCTGTATCGATAATAATGACTTTTCAATAAGATTTTCCAAAAAATATTTAATGTACAAATTCGAATCGGTCAGAATTTTATTATGTGTATCGATAATTTATAATATTAATTATAATAATTAATTATAAATATAACCTTAAAACAGTATTTCAAATTATATAATATGAATTTAAGTAATATTGTGGAGGAAGAGAAGAAATAGCTAAATAATCTTATTATTTCTCATTGTTGCATTGACATTATTATGGTAGAGACGTAATGGCAACATATTTCGTAGATCTTCATAGCACTCTATTTTTGAAAAAAAAAACAACTAAATTAACTGATTTATGCTGAAGTTAAAGAACTGGATAAATAAAAAAAACGTGTGTGTAGGTACTTATGTACGCACGTAAGAAACTTCTTACTTCTTTGGCGTAAACAGAACAAAAATAGCTAAAGATTTCATCCCGTATGTCACAACTCTCTGTTTGTAAAACAATTGCAGCTAACTTCATCATGTCGCTTTTTGGATGTCGGTGTGCGCACGCATCGTAGAAATTTTTTCTCATATTTTTCCAAACGTGCCAAAAGAAGTATAACTTCAAAAATAAGTGGATTAATTGACCGTTGCCCTCAAATATAATACTATAAATCATAAATACTTTCTATTTTTTATTAGTTATAATTTAAGGCTATTTATTTATGTATTATAGCTAGTGGGCACATTGTAGGAATAATTTTTATAACGTATATTTTGTTAGGTCAAAGGGTACTTTGGCCTACCAAAGAGAGGATTTACAAGCAATAAGTTCTGGTACCATATTAAATGCATTTTTATCTGTTGACCAAAATTAATATTTATATACAATCTGGGATAGAACCCGTAATCTCCATCATATTTGGTAAACCACGATATCTACCAATTTGCAAAACAATTAGCCAAACTCAAAGTTCTTATTTAATTTGAAATCCTCACTTATTGATACGCAGGAAGTTTTAATAAGGTAAATTAAGTCCGGACTAAAAAAAGACGAAAGAAACCTATGGAGACTTCATTGAACAAAGAAACTACAATTGTCTCTCAACGTTAAAAAGTCCATATGTGATCGTAATCTCATCTATACAGATGTTGAAGATTGAACATAATAATTGAAATGTCTGTTTGTAATGTTAAAAAAACAGCTTTTTACTAAATGCTAATGAAATTATTTACGATACTTATACGGAATCCACAATTTTTAAAAATTTTATCTGTCTATCTGCCTGTCTGTCTGTTTGTTCCGGCTAATCTCCGAAACGGCTGCACTGATTTTGACGGGACTTTTACTGGATAGCTGATGTTATAAGGAGTAACCTACTTTAATTTAGAAAAAAATATTAAGGTTCTGCTCAATAAAAACTAAAAAATATCTAGGGGCACACCCGAGCGAAGCGAGAGTAAGTCGCTAGTATAGTTATTAAATTAATTCAAGCATTTTAGTATAGAAGCGCCTTTACTCTTACTTCGCTTTAGTGCATTCCTAGGTGCCTAACCATAGCCTGTGTTACTCCAAGTCATAGTCTATATGTATACTAAACTTCACTCAAATACGTCCAGCCGTTACAGCCTGAAAGAGTAACAAACATACACATTACACACATACAGACCCGTATTCATATTAGTAGTATAATTATAAGTTAAACTTTAAACTACATCAAAATGATTATTTACAATGTAATAAAGTATTAGGTCTTGAAAAAACTTGTCAAGCTTTCTAGGCTCCGTATTGCCGGTGCCCGGTGTAAAGTACTCGAGCCAGCGCGGCAGGTCCGTGCACTATGGCGCTCACTTTCCCGACTCAAGTTTCAGATCAGGAATGATAATTAAAAAAGTGAAATGGTTTAATAACTTACAGCCTGTAGATATCTAGTACTAACGTGAACTACTGCAGCTAATTTTAAGGGTGTAAGAAGTTTGTTATGAGTTTTATATATGGATTAAACTTGTCGATTTGCTGTTTTTAATCATACTTTAATTTGATCGGTAACGCTACGACGTTAGTATGAACAACACTGATCTACCTTAAAAAAGATAAAGCTGAGAGAATAAAAATTAAAAATTCAACTAAAATAAGGCATTTCCAGTACTCCAAAGTTAATCTAATTCTAGTAACGAGTATCACCTCTATTTACAGATCGCGATCAAGTTCACGGTCACGTCACGGTCTTGTGGCTCCATGACCTTTTCCTTTGCCATCGGTGCTCTTATAATTGTATCTAAAAAGACTTCTATCTTATAAAAGTATACTGATTTGTGTTTTCTATAATAAAATTTAGTATTATATTTTATTAATTCATGTAGTAAATTAATAGAAAGTAAACAAAATTATAATATTATATTCTTATATTTGCAAAAATATAAAAAAATATTAGTTTCTCCCTGAAAAATTGAAAATATAAATAATTTATTAAGAATGCTAGTACTTATACAATAAAAACGAATATAAGACGTTTCTGGTTAACTAATTTAACTACCTTATAATTAAAATATCGATCTTCGACTGAACATTGATAACAAATAATATTTACAACCAAATCTTCTTCGTGTCTTCTCCATTCTACGTGACATTGGTGAAGTAATATGTGCTCAACTGGCACGCTTTGAAGCCATTAACAAGATAATTGAATTAAATATTTACAATTGAGACGATACAAAAAAGCCTTATGAATGGCTTCTTACTATTAAACCTAAAGTAAACTAAATTCTAATACAATTATTGTACAAAAGAATCATATAATATGCCGAAAAATCATTTCTAATTATAGCATAAATGCATTTATAAATATTTTTTATGGACACAGTATCATACTCAAATCAAAATAATAAAACAAAAAGCAGCATAAGTAATAATGCCATCTCTAATACTATATGGTGTTAAGTTATTTATTAACAAAATTTAAAGCTAAGAGAGTGTAGTAAAGATTTATTAGTGATCAGACGGGCGGTGCGGTGCGAGCGTCTCATGTACTTTCGTTTTCGGCGCGGCGATTTCACCAACGTTAGGTCATCGGGTAACGGTCGGTACTTGTGTTTCGAGTTATAAGCTTAAGCGGGGTTAAAGCTGAAAAATCAGGCAAGTGCGAGTCTGACTCGTACTTCGGTTTCCGTAGTATAAAATGTTTTAATGGTTAATTTCAAGAATTGTAATTTTTTGTTATGTTGAAATTAAATGTTTTACCCATCAGCCATAAAGGTAAAGTATGAGTGAAAGTTCATTCATTTTCATAGGACATATCTCAACATTTCTTCACGCGCACTAAAATATATGATATATTTAAATATGCACAAATTATTCCGTATCGATATATGTAACAACCAAAAATATCGAAAAGGATATCCGTAACGAGTTATCAGTACAATATATAGATTCATAAAATATATGGTTTCGATATCCGATATCGAATATCGATATATAGTTTCGATTCGATATTCAGCAAAAGCTATATCACCCACGCAGCGCATCGCAAAAATTTTACTCTCATATTTTTTTCCAAACGTGCCAAAAGAAGTATAACTTCAAAAATAAAAAATAACTTTCGTTCTTTCGTAAGTTATTGACCTATCGCTTTTAATAATATCAACAATACATGTGTGTCAGAGGTCACAAGTCAATCATCGACAGTAAGACCCACTTGAGAGAAACCATTGGAATGTTGTTGACATAAACACTAAAACTTACGTTATTTATGTAATGAATAAATTCGTGTTTTGTAATAAGCAAAAATAGAATAAAGTTAATGTTAAGGAGGATCTATTAATTCGTTTAAATACGAAAATCTTTTAGTTAATTGTACTTGATTATTATATTTATAATTTTTTTTTATTTATAAATGGTTTTGAAAATAATCCAGAGTTACTCAAGTGCTGAAAATAAAGAAAAAAAAACCATGTTTTTAAATACTGTAAAATATATATTTTAACAATGTCAACGTTAATTTTTAATAAATTAATATATTTTTTCATTTTATTATTAAGATTTACCAATTGCATGAACAAGGCATACATATCTGAGCACTCGGCTCCTTATTTCTGACTTGTATTGACATTTAATAAAAGGTTATACCTACTAAGTTTACTACTTACATTAAACACCAGACTTTCTATTTTATACTTTATTAGAGGTCATCGAAGAGCACACGACACGTCTTTAATCGATGACTTCCATAAGTTTCTATCTTGCACCACCATATATTTTCCTTTCATTTGCCTCGATAACTGTGTCTCGGGAGGGCCTAACGGTTTGAGGGACAGGAATGTTGTTCCGCAGGTTTGTCTGAGGATAAATATTAGTATGTTAGATAATAAGATCGAGAATAGCATGCAGGTGATCTTCAAAATGATACATTAGGGAAATATTGAAAACTAGGCTTATTTTTATAGCAATAAGATCGAAAATCGTATTAAAAAGTCCAGAGTTATCTCGATTGTTGTGATTCTCTAGGTTAAAATGAACCTGCATCTGATCATAAGGCTGATTATTCCGTGCTATTGTTTGTGTAGTTTTTTAATGTTTTTTGTGGCTGTAGGTGAAGGCCATGGCGAGATGTAATGAGATTTGGGAAGATGATTTGTTAGATAAAATATTTTTTCGTTGAATTAATGATTTGGAACTAAGATATTATATACGATAACATAGAAGACTAATAATTTTGAATACATACTGATTTTCTTTATTAGTAGGCAGTGGTATATTATATCTAAATAGTAATAAAAATGGGTAACTGAAAAAACTAACGTTTGTTGTAGAAACATACAATATATTCTATATAAGCTTTCTACTTATGTAATAGTCAAATGAAATGATGATTTTGATTTCATTGAACTTAAAAATAATCAATAAATATTACAAAACATTTCCTAGAAGAATCAAATTTTCTTCCTCAGGCATCGAGGCAGGGGCATCGACACTTTGCAGGACCGTAATGAACAGTACAGTTTTTACTCAAAGTGTTAATTTAGCAAATATGTCTTATTGAACAGCATTCTAGACCATTCAGTGTGAAAGCTACCTAGTAGTCTATCTCTTTTCTTTCCAAGAATTCGTTCTCACAAGGCTAAAAGCGGCTCGATACGACGCGGGAATAAAAAGCAGTTACCAGTTAGGTCCGCTGCCCACTAAAGCGTAACTATGCGTCAGCGATCTGCGCACGCGCATCTGTGATATATTCATACGTTTTACTAACGCTGTCGTAGACTTCGTCTGTGAGATCCGTGTATGTCGCGATATTATCGTTATTAAATGTTTGTAACTTCGAAGTTGCATTACAATATTATATAGGTACCTACGTTATCTCCGTCTGTAGTAGGACTATACCGATTTTTATGGTATTGGAAATGGGAATATGGTTAATACTTACCATTTAGAAGAGACACATTTAAATATGTATTAGGCAATAGCAAATAATTATTGAGATAATGGTTTTTTTACATTCGCCCTATATTGTTTTTGCTGTATACTAATAGCTTCCAGCCACGGAATGTTTTATAGCATGACTAGAGATTTACCCTAGCTTCACTGGGGTACGTCTCTAGGTACCTAATAGTACCATATAAGGTACTTCAGATCATAGTCTATCTGTATCCTTAATTTTATCCAAATCCGTTCAGCCATTATAACGTGAAGGAGCTTCGATCAACAGTAGTGTTGTTGATCGAAGTGAAAGAGTAACAAACATAAGCACTACAAACTTTAATATTTATAATTAGTAGTTTGATAAAGGATTTTCTTAACTTCTAGGTCTTCTGGAATCATTGGACACACAGGAAGATGCGAAGAACTGCCCCGGCGTGTGCATGCACGCGCTGGCCTCCCTCATGTGCCCCACAGTGCTCGAGGAGGTCGAGTGCCCCAACTCGTCGATGAAGTGCTGTGTCGATGAACCACTTGGTTAGTTTTGATGTTATTTCACATATTTTTATTCTGTACATTTCTCTGTCAAGTCTCATATCGATGCCTACGTGTTTCATTACATAGTAGTTTAATAAGAAAATACAGATATTATAGGTAATTATTTTATATGTAAGTTATCAAATTAGCCTATTATATGTAAGTCTAAATTTTGAAAATTTTAATAAATTTTGGAAAACATATATCTGAATAAAATAATGTATCCCCATAAACCTAATTAAGCTTGGTTCGAGGCAAAGTCATTTTTAGTCACGCTCACGTCACGTTATGGTCCTATTCATGTGTTAATATTTATTGTTCTTATATAATATTCTGTTTATTGTTTTTAAATCAAAAACAATGTAGAGATTTGTCTTCAAACTACATTTTTGAAGGTGCTTACTGCTGCTTATTGCATGACTCAATACTGTTCAGTAAATGTTTGTCCTATCAAGACTCGTCTTGATGAAATATCAAATATATGTACATTTAAACACACATTTATCTATAAAGATGAATAAAATTGAAATGTCTGTTTGTAATATCAAAATAACAGATATTTACTAAGTGCATATGAAATCATATTATACAGTCTGAAAATAAAAATATAATTTAATTTTTTTTCGTCTGTCTGTTTGTTCCGGCTAATCTCTGAAACGGCTAGACCGATTTTAACGAGACTTTCACTGGTACATAGCTGATGTTATAAGGAGTAACTTAGGCTACTTTTATTTTAGAAAAATTATTAGGGTTCAGCTCAAAAAATTTAAAACGTAGGGATGCACCCGAGTGAATCGAGAGTAAGTCGCTAGTGACTTATAAGATTACTGAATATTTTTATAAAATGGTATAATTTCAGGAAACGACACAATAACAACAACAACGCGAAGGCCGTTCACAACGCGCTACACGACCACCGAGTCCGACTTCGACGAGGAAACGACCACCAGAACGTCGTACGACAAATACAAAGACAGTGGTAATTATTAGGTACACCCTATTAACTATTAGGATATAATATGCATTACGATCAATTGACACGCAAAGTATAAAATAATTTTTAATATACTTTGAGCGTTTCTAACGTCCGCTGAATTTAGCCAGGTTTATACTCAGCAAATAAGATTTTATAATCATGAAGATAATTAATATAAGAACAGACTATAAGAAAAATAATGATGTATAGATATATTGTAAATTAATATTATAGTCAAAAAGAGCAACTGTTGTTCTTTTCTGTTGCAACTTGTTTTCCGTTGGTTCTTCACAGCAAAAGTGCCTTTTGAGCCGGTGGTAGATTCCTCGCGGACTTACTATATTGACATTTAATTTAAATTTAAAGTGGAAATATTCATAAGTTATTGTAAAAGTCAATTTGAATATAGTATAATATTTTGATTCTGATGTGATAAGATTATTTTCCAAAAATGGTCAAGCAAATAAGAAAAAAAAGAGAAAAAGGTAGATAGTAAAATGTGTTTTATAAATTCTATTACCACATACATTATAAACAAATTAATAACAAAAAAATGATATTGTATTGTATATTTTTCAGGTAACATTGCCTGCCCAGGAGTATGCGTAGAGTCCCGCCTCACTCAGTACTGTGAGGCGTACCTTACTACCAGCGAGCTCTGTGTCTCTGGGAGGCTGTGCTGCGTGTCCAAGGACGGGTATGGGGACAAACGCCCCCCTGATCTGGTCGTGCCTAACGAAAAGAAGCACTCCACTAAGAGACCAACTACTGCAGTATGTGCTGAATAAAGATTTTTAAACAATATAAAAATGCTAAGCTCTATATATAGCGCATTTAAATCGCGGGTTTTGTGCGAGTAATTTTCAACATGATAACCACTTGTCTAAGGGCGAAAGGATTTATACTGGGAAAACCTGCATGTCTGAGAGAACCTAGCAAGTTTTGAAAAGACATGTAAAGTCTACCAACGGTTCGGACTATTCTATTATAATAAATGCGGGATTTTGTTTGTATGTTTGTTACACCATCACGCTGAAACGTTTGGACGGATCTAGATCTACACCTAGATGTTTAGTAAATCTTTTAATTATTAATAAAAATATATTTTCGTCTCCAGGTAACGACGCCGGCATCAAAACAAAAGAACAAGAAATGTAGAGGGGAATGCATGACGGGTCTCTATGTGTACTTATGCGAGATAGACGCAGATGCGTCCTGTCCGGCGGACAGCACTTGTTGCTTGATCGACTCTTACAACACCGATACGACTACACGCAGACCGACCACGACACGGCCTACTACTCCAGTAAGTTTTTTGTTGTATTATGATAAGTATCAGTCACATTTCTGGCCTATGCATTAAATGTATGTAGATTTTCTGTTATTTAGCTTTAGACAGGGTATGAATTTCATTGCCGTATAGGATCTTTAAAACCTTCCAAATAAAGTGTTAGTCTGTTTGCAAAACAAAAATATGTTCATTTTAAGTTGGTCTCTCATAAATAAGCAGTGCGTAGAAAACGGGATAGCGAATGGTATCTGTATTATTTGTTATATAAACAAAAATTGTTAGAAGTGATTGGAGCTATATCATTTTTAATTATCATCGTTTCTGAGTTGTAAGATCTTGCCAAGATCATAATTGTTCTTAACAATATAATGAATACCTATAATGGCTTTTTTTTAAGAAAATAGGTAGTTCTTGCATTAAAACAAATATTAAGACTTTATTTTTCTTATACTTCCAGGCCCCTCTACCCAGGTGTCCAGGACAGTGCCTCCACAGCGCGGTGACGTGGCTGTGCGAGCGTCCCGCCGTGCTCGTCTCTAACACTCACTGCAAGTCATCGGGTTATGTCTGTTGTGACAGCAGCAGGTATGCGGATAATAATATTATTTTTCTGTATGTTGACGATAAAACACTTGTATCCATTTTATATTTTGGTATATATACTAAAATGATCACATAGTACTTTGTTCATATGACAGTAGGTACAAGAGGACTGGGAAAACAGATACTTTATTTTTGTTTGCAATAGAATAGAAATAGCCCAATCAACTATAGTAAATTATTATTAGGTACATAGAAATAAGATTTTTTTAATGATTAAGTATCGAATTATTTAATAAATTATAGCAGTTCAGTAGCGCCTATTACCTACTAATAATAACTTATATATAGAATCCTAAATATTTAACTAAATTATAAATAGTTATTTTAGAATTAAATAGTCGAAAGAAAACATCGCGAGGAAATCTGCATGTCTACTTAATTAACCCTTTTACTGATTTTCGAAGAATCTGTGAAGTCTATCAACTCAAATTTTGCCAGTATGTTGTGGTCCCCATCGCCTACTCCAATTTACCACACATTTACCTATTTTTTTATCCATCTTATTATATTACTTGTTGAAACATATAAGTATATTTCCTCAATATTATGATAGTTGTTAAGAATTGTATATATTTTTTAGGGTACCACGCACAACTCCCCGCCCGACTACAACGACTACGACCTCGACCACGCCCGCTCCAGTAGACCCTCGACCAGACTGTCCGGGCTCTTGCATCGTCTCACTACTCTCCTTTACATGTTTCCGTATGTATTTTTGAATGAAATATCATTTAATATATTATATAATATTCATAATTTTTATTACTATTATAAAACGTGTTCAAAACTCTGAAATAGTAATATTGATTGATCTGTTTTCTTTACCGATAATAATTGCTCTGGCTAATGATAATGTTAGTCAAGAAGACATAATGAAATATTTCCAATAACATTCAAAAAGATTATATTATTACAAATCATATTTATTTTTTTTACAGGAAACGCAGAAATGACGGACGTATTCAAATGCAAAAAGGCAGGCACCCAGTGCTGCGCGCCGAAGTCCAAAGTGCAGGAGGTGATCGGTGTCAACCGCAACGACTCGTTCCCGCTCGCCACCACGCTCACGCACGCGTACCCCGCGCCTCACACGCACCCCTTGCCGCACACGCTGCCCTACACCACGCCCTTACGTGAGTACAGACCAAACCCAGGGTTAACTCGATCGAAATAAAAAATCTATATTATTACATACATACAACTGGAGGTTCTGTTTTCCGATAATATTTTTTTTGTTAAATTAATTATAATATAATATTTTATATATAAATTAAGGCAGTTGTAGCCTAGTGGTAACGCACTCGCTAGGGTCATCGAGTGAAGCGGATTCAAATTCCGCGTCTCGCACCACTGATATATTTATGTGAGAATTATTTCCATAATTACCACTTGTCTTATCGGTGAAGGAAAACGTCGTGAGGAAACTTGCATGTATGAAAGAACCTATATATCAATTGTTTACAAAAGTCATGTGTAGTCTGCCAATCCGCATTTGGTCAGCGTGGTTGACTACGGCCTGATCTCCCCCGTGTTGAAAGGAGGCCCGTGACGTTAAAAAGTATTGAATTATTTAAATTAATTGTAATAATATAATATTATTTTAATTCCTTTTCAGCTCAATACGAACCTAATTATGTAACCACTTTGAGAACTCCTGAGAAATACAACAAATACGTCTGCGGCGTAAAAGGTATTGTGCGATTTTGACAAATTCATTATGTTATCAGTAGGCAATCCTTCATAACAAGTTATGACTGGCCGCCAATGAGTCCGAGATCATGAGATACCCATGATGAAACTTATTTGCTATATATAATTCTTCTGTACGTGTGTTTGTCACCTTACTCCTCCTAAATGGCTGGACCGATTTAGATGAAATTTTGTGTGTAGATTTCAATGGATAGTTTGAAAACACAATTGGCCCGGTAGATGGTACTGCTGTTGGTATGTCACTGATCTACTCTTATATGGCAGGGACGATTTTAATGATATTTTTCGTGTATGTTCGAGTTCGAGTTCCCTGCAAGGTTGGAATTCACAAAAGGACCCGATAGGTGACGCTGCAGTCGGAGTGTCAAAGATTTTTTAGTAGTTTGAACGCGGGCCGCGGGTATTGCTGCTTTATTATATAATTAGACTAGCAGAGCCCGCGGCTTCGCTCGCGCTATAACTACAAAAATTTCTAAAATGGTAGTTTCATACAAACTTTCATCCCTGTTTTACCCCCTTATAGGATGAATTTCGAGAAATGCTAAAACACGTATTTATTTAATTTTATTGAAGAGCATTATTACCAAGTTTCAAGTATTCTGAACATATATATTTTTTGGATTGTATACATAACAAACAAACAAACAAACACACTTTCACATTTATAATATTAGCATGGATGTTATAACGTTTTACCAGCTGTGTGTCCTGTAAATAAATAAATAACTCCAGGCACGACAAGCCGCACGGGCCGCGTGATGGGCGGCGAGGACGGCGAGCGCGGCGAGTGGTGCTGGCAGGTGGCGCTCATCAACTCGCTCAACCAGTACCTGTGCGGCGCTGCGCTGATCGGCACCCAGTGGGTGTTGACTGCGGCTCACTGTGTTACTAAGTAGGTCTTTTGTTTAAGTTATCGATAAGCTACTGGTAGTTATGCTACTAAGTAGATTTTGAGCTATTATTTAAGTTAGCTTGAGACTCAGCTGAAAACGTAATATTTTTTTGATCAACTTCATTAAAAAGAGAACGGACTCCATTCGGTTGATTTTGTCGTATGTTGCGAATCGATTTTCATAATTCTTTTAAAATAAATCATATATACATTTTTTTTATATTTAATAAATAATTATTTTTTCAAAAAATAAAATTATTAATATTATTGAAAACCAACTGTCTTTTAGCGAAACTCAATATGTAAGGTCTGAGTACTTTAATCTTACTTAATTATTATTAATAGATTTCATTTCATCATCGTTCATTTCATTTCGTCATTACACACAAACGAGAACAGTGGCCACTTAGACCAATTGCCATAATCTACATCTTTATTTTATATAAAACAAAGTCGGGTTTGTTACAAGTCTTATAACTCGAGAAAGGCTGGACCGATTTTTATGATCTTTATTTTGTAATTTGTTAGATTTGTCTTCACCCCGAATAGCAGAATAACTATTAAAACATCGGAAAAATTCACGAAAAAAAATATAAGAAAAAAATCTATTCCATACTAAGCGTCAAAACGTACCTAGGGACGAACCTGAGCGAAGCGAGAGCGAGTCGCTAGTATCATAATAAAACATCCTGTATCTTGATCAAATAACTCAGTATAGTTAAGACTTTATACTTCACAATAATTCAATGTAACTTTCAATATTTTTTAAATAAATGAATACTGTTTTAATGTCATTAATTTTATTTCTAAAATATTGAATGATTCGCTTCCAGCATCGTCCGCTCTGGCGACGCGATATACGTGCGGGTGGGCGACCACGACCTCACGCGCAAGTACGGCTCGCCCGGCGCCCAGACGCTGCGCGTCGCCACCACCTACATACACCACAACCACAACAGCCAGACCTTGGACAATGATATTGCACTCCTTAAATTGCATGGGAAAGCGGAACTTAAAGAGGGTATGATTAGTTTTACTGACATTTTTGTTTAGCCAAACAGATACACAGTTAGGTATTGACCGTTACAATATACTACATACTATAAGCATGCAATACAAAAATGAGCTTATCATATGATAGCATTAATGCGAATGTGGAATAGGATAGCCTCTTTGAAATCAATGTTAAAAAGTGTGGCATTACTTATTTTTATAAATAGAATTATTTATATAAGACTAGCATTGCCCGCGGCTCCGCCCGCGTTCAGATGACCAAAAACAAAATTCTTAGGTTTTACATATTATTCTTACATTGCATTTTTTGTATTTTTTTTCAGAAATGAGATATTTTCCCGCGATAAAAAGTATCCTATATGTTGACCCGGATAACCAGCTATCACCATACCAAATTTATTCAAAATCCGTCCAGTGGTTTTTCCGTGATGCGGTAACAGGCTGACAGACAGACAGACAAAAATTCTAAAAACTATAGATTCGGCCTCTGTATCGATCATAATGTTTATTTCAATAAGATTTTCCAAAAAATATTTAATGTACAGATTCGGCTTAGTTACAATTTTATTATAGGTATGTATAGATAGATACTTTAAAGCTAGTTTTAAATCACAGAGCTGAGATTTTAGCTATTGAACTTTTCTGTCAATAAATTCTCAGTAGACCGGAGTTCAAAAGTACATTTCATAAGGAGGACATTTATTATTACCTATTATTTATATATCTTTGGATTTCACGGGTTCTAAAGAGCCCCGTCCTTTCGAAGGCTTGTGTAGAGGCTCCTTGAGAGATTTAAAATAAGTTTAATGTAACGCATCAGCCGGGATCCATCTTTGAGTAACCCGTAGGGAATTGCTCAAAAATGGTCTCCGGATAATGCGGAAGGACTATGGAAAATATAGAAAACTAAAATATGGAAAACAAAAAAGGGCTATTATTATTATATGAATTATATAATTTTAATGACAATCAATAATAACAACAACAACATGGTGTTTGCAGGCGTGTGTCTCGTGTGTCTGCCGGCGCGGGGGGTGAGTCACGCGGCGGGCAAGCGCTGCACGGTCACCGGGTACGGCTACATGGGGGAAAGTGAGTATTTATATTAGCCATATACCATCTCTTAAACCTACCCTCGATTGCATGCTTAGGTGCCTAATTGTGTAGGTACTAAATATCATCCAAATCTGTAAAGCTGTTGCTAACAAACATACACATACAGACAAACTTTCGGCTATTATAACCATTATAAATAATACTGGCAACTCACCCTCGCTTTTGTCCTTAGCTTGCTTTCTAATACAAACTTTCATCCCCTTAAGAGATGATTTCCGGGATAAAAAGTATCCTGTCCTTCCCAGGGTCTCAAACTACCTTTTTACCTTTCATCTAAATCGGTTCAGTAGATTCAGAGATTACCCCCTACAACGTCACAAACTCACAAACTACCTCTTTATAATATTAGTATAGTTAATAGTAGTTGTGTGATATTTATACGTATAGATATATACTCGTATATAATAATGCTACAAATATAACCTATTTGTATATATTCATTGAATATTTATTTATGTACCGCAAAAAATATACATATAAAATGGAAAAAAATACCTTGTGTACAAAGTATATTATTTGACTTCCAGCCGGTCCCATACCGTTGCGTGTGCGTGAAGCCGAGCTGCCTATTGTGAGCGACGCAGAATGCATCCGCAAAGTGAACGCCGTGACTGAGAAAATCTTTATTTTGCCCGCGAGTTCCTTCTGCGCGGGCGGCGAGGAAGGAAATGACGCTTGCCAGGTTAGAAATAAAAAAAATGTTTTTGGTACAAACTTGTTTAGATTTTTATTATTTAAAGGAACGAAAAGTACTAGTAAATAATTCAGAGAGTGGATAAGCTTTTAATTAAATATATAGTGTTTTTTCATAATATTAAAAAATATTTTATTTCAATGCCTTGTTGGTCTAGCTCTAGTACGTTGTATGTACAGATCTGGAGATCTTGGGTTCGAGACCCGGACCGGGCCAAGTATAGCTAGTAGCTTTTTCTTTCAAGAAATTCTTAGTAATGGCCAGAAGTAGAGAATGCTTGATTTCTCACCACAAGTATCAAATTATTTCGTTTTGTTTGTTTGTTCGCATACTTGGTATATGTTATAATTTCGAGAGTAAAATTTCTACGATGCGCGCGCACACCGATATCCAAAAAGCGACATAATGAAGTTAGCTGCGTTCCTTTTACAAACAGAGAGTTGTGACATACGGGATGAAGTCTTTAGCTATTTTTGTTCTGCTACGTCAAAGAATTATAACTTCTTACGTGCGTACACAAGTACATACACACATTTTTTTTAAATGTTTTTTTATATATTGTTTTGTATTTCCTGCAAATTTTGAACTTATTTATTATTTTTTAGGGTGACGGAGGTGGTCCCCTCGTGTGTCAAGACGATGGTTTCTATGAGTTAGTAGGATTAGTGTCGTGGGGCTTCGGCTGTGGCAGGCGGGACGTTCCCGGAGTATACGTGAAGGTGTCCTCATTCATTGGATGGATTAATCAAATTATATCTGTTAATAATCTATAATAATTTAAACATGGAAGAAGTGTAGTTCGTTAAATACTGTCGAAAAACCCATAAACAAGTCATTTACAGAGAGTTAGAAATTCATATATTTTTTTAAAGTTCAGATTAAGATACAACTTCGTTCCGTATTTTAATTTTTAGTTATTTTCAACGTCCTCTTTAATGTCGCTTTATGATTACTAATTTAAAGGTAAAAAACGCACATATTTAGATATAGTATATAATATTTAAATATTTGAGTTTCATTCATCAGCCCTAAAAATATATAAAATCAATATATTAATGGTATATTCAAAAGTATAAAATACAGGTTATTTCATACTTATTTTTGATATTTTCGAGGACACACCTACATGGACACATCCTATGTGTATCAATTTTAGGAAAAAATATTTATATTGTTTTTTTTTAATTTATTGAAGGCATTTACTTTTATATTTATAAGAGGTAAAATGTAAATAAAATATACCTATTATAAGATATTTATTTTAGCTTAAAATAGTTATTAATAAACGCTATTTATTTTCCCACCATTTTGTATTCAGTTTACCGAAGTAATACAAGGCTGGCTATAATTTTTGACAAAAAATCTATTCAATAAACTAGCGACTCACCCTTCAAACTCGCTTCGCTCGAGCTCGTCCCTAGGTGACTTTTTTGAATTGACATAATTTTTTTATTTTTGAACCGATTGAAATAAAACAAATACTAAATGTTAAGTGAAGCTTACCACAATCATTAGTCTAAACCGCAACCAAATCGATTAAGTCGTTTCTGAGATTAGCGCGCACTAACGCACAGACAATCAGACAAAAATTCTAAAAATCATTGTTTTGGGTTCTATTGCTTAATAATTTTTCTCAAATATCTCCCATGTACAGGCAGCGATCAGTTACACTTTTATTAAATGTATAGAATAGATTAAAAATTCCTAACAGATCAACAAATTTGTGTCAGGTTATAGTTTTTTAGATTTACACTAACTTATCTTTCGGATTATTTTGTGGATTTATTTTGATTTTTGGTTTCCAACATTTCGAATGCTTTACAGCATTTATTGTCACGGCGGGAGTCTCTCCCTAATGTGTCTATTTAAAATTGTGTCAGATTATTATTTATCTGTTATTGAACGTTGCATATTTTATCGATTGATAATTTTTTTAAAAGAAGAAAATGGCCGTCAACCTAAATCACCTGATAAAATATGCTGAATATGTATTTGTTAGTTTATAATTTATGAACCAAACAGTAATGTTATTAATTAGTATTTAATTAATATTTAAAGGCTATGGTATTGAAATTTATAATTTTAAACCATTTCATTTGACATATTTCACTCCATTCAGAGTGATGTAAATATTATTTAGAAATTTCACTTCATTCTTTTAAGTGGAATAGAATAAACGCATTTATAAATTATTACTTTGTTTAGAATATAGTCTGTGTGCTGTAATTTAGTTTTTTAATAAATAAAAAACGAAAAATTGTTTTTTTTTCAAGTAATCGTTTCCCAAACCTTAATACCTCTATGACCTATCGATGTTTGTTTCAAAATTGCTTGGAATTTTAGAAAATATTATAGTAAAAACTAGATTTTAAAATAAACTTTGCAAGAAGGTACAGACAAAATATCAAGTTTTGTATTAAGATACTGAATTCTCCTATCCCCGTGCCGTATTTGAACCTCCACTCATCCTATTAATATTAATATAAAAAAAATTTATCCCACGGGACCTGTACATTTTTCTGGAATAAAAAGTATCCTTTGTGTTATTCTGATGTATGAGCTATATTATTGTCGTTTCATTGAATACCATTCAGTCGTTTTTGCGTGAAAGAGTAACAAACATCCATACATCTAGACATCCTCACAAACTTTTCCATTTATAATATACAAGCGACTCACCCTCGCTTCGCTCCGGTACGTCCCTAGCTTGATTCCCCATACAAGCTTTCATGACCATTTTCAATCTCTTAAGGGATGATTTCCAGTATAAAAAGTATCCTAGGCCCTTCCCAGGGTCTCAAACTCTTCTTACCAAATTTCTTCTAAATCAGTTCAGTAATTCCAGAGATTACCCCCTACAACGTCACAAACTCACAATTCACAAACTTTACCTCTTTATAGACCAGGGTAGATAATATTTAAAACCAAAAAAAATAACATCCTACTATTTTTTTTTTCACTTTTTATTATTTTTAAAGGCTTCTACCCTGGTCTATTATAATATGTATTAATTTAGACTTATATTATAAATGCGAAAGTTTGTGAATTTGTACAAAATAAAAAAATAGAATAAAAAGAACAGGTTAAAAAAAATACATGTTTAGTGCTTATATATATATTTATTATATTCAAATCACAATTACACTAAAGGTATATTATATTAAATAATGCACAAAATTAGAGTGTGTTATAATAAAATAGCAAATATATTTCAATACCCCAATATTACAGTTTACGTCTTGGATTCAATTCACATCAGATACCGAAAGATGAAAAGTGAATTAAGCCAACACAATTAATATTTTATTCACTACTGTATGGTACGTTTTAATTATTTTTCTAAAATTAAAGTAGCTTTAGTTACTCCTTATAACATCAGCTATCTACCAAGTGAAAGTCCCGTCAAAATCAGTCCAGCCGTTTAGGAGATTAGCCGGAACAAACAGACAGGCAAAAATAAAAGTGTTTTTCTTATAAGTACTGTATATAATTTCTCATGCATTTAGTAAAACGCTGTTATTTAGATATTACAAACAGACACTTCAATTTTATTTATCTGTATAGATTTTGTACATATTTTACTTTAAAAACTGTCATACTAAGATTAAAAAAATGTAAAGCCATGTTTATTTTTTAAAATATTTTTAGCCTATTACCTATATTTCAATTCTAAGTTCATAATTTCCTAATTCATAGTTTAAAATTAAATTTCAATTAATTATGAGTAACTATAGATACAATGCCTTAAATAAATTGAAACAACTCGGTGGATTTTTGAATACTACTTAATCTGAATGTTATTTTTACTTTAGATTTTAATTTCTTGAATATTTTGTCATATTTAAAACTAAATATTTTATAACTTTTTAAATATCTCTGAGATACAAAGATATATTTCAGCAAAACTGCTTGTAAGAATCCTGCTATCAGTAATAAATTTATAGTAAAAAGAAAACGAATAAGAATTTATACAAAAGTTAAAATATTAGTACAATTATATAGCAATGGATAAAAAGAGAAATATACGTTTGCCAACACGTATTTGTTATATTATATTAATTTTAAATATAATCATATATTTTAGGCTGACCCAGGGCTCGGAAATCCGTACAATTTTAAACCAGTTTTGGTCATTGACCTAAACCGAAAGGCATTTCGGTTCAAGGTTTAGGTTACGTTCTTTAACTGGTTAAATTTGGGAGAACGGTTTTTCACTAATTAAGGTTCGATGATCAAATTTAACCGGTTTAAATGAGTTTTTGTGCGTTTACATTTGGCGAATTTATGCTAATGGTGAATTGATTATTACAGAGTAAAAGTTCCTGAATAAATAATGAATTAACCTGTTTATTTCGGTACTAAACCGAAATTCAACCTCTTTTAAGAATAACCGTTAATCATTATTATTTCGGTTTACTACACAATTCGTTTTCATTAACCGGTTAAAGAACGAGCGTTGAATTAACCATTACAGTACCGAAATAAAACGGTTTTCTTAAAATCGGTTTCGAGCCCTGGGCTGAACAGATTTTCATGACATTCACATACCCTATATGTAATATATATTTAATACTATCGGGTTCGGAGCAGATTATGGCACCACAACTGTCAGTTATCATTTCTTTCTATGAGCGGTTTCTTATGTGAGGCAGGGGCGGGCAGTTTGGAGGGCTTCTTGAAAGACATGGATCTGTTCACGTTTTCTTTTCCCTGTTGCTCTTGCTGTCGCTGAAATAAAGATACTTTATTAGTGTTTTTCGGTAATCCTAAGTTTATTTTGAAAATATAATGAAATATGTATTTATGAAATATTCATAAAATTTAATTTTGTTCAAGTATTTAGAAACCAAATAAGTAAACTAACCAAACCTATCATATTCAAAAAAATAGAATGAATGACTTTAAAAAAATAGTTTTTAAATAAAACTATCTTTACGGATTATTTCGCGGATTTATTTTGATTTTTGGTTCCCGACGTTTCGAATGCTTTACAACAATCATGGTCACGGGAGAGTCTCTCCTGTAAAGTAGTCAAATATTCGCGTAAATCTAAAAAAGTATTGAAATACTTTTTGTTTAAAGTCGGTTTAATAAAACAATGTAAAATGTACGTACAAGACATATAAATAATTCCTAAAATTGTTTCTAACAATAGCCAGACAGACCATAATCTTTGTACTAAAATATATCACCCAAATCGGAAGCTGAGTGCTATAAGAGCGCTGACTTAAAAGTACGCTTGCGACACGAACATCGGAGTCAGCATTCTGTGACAAATGCTTCTTATTGTAACCCCATATTTTGGTTCGAGTTTTTTCAAAAATTTAAAATTCAAAATATTTTATATACTCATAGCTAATGTTGATAATTATTACAATTTTTTACTGCACGTCACGAGCCTACTACCAGTTCGGAAAGAAGAAGCCCCAGACCTGAGAACTCTCGAATAAAAACTCAGCGGGATTAAACATTTTACTTTACTACTCAAAATATTTTTTTAGAATTAATTCTGATTTTTACATTGAGTAAGCATTAGAAATTTTAATTGTAATTTTAAATATGGTTTTAAATAAATGTTTTAAGAAAATTTTAGTTTTTTTTTGGATCTTTTGGCCGAGTTGCTCTTAGCTAGCAACAAACACACACACACACACACACGCAAACCTTTGCATATACAATAGCAGTCCAATAACAAGTAAATACTCACTCGTTTCAAATACAAATCAGTTTCGGAAGTGCATTTAACGATATGGTTCTTCCAGTCGTGGGCGGGCGCGGGCGGCGCGGGGGGCGAAGGCGCCGCGAACGCGGAGTCGTCCGACGCCGACGACTCCGTGTCACTTCGGACTTCGCCCTCCGTCTCGATTACAATGCAATCCTAATAAAAATGGATTATTTAAATCATTACTTTATCTCGATATTGATATCTTTTTATATTTTCTTTAAATTAAGGTTAATATTTTCAAATAAATAGAAAATATCAAAACACAAATTAAATATATGAAAAATTCGAAAGGTCTTATCGTGATCGTCTGGAAACGGGCCTCCCTTCAATACGAGGGCGATCAGGCCATAGTCCACCCCGCTGGCCAAGTGCGGGTTGGCGGACTTCACATGTCTTTCGAAACCTTGCTACAACAAACAAAACTTGTAGAAATAAGGTAAATATACTTACATCGTCATGGCTGTTCTGTCGCATGGCCCGGAAGCGCGCCAGCACGCGCTCGTGCGGCGACGTGGCCGCCAGCTGCCGCGGGTAGCGGTACTCCGCCCGCACGGGTGTGCTGCCTGGAATTATTATATTATATTTACTTAAAGACACATCCATCCATACTAATATTATAAATGTGAAAGTGTGTTTGTTTGCCTTTTTTTTCACATCGAAACGGAATGAAGGATTGGCGTGATTTTTGGTGTAGAGATAGTCGGAGAGCTGGAGAGTGACATAGGCTTTTCTTACTCTATAAATATAATAAAACAGTCTGTACATATAATAAAATTGTAACTAAGCCGAATCTGTACAATAAATACTTTTTGGAAAATCTTATTGAAATAGATATTATTGTCGATACAGAGGCCGAATCTACCGTTTTTAGAATCTTTGTCTGTCTGTCTGATGAAATTTGGTATAATGATAGCTGGTTATCGGGTCAACATATACGATACTTTTTAAAATACGAGTAAATATCTCATCTCTGAGAAATCTTTACTAAAAGTTAAAAGGTAACTAGGGACGAACCCGAGCAGCGGAGCGAGGGTGAGTCGCTAGTAATATTATAAATGTAAAAGTGTTTGTTTGTTTGTCCTTCTTTCACGTCGAAACGGAGTAACGGATAAGCGTGATTTTGAAAGGTATGGTAACACATAATACAAACGCGAATATGTTATATTGCTGGAATTAACTTACCAGATGGACAATACACAGCGTACTCTTGATTCAAACACCTCGACTCCAACTCCTCAAGTCTGAACACTTCCTCCCTTATACCGTTGTAGAACTGCTCCGTCTGTCTTTGCATGGTGTTCAGGGTGTGTTTCTGGCTATTGGAGTAACCTTGAGTCTCCGAAGAGAGATTTGACGTGATGGTAGATAGCGATGACAACTCTTGGATTGACGATGTTGATGTTACCTGGGGGCAGAAATCATTTAATTAGACTTTTATTATTCACTAGCGGCTCACAGCGGCAGCGGAAAATAAAAACAAATCTATCACAAGGGAACCGTACATTTTACCGATACTACGCGACCCATTTTTTACCTGTAGAATATACCAAGATCCCTTCCCCCACTCTAGTTTTCGCGTAGCAATTCGTAAATATGGTTTTAAATAACTTTTTGCTAATAGAAAGTAAAAAAAAATTGTCTCATATTTGCTTATTAGGATATTGACTACGTAAGGAAGACCTAAGAACTCTGCACTCACCCCTGTGACAAAGAGTGGTATTTTGAAGACCCACCCTCTTGTGCGCGTATAGGGGGGTTTAGCTGGAATTACTAATTGAAAATTAAAATCTATAATGCGCAATCTTACAATTTATTGAAATGTTTTTAAAATCACCGTCTGTGCTACACATGACATGATATGACAGGACATCTGACAGAAAAAAATTGTCCCCTGAACGGGTCACATACCATGGGTAAGTTCCCTTAGTGCTAGTTGGCAGACACAAAAAAGTCATGATCAAGATGTGTCTATCTGCTCTATCTCTTTCTACCCTATAAGGAAGAAAAGAGAAATTAAAAAAAAAAAAAAAAACCACTTACATGAACTTCCCCAACAACAGTGTCCATACTTCTTTGGCAGTTCTGCACTATAGCCTCGACCAGCCTAGTTGAGTCTTCCGCGAGAAGGCTCATTGTCTGTTTGTTCTCCTCTAGCAGGGCATTGGATTCAGTCTGAAAATATATAATTATCTTAGCATGACGTCGCCTTAGTGCTTATTAGTCCAAACGGACCACTTACCGAAAGAGTTTTTAATAGAGAATTATTTATTGTCTTTTAAATGTAGAGTCTATTGGTACAAAATACACAAAAAAAAATGCAATATAAACACGCTTTAAAAACACCGAAAAGATGTGTTTTATAATACTTTATTTCTCATATCATAAATATTACATATAAATATAGTAAAAATATAAATATATATAAATTTTAAATTACCTGTACATATGTTTGTGTATGTGCCAGGTCATTCAATAGATCCACTTTTACTTGCTCCACTACTTGCACTGTTCCATCACTCAAACTATCCATATTCGAAGATAATACAACCCTCGCTGCAATAAAATATATAATATTAAAATATCACCAAACGAATGTAAAGTATGAATTATTCATTATATCCATTGATATAACAAAAAAAACTCAAAATACACAATTGGTGTCTCAATAGTGTCCTCAAAACGAAGAGATATTGAATTGCGCTTTTTTCAAATCTCTTTAATAACAAAATTAAAACGCACGTTTCGTTTAAAAAAGTACTTTATGTGGTTTACATAAGTTCGAATCTGTGTTTAAGACAGTTAGAACTCTTAGATTTTTGAATTTTGAACACAGTTTTTAACGAGCGCAGGGGCTAGGGAAATCTTTATCACCTGTATATGTAGAAAACTATGTCAATAAAGAATTTATTATTATTATTATTTTTTTCCAGTTAACGTCACATGTCGACATCACTGTTCGTTAGGAAATATATGTTTTTATAAATCTATGGTTATGTATCTATAATTTTCATTTTTATTTTATGGTATAACTAGCGACTCACCATCGCTTCGCTTTGGTTTCGTCAATAAGCAAACAAATCTATCCCTCGGGAACCGTACACTTTCCGAGAAGATATATAGGTAGCCTATAGCCTTCCTCAATAAGCGGGCTATCTAAATACAAAAATAATTTTCAATCGGTCGGTAGTGTCTGAGATTAGCGCGTTCAAACAAACAAACTCTGCCTCTTTATAATATTAGTATAGATTCAAAAATGTATTTTGATTAACACAATTTAGTCTATACTAATATTATAGAGGTAAAGTTTGTGAGTTCGTGACATTGTAGGGGGTAAACTCTGGGTCTACTGAATCGATTTAAATTTTTGGTAAGAAGATACCCTGGGAAGAATAATTTGAGACCCTGGGAAGGACATAGCATACTTTTTATCCCGGAAATTATCCCTTAAGTGGATAAAATGGGGATGAAAGTTTGTATTGAGAAGCAAGCTAGGGACGAACCTGAACTAAGCGAGAGTGAGTCGCTAGTATACAATAAAAATACTTACATTTCTCATAATCTTGTGCAAAATTGTTCAAGTCACACATACAAATATCCAACTCTTTTTGAATTGTTTCTAAATCTCTTGTTGCACTCTCCCCCTCTATTTCATTCAATTTCAACACATTTTTCAACCATTCTACATCTTTTATTAACTTGTTCTCAAACGTATTTCTTTGATTTTCTAAATCTTCTAGTTTCTTCTTCATTTTGCTTTCTAGAAAGTTCTTTTCGGATGCTATGTGGTTTTTGATACGTTCTTCTAAAAGTTTTCTTTCCTCATCTGCCCATTTGTTCAGTCTAGCTTCAAATTCTTCTTTTTCGTTCTGTATGCTTGATAATTGTTGAGATATTTGCTTTTCTGTTCGATCTTTTTCCTCTAGAATAGCCTAAAATAAATTTAAAGAAGTATTTATCGATAGTTACTGTAGATCTTTTGTATATTATATATAGGTATAAGGAATATTTAAGCGAAGTCAATATTATTTATTATACCCTACTGCATAAAAATGGAGAAGTCTCCATTTCTTTATGTATTAATTATAAAAATTTAAGTAAAATAAAATAAAAGTATGAATGAGTTATTAAAATATCTCAACAAATGATAAGTTATGAAACTTCAAAGTTGGGCTCGTAAGAATAAGGTCATGACAACACACGACCTGAACGACCGAAATTTATATTAATTTTTCAGCCATTTATTAATAGATTTCATAAAAATTTCCACTGATTTATTAGTTTTGATCTATATTAGAATTCCATTGTGTTGAATATGATATTAACAATATCCTGAAACTTCTTCATTGTGAAGGATTTTGACTTAAAAAAATCTAATATACATATGTAATTAAAATCAATTAACCTATAAAATCTACAAAACGAATCTCATTGTGCATTTTCAGACTCAATTGCTAGTTAGTTTATACGTATGTATGTTTGTTTGTTACTCCGAAGTTAAAAAAGAGGGATTTGAAGAAATGTGCTCAATATATGTATATAGCGCGCAAAATGACGCCTAAACCAAGGCTGAAGCAAGAAGGGTGAGTTCGCTAGTAATATATAGGTACAAGTATATGTAATACTTTCTTAGATTTACGCGAATATTTGACATATTCAATAAAATTATCTTTTCGTTTTTTTTGTATTGTTTTTATATTTTTTGAAAACATTTTGTAATTTGTGGATAGGCACTGTCTGTAGCAACTATATAAAGATCTTTGAGACGTCAAAAACCTTAGCCTCTCCCGTGACCATGATTGCTGTAAGGCATTCGAAACGTCGGGAGCCAAAAAACAAAATTAATCCGCGAAAAATTCGATAAGATAGTTTTATTTAAAATACATAATATGTATGTCTTTAACCTTAAGCCGATCGATTATTTATGGGCTTATATCAAAGTGAAATTAAATGAAATTTCTTTATTAAGTAACAATTTTTTTATGTAAAAGTATAAACTGCAGATATGAACGCTCTCTTCCATACAATATTTAAACTATAAATATATTAAATACATATATTTGTAATATGTATTTAAAGTTATATATGTGTAGTGTATCAACTATCTGGTATCCGTAATACAAGCTTCGTAGCTTACCATTGAACTATGATGGTGCTGTGTGTTAATGTCCCAACATATTATCATTTATTCAGTATATTATAAAAACCAAATAATAATAATATGACGACGACGATAATGATGATGAAGATGTATGTGTCTGGACAAAAAAGTGTGTACGTACATCGATTTTATTTTGCACATCTTGGGCTAGAGTATGGGCGACGTCGCGACGGCGTTTGTTCTGCCTCTCGCCCTCGCCCCGCAAGGCGGCCGCGAGGGCGCGCGCGCGGGACTCCAGGGAGGCGTGGCTGTTATGGAGCTTACTGAGGTTCGAGGTGGTGGCTGTACGCTGGAAAATATATTATTATTATAAACTAGCTTTTTAAACGTTTAGTATAAATTTCTCACTGATGAGATGTTTTCCTGCAGTAAAAAGTATCCTATATGTTGACCCGGATGACCACCTATCATCATACATCAAAATTCCTCCAGTGGTTTTTCGGTGATGGAGTCACTGACAAAATTCTAAAAACTATAGTTTCTGCCTCTGTATCAATAATTATGACTATTTCAATAGGATTTCCCAAAAAATATTTGCTGTACAGATTCTACTCAGTCAGAAAATTTGATTATATGTATAGATTAATATCAAGCAGGCAGTTGAGACAACTGATAAATGCCTGTATCCTGTTTGTGCCTATGTGATATTCCAGACTATAATCTATCTCTGTGCCTTTCATCTAGACCCCTTCAGCCATTTTGACATTTATAATAATTAATGAACCAGATTTTCATATATAGTTATCGGTAAAGGAAGGGTATTGATAAGGCTTAATTTTCTGCTTTGAATAAAAAAAAAATATATTATAAGATTTGACCTTTTCTTTACAAATTCTAAAACTAGGTTGTGTGCCTAATATGTTTATGAGAGAAAAAAAATCGGTCAAGTGCGAGTCGAATCCGCACACGAAGGGTTTATAATATGCCTTTTACTCTATGTCTGTAGTATATTAACTTCGATGATAAATTAAGAACGTAAAAAAAATGTTCATTTTATTTTTATTATTTGTTATTATAGCGACAATATAAAATACATACTCTGTGAAAACTCAACTCTCTACCTATTACGGTTCATGAGATATATGCCTCTGGCAGATGGACGGATGGACATTGGAGGCATAGTAATAGGGTTCCGTTGGCACCCTTCGGGTACGGAACCTTAAAAATGACTATTAATACTACTTGTGAGTCGCCTAACTTTGGTATTACTAGGATTTTCGTTCAAAATGAGACATTTTCAGTTACATTTCAACTTTTTTTTTTATTCTGGGGAGAAAATGAAATTTAAAGGTTGTTCTTCACTATTATAATTGATTAAGAAATAAATTATTATGTACACTCACCCAGTTGTTAACAAAATTCATTATATTAGAGCTGAAGTCAGCTTGTCCGGCCTTTTGCAAGCAGGTCACCAGACACATAGCAAATTTTTCCAGAATGTTCTGTATCTGTTCACTCTTGGCTTGTATCGTCTGCACGAATTGAGTGCAGTGAGTTTGAGAAGTCTCTGCAATTTCTTGTTGCATCGCGTTTTTAATTGCTGTCACCTGAAAATAACCAAATTGTATTACAATATGTTCAAAAGAAAATTCAGTGTTACATACATATAAAGGGATGGTAAATTTCATGAATTCAGGAAAAAAAGTGCGTGTGTGTGCAATTCACACACGGTAGAAGCAAAAGTTCAGAAAAGTAACCTACGAGAGAATGAGATGAATATAGAGAGTATTAGGAGTAGGATGATTATAAGGTTTTTTTTTTATAATATTTGTATTTTTTTTATAATATGTGTATTTGTAAGTTTAATAGTTATTTTACATTTTACTTGACATTAATATACATTACATATTATTCAGTAAATTTATTATTTTTCCCTTCCCGTGTAATGTATTGTATCTCAAATAATTTAATATGGCTTATTACATTCATATATTTATAGAATACCATATATGGAAAGAATATAATTTGTCAGACAATAACAACGGTTACCATGGCAACATGGCAATGTATTCTATCTCATTCTCTCACCGGCTTAATCCTATATATTTATGTGTTTGTCTCTTTTTAGCATTTCCGTTTCATCAAGTTTCAAATCATAACGATTCTAAAGAAGTTTCACTTCAAAAAATAACTTACCTTGTTCATAGTATCCATTGCTTGCTGCACGAGACTGTCAAGTTTTTGTTTATTTTGTGCGTGCATCTGCGTACTGTCATTTGTATACGATTCTGGAAAAATAATAAGTTTTGATTCATACATATTTAAATATAAATTACATATAGATAGTTAGGAGTGGAATTCATTGGCTGGAAAAGCCGAATATGATGTCAGAGTATATCGTAACAGAGTGATTAGCGATTTTGTCGCTACAAACTGAAGTCGTTATCTTTCTATGTATAATACTTTGAAATCACGCCAAGCGCGCGAAATGACGGGCTTTTAAAGTATTCGTATCGGCATGATATTATTTTTTAATACTAAATTTAACATTTTTGGAGCTGGATATTTATTTTACAATTATATAACAATGTTAGCTATTGTATAAAAAAACACGCATATTCACTATTCTTGTATACATTATGTATACATTATATATATATATATATTATATATATATATATATATATATATATATATATATATATATATACTAGCATTGCCCGCGGCTCCGCCCGCGTTCAGATGACCAAAAACTAAATTCTTAGGTGTTACATATTAGTATACTCTTACATTGCAGTTTTTGTATTTTTCCTCAGAAATAAGATATTTTCCCGCGGTAAAAAGTATCCTAGGATCGCGCGCTACATCGCCCGGTTTATATAGCTTGAGCAGGCGGTCGAGCGATGCGGGGCAGAGGGGATGGACTCGCCGTAGGCATCTCAATGCTCGCCAAGCATTAAAAATGTTTCGCTACTAATTACTTCTAACAACGATATCTCAAAAACTATTCATCTGATTGATTTAGTGTAAAGAGCAATTTTAATCTGCATTAAATGACTAAGCTAACTAAAATATTTATTTGGATAAGGATTAATACCGAACTAAAGAAAATAACTTTGAAAATAACGTAATGTTTTTAATTAAAAATGTTAACATAAAAGTGGTTATTGTAAGTCAACCGTAAGAGATAGAGATATGCTATCGCGGACTTTTTTGTAGCATTTTTATAGATTTTGAATTCTCTAGTACATTACTTAACTGTATCTTTGCTAGTTTACGCGGCGTTCGCGTGGAAAGTTCCCATTTGGCGAGATTTTTTGCGACCTCTTCAACATTTGTCGCCGTATTTCAGCTAATTTACATAAAAGCATAATAAATTATATACCTAAACCTTCCTCAAGAATTACTCTTTCTATTGTTGAAAACCGTATAAAAATCCGTTCAGTAGTTTTCGAGTTTATCGCGTTCAGACAGACAGGAGGACAGACAGGAGGACAGAAAGACGCGGCCGGGGGACTTATTTTTATAATAAGTATAGATATATATATATATATAAATACATCTTTTTCGAAAACACACGATTTTAAAAGCTATAAACATATAAATTAAATATATGATAACTTACCTAACGTAGTCTGGAAGTCACTCAATGTCTGTGTCAGAGCACTGACAAAGTTGTCGGTGCCGCTCGTCAGGTGGTTTCTGTGCTGCGACGAAACTTCGCGATATGTCCGCGTTATTTCCAAGTTTGTTGACTCCACTGATCTGAAAATACAAACATTTTACATTATACACTGAGTATTCGAACTAGATAATACTTAATAGAAGAAATACATTTGGATAGGTGAAGAAATATTTACGTGAAAAAATTACGTAAAGGTGTACAGTCATTAGCATTTGCATACATGGAAGTCTCTATTACCAAGGCAATATAAGGCAGTGGTAGCACCGTGGTAACGCGCTCGCTTGGGAAACCGAGTGAAGCGAGTTCAAATCTCGACTTTCGCACCTCTGATATTTTCATGTGCGAATCATTTCACCGTGATTACCACTTGCCTTATGGTGAAGGACAACATCGTGAGGAAAACTGCATTACTGAGAAAAACCTAGCAAGTTTTCGAAAGACATGTGCAGTCCGCCAACCCGCACTTGGCTAGCGTGGTGGACTATGGCCTGATCAGCAGTGGGACGTTAAAAAAGGCTGAATACGAAGGAATAGAGTCCATATCGGTATACCCACTTGCGTTTGTCGACAGTGTGCAGCAGCTTGCAGGCGTCGGCGGCGGCGGCGTCGGCGGCGCGCAGCAGCGCCTGCGCCTGCGCCGACAGCGCGCTCTCCGTCTGCGCCTGCGCACTCACCAGGTGCTTCTGCTCCTCGTACTGAAGCTTCGTTGTTTTCAACATCTGGAAATTGTTTGCTTAGTTATAGAATTTTGATAAAGGAATCCATTTATTCACAATAAAGGACATTAAATATCTATACATCTATACAGATAAATAAAATTGAAGTGTCTGTAATGTCAAAATAACAGCATTATACTAGATGCATATGAAATTATATATGGTACTTATAAAACACAAATTTTAAATTTCTGTCTGTCTGTTTGTTCCAGATAATCCCCAAAACGACTGAACTGGTTTTGACGAGACATTCACTGACAGATAGCTGATGTTATAAGGAGTAACTTAGACTACTTTTATTTTAAGGGGAAAGGCTTTGTTGGTTGTTGGGTGAGTCCCACACCTCGTGCGTAAATGCATTTCCCAACGTTAAAAAAAAGGCTACTTTTATTTTAGAAAAAGAATTAGGGTTTCGCTCAAAAAAATAAAATGTAGCTAGGGTTGCTAGTGAGCTATATAATTTTGCAAACATGAGTAAAAAGGGCTTACATTAGAAGTATTCACAAGTGCAGTTTTAGTGTTCTGAAGTTTTTGTTCAGTCCTCTCCAGGTACTGCTCCTTCAATTCCAATTGGCAGTGGAGTTCCCTGAACACATTCTCCATCTTCTCCTTCTCCTCTTCCATCGCCCTCTTCTTTAGGAGCAGTTCCTGGATTTCTTTTCTTTGTTCCTCTTGTTTTAGTGTCATTTCCGTGAATGTTTCATTCGCTAGGTAGACACCTGAGGGAATGAAGATAATATTGAAATATAATTTCAAATTTTTTTCAGATTGCATAATGAAATATTTAATGACATAGATTTATTTTCCCTTTCTTTAAATAAGTTCAAAATTTTAACCAGAAGTGTCTTTTCGTGATTTCCCCGTTTTTTTTTGTTATATACTATAATTTTTAATTTTAATAAGCTAACATATACCTACCTTAAGAATGTGTAAACAGTGAAGACTTAATTGGTGTATGTAATTTTTTACTTTTGTTTATAATATGTAACATAATACTGTTTGTCTTCCAAATAAATAAATAAATAAATAAATGTTTCAAAACAAGTTATAAAAATATCCTGCACACTGCTTTTACAAGAAGGATAAATTTAATGATACCTCATACATACCATTCAAATGCAAATTAAATTATCACAATTTATTACTGAGTGTCATGACACTCAATATTTACTACAGATTTTGTGGTAGACTCATGAGTCTACCACAAAATCGGAAAGAAAAAGTCAAATCTTAGAAAAACTAGTGAAAGAAAAACAGTGGAACTAGAATTTTTTGTACAAAATGAAAAGTATAAAAAAAAAATAAAAAAAAAATTATACCATTCTTTTCTCTTGCTGCATGCAAATCCCTTTTCAGCCTATCAATTTCCTCCGCATAATCTTTCAATATAGCCTTCTTCGTCATTTTCTGGTTCACTTCAGGTTTGTTCTGTATGTTCTTGGCTCGGTTTGCATATTCCAATGTGCTCATAGTCTCTTCTAGATCCTTATGTCCTGGTGATATTGTGGCTATGATGGAAGTTTTGGTTCGTCCACCCAGAGATTCTTGCAGGATTCTCGTTAATTTGGATTCTCTGAATAAAGTTCAATTCATATTACTTATACTTATTGTGCTATAGTATTATCATTTGTTATAACATTGTTGGTTTTAGATAGTAGGAAAATTAATAATAATAATATTGAAAATTTTATTGCACACTGCATAACAAATATGTGAAGAAGAGAAATATAGATGTAAAAAAGAAGATGCACAGCTGGTGGCCATATCGCTAGAAGTGATCTCTTCCAGACAACCTTAGGGTATAGGAATCAGTATATAAAATGGTGAGCGGTACTTGCATACATACATACATATATATATATATACTGTTTATATGTATGTATAATGTATATACATACAAACAAACAGTATAACACAATAATATAATCGATATATAATATTTGAAATCGCAATAGCTTTAAACCAATACAATTAATATATGAAAATGTTTTGAACACTCAATTAGACGTGAAATGTAGTTTAAATAAGTTAATATGATGAAATAAATTAATTTTTAGTAATTTTTTAAATAAAAGGTTTTATAAAAAAAATCTTTAAAATTTAATAAATGTATGTAAGTATCTATCTAATGTATGTATGTATGTAGGTATATTTATATTGATGTTCATAGTTGGTACCTACACTGCATCTCATATATATTTTTTCTAACACTCGAGGGTTTCTGGTAGAGAGCTCTTATTTTAAATTTTTTAGATTTTTTTAGAAAAAGAGAATAAATAAATACTAAGATTTGTAGTAAATCCAAAAAGTAATTCAAAGCTCACCTATAAGGTATATGTGGATGTCTCTCCACCAAAGCAGTAATAACTCTACCGAGGGTCAACAAACTCTGGTTTATATTCACACACTCTCTGGCCCGCTCCCTTTTAGCCGGATTATCTGAACCTGCCTTACTTATATTCTCAGAACCAGCTAAATCAACTAGATTTAGTTTCCCAATTTTGACTAACTCTTCACCTTCCGGACTGTTTTCTTTCATGTGCACTACAATAGTGAACACTGTGTGGGAACGGCTGAAAAATAATTATTTTATAAGTGACAATACTTACTAAGTACTAATATTATAAATGTTAAAGTGTGTTTGTTTTTTGTCCTTCTTTCACATCGAAACAGTGACGGATTGGCTTAATTTATTTATTTATAGTTAGAGAGCTGGAGAGTGGCATAGGCAACTTTTTACCGCGGGAGACTATTTCATTCCCACGGTAAAATGTGTTAATACAACCCAAAACAACTCATCTATATATAATAATATGCTTTATATATACTTAGTCTATCTATTCCATACTAACCGTTAAAACGCATTTACGAACGAACCCGAGTGTAGCGACGGTAAGTCGCTTGTAAAATATATTGCTTGCTTGTATAAGTATATAAATAAAAACACACTAGTGCCTGCCCTATAGAAGTATTATAGGGCTGATACTGTGTAGTTGTTGTATGAAAAGTATTTTAGTTATTTTAAAAAAAAACTTAGGAATGATAAAGATGAAATCAATGTTTGAATCAAATCTAATTAACCGACTGCAACAGAGCCCAAAGATGGGTTGTGTTTTAAGTAATCTAACATTCTGTCTAAATGAAATTAAAATAGCTAAGTTTATCTAATCTAGGCAGTACTAAAACTTGTAATACTAAGTAGAAACTATAATTTTCAATTCATATTGCAGTAACCAATAATGAATTACATTCTAATTACTAAGAAACAACAAATTACATGATTTAAAATGCATGAAAGGCATACAGGAAATGCACTAAAATAGGAGGCATTTATTTAAAAAAAAAAACTTACAAAACAGTTTTCATTTTATGTGACTGGTTGCTGCAATATCATAAAATTGAAAATAAGAAAGATATCCAAACGATATCAGATTTTGGTTAAGTTGAGATTTTAAATAAAGTGTATAATTATACCTAGATTGAGCATTCATAAGTGTTGAGGCAACTCTCTTCCGTTCCTGCCCTTGAGCCATTATCTTATATACCTCATTTTTATTGTAAACCTGTAAAAAAATAAAGTGTTAAAAAATGATTTTTTTTTTTCATTTAATTAATGGCTGGAACTAGACTAACATACTTCTTGATGTTTAACAATTTTCAATAATACTATTTCACATTATAAAAAAAAATGTAGCACTTTAAATATCTATCAATAAAGTACCACCTAACATTGTACAAAGCCTTTAGCTCTTTTAATGAAAATTTGCAAGTATAATGACAAAGGACATTCAAATTTGTGCAGAGTTTACTGCACATTTTTTATTACATAGATAATAGATACTTAATGCTTTTAATTTCTTTTCATAAACTACATATCCAAACCACATCAGATATTCAGTCCTTTTTAACGTCCCACTGCTGGGCACAGGCCTCTCTTCAATTTGAGGGGGTTCAGGCCATAGTCCATCATGCTGGCCACGTGTGGGTTAGTGAACTTCACATGTCTTTCGACAACCATCTCACATATTATACAGGTAAAAGTAAGGTACATTTACCAATTATATATAAATATAATAATACTTACTGTAATTTCTTCCAAGCCATTAACAATATTAGCTCCCTTTCTTGTAACATCCTCGTAAATCCTTAATTTGCTATTATCTTCAGAGGCAGAGAGCAGATCAAACAGTTCTTCATTATATAATTCCAAGTATGACACACGGACAGTGTACTCAGTGTTAGATATGCGGAGTTCGTCGAATAGTTGGCTCAGAGCTCTAGGGATGATACCAGCAAGGGGGTCCTGGAGAAGTTAATGTGTCCAATTATTTATTTGAGAAGGAAATCTTTTATTACATATATATTAGATATTTGACATATAATGTAAAAAATAATAGTAATTTCTTTAGAACTATAGAAGAATAAATAAATTTTGACTATTAAAATGTGATAATTGCCTTAAGCCAAAATTAGTCAGTGATTTAAATACAGTTGTAAGTAAATTCAAATAATAAACATATTTCTTAAATCCCATTATTAATATAATAAATGCGAAAGTTTGGATGGATTAGTTATTCAATGACACCATAACAGCTGAACAGAGCTGGATAAAATTTAGCATACAGATTGGTTTTAGTCTGGAATAGAACATGGATTATTTTTATCCCATAAAAAGGTATGGTTATGGTTGGTTTCTATGGGATAGATTTATTTTTAATTAGGGACAAATGAAGTGAAGCGAGGGTGAGTTACTATTATATTTATACAACATCACAAACTAAGGTTAATATTATTGAATCTTCTTACACTTTGCCAAGTAGTTTCATTGTTTGCTGCTTCACCAACCATAGTATGGGTTTTGCCAGTACCAGTCTGTCCATATGCAAATACTGTACAGTTATAGCCCGCTAACACTTCCTCTATCAAAGGACTTACTACCTCTTGATATACTTCAACCTGAAATAATAGTATTTTGTTAAGAACTTTAAATAAAAAGTATTATCAAGTAATTTAGTTAATTAATTTGCAAATAAAATAAAGAAGTATAATGTTGAATCACATATCTTTAATTTAAAATATGTTGTACAAACAGAAAGGAAAAAATAAAGGTTGAAATTTTGGTAAATACCTGTTTAGAATGAGGAGGAAAAGCACGATCAAATGTAAATCTCTTTGTGTGCATGCTCTGCTGAGATTGACGCACAACTACTTCCCGTCCATTTACAACTTCTACCACACCCAAAGATTTAATATCTCTTTCCCTTTGGTTCAGGGGCCTACAAAATATGGTAAAGTATTTTAATTTATTTCATAAGCCAATACTAATATTAAATCAAACAAGGTTTTATCTAAATCTGTTAGGGTTTCCTAATTTACCTATATAGTAATATATTCTATAATAAGTTTTAAAACACTATGCTATGGGAAGACTCGAACACAAAAATGTAAAGATGATCAAGAAATAAAAACTATTTTGATTTTTTTTAATTATGCTTTTTAATATATCTCTTTTTTTAATTAAAAAAATAATATCCATAAATAAAATATTTCTTATCAAAAATAATATTGTGTAAAAATTATTTTCTTTATTTCTTGAAATAGTTTTTAAAATGTCTTTACATCATTATGAATATCAAGATAATATTTAAGTATTTATGTTTGTACTGAAATAATTTGTTATATTCTATTTAAAATTATAATGTGATTAAATTCCTTGTTACTATTCAGCCATTTCCATTTTATTATTTTTATGATACATAATATCGAACAACTTCTGTTATCATAAAAGTCACATTTAAACGTATTACGAAACAAATATAGAATTTTTAACACCAAAATCATATATCAAGAAAGCTACGATATTACTGCACTAACTTCAAAATGTCGATTCCAATTCCTCTTAGATATCTCATATTTAATATTATGAAAATAATGAATGTTATTACCAAAGTAATACAAAGTAGTTTTATGATTATTTAACCTAATTTTTCTATATTATAGACCTAAAACTTTACCTTAGCCTCACGAACACTTGGATGTTTTGATTTTTATCCTTTCTGCTTCCTTTTTCGGACGTCATCTTGATGGTATACACATAAAATAAATCACGAAGAAATATACACTAAAACAATATAGTTTTAATCACAAAAACATAAAATACCACAATTATTTATAATTTTATCAACTTCAACCGTTGAATGTTTGGGTAAGTCGTTAAAAATTAGTCGTTCAAACGAATTCAAATTTGAGAGTCAGTACAAAGGTTGCCCTATCAAAAAAAAATTGAAACGTCAAAAATGCTTACTTTAAATCGGATAGTCGTACAAGCAATGCGAAAGATTTCTCGAAAGGAGGGCGCTACACGTATCGCCTAATAATATTAAGTCTGAGTGAAACAATTTATTGATTCATCTCTTTTATACCTGGTTTTTTGCTTCTATTGTGTTCGCATTTTACCTGTGCAATGTATTGTACCTGGAAGATAGACCAGCTGAAGAAAGGAGAGGTGCATCCTGCGGTGGTCCTGACTAACTGATGGATTAACGCACAGCTTAAGCCGCTGGTCGTAGAAACATGAAGCATGAAGGACGTATTCTTTATATGATGTAAGCATCCTATAAGAGAGGATTTTTCGAAATTCATCCCCAAAATGGGTAAAATAGGGGTTTAAAGATTATATGAAAATCTGACGTTCTTAATGTGACATGTGACAATATACAGAAAGTTGTGTTTAGCTTTATGATAAAAAATAATAAATATATTTATTTCTTTTTTTTTTTCGAAATTAATCCTTTAAAACTTTTAAAAGAGGGTAATAAAGTTTATATGGGTAATTAGTTATTTATGCTCAGAATTACTTGAAACTTGGTATTAGTACTCTTTAATGCAGTAAAATACGTGTTTTAGCATTTTTTGAATTCAATCCCATAAGCTGGTAAAATAGGGATGAAAGTTTGTATGAAACTGTAATTAATAGGTAAAAAATTGCAAAAAATAAAAAATAATATTCACCTGTAGACGATTTAACAGTTTCAAAATCATTTTCTACAAAATGATGTCCACATAGCCTTAAATATAAAGATGTGATTTCGCCAATTTTGGTCGTCTTGTCCCACACTTTCTTTAGTTTTTGTCTTTTGGGAATAAATGATATCCATTTTCCTTGCATCCTGGCACTGTAGAATTTGTTATTTTAATCAAATTTTAAATAAAATGAAAAAATATCTATCCACGCTAAAGAGCTTTACAATATCTGAGGGCTATTAGTGATCGCGACATCTGGCGAGAGAAATAGGTAAAATTCTTACCCATTAAGTAGTGAATCATATATTTTTAATTAAGAACAATTATTGTAAATAATTTATACGTAAACAATGAAAATATAAATATTTGTTATTACCTACGATAAATATATTTTATTAATAATACTATTTTATTAAAAAGAACCATAATAGGTATTAAATCACTTGTTTAGCTAATTGTCATACCACAGATCGTATAATACTATACTAAGTAATACGCACAGTTTTTAATCGATACTGGAAAATCGATTTGAGCACAACATTATTTTTTTAATTTCAAAATTTTTTCATCACGAAATAGAGTGAGCACAGAACAAGTCACGAATTTAAAACAAATTGATCGACAATTCTTATTTCTCTTTTATCTTAATAAAATAAATGTGATGTAAACATATTATTATATCTACTTTAAATTAATTTGAGTTATATAGAATTGAAATAACAATTAATGCGATGCGATTGCATATTTAAAAACATTTTTTTTAAATATCGATATATGTAATCCTTGGGAATTTGGGGGATTCTCTTGTTCTTATTACTTCTTTTCTTAATGGTAGGGTCCAGAAATTGCTCTAAGTAACGTTAACTCTTCTGGATCTTTGAATATGAGTGAATCTATTTTGGGTCCATTTTTATTTCTACTTTTTATGTTAATATATTTTCATGCCATATTGAATACTTTGCTGATAATGCTTCCGTATATTTTTTTGAAATTGAAAGAAATAACTAATTATGACGAATTATAATATAGCGCACTGTCGCATATATTCCACAATATATCAAGAAAACAAATAGGAAGGTAGGTATATGTTTTTCTAATGTAAGAAGGCAGAATTTAAGTTTAGTATCTACGAGTATATTAATTCCATAGTATTTTTAGGAATACACGTGGATTCATATTAGTGGAACTTCTATCAAAACAGTAGATCTCAACTCGCAAGAGATAATTGAACTCTGCTGTTTTCCCTGAATAGAAAAGATAAACTAACATACGAGTAGGTACGTCGATAACACTCAACTAATTTATTGTTAAGGTTTTTCTATATGATAGCGTAGTAGTAAATAATTTTATACTCAATCTCCAAAAACAGATATTCGCGCCATTTAAGAATCGGTCCTTGGCATACACTGCCACGGTAATATATATGTAATATTACTGTGACACTACGATAACTTAAAAAAAAAGGTATACTTACGTCATATTTCAATACTAGCGACACAGCCTCGCTTCGCTTAGGTTCGTCCTTAAGTGATTCTTTTAATTGACATAACTTTTTTATATATGAACCGATTGAAATAAAACAAATACTAAATGTTAAGTGAAGCTTACTGTGGTACATCAGTGAAAACCGCACCCAAATCGGTTAAGCTGTTTTTGAGATTAGCGCGCACGAACGTATAGACAAACAGACAACAATTCTAAAAATCATATAATAGTTTTTCTCAAATAAATCTTCCATGTATAGACAACGATCAGTTACAATTTATTACACACTAGCGACTCGCCATCGCTTCGCTTGGGTTCGTCCCTAGGTTGATTCCCCATACAAACTTTCATCCACATTTTCACTCCCTTTAGACATGATTTCCAGGTTAAAAAGTATCCTATATCCTTCCCGGGGTCTCAAACTATCTTCTTACTAAATTTCATCTAAATCGATTCAGTAGATTACCCCCTACAACGTCACAAACTCACAATTCCCAAACTTTACCTCTTTATAATATTAGTATAGATATTTCAATATGTCTGTCAGACAAAATATATTTTATCTATTGCTACATGAAAAACAGTGGCAAACGTGAAATAAATACTAGAAATAGAGAAAAACTGATAGCGCTACATTTTAATCTTTGAAAGGTGTATATAATTTAAGAGGCAAGGTGTACCGTGTATAATAAACAGACAGATGTTAAGAAATCTACGGTCAATAATGAGCTTGCTACTTAAACAATTTAAATCAATGATAATTATAAATTTATTATTTTACTAGAAAACCGTCCCGGATGGGTATGTATGGTCACAAAATACTCTGCAAATATGAAAGTGTTGGACCAATTTTAGCTGAAAATATCAACGTAGTTTTCAACAGAGCAACGGATGAGCTTATCGTTTGTAAACGTTTATTTGAATAAAGTAGGCATATTTTGATTTTTTTAACCGACTTCCAAAAAAGGAGGACGTTCTCAATTCGGTTGTATTTTTTTGTTTGTTATTTCAGAACTCCGTCATTTATTAAGCGATTCGGAAAATTCTTTTTTTTTGTTTGGCAGGACACCTATATTTCCCATTTGATCCCATTTATTAATACACCTTGTCTACCATCACAAAATGTCTGTTTGTAATGTCAAAATAATAATAAGTTTTTTACTAAAGGCATATGAAAGTATATACGGCACTTAGAAGAAAAAAAACATTTTTTTAATTTTTATCTGTCTGTCTGTTTGTTCCGGCTAATCTCCGAAACGGCTGGAGTCTGAACCGATTTTGACAGAACTGGCATATAGCTAATGTTATAAGGAGTAACTTTTCTTTTCAACCGACTTCAAAAAGGAGGAGGTTCTCAATTCGACTGTATGTTTTTTTTTTTTTTCTTTTTTTTTCTGTTTGTTACCTCAGAACTCCGTCATTTATTAACCGATTTGGACAATTTTTGTTTTGTTTGAAAGTGTATACTTCCAGATTGGTCCCATTTAAATATCAAAAAAAAATACCACCCCTAAGGGTGGAAAAACAACTAATGATGAATTTAACCAACTTCTAATTGTCACATTGACTTGAAACTTTGCAAGTATTTCTATTTCCGTTGATAGTACAGTGGTTCGGTGTTGTTGACCTGATCTGATGGCAAGGCCAGAAGGTGGATAGGTGGAACTCTTCAACGGCTAATAGTAGATACTTTGAGTTTGGGCTTATTTTGTTTGATTTGACAAGCCTAACACGTTAGAATCCTTACTTTGCTACTACTGTCTACACTAAAAAGGGAAAAATAATAACTTTTTAACAAAAAATAAAAACCGACTTCAAACAAAAGCACTAAAAAGTAAAAAATAATTGATTGGTAGTTTTCATTTACTATACATACCTAATCAAATATTTTCGAAGTCGGTGTGCTTTAGCTAAGTAATTAAAGCCTACCTATTAAATACATACCTAATCAAATATTTTCGAAATCGGTGCCAGCCCATACAAAGCAAAGCACACCGACTTCGAAAATATTTGATTAGGTATGTATAGTAAATGAAAACTACCAATCAGTTATTTTTTACTTTTTAGTGCTTTTGTTTGAAGTCGGTTTTTATTTTTTGTTAAAAAGTTATAGAAAAAAAAAACAGGATTCTTAGCAAAAAATTAAAACCCATGAAATTGGAATTGGAATACAAAATCGTACTAGGGACGCACCCGAGCAAATCCAGGGTAAGTGTCTAGTTCTAATTAAATCTAAATAGAGTAGGCATTAAAATAAAAATATATTCACTGTCGCACTTAAAAATACGAATAAAATAATGTGGAAAAAAACAGATAATAAATGATACAAGAGTATATTGTGTATTAAATATTAGAAATGCTTGTTTTCACGCAGTAAGGATCTTCCGGAAAACGATCGACGTGATTTTTTGCATAGACAGAGCCATAGAGTATGTAACCCTTTTTGAGAGAGCCTTTTTATTGCATTAAGTTGTTCTCATGGTCTTCTTTGTTGTTCCCTAAAGCGAGAGTAAGTCATTTAATTACTGATTTTTATTTACATCAATGAGATTTCTTGTGAGTTAAATTATTACAATAAACTGTTATGTGCAATAAATAATAAAAGACATAATCTGCATTAAACGTCATATATTACGGTAGCAGAATGCTCCGGCTTTTTTTTTAATTTAAACTTTTCATCCCTTTCTATTAAATAATCTTTTTTTAGTTGCTACCTGCTATTATACTATAACATACAGTTGAGATTATATAATATATCTAACCACATTAAAAAAAACAATTTTCATAACGGTTTCGCATGTTTAAAGACGCATGCGGTTAAAGATGCTGTAGAGCCACCTCTTGGCAAGTTAGAGTTATCACCGTCAACCCTAAAGTTGTTTCTAGACCATTTTATAAAAGTAAGTGACCGTTGGGAGAGTCTCACTTACGTTTCACTCCGCACTCCGACCGATTCTAGGGATTTTTAAACCACTTTTATACATATAATAAAATTCTAACTAAGTCAAATCTGTACATTAAATATTTTTTGGGAAATCTAATTAAAATAGACATTATTATCGATACAGGGTCCGAATCTATAGTTTTTAGAATTTTTGTCTGTCTGTCTGTCTGTTACCGCATCACGAGATAACCACTGGACAGATTTTGATGAAATTTGTTATGATGTTAGCTGGTTATCCGGGTCAACATATAAGATGCTTTTAACCGCGGGAAAATATCTCATTTTTGAGAAAAAACACAAAAACTGCATTGTAAGAGTATACTAATATGTAAAAACTAAGAATTTGGTTTTTGGTCATCTGAACGCGGGCGGAGCCGCGGGCAATGCTAGTTTGTTATAAACTTTGACAGGGTGTAAAACAGTTCTTTAGGTCTAGCAAATCGATCTGGGTGTTAATCACTGAAGAGTAGTAACCTTATAATATATAATATCTAAGTCCACTAATACTTTATTACAGTCCAGTGTCCACCATCCATCCCAAAATCGCGCCTCGTACGTCTCGTAGTCACGATTGTCGTGAAATATGTTCCTATATTGACCATATAAGACGTAAGTACTTTCGGATATTGATTTGTTTTTGATGATGATCTGTGTTTACCACAAACCATTTTTAATTTTGTTAGGTTTAATTGGTAAAGCAACTTATTATGTAAGATCCGCCAATAATATTATATTTAAATGGAATCTTATTAACATTTTCGCGGAAACAAGCTCGCGGTTCCTGCAGACGCGTCAACAAAGTTGTTAACATATGTATGTACGAGTATTCCATTATCAATAAGCTTCCAATTTGATGGACGATCGATGCATTTTATAATTTTTTACTGAACAGTTTTCGGAACTCGATTTCATAGGAAAAACAGTAAATGCAAATTGTGTAGCACTAAAAAAACTTAGTATTTCATCGACGTTAGTTATTGTGAATGCGTTATGTTTTTGCTAAGATTCCCGCGGTCGAGGTACGGTGGCTTTTTGCAAGCACCGGAGTCTGGGAAGAGTCGGGCTTTACAGCGCCTTCGCGGCAAAAACGGAACGCTCCCGCCATAACGCCGGCTAACCAAAGCAAAAACATTGCAACATACGGATAGAATTAAAGCGGCAACTCTTTAATTTTGTCCAACGCTGGAGGAAATGGTGTAATGAGTATTGCAAAAACTATATGTAATGACTTTCGCGTCCAGTTTAATTTTCTTGTTGGTGCACGTAAAAAAGTAAATCTTGGTATTTTAAATGTGCATGCCAGCACATAGCGCGGACGCCGCGCATAGTTCGGCTAATTACGACGTTTATTAAACTTACATCTAAATAACTGACACTTTAACGTTGCCAAATATGAAGTTTAGTACATACATACATAGATGAGGAGGTCCGGCATTCATATATGTCAGTTTTCTGTGTGACATAAATGAAAAAATCAACTGTGGTCTATGACATTTCAAGAGTAATTCTTATTAGATCTTTGGTTTTCATATCATGGTTTTGTAATAATCTATACCTACATATAATAAAATCGTAACTAAGACGAATCTGTACATTAACTATTTTTTTGAAAATCTTATTGAATTAGACATTGTTATTGATACAGAGGCCGAATCTATAGTTTTTAGAATTTTTGTCTGTCTGTTTGTCTGTTACCGCATCACAGCAAAACCACTGGAGGGATTGTGATGAAATTTGGTATGGTAATAGCTGGTTATCCGAGTCAATATATAGGATACTTTTTACCGCGGGAAAATATTTCATTTCTGAGAAAAAATACAAAAACTGCAATGTAAGAGTATACTAATATGTAAAACCTAAGAATTTGGTTTTTGGTGATCTAAACGCGGGCGGAGGCGCGGGCAATACTAGTTGTTTTTATAAAAGTACTAGCTAGCTGAATCTGACAGACGTGTCTTGGCCCAATTTTTTTAGATATTATCTTTGTGGTCATATAAAATATTATATCTCATGAATTTCGCAATATTCTGGACAACGCATAGTAATTTCGAGAAATTCTATATCTGCATTTTTTCCCCTAAAAAATTTAAAAATATTAAAAAAAAATCAAATCAGTCAAGCTGATATCAAGTGATGCGCTTACTAACACACAGCATTTCATTTTATTACCTACATAGAAAGAAGTGAGCGGAATCTTTTAAAAGACTTCTTCTGGCCTAAAAAATTAAAATGTTTTCGAGAAAATGATTATCTGGATTCTGGAGTACGTAAACAGCTAAATCTAAATATAAAAGGATTTAAAATTTAGATATAGAGGTTTTACAGAGGTTATGTTCTTTAAATAATATTTCCTCAACGACCGCGGACACGCCGGCGTTACAGTTAACAATAGAATTCTTAGAAATTTAATTAATTTTTATTATTTTCATTAAAACATGCTTATGTTGAATAAGAAAATTCTTATTTGGTCCTTTGATGATGGACTGTCTTATAAGATATTTTTTCATGTTATTTTACTGCAATGTAACGATAGTCGTATTAGTTTACTTGGAAAAAATAAAAATATTATGTATTTTTTGCATTGATATAATATTGTTTGAGAATAAAAGGTAATAAATTAAACAGTACGTTGAATCGACATGTTCGCATACGTATAGATGGTGTATTGTTCGAAGAGCGATGTTGGCTACTATATATCCTACTACTGAGAAAATTATAATTGTACTAACGTTATTTTTCCTTTTTAATATTTTATGAAAATTCCATTTTAATTTAATCATATTATTAGGCGGCTCCACGCACGTTGGAATTGCCACTAACTGACATAGCGACCTACAGTCGTAATGTGATATAAGATCTTTCTCAATAATTAGGCTATAGAAAACAAAAAGATTTTTACATATGGGATCAGTAGATCCAGATATTGGTACGTCCAAGCAAATAAACTAAAAAATTCTTCAGCTTTATACGTATAGATATCATAAATATGAAAATTTCCGTAATAAACAAGTAAATCATAGAAAATCTCTTTCTTATTAGCAATTGCCTATTTTCTCTCAAATAGTAGGTAGTAGGTAATAAACTTTAGCTTCAAAATTAAAAGCTTTCAAATCTTTCCTCAGTAAAATATATATTATAAAAAGTGGTGTGGTCGTTCTAGTTTAAACTCATATAAAATTTAAAACCTAAGGTATCGGGTCGTTTTGTAAATGGTTTTTTCTTCTTATCCAGTTAGAATTTTAATCGTCTAAGATCACTGGTCAAGATCTAGAAAAGTGAAAGTTGATACCGTGTAGGGTACCGCGAAAATCTTAGGTTACTAAATAATGTTATTTAAAATTTAATATTCTTGTACGAAAATAACAAATTATTGTTCGATAGATTTAAAGATACTTATTTAAATCTATAAAAAATAAAAAATGGTCTAAAATTACATCTTGATTTTAAAAGATTTTGTAGTACCTACGTTAATGACTTCCCAATCTATACTAATATTATAAAGAGGTAAAGTTTGTGAGATTGTGAGTTTGTGACGTTGTAGGGGGTAATCTCTGGATCTACTGAACTGATTTAGATGAAATTTGGTAAGAAGATAGTTTGAGACCCTGGGAAGGACACAGGATACTTTTATTTGTTATTCGCGCCCCTTCTATCTTAGTACTATTTCCTACACACTTAAAGGTTGCCTGGAAGAAATCGCTCTTTTAGCGATAAGGCCGCCTCTTGTACCTTCTTCTATATTATATTGTATATTTTCTTTTTCTCTTTTTGGGTGTACAATAAAGAGTAATTTATTCATTATGAGAGATACTTTTTATCCTGGAAATCATCCCTTAAGGGGGTGAAAATAGGGGTGAAAGTTTGTATTGGTAAGCGAGGGTGAGTAGTTATAGATAACTAGAGTAGTGAATAGAATAAATGACACATTTAAACGAATATTTATAGTCTCGTGCACGATTTAAAAAAAAGTAATATTCTATCTATGGTTCTACCGTCCACGCTGTCTTTTAGGCAGAGACAATACATCTAAAGTTATATTATATTCAGCCTTACTTTTACAAGAGTAAATTACTCTCATGTAACAATTCTATTACATTCTAATTAGATACAATACGAGGAAATACAAAGAACTAGCGACTTACCCTCGTTTCACTTGGGTTTGTCTTTAAGTACCTTTTAACGGTTAATATGGAATGGATAGACTGTATATTTTACGATATATATAGCCTATAATAGCTTTCAAAGGAGCTATCTAATATAAAAAGAATTTTTCAAATCGGATTATTAGTTCCTGAGATTAGTGCGTTCAAACAAACTATGCCTGTTTATAATGTTACTACTTATAGATTAAAGTTTTACAAAAATATTATAATCTATGAATGTTGTGAATGTAAAAGGTGGGTGATAATATTTGGTTATATTTTTGTCTCGTAATCATTAATATTTAATTGATTACGATGGTGATTAGTACAGATGACACGTCCTAATATACTAGCAGCACCCACGGCTTCGCCCACCTTTAAACTTTTAAACTTCCGGTCGCTACCAATCACAGGAATCCGCTGGGCTAATCTAAAGGTTGCCTGAAAACATCAAAATCAAAAATAAAGTCCATAGGGTACATACATACACACATCGATTTTTATATATGTATAACCTAGATATTGACGTCAAATAATAATGTTATACCTACTAATTAATACACAAACTTAGTTTTGAAGTGATCGATAGATGGCGCTGTTTACTGTAAAGTTTCAAAATGAACATTTCTCCAGTACGAAACCTCAAGACTCCAGTAATATTTATCTTGTAATGCAATTAAAAAAAAACAATATTAGAAATCTAATATAAGTGAAGGAACTCTAATCGGTTGGGTTCCACGGGTGAAAGGGTTCGGTCGCCGGTCGCTCATAACAACGAAGTACTGGTTGAATTAATGAAAATGCGATGTTTGCAAGGCGAGGCCGATCGTGAGAAAATAGTCTTTGGAGAGTGTGTTACTATTAGTTTGCGGCTAGGAAATTGGCGATTAGCTTTCAAGATGTATTTGTTCAATTCAATTATCTTGTTAATTGCTTCAAAGCGTGCCAGTTGAACACAGATTATTTCGCCATAAACACGTAGAATGGAGAAGATATGAAGAAGATTGGTCGGGTGTATTTGTTTACAAGTTTTAGAACTGATTAATCCATCATGGGACAAAAGTTATCATTTAAACAAATTACTTTGTAATCAAATGTAAATGACAAATAATTGGATTATTTTATCTATTTAAAAAATGTTATTTTTAGTTTATTTTTTCATGTAGTGAATTAAAAAAAGTCGTTTTTTGTTACGTATTATGTAAAAAATAATCATTCGATTTTTATATTCAATTATCCTCGTTTATTTCAAAAAGGCTCTTGGAAGCGGCCAATGACAGGTACTAGAGTTGATTACATGTAAAAAATCTGCATTATATAAAATACAAATATACATACATAAAAATACAATAAGCATCAAAAAATATTTATATAAGCATAATAAACATACAATATAAATAATTTACAAAATATATTACTTAAAAATAACAAAAAGCTCCTTATTCCATACCAATCATCATTTGTATAATAATTTTGTAATTCAAAATTACAGTGTATTTGTGATTCCACTTCGCGTTTAATGGCCTAAGTTTTTCTGTAAATAATATATCGGCGGTTAAGGCAGTGTCGGTTTTTCCTTCGGTGAAAGGTTGTCGCGCTGGCTAGCTGGAAATATGTCGATACGATGATCGACTAACGGCCGCTCGTTCTGTGGGAACCGAGGTTTTTGTGGAAAACAAGGAAAAAGTACGTATGCGATGTAAAAAGCTTCATCGATTTTTTTTCCAATAAATTTGTTAATTTTTACCACTGTTTGCTATGAGATGAGCACTGAGCGTGTGGCTGATTTTGTTACTGACAAAGTTGCAAGTTCGATTCTTGCATGCAAATGTTTGTATACAGAATAAACTTTCATATTTATTTAAAAAAATATAAAAAAAAATTGTTCACAAGTTACTACCAAACTAATTGTTTTATAGTAAATGTATAGAAAAAGCATGTATTTATATAAAAAAAAAAGAAATGATCAATTATAATATTCATTGGCTTCCTTTCATTACTGCCCAAGTCTGAATTTTGAAGCCGAGTTCGAATCTTTTAGTTCTTTTGTATTACGAGTATGTTATGGTATATTATAGACTTTGACTTTTTTGAACTATATATTATAATCGTATATGTACATAAATTAACTTGTCTGACCTAGTTTAATAAAAACATAAGTGGTCGCGTACAGCCACTTAGCATTGACAAAGGTATAACGGATAACTCCGTTACAGCGATAGAAAAGCTATTTTATATATGACCTCTATGGCTCTATGAAGAATTTTTAACCGACTTAAAAAAGTACGAGGTAATATATTCGGATTTAATTTACTCTGCTTTTTATATGTGTGTGTTACACGATGTCGTCGCCAATTATGAATTGGTTTTATATTAAAAAGTTTATGTTTTAAGGGTTGTCGCATATAATTTATAAAGAAAAAGAAAATATGCTTCCCTTAATAATTACTTTTAAGTTATTTTATAGTCCGAGTATTTTTTTAGTTAATAAGTACATAATTAAGAAAGTTTTTTTAATTATTGTTTTTTGGGAAGTTTTCGCGGATTTATTTTGATTTGGTTTCCGAAGTTTGTTGTTTGTTGTTTTCCGAAAAATGAATCTTAAACCTCAAGTTTCGAATGCTTTACAGCAATGGTCACGGGAGAGACCAGTCTGTCGTATTTACGGCCACGCAAAAAAATCCGAAATGATGGTTTTATTTAAAATTTCAAAAATTCGAGTAAATCTAAGATTATGTCTGGCTATTGCTTGTATATTGAATTATTTCTTTACATTATTATTTCTTTTTTTGAAATGTAACATTAAAAACTTTTTTTTTTACTTACTATATTGTTTTCATTTTTATTGCAGAAAAGTGTTTGAGGTTTTTCCTATTGTCTCTTAAATTGTAGCTTTTATAGATTGCATCTGTTTTACATTTTAATTCATATTAAAATATATCAAGTATTGCGTTAGTAGAAAAAGGTAATTCTTTTTGTATCATCGATTACCTTTCAAGAAACATTTGGTTATCAACATAAACCGTCGATTTGAAGGCACAGAGCTATCAAACCACTTAAAAACAAATAATAATAATAAAAACAATAAAATAACAAATAATAATAAAAACAAATAATAATAAAATAATAATAAAAACAAATAATAATAAAATAATAATGCCCCTCGTGTCACGGAATGTAATGGGTCATATTATAATTTTTAGTGAATTTTTGTCTTGTATTTAGTCCTTTACTAGTGACTTAACCTTGCTTTGCTCGGGGACTTCCCTAGGTACGTACATATAGCGTGTTAAATATTAATAGGTCTTTTTGAGAGGAATGGTCCATTCTATTATACATTGTTTTCATATAACTTTATTGGTTAGCACGGCGCACGCCAATAAAGCTCGCAGTCAGCATGATTTTTCCGATGTCTTCAACAATCATCGTTCTACTTCGGCCAATTTACACGAATCCCTAATGAAGTATACACTTAAACCTTTCTCATGAATCACTCCACCCATTGGTGAAAGCCGTATGAAAATCAGTTCAGCAGTTTTTGAGTTTATCGCATTGATACAGACACTACTAATTACGTAACAGTTTATCTATCTTTAGGTACATATTAATAAAATTCTAACTGAGTCGAATCTGTACATTGAATATTTATTGGAAAATCCCACTGAAAAAGTCATTATACATAAGCTGAACCTATAGTTTTTAGAAATTTTGTCTGTCTGTCTGGGAACACATCACGAGAAAACCACTGGACAGATTTTAACGAAATTTGGATAATAGCTGATTATCCGGGTCCGCATATAGGATACTTTTTACTGTGGGAAAATATCTCATCTCTGAGCGATCTATACTAAATGTTAAAACGTGATTAGGAATAAACCCGAGAGGAGCGAGGGTGAGTCGCTAGTTTTATTTTATACTAGCATTGCCCGCGGCTCTGCCCGCGTTCAAATGGCCAAAAACCAAATTCTTAAGTTTTGCATATTAGTATACTCTTAGATTGCAGTTTTTGTATTTTTTCTCAGAAATGAGACATTTTCCTGCGGTAAAAAGTATCCTATATGTTGACCCGGATAACCTGCTATCACCATACCGAATTTCATCAAAATCCCTCCAGTGGTTTTTCTGTGATGCGGTAACAGACAGACAGACAGACAAAAATTCTAAAAACTATAGATTCGGCCTCTATATCGATAACAATGTTTATTTCAATAAATTTTCCAAAAAATATTTAATGTACAGATTCGGCTTAGTTACAATTTTATTATATGTATAGATTTATATATTTAAATTAATACGATACAATTTTTATACCACGGGAACTAAACGTAAGGAAATCGTGGGAAAGACAGCATGTATTTAAAAGGAAAAGTAACTAATCGGCAAACGCTCAATGCGGTTTCAGATCTAAAAGCTGTAGAACTCTCATAATTGGCGTAACTACTTACTTCACGTATTGCATTACTCTTATAATACTAATCCATACATACAGACATCGAACTAATATTAGAAACGCGAAATATTCTGAGGATGGATGGATGTACATATATATGGATAGATGTATGGATGGATAGATAAGTTGGGACATTAACACACAACACCATCTAGTTCCATGGTAAGCTACGAGGCTTGTGTTATGGATACGAGATAGTTGATACACTACACATATATAACTTTAAATACATACATATTATAAATATAAACTCCCATGACTGGAGTGCTCGTCACACAAATGAATGCCCCCAGCGGGACTCGAACCCGCGACCGCTGGCACAGCAAGTAGGGTCACTACAAACTGAGCGTAATTAGTCGTTATATATGGATAGATGTTCGTTACTCTTTCACATAAAAACTACTGAACGGCTTTTCATTAAACTTTTTAAATCAAAGGTTATCATTTTTAAAGATGTAATACGTAATTGAAGTGCGCGTGCGGAGCCGCGGGAGAACACTAGTATATTATAAATGTGAAAGTAAATCTATTTTTACCTTTTCAGTGTTTTCACCCTTAAACCGCTAAATAGATTTTGATAAAATTTGACAAGTTCATAGATTGAATCCTGGGATCGGACATATGTAGGCCTTGATCCCCACCCCACATATAGGTTACACGAGGGAAGCCGCGGATAAAAAATAGTTCATTAGATTTCCACGATTATTATTTTTAATAACAGGGTTATAATATAAAATAGAGAAAATTCGACCCTTAATGTTGAAAAAAAGTGACTTTGAATTCGGTATATTATTTTATAACTTAAAAGGTATTTTTAAGATTTAGTATTTCTTAAATACCGTGATTAGTTTTAATCAAACAGAAATATCTATTATGTGTACTAATGATACTTCTGACCACATATTATAATTTTTATTAATAAAACTAAAACAAATCTATTTATCCGGGAAAAAAAGTAGCCTATGTTCCTATTTCAGACTATAATCTATCTCTATGCCAAATTTCATCTAGATCCGTTCAGCTGTTTTGGCGTGATTGAGTAACAAACATCCAAACATCGATCTAAACATTTATAATATTAGTAGTATACATATATATAAAGTACCTGAGTGATAGAGCTTCGCTCGGTGTAGGCCCTCGTTTAGTAGTTTGGCAATTTGCATCCATTGCAATGCGACAATGCAAGTACCACAAAAATTTACGAGATGGCGCACATGACAGTGTCAGCATTAAAACAGATAGAAAAAAGCTCTAATAATTAATTAATTAGTTATAAAAAATGTTTTATTTTGTGAAAAATCGCGTTTTTTCATAAAAGGTCGCATCTATAGAGGTTACATCTTTAAAGGTAAACTTAAAAAGCAAAACCTTATCTAAATCCAAAATTTGATCCAAATCGTTAGAGCCATTTCCTAGACACACGGAATTTTATATTAAATTTCTCATTTATTATATATATTTATTCTCATTTTATATTAAATTTCTCATTTAATATTTTAAGATGTATGTAAATACGACACGTTTGACTCAGTTTGTAGTGACCCTACTTGCTGTGCCAGCGGTCGCGGGTTCGAGTCCTGCTGGGGGCATTCATTTGTGTGATGAGCACGAATGTGTGTACTCTAGTCACGGGTGTTTATATTTATAATATGTATATATTTAAAGTTTTATATGTATGTGTAGTGTATCAAATATCTGGTATCCATAACACAAGCCTCGTATCTTACCATGTGTGCTAATGTCCCAATTATTATTTATTTATTTATACCAGAAATATACCAAGTAATTTATGTAATCTTACTTAAAAAAAATATATGTTTTAATAAATAAATATTGTATTGTACAATTATTACAGGGTCGAAATTTGATATTACTCGTAAATGTTTATACTTTGTTTATTAATTAGAAACCAAATTGATACGAGTAGCTTTTAGAATTGTTGCCTGGCTGTCGTACATAGCTGGATAGGACCTAAACTTCAATTAAGTTTTTTTATTGTTGGAATCTAAATCTCTATATTATTATATATAGTAAGGTAGATTTAAATATACAGCTTAAACATCCATTTTTAGTCGTTTCCAAATCCAAATAAAACGGAAGTGGCAAGTATTACTAGTGGTTATGGTTTCTATAATATACCTATGCATAATATGCTATAAAGCAAAGCTACGTCACACACGTATATGATTTAAACATTATTTGGTAGATATCTCCCCCCCCCAACGTGATGTCTCCTTGTCGTGGTGGGAGGGGGGGGGGGAGGACAGGGGGGCACAGTAGTACCCGGCAATCCAGCCGGGCGCGAAGCCAAGAAACGCACAGGGAGGTGGCCCACTTCGGTGGGCGGTGGGACGTGGCCGTCTTTGGTGGGCGGTGTACCATGCAGGTTGCTCTTGGTACTTCTCTGATAGCAGAGTGGACCTTGGAGCAACCCCATGGTTATTGTGGTCTGCTTTGGCAGACCTGCCGTCGGGGCGTCGTAGTTGAATGCGTGAGCGATCCTGCGACGCCCCATTAAGACGGGGAAGGCTTTGTGGGTAGTACTGGCTTTGCCGGTGAGTCCCACACCTCGTGCGTAAATGCATTTCCCAACGTTAAAAAAAAGGTATAGGTATCTAATTAATTCTAGTACTAGTGAATTCATATTCAAATTTTAGGACCTATTTTAACTTGCTTTTTGGTTTGCAGCATCTCTCGCGTGTTTTTACAAATAATGTAACAGTACATTTTGTATATGAGTATTTACTATTTTGAGATCTTAGCATGCATCTGGTTTTATTATAAGAATACAAAAGTAATAAATGGGTTTTCTAAGAGAAAATGTACGTAAAAGGTTTTTATAATTATTTATCTAGTCTTTTCTGCGAATCAGCTCGTTTAATATTATTTTTGTGTAATTCCAGTTCAAATCTAAAAGTTGTAGGTAATGTGGTGTTAGATAGCCTATAACATAATATAAAAAACATAAGCATGAAAAGTTTTTTTTATCCTGCTGGTAGTTGCCGAGATGCAACTACTAGTTCGGAAAACGCGCGGTAACGCGTTCTACCAAAAAAAAGAATACAAATAAATGAAAACTTATTTTTTTTTAATAAATATGTACTATATTTATTTTAAATGTTTACTACATTAATATAAAGTAATAAATACTCGTAAACATATCTAGTATTACATAAAAACAGCAAGACAGAGTAAATAATTCGAATTAATCAATAAAACTTTAGCTAGTCTTTAAACAAACTCGTTTAAAGGTCTGTTTGACCTAACAAGCTTAAAAAAAATACACTATTATTATGAATACTAGAACTTAAATCACATACCTAAGAACCACTCTGAATAAAATTGAATAAGGCAAAAACTAAACGCCACATTCGTGCCGAAATAAATTAAAAATGATAATCAGCAAAAGCTTAATTCCGCCGCCTCAAAACCGACGGGTTCGTGGAAACTATAAAAAAAACGTACAAAATGTCCGCCGACAACGGTACCGCGAGATTTGCAAAAAATAACCATTAAGACTGAAATATAGGTTACAAACCTTTACACGCTTTCTGTAAAAACTACATAATTACTGCTTTAAGAAGGAACAAGAATATTATCGCTGAATATTTATTTTGCATTATTAATATTAAAAATATTGGTCATTAATTTTTTCATGAACGATTTAAGTATATTGTTGTGAATTGCGATTAATTTAGTCATTTAAATTAATTTTCATTAATCTATATATATTACTAGCGACTCACCCTCGCTCCGCTCGGGTTCGTCCCTGGGGTGGGGTCTGGGAGGACCACCTTTATCCTTATCACTTAGGGGTATGAAAAATAGATAGTAGCCGATTCTCAGACCTACTGAATACGCATATAAAATTTGGTAAAAATCGGTAAAGCCGTTTCGGAGGAGTACGGTAACAAACATTGTGACATGGAAATTTTATATATATATTATATATAATAAAATTGAAGCTAAGCCGAATCTGTAGGTACATTAAATATTTTTTGGAAAATCTTATTGAAATAGACAGAGACCGAATCTATAGTTTGTAGAATTTTAGTCTGTCAGTCTGTCTGTGACCGCATCATGGAAAAATCACTAGGGAGATTTTGATGAAATTTGGTACGATGATAGCTGATTTTCCGGATTAACATATAGGATTCTTTTTACTGTGGAAAAATATCTCATCTGTGAGAAATCTATGATAAACGTTAAAACGTAAGTAGGGCCGAACCCGAGCGAAGCGAGGTTGAGTCGCTAGTTTATAATATTACCTATTAGTATTGGAATTTTTATGTATTTAACTATCGATTGGATACGTGTACAATATATAGTAGATATAAAATAGACCTAAATATTATATTATGAACTATCTTGTCGTAAGATCAAAGAAAATTACTCCCATTAAAATAAATATTCTATAAAAATAATAAATAAATAAAACTTCGCTGTTTAAATTACAAAAAGCTTTCATAATTTTAAATCTAAAGATAATAATAACAATATCAAACAGTTCGTTACTTGCATGTCTAAAGTTTTAAATGTATCAACTACTATTCAAAAAACACCGCACCCGTCGACCCTAACCCTTCCCATAGGCTCAAACCCATACATTAGCGAAATTTGGGCTTTATATTCTTTTTTATGTAAGGGCAAGGAAAGTGTGGGGCCACGTGGAGGGGTCGGGGGTCTGGGCGGGGCGATGCAGCTGCACCGTAGGGCTTCGCCCCGGCCTGATGCGCTCAGTCGCGACGCATACTCCACACTGTACACGTCGCTGCGACTATTCGAACGCGACGAGCGCGCGAATTTTGACATTGACATTTTAATTTATTATTTATCTTCAATTATTATTTTTTTATTTTTATAGCCTGTGTTTTATAATGTTTTAAGTGAAGTTAATTGGCGGGTTAATGTGTGCGAGTGAGAAGGGGAATATGGAGAGTCCGGGCGAGGAAACGGGACGGAACGCTCCGGCCGCTCAACCTAATGGGTCCAATAAGATAATAGGACGCAACGTGAATGGAACCAGTAAGTCACGATTAAACAAGTTTTTGTTATCAAAATATTGTAAATAATGGATAATTAACAAGCTGTCGAGATCTTACCTTTTTAATAATTTTCAATGGAACTTGTTAGTAAGATGTAAAAGAAAATGCCGCACTACGTTTTAATTTTTTACACGAATTTCATACACGTTTTAAATGTTATAATGATACGTTTATGAGATCTTAAACGTCCGGCAATTTTTATAGTGTAATGAACTACAATAGCTAAGCCTATAATTTATTAACGTAAATGGGTGAAATTATAAATTCTGCATAATTTAAAATAAAAGTCCTCCAAGATTGAACCCTTAAACCACAATACTTCTTAATTTTATAATAGGTATACTATAAAACTTTAAAAGTATTTAAACTTAGTTTTGACTTGCTTTAGTTAACAAGACTCTACATTTACTTATTTTAGTATGTACCTGTAGAAACAGTGTCATTTAAATTTTTAATTTAAAAATTCTCTAGCGCGCCAACATATATTTCTTCAATTTAATTTATATAATGAATATACATACATATAATAAAGAAGTTATCGACTTGGACTTATGACTTTTTCATAGTTTATAAAAAACCGCTATATTTCCATTAAGGAGCGTGTGGTTTGTTATTTTTTTTTATTTACAATGCGTATGTAATAAAAATTGCCAGCATAGTCATTGCCCTAATACGGCGCTACTGTGGATATTCTTAAGGTGTGAATAAATTAAGATATTATAGAAGTATTTCGCACCTTCATAATTGATTAATACATTTTGTTTACTTGCAACATTTATATAAAAAAAGTTTATTATGAATTATATAGATTAAATTATTTAACTGATATATTGCAACTTTTTTTTATGATGTTACGTCGTCGTGGGTCATTATTTTCGTAACTGCACTTTCGCGTCAGAACTGAGATAAATAAATTAATTTAGCAAAATATTAATCTTTAATTGGATTGGTTAGGAATCAAAATATATTTTTATTTATTTCTATATTTTTATACATTTGCTGTAGAAATCCTTGGCCCATAGATTCAAAGTGCCAAGCAATTTTTAAAAGACAAAATACCTCGTGTTATCGTCTCTACTGGTGATAGAGCTGGCTCATTCTTCGCCCAAAGAATCGGCATTATAGCCATTTAGCGAGGGAATGCGGCTAGCATTCTTGCCACAATTCCACGCGGACATGACTTGTACAGTAATATTTAATTATACATTTATTTGGTATATATATTTTATTGTAAATAAACCTAATTGTATGTACTCTTATTGTACATATAGATTTCTTTAAAGTGAAAAGTTTTATTTATTTAACCAGAAATAAAACCTCGCATATTTAAAACATAAGACAACATTGAAATTTTTTTTTTTTTTAGGTAACATACATTTACCATTATATGTAACAAAAACAGCTACTGATATGAATATTCATTCATATATATGACTAGCGTTGCCCGCGGCTCCACCCGCGGTCAGATGATCAAAAATCAAATTCGTTTTAAATAGGTTTTACGTATTAGTATACTCTTACAATGCTGTTTTCGTATTTTTTCTCAGAAATGAGATATTTTCCTACGGTAAAAAGTATCCTATTTGTTGACCTGGATAACCAGCTATTACCATACCAAATTTCGTCAAAATCCGTCCAATGGTTATTCTGTGATATGGTGACAAATAGATAGACAGACAGACAAAAATTCTAAAAACTATAGATTCGGCTTCTGTATGTTTGTTTCAATAACATTTTCCAAAAAATATTTAATGTACAGATTTGGTTTAATTACAATTTTATTAAGTGTATAGGATTATTCTAATTGTTATTACTTCTAACATTAATATTTTTGTGCAAATATTAACATATTTTACTATTTTGCATAATACTTGCCAAAATGGGATGTAAAGATGATCGAGTCTCATTTTACGACATGGTATATGTGAAGAAAATAGCTTTGGTATTTAGCACCTTTAGAAATTAATAGTGTGCTGTGGAATGGACAATTAAAGAATTCCTCAAAGAACTGTAATTATTTTTTTAATGCACTCATTCAAAGGTCTCGGTCGTAATATATGCGGTTAATTAGACAAACTTATTACCTACTTATCGAAAAGATAGGTGATATTAAATCTTCTATACTCTAAGAATACTTATAATATAGGTACTTTAGAATTCGCATCTAGCATTAAGCATTGAAAGCCTTTACTTAAAAATTTAAAGCTACAAAATTAGGCTTATCTATGTCATATAAAAAAATCAGACTTCAACCATATAATAAAAAAATAACAATTACAGGTGTATTAACGATGATACTAACAAATATTTTGTAATTTATTTTATAATCTGGATCTTTAAAAAAAACAATGTAGGTACTTACAATCTCAATTTAGTTATTAATTATATGACAAATAAGTAAAATCTTATTCGGAAATGACATCGATTATAAAATATTAGAATATCCTTATTATAAGCTTTCATAGCTCATCAGAGCTTTCGAATTGTAAATAGGTTTTGAAACTTTTATCTGATAATTTAATCAACTTAATCAACTACAAAATTAGGCGAATATATATTTTTATTTTGACCATTTTGTATCCGACTTCAGAAATGCAAAAAGGGAAAAAGCACGGCAAATTAGCGGTGTTACTTACTTTGACTTACTTTGAAAATCACTCCTGGAATCCACTAAACAAAAGAATTGAATTGAATTACTTTGAAAATGTTTTAGAACCTGGATCTCTTAGAGGAAAAAATTGTACAATCTTAATTTACTACTGAATTATATGTGTACAAATATATACTATGATAATATATTATATGAAAAAATGCAGTGGTAGCACAGTGATAGCGTGGTCGCTTGGGATACCGAGTAAAGCGGGTTCAAATCACAGAGCAGAACTTTGTTTCTGCTCTGTGGTTCAAATCCAGGATCTAGCACCTCTGATATTTTCATGTGAGAATCATTTCCAATATGATTATATAATACCACTTGTCTTATGGTGAACGAAAACATCGTGAGGAAACCTCATGTCTGAGAAAACCTAGCTAGTTTTTGAAAGACATGTGCAGTCCGCCAACTCACACTTGTTCAGCGTGGTGGACTATGGCCTGATTCTCCTCGTATTGAAGGGAGGTCAGTGCCCAGCAGTGGGACATTAAAAACGGCTAAATCCATATATTAAAAAAATAAGCATAAGTACATGAAAAATAAGGAAAACGTCATTCACTAATAGAAAACACCACGTTGATTCCAAACATTATTATTAAATATAAAAAAACCGTATGAGCTTTTAAAGCTACTCTGACCTATTTCTATATATGTATATACCTAGAATAAAAATGAAACTTTAAACTGATACTAATTTGTAACCTACGAAATTAGTCTTATGTAATTAGTCAACACTTTTTATACCATTTTCAGCTACTTATACAATTAAAACTATAAGAATTATAGCCGAGTTAGTGATTATATTTACAAACATTCCAAAATATGTTTTACAAGCATTGCCCGCGGCTCCGCAAGCGTTCAGATGACCAAAAACCAAATTCTTAGGCTTTACATATTAGTATACTCTTACAATGCAGTTTTTGTATTTTTTCTCAGAAATGAGATATTTTCCCGCGGTAAAAAGTATCCTAGGCAGTGGTAGCCCAGTGGTAACGCGCTCGCTTGGAAAACCGAGTGAACCGAGTTCAAATCCCGGATCTCGCACCTCTGATATTTTCATGTGCGAATCATTTCCAACATGATTACCACATGTCTTAACATTGAAGGAAAACATCGTGAGGAAACCTGCATGTCTGAGAGAACCTAGCAAGTTTTCAAAAGACATGTGAAGTCCGCCAACCCGCACTTGGCCAGCGTCGTGGACTACGGCCTAATCCCCCTCGCATTAAAGGGAGGCCCGTGCCCAGCAGAGGGACGTTAAAAAGGGCTGAATACAAAAAGTATCCTATATGTTGATCCGAATAACCAGCTATCACCATACCAAATTTCATCAAAATCCCTCCACTGGTTTTTCTGTAATGCAGTAACAGACAGAAAGACAGACAAAAATAAAAAAAATTATAGATTCACCCTCTATATCGATAATAATGTCGATTTCAATAAGATTTTCCAAAAAATATCTAATGTACAGATTCGGCTTAGTTACAATTTTATTATATGTATAGATAATCTGAATGTCTAACAGCAAAAAATTATTTACAGTGTATCAATTCACTACGTAATTATAAAAGTTGAGATGACAAATAAGTAAAATCTCATTCGCTAGTGCGCAAAACCACATCGATTGCAACAAATGAAAACGCCTGTTTTTGTAGCTGCATTTCCTACAACAATCAGCGGCTTTTTTGTAAGCAATTCCGAATGATAAACATTACGCAAAAACTAAGTGACCACAGACTTGAAATAAGGAAGTGGAATCGAGCATTTTATTGTTATTTATTATTACAGATATGAATTACATTTTTTTAAATATTTTATTTCCAATAAAATAAAAAAAAATGATTTACTTTTGTTGTAATCAATTAAGTTTTTACAATTAATATTAATGGAATAGACACGTTTTAGTATATTTTAAGCGCGCTTTAAGAAACCCGCGGGATACGCATCGGAGTATTTTGTATTGAACATACAAATCTTGATTTTCGTGTAGGTATTATATTGCAACATTAATAATTCGGTAATATAAAAACGTCTAAAAATATTTGAGGTGACAACATATTCCCACCGTTACAAGAGAGGGCAAAAATAATGAAATTATTCAAATAAATCTAAATTCATAGTTGTTTTAAATTTGAAATTCTTATTTATACATCAAGGGCCTCGTTTTTTAAATTAAATTGAAATAATCAATGACATATAGTATGTCACTTATACATATCACACATGTCACTTCTATACGACTGTTCTGAGACACTTCAAAGAGAATTCACATCACATGAGCTGGGATTCGAAGCCGTTGAGGTAATTTGTGTTTTTCTTCACCATCGGGGCCGCTTTGTCTTAACGTAGCGTTTTTGTATGCCATTCTGCTTCTTAATGCAACTTGGATGGGACAGTCTTGATCTATTGTGAACGTATAATAGCTATAGAAAGTAATACATACGTGATAAATAAAAAAGATATTTATTGTTTAATAATTGTTGTATAGTTACTTGTCATTTTAATGTATTCCTTTTTTCCATAATTATTGTATCATACTAATCGACTTTACTATAACACTACTGTAATATATTATAGTACAATGTTTGTGATTATTTTTCTATTGTAATTTTAATATAAACAAGCTACATATATACCTACTCGTATGTACAACAAATGTTAAAATGACATTTCATTCATTTATAAAAAAAAACAAATAATTTGTAATAATAAAGGACATTAAATAAGATGTAGTCCACAAAAATTCCCACCAGCTTTCCAATTCCAATTTTTCGCTGTTTGTAAAAATTTCATTTAATATTGTTTAAATAAATACATTAAATAAATAAATAAGCTAGTAAGAAGAAACAGATCACTTTCAAAGAGATGTAATAAATAAAAGATACTTTACTGAAAATGGCGAAGTTATTTATTTTAACCGCAAGTTTCAAGACCAGTTAATCCATGTGTAGATGATAACAAAAACTAGAGTCTGTATGGAGGTCGGAAAAACCGTGGAAACGTTGGAAAAACGACACTCACATGGTTGAGCAAAAACTTGCAGTTGTATAGCGCTACTTTTATACTACTTTTACACGCGATTTTACTTGATAAAATAATGTAAATAACAAAGAATATCTTTGTATGTATATCTACATATCATAAACCTAATGACCCCTAATTACAACCTGCGAGCGTTTTTGTAACCTTTTACAATAACTATACTAATATCACATGGGAAAATTTTATATATCGAGATAAAAAGTAGCCTATATTAATAAAAATCGGTCAAGTGCGATCGGTCACTTTTTATTAATATGAATTTTGCTCTATGTACTCGTATGTAGTGTATTTACGACGATGATCGATTATGAACGTTAAAAAATGTTTCTTGTATTTCTATTTTTTTTTTATTTGTCGTTATAGCGGCAATGGAAATGCATACACTGTGAAAATTTCAACTCTACCTATTACGGTTCCGTTCTACCCTTTGGTACGGAACGGAACGGAACCCTACAAAAGAGTACTTATAATTTGTAAGCAAAAATACCATAAATATTTTATATTAAAATAATTTTTGTCACCTAAGCTGTAATCTATTTTTACGTTTACAATTTTTAAATTGTGTAATATTTAAAAATGCGCTGATATTAATGCAATATCAATGGAAAAGTTGTACGTTTTTTATAAAAAAAATCTTATAGATAAATCTAGAAAATAATTACTTAAGCGCTGTAGAAAACTAAAGAATGTTGGTGGAACTTAATGGTGTAATTTGTCTAATTAATAATATTTATTATTAGATATGACCTATGCCTAAACAGAAAACTAGACCGCTATCTATCTATACATATAATAAAATTCTAACTGAGTCGAATCTGTACATTAAATATTTTTTTGGAAAGTTTTATTGAAATAGTCATTATTATCGATACAGAGGCCGAATCTATATTTATTAGAATTTTTGTCTGTCTATTTGTCTGGAATCGGATCACGATAAAACAATTGGACAGATTTTAATGAAATTTAGTATGATGATAGCTGGTTATCCAAGTTAACATATAGGATATTTTTTACTGCAGGAAAGTACGTCATCTCTGAGAAATCTGTACTAAACGTTAAATAATAGTATCATAATATGTATTATATTATATGGAACTGAATTTTTAAGGATAACGAGAAAACTGTGGAATTTGGAAAAGTAGAAAAATTCAAAAGTTAAATAATTCTAAATAAAATAACGTTTTAAATGCTGCTTTTGATTGCTTAAATCAAATTTTTCATGAACTACATATCTTCTTTTCTCGCTCACGAAAGAAAGAACATACTTGAAAGGAGTTCGCGAATTGAAGTCGCGTTTTAATGTCGAGTTATGTCTCTCAACATTACGTCAGTAGCAAAGGAGTACGTGTTTCGGTATAGAATACCGAGTTATTTCTGAACTAAATAGACATATGTATGTATCTCTGCAGTATAAAACGTTGTACCCAGCGAAAATCGAACCCGTGATCTAGTTGCTCGAGTTATTAAGTAGTCACTCGCCTATCTTCCTTTAGGCGCGTTTCTAGGTAGTTTTTTGCCACACACTAATGGTATCCCACGGGAAGACTTGGTATGTCAAGATAAAAAATAGCCTATTCTACTCTCAGACCATAAATTACTTCTATGCAAAAAGTTGTACTTTTTAAAGCCATCTTAAAACTAATTGTGAAATTAGAGACACACACACACACACAGACACTTACTTACTGTACACGTAGTGTACCATGTAGTGTCTTAGTCCAAACCGGCCTTTACACTTAGAAAACTGATAGGTAAACCTAGCTATTTTTAATATTTTTTTTACCGGCGATAATACAGTTTGTATTTTTTTGCTATTATTTATCTAATACATATTGGTCAAGCTTCTTTTACTAAATGTACTTCATCGTGGTTTTTGGCAAGGTATTATTCTTTTTTTTATCGTATCGGCGTATCAGCCCAATTTCCACTTTCCCTCAAGCATTTCGTAATGTTTTTTGGGTAGTAGGTATGTAGCCATGATTCTTGTCTGTTATATAAATAATCCAAAAATACACTATGACCAATGTAAATATTTATTTTTCCACCAAGAAACATTCAAACAAAATATAAAAACTAAAAGAATCTTTTCAAAACAAAAGTCTGTCGCTTCATCATAAAATAATGATGAAAAGAATTTTTTTACACCGTCATTGTCTTATAAAATGGAAACCATTTAATTTTTTCTTATCAACACCGTATAATATTTCGCAGGCACTTGTAATTTTTTCACGAATGAATAATACGTTTAGCAAAAAGTTTTATGTAAATGAAACTAAAAAGAAGCTTGGCGCTCTGTATAATAAACTATAACCATGTTTGAAAAACGCTAAAACAAAATGGGGGCCTGATTAAAAGAATACAAGCATGAAACGTCTTTGCAGTGTTCCGTATGTTTAATATTTGTTCAAAGTTAGACTTAAACAGTCTAAAATATTACTAATATTATAAATGTGAAAGTTTAGAATTTAGATGTTTGTATGGATGTTTGTTACTCAATCACGCCAAAACAGCTAAGCGAATCTGGATGAAATTTGGCACAGATATAGATAATAGTCTGGAAGAGCATATAGACTTCTTTTATCCCGGAAAAATGTACGGTTCCCGTGGGATAGATTTATTGTTGTTTTTCTACAGGCGAACCCGACCGAAGCGAGGGTGAGCAGCTAGTTTAAATAATATAACACAAATTTTGTATTCATACTATGTAAACGCATAATTAATACTTCTTCAAGTTAATTTTTATAATTGAATGTAAACAAATGCTACCTTGACGATATTATTAAGTGAAAAATTTATGGAAAAAATTAAAATGTCAGTGTTTGACTTGGCCACCTGTCGTCAGAGCGTGTATCTGCACCAGAAGTCCATGGTTCTATTCCCACTAGAGGTATTTATTGTGTTGTACGAATGCTCCTTTGTTTTTTGTAACTATCCAGCGAGCTCACGAAATCCATCGATTTTCGTAATTTTAAAGGAGTTGTTTTAAAAGTTTAAAGTACTTATTAAAATATTTCGAAAGACAAAAAGAAATGGAGTGTGCGTCAGTTAATATATTCTGTAAAACTAAAATGGAAGACTATTTAATATCTGTTTTTTTGTCAATACTTTTTTTCAATAATAACATTAATGATAATCGCAATATGTGCTAGCAAAAAGCATGCATCGATACGATTGTCTGCTTTTCTGTCATCTCATAAATACGTAAATATATTATATAACAGGATGCCTATAAAGGTATTATAAAACCATAAAACATCGAATGAATTTAAATCGATTATGCTGCGATCTTTAAAAAGTGCAAAAACGATTGTGGTTGACTTTGTTTTGGGAATGTGAGAAAATATTAGATTAACTAATACGCCATAGACTAATTAAAGCAAAAGTAAAGTTAATGTCAATTTATAATACTTTTAAAAAGACTCTGTGACTAGACTGTTATTGCTTTACATTTTTTCATTACGAGTTCTTAATAGTAAGACCAAAATCTAGGATTGCCTGAAGATTGAACTATATTCTCCTTTGCTTGACCTGTATGTATGTATGTATGTATGTTTGTATGTATGACCGATCCTATGTGATCCCTTGTAATTACTAAACGGCTTAACCAATTTTGATGATTCATACATACACGTAACAAGACTGGGTGCTAGGATAAAACGTATGTTTATAACTGCATAAGACTATTTGTCTTCTTTAACTTGCTCCCTACTTTTTAGTTCGCTTTTATCGCAGTCGATTTTTTCTTATTTTCATAAAAAAAATGTTCTTTGTTAACCTGAAAATGGTAGAAAGAAAAAAAGTTATATAATATTAATGTTTTAGATAAAAAATATTATCATTAACAATAAATCTACTTATGGAAAATATAACGATGGAGTAGACAAATAAAAAACAGTACATTTCTTATATCGCCGTACGGATTTCTATTAAGGTTCGGTGCGATACTTTTATGCAATATTTTTTGCGTCCAGACGGGAAGGAGCCGCTCGAGTTATTAAGGAGACGTCTTATCTGTTGGAAAAAGTTACATTTACTGTCGATTGATGTTTCGCCAAGATTATAATGCTAGAATTATTATAGAAATATTATTAAAAATTATAATAATAAATATAACTAATATTATTACTAATATTTATCATTAATATTAGCGACTCCCCTTCCTCTCCCTCCTCTAGTAACTTTTTAACGTTTAGTATAATAGATTTCTCAGAGATGAGATATTTTCCCGCAGTAAAAAGTATCCTATATGTTGACTCGGATAACTAGCTATCATCATACCAAATTTCATCAAAATATGTCCAGTGGTTTTCTCAGAGTTTTATTATATGTATAGATTAATCTTCTTACTTAGTATATAAATGAGAAAGTTTGGATAGATGGATAAACATCGAACTCAATCACGCTAGAACAGCTGAATGGATCTGGATGAAATTTGGCACAGTGATAGCTTATAGTATGAAATAGCATATAGGCTACTTTTGAACCCAGTAAAATGTACGGTTTCCGTGGGATATATTTGTTTTTCACTAGGAAAGAACCCGAACAAAGCGAGAGTGAGCCGCTAATTTATAATATAAATAAGTATACTTTATGTTACATTTATTTTAAAGTTCGTTTTATAAGTCGTCACTTAACACTAGTCAGGCACATTAATCTGCATATAATGCAGATTTCTTTAATTTTTTACGCCATGTCGCATAACATTATCTATATCCATGATAAGAAATATGTTTCACTACTAATCTAGTTTATCTAAGTATGCTGATTGTTTTTTTAACCACTGAATTAATAAAGTACTGACTTTAAGAGTTTGAAAAATTTCTTATTTTATGAGATTACCGGGTGAATGAACTAGTTCAACAAATATATTAATAACTAGCGACTTACCTACGCTTCACTCGGGTTCGTCCCTAGGTTGATTCCCCACACAAACTTTCATCCCCATTTTCACCACCTTAAGGGATTATTTTCCGGGATAAAAAGTATCCTATGTCTTTCCCAGGGTCTCAAACTATCTTCTTACCAAATTTCATCTAAATCGGTTCTTTAGATCCAGAGATTACCCCCTACAACGTTACAAACTCACAATCTTTACCTCTTTATAATAATTAGTATAGACTAGCGACTTACCCTCGCTTCGCGCGGTATCCTATTTTTTTTCTAAAATAAAAGTGGCATAAGTTACTCCTTATAACATCAGCTAGCAGATACCAGTGAAAGTACCGTCAAAATCAGTTCAGCTATTTCGTGCATTAGCCGGAACAAGCAGACAGACAGACATACATTTTTTTTTAATTGTTTTTTTTTATAAGTACCGTATAAGTATAATTTCATTAGCATTTAGTAGTAAGATGTTATTTTGACATTACAAACAGACTCTTTAATTTTATTTATCTGTATAGATTATATTTTATAGATATTTAATATGTATAATAAATAATTAAAAACGTCTATTTTGACTTTATTTGAATGATTTTTTTCTCAAAACTAACACGCAGTAAATACTGTTTCATTAGAAATAGGAATTTTAATATTGTATTATTGTTGGTTTGATAAAAAAATAACTTATAAGCTACAGTCGGCGCTAGCTTCAAAATTGCTTTTTCAACCGACTTCAAAAAGGAGGAGGTTCTCAATTCGACTGTATGTTTTTTTTTTTTTTTTTTTTTTTATGTTTGTTACCTCAGAACTCCGTCATTTATTAACCGATTTGGATAATTTTTGTTTTGTTTGAAAGGGTATACTTCCAGATTGGTCCCATTTAAATTTCAAAAAAAAATACCACCCCTAAGGGTGGAAAAACAACTAATAATGAATTTAACCTACTTCTAATTGTCATATTGACTTGAAACTTTGCAAGTATTTCTATTTTCGTTGGTATACAGTGGTTCGGTGTTGTTGACCTGATCTGATGGCAAGGCCAGAAGGTGGATAGGTGGAACTCTTCAACGGCTAATAGTAGATACTTTGAGTTTGGGCTTATTTTGTTTGATTTGACAAGCCTAACACGTTAGAATCCTTACTTTGCTACTACTGTCTACACTAAAAAGGGAAAAATAAAAACTTTTTAACAAAAAAATAAAAACCGACTTCAAACAAAAGCACTAAAAAGTGAAAAATAACTGATTGATAGTTTTCATTTACTATACATACCTAATCAAATATTTTCGAAGTCGGTGTGCTTTGGCTAAGTAATTAAAGCCTACCTATTAAATACATACTTAATCAAATATTTTCGAAATCGGTGCCAGCCCATACAAAGCAAAGCACACCGACTTCGAAAATATTTGATTAGGTATGTATAGTAAATGAAAACTATCAATCAGTTATTTTTCACTTTTTAGTGCTTTTGTTTGAAGTCGGTTTTTATTTTTTTGTTAAAAAGTTTTTATCTTGAGAGAATGAGAAATAAATTGAGTGTTTTGTATAACCTAGTCATTAAAAATATTATTACTTCACTTTAATTAATTGTTATTAAGTCATAACTGGTTACGATAACATACTTAAAAATAATACTTGAAGTTGAGTCCTACTTTCTCTTGAGTGATCTATGGCCGTGTTTTTTTTTTCATTTAGGTAATCAAAAATGTCTATTACCTACATAACGTTTTATTGTGGAAAATATTTACTAACCAAATAAGTATTAATATATTGTATATATAAAAAAAAACATAGAATTATTATGAAAAGATGATTTTAATTGAAAACACAACAATGTTTATAAATAATCTGTATTTGACTTTTTTATGAACAAACAATACGAAACGAATTTACAAGAGATGAAACGGGGCAAAGACGCGTCCACAAACAGTAAGACTCTTATGTTTTTTCCTCCTTTTTTATCAACTCCTTTGTGTTTACCGAGTAACAATGCCTGTGTGTGAATATGCAAATCGTATTTAATTGTCTTGCGGTAGCTTTTTATTTGTACCGTCCGTTTGGATCAGACTTCAGCGACGCATCTGTCATTCTAAATATTAACGCGCCGCTTACCGCGTATGAAAGGAGCGCGATTCACGATGACTGGGTTTTTATACTCTGTGAGCGTTATAGAACTTTTTTATCTATTGCATAAAATAAACTGTCATATCTGGAGTGCCAAGTATGGCTGTTCTTCAGGCGTCCTCATCGCCCTCCATAATGTCTCCCTGAATTTTCATGAGCAATATTTATAGTCGCAATTATGTCGCTGGTGTCCTTTCCATATACACGGTGATATGACAAAAACTGTCGCCGGCAGCACAAATATACCTTTATCGAATTGGTATTTTTTTTGCCGTTGTTAATTCCACACATAATGGTCCAGTCAAATGACCTGGCGGCAATGGCTGGCAATAAGAAATCGCGGGAATTTCAGCGATGCCCGCGCAGTCTTTTAAGCGTGTTTTTTGTTGAGACGGGTTCGGACGACGGCGGTTTTCGATGTTTTTTGCAAATCCCCGATGAAAACCGTAATGGCATTTTATCGTGCATAAGAGCGGGCGGAATCATTAATTATTTATAATAGGCGGCTAGCGCCGAATCGCGACCGCCATGTTTATTTCGGTTGCATCGTCAATTTTTCGCGGCCACATTTCGCGCGCTGTCATTCGGTAATTTTTTGTGTCTAGGCGTAGAATGCTGGCTTTTTGCTCCAACAAGGCAACTCATAATAACTGAAAGTAGGTCGCGCCAATCACATACAGGATATAATAAATAATTTTTATAAATAACAGTTGATTGAGCAATATTTTTTTTCTTAAATGACCGAGTAAATATGAATTCAAATGTGTTATTGAAACAATGTAGAGCGACACTTTTACAATGTGCTAATTACACTACATTTTATTCTAACTAGATGTCCCAATAAGCTGGAATTATGACATATTAAAAGACAAATTATTGCGTTGATGTTTCTAAAAAAATATTGTTCGTTTATGAACTATCTTTAGAATAAATGAATATGTACTTTATTAATAGGTACTAATGTCATAAAAACTGGATCAAAAATGGAATAAAATTATTGGTACCTAAGTATTTATAGTTAGTATAGAGTCAACAGTTAAGTGGGACTAACAAACATATTATTAACATAAAAGGCCAACTTTTTGCACAACGGCCATATGTAGTTTCCAACTCGTAAAGTCCATTCTGAAACATCAATTCTTTTTATATTGGCATTAAAATCATTTATTTTTTGCAGTTGGCAATAAAGAATAAAATTATATTTATCTAAGTAAAGAGATTTTATGTTTTTGTAAAGTTAACTATAAAAAGAAATTACAAAATAAAAAAAATATAGCGCCAGTTTTGTGTCTGTGGTTAATGGTTATTGGTTATGGAATCAAAAATAAATGAAACATAAAACAGAAGCCTTGTTCATTTGCTTGAAAGTGTACTCTTTTCTAAAATAATTTTATACCATAACCATTTTCTTCCTTTTTCAATTGAACCATTTTTTTTACTTGAAATCGTGATAAAAACTATTAACCCTTCTAAATTCTAACGTCCACCCTGATTCGAACGGACAACTCGATCTAATCTCGGTTTGGCAGCTGCTTGGCAGATGTTTACCTTTGATGGACAAGAAAAGGTAACAGTCAAATGAATATACACCCTATTACTATATCAGAAAGGTAAAAAATTCATTAAAGCTTTCCATATTAAGAAGTAATGAAAAAAATACATTTTAAAATGCACTTTGACTAACGAACTTAGAGTATGTTATGTTTTACTCGATGTGTTGTGTGAAGGATATAATCTCTGTGTTACATATATATAGGCTTAAACAAAAAAGAACTTTATTCCAACGTAATAAAGCATATACGAATTTTTATAAAAACTGAAAGGTCAATAACCTCAACACGTAAATATTGATGTATTGGCAGATTGTTTGTCTTTTGACAGGTGAAATTATTTAATCATTCTGTAATTTGTATTTTTATCATTTAATTTTTTTCTTTATTTTTGGTTTCGTTTTAACGTTTAGTTTAGATTTCTCAGAGTGGAGATATTTTTCCGCTGTAAAAAGTATTCTATATGTTTACTCGGATAACCGGCTATCAGCATACCAAATTTCATCAAAATCTGTCCAATGCTTTTCTCGTGACGTGGTCACAGACAGACAGTCACAAATTCTAAAACTACAGATTCGGCCTGTGTATCGATAATAATGACTATTTCAATAAGATGTTCCAAAAAATATTTAATGTACAGATTCGACTCATTAATTTTTTTTATATGTATAGATAGATAGATTATATGTATGTCATTATTTATTAAGTCACTAGCGACTTATCCTCACTTTGCTCGGTTGCGTCCCAAACCAAAATATGCGTACCTAATACGGATTTTGTTCGCAATTTCATGGATTTTAGTTTTTTGTGCGGAACTCTAATCCTTTTTCTAAAATAAAAGTAGCCTAAGTTAATGCTTATAATATCAGCTACCTGCCAGTGAAAGTTTTGTCAAAATCAGTTAAGCCATTTCAGAGATTACCCGAAACAAACAGGCAGACAGACAAAAAAAAATTTAAACTGTTTTTTTTTATTGTAAGTACCGTATATAGGTATGTATTTTATATGTATTTGGTAAAAAGCTGTTTTTTTGACATTACAAACAGACACTTCAATTTTATTTGTCTGTATAGATTAGTAAACCCTGAACTTTTGTTAGAAATAACTAGCGACTCACTCTCGCTTCACTCGGGTTCGTCCCTAGGTACGTTTCAATTTTTTTGAGCGGAAACCTAATTCTTTTTCTTAAATAAAAGTTGCCTATGTTACTACCTATAACATTAGCTACCTTCCAGTGAAAGTTCCGTCAAAATGAGTCCAGTCGTTTCAGAGATTATCCGGAACAAACGGACAGACAGACAAACAGACATACAGGCAAAAATTAAAAAACTTAAAACATACATACATATATAAAAACATTAAAGTTTTTTTTATAAGTACCGTGTGTAATTTCATATACATTTAGTAAAACGCTGTTATTTTGACATTACAAACAGACACTTCAATTTTATTTATCTGTATAGATATAAAAGTGTTAGAATACTGTTACTAAGGAACAATTACTTAGTCGTCCTGAACGACTTCGATCATGGTTATCGCCTGTCTCAGTGAGATTAGCTCAAGTATGTGCTTGATCCATTCCTTTTACCCTCAACATCCAGTGGTTCGGTGGTGATTTCTGAGACACGGTGCTGTAATGCCGCCAACTTCCCTCTTCCTTCTACACCTAAAATTATACAAACTACTTTAAATACTATTTAACATAAAATAACTAAGCTAGGTGAGCGAAGCCATAGGCAAGAGCCAGTGATATTAAAACAACTGTGGTGATTATATATAAAAAAAACAATTTTTTTAATTTCAATTTTTCTTACCCTTTTAAGGCGTAAAATAATTAATAACCGACGATACCAAGGAAGCCATTAACTTTCAATTTCTTACTAATTCACATTCCTACCACATGTTTGGATTGTCTGTTTGTCACGCTTTCTCTGGTCATTGAGCTTTAAATTATTAATTTTTAACCCTTTGCCACCTGTTGTTTCTATTAGAAAAAACATCCTTGTCTATTGCCCAGTTATTGCCTATCTGTTTTATAATTTTATCGGAAGTACTTATTTACACGTTTAAATCATATTTAGAGTAATTTTAATTATAACGAATTAATATTGTACATATATGTTAAGATTTAGGCAGCATATTGCCTTAGTTTTCGCAAAAGAAAAAGTTGCCGATTTTTTAAAATTTATGTAGCAATTTTCATAGCTTACATTAGAATATTTTTGCACAATCTCGATCCAATCGTACTGTAATATTATATATATGTATTATGCGAAAATTTTCTAGTTACTTACTCATGCTGAAAAAACTTAATGTATTAGAGCTACTCGGGCAGAGTTGCGGGCAAAGACTAGTTTTAACTCGTAGTAGAGAAAATAAATTTAAAACTTATTAAACAAATAAAACTTTTTATATTTAAACGTGTTAATAAAGATAGATTCGTAAAGTTATAATAGACTAGCGACTCACCCACGCTTCGCTCGGGTTCGTTCCTAGTAGCTTCCCCATACAAACTTTCATTCCCATGTCATTCATCTTATGTCTTTCCCAGGGTCTCAAACTACCTTTTTACCAAATTTCATCTAAATCGGTCCCAGAAGTTTCGGAGCTTATTCGGTACAAACAAACAAACAAAAAAAACTTTGCTCTTTATAATATTAAGTATAGATATAGATAAAATATATTGTTACATGAATTTTTGTTTATTACGTAGTGTAAATAAACAAACGCCAGTTGTGCTCTTTCCCGCCTTTTTTTAACATTGACATTGACGACCGCAGAGATTTGTTTTATTTCTTTTTAATTGTCATCTTGGGTCTTGGGTGAGGATGTGGGTGTTTTTTTTTTAATTGTAACTGATTTTAGGCCAACGAATCGGAAATAGCATGTGTCGAGACGTCATTCCGATTTTATTGTGCTGTATAATTTGTTTTATTAATATTTTTTTCTGTTTTGATAGAATATAATTTGGTTTTATTGTTTCTTTATTGACAATGCTCAAAATGATATAACGGCTGATTGTTCGTTTTAATTTTTACTAAGTAATTGAAATATGAAGGGATGTTTTATAATATATTTTTAAGTTATAATACAAGACAAATAATGCTTTTACGAATTATTTAGTGGCTTAATATAGAATATTTAAGTTAATAAGTTAATCTTGTACCCTTTTTCCATATAGAAATATCGCCTTTTTATTATTTTTTACACACAAACAAGACTTGTAAAAAGTGTTCCTACATGAAGGTGCATTTATATTTTTTATAGATTACCTGTAGCTGAGGGAGAGGCGTGAGGGATCCGATGCATAAAAACTAAACAAAAACGTTCTAATGACTCTAACGTGGGAATAAATTTATAGTGTAAAAAGCATTTTATGATAAAATGATTGTATTTAAATCATTTTTATTTGAAGTTAGATTAAAGATATTGTTTTGAGTGCTTTAATTTTCATGTTTTTCAATATATGTATAAACGTGTTTTAAAAATAATGATAATTATATATAATAATAATTCCTAATTAACGTTCTACCTATAATTGTGCTGTAATATTAATATTAGCTTAGGCTTCTTTAACAACTTTTTTCTTAAGCTTCACTTACATAATTTTATTTATGAATATGTTATCCCATAAAATTCAACCAAAACATGCCATGAAAGTAATTAAAGACAAAAATCTTCACTCATTCCTATCAGATAATACTTTCCACCCTACTTATTATTCATCCATAAGCAATAACTCTTTCAAGGTGTCCATTCGCGGCCCCAGTTAGAAGTTTTTTATACGACCTGCTTACTTTGTCTATGGACACCCTCTGCTCAAAGTACGAACAGACGGGATAGTAATAGAAATGGTATCATTTCATTAATTGGTATAATACTAGCGACTTCTCGCTTAAGTTTTAATTTTTTTGAGCGGAACTCTAATTCGTATTCTATAATAAAAGTAGCCTAAGTTACGCCTTGTAAAATGAGAGTTCCGTCAAAATCAGTCCAGCTGTTTCGGTGATTAGCCGGAACAATCAGACAGACAGACAGACATAAATTATTGTATTTTCACTTTCTAATAAATTTGATGCAATAAATCGATTTCGCAATTGATGAACTTTTGACATTTGACCTACTAGACTGACTTATCCACTATATTTATAAGTTTACAAAAATTTAAAATTATTTAGTTCATACCATTTTCGATGTAAGTACTACTCCGTGTACATATTTAACGTTCTCACGGAAGAGGTTGATTGTGGGCTGAATGGACTATCGCATCACACATGACTTCAAGAAAAAAAAATACGGAAGGGTTGTCTAAAATTATTAGTTTGTTTTTGAGTTGTGGGAATAAATGACCCCAGCATATTTGATTTTTTAACATCCGGCAAGATGTTTAATGAGAGGATGTGGACAGATAAAAAGTGACCAGGCAGTGATTACTTGGGGTGCATATTGTATTATTCTATAAAAGGCAAAAGCCCTTTGAAGGTTTACTTAGGGTTTATGGGGTAAGGGTAAATGAAGCATCGATGAAATCTTTAATTAAATATTGTAATAATAACTAGTTCTCATTTAATGTATATTCATATTACAGCTCTTCGTTTAAATTAATTCGTTTGTGTTACATTAACAAAATAACTAAACACAATATGTCGTCATATCACTTATATTTTCTAAAGTTATAAAATTAATGTATGAAGTGAATTGAAAAAAAAAAATATTTTTATTTTAACAATTATAATTTCCTAACATACATAGAATTTAGATTAGAATTCCTAACATAGAGATTCCTAGATAGTGCAGTGTATAAGTTCAATTTATTTCTATCATATTTGACTTAATATGTGCCATTTAAATCTTAAACATTTAGGCGATGCTAACTAAGAATAAAGAAGGCATATAAGAAGTTAATCGTAAACCTGTAAAATGTTCTAACATCAATATTTAATATTATTACGACTTACAATATGTCGAAGAAAATTACACATGTCCGGGACACCATTTCAATACTAAGCATTAAATATGAATTTATTTCTTTAATATTTTGAAACATTTGTCAACCGACTTCAAAAAGGAGGAGGTTCTCAATTCGACTGTATTTTTTTTTCGTAGTAATAGTGGATGTGGTGTAGAGTAACGAGTGATAGAGTTTACGCCGGATTTCGTATTTTCGATTGTCGCTCAGCTCTTATCTACGAGTACATATTATATACTAGCGACTCACCCTCGCTTCACTCGTGTTCATCCCTAGGTGATTCTTTAAATTCACATACCTATTTTTTTTATTTATGAACCGATTGAAATAAAAAAATACTAAATGTTAAGTGAAGTTACCATAATACATTATTAGAAAACTGCACCTAAATAGGTTAAGCCCTTTTGAGATTAGCGCGCACAAACACACAGAGAAACAGACAGAAAATCTAAAAATAATTATTTTGGGTTCTATTGCGTTAGTAAAGAGCCCCAATAATGGTTTTTCTCAAATATCTTCCATGTACAGACAGCAATCAGTTACAATTTTATAATATGTATGCAAAGAGAAAACAGCTCAGTAATTTTTCTCCTCTGTTTGTCACCCGATTTTCTTTTTTTTTCGCTAGTAGCTATTGATAAGCTTTGGTGTAATATCTAAAAAAAAAGATCAATTGGCTCGCTTTGAATCCATGAACAAGAGAATTGAATTGAAAAAAAAATGACCATACCTAGTTGAATTTGGACCACTGGGCGAATTAGTTAACATTAAATGTTTTTGAAAACCATATTAGTGCTAAATTAATAAGGCTAAAATTAATTATTATCGATCAACTGTGGGTTTGATATCTTTGCAATTTGTGAAAAAACTTGACGATATTCGAAAATTGGTGAAAAAGGTGAAATGATTGAAGTAAAGTGGTTTTAAAATCGATGTTAGTTTTTACTTAAAAAGTTAATATTATACAAGTATAAATAAAAATCATGCGCAGCTAAGTTTTATTTGAATAGTTTCAGATGAATAATTTTATAAACAAAATATTAGTGCTTTTCGATGAGAATTAGTAATCATATCTAGTTAGTGTTATTACATATAGAATTATTTATATGTTTCACACACACTTTCACAGATAAAATATCAGTACCATATATTATATTAATTAAAAAAATTGAAATTAAACATTAAAACCACAAATAGGAAGCCATACATAGCGGTTACCAAATATTTATTATATATAAGTTATATGTACATGTACATAAAAGTGTACCAACAAGTTAAATTGAACGCATTTATAATGTCAGTATGTCGAGTGTGGACGCAAAGCAAACATTCGGTTAAACAGTCGGTCTAACCCTTCTGACAGATGGTCGACTAATGGTAGCTAGGGCTGCCACCTGACTAAACCATGACGTAATAAAAAATTAATATTTTTATTTTAATATCAATTAACTTGTGCATTGTGCATATGTTATATTTGTTAATTCTTTTAAAAATACTAATATTATCCATATTCTAAATAAAATGTTTTTTTTTAAATGTAATTTCGTCTAATAAATAAAACTATAGAAAACAAATTCCCATGTAAACAAATCATAATTTTACATCTCATGTATTCCTTTGTACATTATTATGAAATAAATTTTGTAAATTATGTATTTAAGAATAAGATTAAGAGAAACAAGACGAGCTCATTCGTAACCCTATCTTAGTAGGAGTTGATAGAATTTACCACGTATGGTGGTCAGGTATATACATAAAAAACATAAATAATAGCACTTTTTACCAAAGTTTCATCGAAAAAAGTGAAGCGTAGGTGAGGTGCTAACTACGGAGCCCTGGGGCTCCGGGGTATCAATTAGCCGATAGCTTATAATAGAAACATGTGTAAAACTACTAAGTGGCGCCTCGGGGTGAAGTGCATTATATTTATTATGCTTTTAACTGTCGGATACAATTAAAGAAAATATACCACAAAGTAGGTAATGTGGTATTATAATTATTAATTAATACTGTTAGTACTTTTTTAAGTTACACGAATATTTGACATATTTTGAATTTGAACTTAAAAAAAAGGTTTCTTTTATTTTTTAACTAGCGGCTCACCCTCGCTTCGCTCGGGTTTGTTGGTAGATACCTACGTTTTAAATAGATATAAATAGTTATTAGCCAGCGTTAGCCATATAATTTTTTTTTCGTTAATTTTTCATTTTTTCTCTTTCCTTCCGTGGACCTTAACGACCATATGAAATAAAAATTTAGCCATTCTTGAGTTATGCGCTTACTAACATTAATTTTTGTTTATATAGGTAGAAGATAGATTAATGCAGTTAAATTTGCCTGTGTGATGTAGCAGATATTATTACATATTAAAAAAAAAACGACTTCCGGCACTAAAATGTAAAAAACAACTAAACGGGGGTTTTCATTTAGAATAGATACCTAATCAGATATTTTCGAAGTCGGTCCCCGTTTAGTTATTTATATTTTTAGTGTAGACGTAATAATCAGGTAATTTGTAGCAAGAAAGTTTTTAATAACATATTCGATTAAACAATTTGCTTAAAAAAAAATATGTATTGTTGACATTTTTAAAAACCGCTCGACCGATTTCGATAAAATTTATATGGGATCACCTGGGAAGTATACCCTTTCAAACAAAACAAAAATTTTCTAAATTGGTTCAGGCGTCTTCGAGTAATCGGTGAACATACCTACATAAAAAAAAGATTCCGACGAATTGAGAACCTCCTCGTTTTTGGAAGTCGGTTAAAAATGGCCTTTCTCTTAAAAGTATACAGTAACGGGTAACTAAAAATTATTATTAAGATAACATTTAATTTTCAATTTATACACTTCTAGCATTTGTCCGCGGCTTTCGCTGCGTATTTTGTTTACATAAGTTGCTAAGCTCCTGAGCCGTAGTGTGATAGTAAATATGTTTATAGAAGTTAATCTATACATATAATAAAATTTTAACTGAGTCTAATCTGTACAGTAAATATTTTTTGGGAAATCTTATTGAAATAGTCATTCATAAGTCATAATATAAGACAATCTTATTGAAATTTGGTATGGTGATAGCTAGTTATCCGGGTCAACATATAGGATAATTTTTACCGCGGGAAAATATCTCATTTCTGAGAAAAAATACAAAAACTGTAATGTAAGAGTACCTATACTAAAATGTAAAACCTATGAATTTGGTTTTTGGTCATCTGAACGCGGGCGGAGCCGCGGGCAATGTTAGTATAGACTATAAAATGCAAATTGCAAGTGATTCTTTGTATTATTTTTAAGATATATTTTGATATTGGTAGTTCCAGAGATTAGAACGATCAAAAAAAACTTCAGCTTTATATATTAGGACAAATGTACAGATTGTAAAAAAAATATTCTTAAAACGAAAACAGAAACTTGATACTCATAATAAAAATTAATTAAGCTCTACGTGACATAAATCTCAGTTATAAATCAGTTTTTATTTATTCTAAACATAACTCGCAGTCATTGCGTTATTCATGCATATATTTTAGCACCCCCACATTCTTGTAGACTAATAAAAACATTTAATGTAAACTTTAACGTTTTTAACTAATCGTTTTTATCTCCATCTATGACTTAAGATATAGTATTTGTACTTTTAAGGCACATCAAGTATTAAGATTAAGTAGTTTAACTAAATGCAATAGAATGTGCAATGCGCGCGCGCAGGAATTCGTTGAAAAAAGTATGAGGTATTCGATGAAGCACATTCTTACATAATATATAGTACTAATCAATGAATAAATTTTGTTATATTTGTATATTCTTGGTTATTATACATTTGCAGCTAATTTATTTTTTATTCGTGGTTAAGTTTGGTAATTACTAGTTTTTCAACCGACTTCAAAAAGGAGGAGGTTCTCAATTCGACTGTATGTTTTTGTTAATTAGACTTTACATGCAAATTATGAGCATATAGAGCTTTTTATAATTTGTTTGAAGTTATATATTAACCTTTAACAACCCAGTATACTTTTGTAACGTAACACATAGAGACATGTGGTAGCGCGGTCGCTTGAGAAACCGAATGAAGCGGGTTCACATCCCGGGTCTCGCACCTCTAATATAATCCATGTGCGAATCATTTCCAACACCACTTGTCTTACGGTGAAGGAAAACATAGTGAGGAAACCTACATGTATGAGATATTCTAGCAAGTTTTCGAAAGACATGTGAAGTCCACCAACCCGTACTTTGTCAGCGTGGTAGACTATGGCCTGATCACCCTCGTATTGAAGGGAGGTCCGTGCCCAGCAGTGGGGCGGTAAAAAGGGCTGAATGCTTCGTCACAGAATTGTCATTATTTGGATACATTGAATAAATTTCGCGCATTTGAGAAAAATAAAGAATGTTTAACAAAGAGTTTAATAAAACTCAAATTATGATTACAATATTTTCGTTTAACTTAAAGTTTTTGTAAAACTTTTAATCTATTAGACCAGCGTTTTAGTTTTAAATAACTGAGTTTTTATTATGTTAAAGAAACCTTATGAGTTATGATATTATTTTTTGATCTTTTTTTAAGGGCTGCTATTTTTCTTACCTCTATTCTATTTAACCACTAAGCAACCTTGTGCCATGTGTTTTTATTTTTTAATAATTTATACATACACACAAATGGACCCAACAAATAGGTATATATTTTAAGCATTTTAGAGCAATATTAATGTTATGAAGTACATATTATAATTTTCCCTTTTCGACTATCACTTTCGATTAGCATAGTTATACGTAAGATGCTTTTGTCGAGATCGCAGGGGTCGGTTCACAAAAACTCGCTTTTTTGTCTATCACGGGTCGCGCGAGATGAACTCACGATTTTCATCTAGGGTTGAAACTCCTTGACGAAATTATTATATATTTTATATTTATTTAAACTATTACATATGGTATACTGTAGTGTTAACAAAGAACAAACATTAAATTAAATTTTCGTTAAATGTCATGAACAAAATTTAATTTTAAATGATATAAAATCACTTTCTGATTTATTTATTTAGATTAAATGCTTAAAATTATTTTATTTTAATGAGGTACTGTGACATGATAAGACATAGTAATATTTGATAACTAAAACATTATATTAAATAATTTATATACTGATTAATTTTAAATTATTTTTTTATATTTTTCATATAATAAAAAAGACATTATTTATTATTATATGATTTAAATTTATCATTACTAAGTAGCATAATAGTAAATAAAAAGATATCAGGATGGCAAAGTGCTTAATATATCGTCAACCCTACCAAGTACAAGAATGGGGAGTGAATAGGGACAAGAACCTATATGGGTCGGCGAGTTTTTGCCGGAAACCTCGACGACCTTAGCGGTCAATTTGTTCATTAACTTTGATCCACTGGTTGTGTGACCTGGTTTTGTTTGGTAACAGAAGTTGTTAACATGAAATAGCTATTTTTTTCCTTATTTATTAAAAAGAAATAGATATCGTACTTAAAATTAGGTGCATATGTAAATGTGGCATAACGAAAGGTGTCTTAAATAAAAAAAAAATAGTAAAATAACCAGTATAAGTAGCCTAGGATCTACGTTAGCTCTTAGCCCATAGACTTCTTTATAAGTTGGTTTATTTTATTGTCAATTACATTTAAATTGCATGTGACATAAAATTTACATTTAACTTTTTAAATGGGATGATTATTTTAAAAATGGGAGACACTGACATTTCTGGTGACCATGCAAAGTATTCAAAACGTCGCGAACATGTTGCAATCCGCAAAAAAATCTGAAAAGACAGCATTATTAAAAATATTAAATATATACGTCAATCTAAGAATGTAATATTGTATTTAATTTATCAAATATATAATAAATGTGCCATCTAGTTGTAATACTGTGATCGCCAAATTTAATTAGCAAGTACATAGTTAAGGACAGCTGTCGACACTAAAATATTTAAAACCTCCTCCTTTTTTTCTCGGTTTAAAACAGAATTTGAAAGTATTTATTTTAAAATAATTAAATTTATCTCCTTATATTTGCCCTATATTTTACCTTGTGTGCGGGCTTAAAGCGGGACTTTAAGCTGTAGATCAAACTAGACGATGTTAATTATAAATGCCAAGTTATTTTTACATTACTTCTAATAAATACAGATTTTTTTTTTAAATAAGATTAAATATATAAGATTTAAATAAGATTTTTTTTTGATAAAATATAAATTTTAATAATGTATTGTAATTACAATTTGATGACTGACAAAAAGCACGCACATGGCCGTCAACATCTCAAAGCGATCTAATTTCTTTATTATATTTGATTAACCCTTCAAACGCGGACGCTAATTTAGAACAGATGCAACTCAGATTAATTACTAGAAAAACTACCACCTGTCTGATCACTTTCCATTGGAATAAAAAAATCCAAAAAGGCGCCGATAGTTTTTATACCAAATCACGTATGTAAATGACAAGTCATTGTCTTTGTAAAAAATACGACGGAAGTCGGTCCGAAGAGATTATCTTAATCTATTTTTTTATTAATTTATTACTCTTTTGAAAGATAAAATAGACGATTCTTCGGCATAGAGATAGTTGCTCGATCACATATTTGATTATAATATGTACTATTTTATATTCTGAAAACGTCATTCTTCTTTTGTCCAAATCTTTATCATCAAAAATATGAATTTTTTTACAAAACGATGCGAAAAATGAAGGAGAATTTCTTCACTAGAAATTATTATTAAACAACTATAAATAATGTAAAACACTGTCTTACCTTCGACCTTGTGACTTACAAAAAACTAATATGCCACCTTACATTCTACGACACGACCGTCACACGGAAGCTTAAAATAAAAAGTAAAATGTCGTTAAGATTCTTTTAATATTCATACAAAGATTGCGCATATCAATCACTAAGTGCGAAAAAATAGCTAATCGGATGCGCAGGCGCATTCCGTTTCTTTTGTCTATTATCATTAGCGCCTTATGGGAACGCTCCCTTTTAGTTATTCAAATTTTTGACTGACAATAGCGCATTTTTGTTTATTCTATAGTATTCTTTATTCATCTCGGGTAAGATTCGAAGGTAATTACTATCGTATATAGGATTAGGCGTGCATTTCGCACGATTAGTATAATACACGTGTTTGTACACTGCGGTAACGAGACGGCTAATTATAGTGTATGAATATTTTGTACATATCCTGTGTCGGGTTAGTGGTTAAGAGAATGGGTGCTTTAATTTACAAAATATTTTTTAGTGTTTAACGTTTTATTTTTTTAAGTTTTTTTAGTATACCGTTCTTTATATTTATACAAATTTTTAAAGTTTTTTATTTTTTGCTATGGCTATATAATTTATTTAGTAAAATTAATTGGTTTTTTCAGTCGCAATTATTCATACAGCAAAATGTTACAATTTAGAAAACTTAGTGCTGTCCTTTATGGACATTACTTTTTTTAATAATAATATTATTTAAAGAATTTTTTGTAATAATAATTGTTTTAATATCGAGTGATGTGTTTATTTGATGAACATTAAACATATACAGGATATGTACGAAACATATCCTTGTCATTGGATAAAGATAATTATTTCACCTTTAGTTAATTCTTTTACAAATAATTAAATCGATACAGGTTGGTCGGATGGTCCTTAAAATAATTTATAGATTAATCACCAAAAAATAACTAATAATTATTTATTTACATATTTTTTTATTACTACGAGTATATATTAAAACTGACTACTTCTTTTTCTTTACTTCCTATTTATGTTTTTTTACGTAGTTATTATTATCGATGTTGAAAAGCATTCGCAGAGATTATTGAATAACACCATTATTTTATTTGTCTTTATTAGTACTTATTTTAGCCATTCTCTTTTCTAATAATTATACGTCTTGGATGCCAATCTCATGTGCACGGATCTTACCTATTAGAACCTGCACAGATTGTCTTATACCAGACTTAGCTACCAAAATTTGTAATCGATAAAGTAATTTTGTAAATGAAAATTTTTTATATCAATTAATTACTCGATATAAATACAAAGATCTCAAAATTTTAATTGGAATAATATATTTAATATACACATGCTGGCATTTTATAAGGAAATAATAATTTAAAATACCAATTTAGCGATGTAAAAATTGCTGACCTGTAATAGTGAGTTCTCTAGGAGCGCTACAGACAGATGAGTGGTTGCATAGCTTTTCCCCTGTCTGCGCATATTTAATTAATCAATATTAATATGCATGAGCCAAGTTCTCGGAATGTTTTAATTATAGGAATAAAAGTTCGTTTTTCTGACGGCCCTTGAAAAAGTCGTCATATTAGCTTAACTTACAGCGCAAAGTAAAAATTAATGCAATCGCTATAAAGGTAGTGGAACACCTGACAGTGCAACATCGAGACAAACAAGTATATACAATGTACATAGAAAGAATATGTCGATTGATTAGTATTACTTTTAAATATATTTTTTTGTTCGTAACGTTCAACAATTTCTTTGCAATAAAAATGAAATATATGCATAAGTCTAATATTATTACTGAATAAATTTTGATACTCAAATAAACACTATATATGTATGTATTTATACCATCTGAAACTAAGAAAAGAAAAACATAAGAACAGTCAAATCACAAAGTATTTCAAACCAATTCTCAAGAAAAAAAATGTCGAAAAAAAGTAACCAGCATCGTGAGACTTGAATAAAATTATATTATAAACGTGTTACGTGACCAAATTTTAAAAGAAATAAATAAAAAATTGTAGAAAAAAACAATAGACAGGCCATGTGGTCCAACCCCATCGGTACTGGCGGGTTAAATTTGCATACGCTCAGCGACAGTGGCGATTTTTTATACTCAAGCAGATTATGCAAATATATTTTTTGGACACTGCGCAAGTTTAGAAGAAAGAACTTTTTTCTTTTAGAATATTTTTTATCCTGAGAAAGCCTAGAGTAAACGATAAAAAACGTTGAACAATTACATTAAAATTAATCGTGTCTTCGCTCACTTTTTAGGTGATAAAAAAAAGTTTCAAATCAGGTTTTTATTTTTTTAAAACATAACGAGGACTTCTTTTTTATAGCAATACTAGTTATTGGGCTTGTATTTTTTATTTTATTTAAAATTATTAAAAATTATAAAAAGACAAAAAGGTCGTTTGTATGTATAGGTCTTTTTTATTTTTATCTGTTCTTTTATCTTTGTAATTAAAATATTAAGGTAAAAATAAATAATTAAGAATAATTACGTAAAGGCTCATAATAATAAAAAACTCACATGACGAAAATAGAAAACTGAAATAAAAATATATTATTATACGTATACTATAAATAATAATAGAAATTTTATGTATTCATAGTTATTTTAATCTCGTAAAACAATACTTAAAATTGTAACAATTACGTACTTTTTCATAAATACTAATTGTTATAGATACTTTATAGTTTTTTCGGGCTTTAAGTTCGTAGTTGCTAATACATAACCTCAGACGGATTAACAAAAGAAGTTGACTTAAAGGAAACTAAAAGTTGTTATTCCCATGACATAAAACAAGTAAATAATATAAACTAGTAATTTTTTTCTAATTTACCTGCCTGGGGTGGAGTCTCGACCCACCCCACATTTTTTTCGAACATAAAAACCAATAGTGCACTATTAAGGGTGGCAACACTTTTTATAACATTTAAACGATCGATATTTTTCTCGCGCGAGGACCGCATTGGTTGTACTCAACTGGTTTTGAAAGGGGCCTTTATGTAAAAGTTTTATTCATCTATTTTTTCGTCCGGTAACGGTTGAACCGATTCTTTCGGTAATGACAGGGGTTGGTATTAAAAAGGGGTTGTTTTTTGTTGAGCGTCTCCTCACGCGATTCGGGACAAAATTGCTTGTAGCACGCACCGCGTCTGGCTATATGGATTATCGATTTAGATATAATATGCATTCTGATTATTATTAGTCCGATGATTAGGTTTGGTGCGAATTTGAAATTTTGGAAAACAATTTTTAAGTTAATTGAGGTCATTCAAGATTAGTTTTTACCGACATATTTTACGGTTTTGTTTTATCCTTTGTTATTCCTTGGTACTTCGGTATTTATAGAACTATATATATAATTCTTCTGTGAGTGTGTATGTCACTGAACTTCTCTCAAACGACTGGACCGATTTTGATGAAATTTTTTGTGTGTGTTCAAGGGGATCTGGGAATGGTTTAGATTCACAATTTTTTTAATAGAAAATAATATATTAAAAAATGTTTGAAATTTTCAAATTAAAGACGTGTAGACAGGACAACGTCTGTCGGGTCCGCTAGTAGAACTATAAAATGATAAATTTTATTTATTTTCAAGTTAAACTTTTTTAAATGTATTTTTTTTATTATCTTAAAATGAATTTATTCGTAAAAAAATTAAGTAAAATATTTCAAAGGATTGTTTTATGATAAATGCACAAATAACCTGTCCTGTTTAATTATTGCTATACAGGTATGGAATTTTAGATTTTTTTTTAGTACCTATTGGCATTTTATAAAACTTTCATATAAATAAATCATTTCCATATTTTTTGCAGAATAGGGCTATAAACATAAATCAATGATTAATAAAAAAGATTTTTATAATTACCTTAATTAAATAATATGTTAGGTGATAATATATAGGGTATAATGGTAGCCCAGTGCTGACGCGCTCGCTTAGGAAACCGAGTGAAGTGGGTTCAAATCTCCGGTCTCACCCTTTATAATATTATCATACATATGTACATACATATGGGATCATGATTACCATAAAATGTTATCCTGTCTGAAATAGAACCTGTAGCTTTATCTCAATAAATAGAGACATTTTGCAAATTAACATACGTCCATGAGTTTACAAATAAAAGTCACACATGAAAAGTTAAAAAAAAATCTGTATTTGAACAACGAGTGTATATAAATTTTTTAGAAATATAAAATACGAGTTTTTAGAATTTTGTCTATACTCGTATATACTATCTTAAGTGTATAGTTGATTGTCTAGTGGCATTTTTTCTATATAATATTATTTATAGTTATCCGGTGCGAGAGTCCACACAATTGTCTTTGGTACGAAATGAAGCGAGTTAGCGGATCCGCAATAATAATAATTAATCACTAGATAGCTTTACACGCGGGGAGATTTGGCTCGATGAGAACCACCCGACGTACGGCCTTGTATTTTGCATTGCTTCCACACTGACCAAAGTATTTTTGTTAAGTACCTACACATGAAAAATTTCTTCCTTTTCGGAAGTATTTTTATGTTTTTTGAGACGAGTTATAGCAAAGGTTCGTAATAAAAATCGATTGATTAATCGATTTTTATCTATCCATATATAATTTTTCCATATTATATTATCAGATTTATTGAGTGTAAATTATGTTATCTATCATTTGCCGCGACTTCGCTCATGTAGTTTATTTATATAATTGTAATCGTAAGAAACTATCGGGCTCTGGAGATTAGCGCGTTCAACATAAAGAAACAAACAATAATATTAATTATTATTAATACACACAAAATGGTCGCCTTATATCTTAGTACTATTTCCTACACATAAAGGTTGTCTGGAAGAAATCGCTCTTTTAGCGATAAGGCCGCTTCTTGTACATTTTCTTACCATTTTGTATATTTTCTTTGCTCTTTGGGTGAATGATGAAATGACTTAATTGTATTATTATTATTAGTAATTTAGAGTAAATTTGTTACAGTGGTTGTGACATCAGCACCCGCCAACGAGGCAGAGCTACAGCTATATAGAGTGATGCAACGCGCTAGTCTTCTGGCGTACTACGACACACTCTTAGAAATGGGTTTGTATTTATCTAATTATCGCTTCGTTCGGGGTCATTCTTAGGTACCTTAAAGTAGCCTATGTGTTACTACAGGTCATACTCTACTGGGTATTGAATTTCATCTAAATCAGTCCAGCAGCTGTAGTATAAAGAAGTAACAAACATTCACACATTTACAAACTTTCACATTCATGATAGCAGTTCAATATTTATACATATGACGAAATGACTACGTGTAAGGTCACTGGTTCGATTCTGTAAAAAGTGAGCCTCGGACAGTTAAATGTAGCCACCGGTCCTACAAATATCATAGTTAGCATTCATATCTCATAAATTTCATAAAAAATCCATATACAGAACGAAGTACCTAATACTAATTGAAAGCTAAAGAATGAAACTGTAATTTTATGAATTTGTTATTTTTAAGATTTCGTAATTTAGCACGAAGATACGAAACTCAAATATTGACCCTTTTCACAAATGTCTGTCCGTCTGTTGAATTTCCTCCGATTTTATTACTATGGGAATAAGGCTAAAATTGATACGATTGATTGGCGGATAGACTAAGATTGGCACGAGTGAGGACCTAGTGTCGGGCTTATTATAATAAATTCTAATTTTGATAGCATGTTATAACTAATATGACATAGGTACCTAATGTTAGAAGTTGTAATAAAGTGCTTCATCATGTGCCTTAAACAGAATAAAAACATAAATATTATTTTTATTATTTGAAATGAATTGTTAAAAAGGTATCAAATAAAGTATCAGTATCCTGAAAAATTACAGAAAATTTTGCTTTCAAAATTATAATTATGCCACCGTCGTAACTTTTTAAATTCCACAATGTACAGAAGCCTCATCTACGCAAGTTCTACTCGCGCTTGACCAATTTATCTTATCACTTGTGTCTGTCCGTCTGACAAACTCAATTTCCTCGGACTCTACTGTAATTTTAATTTTTTTTATAATATATTCATATACTGTCCTAACAGACTAAAATTTACGTACACATAAATATGATCGTATTTATAGAATCTATTGCGCTAAATCGATTTCAATGTTCAATTTACACCTAGGTATGTTAAGAATTTTTTTATTAGATATTTGTCTGTAAAGGCAGAGGCCATCGTACGTTTCAAAGAGGGTGAGGGTAGGTACCTCCTCCTTTGTTTAGGGCAACATTTATTGCGTAAAAGGATGCCAAGATGTTATGTTTTTGTAGCTCATAAAATTATAATTATTTTGAATTTTTATGACTAAAATACTTTAGTATACCTAACATGCTGGCGAAATCATGGGCAAAAACTAGTTCATTTTCATTTATGTTATTTAAAACATATCTACTTTTTATGTGTTCTCTAGTTTGATCACGGGTTATGGGTTCGATTATTGACAAAATAAATGTCTTCACTATGCAATCGCAACGCTTTGTTACAGTTGAAAAGCTAAGAATAAATATATACCTATTATATTCTCTTTGTTTAGTCTAGATAAAAAAATATGACATCAAATGAAGAACTGCGAGTATTTATTTCATCAATAATAGAACAATATATTAATTTGAATAAAATAAAAGGAACCAGATCTTAGAACACACAAAAACTCGGCCAGGAACTATCAAAAAAATGTTTTCTCATCGAACATCAAAAAGACGTCAAAAAACAAATTTCCATAAGCGAAAAAAGCCGCGCAGACATCCCATGCAAATTATTTTTTTTATTTTTTTTACTTTTTAATTCTGGCAATTACCCACTAAGGAAGGGTTCGGCCGTTCCTTGGCCCCTTTTGTTTTTTTTCTTCGGAGCCCCTTCGCAAAATGGTCACGTAAGACATTTGCATATTCGCCTAAATTAAAAGTGTGAGCTGGCCTTTTTTTTAAGTATCACACGTTTTTGCGGCGAACAATGATAGCAGAATGAACTTGCTTTGCTAGATGCATTTGAATGTATCATTTAGTTTTTTATGTCGTTGGATTTAACTCTTTTTATTCATTCTAGACTATAGATATGTTAACTAGAATGACTAATTTTAATTTATTATATAGGCACTTGTTTCATAATTATAAATTATAAATAGTATAATTTAAAATCATAAAATGATTTTAAGTTCTTTTTATGTGTGAATAATAGTAATATTAACAAAAAAATAATTTGTGTAGTTTAATAATATATACGTATTTTATTACTTTACAGGTGGTGATGATGTACAACAGCTATGTGATGCGGGTGAAGAAGAGTTCTTAGAAATTATGGCTCTTGTTGGTATGGCGTCCAAACCTCTTCACGTGAGACGTTTACAGAAAGCCCTACAAGAGTGGGTGAACAATCCTGCTCTCTTTCAAATCCCAATCGTCCCAAGTATATGTCCCACTGACAATCCTTTTATGCAATGTAACCAAAGGCTCCTGAACATCCCTCCAGCTATCCCAAATCTACCTCGAACAGTAGCCTCCCCAGATAACAATAGACCCATGTACAGTCCGTCTCCTGGTGCACCAGAAAACAGTTGTGGATCAAACGCGTCTGCTCCCAATGCTAGTCCTGTACATATTCAGCCAACCTTCACTAAAATCGTCCTTCCATCTTCCCCTGCCGCTCCAATCACCACTACAGCTCGATCCTTTTCTCCCCAAAGTGCTTGTCCTCCGGCCTCGTCTGGATCAAGTCCTAGTTCCGTGACATCACCCGTTCAATTAACACCAGTTCTTCTAGATATTCACGTACAAAAATTGGCGGCGGCTGCAGAGAAATTAAGCAAGCATTTACCTCAACTAGAGCCAAAGCCGCAAAACACAAAGAAAAAGATGTGTAAAGACTTGGAACTAGTGATGATGATGCCAGAGTCAGATCCAAGGAGAATGGAGGAGATTAGGAAGTACGCGGCAATATACGGCAGATTTGATTGTAAACGAAAACCAGAGAAGCCATTAACTCTTCATGAGGTATGTTTAATGTCACATCCCTGTATTTTTTGTCATAAGACAGTTGAGATTTACGCGGCTAACTTATTCTATTAAAATGCCATAAAAATGACTATAATATACGGTCTATAATCTTTGACTTTAGAGTGATTTGCGTCAAAATCTTGGAAATATCTTATTATTTTAACCAGACTGCGGCGAAACCCAAAGGATGGTTATTAAATATATTATTATTTAAGGGATTTAAGTATTTTTAGGAGTTAGCTATATGTAATTCATCCCGCAAAGATTATTTTTTCATCGAAAATTAAACATTATAACGATATGAGTATAAAATAATAATCATACAAAATGTAAGCACGAGATATTCATTAATTTAAAAATAATGACTAAAACAAATAAACGTTTATACCTACTCTTATCTGCATTTATGAAGAGAGTAGATATTTTGTAATATAATGTGCCTTAAACAATGATTGGCCTAAGAAATTATAATAGGCATGGCAATCATAGACAACGTACCTTAACATTTTGTTTTCATCAATTACCTGTAACATAATACCTTACCAAAGTGCCACTGTCTTAATACCCCAATTAACCGATCAAGAGAATTTTATGAAAAAATTACATAGATGTTTTATTTTAAATATCTTTTCTATAAGATTTATTTTGATTTTTGGTTTCCGAAGTTGCGAATGCTTCACACCATCATCATCATCACAGGTGTTGTCACTCTCTCCCGTGACAACAAAAGATTGTTGGAAATGTCAAATATTTGCGTAACATTCGTTTTTTTTATAAAAAAAATTAAGTCAGTTGTTTTCCTTAAAGACTTCGATTCATTTGTAGAGTTATGGGACTAGATTTTGTAAGTTTAAAATATAATCAAAGATGATTATTAGTAAAAATATGACAGGAAACGTAATAACTAGTATTACAAAACTGAAAGGAAGAGAAAATTATGAAGAATTGGCATTTGCGGTCGAAAGTGACCTCATTCTAGAAGGCATGGGAAAATACATAAAAGCAAATGGCTAGCGAAAATCATTCTTAAATAGAGCCTGGGCTATTTGTGCATAAAATTTAATGTGTAGTAAAATATTGTAGGTGATGGTGAATGAAGCAGCCGCACAGATATGCCGCTGCGTGCCCGCGCTTCTCACGCGACGCGACGAGCTGTTCCCCCTCGCCAGGCAGCTCGTGCGGCGCGCCGGCTTACACTATTCCAAACATGGGTAACATCGGACTATTACTATATATGTGAAAGTTTCAATGTCTGTGTGCTTGTTGTTTCACGCTGAAACGGATGGACGAATTTTGATGAGTATACAGTGAGACAAATGGACTTAAAGTAAATAAACTATTATTAGGCACTTATCAAACAAGCTTTAGGGGGAGGGTGGGTGGATTTCTTTTTAAAAAATTATTCAAACACTCTTGAAGAATAGGCTAGTTATTAAAAAAAGTAATATTTAAGGCGATTCATGTATAATTAGCAACAATATCGCATTGCATACATAATAATATACATAAACAAAAAAAACCCAAACGCCTAAATTAAGTACATATCGTCGTTGATACTGCAATATCGCGTAACCAACAGTGGCTAAAACCGCGTAACTTGGTAGTGATAAATTTTACAGCAGAGAGAAAAAACTTAATATTTTCATTATTACTGCATCTTTGGCCGACTGAACTGTAACATCTATTTATATTTATGTGTTTTATTTTCTATTAGGGTTCTTAAGTTGTTAAATTCAATATTCGATAAAAAAATACACTTTCTCGCTATTGCATGTTCAAAAATGGGTCGCAGTTGAGCATTTTTAGTAGTTACGCGTAATTACAAAAAGCATGAAAATAAAAATTATGTATTTAAAGGATCATTTATTACTTAAGTTTACTTAATTGAATAATAATTATTATATCTCAGATAAATCAGTCTCAAAATGTCAATCGTTTTGACTACAATTTTACTAACTTAAGAAGTAGAACCAGTAAAAAAACATACAAATAAACTGTAGAAACGAAAATGAAAATCTTAAATTATTTAACTCCAGAAACAAAAATTAAACTATATCAAAATCTAGAAACATCAATTATAATAGGAACTTCAATATAAACAAGATCTAATATTTTAAAATAGAAACTTGCTTTTTTTTTTAAACAGTAAGCTATCATAATATTGGTGGCAGTCACTAGGAATCACACTCTTTAATTGTTGTAAATGCTCATATTTACTCTCTAATATTGGCAATCTAGAAGAATAAAAAAATGGTACATCGTTGATCAATGTTGAAATATTCTTTGGTCTTCGAGGTAGTGGACTAAATTCATCTTTAAAATGTTTTTTAAAGTCGATAGTACCATTAGGATTATACTTTAATACGCGTAGATCTACTATACAGTTATCGCCAGAAATGCGCCCAGGCCTTATAGAGTTATAAATTTGATACTCTTTGACGCTGTAGTCTTTAAAAAAGGTATGATCTGGTTGTATAACTTTATAGGGAAAAGGTTTTTTTCTGGCCTCTTTAGTCAAAGAAGCATACTGTGATGGCAAGAAAATTTCAATATTTTCGAGTTTTCTTTCAATAAGTGAATGGACCGAATCTAACTCCATTTGCGTGTGTCCTTTTTCGAGGTACTTTTGTGTAATTGTAACATTTTTGTCCATTGCTAGTCTAAGAAGAGCGTTAGAAACAACAGTGTTTCTGTTTTGAGCAGTGCATCCGTCAGTCCATATAACTACATCTTTAAGATTTTCATTTAACAAGTTTGTCAGATAATCTACAAAAAACGAGGCATAGGTTGTAGCATTTAGATCACAGGCTGTTTCATTAAACCAATAACACGTAACATCATCTGTACATAGATTATAAACAGTGAAGTTATGTACCGCTAACTTGGTTTTAAAATATAGCGCACTAGCCGATAGAGAAGGACACAGTTTTACAGCTTGCAAATCAGCAGTTATGGTATGAACTTGCCCAAGTTTTGCAAGTTCTTTGTCTTTTCGGATCGAGCTAAGTTTTTCAGCTGGACGTGACGGTGGTAATCTTCCTCCCGAACGTTACCTGCCTAGTATGAACAGCAATAGTCACAAGCATCTTTTTTAGGTTAAAACAAGGCGATATTTTGCTCCACAAGTATGTCAAAAAAGAGCTTTCTCGAAGCTATTAGCTTAGATGCTGAGGAGGCATATTCGATATATAAGTTATACAACTGTGACTTGGATTGTATTATAGGTTCCACGTATTGTTTTGGGCTTGTTTGGCGGCAATAATGTGGCGGCAATTTGGGCAATAAGCTCGGGTAACTTTTTACAGAAATTCCTTTAGAAGTAGGCGAAGTTGGAGACAAATTTTTGTGAACAGAATTATCATCTGCTCTTCCACATAGCCAGTAGCGAACAGTCCACTCCTTTATAGCTAGTGTCGCCAGAAATATTTTCAAGCAAACTCCTTCCTTCTTACCATATATTTGCAGTTAATATAATCTTGTTTCCGACCGTCTAGATTTACTTTCTGTCGTCTTCCTTTTTATACTTTCTGTGTCAACCATCGACTTCAACAACCAAAAATTAACATTTACTTACTCGCAAGTCCAATATTTCTTCAAAATAACATTTATATTCACGAACCGCAAACAAAATGACCATTCGTTCTATAGCATGTGGCGCAGGTACGCGGTATTAAAGTTACACTCTCGTGCGAGAGCTGCTCTCGCGGTTTTGGCTGGTGTCGTTTCTAGCGTTTTGAGTGGATAACGCGCTCACCTGACGACACGAGGCGAAGCCAATCACTATCAAGAGCATGTATGCGCGAAATCTCAATTTTGATTTTTTTGTAGTTCCGCGGTATTGGCCACTGTTGGTTCCGCGGTATTGCAGTATCAACGACGATATCTCATTTTATGAAAACTTAAATTAATTTTTACCAATACATACATTTCAGCTTACCACCAACAGCGCCGGAGGACCGAGAGCGCGACGAAGACGAGACCCCCAGCAAGCGACCGCGACAGGTCGTCACTGAGATAGACCTCACCAAATAAGCACTAACCTAGATCTAGACTATGCACTTACTAATAAAGCTTTAAGGGCGAATTAAACTACAAAAACATGTATATATGTACAATATACATACATATCTAATACTGAAATAATCTTAATTTTGAGACTAGTGAAGGATTGGTTGAGTTTTTAGTGGACGATCTTTTTTTTAATTACTAATATAGCTTTATTATCGTTTAGAACTAGCAATCTTATTTTAGATTGAAAATTGTCTCAATTATAAATATTAAATAATAATAAATATGTATATAAGAGAAATAGTAAATATGGTGAATAGGAAACAAACTAAATTATTTTGATTAACGTAGATTTAAAATAAAAGCTAGTTAAAAAAACTAGTGATAGTTCTATTTGACTTATATGATATATATATTTCAAAAGAAATACTATAAAATAAGAAATTGATTTCTCAATTAAATAATTTTAAATCATTAAAAATATAAATATCCAATAACTATCCTCTATATTCTAACGTAGTTCAACTTCTTATTGGATTTCGCAATCCTATAGTACATAATTCAATAGGATTTAAATGTGAATATAGAGTACATATTTTAAAACTATGAAAATCAAAAATTATATTAGATTTTACTTTGAAATACGCAAGTAGTAAGAATCTTCTTTTCTTATTAGTTTTATTTTATATAATCAACTATTTTATTATTAGTATTTGTCAGACAAATTAAAAAGTATATATTGAAAATATGATTGGATCTACAATAGGTCCTTGAGAGACACTTATGAAAACCTCTATATACAAAGTAGATTTAAATTAATAAAAGAACAACTAAACATTGTTTATAAATAAAATGCAACTTCTTTAACAATTTATATTAGAATTTAGATTCATATTCTATTATTGCTTTATATAATACGGTAAAGGTAAGCATGAGTCTGTCGAAAGCTTCACTAATATTGATTTTCTTATTTAATAATTATTTTTATTTCACTAACTCTTATTTTCAGTTGCGGTAAGTATAATACATATTTATTTTACTTCTTTATAATTTTACTAATATGGTATTTTGGAGTCTTTTTATACACACTTTATTATGTTCCTTCATTAATTTTCATATATTTTAAGTTTATGTTGTATTATTTTTATAATGTGATAAGTTATTAACAATTTAATAGCAGAAATTTGAAAAACTCTTTAAAATAAGTTTTATTTGCTAAAACACTGAAGAAAAAATATAAGCTATTAAAAAGCGAATGAAACCTTATTTATGTATATCGTTGCTAAGATTTTAACTCGTCAGTATTTTTATGGATTTATCAATAGAGTCCATATATATATATATATATATATATATATATATATATATATATATATAGACTATGTATAGACTGAGCAATACTCTCATGAAATTGACCACTCTTTAGAAAGATAGAAAACGAACGCGCGCCCAGTACCTGTCATTTATTCCAGTTTGAATTTATAAATGGAATGTAAAAAAAAGTTATATTATAATGGAATATAAAATTGTTATAAATATCTATCTACATTAATCGTATTTCAATAAATACAGAAGACTTCTGGCCGCACGTTCGTTGTGTCTCTGTCGTTTTTCCGTCATTTTTAGCTGACGGCTGGCAAAGAAACAGTCCACTCTGTATGTCTATGGATTTATCCAACAAAGGGATAAATAAAAAGTGAAACATAAAATTATTAATGAAATCCATAAAATAAACTTATTTCTTAAAAAAATATCATAAAGTTTTAGTAGCTTTGTGATATTTTTTTTTGCTCAATGACAATAAAAACTTATGAGGTCTCATATCTAAGTCTTATTTACCAATATTCTACATTTTATTAGCAATTTTAAAAGCAAAACTTTCTAACGTTATTTTCTTTGCTAGGAAGGAGAAGAAGGTAATGGGGTCAGAGCTAGTCCAGACACGGCTAGGACCTCGAATCATAGGTAAAATTTGGTTTTAACTTCTACAAATATAATATTTACTTTTAGTTTTTTGACATTATTTTTGACCTTTAATTTAAATTTAAGATAAGAAACCCCTAATTTTTAAATTTAAAATTAAACATGTCTGTCATCTATCATAGATTATTTTATTATATTAGATTATTAAAAGAATTAAGAACTATTAAAGGATTTTTTCCGTCCAAAATACACCAAAACTATAATTTTAAATAATTGTTATCTTTAGGAAGAGTAAGTAAATATTTCATTAATTATCTAGTTGGTGGGGAATGAAGACTGAGAGCGACGACGCGGACTCCAGGTGTTCGTACTCCAGCACTAGCACCCCACCACCTGTAAGTGATCAAATGATAGTTTTTTTATATCGACAAAGTACTTAAATGTAAAATTTCAGAATCATTCAATGTTCTAAAAACGCAACTCCCTCTTTTCTCTGTGGCTATTTCTAAAAACTGAACTCTGAAACGTGTACAATGAATACAGATAAGAGATAAGAATGTGAATGAATGAATAGTGCTTGTAACAGTTTATTTGGATTGGGAAAATGGCGGCTGTCATTTTTGACAGTTCCTTTAACATACGTTTATTGTGTACGTTATCTTTCAACGTACTTACTGAAATTATCTCATTTGGGATTAGTTCAGCCAGCTCACCAAATCTGCAAGAACAAAAAGAATCTATTTGCAAGAGTACGTATATTTTGATTATTTTTGAGCTTTATTTTGACAGGAGACAGACGAGTCGCGACCACAAGTGGTGGCAGCTCGCGGCGACAGCATCATAGCCGTCGCCAACCCCGCACTGCAACCTCCACACCCCGCTAGAAACCATTCTAACTGACAATAATCACAAACTATACGGATCATACTATTGAATTCAATTCAATTTTCTTGTAATGGCTGCAAAATGTGCGAGTTGAGCACAGGTACTTCGCCAATATAACGTAGAATGGAGAAGACACGAAAGAGATCATACTATGAATTTCATAAGTACGACTTCATGGCATTCGCAAATGAGGAAGAATTCTGTATTGAAACAGAACTGGATTAGTCAGAGAAAATTCTAGAGGGTCTAATTTTTTTTTTTATATGGACTAAGTAAACCTATTTTATGGTTCCGTAAATGATAAACTAAAAAAGAAAGAAAGCTATAAGAACTTTTTTAATTTCTTTGTAACATATCTCTCTGGGGGTCTCCACTCTTTAATTGTCTGGGGGCTCGACGGTTAGACGATTAAAGGGTGCAGACATTTTAAGCCACTTGAATCCGGCACTGATGCTTAGTATATGTAAACGATAAAACAGTTCAGTACAATTTGGTAAAATCAACTTGGCCAAGTAAAGTCGGATTTTTAAAACACGTAACAAACGTATATTTCTTTGAGAAAAAAAAATGCCCTAATATAGGGCTTTATAATATATTTTATTATTTTGCATTATTCTATTTGATTCTAATTGTTTTATATATTTATTATTGGATATTTTAGCATATTAGTAGAGTATGTTAGTATACTCTATGATATTGTGGAACCATTTTTGTATAACCTCCAAACTAAATTTAGTCCAATTACTTTCAATTCTGGCTAAGACTAAAATAAATATAACATTTACGATATATATATATATATATATATATATATATATATATATTATATATATACTGTACTTTTTGCCCAAGTAATAATTTTAAAGCGAGAAAGACGTTCTCGGAGAAGTCACTTGACTTAGAGTTGGTGTAAATGGACAGATTTGATTAATATTATAATAATTTTATTGTTTGTCAATGTTTATATATTGGCGGTAAGCAGATTCTCTACCGGCAAGTCACAGAACTAACATCGACCTATAAAGTTACTATTTAATCTGTGTATATATTTATGGAAACATAACTCAAAGACAATACAAGATGTTATTCTAGAAATAAAAAAATATATATATGGAAATGGCATATTGACATAACAACTATTTCCCGTTTCGATGCAATTAGAAAAAAATATTACCCAACTATTATACTAAGGAAAATAACATCTTGTCGAAGCCTCCAATATTGTCGAGTAGTTCTGTAAATGGCTGTCTAAGTTTCAAAAACAGCCACCAGGAAAATCGAATTATCGCCAATAACTTAAGCATTCGCCATATCTCGATTGACATTCAGTACGGATTTTCTAATATAATAAGTTGTTGATATTTTTATATGAAGCTTTACATTTTTTGGTAACTCCAAATTTGATAGGTATTACGTGATTGAAACAATTTCCGATTACTTCGAACTAGTCGTGTCAATTATTCTAATTTTTAATTTATTAAAACAGATACCTACTTAAATTAATTATTCTAAACTAATATTAATAGTTGGATATTTAATGATCTATCATTATTTCAATAATAACTTAATAAAATTAAGGTGTATATATTTTATAATAAGACAAAAAACAAAAACAAACCTATCCCATAGGAACCGTACATTTTTTCGAGATAAAAAGTAACCAATGGCTATTCCAGACTATAATCTATCTCTGTGTCAAATTTCATCCAGATCCATTCAGCCGTTCTGGCGTGATTGAGTAACAAACATCCATCCAAACTCACATTTATAAAAATAATAATTAATGGCATATAATATATAATGGGATTTATGATCCAATAAATAATATATTACATCTTTGAAGTCAAAGGCTAATTAATAAGTTATACAGGAAAATTCTTATAAAAAAACTCATTCTGTTCATATTTTGACATAAAGTGACTTGTAGAGTCGATTAAAGTATACGTTAACAGTAAATAATCAAGATAATATGCAGTTTTTCCAAAGGAAGACATGTTTCGTCATCACTCCGTAAATAGACATCTTTGAATGATAAATCTGTATGAATTATCTCAGGCTATAATTTAAGTTTATGATTGAACTTGGAAAATATTAACATATTTGTTAGGAAATATAGGTCTCTATAGATTTACATGTAATAAACATTAACATATGGAGCAAAACAATTATATTATTATGATTGGATTATTATTGTAAACGTGATAGTTTATATGTATGTATGTATGCATATGTTACATACTCCTTCACGCTAAAACGGGCTTTGGATGAAATTTAGTACACAAATAATCTAAGACCTTTTTTTTTTTTTTTAACGTTGGGAAGGGAAATGCATTTACGCACGACGTGTGGGACTCACCGGCGTAATACAGCCAGTACTACCCACTAAAACCCAACAAAACCTTCCCCCGTCATAATGGGGCGTCGCAGGATCGCTTACGCATTCAACTACAACGCCCCGACGGCAGGTCTGCCAAAGCAGACCACCACAGCCATGGGGTTGCCCCAAGGTCCACTCTGCTATCAGAGAAGTACCAGGAGCAACCCACATGGTACACCGCCCACCGAAGAGAGCCACCTACCACCGCCCACCGAAGTGGGCTACCTCCCTGTGCGTTTCTTGGCTTCGCGCCCGGTTGGGTTGTCGGGCACTACTGAGCCCCCCCACCACGACAAGGTGAACGCACGTTGGGGGGGAAATAATCTAAGATCTGGAGTAACACATAGGCTACTGTTGGACACGTAGAGTAAGACAATAGTAATATTATAAATGGCAGGGGACTGTAGATTTATTAGTCGTGATTAATAAGGCGTTGTAGAATCACTTGCATATTCTACAAAAGAGCGAGATTCGATTTATCTAAACTTATCGCGTTCAAGCCGCTTTCAATTATAATAATTATTTTTTTTAACACAAGATATAGAGTGTGTGCTAAAGTTTACTTAACAGTATTGTTTTAGACGCGACTATGTTACTAATGTAAAATCGACTTTTATTGAAAATTTACAAACTGTTCATCTAATTCGTTTTTAATTTTTGCGTCAATCAGTATTGTCATATACTTTATAACAAACTAGCGACTCAGTCTCGCTTCGCTCTGTTTCGTCTCTAAGTTGTTTCCCCATACAAACTTTCACCACCATTTTCACCCCCTTAAGGGATGATTTCAGGAAAAAAAAGTATCCTATGTCCTTCCAAAGATCTCAAACTTCTTGCCAAATTTGATCTAAATTGGCTCAGTAGATCCAGAGATTACCCACTACAACGTCACAAACTCACAAACTTTACCTCTTTATAATATTAGTATAAATAACTGTAATGTAAATGTACTTTATAGTTCTTTATTATAACTAGTTAACATCAAGCCCAGGGCCGGACTTTCGCTGTGACCCAGCATCCCGGATAGATGCACATTAATAAGCAGTGTATAATGGGAAACCGCAATAACTCACCATACCAAGTATTGCATTATTATCCAATTACTAAACTTATGTCCTTAATACTCATTATATTGCAATTAAAAATCAAATTCCCTATACATGAATCAGACATCCGTTATAGATAACTTTTAAAACTTTGTAGGTGGTGTTTTAAATAAATTATGTATTTCCATCGTAGTAATAATTTTTTGAAACAAGGTTCCATAACGCGGCTTGCAGCAGGAGTTGATAAGTAGAAATCGTAACATAACGAAAATGCGTTACGAGACATTCGGTTCCGTCTGGCGTAGTTCGGATGTTATTTTTTTTGTACTATCTAATACATATAATAAAATTGTAACTAAGCCGAATCTGTACATTAAATATTTTTTGGAAAATATTGAAATATACATTATTATCGATACAGAGGCCGAATGTATAGTTTTTAGAATTTTTGTCTGTCTGTTACCGCATCACAGAAAAACCACTGGAGGGATTTTGATGAAATTTGGTATGGTGATAGCTGGTTATCCGGGTCAACTTATAGGACACTTTTTACCGTGGGAAAATATTTCATTTCTGAGAAAAAAATACAAAAATGCAATGTAAGAGTATACGAATATGTAAAACCTAAGAATTTGGTGTTTAGTCATCTGAACGCGGGCGGAGCCGCGGACAACGCTAGTTCGTGAATAAAAAGGGAATCCACACTTGTGTACTGTGTGCTGTAACCGATTTTATTTCCAAAAGATATTTAGATACATTATTACATTCACATCCACAGAGATAGACCAGAGGAGATGTAAAATTTGAAAGAATGATCTTTTAAAACTAAACTTTATTACTGATCGCAGATGCTCTTCGTACTCACAATGTTTTAGACGCTCTCATAAAAGACTATTTCCTTCGAATTAATTCATAAATATCAATATACCGATAGCTTATCTATATAAATAAAAATTAATGTTCGTATGTTTGTCCTCTATGCGTTCGTAAACCATTGATCCGGTTGTGAAGAAACTCTTGTGAGTAATTCCGTATACGCCGGCGAAGGTTTCTTGCGCAAAAAAAATTCTTTGGGAGCTTTAATGCATCCCTAAGCCATTCAAGCTTAGGGACGCACCCAAGCCAACCGAGGGTAAGACGCTAGTTTTCAATACACATTCTTTAAATTATAAACACAGCGTGGCGTGAGATTTCAAATTTATAATAGATAGTTGGGACTAAAAATTTTTACCTACGTGTTATTTTCTTTTTCTTGCTAAAATTAAAATATTGCATTCGAAAATTACGTTTTGAACGTAATATTAAGTTACCAAGTATGAAAATAACACAGTAATAATCATGATATATTTATATTTTTAGAATGAGATCGTCAGTATGACTGCACGAGTACATGACGAGAAATTTAAACTAACTGTCATGAATGTTGTGAATTTACATTGGAATCTGACTTCATAAGATTGATCTATACAAGTATCAATAAACCTAATATAATATTACACTTAAACATAGGTTCTGAGAAATCAAGATCAATTTTGATAAAACTTGTTGAAAAAGTAGGGTCAATAATTCCTTAGAAAGCATTTTTTAAAGCAATAGTTAATATATCTATTCGCAATATTGCACGAATTAAAATAATACCTAAGTATTACTTATAACTTAGTTGGCACTTCGATAAAAATAGTCTACGTGGTTATTCAAAAATAGTTATATTCTTTCCAAAATTTCCTTCTATATCGCTCAATAAGGTGAGCGATTATAGCGTAATCAAAAACACACTCACAAACTTTAGCATTTATTATATAAGCGAGATTTTTCTTTCGTATCTACATATATTATATCTGAATTTTGAAATGTTGACACGACTAGTTCCGATCGTAATCATTATTAGCAATCATACAACTTGTTTTAAAGTTTATTTAAACAAATCTTTGTAAAAAAATACTGGCACATGGAAATGACGAAACAATGACCTTGATTGTAAGTATTATTAAAAAAAATGTTTTTTTTTTGTTTTAATTAACAGATGCTATTATAATTTTGGTATCGCTGAATAACGAGAACCAAATAATACTTACCTATTCATTTACCTGCATATTGGGAAGAGTCTAACTTCTGAAAAGTATGTAAGATCTTCAAAGAGTACAAACTGATTACAAGCAAAGTCTTCTTATCTGACATTTTAGGTAAGTTTTTTGAACTATGCCTAATTAAATCTCTGAATGTATGTATGTATGTAAGTTAAAAATAAGGATACATTCCACCAAATATTTAAGCGTTATTTAAATATGTACATAGTGTTAGATATTGAAAAAGCCATATATGCCTTTTAGTCATTATGTAAGTTAGATTTTAACATAGTAACCATTTTGTACTATTTATCTATTAAATTATTTCATCCTTTATCTCTCTCTTTTCTAAAGTTAGCCAAGTGAATAAGGCAGTGGTAGCCCAGTGGTAATACGCTTGCTTGGAAATCCGAGTGAAGCGGACTTAAATCCTGGGTCTCGCACCTCTGATATATTTATATGTGTGAATCATTTCATCATGACTTTTTTGAATTTGATTGTCTTACGGTGAAGGAAAACATCGTAAAGAAACCTGCTTGTCTGAGAGAACCTAGCAAGTTTTCGAAAGACACGTGAAGTCCGCCAACCCTCACTTGGCCAGCTTGGTGGACTATGGACTGATCCCCTCGCATGGAGGCCACTGCCCAGCAGTGGGATGCTAAGAGGTACTGAAAACGAAAAAAATTTTTCTGTCTTGTCAAAAAGACAATAATAATACTCAAAAAACCATTTAGTGATAAATTTAATATAACAATTAATATACTGAATATTACAAACTAAAAAATATGATCATATTGATACTAATTGTACAAAGTAGTCTAGTAACCTTTGCTGAAATAACCAAAACATAATATTTTTAAAGGATAAATAGTGCAACAATCATAATTTCTAAGTATTTATATATCTGTACATTATAACATTTAAGGCTTATTCGTCCCATGTGTAAATTTTTTATAATAAAACTTTATATTTTAATTGCAAAAATGTCTTTACTTTTCTTAATCATCCTGAAAAATATTTATATTTAATAATATTAAAAAATTAAGTTCGAAGTAAAATCTTCATTCATCGATTTGTTTATTAGATAAAAAATATTTTATACTGGTGGCTCATCCTCGGTTTGCTCGGATTCGTCCGTAGTGAGTAACAAAAACAAATCTATCCCACGGGAACCGTACAGTTTTCCGGGATAAAAGTATTTGCTATCTATACATATAATAAAACTGTAGAGGTCGAATGTCTGTACGTAGAAAAAAAAATGATCAAAACCGAGTCAAGGGTATGTAAGAAGAGAAATAGAACGAATCCAGATTTTTTCAATTTTTTTGTTTCTCTGTCTTTTTGTCTGTTTGTACGGGCTAATATCCGAAACTGTTGGACCGATTTAAATGAAATTTTGCATGGTGGTACCTTATATCCCCGGTCAACATTTTAAATACTTTTCAATCCGGAAAATTAAAGAGTTCCCGTACGATGGATAGAAAAGTATAGTAACTTATACAGCTTAGTACACAAAAATTACTGATTGAATTTTAATGAAATCTTACAATAATATAGTTCATACATTAGAATAACAAATAGACTATTTTTGATCCCGAAAAAATGTATGGTTTCTCTGGGATAGATTTGTTTCTGTTTGTCCAGAGGTGAACCCGAACGAAGCGAGCCGCTAGTTCCAGGCTATAATCTATCTCTGTGCTAAATTTCATCCAGATCCGTTCAGCCGTCCTGGCGTGATTGAGTAACAAACATCCATCCAAACTTTCGCATTTAGAATATTAATGGGATGGTTTTTTCATCAATTACGTTGCCGATTAAACTGCCCTATAATATATTCCTCTATAACCCTGTATAATAAATAACATTACAAAATACTTTGAATCGCATAATTACCTTAACTAATTTGGTATAAAAAATCTGAACAAAGAAACATTTAATATTCGATACGCATATTACGGAGTCATTTAAAATTTTTAGCTATTTTACTTAGTCGTAACATTTTCCAAGGCAAAATAAAAAATAACCTGATTGTGCTTTTTTATCTTACCTTTGATGTGTCTCTTCATAAAATTATTCATTGATTTATAATTATTTTTTAACAAAAACGGTATACCGACTAACTTCACTAAAACTAATTAAGCCTTAAATTAAATTTAAGATATTTTCGCTTTAGTACTTATTTATTTAAACTACTAATACTTGTACAGTAGAGAGTTTTTTCTATATTTCAAAAACAAAACTATTTTTTTAATTTATCTATACATAGGTACCTATAATAAAATTCTGAGTCAAATCGCAAAAGTAAACGCGGAACGGTAATTCTTTTTCTAAAATAAAGTAGTCTCAGTTATTTCTTATAACACCAGCTATCTGCCAGTTCCATCAAAATACAACCGTTTAGGAGATTAGCCGGAACAAACAAACAGATCAAAATTTAAAAAATGTTTTTTTTTTTCATATAAGTATCGTATATATATACTTTTAAATGTATTAGTAAAAAGCTGTTACATATTTTGACATTACAAACAGACAGTTCAATTTTATTTATTTACATAGATAGTACAATAAACAGAAAAAGAAGCGTGAAGCCGCTGACATTAGTTCGCATTGTACACGTGATAATAAAAAGCCATTAAGGTGTAAACTACGATGTTATATTGTAAACATTTAAATTGTTGAGATGTGTTTTACTTGTCAGCAATTATCCTTTTAAAATGTTTACTATTGTATAATGACTTCCAATAAACTTACATACACTCCTTGCTATACTAGCGTGTTCTCGCGGCTCCGCCCGCTTTGTTTAATTTTGTAGAATTATTCCACTCTCATAAGTTATAGTGTGATGTAAATTGGTCATTGCTTAATAAATAAGATATAAAATGCAATAATTATTTTTTAACACCTCCAGGTAAATTTCTAAGAAATTAATTAAAATTCTAAGAAATCTATTGTTAAATGTCACGCCGGCGTGTCCGCAGTCGTGGAGAGATCAAATCGAACCAGTAGATCCAGAGATTAGCGCGTTCGACCAAACAAACTCTTCAGCTTTTATATGGATATAGATAATGTTATACGATTGATATAGAAATCTGTATATTATGTAAACTAGCACTCATATTAAAAAAAATTACGCTATATTCTCGTCGTTGAGTCCACAAATTCTATTTATGTAATAACTAGCAACTCACCCTCGCTTCGCTCGGGTTCGTCCCTAGCTAGAGACTTTGTGTGGGGAATCATACCCATACAAACTTTCATCCCCATTTTCACCCTCTTAAGAGATGATTTCCGAGATAAATAGTATCCTATGTCCTTCCCAGGGTCTCAAACTGTCTTCTTAACAATTTTCATCTAAATCGGTTCAGTAGATCCAGAGATTACCCCCAACAACGTCACAAGCCCACAAATTTTACCTCTTTATAATATTAGTATAGATTAATAATATCTTGATCGAATTTAGTACTGGCGGCAAATCTTACTGCGACTAGCCATGTGCGCAATACATATTATAGTGCACAAGTATGGGCGAAAACACAAGTGCAATCTCTCTCAAACTCTGGTGGGATAACGATTCCACACGACCGATGAGAGATCAGACGAAATACAAACGCGAACCATGCTTTATCAGGCATGGGGGTTGAAACACCGCAAACATCCCACTCCGGTCTGTTACTAAAGAATTTCTTAATAGAAAAACCCAGTGACTATACTTGGCCTGACCTAGGACTTGAATTTAGACTATCATCAAAGGCCGTCCCAGAGATTTTGCCTCCGGAAACTCCTATGACCTCAATTGCTTTAATATATAATCTGTATGTTAATACACAGTAGGTATTCTATTAGTAAGAAATCAAGGTCGGATCTCAATAACTTCGATATTAAAATTCAAATCAGTATTCAAAATGAGTCAGTTTAAGAAGGATCTATTTGAGAAAACTTCACAGAAACATTACTTATTTACTTTGAATCATTGATTCGATGGTCACTGCTCGTATTCGCCCACATAATAAATACTGGACTGTCCACTTAGTACCGAAGCGTCATATATAATATTACAATATTATGTATGTATGTATATTTGTATTTAAAACACGACTAGAAAAAACAGTTTAAATAAATATCAATACATATCAGTAGAATCTTTATAACAAATATACTTAAAACACATAAAATCTTATAATATAAAATGACCAATTCCTGTTTATATATTTTATTTCGTGTATGTATCTCAAAAACTTTGACGATTGGATCAAATTTTGTATTTAGATAATGTTTTACTTTTTACGTATTTTATATAGGTGTATATTATAAAAAAAGCAATTTTTCACAAAAAGAAATCATTTTTTCAATTCAATTCAATTCTTATGTTCAATGGCTTCTAGGAGTGCTGTTTGGGCACCAAATTATTTTTTTATAACTAATTATTATCTGCTCTCATGCTTGTTAATAAGGCAATCTCATATAGCGCCATCTCGTAAATTTTTATGGTACTTGTATTTTTGTTACTTAAACCACCTAACCTAACGCCGTCGCCTAATCAGTAAATTAATAATAAGTAAATTAAAAAAATGAAAAAAAAAACAAAAGAAAAAATGTTTTATTCTATGAATAATATTTTCTTCTTCTTTTAATTCCACTACACTGGCCAAGTGTGGGTTGTCGGACTTCACAGGAGCGAGACCCAGGATTTGAACTGCGAAACGTGTGGAAACCGAAAGTTTACCAAACGAGGGCGTTGTCTTTTTTAATTTAAAAAAAAAAACAAAATGTCATAGTTTTGTTTTAACACATTTTTATAACCTTACTTTAATTTTGGTGACCTTTAGACTATTTTGTTTTGTTATAAAATTGTTGAATTATTATTGTGATCTTACGAATATCCAAATAAGTTTGTGTCCACTAATTTTAAAATGATATTTTATGCAAACATAAAGTTGACTAAATAATATGAAATTGCATAAAATTATGCAAGAAGCATTTACCGTTTGCAACTGGATCCTGGTTCGAGTCTCTGGTCAGACCAAATTTAGTGATTTAGTTTTTCTGTTAAGAAATATCTATTCATTCTAATCACTTCATTTTTAGGGATACAATCGTGCAATATTAGTATTAAAAAAAATATAACAATTTTATATATGTTCTGAGTTTTATATTAATAGAGGAGAGTATTTCTATTGGCTTTTTAAAGGCCTACTTTCTTGTACATTATTTTGATGTCGATATTTGTAAGGGTTTAGACAGCTTTAATCGAACGAAAATAGTTTTTTTGTCAAACACCGTCCATGCTCAGACCTTTTTTTCTAAAATATTTTTAAATTATATACACAAAACTTCCTCGTATATCGCGATTTTTATTCGTGAAAACCATATTAAAATGGTTTAGAAGAAGTAAGCGGAGAAGTAGACAGAAATAGTCAGTGACTTCGTTTCCCGCTGAGTTTCTTTCGCCAGTTCTTCTCAGATCTGAGGCTTCTTCTTTCCGAACTGGTAATAGACTCATGACGTTCAGTAAAAAAATTGTGATAATTTAATGCTGAATAAAATATTTTGATTTGATTTATACTATGTATAGATATAGAAGGATGAATTTGCCCTTTTCATAAGGTTTTATAAGGCTTTATTTGACGGATAATGTCAGAACACAGCTAATAGAATATCTGTATTAAATTGAACCCGAGACCTTCAACGCTAAAGAGAAAGAAGGTAATGCGTCAGCGTATTTGTCTCGACGAAAAATTTCAATGCAACCTAAAATATCCAAACCACTTACTCATAAATGAATAGTAAGAGCCCACCTTTGATTTTAATTTCGTTTAAAATGTTCGTTTATACTTATGACATACCATTTAAGATGTCATCATATTTTATTATATTTATTTCAAACTAGCAACTCTCCTTCGCTCGGGTTCGTCCCTAAGTACGTTTCAACGTTTCGTTTCGTTTCAAGTTAGTATAGATATCTCATTGTGAGATATTTTCTCGAAGTCAAAACTATCCCATATGTTGACCCGGATAACCATCTATCATCATATCAAATTTCATAAAAATTTGTCCAGTGGTTTTCTCGTAATGCGTTCCCAGACAGACAAAAATTCTAAAAATTATAGGTTCGGCCTCTTTATCGTTATAGGTTGCTTCACAATATAAATTTTCATCCCATTTTCACCTCCTTAAGGGATGATTTCCGGGATAAAATCTATCCTATGTCCTTCTCAGGGTCTCAAACTATCTTGAAATTGATATCACAAATCATACTAACTTCAATTGAAAAAAAATCGCCATGAAGTAGCTTCTTTGTGCGCTGTCTAAACTGTTCGAATTATAACAATAAAATATGTAGCAAAGTCACCTAAAGACACCTGTAGACGTACAGTAATTTAATAAAAATTTAATCCCTATACGAAATATGTTGTAACCTGCGAAAAGAACAGGCCATGGTCTGTGGGACAAATGAACAGTAAAAAATTTTTAACGCAACTTTTACCTCCTTTTTTTATAAAATCGGAATGCATTTACGCATACAAACAATACAGTTATGTGGAGACTCACTGGTTATAAAAGTCGTTACTGTTCACTAAAACACAACGGCACCATCCCCATATTATTGGGGTATTCCAGGAACATTTACACACTCAACTACGACGGTTTGCGAACCAGCGGGTTGCTCTCACGATCCACCCTGCTATCAGTGCAGTACCAACAGTAGGATGGTTCACCTACTGACTTCAACTGAGGTGGGATACACTCTAAGTGCATCTCAGCTTCACGCCCGTCTGGATTACTGGACGCCACTGAGTATCATAATAAGTATGACAATAATTACAACGTGTTAATTTATAAAAAGTAAAAAAAATCTGACCTTCTGTAAATGCCTTCGTATTACGCTTATCTTTTAAGGAAGTCTTTTTAAAATAATATATTAACTAAATAAATACTTTATACACCGTATTTAATACACTAATTTTAATATAAGTATTTGACATCTCAAGGAAAAAATAAATACGAGAACCAAACGATATATGGTATATATAGAATTTTTTTAAAGCAATCAAGAGCTCAAGCTCGTCATCATCTCTCTGTCCATTTCCCAATCACTTGGGGTCGGCGCAGTACGACTTCCGTTTTGCTGATAGGATTTGGCAAAAGTTGTACGACCGGCCGCCTGCCTGACACCAACCCTTCTTGGGAACCAAGACCTAGATATTACAAAACTATAACAGCTCGATGATTAAGACGGCGTTCTCGTCGTTCAACATAATTTACATACATATTACATATTACCTACATATTATGTATTATATTTTACACATTATATCATACTATAAAAATGCTATAACAATACGCAATATCAATAAACCGTGGAATAAATTGTCAAAAGGTTTTGTTATTTTTTTTTATCCATTTTAAAATTTGTCTTTAATGATAAAAATATAAAAAAATATTACAATTGTCTTTGAATTTCTTGAAGGTAGTGGTAGCCCAGTGGTAACGCTTTCGCTTGGGAAACCGTGTGAAGCGGGTTCAAATCCCGGGTCTTGCACCTCTGATAATTTCATGTGCGTATCATTTCTAACTTGATTACCACTTGCCTGACGGTGAAGGAAAACATCGTGAGGAAACCTGCGTGTCTAAGAAATCCTAGCAAGTTTTCGAAAGACATGTGAAATCCGCCAACCCGCACTTGACCAGCATGGTGGACTATGGCCTGATCCCCCTCGTATTGAAGGGAGGCCCCCAGCAGTGCGATGTTAAAAAGGACTGAATACAACATTACTTCATGTGGTCTAGATATGGAAAAGTCTAGGCAAAGTGATATTCATACCAATGTCTAGTTAAATTAGTAATATACAAAAATTATATATCAATGTATAGTACTTAATTTGAACATTAAAAAAATTAAGATAAGCTGCCGCTTTGGCAGCAGATGAATGTATATAGAGCTGTAGGTAGCCATTTTTTTAGTGTTTATTTTTTTTATTTTTTTTTAATGTTTAAGTACTAGTACCTATATATAATTTCTACATATGTAATATTCTCAGTAATAAAGGTTATTTTTTTTATGTATGGAGCTGAATACCGAGTTTAGAAGCGTACCTACTACCTATAGTACGCTGTTGGCCATAGACTTGGCATATGTCCAGCACTGGTCAAAAACGTGTACAGAATAATGATGATGATTGAATTGAATTGAATTATTACATCAAGGTCAATATTTGAAATTATTACGTAAAGATATCAGAATGCTAGGCTACTAATTAAGAAGTCCGTACAAGGTTATTTTAAACTAACAGATGCATAATAAATATTTAAGTAGATTATGAATCATATTATAGTTACCTTACTCTAACCACAAATCCATCAGTGTATCTATTGTTAGTTTTGTGATGTACGTTTGTATGAGCATATTATATATTTTCTTATATATAGGTACTTGCTGATGGAGATCAGGCCATAATTTTTGATAAAAATAAATAAAAATGACAGAAAAAGACGTGCTTCCTCAGTAAAGTTTAAAAAAATATGTTATATGCAATTACAATTGGAGCTACAAGGCTAAGAAGCAGAAAGAATAAAAAAAAATATAATATGATAAAGTAATCATTGAATCAAGCAAAATGCAAAAATTACACCGCTTGCTACATTTTTATTTAGTTTGATTCCTGGGTCAGGGGAGCTTTTTAAAAATATTCAAATGCCGTTATTTCGATTTTTAAATCAAATTAATAATTTACTTTTAATGAATCTTGATGCAATATTTAAAGTATTTTTCTTCCACTCTAATTTATTTAGACAAAATACTTTCTTAGATTTACGCGAATATTTGCCATTTTAAATAAAACTATCTTTTCGGATTATTTATATTTCGGATATTTATATTACGGTCATGGTCAGTCTCTCCCGTGACCATGAATGCTATAAAGCATTCGAAACGTCGGGAACCAAAAATCAGAATAAATCCGCGAAATAATTCGAAAAGATAGTTTTATTTATTTAGAAAACTTATTTATTTTTATGCTATAATGCTAAAACGAGTATAGTCACGGGTAAAGGCTTGTATTAAATAGTATGTATGATAGTATTCATTAAGGAAAAAGAAGTGTGAGGTCCGTTCCAATAAAATGCTGCTCGATTTCGAGAAACGTACAAGGTCTTTGGAAAGACGCTTCCACTGACCCTTATTATAAGTATATACTAAATATGTTATTACTCAACAGTCGTTATAATTTCCAAAAATAATAAGCGCAATAGTGTCTGACATTTTGTTTTCAAATAACACTGAATAATAAAAACAATTTAAGTAAAATAAAGATATAGATCTGCTATCTTACATATTAACAATTAATTACAATGATTACATGCATTTGTGTGTGTGCGCGCGTGTGCGTGTGTGCGCGCGTGTGCGTGTGTGCGCGCGTGTGCGTGTGTGCGCGCGTGCCTGTGTGCATGTGTGTGTGTGTGTGTGTGTGTGTGTGTGTGTGTGTGTGTGTGTGTGTGTGTGTGTGTGTGTGTGTGTGTTTGTGTGTGTGCGCGCTTGTACTCGTACATAATGATCGTGATGGTCAATCTTATTGAGAGTTGAGACTAGCCTAGTGCACAGGAGATATTATAGTGCACAAGTATGCGCGCAGACGGCAGACACAAGTGCACTCTCTATACTTACCTGTCACTCTCATATTCCGGTTGGACGACAATTCGACACGAGTAAGAGTTAAGGTGCAGGACCGACAGCTTTACGGTATCCCCGAGGCACGTGGATGAAACGCTATAAATATCTCTTGACAGAAAAATGCAATAACTAAACATAGACCGACCTAACCGACCGACCGGATTCGAACCCAGGGCCTTCTGATCTGTAAACGTACATGCTAGCCAAAAGATCACCAAGGCAAACACGATATTGTAAATACAAAAAAATACTTTTTTTCAATAATAATACTCTATTTCAAACGTCGCGGGTTCGAATTCCGCTTAGGGCTACTGTTACTATACCTACAATATACATCAGGTAATTTTGGTCTTTTAAAACAAAGCTTTCAATCTAGTTATCTTTAGCTACTGTTAGAAAATAATTGAAGACAAAAATACAACTAACATTTTTGTATTCGAACCAAACAGAGATCATTCTTATCTATGATTCTATTTCAAAACCGATAATATCTAAAACATCATAAAAATAAACTAAAATTACATTCATAGAAGAGAAATTATGTTTTTGTAACAAAATATTTAATTTTCTAATTTAAAATTTTGAAAAGGTTATCCAAATACTTATGCAACAGCCCATTATTTTTTAAAAACGATCCGCTTCAGTATCGCTCAATTATTTCAATTATATATATTGTGACATAGTAATATTTGAAATCATTTAGATTTTGAAGATAACCCACTTTCTCATGCATTTATGGTACTGATTATAATAATGATTTAGTTTTGTTTGAAATTTCCGAACAGACGGTCACTTTATTATAACAAAAATATATGGAAAAAAGCTAACAAAATAAAAAAAAAAATTAAAATCATTTCAAAATGACACTCACCTCTTCATCGTTATGTAATATTATACAATCTTTTCCTATTTTCCTAATCTTAGCACAAAATACTAGAAAGTGCCTTCACACCCCTTTAGTGTACAAACCCCCATCCCCTACTCATGCCCCAGAGTACTACGAAGCCATTGACCACCTCATCACTAACCTATTGCAAGACCGCTCTTGCCACGAATACCAATACGGGGTACCTCATGTTTATGGTAAGAAATACTCCGTAGATAGAAAGTTATGCTATAATTTGTACCCCAGTCCCTCATACGGACATGACTTTGACCAAAATCAGTATATTTATGCCTTCCCAAGTTTCGAAGCATCCCATCCCAGTTATCGCACCCCTGGAATTTACGCGACAAAAAATAATGATTATAGTAATACAAGTATTTACGCGTACAAATCAAATTACGCACCCAATGTGAAACGTGTTAAACGTAAATATAAAATTGTTGTCAAAAACGAAAAAAATCATAGAAGGGAGAAGTCCGAGAAAATAACAGCAGGTAAGATTTTTTTAGTTATAATTAAATATAAATTGCATATAATATATGATATTTTACAGATTAGCCATTGTCAGCGATTTTGCCAACGTAAGACAATATGATTAGTTTTGAGCTTGACAAAGCCGACTGACTTTTTAATCTTCTAAACTATAAAGAGGAAAGATTTGATTTTTTGTTTTTTTTTTTTTGTTAATTGTACCGAATAGGCTTCGACTACTGAACCGATTTAGATGAAATTTAGTAAGAAGATAGTTTGAGACCCTAGGAAGGTTAGGATAGTTTTTATCCCGGAAATCGTCCCTTAAGGGATGAAATTTGTATGGGGAATCAACTTAGGGACGAATCCGAGCGAAACGAGGAAAGTCGCTAGTATACCAATAAAAATGTTCCACTGAGATCTATCCATCTAGCTGCCTAGCAGATATAAAAATAATTGTGAGGCATATTGGCTTCAAAATCAATTTAAAAAAAACAGGCTTTAGTTTTATTTACATATATTTAACTAGCAACTCACTTTCGCTTCGCTGGGGTTCGTCTCTAGCTTGCTTCCCAATACAAAATTTCATCCACATTTTTACCCCCTTGAGGGATTATTTCCGGGACAAAAATAACCTATGTCCTTCCCAGGGTCTCAAACTATCTTCTTACCAAATTTCATCTAAATCGGTTCAGTAGATACAGAGATTACCCCCTACAACGTCACAAGCTAAATCACAAACTTTACCTCTTTATAATATTAGTATATATTACATTGTTAAATCTATTAGATAAACAATCCATAAGTATTTTGCTTAGCGTTTATAGCTTAGTAATAAGTAATAGAATTCATAATGTACCTACTATTAATGATAATAGTTAATATTGAGTAAATAGTAATATTAAGTTTCAATTATAAAGTATCCTTAATAGAGTCATATCTCAAGCAATAAATTAATTATCATATTACAATTGTAACTTGTAAGATCTCACTCATATATACATCACTACATTAAGGCCACGTTCACATATTCAACATTAAAATAAAATCTGCTAAATAATGAAGGTGTAAAAAATAAACGACATGTAGATATATCGTGGCAGAAGGAAAGAAATGAATTTTAAATTAATTGGCCAGATTTTTTATATGACATACTGTTGTGTGGCTATATTGCATATTTTTAAGAGGCCGTTTGCAGTTTAGGTTGAAAATTCCTAAAAAGATATACACGAGTGCCCCGTGAGAGATCAGCAGGACTGATCGCTTTACGAGCTTGCCGGACTTACAACCGTAAATTCTAGCTCTAAATGTTATAACACCACGAGTTCAATGGTTTAGGGAAGCAAAGAGGACAAACATACGAACATTCATTTTTATTTATATAGATAGATTACGCGAACGGAGACGCGGCAAAAGGTTGTGAGCTACAACCATCCTCAATACGGACTGAAGAATTTTTCAAATTCGACTGATACTTCCAGAGATTAAATTACAAACAGACAAAATCTATACATATAATAAAATTGTAACCAAGCCGAATCTGTACATTAAATATTTTAAAATCTTATTGAAATAGACATTATTATCGATACAGAGGCCGAATCTATAGTTTTTAGAATTTTGTCTGGAGGGATTTTTAATGAAATTTGGTATGATGATAGCTGGTTATCCGGGTCAACATATAGGATATTTTTTACAGCAGGAAAATATCTCATCTCTGAGAAATCGATACTAAACGTTAAAACATAAGTAAGAACGAACCCGAGCGAAGCGAGGCTGAGTCGCTAGTATTAAATAATAGTGCGTACGCAGTATTTGATACACTATCTACTGTCCGTGACCTGCTGATAAATCAATGTTTGCAGCTTAGTTTGTTTGTTCTTCTTTTTGTACTGCAAAGGATCAAGGATCAGATCATTATACTTCTAATTGTATTTTTTCTCCTATTCATTACTACTTAGACTCGCTTCGCTCGGGTGCGTTCCTAGGTACGTTTTAATTTTTTTGAGCGGGATCGTTATTCTTTTTCTAAAATAAAAGTAACCTAAATTACTGCTTATAACATCAGCTATCTGCCAACGAATATCCCGTCAAAATTAGTCCAGCCGTTTCGGAGATTAGCTGGAACAAACAGACAGACAAAATTTAAAAAATCGTGTTTTTCTTATACGAGTAAGTACCGTATATAATTTCATATGCATTTAGTAAAAAGCTGTTATTTTGACATTACAGACAGACACTTTAATTTTATTTATCTATATAGATTATCTATATAGATGAAAATAAATTAAGAGAACCGTTTGGCGAAGATATATACGCGTATTGATGCACAGATTACATAAAAAAGACCTACACCCGAATTGGGTATCATTTTCAAGTTGGTAAAAAATGTACTGCTAAACAAGGTTAGAGAAACAAAGGCGAAGTCGCTTGTTTTAGTAGTTTATTAAGCATAAAAAATATTATTCATTAGCAGTCAACTATTTTTGAAATTAACTTTCTTTGCCATTTGTTTTACTAAATTAAATATTATACATATATTTGATTACAATATCTTTTAAAATCTGTATGTTAATAACTTTCGTTTAAGTTAAGGACATATTTTAAATTTTAAAGGACATAATATACTTGTCTCACATCAACTAATGACCTGTGCAAATATTACTCGTACGAACTGAAACAGGTTTCGTATATTCTAGGTTACACAGTACACACTCAGGTTGACTTGTTGAGTTAGACATATATAAATACTAGCAGAACCCGCGGCTTCGCTCGCGCTAAAACTACAAAAAAACTCTAAAAAGGTAGTTTCATACAAACTTTCATCCTCTATTTTACCCCCTTATCGGATGAATTTCGAAAAATGCTAAAACACGTATTTATTTCATTTTTTTGAATAGGATTAACACCAAGTTTCAAGTAATTCTGATCAAAAATGTTTTTTTATTGTATTATAAAGTTTTCCCGTGAGAATTAGGTAAACTCCCGCGGTAAAACGTAGCCTATGTCACTCTCCAGCCCTCCAACTATCTGCACACAAAACATCACGCTAATCCGTCACTCCGTTTCGGCGTGAAAGAAGGACAAACAAACAAACACACTTTCACATTTATAATATTAGTATGGATAATATATAAGTATAGTGAGTGTATGTTACGTTTAATATAATATATGGGATACCAGTCATCATTGCCCGCGGCTTCGCTCGCATTGTAAGCGACTTTTCCTAAATTTTATCGCAATCTGTTCAGTAGTTTAAAAGTGAAAACGTCACAAACAGACAAAGCTACTTTCACGTTTATAACATTATAGTATGGCTTATTATTTATTATATCTTGTTTTAAAAATGTTATTTTTTGTATTTCACGAGAATTGCCATAGCAAAACAGGGAAAAAGATGTAAGCTCTTTTTTTAAAATTAAAATAAATAAAATATTACTTTTATTATTTAAAAAATATGTATAAAATTTCTAAAATGATTTAATTAATTTGGATATTTTATTAATAAAATATTAATTTAAATTGGATTAGTAAGCCTTAAACCGTGGATTACTTTCAAAATGAATCACGCTAGGTACATTGTATTTAAAAATAATATAAAATAATTGCCATGAAAATCATTTAAATTACATTAAAAACACCCGGGTAAAACCAAAAAAGCAATAACTACGAGACCCCTTCTCCACGTTTGACATGGTCTTGCCGGTTAAATGAATCATACAAAAATAACTGAACTAAATAGATTAAAAGTTGACCGATGCTTTATAAGCATTAAAATTTTATCAATAAACAAAAATAAACTTTTTATTTTAAGGCACTAAAACTTATGGCGTTGGCCAAGTGCGGGTTGGCGGACTTCACATGACTTTCGAAAACTTGCTTTGTTCTCTCAGACATGCAGGTTTTCCTCACGATGTTTTCCTTCACCATAGGACAAGTGGTAATCATGTTGGAAATGATTCGCACAATAAAATATCAGAGGTGCGAGACGCGGGATTTGAACCCGCTTCACTCGGTTTCCCAAGCGAGCTCGTTACCACTGGCCTACCACTGCCTCAAGACTACGTTTCCTATGTAAAGTAAAACATTGGAATCGTCGGTGACAAAAAAGTAAAATAAAACCGCGAAATAATATGTGAAAAATCACGTCACAAATGATTTATATAAATTTAATGTCACTTTGAATATAATTAAAAAATATGTAATGGAAATTCGATCTAGATATTTTTTACAGATATCAAAATAAGACGGTATTCCATTCGGATGTATTTGTTTTACAATATAATTTTCGCCTAATGTAATTTTAATTATTCTAATCCCTCCATGCCCGCGCACACGCCGACAATCTTAGAAATTTAATTAATTTCTGAGAAATTTACATTGGTCAAGAGTTGTCAATAGACTTCTTCCAATTCCATAAAAAAACTAGGGCCTTTGAAAGTTCCGTAGGGGTATGGGGAACACTGTAGGGTATGTCTTCAATATGTTTAAAAAACGTATAATTTACGGAAAAACAATTTCCATCCTACAGTGTCGTAGCGATTTGGCGAAGTGAACTGTACGTCTGTCACGTCTAAAAGCAATAAATCAAGGAACGAAATCAATCAGTCGATAGAATTTTTAACTTTTAAGGATCACAAATGTGTACAATAGTACCTACTGTTTTTTAGTACTGCAATGTTGTTTATTCTGTGGCTATAAGCGTGCCATTTGGGCTCAATTTTAATATTGCAAGGTACCCCGTAGCCACTTTTTCTTCCTTATTATATAATTTTACGGGTAGACATAGTCTATAATAACTATGACTTTAGATACGTCAAAACCTCAGTCTCTTCTGGGACCATGCTCACTGTAAAGCACTCGATATGTCGTGAACAAAAAATCAAAATAAAAACACAAGTGGCAAAAAATCCTTAAAACACATCAATCAACCGACATTCAAATCTCATTTACTTATTATCATATTATCAACGTTTTTCATATAAATTAAGAAAAGGCATATTAAATCATTTTGAGGATCTCATGCAAGTGATCCTAATACTTATAGGGATTTCCAAATTCCATTGGACTCAAGTTCCGGTCGCCTATGGTCAGTTGTCGCCGCAAACGCTTATATTGTAAAGTCGGTCAAGATCACCACTAGTTGACCGTACGCGGTTGAAACGGCCGCTTGAAAAATATTATAAAAATTCAGTTTAAAAGCAACTCCTGCGCAGATCGGACATGGGGAAGGTGTATATATATAGTGTGTGTGTGTATCTGTGCGTGAATATTGTTTACGGACAGTTTGGTAAGTGTTTTTTTGTTAGATACATACCTAAGTTGGCTTTAAGTTACAAATAAGTTGTTATTGTAAAATGATATAAAATTTACATATAATTTAAATAATGATAAATCTTGGAAACTTTTTATATATGTGTAATGAAAAAAGGCTAAAATACTGTATTTTAATTAATTAAACACATTCGTGTTGTCAGCGCAAAAAACTTTTAAGAGTTCAAAATTACTAAAATTTAAAAATGCTATACAAAGATAAAATTTGCATTATTATTAGTTTATCCATTGATATCTTTATAATATAAAAGTATAACACAAGTTTGCGTTGACAAAGTTATGTTATTAGAAATACAAAATCATCTGATTAAGAATTTGTTCCAATTTGTTATGTACATAGTTGTAATAATTGATTAGTTATTGTTAGAAAACATACATACAATCTAAAAAAATAACTATATCTATGACCCTAATACTCTAAGATCCCGATCTATGTGGTGGAAACCTCACTCTTTTTCCAGGCGAAATATATTTCTTAAACAATAAACACAATATTAACAAACACGACCCAGGGGGGTTATCACGAAAAATTTGCTCCGAGCTATTTCATTTAAAAAAACCTCTAGTCTGAAGATGTTTTGGTATATCATTAAAATACGAATCTACATTTCGATACTTGGTTGGCTCCGGAAAATATGATCCGATACGAGCAATTAATTACTTTAATTCGCTTGTTTAAATCTAGATGTCAGGTTATGTGGATTCGAAAAATCTCGTCAAACGTATGACGGCGTTTTCTACAAGTCCTTAACTTTCGATTGACACTAAGTTGTCACAGGAAAAAAGTTCTTGTAGTTTTAAAAAAAAAAACTTTTTTTTTAAATTTAAAGTAGCCTGAAGCAAATTTTTGGTGACAATCCCCTAGGTCGTGTTTGTTAATATGTTTTATCGTTTAAAAGATATATTTCGTCCATAAAAGAGCGAGGGATCTCCTGCTACGCCACTAACATTATTTTTGTGATGATATTAACCATTCGTTTTTTGAATTCTCCATATTTTGACACCGTTGCAGTTGTACACAATATACAACAATTACTCGTACATATAATAAAATCGGACTACTAATAAATATGAAAATGGTATGTGTGTATGTACCTCCTTAACGCTAAAACGACTGGCTGGACGGATTTGGATAAAATTTTATTAATTGACAGATAGACTATAGAGTAAAACATAGACAAGTCTTAGTACATATTTGTTCAAATTACCAATACTTGTTGTACTTTACAGTAGCGAGTTTTTTTCCTCTATTTTAAAAACTTTTAATTTCTAAGATTTATCTATAGTAGGTACGTATAATAAAATTGTAACTAAGCCGAATCTGTACATTAAATATTTTTTTGAAAATCTTATTGAAATAGACATTATTATAGATACAGAGACCGAATCTATAGTTTTTAGAATGTTTGTCTGTCTGTCTGTCTGTTACCGCATCACAGAAAAACCACTGGAGGGATTCTGATGAAATTTTGGTATGATGATAGCTGGTTATCCGGGTTAACATATAGGATATTTTTTGCTGCGGGAAAATTTCTCATATCTGAGAAATCTATACTAACTGTTAAAACGTATCTAGAAAGACGAACCCGAGCGAAGCGAGAGTGAGCCGCTCGTATATAGGTATGTAGATAAAATACACCTTTTTTTAAAGTAAAATGTGTATTTTAATTTATACCAATAGAGTTGACATTTAAATGCCAATAATTCTGTATAAAAAACTCTTTCAGTAAATTGGTCTTTGAACAAATCAGCACTGAGACGATGTACTTAACCGAGCGAAGCAAGAGCAAGTTACTAGTTTGAAACAAGACTAATAAACAAACATATCTAATTACCTACTTCTAGGGGAATAATTTTTCCCAATAAAATTATCATTAGCGTTATTTTATGTACTTCACGAGAAACACATGAGTAAATATCATTAATAAAATTAATAACATCAATTAAAAATATAATTAAAATACGAGGAAGTATTGTTAATTACTTTTGTAAAATCTTCAAACGCGCGTAAATTACGCGTCACATGATATCATTTAGCCAATAAAATCAAGTGTTTTGATCACTTTTACGATTTTTTATGATCGTCTTAATAAATGATTTATTTTAGTAGCTTACTAGCATTGCCCGCGGTTCCGCCCGCGTTCAGATGACCAAAAACCAAATTCTTAGGTTTTACATATTATTCGTAGTATACTCTTACATTGCAGTTTTTGTTTTTTTTTTTTTCAAAAATGAGACATTTTCAAATTTAAAAAGTATCCCATATGTTGATCCGGACAACCAGCTATCACTATACAAAATTTCATCAAAATCTCTCCAGTGGTTTTACTGTGATGCGGTAACAGACAGACGACAGACAGACAAAAATTCTAAAAACTATAGATTCGGCCTCTGTATCGATATTAATGTCTAATTTAATAAGATTTTCCAAAAAATATTTAATGTACAGATTCGGCTTAGTTACAATTTTATTATATGTATAGATATGGTAGTCTGTTATTTCTATCGATAGTATGGAAGAAGTATCTTTACGTCAAGTCAATCAATCGATTATAATAAAACTAGAATCATGTTATCTTAAGTCTGAAAATAAGATGTAAAAAAATTACGATATTGCTTCGGCTTTTTTCGCCTAATGCGTAAACATCCATGGTTTATAAAAAAACTGTGTCCTGGCTTCTATTTTATCAAAAGTAACAACAAAGATGAATTTGCATATTTATTATTTTATTTTGATGATTCAATTCTAATTTATTACTTATATAGATAAAGGTGTAAAATATGTTCTAAATTTATCATCATAACATTCAAATCGGAAGACATATTTGTTGTTTATCAACTGCCAATATTAAATAGGTTTTTAAGGGAATCGATTATGTTGCTATTGCATTGCTTTCCTTGTATTACAATGAACAATTTTGTAACTCCGTATCGAGATAGTTTAAAAAGAAAAATTGATCCATATGTACTGGTAAATATTAAATTTAAACATGTTATTAGACCTAGTTGCAATATTGTTCTTTGCAAAAATCGATGTTATATATAAATCACGTTATAAATCAAGTTTAAATCGATTTAAAATATTTTTTGAAATTATATTTCATAAGGCGCGTTTGGAAAAAAATTTGAGAGTACAATTTTTACGATGCGCGCGCACAATGCTGCGCACAATGCGCCAAAAAGCGACATGATGAATTTAGCTGAAAGCGACGTGATGAAGCTAGCTGCATTTCTTTTGAACTTCTTATGTGCGTACATAAGTACACACACACGTTTTTTATATAAATGTGTTTATTGATTTTACGTTAGTATGAATCTCTGAATTTTCTCACTATCTTCAGAATCTCGCATTATCTATTATAGAAGAATCGCATTATCAATTATTTCATAACAGACAGAAGCATGGTATTTCTTAACTTTCTAAGCTGTAGAAAAAAGGTCTTACTTAGAGCCTACTTAAGTACAGATGACGTTTAATTTAATCATTTCCTATAAAGATAATAAACAATAGTTTATCACTGTATTATATCGACCGAGAACAATGACATCGTAAAACCTATTTATATTACATAAGTGTACCTTCTGATCTTTGTAATGTAGCTAAATACTCATTATTTTAATGAGAAAAAACGATTTATTGTTTATTCGCATTGAGTGGATTTTGTTCAACTGCTACAGATACTATTTATGACAATTGATTGATGATTGATGTTCTCCCGACCTATTCCGGCCACGGCGGCCAATCTCATTGAGACTAGCCAACTGCGCAGGAGATATTATAGTGCACAAGTGTACGCACAGACACAAGTGCACTCTCTATTCCTGTCACTCTCATACTCTGGTGGGACGATACGAGACACGACCAGTGAGAGTTAAGGCGCAGGACCGACGGCTTTACGTGCTCATCGAGGCACGGGGGTTAAACACCGCCAACTTCCCAACTCCGGGCTGTTACTGAGGCTTAATATACAGAAAGACTCAGTAACTAAACTTGGCCCGACCCGGGACTCGAACCCAGGACCTCCGATTGTGCAACCGTACATGCTAGCCACTACACCACCGAGGCAGTCAATTAAAAATTTATGACAATATTATTTTTTATTCATGTTTTATGTATATCGACAGCTGAAAGCCTCCGTCCGCTGTCTGTCCGTCTGTCTGTCAGCTGTATCTCATGAAATTTTCACAGAGTTCAATTTACATTGTTGTGCATTTATTAAAACTAGAATAATAACCTAAACACGATTGGTTACAGTTTTAAAATAACTTTTACATGAGATTGTGTATCTAGTACTTTTTTGATCGATGCCATAGGTTAATAATTTTAATCTATGCAAGGAAAGAGAAAATAGAAAACTGGGCACAAGTTTAGAATATGGGACATTACCCCTGGCGGAGTGGGTGGTATTTCTGGATAGGGGACGTGATAGGGCGTCGAAAAGTTAAATAAAAAAATTTCCGAAAACGTACGAGTAAAAAGTTATTGAGACTTAAAGTTACAACATTTCCATACATTTTCATATATTTCTTTTCCACTATTCGGAGTGGGTGGTATTTTTAGATAGGGGAGGTGACAGAGAGTCAAAATATATTAAAAATATTTGGAGGAAACGTACGAGTAAAAAGTTATTGAGACTTAAAGTTATAACATATCTAACACATTTCCATACATTTCTTTACCTAAATAAGTGATTACAACAGATAAACATACCTTTAACGAATAGTACGCATCCTTTTTTATGTACAAGACATATTTTCACAACAATTAATGCTTTATTGTATTTAATATTTTAATAATTTCACAACACAAACAAAATGATCTTACATTTTGACAAAAGCAAAACTGACACCAGTAGCAATATACTCTATGACTGACACTTTGTTTTATATTACCGCTTAAATGACAACAGATTATATTTGATTATGTTTGCTTTTTCTGTTGGTAAAATATTACTATTAATAAATAAATAAATAAATAAAAAGAAAAATATTATTTTCATTTTATAAATACATTTATGACTTTTTATTTGATTTATGTAAAATATATTGTTTTACAATTGTATCCATTAAAGGAAAGCAATTTATAAACGTGAGTAGACTATTTTTAAAATCTAAATGTATTATATACTTTTGGTTTTTATTTTGCGACATTGTGGTTAGTTTAAGACATAGGTTATTTATTTATTATTCGTCATATCTGGGTTAGGTTAGGTTAGAATATTAAGATTATTTATTTATTATTCCTCATATCTGGGTTAGGTTAGGTTAGAACGTTTAAGATTATTTATTTATTATTCCTCATATCTGGGTTAGGTTAGGTTAGAACGTTTAAGATTATTTATTTATTATTCCTCATATCTGGGTTAGGTTAGGTTAGAATATTTAAGATTATTTATTTATTATTCCTCATATTTGGGTTAGGTTAGGTTAGAATATTAAGATTATTTATTTATTATTCCTCATATCTGGGTTAGGTTAGGTTAGAACGTTTAAGATTATTTATTTATTATTCGTCATATCTGGGTTAGGTTAGGTTAGAACATTTAAGATTATTTATTTATTATTCGTCATATCTTGGTTAGGTTAGGTTAGAACAGTTGCCACAACGCACGAGCCGAGCGAGCGAAGCGAGCGTGCCGCGGTAGCGGCCGGCGAGTGCCATAAATGACTAGAAAACTAGAAAATTCGAATTTCACGCAAGTACAAATAAAGACAATCATCTGGAGATCATTTTGACAATTGAAAGTGACGTTTTGACTCCAAGTGTCTAAATGGTAGTAATGTCAAAATAATGTATGGAGATGTTGTAACTTTAAGTCTCAATAACTTTTTACTCGTACGTTTTCGGAAAATTTTTTATTTAACTTTTCGACGCCCTATCACGTCCCCTATCCAGAAATACCACCCACTCCGCCAGGGGTAATGTCCCATATTCTAAACTGCAGCCGAAAACTGACTAGCGAGCTTACATAAGATGGCGCTACATCAATCGCCATCCTTTATATAAAAAAAAAAACTATTTAATTCAATTTTATTCTTAATAGTTTCGAAGCGCTATTAAAAAAAAGAAAATGTGGAAATGACACGTCTAAGCGACATGTCACGACATAATGTCATTCTCTTTTTTTTCTATTAGCTCTATTAGCTACATGCAATAGAAATTTCTATACCTAATAGGATCTTTATTCTATTATAGGTTCTTTTTCGGTGGTCTCTGTCTGTATGTTTCTGTGGTCTGTGTCAGCAAATAATGTGTAGCTTATATGTTAATTCATAATATAAATATAAGGCAGATCCATTAACAAAAACACATTAACTCACAAATTTTCGCATTTATAATATTTGCAAGATTATAGCCTAAAATTTATTAAATAATCATGCAAATGATTTTTGTGACAATTGCTATCCTCATACGGAAGTGGCGTCATTGAACGGAAGTACCTTACGATGTCATAATGGCTGATAAAGATTAATTATATACGAATGAGGCAATTATGTTTTTTTGATTAGTTTCTGCGTGTATTTTGTAACTGCTTATAGTGCCTTGTTATATTTTTGGTAATTAGACGCATACTGTATACGATGTATCAATGTAGCAGCCTGAAGTAACAATAATTTCTAATATTTTGGCTTGAACAGCACCGAACCCATTACCTGCATATATACTAGTCAACCAGAGCAATTAATTTTATGAATAAAATACACAACAATAATTCAATGCATAAAACATATCTATAAAGATAAATAATAAAACTTTAAAACCACAATTTTTTGAAGGTTAAAATAATTCGATTCGCCTTTTTAGTGACTTAAACATGATTTGCTGGCAACGACCGAATTTATAGCTCGATTATTTATATCTAACATTATTGCAAAACCAGTTCCGGATGAGACATATGGAACGTTAACGTGTAAATCTCGTAATTATATAATATGTTATAATATAAGTTGGCGTTGTTGAAGTTTCTAGTTTATGTTTAAATCAATATTATTATTATTTTTCATCTTTATAAGCAGTTCGACGTAACAGTACAAATACAATAAGATATAAATTATTAAGTTCTCTTAGAACCAATGTCTTGATTTGAATGTTATGGCGAAAATAAAAATTTTGCTTCGTTCCACTTTAAAAGCACCTTTATCTACTATGTCAGTACTAAAAAAAAGCAGTCATAGAGGACTGCCGACAGAAATGAAAACTTAAAATTATAAACATACAGTTGTTATTTTTGGATATTCAAATTAATTGTTTAATCTTAAATTAAAATTTTTAAATTACAACCGTCCACCAGATAAATATTACCTGGTTTTGACATCTATCGGCACTCTGAGTGTTAGCGTTAACACGTCACGTGACCATGTCGATGACGACTTACATGAACTTACTCCCCATCCAAACCTGCCTATAGAAGTTTTCAGTTCAAAAATCCAGGGAGGGAATAACTCCTCAAAGTTTATAATTCTTATAGTACAAATAAAATCCTACGCTGACTCGAGTCCGTCCCTTTTATATTTATTATATTTTATATATGTAGGTATCGGTGCCTTTTAGTAAATTTTAGTTTTACCAGTAGGCAGGCCTATGTGTTACTCTAAATCTGTGTACAAAAGTTCAACCAAATGCGTCCAGTTTTTTCAGCATCAAGAAGTAGAAAACTATACACGCACATACAAACCGATAGTAGCGTAATACAGGTAGGTATTGGAAATAAATAAGCTTAAATATCTATTTTTAAATGTGTTTATCTATATTGTTTTTGTTCACTACCTGATAAATAAACTCATAATCAAAGAATAATATTCGTTTGGCTTGAGCTCTTTATAATTAAAAATAAATATTCGACTCGCCCAAGTAATACGAAACCAGTTCGACGCTAAAGTTTTTTTGCATTGAAAGTATTATTTAAATAGACAAGCGATATATTTTTGTTGATTTGCCTGTTTCCTAGATCCGGTTTACCAATTGATTTTGAAAGAGACGTTACGTCAATAGGTGAGGTTAAGTTTAGATTCAAAATGTTTATTTTGGCTTCGGCTTTTCCCGCTGTATTTACGTTACGGTATATGTCACAAAATGTATTACCGACGGTAGGTTCGTCGTATCTTCATACTTATTAATACAACTAAAATATAGACCAATAAAAAATTATAATCAATCAGTGGGGTTTCAAAACCTGCTTAGTTTTCTTTAAATATATTTGGCATAGCTATTTATAAATTCAGTAAATTTTTAACAATTTTTTTTGATTATATTAAGCCTACAAGTAGATAAACGAACATTTTAAAACTATTACGTTTGCTTAAATATTTATGTACTCCAAAAATATCGTTATCCTAAATAAAATGTTCAAAATCAATTATAGTTATTGTAATCAAAAATGATTTGACTAAAGATATTTCTTCTATATATATATATATATATATATATATATATATATATATATATATATATATATATATATATTCTATATATATATATATATATATATATATCCAAACATACATTGTAGGTATATGTACAAAGCTAATGAGTACCCAGATTTTATATAAAATTATTCGTAATTCGTACGTAATTGACCATAGCGGAGTGTAAATTGCTTTTTGCACGTTTTATTATATTTTTTATTGTAGTGTTGTGTTGAATTCGGTTCTTTACCTTTACCCAGGGCCGGATTTACATACACATTAGTATGTCCTCCACAATAGAAGTATTTGCAAAATGCGTTTTGTTAATGTGAAATGAAAAAATAAATATTTTTGTGATTGTTTGATTGATTGTGTGAACTTAACGAACCAAAAAAGATAAGGTTAAAAAAAACACTTTTTTTTCTTTATATTAACATCTGAATTGCATTCACACATCTGAATCCGGCCCTGGCAGAATCTAACTTTAGTAGGCACTTACACTTTAATAGGCACAATCAATTCACCTCTAATATAATACACATGTATGTACATAAATAAAATTCACTGAAGGCTGTAATTTTTTAGATAAATTAAATTATAAAGAAAATTTAATTATTTTTTACTATATTAATTGTAATTAAAGGATTTTCTTTCAATTTTTTGATAATAACAACAGTTTCATAGTAGCGCTAATACGTTCGTATCCATACATTTTAGATGAAAAAAAATTTTTTTTGGCTAATTTCTATAACGCTCTTATTAAAATTATTTTTTTACTTTTATTCATCCTATTTACAACAACATTAGTATTATAGTTATATTATTTCTAATATACTTTATTGTTTATTATGTAAATTTAATATCATTATCTTCTATAGGATTCTTCCCACAACGCACAGATCGTCGCATTTCATCACCCTACGCACAAAACTTGTTTCTAAATCCTAATGGATTCAGGAAAATTATTAATAACGTGCTTCACCTGCAACCCGAAAACCCATCGAGCAATCCTGCCTACATATATCCATTCGTGAATGCACAAAATAGACCGATTAGTAATAATAATCAGTTTTACCAGAATAGACCTATAATCAATGGTCAGTTAGATCAATATCGACCTATAAACAATGGTCAGTTCGACCAAAATCGACCTATAAACAATGGTCAGTTCGATCAAAATCGACCTATAAACAATGATCAGTTAGATCAAAATCGACCTATAAATAATGATCAGTTAAATCAAAATCAACCTATAAATAATGATCAGCTCGATCAAAATCGACCTATAAATAATGATCAGGTCGATCAATCTCGACCTATAAATAATGATCAGCTCGATCAAAATCGACCTATAAATAATGAGTTTGATCAAAGCCGACCTCATTACGATAATGAAAACTATGAAAACAACCGACGTAATAACGTTCGATTTCCAAATCAAGGAAACATACCTAATGGCAATGTGAATTTCGGACAGCAACAGACGACTGGTCCTTTCGTGAATCCAAACCCAGAATTTGTCGAAAAACCAAATCAGCAGACAGGAGATCCACTTTCTAATGGAAATGAAAATGATAAACCTAATGCTCCAGATGTATACAATGACGATAATTTTGAAAACCAACCCACGCTTGCGCCAATTAACAATGACGAAGGAGTTGATGCAAATACTGGTGGTGATGGCCAAGATAACAGACACGGAATTCCAGACGTCCCACCTCCGGGATTCCAGGCATCAACACTCCCGCCTCTAACTCCTGTGCCTGCCTCTGAATCCCGGAACAACTTCGGAATTTTCAGTAATAATTTTCTCTACCTACATTACTAATAGTGTAACTCATTATAAATAACTTATTAAATGAAATACGCCATACTTGGACGGAAAATAACATTGGTTTTGGGTGTTAATTATAGCGTATAGGCATTACTACATGAATATATTTCTTTATCAGAACAAAGTAACGAGACGAAAGCAGGTACCTCATTAAAAGTCAATTTTTTTTTATTTTCCGTTTTTTTAATTAGCTTTTTTTCAGGTATTATTAGACACGCGATTAGTAAAAATTTGCACGTTTATTTATGAAATATATTCATGTATTGATGTACTTAGGTGCATACAGAAATGACACATTTATCTACTAAAGTTAATAACATTTTGTAACTAACTAAATGGCAAAAGATAAAAAAAATATATGAAAAATATTATTTAACTTTAGGAATAAGTTTATCAAGTTCAAATTCTAAAAGGAAGAAGGAAGGTTTTTATTATTTCAAATTGTGGTAATATTTGCCATCATTATTACGTGGGTAATAATCATCATATCATATTTTCACTTAAAGTTTTACTAGGAAATACATATTCGTGATATTACTAAATGATAAGTATTAATAAATAACAATAGTTTTAAAACCATAGTTTATTTATCGTAAATGTAAGGCCACATTTACTTAATTTGATCTACAGCAAACGTCAAAATTGTATTGTTTGACATTAGTAAATATCGTATTTATTATCTGTCATTTTGTGGGTTATCCATCCACGTTTGTCAAGCTATAATTTATTTTCTAATTAAATTAAATAAACAATTTTAGGTGCAATAGCCCCTTGTACTTAGTCTTAAATAAAACAATCTTGTGGTCAATCAAGAAAGAATAATGGACGAATTTTTCTTATAATTACTGACATGTGCGAATTTACCATGACATGTGACATGTGTGATTTTTAATGTTTTTTTGGGGGTCCGTACCCCAAAGCTAATATTGGAACCCTTAGATTTTGTCATGTCCGTCTCTCCGTATTTTACTTTTAAAGCTATATTGCTGATTTTTGCTAAATAGGTGTCTCAGGTGACAAGTATGTAATCAAATTACACAGATAAAAATCATTTCCATAGACAAACATTATGTTATACATACACGCATATTTCATACAACTGTGTGAGATATGTTTACGGATTTTACAGAATAATACCAATCTGAACGTCGATGAATCAGTCGGTCATGATCAATCGGTTTTCATTATTTTATTTGTAATTAACACAAACGCACATACTTTTATTATATACCTATTAGCTAAAACGTACGTTGTCCTATCCAAATCATTTTGTAATCTTTGAATTCACGCTAAAATCCAATAGAAATAGAATTTACAGCTTTTTAACGAATTTGTCTAATTTTACGAACAAACTTTATAATTTTTCCCCTATAATCTTATTTAGACTTTAATAAAATTTGCCAAATCGGTCCAGCCAAGTCAAGTGATGCGCTTAACTACGATTGTCATTTCTTTTTTTTAATGTACTAGTAGACCCGGCAGACCACGTTCTGTCAAATGAATTGTGTAACATGTCCGATTAGAAAAATTGTGTTTTTATATTTTTCCGGGATCTTTTTCCATTTTTTCTCTTCGTAAGAACCTTCCGCGTACTTTTGCGAAGATTTGAATAAAATAAATAGCCGAATTAGTCCAGTTGTTCTCGAGTTTTATACTTAGCAACACATTTAGCGATTCATTTTTATTTATATAAGATAGATAGGTAGATATAGATTTTATTATATTTCAACTTTTTTTATGTCAAATATATCTTTAAGTTTCATTTATAAATAGTTATATAGGGTCGTTAACCTTAATGCTAAAGTGGACTTCTTATATAGCATTTTTCCTTAAACAGATACTATAAAAAACTCAAATCTCTTATGATTTATCAGGTAGCAATATATTAAAATTTATTAATAAGTTAAATTAGTTAGTAACATTATATACATAAATATATTCTCTTGTCACCGTTTTTGTAGTCACACTCCTCACACTCCTCCGATTTGGCTCGACCGATTTTAATGATTTTTTTTATATTTGGTAGGTATGACAATAGGCCGTAAAGTATTTTTCACCCTCCTACCCCCACTTTCCATTTTTTAATCGTGATTTTAGTATTTTGTATGAAGAATATTATATAAATATATAACGCTGTTCGTGATCGCTAATCGCTGTATAACATAAATCCTAAGAGTTATTTTTTGTAGATTAAATGCGGGCGTAGCCGCGGGTTCTACTAGTATCATATAATATTAATATACTAAATGTGAACGTTTGTGAGTATGGATGTTTGTTACGCTTTCACGCCAGAAAGGCTTAACAGATCTGAATGAAATTTGGCACAGAGATAGATTATACTCTGAAATAGCACATAGGTTACTTTTTATCCCAGAAAAATATACAGTTCCCGTGGGATAGATTTGTTTTTGTTTTTCGCTGAGCAAGGGATCGACTATCTATTCCATACTAACTAATTAAAACGTACCTAGGGACGAACCCAAGCGAAGCGAGGGTGAGTTAATGTAATTATATACCTATTATCTTGACTCAGTTTGTAGTGAATCTACTTGCTGTGCCAGAGGTCGCGGGTTCGAGTCCCGCTGAGTGCATAATATGTATGTATTTAAAGTTTATATATGTGTAGTATATCAACTATCTGGTATCCATAACACAAGCCTCGTAGCTTACCATAGAACTAGATGGTGCTGTGTGTTAATGTCTCAACATAGGCTACAGGCTACAAATATCAAAGACGGGCTTAACTTATATTTCACAAATTCTATTTCTGCATTTTAGACTATACCGTTAGGCTGTTAAATATTGGTATTTGCTAAATATCGTTAGCATATACTTATACAACCGATGAATTTCTCATACAACCAAGTGTACACAATTATATGAAAAAAGGTCATAGAAATCTTGCATCATCGACCTTACGACTGGATCTAAATATTTATTACATCTAGTATGTAGGAAAATCGAGATTTAACGATTTTCCTTATAGTTTAAAATTGGTGTTTCTACTACCAAGGCCGCTAACGGCTGGTGGCCAAACCAGCTTGTTATTTGTACAAGGCTCTAAACAAATATAATCTTTTATTTACATGTGAATAATATTTATTTGGCAGTTAAATTTAAAGTGAAAACCTGTGACAAATCTGTGTGAACAGAAAGCGCAAGAAATTGTTTTTTTTTTTCTTAAATTAAAAGTACTAGATACTCTTTGCTTGTCGATTTTTTAAACGGTATTTAGAAAATTATATGGGACCACGTATGTAGTTTACCTCAATAAAATATAACTTAGACTAGGTTAGCTAGACCTATTTGAAAAAGAAGGAGACGAAGCCATACTAAAGTAAAAGACACTTCAATTTTTGTATAAAATTATTGTATGCACGGTCATTATAATTAAGGTATACTTACTACTAAAGTCCTTTATTCATATTACTTTTTTCATATTCCATTCGCATTTAAGTGCTAAAATCTAGAATATTCGCAATATTTAATGTGCTAAGAAAAGATGTAAGCTAGATAAACCTTTTGTTACTCACAAGATTTTCAATATATCTACTTGTATCACTTTATTTTTACAGTTATGTACTTGTTACTTCTCCGTAACGGCTCAATTGAGTGAAATTCCGAATAGATTCTAAACTAGCATTACCTGTAGTTTCACTCGCGTTCAAACCTTCGATCGTTCCCCAAACTTCACAGGATCACCCGCTGAGCTGATCTGAAGATTGCCTGAAAATTTCATCAAAATCGCTCCAGTCATTTTGGAGTCCATAGGGAACATATATACACACATCAATTTTTATATATATATATATAAAAATTGATTGAAATTATATATATATATATATATATATATATATATATATATATATATATATATATATATATATATATATGTATATGTATATATATATATTAACAAAGACTTTATTTAACATGTACTTTTTTTCTATAATGGCTTATAGTTGCGTTAACAGACTGAACATGTATCTATAATGAACGGAGCCACGGTTAAAACCTAGTTTCATTACAATAGACGTTATATTAGTAAGATGACCTAAGTACTAAGTACTTAGCATGCACATGTAATAGCAACAATCTTCAGACCATCGCTTTATGACGCTCATAAAATTACGTAGATACAGAAAATCCTATATATATATATATATATATGATGTAGTTCTGTTGCCGCTATAACAACTAAAAAACAGAATAAAATATATATTTATGGGGGCTCCCATACAACAAACGTGATTTTTTTCCTCGTTTTTGCTCGATATTCACAGAAAATTTAATTATATATAACTTAAAACTTTAAAAATAAATAATTAAATTAAAATAAAACAAATATTTAAGTGGGGCTCCCATACAACAGACATGATTTTTTTGCCGTTTTTATAGATTATGGTACACAACCCTTCGTGCGCGAGTCCGACTCGCACTTGGCCGGTTTTTTATGTCATTTGTAGCTTCTTCCAATGCTAAACGATTTCCTATACAATTTTATTGACCGATTTCAAAAGTGAGAAGGTTAGTTACTCGTTTAGGTTGTATGTTTGTTGGTATGTTCTGCGATTTATTCGAACGCATTGATTTATAAAAACTTTGTATATCAAATATAAAAAATATATACATATAATATCAATGGTCAAACGTAAAATATTTTCATCAGTATGTTTTTAAAAGATACGCTACACCTTAAAGTGGTCCACTATATAGGTACTTTTAGAACCAAACTTAAAAACAACACAACAGCAATAACATTAGTGTGGAATATTTAACTTTTAATTACTCGGAGTGGAATATTTATACTTTTAAAGTCATTTCAAAGTCGGCGTGGCAGTTCAGTTTAGAAGTAACTTTTGTGCGATTAAAATCTGATTTAAAAACATTATAAGTAAATACGTAATAGAAAAAATCTAGTGAAAAAATATATCCTACTAGCGACTCACCGAACCGTACATTTTTCCGGGATTAAAACCTAGGTGTTATTTCAGACTATAATCTATCTCTGTGTCAAATTTCATCCAAATCCGTTCAGCCGTTTTGGCATGATTAAGTAACAAACATCCATCCATCCTCACAAGCTTCTTTTATACTATATTGCTATGGATAAGACGAGTAGGTCGTGTACTTCCTGAAAAGTGTATGTAATTTACTTAGAAATAAACACGTGAGAGCTAACAGAACCTTCGTCTTTTAAGTTGGTTAGAATACTAGGTCATTCCGCCATACATGTATTATTAAATCATATAAAACGTTTATTGAGTGAGATATTTATGGCATATAAATATCAATGATTTATATCTTATATGACGGAAGTGTAATGAACTAACATATGTACATATCCTTATAAGTTTCCAGTCTCAAAAGGGTAACTTAGTCAACTTATTATTTATAAAGCATACTAACACCACTTCCTAAATAAATAATGAGAACGTGTGACTGTATTTAAACTTGTATTGTTAAAAAATCTTAAAACTGACTGACTTAAATATTTGTTTTTATGGAGAATAAATAGGCAAATGCGTTTGTTTGTACGCCTTTCTTTATACAGCAAAAGAGTAACTGGACAATTTTGTTATTTATTTTAAACTTTTTATCTTACATCAAATGGCTTGTCCGTTAAAACTTTATAGTCTGAGAACCGTATTTTCCCTGCTCTTTCATTAATCTGCTTACCGGAATAAAAGTGTTTTATAATAACCGAAATAATATGTGCAAGGGTACCATTTATATATTAACAAAAATAATTTTCCCTATATTTTATTCTGTATGATAATGGATATAATGTGAAATTTTAAAACACTTAATCAGGACAAATATTATAGGTATATTTTAAAATTCGCACGTACGACTTGGATGCGCACACGCAGCACTTTAGTAGGTTAGATTCTTATTTAATACTAGCATTGCCCGCAGCTCCGCCCGCGTTTAGATGATCAAAAACCAAATTCTTAGTTTTTACATATTAGTATATGCAGACAATGCAGTTTTTGTATATTTTCTAAGAAATGAGATATTTTCTCGGGGTAAAAAGTATCTTATATGTAGACCCGGATAACCAGCTATCATCATACCAAATTTCATCAAAATCTATCCAGTGGTTTTCTCGTGATGCGGTAACAGACAGACAGACAGACAGACAGACAGACAAAAATTCTAAAAACTATAGATTCGGACTCTGTATCGATAATAATGTCTATATCAATTAGATTTTCCAAAAAATATTTAATGTACAGATTCGACTTAGTTACAATTTTATTATATGTATAGATAACCTTACCGCATTCTAAAGCTGTGTGTACTTAAATCATACATTTTATTGATATTACTATATAATATATTGATGAAAATTTTACTAAAAGTACAATACGCAAGTTACGTGCTCGCAGTGTAACTTCTGCTAAGTATACACTGCCGGGATTTGAATAATATTCTACGTTCAACGAGTTCCTACATAGATTTTTTATTAAAGCGCCAGTTTTTGTGTCAATAACTATACTCGAATATGTAGATAAAAAGCAATAACAAGAGATTCTCATCGATGGTTATATGCTATATACATACAGGATAAACTGTCTGAGCGCTTGTTTTAGAATAAAGTACTTACATATTAAGTATGCAAAGTTAATATTTTATGTTGATTTAAAAACAAAATATAACTCTTAATTTGATGTAACATAAATATAAGATATATTTCAAATAAATAAGTATTTGAAATATATCTTAATTAATTCATATATCAGAACTGAGGTGCGAGATCCGGGATTAAAGCCCGCTTCACTTGGCCTTACAAACTAACGTGTTAGCACTGGGCTCTCACTCGCACTATACTTATTTTCATTCATTTCGCCTAAGCGAGGAACTCTATGTAAAAAAATATATATACGTGTCGAATAGAGAACCTCGTCCTTTTTTCTTCGGTTTAAAATCAATCAAACCAGTCAATTTTCAAAAAATGATAATATTAATAGTTATTAGGATAAATTGATCAAGTATTCATATTTATTTATTTTATGTATGTATTACGTACGCGAAATCTTTATCAAGTGTGAATCGATTTACATAATCCTTTTTAATTATTACTTTTAGACGATCTCAAAAAATCAGTAAATCCCACCCCTAAAGGTGGAATAAATATTTTTTTTTAAATAATTTTGAAGTCGTTTAGCGTTATTTATTATTTTATTACTCCGTTGCTACGTTGTTGTTGTAAGAAGGACAAGCAAACAAACACATTTTGGTTTATGGGTTTCATGTAACATGTAAATATGCATGAATAAACTACAGATATTTTGTAAAACAATTACTTTTTCAGGCGACACATGTAGAACAGTAGACAATGGTGTTGGAAGTTGTATAAACGTTGCATCTTGTGAGCCATACATGAAACTTCTCCAAAACGCAAGAAGAAGCAATGATGCTGTCCAGCTCTTGAGGAAAGTGCATTGTGGCTTCGAAGGGAGCAATCCTAAGGTATATGAATATGAAACGTAAAAATCATTAGTAATCCTTCTAGTTCCTGCCCGTGGTTCTGTCACAAATTTTATCGAAATCTGTTCAGAGGATCAAGCGAGAAAAAGTAACAAGTAGACAGACAGAGTTACTATCACATTTATAATATTAGTATTTTAGTATAGACTAGTAAACGACAATGAAAAACCGATACGAATGTATACTGTGATTAAAAATAATAAATTTACTAGATTTCAATGCGAAATTAATGATATCGAAGACCTTTTCTATTGTTGTTAACGTTTTACAAAAATGACCTTTTTGTAACATTAGTTCACGTATATTATATCTGCATAAGTAGGTATTGAGAAAAAAGAGAAAATCAAAATTGATACATTCATTAATGATGAATCTTAATTAACTTGTCTCACTAGTTATGTGAAGGTTAGTTGTTTTGATTGAGGTCTCAACCGGAGTCGAGACACTCCCGCGTTCTGACTAAATGATAATTTAATAACATTTGACGACACGTTTGGCTCACTTTGTAGTGACCCTACTTGCTGCGCCAAAGGTCGCGGGTACGAGTCCCGCTGGGGGCATACGTTTGTGTGATGAGCACGAATGTTTGTACTCCAGTCATGGGTGTTTATATTTATAATATGTATGTATTTAAAGTTATATATGTATAATGTATCAACTATCTGGTATCCATAACACAAGCCTCGTAGCTTACCATGGAACTAGATGGCGCTGTGTGTCCTGACATTTATTTATTTATTTATTTTATAACAGCCCAAATATTATCTCCACAGGTTTGTTGCCCCTTTCAAAAAATACCTGATGTTCCACCTCCAACTCTACCTCCTTCAACAGCTGCTCCAGCTCCGATCACTACTTCGACTGAATCAGTAGTAGCATCCGGCAAGTCTTTACCCGACAGTAGCGACTTTATAGAAAAGTTCCCCGAGCCTCCTGTATGCGGGGTCTCTAATGGCACTTTCAGTCGTGTTGTAGGGGGTGTTGATGCTAAACTTGGTAAGAGTTGGTTTGATATCAGATTACTGTATTTTTTAACTCTGGAATGGAAATAGTGCGTATACTTTGCTTGCAGCGTTCGTCCGCGGCTCTGCCCGCATAGTTTAAAAATAACAGATTTTCGCAAAAACCTTCAACCCCTTTTTAACCCTATAAGAGTTGAATTTCTAAAAAACTTAAAAAAAAATTGAAAACCGCCTTTCAGGTACTAAAATGTAAAAAATAACCAAACGGGTTTAGAATAGATACCTAATCAGTCTGTCGAAGTCAGTTTCAATAAATTTAATTAATTATGTTAGACTAAGTTCAAATAAATATTCAGACAAATCAAATAAATACATTACTGGATAGTTTACATACCAACAAACCTAAAAACAAATTAGAGGAAGCATTAACATAATTATTTCTTAATGTTTTATTTTTATTTCCCAGGTGCTTTCCCTTGGATGGCTCTCCTAGGTTACAAAGAAAGGTCATCAACGAGATGGTTATGTGGAGGGTCCCTGATCAGCACCCACCACGTCCTCACCGCTGCCCACTGTATACACAAACATGAAACCGATCTGTAAGTTTATCGACAGTATTTTTATGATACTAGTTTGGTTAATAAATAGAAAACTTGAGTGATTATAATCAGGAACTGTAGCAAATATAGTCTTGGTCAGTCTTCAGAGTTACAGATTAGAAGGGGGAGGGACGGGGGTTGGATCATTAAGTAGAAAACGGGGTAGGATTATGCATTGTATAGCCTTTGGTGCTCTTGTTTTCCATCGAAAATTATCAATATGTTGCAGGTTCCTACTAGTAGGGACTGTCGAATCCGCCCATCATGTGACACTAATTTGGCTCCAATAATCTATATACATATAATAAAATTTTGAGTCGAATCTGTACATTAAATATTTTTTGAAAATCTTATTAAGATAATCTCATTATTATCAATACAGAGGCGGAACTTATAGTTTTTAAAACTTTTGTCTATCTATCTGTTTTCTATTCTTGTTTCTATTTGCGGGAAAAAATCTCATCTCTGAAAAATCTGTACTAAAATCTGTAACCATTAAAACGTACCAAGGGATGACCCGCGCAGAGCGAGGGTGAGTCGCTAATTAAAACATAAAATAATATTTCTACTAGCATAACTGACTTTCACTGGATAGCTGATGTTATAGGGAGTAACATAGGCTACTTTTATTTTAGAAAAAAAATTAAAACGTACGACGACGTTCTAAATAAAACTCGGGGAAGACGGGGTGTCTCCCGTGACCATGATTGCTGTAAAGCATTCGTAACGCGGAAACCAAAAATCAAAATAAATCCGCAAAATAATCCGAAAAGATACTTTTATTTAAAATGTTATTATTTTTATTCGTAGTCCAAAGAAAAATTGTAGTATGTGGGAAATTAATGGCTATCCACTACGTAATATTTGTTACATCCGCTTCAAAGTTATTAGCAATATGTAATGTATCATAGATAATTAGTTTCACAAATCACACTGTGTCAGAATAATTCTACATAAATAGAAGTTAAGCTACATTTATTACAACGTAAGAATTGTCTGATGGATAAATGATTATTATTCAAGCTTAGTTCTATGGAAGAGTATTTTTTGAACAACACCTGCAATGAAAAATGCAAAAGAAAAATTATTTTTACAATGCTCTCTCAGTATGCCTTGAATACCCACTGAGAAGGAAGTATTTATTTTATATCTTTACTTATCGTTTCAAGATGGTTGGCGGAATATTACCTGACCTGACCTTCTTTAAATGTAACTATTTAATAAAACTATACAATTCAGCCACAAAAATGTCTATTATAATTTACTCTAAGTTTCTTTGCAATATCCTATTATTCGATCCATAAAATTCATTGCAAAATGTCTCTCCCTTAATATGTTAAAGAAAGACATACTAATAAACAAACAGACGTATAGCATAGTCGATATTAATGATGTCCTCGAGACTGATTTCGGCCACGGCGTCCAATCTCACTTACAATCAGACTAGCCAGCTGTGCAGGTGATATTATAGTGTACAAGTGTACGCACAGACACAAGTGTACTTCTTATTGCCTTCACTCTCAAATTCCGATAGTTAAGGTGCAGGACTGACGGGTCTATGTGCTCTCTGAGACACGGGGGTGTAACACTGCCAACTTCCCAACTCCGGGTTGTTATTGGGACTTTCTTAACAGAAAGACTCAATAGTTACACTTGGCCCGACTCGGGACTCGAACCCAGAATCCCCGGATGTGCAGCCGTACATGCTAGCCACTACACCACCATAACCAAGGCAGCTTATAAATAATATTAGTAAGGATTTAATAATACATTACAGATATGTCGTACGCCTCGGTGAACTGGACCTAGCTAGGGAGGATGAAGGAGCAACTCCTATAGACGTCCTCATTAAATATAAAATCAAGCACGAAGACTACGACCGTTCAACCATCACCAACGACATCGGCCTTTTAATTTTGGAACAACGCGTACAATTTACTGGTTAGTATTTAAAATTTATATATAAACTAGCAGAACCCGCGGCTTCGCTCGCGCTAAAACTAAAAAAAAACACTCTAAAAACGTAGGTTTCATACAAACTTTCATCCCCTATTTTACCCCATTAGCGGATAAATTTCGAAGAATGCTAAAACATGTATTTATTTAATTGTATTGAAGAGCGTTAATACTAAGTTTCAAGTAATTCTGATCATAAATATTTTTTTGGGTTGTATTATAACATGTTTTACCGTGGTAATGAGATAATCTTCCGCGGTAAAAAGTAGGTACCCTATATCACTCTCCAGCCCTCCAACTATCTTCACCCAAAAAATTACCCCAATCCGTCACTCCGTTTCGACGTGAAAGAAGGACAAACAAACAGACAAACAAACACACTTTCACATTTGTAATATTAGTATGGATATTATAACTCTGTCATTTGGTTGATACGCTATGGCGGGAGTACGGGCGATTTAAATTAAACACTGTGGCATCTTATTAGGTAATAGAAGCGATTGTGCAATATAAATGTAAATTAATTAACTCAAAAGATTTATTATGACAAATTTTAGATAAAGAACATGTAATCGCATTTTGTGAGTTTTTTTATTTAATATCTCCAAAAATGAATTAATTGTCAATAAAAATAATTAAAAAAATTCAATCCTCTAACTACACAAATAAACTTGAAGGTTATGTTGGTTGTTAATAAACGCACGTGTAAATTAAAAAAGATAATTTATAAAAAATATACTCACTTCGATTCCGCACTAAATTTACAAAATGTATAAGTTATTTATATACACTTCAGAACTCTTCGAAAACTAATAAATATTTTAATTAGCAACTTCACTTGAATAACACAATTATAACACAAAATAACGAAATACTTTTTCAAATTGATCGTAGCACTATCTGTCGGGACAAACTAAAATTAAAATAGAATAATATTGAATGCGATGGTAGCGCCATCCGTCGAATCTGATGTAAAACATTCCAAAATCAAAAACTCCTTACAAATAAAAATTAATTAAAAAAACATCTGAATTCACAAAATTATTTATACACACTTCAAAACTCTTTAAAAAATAATTACATTTAATATTTTAATCAGCACATGAATTGAATAACAAAATTTTTTTCAAATTAATCGTAGCACCATCTGTCGGGACAAACTAAAATTGAAATAGAATAATATTGAATGCGATGATAGCGCCGTCCGCCGGATCTAATGTAAAACATTCCAAAATCAACAACTCCTTATAAATAAGAAATTAATTGAAAAAACATTTTCCAGTAGACCAAACTGTAAATCTAAACCATTCTCGAATCTCCACGAACACACACAAAAAATTTCATCAAAATTGGTCCAGTCGTTTAGGAGGAGTTCAGTCACATACACACGCACACAAGAAATATATATATTAAGATATATCCTAGTTTGTAAAGCTTAAAGTTTTTTTTTGTTGTTTTTGTATATTTGAATGAAATTTCAAGCTCACAAAGCTACAAAGGGAAAAAGTGTTTTAAGTTTTTAATATAAGGTTGATTTTACTATAAAGAGATTAAAACTTATAAAATGATCGTAAGTGTATGATGATAATTTGAAGATTTGCGACTTTATCGCAAGGTGCTTATTAGGTGTTTCTTACGTTGAAAATAAAACTGTTATAAGACTTTTGCCCGATTTCACCAACAACCCATAAGCTACCACCTACGTATGGGATCCCTAGCTTAAAAGTTACCCTAAACTAGCCCCTAAATTAAATTTCGTTTTACCATCGTCTTTAAGCCCATATTTCGAGCACTTAAATTTAGGGGGCCTTTTAACATTTAGGTGACCCCTTACTGTCGGTGAAACAGAAACTGTCCCCTAACAGCCCCCTAACCATGCTTAGGGGATCCCTTAAACTTAGGTGACGTTGGTGAAATCGGGCATTTGTATATATATATATATATATATTTTAAATTAATAATAATCATGTGGTTTAATTTTTTTCACTTTATTAAATATTTTTGTGCTTTTTAGATCTCATAAAACCAATATGTATACCACAAAGCAGCGAACTAAGATCCAACACATTTGAGGACTGGACTCCTCTTCTTGCTGGATGGGGAGATACAGAATTTCGTAAGTAATATGTAATATATATATATATATATATATATATATATATATATATGTATATATTATACCATTAGTTAACTTTTTATCCATTTAATTTGTTATTTTTTTTTGTTTTGGTTGTTTTGTTTGTTTGTTTGTACGTGACAAGAACTCCAAAAGTAAAGAATTAAAGATTTTCATAAAAAATATACATTATTTTGATTCTCAATGAATCAACCTAAACTTAGATAAGGCTGCCATGCACGTTAATTATAGTGGTATTAGAAAAGGTTCACATTGAACGATGTGCCGAAGTCCGGGGACTAACCTTGTCTTCTCCATTCCTTACTCCTCTTCGATGATCCACTCTTTCCTGCATTCCCTTTATCTCTTCAGCTTTACCATTAAGTATTCATGTACTTTTTTGTACCATAAATATATTAATTAAGTACAATTTCATTTATTAAATAATAGCTTTTTAAGAAAGCCACGAAGGGAGACTTCAAAGCGAAGGCTATTTTGAATCATTACAAAATCTACCGAATACTAATAAACAAACCGTCAAACTTACGAGTAAGACTATAAAGTATAAACCTACGTTTATTAAAAGATATAAAATGACTTAATAAATATACAATTGACGACACGTTTGGCTCAGTTGGTAGTGACCCTACTTGCTGTGCCAGCTGTCGCGGGTTCGAGTCCCGCTGGGGGCATTCATTTGTGTGATGAGCACGAATGTTTGTACTCCAGTCATGGGTGTTTATATTTATAATATGTATGTATTTAAAATTATATTTGTGTAGTGTATCAACTATCTGGTATCCATAACACAAGCCTCGTAGCTTACCATGGTACTAGATGGCGCTGTGTGTTAATGTCCCAACATTAAATTAAATCATAAAAACACACGGACAAAACGTCCGTGGTGTATAGTATACTCACGAGAGAAAAAACAGTGTTTGTGTACTTATGTACGCACGTAAGAAGTTATACTTCTTTGGCGTAACAGAACAAAAATAGCTAAAGACTTCATCCCGTATGTCACAACTCTCTGTTTATAAAAGGAATCTTCATCATTTCGCTTTCTGGCTGTTAGTGCGCGCGCGCATCGTAAAAATTTTACTCTCATATTATTTCCAAACGTGCCAAAAGAAGTATAACTTCAAAAAAAAAACTTAATTACTTATTCTTCACCAGGTGGTCCATCCGCAAACCATCTCCAGGTCGTGCAGCTCCCAGTGGTGAGCAATACGTTCTGCGCTAACGCGTACAAACCGTACAAATCACAAGTAATCGACGAGCGTGTGCTTTGCGCTGGCTACAAGAAGGGCGGGAAGGACGCTTGCCAAGGAGACAGTGGAGGACCCTTGATGCAACCCATTGTAAGATATTAATAAAATCATCCGTTCATCATCAAAAAAGATTCTATACAAACGACAAAAGTGATTTGAAACAGTGTGTTGCCCTAACGTCTACGTATGTCTGTCTGTGTGTTATTTTATTGTACAAAAAAAAAATTATAACTAAAAAAAATTAAACTTAATTTTAGTGAATGAAGTATATTCTGAAATAAGTTAGAGGTTCATTATCTTTTTCTTATCTAAACAAATTCCTAAAGCCAGTCTTTATAACTTTAATGATGCAATCATTTTTTTTTTCAGTACAATCCCGAAACTTTAGCGACATATCTCTATCAAATAGGCGTAGTGTCGTATGGAAGGAATTGCGCCGAAGCGGGATTCCCCGGGGTCTATTCTCGCGTCACACATTTTGTGCCGTGGCTCGAGAAAAATGTATTGGGTATTGCTTAAAGTATAAAAATCTAATAAGTTGGAATCTTTACTAAGATGACAATAAAATAAGTTTTTTACTTAAATTATCGACCTTTATAGACTTCATTGTGATGTTTATTTATACCAGTGATAGATACATTGTTTTTCGTATTATTGTTACATTTTTAAGTGTAGTTAATCGTTTAGTTTTTATTTTTATTTTTTTTTATAGCCATTTTCATGTCAATTTGTATAAGACTTGTATATTAAACTAAAATTTACACGAGTATCAATTTTGCATATTTTGACATTGTTATGTATTTATTATATAATTAATAATAGAAATAATTTAGTTTCTATGAGTTATGAAATTAATAAATGTCAAAGAATAGAAGGAATCTGTAAATGTATATTTTTTTAAGTAAAAAATGACAAGTACTTCTAAATATCTGAAAATAAGACTTTTTAAAATGATGTAAACTAAAACTAAATATCGAGGGCTAACTTTTCGATAATCAGAAAAAAGAAACTTATTAGATACAACAAAAAAAAACAAATTACTGCTGAATGAATAAAATATTTTGATTGTTTTATGCTCATGACTTAATGTTACTCTATAATTTAGCAAGTTAATGATTAGTATCTGATATTAAAAATAATACCAATTTTTTTATAACACACTAGCGCCACTATGGTCATTAATTGAACTAAACAACTATTTATATTTATTGTGACAGAAAAAAGTTATCATAAAAAGCTTAAAAGACATCTTGCCTTATTTTTCTATAGAAAAAATATTTAGTTAAAACAATCTATTTTTGATTAGACAAAACGAATATCATTCATCTCAAACAATCATTTTTACTTAAGTTTCCTTTCATTTTTCATTTTTCCTTTCAATTTTAGTTAGAAATGGACTGTATTGAAATTTCGATTTGACATTAGATTTTTTTTTAAACTAGGAAGACAATTTGTCAGAGTATTATTTTTTCTTTGTACAAAAAAGTACTATTACTATCTTTTTTTTTATGAATAACATACTCAAGTTATTTAAAAAAAAATAACTAGATTTAGTTGGTATTCAAACAAGCCTGTCTAATAGGCCTATATTTTTTTTTTAATTTCAAATTGTAAAAATAAACATAAAATTTAAAAATGTAAACATCACAGAATTGACTGAATTTTTATCATTTTAAAATTCTATTTTGTTGATATTTGTAAAGATTTCCACAAACAAATATTATAAAAGAACGTGTAACGTATTTAAAGCAATGAGTGAAATAATGTCCCACACAAATTATCTTAACAATCTACATTAAGAATAATTAATATTTAATAATGTATTTTTATATAAAATTGTAAATATGTTAAAAAACATTTAATATGACATCACGAAAAGCACAGTTGTGTGTTTTATAGTATTTTTTCAGTTAATATTTTTAATTAATAAATGATTTTATGACAGTACTTTGTTTTATTATTAAAATAATTTGATTTAGATATGTATTTCCGGAATTTCACTGGCAGATAGCTGATGTTATAGGGAGTAACATAGGCTACTTTTATTTTAGAAAAAAATCTAAATTAAAACCCATGAAAGTGTAAAACAAAATTGACAAAATACGCCTACCTAAGGACTCACACGAGCGAAGAAATGGTAAATTTAGTATAAAATCTTTACAGTAAATGTTAAATTGTAATTGAAGAACTGATAAAAAATCTCAGCCGGACTACAGATCTTATTTTACTTTCATTTATAGCCTATCTTTATTATTTAAACTATTTATCGCTAAGATTATATATTTTTAACATATATGTAGGACATTATAGAAGCCATTGAAATTTTATAATATTAAATGAGCAATTCTTATGTATGTGTATAATTTATTTCGTGTATTTCGAAAACGACTCTAACGATTTGGATAAAATTTTGTATTTATATAAGGTTTTGGTTTTTAACTTTATCTAACTTTAAGTGTTTTTTCTGAAAAAAAAGCGCAATTTTTATATCTTTATTACAAGTACTTAGTTGAAATTGGACTTGTCATAGCGAGATCGGCATCCGTGACCGATCAACTAACAGCTATGCCTCACTCGAGAATCGAACTCGAGTCAGCCTTAGACATTCCATACAAAAACTAACAAATATGACATTATATTTCAATAAAATAAAACAGGAAGGCGTCACAATCATGTATATATTATACGTTCATTACCATATCAGTCGCACATCAGATAATTTCAGCAATCGATAAGGCAATTCGGTAGTACACGTTGACTCTCTACCAAACGAGAACGTTTAGATTTGACCTATTTTTAAGTTTTAAATTAACATGAAGTGCTAGTGAAAGTCATAATGGGTGAGTATTTTTAAGTTTTCATTATTGTACTTATTTAAAAAATTCTATCCATATCCTACATTACACCTATAAAGTCTGAAAATGTTAAAAATTGTATCTGAAGAATTTTAACCTAATTATAATTTCATTATGTACTAGCGAGTTACCCTCGCTTTACTTGGATCCCTAGGTACCTACAAGTTGCCTATAGATACACATGTTACTCCTATCCAGATTATAGTCTATCTGTCAACTAAGTTTCATCCAAACCGTTACAGCGTGTAGGCGTAACAAACAAATATACACATAAAAACTTTCTTTAGAGTAGTAGTCCAAAATCCTTTGAGTTCTCGGGCTCAAATGAGACCTGTCTTTTTGCGAACCTATACAAGATTTACTCGTAAATATATTTAACTTGACGCATTAGCAGTGTTTACATTGTTATATCTCATCTCTGAGAAATCTATACTAAACGTTAAAAAATAAGTAGGGACGAACCCGAGCGGAGCGAGGGTGAGTCACTAGTCGAATATAAATGATTAGATGCCTTAAGGTCATTTTGAACTATTTTACCGATAAGTTAATCTAAAAAATGATTTATATTATTTAATTATTTTAGTATTACAATTTAACACATTTTAGGATTAATATCGGAAATGAGTGATGCATAATTAAATTTATTAGAATAGATAAAGCCGGAAATAATTAATGCTTGTACTTGAACTTGTCATAAGTATGTATTATAAGTTAATTTAATTTATAACGTAGGTACAATGTGTTGTTGGCATGTCTTGTAAAATAAATAAAAAAATAATTAAAAATTATAATAAAAATTTGTATCTTCTTAGTAACCTTAATTAAAATACAAACTTTACTTCCTCGGTGATGTAGTTAGCTAGCATGTACGGCTACATATTCGGAGATCCGGAGTTCAAGTCCTGGGTCGAGCCAAGTTTAGTTCTTGAGTTTTTCTGGGAAGTCCCAACCGTCAACTCCGACTGACTCGAATATCATCCCATCGGAATTTTAAAGTAACAGGAATGGAGAGTGCACGTTGTGTCTGCGCGTACACACTCTTATGCACTAAGTATAATATCTCCTGCGCCGTTGGTTAGTCTCAGTGAGATTGACCGCCGTGGTCGAAATCGGTCGGGAGGACATCATAATCAATTAAAATAGCTCAACTTTGATTAAGTAAATGAGTCTAAGATTATATTTTTGACTATTCAAAACAGAAAGACCTAAAAAAATTTTTTAAATTAATAAAACTATTGAATCAAAATTGTAATGTAATCAAAATGTAATACTGTGGTATCGCAGACGTCCATGGGCGGCGGTGATCACTTTCCATCAGGTGAGCCTCCTGCCCGTTTGCCCCCTTAGTCCCATAAAAAAAAATACATATAAAATAAATATGTAGACACTATTTTCTTATAATATGGGGTAGATATAATTTAAATAAAAAAAAACAACTTATATATAGGAAAATACAAAATGAAATATAATTTCTTTATCTATGATGTTCTCCTGACCGATTCCGGCCACGGCGGCCAATCTCATTGAGACTAGCCAACTGCGCAGGAGATATTATAGTGCACAAGTGTACGCGCAGACACAGATGCACTCTCTATTCCTGTCACTCTCATACTCCGGTGGGACGACTGCTCGACACGACCAGTGAGAGTTAAGGCGCAGGACCGACGGCTTTACGTGCTCTCCGAGGCACGGGGGTGAAACACCGCCAACTTCCCAACTCCGGGCTGTCACTGAGGCTTACTATACAGAAAGACTCAATAACTAAACTTGGCCCGACCCGGGACTCAAACCCAGGACCTCAGGGTGTGCAGCCGTACATGCTAGCCACTACACCACCGAGGCTATCTATACATAGTATACAACAAAGTCGCTCCCGCTGTTTGTACGCTTAGATCTTTTAAACTACACAATGAATTTGCAGTTTTCAGCTATAGATAGAGTGATTCAAGAGGAAGGTTTATATGTATAATGCATGCATATTATATTCATACTAACCGTTAAAACGTACCTAGGGACGGACCAGAGCGAAGTGAGGGTGCTTGTTATAATATAAATGTATAATTACTCATTGGACTACTGACTAGTGCACTGTGCAGTGTGCATCTCTCGCCGGGCCAAGTTTATTTATCGCGTGTGTAAATTCTCAGTAGGTACTAGATAAGTAAGTGTGTGACGTGGTGGTACTCCCCCGTGCCTTTGACAATATCAATAGACATTTTATTTTTTTAATAATAACAATGCCAATTGGCATACTTTATCGAATTAAAAAAAATAGCGATAGTTTTTTTTTATATTATTTGGAAATTAATAAGTTTATTGGCATTTTTTCAGTTATTATGAAAGCATGGTTTCTTCTCCGCAAATATATTCTGACGATACCACGTTTCGATTTGTTCTTACAAGGGGCCTTACTGATCGTCGTGTTTTTGGAGAGTTATGTGTACCTCCTTCTTAGAAGAAATGCCAGGTCGGGATATCTGCCCTCAATTAATGAAGGTAACTTTAATAATAATTAAAGTCATTATCTACGAATATCTATACTAATCTATACATATAATAAAATTGTAACTAAGTCGAATCCGTACATTAAATATTTTTTGGAAAATCTAATTGAAATAGAGATTGTAGATATACAGAGTCCGAATCTATAATTTTTAGAATTTTTGTCTGTCTGTCTGTTTGTTACCGCATCACGAGAAAACCACTGGACAGATTTTGATGAAATTTGTTATGGTGGTAGCTGGTTATCCGGGTCAACATATAGGATACTTTTTACCGCGAGAAAATACTCATTTCTGAGAAAAATACAAAAACTGCAATGTACGAGTATACTAATATTTAAAACCTTAGAATTTGGTCTTTGGTCATCTAAACGCGGGCGGAGCCGCGAGCAATGCTAGTATATGTATATAAATAGGCAAAGACAAAACAGTTCAGTACAGTTGTCTCCTGTGTTTGACAACCGATTTTCTTTTTTTTTGTTTAGTAGCTATTGACGAGCTTTAGTTTTTTTTTATATATAGATACAAAAAATTCTATTCGTGAAGGTTTTCCTCAAATTTTCAATGGTTGAATTTCGATCACTGGCGAACACATTACACATATTTTTTAGCCTTTTTATTGAGAAAGATTATAATATCATTTGCTTAAGTGCCTCGATGGTCTAATGGCAAATCCTGAGTTCCGAATTTAAATTAAGTCAGTAATCAGTGAATCTGACTCGGAACTGGGAAGGAGGCAGTTTTACTACTAAAAATTATTTCGAATGCCGCACCTTTTAAAGACTAGCATAATTGATACTGGATTCAAAATACCATAGTTTGATATAAGATAGTTCCTAAAGAGTAAATGGACTTAAAATAAAAATTTAACATTGGAAAAGATTATTTTATTCAAATTAATTAAATGAATTCTTCTCCCTGCACATTTCCCAATCACTTGGGGTCGGCGCTGTACATCTTCTGTACCTACTGCTGATAGGATTTGGCAAAAGTTTTACGACCGGCCGCCTGCCTGACTTCAACCCTCCTTGGGAATGCTATTGTCTCTCTTTGTCTGAATGGTGTCGCGGAAGTCTTGTAATTATTATGCACTTTCGATTTTGTTGTCTTTTAAAACATTTTTATACTATTACTTAAATTTTTAATGTTATTTTCGGATATATTATAAAATAAATATTTATTACACCATAAATTTTGTTTTGACGTTGTAAATTTGAACTGCTAAAAAATTAATTAAATGAATTGATATACAAAAATAATTTAAGTAATTCTTGCGTGTGAAATAAATTAAAACCTGGATATGTAGGTACCCATGGCCCATGGCCTTTTTATATCTCGTGGTTCTTTATATTATGTATTAGGTATGAGTGGACCTTGCGGTTTAGACAAGCTGACGTTCTACACTTGTTTACATATAAAAAGACATAGGAATTATAAGGTATGAGTCCAGTGCCGGATTCAGCCTTAGCACCGTCCCTGGGCACTGTAAACAATTTTGCATAAAATGGATAAAATTTTGATAAAGTGTTTTTTTAGTTATTAATTTTTGGAAAAAATATATACATAATATATAATAATATAAATGCAAAAATGTAATTTATAAATGTTTTTAATTTTTTGGAAAATGTACCAGGTAGTTATTTTTTTATTATTCATTTCTTGGAAAATAAAAATTTTTTTTTGATAAAACAAGGATTTTTTTTTCACCTTTCAAATTTTGCCGCCTCTGAAAAGTTTCCGCCCTGGGCGCTAGCTTCGAGTGCCCCTAGTATAAATCCAGCTGTGGGTATGACGATTTACTGTGATTGTTAAAAATAGTACAATGTATTAATCAGTTTTCTAATAACGTCAACGATTGTAGAATGCATCTTACTTAAGCCCTCTTGTCTTATTGTTCTTCTACGTGCCTTCCTTGCAATAGTAATTGCAAAGATAGATTGTTTTTCCGCGAAAGTGAAAAAAAAAAACTTATATTTATATGAGATTTGAGAACCATTTATATATACTCTCGCCTGGGTTGTGCTATAGTACTTTTCTGGCCTATGAGTTATTTCTATGAAAAAATAAACACATTTTCGCATTTAGAATATTAAATAGGTAATACGGATACCCTATGATTATTTCAGATTGGTTGAAATTAGGAGTTGGAGGTGCGGAATTCCTCTTCGGAACAATAGTAGCCTGGTGGGGACGAGGCTCGCGTCATTTCGCGCTGTCAGGATGGCTCTGTGCTACAGCCGTATCCGGGTTGATAGTGTTGGCTTTCCCATATCCAGCATCCGGGAGACCTTCAGTAGGTAAGGATAGTTTTTATATCACAAATATAAGTTACATCTATATTCAGCCCTTTTTAGCCCACTGCTGGGCACGGGCCTCCCTTCAATACGAGCGGGATCAGGCCATAGTCCATCACGCTGGCCAAGTGCGGGTTGGCGGACTTCACATATCTTTCGAAAACAGCAACGGCTTATTGTCTTTTAATTATATATCTACAACGTAGAATCACTTACCAAATGAATTATAACCCGATAACTGCTGAAGTTATATCAATCAATGATAATAAAAAATCCGGCTTATTATTTGTATCTCACTTAGTGTTACGTATTCTTATTGAAAAACTAGTATCTAACGACGTGTGATTAATTTACAATAAGATTATTCATTTGAGTGTGACATTCCTTGAGATTAGTTTTAGTAAACATGTAAAGATTGATCCGACATTTATATTTTATAAGTATTTCTACTAGCAGTACCGGCGGCTTCGCCCGCGTTCAAAATAACAAAAAAACAAATTCTTTAACACACCGACAGTAGCACCACCGGGTCCAATTGTGTTTTCAAACTATCCAGGAGCCCATCGAAATATACACACAAAATTTTATCCAAATCGATCCAGCCATTTAGAAGGAGTAAGTTGACAAACACATGTACAGAAGAATTATATATATTAAGATATAAATCAATATATGTAGATAAATAAAATTGAAGTGTCTGCTTAAGCTACTTTTCACCCCGGAAAAATGTACGATTCCCGTGGGATAAATTTGTTTTTATTAGGAACGAATCCGAGCGAGGCGAGGGTGAGTCGCTAGTACTCTATATTATAGACACTATACGTAACAGTCATTGTTTTAAAAAAAAAGTATTTCATGTACTTACTGATTTAGCTCTATTATTTAATATTTTATTATATGTATACATAGTCTAGTTATTGAGTCTTTCTGTATAAATAAGCCTCAGTAACAGCCCGGAGTTGGGAAGTTGGCGGTGTTTCACCCCCGTGCCTCGGAGAGCACGTAAAGCCGTCGGTATTGCGCCTTAACTCTCACTGGTCGTGTCGAGCAGTCGTCCCACCGGAGTATGAGAATGACAGGAATAGAGAGTGCACTACTGTCTGCGCGTACACTTGTGCACTATAATATCTCCTGCGCAGTTGGCTAGTCACAATGAGATTGGCCGCCGTAGCCGGAGTCGGCTAGGAGAACATCATCATACGTATACATTTAAATCCTCAATGAATTATTTCGCTCTCTAGCACTGTGTGGAGGCGGAAGTATTTCTCCGTACCTAGAGCCAGTGGAAGATATGGAAAGATACGACCACCTCGTGCCAGCGCGCACAGCAGTCCTCATCATCACAGCGATCTTCTGCAGTTTAACCAAAATTAGCATTTGGGCGCACGGTATCACATACTTGGATGACCATGAACCGGCGAGTGGACCTTACTTTTATGGTGACTTTATTTTTTTAATTTCGCATTAGACACTGATCATATAATAATAAAAAAATAATTTTCTAAGCTCACTCTAAAGTTTTTACTTTTACACACAAAATTGTTTTTTAGAAGTTCTTACTGGTGTAGCTAATATAACAAATTTTTAAATATATTTAGATCGAATCTTTAGTATTTTTTAAACTTGTTTTTAAATATCCTCTTATACGAGAATGATTTTCCATTACAAATGTGCTTGGTGAAATTCTTAGCTATTATTTTTCAACGTATCACTAAAATCTTTATGCTAATAAATAATTAAAAAACATCCCTGGACTTCTATGCAGTGTTATACCTATCTATTTGTCTTTTAAGTTCCATAAAGAATATATAGTAAATATAATCTTTTCATATTTTTATTTCCTTCTAGGTATATTGATATCAATCCGGCTGTCCCTGGGATTGAGTGGTCAGAATTGGATGAGGGATGTATCCGTGAGGGAGGACTGGTGGGAGGCTCAACTATCCTTATCGATGTTGACTCTCATGTTTTCCATATTATTTACCCTCTTTCCAAAAAGAATGGAAGGGTACAAGGAGTTTTATGAAGTGGAATATAACTGTAAGATATTATATTAACTTTAAATACATAAAATATTTTTTATATTTAATATTAACTCCGAAATTGAATTAAAAAGATAACTAAAACTAGATTAGATTAGCCAGCTTTCTCTTTTATTGCAAAATCAAAGGCCATTAAAGACTACCATTGTTCGTCTTCTGGCTTTATCATGAATTTCAAAGTTTCAATTTGTTTTTTTTTAACGTTGGGAAATGCATTTACGCACGACGTGTGGGACTCACCGGCGTAATACAGCCAGTATTACGCCGGTGAGTCCGCCCACTAAAACCCGATAAAACCTTCCCCCGTCTTAATGGGGCGTCGCAGGATCGCTTACGCATTCAACTACGACGCCCCGATGGCAGGTCTGCCGAAGCAGACCACCACAACCATGGGGTTGTTCCAAGGTCCACTTTGCTATCAGACAAGTACCAGGAGCAACCCGCATGGTACACCGCCCCCCGAAGAGGGCCACCTCCCACCGCCCACCGAAGTGGGCCACCTCCCTGTGCGTTTCTTAGCTTCGCGCCCGGTTGGATTGCCGGGCACTACTGAGCCCCCCCCCCACCTCCTACCTAGGCCACCTGTTGTGCCTTTTTTGTTTATATTTTTATATTCTTTATTCTGTATAATGCTGTACTATAAATATGTATACAGATTATATTACTCATTTTTTTAGGTATACTGAAACCGATCGGACGGATGTTGAGCAACAAAGCTCTGATGATACAGACGGTAGCGCTCTCTTTACTCAATACCGCTCTCTTTGGATACGTTAATTATGACACGGCGTCTATACAGGTACCTTGGAGTTTATTTTTTTAACTCATGCACCTTTTAAATAAAACTATCTTTTGGGATTATTTCGCGGATTTATTTTGATTTTTGGTTCCTGACGTTTCGAATGCCTTACAACTTTACAGCAATCATGGTCACAGGACAGACTAAGGTTTTAGGCGTCTCGTCGTCTTATATAGGTACTTGTTAATATATAATAATGCCTTTGACAAAAAAAATTAAATTAAAATCAAAATAAATCCGCGAAATAATCCGAAAAGGTAGTTTTCGTTAAAATTTCAAATAATCGCGTAAATCTAAGAAAGTATTACATATATCTTTAGTAGAGTTTATATAAAAAATGAATTAATCATATACATTAACAGCCCTTGCACTTATATACGATAATTTTAGAATGATTTATTCGGTAAATACCTAGTGACTTAACCTCGCTTTGTACTGGTACCTAGGTGCCTCGTAAGTAGCCTCTGTGTTACTCCCGCATTTATCTGTGTACTAAATATCATTAAAATTTGTCCAGACGTTTCAGCATCAAGAAGCAACAAAATTGTAAAGACATACATACAGTAACAAAAAAATATACTAAAAAAATAAGAGTCTTCCATTGAGATATTATGTAGGTACCTACCTATTAACGTAGTACTTGTACACTATAGTTCAATGAAATCTCCACTCCTTTCTTCCTACTAAGCAATAAAAAAAGTCAAAAGGCAATGTCTTTAACAACTATACCTTAGAGACATCTAACACCTCAGTCTCTGCCGTGACCATGATTGCTGTAAAGCATTCGAAACGTCAGGAACCAAAAATCAAAATAAGTCCGCGAAATAATCCGAAAAGATAGTTTTATTTAAATAAAAAAAGGTTAATTTAAGTAGATTTTTTTATGACAGTCATTTCTCATAATTTATAACGATACTTTGATGAATTTACTGACCATAGTATGTATAAATATATTTTATTTCATACCCACAGGCAAAATTTCACGTGGAGACATTAAGGCAAGATCCTCGCACCACACGTACTATTATGGACATATTTCGCTCCCTCGTGATTATCTTCTTTGTTTCGGTTAGTATCATCTGAGAAATATTGTTATAGCTTTAAATTGCAAGATTATACACTTTGGGAATGATGTAATAGCCTCTGACTATTTTAGATTTCCAAGGAGGGTTGACGTCAGGCAGGCGGCCGGTCGTACAACTTTTGCCAAATCCTATCAGCAGTACAGAAGATGTACTGCGCCGACCCCAAGTAATGGGCAGGGAGATGATGACTATTTTAGAAAATTATTTTAATTTATGATTTTATTTAAAAAAAATCACGTTGATTTTCGTTCAGCAATTTTTCAAACATTTACAATCATTGAGACAACAAAATAGAATGTTTAAGTCTTACTGCCAATTTGATATCATTCAATGTCTAATCTTCAAAATTGCTAAAGCCAAGTATATCGATCAAAAAAGTACTAAAATACACAATCAGCGACAAAAAATGTCCTCACCGAATGAGCGCTCAATTAAACGTCGCGCTTTTGTTTTTATTTTTTTATGAAAACAACTTTAGACATTCCATTTAAGGTGCAATTTACATTGTTGTATCTTTGTTTCAACTAAATTGATTACCTTAACATAATTAGTGACAGTTTTAAGAGAACTTTTGCATGGGATTGTGTATCTAGTACTTTTTTGATCGATGGCCAAATAAGACAATTAGAATTTATTACTTAATGAACCTAGAATAAAACAAGCGTATTGTTTTAATTTAAAAGTCAAAAGGAGAAAAAAAATACATAGATAAAAAAACCCAAGAGCTATCTCATTCGTCTATTACAGATATTTAGGATGAGGTTCTCCGTCCGTAGGAGGGATGCTGTGAAATCAAATACCGCTTCTAAAGTGGGTGGCGCGTGTTGTGTGCTGGTGGCAGTTTTCTTCGCGGTTCTCACCGGCCTCCACTGCAGGACTGGAGAGATGGCAGGCTTCAATGGAAGCTATGAACAACCCGACTGCAGTATTGACTGCGGGTAAATCTATTATGATTGATTGAACAATTAAGTGCTGTACTTAAATGATAGGAATACGTATTATGTAAAAGTCTAGTAATATATTTAGTACCGAATAATGTAGCATTACATAAATCTCAGCGGTTTTAATGTTATATATTTTTTTTAATATGTAAATCTTTTGATGATAATAAAGAAAAAAAAGAAAAAGTTACCAGTCAGATTTAAAAAAAAAGTAGTAATTATTTTTAACTTTTAATAGTTTATCACTTTATTCTGTTTCTTTTGCATCCAGTAAAAAGCCTAAGAGGTTTTAATTGAATTAACTGTTTATTGTTGATATTATTGCAATCCTATACGTATTGAAATTATGATAGCATCAATTTTTTATTATTTTACTTCTTTCAGCTGTATATCAGAAAATTACGGGTTCAGCCCAGTGTGCATTTTGAACACCTCCACTACTTACTTCTCGCCGTGTCACGCCGGTTGCCAGGAGTATGAAGATCTTAATGGGTTTTTGTAAGTTTTTTAATTAGATGTACCCATCCATTCTATGCTTTTGGATATACGATATACGAGTACATTTAGAGGTTAACATTGAAATATTTATTTAAAAACTATAGATTTTACCTCTGTATCGATAATATTTGACTATTTCAATAAGATTCATTAAATATTTCCAAAACATATTTAATGTACAGATTCGGCTTCGTTACAATTTTATTATATGTATTGGTATTATAGGCTGTTCGAAAACTGCAACTGCGGTCCTAACCGCGCCCTCAGAGGCAGCTGCTCTCTACCTGACTGCTGGCTCACGTATAACCTTTACTTGGTTTTCTTCACCTTAGTCCTTGCAACAACAGGTAACACTAATTTAACTACTTAGTCTAACAAAAAGCTCATTTTATTTAAATTCTTTTTTTACCAACTGTGGAGGAGCCCAAAAGAGAGATATGTGTTTGACCTGTATGTATGCACGTTTTATACTTACTGTAAGTATTAGCTACGTATTTTACTTTTAATTTGATCCTTCTATTTAGTTCGCTTTTACGCAGTTGTATTTTTTTATTTTTAATATATTTTTTTTACTAATAAACAGTACTGGGTCACTACGCTTCGCTCAGGTGCCTTAATACTCGTATGTATTGTACAGGGAGCGCGACTTTTAACAAATTTTATTACTAACAGTAGTTTATCCTACCTACTAAATTTCATCCAAATCCGTCCACTGCCCTTTAACATTTATAATATTAATATAATTCAAACCTTTTTACATATACAATCTAGTTTTCATGACTTTACACTTGCTTTGGTACAAACTCAACTTGCTTTATTACGAACCACATTCTGAAAAATAAAAAATAAGGTAGTTTGCGTGTCATGTTTTATGAATATCCTCTAAATATAACTTAAGTAAATATTTCGGTCTTTTTAGTAAGTATTGTATTGTATTCAGCCCTTTTAAAAGTCCCACTGCTGGGCACGGGCCTTCCTTCAATACGAGGGGGATCAGGCCATAGTCCACCACGCTGGCCAAGCGCGGGTTGGCGGACTTCACATGTCTTTCGAAAACTTGCTAGGTTCTCTCAGACATGTAGGTTTCCTCACGATGTTTTCCTTCACCGTAAGGCAAGTGATAATCATGTTAGAAATGATTCGCACATGAAAATATCAGAGGTGCGAGACCCGGGATTTGAACCCGTTTCACTCGGTTTCTCAAGCGAGCGCGTTACCAGTGGGCTACCACTGCCTTTTAGTAAGTATATTCTCACTAAATCTATGCGTTGATTCCAGCCGCGTCGTTCCTGATGCAAGGCATGGTGGCGTTGCGAGCTGTACGAGCTCGGGACAAGCCTATAGCAATAGGCGTCACGTTCGCTCTCATCGGATTGTTATCTCATGTCCTCGGACACGCTGTATATATGGTAATAAGTCGTAAGTATACAATTGCAAAATATTTAATTCCATAATTAAGTAATTACAATTTTAACTGAACGTCATGAGTCTACTACCAGTGTTGAAAGAAGCCTCAGACAGGAGTAAAACTGGCGAAACAAACAGCGAGATTATTAGATATGGTACTAATTTTTCAATAATATCCAACATACATGATCAGCTCAAACAACGAGTCAAATCCCATTAGATAAGTTTCATTAACAGTTAAAATAGATAGATATTATGTAGATATTTATTATGTAAATCTGTAATATGGCAATATACATTTTTCATCTCTTTAAATTGTTATCATCCCTACTAATATTGTAAATGCGAAAGTTTGGATGCATAGATGTTTGATACTCAATCACGCCAGAACGGCTGAACGGATCTGGATAAAATTTGGCACAGAGATAGATAATAGTTTGGAATAATACACAGGCTACTTTTTATCCCGGAAAAATGTACGGCTCCCGTGAGATAGATATGTTAATGTTTTTCACAAAGTTTTTCTATTCCATACTAAACGTTAAAACGTACCTGGGGACCAACACGAGCATAACGAAGGTTAGTCGCTAGTATGTACATTCATTTACTTTCCGAAACAAACATACCTATATATTTAATAAAAAGTTTAATTTGTCTTTTGTATAAGTAGTTTTCCAAATTACGCCAAAGCTTTGTGATAATAAATTATCATCTTTTTTTACAGATCTAACGTGTGCCTTCGAGGAGAAAGGTGTGTGTCTCTTCCACAAATTCTCGGTGTGGTCGATAGGCGCCGTGAGTGCAGTGCTCGCGGTGCTGTCGGGCGTCTTCAGTATACTCGCTAGTCGGTACCCGCCCGCACCCGAGATGCTCGTCACTAGCGACATGCCTGTTAGCTAGTAATGCTATGGTGCAGTCATGGTGTAAACATTTGACGACAAGTTTTAGCTCAGTTTGTACTTGCTGTGCCAGCGGTCGCGGGTTCGAGTCCCGCTGGGGGCATTCATTTGTCTGATGAGCACGAATGTTTGTACTCCAGTCATGGGTGTTTATTGTGTATGTATTTAAAGTTACATCTCTATAGTGTATCAAACATCTGGTGTCCACAACACAAGCTTTGCGCTTACCATGGAACTAGATGGTGCTGTGTGTTAATGTCCCAACATATTAAACATACTGCATTATCTTAGTGCTTATTTGTTCAAACTACCAACACTGTTGTACTTTACAGTAGACTTTTTTCCTCTATTATATAAACAAAGCTTTATTTCTAAGATTTATATTTTATATACATATATAGATAAACTACATGTTTTCGGCTTTTTTTCATAATGGCTTGGAACTATGTTAACATGCGCAATACATTCTGCCAGTATATAATAGGTACGTATTGTCAGGAAAACACGAACGAATTTGAGCTGTTATTTTCGTCATTTATAAGTAAAATATTTATTTTATACCAATAGAATTGACATTTAAAAGTTAATACTTGTGTATTAAAAACTCTTTCGGTAGATTGGTCGTTTGTACCATAGACATAGAGAGTGGTAGGCTGAGTGCTTGTTTGCCAGTCGTAAGCTAAAAATAGTTGATAGGCGCGACCAGGGCCGTGCCTGGGTATATGGCCGCCTGCGTGCCAGTCTGTATGGCCGCCCCCAGGTTAACATTAAAAAAAACTACTTTAATTTTTAATGTTTATTATTATACACAGGGCATCAAACCGGGAAAAAAATCAGTTTTTGGTTAACCGAAATCGAGAACGAAAAAAAATATTGGTTTTGTTCCCAAAACCGGTTTTATGAGATTTATATGTTTGGATGAAATTTAAGAAAAAAAAATGCACAAAATAAACATTTTTTTATTTAAAATTTAAACAAAAATAATAACATGAAAAAAATTATGGTATTGGTTTTATAATCACAGACAAAATTATCAAACATAAAGAACAAGGAATAACCCTTAAATCTATACTAACATATTAGGATAACAAAGCTCAGTGGCGTATATTAGTGGTGAATATTCCATTAATATATAATAAATATTATTTTGTAAAGATTACAAAAATATTAAGTTAATTAATTAAATAAAGTAATTTTGTTGATTCTGTTATTGAACTATTTTAATTGGCAATTGATTGTCTCGGGTAGTTTTAAAAATGTGACACTGTCCTAATATTGCTCAGTTCTTAATAAACATTTGTGAAATTAGGAAAAAGAAAAAGTGATTGCAAATTGTGAAAAAGTGAGTGTTGGATCAAGAAAGTAAATAATTAGTGCAAGTGGTAAAGTGTTTTATTACAAATCGCCAACCCAGAAGTTTAGTGCTAAAACATTATTGTTTGATTTTGTGTAATTTATGTGTTGAAATAAAATGATCTTTATTATTATTACAATGGAATTATATTCCAAAGTATATAAATGTGGTATAAAATAAAATAAAAAATTAAGTACACATACTAATTATAATTTTTGCATTTATATTTTTATTTGATTTCGAAAATATTTTTATAAATTTATTGTCATCAGATTGTAGAATATTGTGATAAAAGTATTTTATGTTATTGTACTGTACAAATAACGCAATTCGTTCAGTTATTTCGTCAAATATCGATATATTTTTCGACATTGTCAAGCACTAGTCGATGTCAAATGGACTCACTCGACAGTTTTGTCATTTGTTCTGAATGGTATAATCCAGCCCGCTTATGATGGTTGTCAGATGTCAACAATACATATAAATATCGACTATATTTAACATGGTTGGATAATATGACATTTTATTTTACATTTAATTAAATTTTGTGATAAATAACAATAAATGTAATAAAATAATGTATTTACAAGTAAAAAGAAATAGTGCTGCTTCCGCCGTTATAGTTTTTACACCATTTAACAGAACATTTAGTCATTTTTGGGAGATGTTTTGTTGACAAGTAAGTGCTTGAGACTGACACAAAAAACAAACGACCTAGGCTAAAATTCCCTGGTTACAGACATGACCGTTAAAGGTACGTCCGCTTATATGTCTGGTCCAGTGGTTAATTCGTTCATGGACTAGGTATATAAATACTACTACGACCTAATCAGTTTTTATACATTTCTTATTTCTGAGAAACTCTTTTTAGATAGATTAGATTAGAGAAACTGTTTTTACTTCGTATCTTAATGAAAACAAACCGATTGTATTTTTGCCCAGTAAACAACTTGTAACGATTTGGCCGCCTCTTAATTTCGGCCGCCTGCGTGCGGTGCACGCAATGAACGCCCGTCAGGCACGGCCCTGGGCGCGACAGAGACAAAACGAATGAGCGGCCAGAAGTTTTCTTGCATTCATTGAAATACGATTAATAAACATAGATATTTCTAACCATTCATTCCATTATAATATTATTATTTTTAATAAATTATAATATTATATATTTTTTTCATTCCATCTATAAATCCAAATTGAAATAAAAGACAGATATTGGCCGCACGGTCGCTGCCTCTCTTTCTAGAGAGTGGTCAATTACATGAGAGTATTGGTCAGTCCATACTCTACGTCTGTGGTTTGGACTAATAAGCACTGAGATGACGATAGACTAATTCTTCATCCCGCTCCACATGCGAGCGGAGCGGAATAAAAAGTAGTTATTTATATTTAGAAATATAAATTTTCTAATGTGTACAATGTAGCGTCTGACAAAAATACTCGTATTTTATATAGCTATTATTTTGAACACAGAATATCGTAGTTTTTATAAGTTGCATAGATAAATAATTGGATTATTATTTTTATTATTAATTATGGCTTAAGATAATACTTTCTTAGATTTACGCGAATGTTTGACATTATTAAATAAAACTATCTTTTCGGATTATTTCGCGGATTTATTTTGATCCAAATTTCAATAGGGAAGATGGCTGGGTACTACCATCGTCATGGGATCCTGTTATTAATATAATAAAATCAAATAATAAATATAAACATAACAGACAGACAGATGTAGTAAGTTCATACTGTGTAGATCAAAATGACAGCTTATCAGATTAATATTTTTCATTTGTAAAAGTATATATGAATAGTGTTGCTTAGTAAGTTGTTTTTAAATAATAGCAAACTAAATTAAAATGATTATCCTTAATTAATTTTAACTTTTTAAATTACACATAGAACAATTATATGGCTTTAATAATTAATACTATATTTTTATATTTTTATTTATGGTTATAAATATAATAATGGCAACACTAAATATAGATTACTAATTAATATTTTTTAAAATTGTAATAATTATAAAAATAATAGCAAAAATTAAATAAATAATTTTCCATATTCAATTATAATTAAAATTATAAAAATGTTTAAAGTTAAAATAATTGTAATGTAATTGGTGCAATTTTCATTTTGTTAATTGTGGGTAGGCTGTCTGTAACAACTATATCTTTAAGACATGTAACACCTCAGTCTCTCCCGTGACCATGGATGCTGTAAAGCATTCGAAACGTCGGGAACCAAAAATCAAAATAAATCCGCGAAATAATCCGAAAAGATAGTTTTATTTAATACTAGCATTGCCCGCGGCTTCGCCCGCGTTCAGATGACCAAAAACTAAATTCTTAGGTGTTACATATTAGTATACTCTTACATTGCAGTTTTTGTATTTTTCCTCAGAAATAAGATATTTTCCCGCGGTAAAAAGTATCCTAGGATCGCGCGCTACATCGCCCGGTTTATATAGCTTGAGCAGGCGGTCGAGCGATGCGGGGCAGAGGGGATGGACTCGCCGTAGGCATCTCAATGCTCGCCAAGCATTAAAAATGTTTCGCTACTAATTACTTCTAACAACGATATCTCAAAAACTATTCATCTGATTGATTTAGTGTAAAGAGCAATTTTAATCTGCATTAAATGACTAAGCTAACTAAAATATTCATTTGGATAAGGATTAATACCGAACTAAAGAAAATAACTTTGAAAATAACGTAATGTTTTTAATTAAAAATGTTAACATAAAAGTGGTTATTGTAAGTCAACCGTAAGAGATAGAGATATGCTATCGCGGACTTTTTTGTAGCATTTTTATAGATTTTGAATTCTCTAGTACATTACTTAACTGTATCTTTGCTAGTTTACGCGGCGTTCGCGTGGAAAGTTCCCATTTGGCGAGATTTTTTGCGACCTCTTCAACATTTGTCGCCGTATTTCAGCTAATTTACATAAAAGCATAATAAATTATATACCTAAACCTTCCTCAAGAATTACTCTTTCTATTGTTGAAAACCGTATAAAAATCCGTTCAGTAGTTTTCGAGTTTATCGCGTTCAGACAGACAGGAGGACAGACAGGAGGACAGAAAGACGCGGCCGGGGGACTTATTTTTATAATAAGTATAGATGGCTTAAGATATTTTAATTGTACATGTTTTACTTTTAATAAAACTTTTTTTTTATAAAATGTTTTTTTTTATTATAAACTTTACCTATTTTTAAATCCACTAAGACCTAGGCTAGGTATAGGAGTCAGGAACGAACTCTTCCTGTTCTCTTTACGTTCTTTGTATGAACTCAAACATCACAAACAATTTTATTAAAATACCAGTGATTTAACGTTTACCGTCGCTCGGGTGTGTAAGTGCGTTTTTTTGCGAGAAACCTTCTAATTATTTTTATAGAAAAAAGTACCTAGTCTAAATTACTCCTAATAACATCAGGTATCTGCCAGTGAAAGTCCCGTCAAAATCAGTCCAGCCGTTTCAGAGATAAGCCGGAACAAACAGACAAACAGACAAAAAATTTAAAAATTGTGTTGTGTAAGTATATACTTTACAGCTTTTTACTACACTATATAGTGTTCTATATAATTTCATATTCCTTTTGGTAAAAAGCTGTTATTATGACATTACAAACAGACACTTAAATTTTATTTACTTGTATATTAGATGGGCAGGATTAAAGAAACATTTTTTTTGGCATATATTCTTTTTTATTAAGAACTTTGAGCGATACGATAAAACAACCTTTAAAAAAAACTTATCTATATACATTTTTAATCAAAACCACATACATCTATGTAATATATATAACACACATGTATATAAAGTTTGATAAAATTTGAAATTGCGAAAACATTGAAAAATAAAAAGGTATAAAACTCTTGCTTGATATAAACAATATGAATTATAAAACAATATACTATTAAATTATATAACAACTAAAATTCAAAATATCGTGTACCTATTATATGTCCCTAGTCCAAAAGTAGATAATATTGTACTAAAATGTGGTTTCTAAGGGTCAACATACACGATGAGTTAAAACGCGCGTGTGACGCGATTATAACGCAACGCGTGCGAACGCAAGTAATCTGCATTTTCAGGGTTCCGTAGCCAGAGGGCCTTATAATTTCGTCATACCCGTCTGTTTGTATGTCACAGCCATTTTATACGGTGACTATATGAGATCTTTGTGGTAGTCCGACTCGCACTTGACCGATTTTTATATTAAGATATCAACGCAAAATACATGCGCGCTTATAAAACATAATGTACATAAGCCCTAAGACCAAAATATTTAGATTTTTCACAACGTACTGTAACTAACGTTCAGAACTTAAGCAAAATGGAGAATGGCTACACTCTTTGTACTTAGTTATTAATAATAATTTAAACTAACTAATTAAAAAATTTAAGTTATTTTAAATATATTATTATATGCGAGTATTATATAAAACTAGATACCAACATTCAGAAAAAATACATAATTCATAAATAAACCCTAATGCCACTAAAGACTAAAACTATCTTAAAATCCCTAAAAACCACAGCACATTGTAGATTTTATTTCATGTGAGATATATTTTTTTTATATATTGTTGTTTTTTTTTTTAATTTAAATAAAAACAAAACCGGTTTATTACCTTTGCTTAAGTTTATTGCCTTATATACAAATATTTTTACACAATATCTTTCTTCAGTAATAAATAAGTCGACAATGTGCGGTGCCTACCATAAATATTACGAACGCAGTGCCAATTTTATTTACCGAATGTTTAATAATCGGTTAACTATCAAAATTATCGATTATTCGGAATCGATTATCTCTAACATTGATGTTTGATAGACTCGGCTGAATCAGCATCAACGAGAAAACAATCGAGTTTCGATTCGAATAATCGATGATAATGTTATTTATCGATTTAAAATATCGATATTATCCACTAATGGTCTAATATACGTAAATTGCCGGATACGATTTTGTTTTCCAGTACAGCGCCTGATGGTATGTCGATACGGTCTCCATGGTTTGCGATCACTATGACGGTACCCTGAAAAAATATATTACATAAGTAATATAAAACCAAATAGTTAAACTTAGCCATTGCTGTTAATTATTTCAAAATAAAAAAATAACATTCTTCATTAAAATATCTTAATAAATCGATACTATAATAATAATTAATCGATACTGATGGATCTGATATTTTAATGACTCCTATAATTATATATTATTTTAAGGGTCGTAATAACTATGACAGATTGATTCAATTCAATTTTCTTATTAATGGCGTCAAAGCGCGCCCATTACTTCGACAATGTCACGTAGAATGGAGAAGACACGAAGTAAGTACAGATTATCTCTCTCATTAGTGGTTTATGTTACCGTTGATATTACGGGACTAATAGTTAAAAAAAAAATAAAAGCAGTCATGAGGACTGCCGACAGAAGTGAAAACTTAAAACTATAAACAAACAGCTGTTATTTCTGAATATTCAAATTAATTGTTTGATCTTAAATTAAAATTTGTTAATTAAAACTGTTTACATTTATCTGGTTTCGACATCTATCGGCGCTCTGAGTGTTAGCGATAACACGTCACGTGACCATGTCGATGACGACTTACACGAATTTACTCCCCATCCAAATCTGCCTATAGAAATATTCACTACAAAAACATATAACATCTTTCTCAACACTCACCTTCAAAGAGACACCTCTTCCAAAAGTAACGTCACCAGAAACCGTCAAATGGTCGAGCTCAATCAAATCGGGTATAGTTGCGAATCTGTTTAGAAAATCCTTGACCTTCGCAAAATGGTTGTCACCAAGTTTGACCAGCGGCGTCGATGGGAACATCCTTTGATTAGACATTACTAACGAGCCATGCGACAAACTGTACAAATTGGACATGACAAGTAGAAGATCAGACGTTTTCTTTACTGGAAGGAACCTGCTTCTAGGTACATTCACTCCGATTCCACCTTCAAAACACTTCATCGCTGCACCCACAGCTGTTTCCAATTGTATAACATTCACACCATCTGCCAAACTTTTGTTATTCACTATTATTTCCATGTTTAGTGATCCTTGTTCAACTACTCTTTGGATTGCGCCCAATTTAGCCCACAAATTGTTCGTGTTGAAGAATTTGAACTGGCTCACTGACTTGAAGTCATCGACATGCTCTTTTGGGACTTGAGCGATTTCCAACAGTCGTAACTTGTCCTCATATTGTATTAGAGTGCCTCCCTTCACGTCAGCTCGTGTTTTGTCTGTGACCTCCATGACGAACTCTGATGAAGCTTCATGTTCAGGGTTTAGAAGCAGATTGAGGATGTTCAAGTCGACTGTTGCGCCTAAATTGTCGATGTTGCTGATGAAGCAGTAAGTTCTGCCTTCCTTTATGAATTTCTGGAGGAGACCAGAATTGTAAAAGGATTCGTAGAAGTCGCCGTGACCTGGTGGGTACCATCTGTGGGAATATTAAAATATGAGATATATTAGTAAGTTAAATGTACTTAGTTCAATTTTTACATGTTTATTTAACATTTCTAACACATAATAATAAATAAATATGTTGGGACATTATCACATAGCGCCATCTAGTCGTACATACATGCATATTATAAATATCAACACCCATGACTGGAGTACAAAACATTCATGCTCATCACACAAATGAATGCCCCCAGTGGTACTCGAACCCGCGACTGCTGGCACGGCAAGTAAGTACACTAACTACAAACTAACATAATGGCTATTTTATAAAAAAAAAAAATTACAAATTTCATTTTGAAATTATAGAGGCAAGAGGCTAAAAAACTTATGTAAGTTAATAGAGACGATGAGGCTGATATAGAGATAATATATTTTCCATTATCTATTATTGTATAATTATATAAGATACACTATCGTTTAAACTATGAACTATAATATACATAAATCGATATCTTATCAGAATTACGTAATATGGATTAGAAAGAAGTTATTATTTTAATTTGTATCTAATGTATTGCTAATTTGTTTATTTTTTTCTCATGATAGATATTGCTTCTTTTTTTTCTTTCTTCTTTTGTTGCTTTAAATAACTAATTATAATAGTGCCTTTAATTTTTTGTTTTTGTATATAATTTGTTTATGCATGTCGTGGTTACCTATAAGTATAACAGTTGGATTTAGACCGCCTTTGTACAATTGTGTATTTTGTTATGATACTGTATATCATTTTGGTGATCCTAATCAAATAAATAAATAAATAAATCGCTTTAGAAGGAACTAAAATATATTATAATTTGAAATGTTTTTTTTTTTGAAAATAAAAATAAACATATTTTACAATTTTTATTTATCTATTTGTATTACAATTTATAGCATAAAAATAAGTTAATAAAATATAATTGATATTTTATAAAAATATCGATTATAAATTATATTTCGTTAAACTATAGAGTCCAGAGACAAAAAAAATCTTAGTTGATAGAGACGATGACGTTATTATAGAGATAATATGTTTTCACTTTTCATAATACTTTCTTAGATTTTTTTGCATTTTTGAAATCATTTTGTAAAATTGTGAGTAGGCACTCACAAAATGTCTGTAACAACTATATAACGACCTTTAAGACGTCTAAAAGCTCAGTCTCTCCCGTGTCCATGATTACTGTAAAGCATTCGAAACGTCGGAAACCAAAAATCAAAATAAATCGGAAAAGACAGTCTTCTTTAAAAGCCAGCGTTAGCCATATAATTATTATTTAATTCGTTATTTTTTTAATTTTTCTTTTTATTAGAACGTTCCATGGACCTTAGGGAGCATACGAAAAAAAATTAGCCGAATTCGTCCAGCCATTCTTGAGTTATGCGCTTACCAATATTCATTTTTATTTATATAGAAGATAGATAATACGTTTTCCTTTATCGTACAATTACTCGTATATAAATCTTCGCTATCATTTAAACTATGACTAACTACAAATCGATATCTTATCGGAATTACGTAATATCGATTAGAAAGAATTAATCATTTTAATTCGCATTAGAAGGAACCAAAACCTTGAACAATCCAATGTTCAGATACTTGTCATAAATATCTTGTTTTTGTTGAATATCAATGAGGTTATATAAGAATATAAAGAAGTTCGAAAAGAAAATAGCTCAATCCCGAGATAAACCGGTGAAAAATATAGCGGGACTAGATCTTTTCGGAAATAACTTTATATATTATCATTTTTTTCTAAAATAATATTTTTAGTCTAAGTCTATTGGAGCTTTAGAACTTTTTCTGATATCCTATTGTTAAAATGTACATTGTCAAATCAGTCTACATTGTATTTTCAAAGAATTTTCAACCGACTTCAAAAAGGAGGAGGTTTTCAAGTCGGTTGTATTTTTTTTAATATTGCTTACAAATACAATAAGTACTGTAGGCAGAAACTTTCAAGAAATTCAACAAAGTAAATAAATACCACACTAAAGAAAGTGGAAGAATTATATTACGAACTAGCGATTACAAACTATTCATATGTATGATGACTTGTTGTGGGTTATATTATAACGTGTTTTCCCGTGGGAATTAGATAATATCCCGCGGTAAAATTTAGCCTATGTCACTCTCCAGCCCTCCAATTATCTCCACATAAATCACGCCATGCCGGCACTCTGTTTCGACGTGAAAGAAGGACAAACCAACAAACCAACAAACAAGCAAACAAACACACTTTCACATTTATAATATTAAGTATGGATTCTTCCATACTAGATATTATAAATGTAAATGCACTATACATAAAAATAAAGAATACACTCACGCATCAATATCCGAATGTACGTCGGGATTCTTGGCAATTGGCAAAAGTGATTCCCTATTGATCCTCGGATGGCAGGACTGGTTGAATGTGTGTATGTCCAGCTTTAAACCTTTGTATTTACGAATCACCTTCTGCGTATCTTCATCCGTGTTGAATGAATTCATCAAAACGAGTGGAACATTGCATTTGTATGTTTTATTTAAGTGCTGAAATGAAATTAACATAATAATTATAATTAATTAATTTTAAAGAAAACATACAACGCGATTGAGATTTTGCCGATAGTATATCCTTATTTTGTTACGAGTGACATACCCCCGTTTCGCTCGGGTGCGTCACTGATACATATGAATAGTTATTGCGAGTGTACGTTAGGAGAAAGACTTATGCTATTGCAATTTTTCTGTAGGCCTTATTGAGACCTACAATTTTCTAGTACATTGTTTTGACGTATCTCGTCGTAGAAATGTAAAATAAGAAAATTAGATAGAACCAGTTATCGTGTTTTCCCGTGGGAATGAAAAATTGTCCTCTAGTAAAAGGTCTTCTAAATATTGTCCCGATTAATAAGTTATCACTACACAAAATTCCATTAAAATCGGTTCAATACTTTTTTAAAACGCGCACATCGATTTCGTTTAAAACATGTAGTATAGATAATCAATGCACTAAAACATGAAAATCAGTTTTTTATTGGAGAAAATATCGCACAACAGATATATATAAAAAAAATTATTAAAAAAATAATTTAAAATGGCACCAAAGTACCTTACAGTAAACCGAACGTAACAATATATTAAATTTACCTCGATTTGCTGTACGGTCAAATCCAAGAAGGTTAATTCATTTCTGACTTGAATAACTGATTTGGGTCCCTTACACCCCATGGACGTGCCTAGACCACCATTCAGTTTTACCACCACGAGTTTATCCAGCATGTGATGAACGTTATCTGTGGTCGGTATTTTTAGGGTCGAATAGTCTGTGACTGCGCCTTCTGGAAGCTTCTGGATCTTCTCCCATGTTACCGAAGGTCCCTCTGGAAAATATTTTTGTATTAAAAATCATATAGCTAACAAAACGACATAAAAATAATAATAATATCTTTTATTGTACACCCAGTAGAGGGAAACAAATACAGAATAGTTGGAAAATGTACAAGATGTGGCCCTATCGCTAAAAGGGCGATCTCTTCCAGGCAACCAATAGCACTAACTAAGATAGAAGGGACGTTATTTAAATAAAGAGATAAAATATATATTATGTATATAAATAAACATACATATCATATATATACATTACTTATAAATATATAATATATGTATAAGAAAATGTAAGCTTATAAATAACTAATTATCAATTTACTTTGCAACTGTCCTAGCATCTTAAAACAAAGACTATTTTTAACGTGTTATAAAAAACATAACGGCATTTATAAAAAATCATAATTGCTTTATAATGATATATTCAATTTGTTAACGTTTAATTTGTTTTTTATCCTTAACCTTATAATTACTTGTATATCAATAACCTAGAATTATTAATTTTAAATTAAGATAAATTTTGGTACTTTGCCCATATCTTTTTATCGTGTTGACTCAGAACCTTTATTTTTATACACCTAATAGGGACTATAATAATAATAATAATAAATCTTTATTTCAGGCAAAAACCCATAATTACACAAAAAAAGATGAAACGAAAACACATACAATTTATCTATTGTAAGAGTTAGTAATACAAACTATAGAGTCCAAACAAGACAACTATAGACCTCAGTATCTGGTATAAATTTCAATTTGCTAGGTCCATCCGTTCCTGAGAAAATCGGTGGTGACACACGGACAGTCAAACGGACGGACGGACAAGAGAGTGATTTTATAAGGGTTCCTTTTTTTACCTTTTGAGGTACGGAACCCTAAAAATCACATATTGCGTCTTAAACAGTACAAGTTTTTTGGCGTTTAGGTTTTATTTTATTAAAGTAGCGACTTACCGTCGCTTCGCTCGGGTGTGTCCCTAGGTGCGTTTTAATTTTTTGGCGCGAAACCCTGGATCTTTATCTAAATTAAAGTAGCCTAAGTTTACTCCTTATGTCAGCTATCTGCCAGTGAAAGTCCCGTCAAAATCGATCCGGCCGTTTCGGAGATTGGCCAGAACAAACATCCAGACAGACAAAATTATTTTAAAATGTGTTTTTCTTATAAGTACTTATTATATTTATTATGCAATTTCATATTAGGTATTTAGTAAAAGCTGTTATTATGACATGACAAACAGTCACTTTTAATTTTTTTTAGATAAGTTAGAATAAAAAATTATATAGACGGAGTCCGCCAAAATAAATATCAAAATCAAAATTAGTAGCGTAATTTGCTGTTTATGCTACTACATATTCTAGATTTCGCCATACCTACAGATCGTTTACTTTCTTTAAAGAATAAGGGTTTTTTTTATAAATTTATTAGTTAAATAGATATACAACTTTTGAGAATAAAATATGATTAGTAATAATAATATTATATTCTTTTGTATTTTAAGCTCTTCCCCTTGAAAGAGAAATAGAATAATATAAGCTTTTCTTTATTATAATTAAATCTGTTAGTTATTTTTGGAGTTCTTATTTTTTATTTTTTCTTCGTTTGGCACGTTTGGAAAAAATTATAGAGTCGAATTTTTACGATGCGCGCGCACACCGACAGCCGAAAAGCGACATGATGAAGTTAGCTGCATTCCTTTTACACAGAGTTGTGACATACGGGATGAAATCTTTAGCTATCTCATTTTTATTAGATTATCTATATTATTCATTAGTCTGAGATTAAACAATAAAATTAATAACAAGAAATTGAACTTAGACTATACTTCTGATTTATAGAAAAAAAATATAGCCCTAGTCTTATTTAAAAATGTTTCACCGCATAAAAATCGTATTCGCGACCACCATCGTCAAATTTCATGATTTTATTACTAACAGCCTTCATAATTGGAAAACGATAAATTTACTGTTTTTATGTACGTCGTGAGTAACCTTCAAAAAAATAACATTACTCGTACATAGAAGTTGTTAAGTCTTTAAAATCCTGAACTAGTATCAGCAATAAATATTATTTAGTAATATTAATATTATATTCGCTTCCTTATATAATATGTTAATGTTTTTGTATTCATTTTAATTGGGAATATGCGTGATTTTTTTTATATACAAAAGCTTAGGTACATCGATATATAATTGTAATAAAATATCTAACTCCAAAAACTAAAATATAGTGTAAAAAAATTATATAGTACCGATACGGATACTTTAAAGGCGCGCCATTTCGCGCGCTTGGCGTGACGTCACAGTACACAGAAAAATGACGACTCAATTTGTAGCGACAAAATCGCTAATCGCTCAGTTATAATATACTCTGACGTCACATTCGGTCTGACCAATGGCGTTGCGTTTCAACTACTTTGAATTTCCACCTATATTTGCACTTTTTAATAATTATTTTCTTAACCAAAAAGACATTGTATTAAAAAATATTAATGAAGGCTTAATTCAAAATCAAATAAAGATTTAAAAAAATATTACAACACCTCAAGGTAAATTTCTAAGAAATCTATTGTTAACTGTAACGCCGGCGTGTCCGAGGTCGTGCGGGGATTAAATCACACGCATATTCCATATTAAAACATCGTTATTCTTAAGCCATATCACAGTTACCACATTGGCAACGTCAGACGTGTTTGTTTGGAAAGCAAAGTAAAATAGTTGAAATTTAGATATCGCACTTTTTCATATGCGTAATACGAATTATTTTTAACATAATTAGGTACTTGCTAATACGGTTGAGGAAAACATCGTCAGGAAATCAGCATGTCTCAGAGGATCTAACCAGTTGACGAAAGACGTGTGAAGGCCGCCAACCTACACTTTTCCAGCTCGGTGGACCACAACCTTAACCCATCTCATTCAGGGTTAGAACTTGTCCAAATGTTAGATTTCGAAAAGCGCAGATTACAGAAGCCAGCAATTTTATTCACGTATGCATTGCATTAATACAATTACAACTTACTATAAATATATTGCTTACTATAAATTTAAAAAAATATTTTGGAAAAATATTTTCTGAATACTGTGTCATGTACTAAGTCCTATGTAAATACATATGTATATACTTACGTTCAGCCAAAAATCTACGAAAGAGGTTCTTGAACCCTTGGAACTCTTTATCTACAAGGACCTTCTTGGTTTCCGGTAAACATGAGACGAGACGATCCAGTTCCACTTCGAGCCTGGCGAGAGCATCACGTTTGGTCGCTTCTTTGAAATCCCGTGACCCAGACGGCGTTCGCTGGTGACTCCGAATCTGAAATAATTAATAGTTTAATCTTAAATCGAACTATTATTATAAATACGTAAGCTTATTTGTGTATGTTTGTTCATCATTCATGCTTGAACTGCTGGTCGGATTTAGATGAGCACACAAATAGAATGATCGGGAGCAGGGATGTTATAGAGCTTCGATTCCGATTCCGAAAGGTCGGAATCGAAATCGGAACTTTCGATTGATTTTGCAATTACGATTCCGATTTCGGTTTCGATATATTTGAATCGGAAATTAAAATCGAAGGTGGATTTAATTTACTACTTGTACTGTTTAAGATTTAAGAAAATTCGATTATTTTTATTTTCAACACCCAGTATTATTTTTTTATATTATTTTTTGAACTGAGCATAAAGAGACTGAACAATGTTTGTTATTTTATTAAACCTGTGATATAACACATCTCTCTTCTGCCTCCGCCTCCGATTCCGATCAGACAAACCAAATTTAAAAACTCCGTAACATCCCTAAACTGGAGGAACACATAGGCTACGACCCAGGAACGTACCTGAGCGAAACGAGAGTACGTAACTAGTTAATAAAAACTATATAATAGGTTTAAATAAATAAAAACTTTTTATAGTTGTCAATAAAGCGTGTTTACATATATAATATACAATTGAAATGTTTGTTTTTCCACTTCAGTTATTATTTACTATTATAATATTCATTCTTCTGCAACGAATTGTGTTTATGTTTTTACTTGCTGTTAATACAAAATAAATAAAATAATACTTCAACTACTATGTAGATGGTTCTTTTATTTATGAAACATTCAACAAAATGTATAAAAAGAGGTTGAGTTTCTAATATGCTTAAGGATGATGATGAAAAAATCGTATACTTAGTGTATGAATATGTATATACTGTGTTTGACTTACACTCAGTCAGACCATTACTTCCGGGACGATGCTCAATGGTCACGTAAATAAATACAGAAGAACAATACCTCGTAAAAATTCTATCAAATAATGATTAACAAAAATCTATAATGCTAATTTACCTACAATAAACTACGTATTTAAAATAACTTTTGAATTGAAAAAATTACACCGATTTTAAAATCACCTTAAAAATTATGATTTCCTTAGTGATGAGCTGTTCTTCAATGTTCTAGGGGGCCTCGAGGAAAAGGTATATTGTAGAAGGTGCATAAATAATATGGAATATGCGTGTGATTTAGTATATATATATATATATATACGGTATATATATATATATATATATATATATATATATATATATAAAAATTAGGAATTTTATTAATTATTACGGTATATATATATATATATATATATATATATATATATATACCGTAATAATTAATAAAATTCCTAATTTTTTTTATTTAAGCCATAGAGTAGACCTCTAATGATTTATAACTACAATTTTCGTACTTCAAAGTGCTTAAAGTTTAAGTGGGTAGGACAGTTATTTTTCACAAATTCAAAGTTTTCGCCATGTCAACTTTACGTAAGGGTAAGTAATTATTAAATTATGGATTCCTAAGTAATTTACTATTGTTTATAAAGATTAAGCTCTCTTCTTTGGATTTTCCGTAAGTAAATAACGTAAAATTTTATTTTAACGTGAATATCATACGATAAATTGAGCATATCGAATGTGATACTTTGGGCACTATTGGAAATAATATTAACCATTCACAATGATTTCAGGTATATCTGACACATATTTGATACCACCTGAAAATCCTGAAATAGATATTTGTGTAACATTTAATCGATAGTTTTGCATTAGTGTAACGTCAATTAGCCCAGTAAATACAAAAACTCTGCTTAAATTCAATTATTTATAGTTCGGGTCCCAGGAGGATATATATATATATATATATATATATATATATATATATATATATATATATATCGAAGCAACATTAATTTTCTCTATTATTTTCCATTATTTTAACATGAATTATACAGTGGGCGTTATATGGGAAGTGTTGGTTCAAATGAAAGTCGATGCAATCACAGTTGTATTTCAAATTAACAATAATCACTTTGTACATAGTTAAACAGCACTTCACTACACAACCATATACCACTTCACTATTACCACGTATAGACAATACGGAACGCAAGACAGTTCCTAGTGGAGCGGTCCTAAGCTTGGCTCGGCTCGAAGGCAAGTGTCTAGCCCTCTTAGCACCCCTCCCTTAGCTAGACTCCGTCGTAGCACGAAGCTCGCCGAGTGTTGGCGATAATACCGAAGGTGCTGCCATCACTCAGGCGTCGTGCCGCGCTTCGTTTAACGACCGTATTGATGACCGTCTCCGACATATATATATATATATATATATATATATATATATATATATATATATATATATATATGCTTAATGTAATTTCTTTTTGATTAAGAAAATAATTATGAAAAAGTGCAATTATAGATGGTAAATTTATAGTATGTATTTAGTTGAAACGCAACGTCATTGGTCAAATCGAATATGACGTCAGAGTATACCATACCAAAGAGATAAGTAATTTTGTCTATTACAAAGTCGATTCGCAAAACCATAGTCCGGAATTGAGAACTTTCACTAGTAACAAACACTCGAACTTTGAAGTCGGTTAAAATTGTAATGGAAAACAATGGCGTGTCGAAAATGTTATGATAAGATAAAATACAACAAAATTGTACTAACGCTATCAGCAAACGTATTTAGTGGATATTCGTTCAAACTACTATGTAAAGAAAAAATAATAATATACATATATTATAATATCTATTTTAAATAGAACGATTGCTAGTTTTAATTTTTGAAATCAAAAAATAAATATTGATATGTACATCTACATATATATTTTTATAATTTTTATAATAGTATGAAATATTTAAAACCTTTTTTTATAATAGAAAATTAAAAACAACACAACTTATTACTTTTATACTTAGATTATATAGCACATAACATGAGTGGTTCGACGGCGGCAATGCTGTAGACTATAGAGGAACGCCATACCTATCAATTATGACCCCCATATGTGTTCATCGGAATCTAGTGGTTTTAAAGTTATTTATTTGGGTTTAAGAAAAAAAATTATACATGATGTAGTATAAATTGTCACATTTACATATTTTAAATTAAACGTTGAAGATGTACAGCTGAAACCTATACAGAGTGGTCGGAACGTTAACGTCCAAAAATAAAATTTAGGTTCCTCGTATGGTAGGGTATCCGGATCACCCCCACGTACGTTACGCGACTTTTCATATAGTCCATGAGAAATCGGCGCATGAGTACCGAAAACTATTCACTCAATTTTTTTATGCGATCCTCTTCAAATTGCCCTACTGATGATATAAATGCATGTTGCCATGGGGCAACCCCCTGCCATATTTGTTTAAACAATTGCATGGAATCGTTATTTTTTAACCGGACATTTTTTTAATATTTTTTATTGAAATACAAATAAAAAAGAATTATTGAATAAAGAATATTAAAAAAAATTGTCCGGTTAAAAAATAACAATGCTTTGTATTATATATATATATATATATATATATATATATATATATATATATATATATATATATATATATATATATATATATATATATATTAATACTAGTATTAAGTAAATGATTGTAGCTATTATTTAAACATTTAAACTAGACCAGGTGACATTAGAATAACCTAGAAAACTAAATAATATGCAAACATTTAATTTAATTTTAACTAATTAGAGAACTTTAGTAATTTAATGGTTTCTATCATTAAGTTCCAGAGTTTTAGGTGTATATGTTTGTAACTTGATTACGCTTTTAATATATATTTTTTTACTTCTGGCTGGAAATAATTCGGTGGAATTTGAATAAAACTAGGAATATGGGAGAGATATTTGTAATTGCAAGTCAATATTAACACATCCAAAACCACGATTTTACTCGTAATTATAAAAATAATTTTGCTTAGAGAACCTAAACTTACTAAATGTACCTAATAGAAGCCAAATTAACGAGTTTTAAAATATTTGTTACTAGCGACTCACGCTCACTTCGTTCGGGTTCATCCCTAGTTTGATTTCCCAAACAAACTTTCATCCCCATTTTCACGTTCTTAAGGGATAGTGATTTCCGGAATAAAAAATACCCTATGTCCTTCTCAGTCTCAATTAAGTAAAAAAAAGTAAAAGTAGTAAAAGTATCTTCTTACCAAATTCTATCTAAATAGGTCCAGTAGTTTTTGAGTTTATTCTTTACAAACATACAAAAATACAAATCTTTCCTCTTTAAAATATTATATTCACATATCATATCACACTAGAGCAACTGGACGGTTCTATAGAACTTTTTATTAGCTTCACTAACTGACTACCTAATTATTAATAAACCTTGGAAGTAACTTGTTTTTGAGAAACACTTTTTAAAATGAATGACGATGCAACAATTTGATATCAATGAGTTAATGACGGAGCCAGAAGATGGATGGTGCAGTCTTATACAATAAAATTGATCAAAACACGTGTTCTTTTAAAAAAAAACTTTACTATCTTAGTTTAATCGTCCGTATTAAAAATATAGCTATGTTTCTTTTTTATCAGACAAATAGACCCTTTTTTGCGTCGGAGGTTAAGGGCGCACCGATGCAATTACGAAATAATTCCGTTCGTTTGATCTCTTGCTGTATTGTTATTACTAAAACTTTAATTATGTAACATCCATACCGAATCACAAACTTTCATATTTATAATATTAGTATAGATAATTAATAGTACTAACAGACAGTAACTATATCTTAGTCAAACAAGTTTTCATATATCTACATCCTCTTAGTCGATTCAGCATAAAAAAGTAAGAAACATACACAAACATACATACAAACACAAAAATATACAAATTTTTGTAATTATAATAGTGTGAACTGTGCAGTACCTAACGTCGGCCTGTCTTGGAAGTCTACGAGTATATGTATAATGTACACATTATCTATTATATTTTTTGGAAAATCTTATTGAAATAAACATTATTATCGATATAGAGGCCGAATCTATGGTTTTTTAAATTTTTGTCTGTCTGTCTGTTACCGCATCACAGAAAAACCACTGGAGGGATTTTGATGAAAATTAGTATGGTGATAGCTGCTTATCCGAGTCAACATATATAGGATACTTTTACCGCGAGAAATTATCTCATTTCTGAGAAAAAATACTAAAACTGCAATGTAAGAGTATACTAATATGTACAACCTAAGAATTTGGTTTTTGGTCATCTGAACTCGGAAGAAGCTGCGGGCAATGCTAGTGTCAAATAATAATTAATGGCGAAAACAAATATTTGCCATGTAAGATTAGAACCCGCGACCTTGGAACAAGTTTACTAATAGCCTTCCCATATTTTTGTAGTAGATTTTTTTTACATTATATCATATTACAAGATAATATGTAGTAATAATTATCTTAATATGCTTATCTATAAGTGGATCTTGTTAAAAATTTAGATCAAAAGTGTATATTTTAATCAATTTTTTGATTCATTAATATAACAAATGGATATAATCTCACAATTGTACTGTAAAACTTGTATTTCCTTAATTTTCATTTATTTGATTAGGGCTATTAGTTCGATTTCCAGCGTTATAACATCATACAAATTTGGCCCCACACGACCTCTAGCGAGTAAACAAACATACAATACCAGCACCAGACGGTCGTTAACTAAAATATAATAACTAACATGCACAATTAAATTGTTAGCAAAATCACCCAGTTTATTTACATACCCACGATGGAAGAAATCCATTTTCACAAGGCATATTGAAACAGTTCTAAAATCAATTAGGTATCAATAACAAACATATTCTTATATAATATTTAAATAAAAATTGGGTAGGTATTCGTATATTTTTCCTCTACGCGTATTACACACTGGTCGGTATGCTGTGCGATTAACAACTGAGTATACGATAACGTCGCAGTTATCTCGTATTTGACGTTGCAAGCAAATTGTCTAATATGTACGTAGAATGCTGCATCCTGTTCATTTGTACGTCTGTGCATAAATCAAATATGGTTTTTTTTTTATCTATACATTTAAATAAAATTCAAGTGTTTGTTTGTAATGTCAAAAGTTTCCTTAGGTTCTTCTCAACTAAACTGCTTTCTGAAGTCGGTTATAGCTTTATCACGGACAGACAACACTGACAATTTTTAAATAAATAATAAATAAATATGTCAGGACATTAACACACAGCGCCATCAATTCCATGGTAAGCTACGAGGTTTATGTTATGGATACCAGATAGTTGATACGCTAGACATATATAACTATACAATATATGAGTAGATACTCTGATGTAAATTATATAAGCTATCATAATAATCTAATTTTGACTTTGTGCTCAAACTGTATTTTATTATTTTTGTGACGCTGTAAGATTACCAAATAAATAAACTTTAAATATATACATATAATAATCAATATAAACACCCATGACTGGAGTAGAAACATTCGTGCTCATCACCCAAATGAATGCTCCCGGCGTGACTCGAACCCGCGACCGCTGGCAAAGTAAGTACAAACTGAGCCAAACGTCGTCGAAATTTGAAATCAAGTTACTAGTAGGTATAGTATTATGTGATTTGTGATCAAGTTAACGATTCAATGCTTGTAAAAGTCTAAGCTAAAAATTTTGGTACGATTGGGTAAAATTATTCCTCTTCTTTTACATTTTCCTTGTGTGTAATATTTAAACAAATCTTTAATCATCATCAGTCAACTTTCATTATATTTTGTTTACGTACTACTGCGATCGCTATTGTGCAAAATGGTCTATAGATATAAGTAATTGAGGTTATCACGCCCATTAAAACATCTATTTATAAATAAACTATTCTTAATTGGATTTACGTTTAAGATAAATATTAAAGTTAGGCGATAATTAAATTTTAAATTTATAATTTCATACTATTTATTGCATTCTCGTTAGATACACTACTAGTCGAGTGGCTAACATGTACGGCCGCAGATCCGGAGGTCCTGGGCTCATGTCCCGGGTCGGACCAAATATAGACATTGGACTTTTCTGTCAAGAAATTCTCAGGAAGAGTCTCGAAGTTTGGAAGTTGACGGTAATTCACCAGAGAGCACGAAAGTTATCGGTCCTACGCCAGATTCCTCAAGTTGTTGTACCGGAATACGGATAGGGATTTTTCTATCCCTTAATATGCACTAGTGTTTAATACTTGTGAATTATAATATCTTCTGCGAAAATGGCTAGTTAGGCCTCATTGAACCGCTGTGGCCAATATCGACCAAAAAATTCTCCTCACCACTTTGGTCTAGCATGTACGGCTGCACATCCAGAGATCATGGGTCCCAAGATGGGATAATTATAGTTATTAGAATTCTGTACAAAATTATTTACAAAATTATTAAAAGTATTAAGTCGTTGTAGTGTGTTTAATTGAAACGATGCATATCTAGGTATATCTCATACAAAAGGGCAAATACACAACATTCAATAGGCACCGAACCCACGACCGCTAGGCATTGCCGGTTAAGATGTCTACATGCCATACCTCAACGAAGCGTCTAATTAATTCACGTCACGTGAAAAACCACTACTCAACCAATACCTAGATCTAAATCTGTCTTGTGGTTTTAACATAATTGATGGATATAAAAATAATGATTATAATATATTAGTAACATCATACTATAAGACGGAGTAGACACTTGCCTATAGAACCCATGCATTGCAAGCAGTTCTGAGCTAAAATGGAGTCCCCCCCCAATGTGTTTTCGATATGCGAACAAAAAAAACCAGTCTCCACTCCTTTCCTTGTGATTGAGTACAAATAGTTATAGTTGATTAGAAAAAAGTACAAAAAAATACAGTAAACAAATAGACTAAAATATGTAATGCGAAAATACATAGGTTTAAAAATCTTCACAACACAGTCAGGAAAGTCAACGTTTGAAGGTTAATCTCTCCACGACCGCGGACACGCCGGCGTTACAGTTAACAATAGATTTCTTAGAAATTTAATTAATTCCTTAGAAATTTACCTCGAGGTAATACTTTCTTTTTTTATTTAAAATTACCTGGAGGTGTTAAAAGTTGAGGGATTTTTTTTTTCATACACAGTTTATGATCTGATCAGTTTCATAGGTTGTTTTTGAAAATGGCTGACGTTAGGTCATACATTTTAGTGTAGGTATACTTAATAGATGAAAAGAATTAATTTTGGACAAGGGCGATTTCATTTAAGCATGATCATAGAAAACTTCATGGATTGTCTTGATTTATATCTAGATAAATTAAAGTTATTTTAGCCTATTGTCACCGTTTCAGGCAATTGACCACTGCAAGATATAAAAACGTCATAAATACGTAAATAGATAAAGACAAAATGACCTTTATTGCGAAAGCATTGGAGCTAAATTTGTATTTCATATTTACACACTTGCAATGAACAATGCTGTTATCTTTAAATGCGCAGTTGTCTATTCTATCTATCAATAAACTTTTAAATAAAGTCAACTAACTTCGATATCAATGTCCTTAACTTGTCTTTACATACATGGAATATGTCCGAAAAATCGGAAAAATACGTTTTTTTTTTTCACATGATTTTTTTTGAAAAAAATATGAGTAAATGACGTACGAAATTTTTATATTGAAATATTTATATTATATTCAAAATATCGTAATAATATTTTTTTCTCATCAATTTATAATTTTCAAAGGCACTTCGCAAGATTTTATTTGCGAAGAGAACAGAGATTGTTAACTACATATAATACACTGTAAATTGTATCGTCTTACTAAAATAAAACTTGGAAAATATAACTAAATGCATTAAACCTACTTGTGGGTAATAACGCCATTCAACCTCAAACTTACTCCACTGCACCACGAGTCACGACTCACGACTGTCGTATAGGGAAATTATGTGAATATATAACATGACTTTACTTGCCTTCTTAATGCCATAACATATTTATCCTAGTATTATTAAGATAGTACTTATTAAGAAATTTGGACCAGCACTCACATCACTACTACGAATTGTTCCTACCAACGAATTGATAGAAAACAGAAAGATTCATCGCAACTAACACCATATACCACTTTGGTTATGTTATTCTTCATGCTCAAGGTCTCGTCAATTATAGTATGTAAACAATAATTTACTGTTGAACCAATTCATAATTATACTTCAGCAAACATATGTATATAACGTTTTGTATTGTCATGCGTTATTATAGTAGCCTTAATTATTATAAATATATGAAAATATGCAGCGTAATGCAGGTTCATCATGACAATGTAGTCGCAAGATTAGTAACCATATCACATATTACAGTATGATTCTACCACCATATGGTACGTCCATGGATTATAAATAAATAAATATGTTGGAACACACAGCACTATCTAGTTGCATGGTAAGCTACAAGACCTGTGTTATGGATACTAGATAGTTGATACACTACACATATATAACTTAGGATACATACATATTATAAATACAAACACCCACGACTGAAGTACAAACATTCGTGCTCGTCACACAAATGTGTGCCCCTAGCGGGACTCGAACCCGCAACCGCTGACTCAGCAAGTAGGGTCATTATAAACTGAGCCAAAGGCGTCGTCAAATTCTGTGTGGATTCTACACACGCGTGTATATTCTCATTGAATCTTTAAGTTATATTCGGTGATTATGGCAATAATAAGTTAAAAAAAAAACCCTTTCAAATGTTTTTGTTGCTGTTGTATGTAACTAGTGTATATTTAATTTTCAGCCGTTCTTGAGTTATAAGCGAAGTAACTAACACGACTTTCTTTTATATATTTAATTATTTTCTAGTTATATGAAAAAAAAATGTGTAACCATAAAATCAAATACTGTAAACAACATTCGTTTTCTTTTTTATGCTATATTTTACTGCGATTTTCATATGTTTAAAACAACATTCGTTTTCTTTTTTATGCTATATTTTACTGCGATTTTCATATGTTTAAACTATTATTGATGTTTTAAAGAAATGTATTGACATTGGTGAAATATGATTTTTATTTTACATTAATAGAAAATAAAAAATATTGTTAAGGTTAATTTATTATTATTTAATTTAAGACTAAAAAAATACTCACAAATTATGTAAACCTTCATTTAAGTTTCAAACACATACTTACATAATATTGTTCATATTATTTGAATTTATAATATTAAATTTATATAAATTTGATAAAATCATAAAACGTAATATTTATTCATCTATGCTTATAGTCTTAAATATTTAAAAAAAAAAATTACCTTTTCTAATATATCCATAACTAAAGAAACCAGTCTTAAAAAACCAAAATGAAGTCGGTTATAAAATAACCTTCACTATGACTCTTCGAACTGTCAAATTTTGGCGGGATGTCACCGTAATAAGATGTTCATTTGTCAGCGACTGCTATTGTACTAAATGATAAATGATAAAATTGCTAGTTATGTATGTGTCATAAATTAATAATATACTTCGTTATATTTATTGTTCGTCCGTGGTGCGTTTTCATTTTATTGATATTTTAAAATATATACTTGATAATGAAATTGCAGAAAGTTCAAACTTATACGGACAGATAAAAATTTTTATGGAGGTTTCTATAAATATGTACACTTAGGACAAAGAATTGGTGTTTAGCAAACAAGATTTTGTGTTGCACATTTGGTGGAAGTAGTAGTTGTGGGTACCTAGTTTTGAGAGGCTTATTATTTGGTAATAATTATGATGTGATAGATCTGACTCATCATCTGGAGATCATTTTGACAATTGAAAGTGACATTTTGATATTTCCAATTGTCTAAATGGCAGTAATGTCTAAATAATGTATGGAAAAGTTGTAACTTTAAGTCTCAATAACTTTATACTCTTTTTTTTCCTCAAAATATTTTTTATATATTTAGACTCTATCACCTACCCTATCCAAAAATACCACCCACTCCACCAGGGGCCGCGTCCCATATACTAAACTTGTGCCTAATTGTGTCGAGTGATAATATAAGATTTTTTTTAATAATTTGTACAGAAAATAAACTTTTTCCTTACTTAAAACGCTATCGTTGTTCTTTGGCAAGTATTTCAGAGCTTTCGAGAGCTATCAAAATAAAGCTACTTATGTAACGTACATACATACGCCTGAAACTGAAATGGCATGATAATGAAATGACGAAGTTAAGATAGTCATCGCACGTAGTATATCAATAGATTATATCACAACATGAGTGCTCTTAACAGTTAACGAAAACTTATTATTTATTAACCCTTTTTAAGTCACACTACCGAGGCACGGGCACGGTAATTACACTTTCGGGTTGTATTATTGAACTTATTATTTTGAACAAACATAGGAGACATAAAAACCGACTTCCAGGCACTAAAATGTAAAAAAATAACTAAAGGGTTTTCATTTAGAATAGATACCTAATCAGATATTTTCGAAGTCGGTGCCAGCCGATGCAAAGCAAAAATCTACACTAATATTATAAAGAGGTAAAGTTTGTGAGTTTGTGACGTTGTAGGGGGTAATCTCTGGATCTACTGAACCGATTTAGATGAAATTTGGTAAGAAGATAGTTTGTGACCCTGGGAAGGATATAGGATACTTTTATCCCGAAAATCAACCGTTAAGGGGGTGAAAATGGGGATGAAAGTTTGTATGGAGAATCAACCTAGGGACGTACCCGAGCGAAGCGATGGTGAGTCGCTAGTCTAATATATTTCAATACGTAAAATACATCACAAATTGATGTATAATATTTTAACTATAATTATAGTTTATACCTAATCATATTTACCTATTAGATATTCATATCTTAAAATATATCTATGTAATAAGCAGGTAATTTATAAGAAGAAAGTATTTAATAACATACTTATTTGATTATGCAATTTATTTAAAAAAATAATTTATTGTTGATTTTTTTTAAATCACTTGACCGATTTCGATAAAATTTATATGGGACCACGTGAGGAGTATACCCTTTACGACAAAAAAATATTTGACAAATCGGTTCAGTGAACATACATAAAAAACCCGACGAATTGAGAACCTCCTCCTTTTTGGAAGTCGGTAGTAAAGTTAGGACGGCTATAAGTTACAACTTTCTCATATACCTATTACTTTTTCAGCCCTTTTGATTTTTACAGTCCTATACTTTCCAAACAATTATTATCCAATTTAATTAATACTTTTACAGTTATTAAAAAATAGCTATCATTACTTTGTCAAATTTTTAATAACTAAAAATACCACATCTTACCTAATTAAATTTATTATTAACAAGCTGTGGTGAATAATAAGAAAATAGAATAGAAGAAATTCAAATTATAAGACCCTTATGGGTGTATTTTTTTTGGTATACATCTGGTACCATTCTTGAGGTATTCATCAAATACGAATTATGAAAAACAATTAACAATTTGTGAAGATATCACATAAATACAGACAAAAACCAACTAATCTTTTTGACACTGGTCCACAAAAAAGAGTAATAATAATAAATAATGTCCTCCTGAACAAATATGTGTACAAATACAAGTGTTCTCTCGATTACTTGGTCTTAAACTAAATATGTAATGAATAAATTAAAGATACCGATAGTTGAGCTAATCAACAAGCAAAATTTTCTATATATCTTCTAAGACTATATTAAGTATAACAAAAACAGCGAAGTTAAAAATTCTTACAGTGAACTAAAAATATTTAGCTGAAAATCAAAAGAATTGCCTAAGATGTACTAAAAATGCAATAATGAATATGGCATAATACTGTCACCAAATATGTATATTCCAACAAATAACCATGCAACAATTTTTCTACTGATACAAATAATTGAACTCATGCATATGTTATATCTATTTGAACAAAGTCGTGTTGACTTATGAAAATGAAATTTAAATCCTAAACCTGTTAATTACAAAAAATTATCATGATTTTTTTCAATCCTTCTTACCGCAGGTTTCAGCCTGTTGTCATCGGCCTGTAATTTATAATCATTTTTTATCTTTTACCAATTTTGACTAATAATTTTTTAATTCACATAAAACTAACAGTCCTATATAATTTTTCAAATTTCATATTATTTTTAAAATATGTTATATTAATTATAAGGATGTCTATACAATGACAGAACTTTAATTCCAAATTACCAGAACAATTGCTAGAAGTCAGTTATAACATACAGGTTTATTCTAGTTTGGGAGTCAGAGGCTTCAACAGGCTTATGTAAAAAGAAAGAATTGTGTCAATAAAGATATATTCTATATTCTAAAAATATGTAATTAATATTTTTAAAAGCTGTTTGCTATTTATTTATTGAATGGCATCGATTCATAATGTGGGTAACTATCTGCAAAATTAGTATAATATAGGTAGTTCTAGTATATATAAAGTGTAACGCATGAAGTTATTCTGTTATAAATATGTAGATATACTTAAGCATTTATTAATTTAATCTTAGGGTCTCCAAGCCTATCTAAATTCAATGACCTTTACAACACACAAGGTCAAGAAAATAAATAATATCTATAGTACCGGGTATAGCGATAGCTGTTTATAAAGTTCAAGCGTTTGTAATAGATAAGTATTACCTTTGTCCTTGGTTCATTATCAGCCATTGTACACTACAGTACACTATAAAACCGCGTAAATTAAATAAAAACCGATTAACATTAAAATATAAACGCAGTGTTTATGTAATTTTGACATACGTCGTACCTAAAAGATTCTCATCAGTCATCACTAAATGTCGATGTCAAAGTTTATCAAAAGATGTCAAAACTCAAAAATCAAAATATGTAATGTCCTACATAGCAGGCTCATTTTACGCATTAGTTATATATAATAATATATAACTAATTAATATATTATAATTATATAAATAAAATATAAAAAAAATTACTAACAATAATGTAAATAAAAATATGATCAATGCTACCTTGAAGAAAAAACACTTCTCATATTTTCTGTTATTGAGCATTACGCCGCATAATGCGCTTTAGTGCTCTAATTGGAAAACAGAGTTATAATGGAGAAGACGCGTATATTTAGAACGGCGGATAAAAGAGAAAAAAATCACATAACATCTGTTTACATGTAGAAACTGAGTGTTTCGTTGTAAAATTAGAACCCACAACAAATAATAAAATATATATAAAAACAATGAGAAAAAATTGTTAATACTAAAATCTAATAATATGACTACAATTTAATTTTATTACATTTAATATAACGTACACAGACATCTATGTAATGAACTAAGCACAAACATTAACAAACAATTAACATTAATGGGACACGGGGACTTTAGAAGGAAGAATGTCATAGAGAGGATAGAAAAATTTGGGACAGCTGAAAAGGATACAAATTATCCCTTTTAACATGTAATATGTTGCTCATTAATGTAATAATATTAAAAACAAGCAGCCTCATTATATTATTATCTATTCAAGTTCAGTTTATGCATTAACCTATTAAAATTCAAGCCAAAACATTACGAAACTAGAATAAAGCATGTAAAGCTAATTTCACGAAACTATGTAGTTTCAGTACCATTACGCTTATTAAAATAATTTGTGTATGAAATTCTGAAACAAGAATCTTAAGTTGATAATAACTAAAAAATGAAAGGATAAAATGTTGCTTTCGAAATATTTATTATATTTACAGATAAATATTTACATTAAACTTACACATAATATGACAGCATTTAACACGCGAAGGAATTCGAAATTATAGCATTATTCCGCTGAGCTGGACAAAAATGGTTACAGAACTCAAAAAGAAATAGGATAATGTTTTGTTATTCAAGTCTATTTAATCGTTTTATCGTAATCGTATATATAAGTTCTTATTTCAGAACATAAATACATATAAAGTCATTTACAATATAAATACAATTTAAAATATCATTAACCACACGAAAGAGCAAAAACAAACCTTTCGTAGTTAACCCCCACTTTAAAAATTTTATTGAATCTATTTCTCACTTAAAGCCAAATATGTTCTATCCTTAGAGTTACTCTAAGGTTCTATCTTTTAATTTTTAGCCCAATAGAAACTTACATAACTTCGTTATTCTTTCTGATATTAATAATATTTCTGTATTTTTTGTAAATAATAAAATTTTCTCTAACATTAATTCATATAAATCATAATTGTGCATTTTGGTCCACTCTAACTTTATTCGACACTCGAAGACAGATGCAGGAACCGATGCTAATGATAATAGATAATAAGGCTAACAAGGAACACGTCCCACCGACGAATGTAGGGTAGAGAGGGTTTTGTAAGTGACACTTCTCCACTTCAAACCAATTGCAGGTTGCCACTGTCACAAAATAAAAAAAAAATTTTAGTGCTTTCCCGAATCTTACATATTTATGCTGCAAATTTAAAATAATAATAAAGAGAAATATTTTTTTTTAATCAACGTTTTAGTTTTATCATTATTTATACTATCGATGTATCAAACCGTCAAATACTTATGATACAAAATTGTTAGTAATAACTTATTTACTTATTTCTTACATATGAAAAAAGAAACCCTCTACCAATTTTTTACAATATATTAAATAAACACACATATTATATTGTATAGCTCTTGTTTTAAATAAAAGTAAATTTATGAATAAAACTTTAGCAATCAACTTACATCCTATTCCGAGAAAACTTAAGTGTCCACAGACAAAACAAATGAAGGCGACCATCGACCACGCTAGCCCCATCACTACGGACTTGTCCCGCTGGTCCACTATACGGAGGAGCAAGACCCCTTGAGCTTGGAAAACTAGCACTAGACATAAAAAAAGGATATTAATTAATATATTAAAAATAACTAACTATAATTCTTACGAGATTCTTCAGTAAGAGTGCCAAAAATAGTGTAGGTATTAGGTACAAATGAACACGGTAATGAAATTGCCGAGTACCCACTTGCTGACGATTTTAATTAGAATTTAAGTATCATACAATGAGGGCTACCGTTTTTGTGCTCACCAGTTGGCGTCGCTGTCGAGTAAGGTCCTATTACTGCCATTAAAAGTAGTATTTGTTGGTGCGAAAGGGCCTTAAATTTAAAATAATAATAATTGTGACCAGTTCATTAATTTTTTTTTAATAATTTATATAATATTTGTATAATAACCAAACAGATAAAATATTGACTTTTTCCTACTTCTTCTTTTAAGGCAATAATTTTTATTGAGCCAGTAGGGCATGGCTGTGTCTGCCTTAATTAATCAGAAATGACACAATGTTTATAATAATCATGAATAATTAGTAAAAATCCGCGATAAAAAGGTCGAAAACAGTTAATATTTAGTGTCATTTGACATTTGTAGAGACATCACTCTAAACTAGCGCCACCTCGCGGCGAATTCAAGCGGCAGCCCTCAATACCTTATGCGGTATAATATAGGTATTTATGTTTCTAACATAAGTAATTTCTATTTTTTTTATTTTCTTGTTATGTACTTATACAAGTATTTATACTAATTTGCATATATTTTCCAGACGACCATGTTTTGCAATAATTAATTGATAGGAGAGAAATTTATAACATATCATCGTCGTTGCAGTCATCATCATTGGGTACAAACACTTTACATTTCAAACGTACTCTACACTACAATCCTTATGAAAAAAAAATGAAAAATAAACTTACCTGTGAAAGTAACTACAGTATACAACAACATTCCATGAAGATGATACGACTGAGTGCAGCGGACGTTGCTGCAGGCGCCGATAAGCGCGCGGCCGCCGGCGGCGCACGTGCAGTTTGAGTACACGCTGTAATCAACAGGTGCTTTAAAGTAAAACTAGTTGCGATTATATATTCGTATTCAACCCTTTTTATCGTCCCACTGCTAGGCATGGGCCTCCCTTTATATCCATACGAAGGGGATCAGGCCACAGTCCAGCACGCTGGCCAAGTGCGGATTGGCGGACTTCCCATATCTTTCGAAAGCTTGCTAGTTTCTCTTAGTCATGCAGGTTTCCTCACGATGTTTTCCTTCACCATAAGACAAGTGATAATCATGTTGGAAATGATTCCCACATGAAAATGTCAGAGGTGCGAGATCCGGGACTTGAATCCACTTACTTCAGTTAGTTTCCCAAGCGAGTGCATTAGTACTGGGCTAACACTGCCTTTTACAATCTTTCTCATAGACATAAACAGTCAGTGAAATTTTCGATAAAAATAACATTATCTTAGATACTTACAAGAAGCCATTATTGGTTTCCGTGCTTCTACAACCAGCCTGACACGGGGACACGTACGTCACCATCTCGTCCACCACACACACCGGTTGAAACTCATTCCAACGGGGGAGACAGCTGTAAGTTATTATTTAACTATTATTATAATCAGTTAAATCTATTATTTCACACTTTTCAGTAAATTTTTATGCACTTATTTTCAATTCTCTACTAAGTTTTTTTGCCTTTTATATGATAAATTGAAAAATATTATATAAAAAAATGTTGTCTGATTGATTCATCAACGTCTATACATAAAGCACTTGTGACAGCTGATTCCTGAAAACTGCTAAAAAGGGGAATTTTTAGAAGTTCAATAATTAAGTTATTGATAAAGGTGACAAAAAATTGAATCATATTTTTCGGGTGAGACACGTGAGTAGAGTATACAGTAAGTATGCTATCACAAAATTTATAGTAGATACTTGCACAACATATTATTAAAAATGCGAAAAAATGTAGATCAGCAAGATTTTGATATTAAAATTTACTATACATGTGTACATACATTTGAAATAAAATTGAAGTCTATTTGGGGTAAATTAAATATGTGATCTCTAAGAGCATGCTTTTTATTTTGGAATAACTTAAATATGATACAGCAGTGGAAATTATTGGGGTAAAGACAAAGTCATAGACAAAAAACAAGTTTCTTTTTTAAGGAATGTGCACATTGCACTCTTACACCCTTCCTCAATGTGTACATCACCAAAAAAAAAAAAAAAAACTACAATAGTATATAATACTATAACTACATAAGTACCCATAACAAAAAAAAACTTAAATGAAAATTGTATACAAAACACTATGAAATTAACTCTACATGAAAACTGAAAAACAGGGCCACTCCTTTTAAACTTTCAAATACTAATAGTTACAAAAGAAAATTTAAGAAAATAACATTTCTCTTAACTTCACAAAAACAACTTTGCTTAGACCCTTAGTACAAATATCAGCAAGCTGATCTCCTGATGATACATACTTCAAACACACAATTTTATCTTCAACCTGCTGTCTTACAAAGTGATACTTAATATCCATGAACGAATTAACCACTGGACTAGACATATAAGCGGACGTACCTTTATCGGTCTTCTCAGTAACCAGGAGATTTTAGGCTTGGTCGTTTGTTTTTTGCGTCAGTCTCAAGCACTTATTTGTCAACAAAACATCTCCCAAAAATGACTAAATGTTCTGTTAAATGATGTAAAAACTATAACGGCGGAAGCAGCACTATTTCTTTTCACTTGTAAATACATTATTTTATTACATTTATTGTTATTTATCACACAATTTAATTAAATGTAAAATAAAATGTCATATTATCCAACTATGTTAAATATAGTCGATATTTCTATGTATTGTTGACATCTGACAACCATCATAAAATCCCTGGATTATACCATTCAGAACAAATGACTAAACTGTCGAGTGAGTCCATTTGACATCGACTAGTGCTTGACAATGTCGAAAAATATATCGATATTTGACGAAATTACTTAACGAATTGTGTTATTTGTACAGTACAATAACATAAAATACTTTTACCACAGTATCCTACAATCTGATGACAATAAATTTATAAAAATATTTTCTAAATCAAATAAGAATATAAATGCAAAAATTATAATTAGTATGAGTACTTAATTTTTTATTTTATTTTATTCCACATTTATATACTTTGGAATATTATTCCATTGTAATAATAATAAAGATCATTTTATTTCAACACATAAATTACACAAAATCAAACAATAATGTTTTAGCACTAAACTTCTGGGTTGGCGATTTGTAAATAAAACACTTTACCACTTGCATTAATTATTTTACTTTCACAATCCAACACTCACTTTTTCACAATTTGCAATCACTTTTTCTTTTTCCTAATTTCACAAATGTTTATTAATAACTGAGGAATATTAGGACAGTGTCACATTTTTATAACTACCCGAGACAATCAATTGCCAATTAAAATAGTTCAATAACAGAATCAACAAAATCACTTTATTTAATTAAATTAGCTTATATTTTTTTTAATCTTTACAAAATAATATTTATTATATATTAATGGAATATATACCCGATATTCATTTGTTCATTAACATTATTATAGGCCAACAGAATGTTGCCATCAATGCCATCGTATTTATATAAATCAAATTAAAAAATAATTATTATTTGACACATTATTATTGCCTCTTTATTAATTTATTAAAATTAAAAGAAGAAGAATAAATTAAAAGATGTAAAATATGATGACTATGCTAACCAATGTCTAAAATGTCATTCATTGGTTCATCGATATATGTATTTTATCGATTATGTTCAAGCACTAGAAATATTGTATTGTGTATCAGTGTTTATAATAATGTAATAAAATCTTTGTGTGCGTTATGCGTCACTTGGTTGAACTAGTTTTCATACATTTGTATTTTATGTCAGGTCCAGTCTCTAATTCGTTCATGTTAATATCTATATGTTTCAGGCGCTTGTGATACTCTGGGTTCTTGGCAACATGAATGGCAGACTGATTATCAATGTTAATAATAAAACTTTTACAATCAACTCCTATTTCTTTTAATAAATTCCTTATCCAACACCCCTCTGCAATTCCTTTTGCTAACGCTATATACTCTGATTCTGTACTTGATAAAGATACACACTGTTGTTTGTTGGAGGACCAAGACACTGTATTACCAAAAACTTTCATGACATACCCTGACGTAGATTTCCTATCACCTTGATCCCCTAATCCCTAAAATAACCCTTAAATAATCAGCATCTGTATACCCTTCTAACTGCACATTTACTCCATTTCTATAAACTAATTTTAATCCAACTGTTCCCTTAATATACCTTAATACTCTCTTTAATGCTTTCCACAAACTCTCACTACCACAACTTTGAAAACGACTTAAGTAGCTCAATGCATAACATAAATCAGGACGTGTTCCTAACATGGCATACATGAGACTTCCTATTAACTGTCTGCATCTTTAAGTTAATTCTTTATCTGAAGATTCTTCTTTATGTAACAATAAACCTTGTTCTATAGGTGTTGACACAGATTTGCATTCTTCCATCTTATATTTCTTTAACAAATCTTTTAAATACTGCTCTTGGTCTAATTCAATGACATCTTTCTTCCTAGTGATATTTATTCCTAGATATTTTAGATTATCACCCCCTAAATCTTTCATTTCAAATTTTCTCTGCAAAGCTTCTTTTAATTTGTTTATCTCTTGCTTATCTTCACAAATTAAAATCAAATCATCAACATATAATAGAACATAAAACTTCTTATCCTTTTTATAATATAGACAATAGTCACATTTATTTCTTTCAAACCCTTCCTTAATCATAAATTGATTAAACTTCTCATTCCAATATCGTGGAGATTTCTTCAGACCATATAGAGAGCGCTGTAATTTTAAAATTTTACCATCTTCTTTCATCCCTTTTGGCTTCTCTATAAACACCTCCTCTCTTGACATCCATCTGCTGAATATCTAAGTTGTATTTACTAGCTATTGCTAATACTATACGCAGTGTAGGTAGTTTAGCCACTGGGGAATAGATTTCTGAATGATCAAATTTATCTTCTTGCTTAAAGCCCCTTGCAACTAGTCTTGCTTTATAAATATTTTTATTACCTTCTTTCTTAATCTTGAAAACCCACTTGGTGTCTATTAACTTCTTCCCGACTGGTAAACTAACCTCTTTCCATGTTTCATTTTTACACAATGCTTCTAGTTCTGCTTGTATTGCTTTTAGCCATTCTTCTTTATATTTTCCTTGGACTGTTTTTCGACAACTCCTTCTCCTGGACTGTGCAACTTGCAGAGGTAAGTAGAAGGATATTTGCTGCAATAAGTTGTTTGAGGCGATGGAAAAATCTGTTGCCTATTAAAACTAAAACTGCACTAGCTCACTCACTACTGCTACCAATTTTAGATTATGCTGATTGCTGTTACCTCGACGTTTCAGAGGAACAGCTTAACAAGCTCGAACGTTTGCAGAATATGTGCATCAGATTCATATTGGGATTACGTAAATTCGACCATATCACCGATTACCGTAAGCAATTAAAGTGGCTTCCAATTAGACTTAGGCGCAATTTGCACGTTCTCTCCATCCTTTTCTCCATCCTTTATAATCCAACGACTCCCTCTTACTTAAAGGAACGCTTTAATTTTCTGGGTTCGGACGTCTCTGGTTTGCAACTTAGGTCTCAGAGCGACAACCGGTTGAAATTACCATCTTGCACCACAAATTACTATGGTAACTCTTTCACCGTAAAAGCTGCAAAGCTATGGAATATGCTCCCCCATGATGTTCGCCACTCAAAGTCACTAAATATATTTAAACGTCGTCTAACTAATTATTATCTGTCTTGTTAGTTATTAAGTATATATGTATATACTATGTATTTATGTATCTATATGTATGTATCTATATGTATGTATGTATTTATGTATATGTGTACATATATATTATACATGTATGTATGTATATATCATATTTTTGCATTATGTATGTATTCATGTTTGTAAACGTAATTCATCTTGTCTGTATTTAATGTTAATTGCACCGTCCCGTCTACGATTCTTCTAATCCTTTTACCCAAGGTTGTCTGTAAGAGATTGCTCGTAGCAATAAGACCGCCTTTGCATGCCTCTTTGTTATTTTTTTTTCTCTTTTCATCTTCTGTACTCATCTTTTGTGTGTGCAATAAAGTATTTATCTATCTATCTATTTTCCGTTAACTGCCTCTTCATAAGTCAATTGTTCTTCTCCTTGTGCTGTCATTGCTAAATCATAATCTTTAGTCCATGCTGGCTTTCTCACTTGTCTCTTACTTCTAGAATTCTTGTTTTCTTCATTTTTGGGAATATCTTCTTCTGCATCTAAAAATTCTTCATCTAAGTACTCTTCCATCATGTCTACTTCACTTGATGCTACATCTTCTGCAATGCTTCTTGCCTCTTCTTGCTGCTGGACATCTCTGTGTTCTCCTACTTCAATCTCGTCATCTTCTTCTTGATTTTGATCCTCTTCTTGTTCTTCTTTAATATTCTCTATCGATTCTACATTCTCTATTACCTCTTCATTCTCCGTTTCATCTTTCTCTAATGCATTGTCCGAGTTATTCTTAACTTTTACAAATACAATATCCCTATGAGTTTCTACTCTTCTTGTGTCTGGATACCATACCCTGTACCCTTTGGTATGTAAACCATAGCCCACAAAAATTCCTAATCTTCCCTTTGGGTCCCACTTCAATCTGTGTTGTTTTGGTACATGTGTACATACAGTAGCACCAAAATCTCTTAACAGTGTAACATCAAAACTCTTGTTATACAACAACTCATATGGTGTTTTATCTCGAACTTTACTTTTACCTGTACGATTTATTGTAAATACTGCTGTAAACACAGCTTCAGCCCAAAGTTCTTTACCTAGACCTGACTGAATAATTAATGTTCTTGCCGATTCTACAATTGTACGCATTTCTCGTTCTATTCTGCCATTTTGTTCAGGTGTGTAACTTACTGTTAACTCATGTATTATACCTCTCTTTTTAAACAAATTCTCAACTGCTCTATTAACAAACTCTGTTCCATTATCTGAACGAAATCGCTTTATTTTACATGTAAACTCAGTTTCAAACATCTCTAGAAATTCTTCAATTTTCTCTTTAGTTTCATACTTACTCTTTATAAAGTAAACAAACCTAAAACTGCTATAATCATCTTTTAACAAAAGGAAATATGAAGAACCACCTACAGATACTTCCTCCATCGGTCCGCACAAATCCATATGTATAAGTTCGCCTGGTTTAACTGACCTACTACTACTCTGACTAAACGGTAACCTATGCTGTTTTCCCTGGATACATGGTAAGCACTGATCAGTCTGCCCTTCATATTTAATGCCCCTTAAATCTAAAAACTCTTTAACATACTTGTAATTTTGATGTGCAAATTTAATATGCCAATCTGTTAAAGTTAACAAAGCTACATCACTTAATTTAAATCTCATTACATACATTTTGTCAAACTTATCAGCTACTGCTGTTACTGAATTATTTTTATAAAACTTACATCCATTAGAATCTGACACCATTGTGTGACCTTTATTAACAGCTGATGCTAGAGAGAATAAGTTTACTTTATAAACATAACTAGAACCATTAAAGGCCCATACAATAACCTTTCCTGTTCCCAAAACCTCTAACTTAGTACCATCTCCTATTGTCACAAATCTCTTAGCTTTTAATTCACAAAACTCTGTAAAATACTTTTTAATAAAACACATGTGGTCACTAGCACCTGAATCTAAAAAGAACATTTTTGAATCAAAAGAATAGTTACATTCAATTTCCCTAGTAGAATGGCATAAAAAAGATTCAGATTTTGAACTCTTACTTCTCTCTTTAGGCTTATTCTTTTCACTTGAATTATTTTTCTCTGACTTATTTTTCTCATTACTCTTAATTTTTGACAATTTACAATCTTTGATTAAATGACCTATTTTCTGACAATTAAAACACTTCCTGTACCTACATTCACTTATTTTATGGCCTACTTTGCCACACTCAAAACATTTAATACGATGCCGCATACCCACCACTAATGCTGAGTCTTGAGGTGCCGTGCTGGCGCTGCTGCTGGGTATACTTCCACTACGCTCCTCCTCGACCAACAACCGCCCCATCAGCTCCTGCAAGCTCTGCTTCTCCTCCGGCATGCTCTCCCATGCAGATATAAAATGCTTATATTTCTCGGGTAAGGACATGAGTATCTTCGTTATGGCCATCTTCTCCGATACTTTCTCACCTGCTGCTTGAAGCTGCGTCATGCAATCTTCCATGTTCGCCATAAATACAGCCATTGGTTCTTTGAAGGTCAAATTGAAAAACTTCTGTTGAAGTAGATGAACGCCCACCTTTGATGACGGTTCATATATGGTCATCAGCTTCTTCCACATATCTGCACTACTGGTACAAGAAATCAAGTATCTCATCACTGTCTCTTCCACCCTGGTAACAATTACCTCCTGGGCTTTTATCTCTCTGTCATCCCATGATTCTTGTATTTTTCCCTCTTCTTTAGGCCTCACCTCTCTGCCCAAAACAATCTCTAATAGTTTCTTCGAACGAAGAACAATCTGCGTCTGGAAACGCCACGCCTGCCAGTTGCGACCATTTAGAAGAATCGTCGTCTTATTATACTCTGAACTTGACATATTGCACGTTGCTTAAGGTGTGTGTAACCTCACAATTATGAAGCAAGACGTAAACGCCGCCCTCGCCGCCAAGTTTCGTCGAACCACGTTGCCTCGCAGGACTCCAACCTTTGTTGCACCGCGACTTACTCGAATCCACTTTGTTTTGTTTTTTTTTACACGCCTCGACTTTTCTTGTCTGGGCCCATAACCTATTTGGGGTAAATTAAATATGTGATCTCTAAGAGCATGCTTTTTATTTTGGGATAACTTAAATATGATACAGCAGTGGAAATTATTGGGGTAAAGACAAAGTCATAGACAAAAAACAAGTTTCTTTTTTAAGGAATGTGCACATTGCACTCTTACAAAGTCTCTGTTTGTAATGTCAAAATAACAGCTTTTTACTAAATTCATATGAAAGTATATATTATTATTATGGTACTTATGAAAGTATGTATATATATATAGGTACGTAAAAACACCATTCTTATCAGTTTGTCTCTCTGTTTATTCCGGCTAATCTCCAAAACGGCTGGACAGATTTTGACGATACTTTCGCCGCTGGCAGATACCTGATGTTATAAGGAATAACTATGGTAGGTAAACAAAATCCACATACCTGAAGTAGGTTAGGGACAGACCCGATGGTAAGTGCCTAGTTTTAAATAATAATGCAATTTACACTGATAATAATCTACTAATACACAACTAACTTGCAAGACAAACTACACTCCGGGTGTTCATAGACCGTCTCGCTGAGCCCCGCCACCTCCCCGTGGTCACAGCGCGGTATAACCGTCAGCGCCACGAACACGATACACGCGGCCACGCTCATCAATATCGTCTGCTTCATCGCTTTTAAATTGCAAAACTCCATAAGAACTGGAGCTGAGAATTTAACTCCTGCGTACTAAAAAATAATTAACTTTTTAGGCTATTGCTATTCGTCCGATAATCGGATGAAAATATATTATTCGTCCGAGTAACTATCTTCCACGTTTTTGTTTTCTAATGTAAGATAAGTGAGTTTCTATATGCAAAAAAAATAACCTTAACCTACCGAACTGAAAATTTATTCTTTTAGATCCCAACGATTTTTAAGTTCAAGAATGTTTATTTGTAAAAAAAAGAAAATCCCCCTAACCTATGCAGCTAAAAATTGATGTTATGAGGAGAAAATTCAGTAATCTGAAATTCCAATCTATCGAGCGATTAAGATTTATAATTTAAGTTTATTCGATCTTATTTGAAACTCTAAATTTTAACTATTGTTATTCTTAAAAATCTATATAAGTAATTTTTTTTATAGAAACATTAAAATTGTCGCAGTCACAATATATCACACCCCAACAATAGTCGGACGAATAATAATAATAATAAAAATAGGTATATTCATCCGACTTTCGGACGACTAGGCACACCGATCTTTTTAACTACAAACTTCAAAACAATAGTAAATATTCCACTCGTATGGGTGGAATGTTCCTCAAGAAGAAATTTCAAAATCGAAGATAACACATGTCATATACAAGCCGTTTGTATTTTAATTTAATCTCGAATACTATAGGATAGTAGCGCGTTCTCTGAAAAAAAAAACAAGTAACAACTCTCGCCTCTCGCGATTGCCACTCGCTTTTACAGTGAAGGAAAGCATAGTAGAGAAACCGGCACGTATCAGAAAACGTAACCATTGCAAAGCAAATTGTACACAGTATAATTATATTAACTACCTAATGATGTTTGTCCTCTATGCGTTCCTACAACATTAATCTCTAGGGCAACCGCGCGAAAAAAGTAAGCGAAGCGAAAGTAAGCTGTATTTAGAGAGAGTAATGTGTATTTATATACGTAATCTGTGCTAAAACTTACCCCTACAATCACAACTAAGAAATGATACATTATAAGCTCTGTATAATTTATAAGTACATTGTCTTCCCGAACCAAATTGAACTTCACCTGTAATAGAATATGAAAATTAAATTAACTCATGCCCGATTTCACCAACATCACCTATGTTCAAGGGGGGATCCCTAAGCATGGTTAGGAGACAGTTTCTGTTTCACCGACAGTTAGGGGTCACCTAAATATTAAAAGGCCCCCCTAACTTTAGGTGCTTGAAATATGGGCTTGAAGACGATCGTAAAACGAAATTTAATTTAGGGGCTAATTTAGGGGACTTTTAAGCTAGGGATCCCATACGTAGGTGGTAGCTTATGGGTTGTTGGTGAAATCGGGCATAAGTCTTGTAATAATAATTTGTTAGACCGAATAATTTCCGCTTGTAGCTTCGTTCTCGTTCAACTTCGACTTTACTGTACTGTTTCATTGGTCTAATGGTTAGCTTAAAAAGCTGCAAATAAAGGTCGTATGTTCGATTCCTAGCTTGGCTAAATTATTGGGATTTCTAACAACAAAATGTCAATTGCAGTAAGTGAGAGATAAGCGTCGCTAGACCACCATGTCAAGACAAAGCAATTAGAGACATTGATCCTACGTCTGATGGTCATCTACGTCGGCGAAGCAATCTCATCAACTATGACAGTGAAATCGGCCGATATGACTGAAATTCAGTTATGACGACATTACTGATTGTAGTTTCACGGGAGATTCTTCCCGATTTATAAGTGCTACGTAGAAACTTTTTCATAGTTGTGTCTTCTATTCTGACCCAAGTCATTTTTGAGTTGTCATTAAAATTAGAACAGTCATTTTTAAGTAAGAACTTACTGAAAGATATAATAGATTTTGAGATAAAACAAAAGAATCATAATATTATTAATTTCATTCTAAGCATCTTACCCAAGAAATATGTGATGTGCAACTTTAGTCCTATTACAAAAAGTATAAAACTACAAGAGACCTTATTATTGAAATAATTAGACAGAGGATGAAGATTAGTGCAACATAAATAAAGCAAGGTTGAGTAGCTTCTTGGATTTTACAGTATCGTCTGCATGGAAATAATATAATACCTGCTCTTTCATTTTATCACTGATTATAATAATTGTAGCTCAATACCTTATTATTTTCGCCTGAGATATAAATATAGACATATGGATAGGTCACCTTAAGTGTATTATCCAGTTAAATTTTTATAACTTGAGGAAATTGTAATCAAAGTGTTATCAGTTCTAGAAGCTGCCACCCCATATTTTCCGCACCATAGATAGATTTTATATTTAGTTATCTAGAAATATGTCAATAATACATAGTACGCACAAACATTCACATAAAAAATCTATTTAATATGCCATACCTTACTAATTTCACTTTCATTGTACACAAACCCCCATAACGCGGCTGCCATAAGCCCCATCGCTAACATCTGTGTCGTTGCCACAGAATTACACATCACTCTTCTTAAACTTAAAAAGAAACCTAAAAAAAGGAGACGCTATATTTGAAAAATCACTTGTAATCATCAATCATAAGCACCTCGCGATTCATCAAAATAAAATACTATTTCCATTCGAAATTGAAAAGGCTTACTCATAAGCCATAGAGAACCACATACATCTTAACCCAAAATTATTACGATTTGTCATCTGAATTGCAAATTTTTAAATCGATAATTATCATTCAGTTTAAATTGATTTTTTAAATGATGTTCTCCTGACCCATTCCTGCCACGGCGGCCAATCTCATTGAGACTAGCCAACTGCGCAGGAGATATTATAGTGCACAAGTGCACTCTCTATTCCTGTCATTTTCATACTCTGGTGGGACGACCACTCGACACGACCAGTGAGAGTTAAGGCGCAAGGACCGACGGCTTTTCGTGCTCTCTGTGACACGGGGGTAAAAACCCCAACTTCCCAACTCCGGGCAGTTACTGAGGCTTACTATACAGAAAGACACAATAACTAAACTTGGCCCGACCTGGGACTCGAACCCAGGACCTCCAGGTGTGCAGCCGTACATGCTAGCCACTACACCACCGAGGCAGTTATAGAGATTTTTTAAATATGATAATATTTAATTATATCTTCATATACAAAAGTAAAGCTGAAAATTCAACTTACCCCTGTCCTTCTGACTTACAGGAGTCTTCTGAACCCCATCTACTTCAGGCACTACTTTGGGTACTATACACAGTAATTGTATCACATTAACAGCTAGACTCAGTACAAAGATCAATGTCTGTATATACAAGTTCTTCTCCAGAAGGCTTGTCATGATCCTATCACCAATAACCAATATCGCTACTCGAGATAAAAGAAGGGCTCCTGGAGATAATAAAAGAAATAATCACGAATTATCTTATATTACGCAAATTAAGTAAAAACTTAAAACTTGGAAAATGTAAGCATTTCGAGAAATGATGATGATGATGTTCTCCTAGCCGATTCCGGCCACGGCGGCCAATCTCATTGAGATTAGCCAATTGCGCAGGAGATATTATAGTGCTCAAGTGTACGCGCAGACACAAGAGCACTCTCTATTCCTATCACTCTCATACTCCGGTGGGACGACCACTCGACACGACCGGTGAGAGTTAAGGCGCAGGACCGACGGCTTTCCGTGCTCTCCGAGGCACGGGGGTGAAACACGGCCAACTTCCCAACTCCGGGCTATTACTGAGACTTACTATACAGGAAGACTCAATAACTAAACTTGGCCCGACCTGGGACTCGAACCCAGGACCTCCGGGTGTGCAGCCGTACATGCTAGCCACTACACCACCGAGGAAGTCAATTAAATTTCGAGAAATATGGCATATAGTACGGCCGACTTTTAATAAGAATAAGTTCATAATTATTTTTCAATATTCATTACTTTTAGTAACTTCTCCGAGGAACAGTGATTAAGAACAGTAATTATTTAATCTTCTTCAACATGTACCATATTTTGGTTTGTAAGGAATCTCCCGTTGAAATACGACTAATGGTTTTTGAAACCTAATTTACAAGTTGGCAATATTTCGATTTTTATTTTCTGCAAAAATAGATTCTAATAGGACATTGGCAATAAGGCAGTTATAAAAAGATGTACAAATTATAAAGTATAATCTATTCATACCATAATGCATACTAGTCCTTGAGGGAGCATACTCGTCGCTGTACGCAATGCCGTGGCACCAGCACCCGATGCGAGAGAGTATGAAGGACACGCTAGTGCACGTGAGGATCGCTAATCTGGTTATCGACCGTGTGGTCATACCCTCAAATTTAATATTGTTTTCATCTGCAGCGTCACATAAGTCTAAAATAAATAATTATTAATGTTAAGTCCTAATAACCTGTCTAAGCAGTTCAGTCATTTGGTAGACACCTGTAAAGTTTTAAAACGACTTAAACGTTCTTTGAAAATTGGTGCTCCCAGAGAATTCGACCTCTCTTTATGAATTTTCATTTTGCGACCATCTAGGTGGTAGCAGTATTTTTTTATATATTTTTTCTCTCCGAATAATTTTTGAAATATAATAAAATATAACGGTTAATATGGTATACAAATAAAATAGTAGGATAAAGTTTAGATGTGATTTTTAAATGTTAGCAGGTATATGAGGAATAGAAATTCATAAAGGTCCCACAGGCCCAGCTACCCCTGATAAATGATAACAAGTTAATATTGGTCCCGCGGAGTTTCTTTCGCCAGTTCTTCTCAGGTCTGAGGCTTCTTCTTTCCGAACTGGTAGTAGACTCATGACGTAATGCTAAATAAAATATTTTGAATTCTGAATTTTGAATGCGGGGACGCAAAGCGTTGAATAATAGTTTTTTTCGATTTCCGGCAGACTGTTACGTTCTATCGAAAAATGTTTTGTACAGAAGTTGTAGGTCTAGTAAAAGTCTACAACACTATAAAGAACACTTTTTACAATAACCTCAAAGTTTTCGAGATATTTGCAAAAAACTCGGTTTTTAACTGTTTCTTGGTTTTTCATTTTTAATTTCTAGAATAATCTTTTAATTTCCATGAAACTAAGGGAATTTAATCTTTAAAATACATATAATAAATTAAAAAAATGCAATTGAAATGTTCAGCCATTTCCGAGAAAAGTTATGTTTTATGGTCTCGAGAGGCTGAAAATCATCCCCAATTTCAAGTGGGCGTTTACATTCAAAAAAAATTTCGTTCAATTTTCAGATAGGGCTCATTCTTTTTGTCTTGAACTCTACTTTAAAAATATAAAAACAATGTATGGTCGCCTTGTAAAAACACCCTTAAAAATTTTAAAAATTGGAGAAATCGATAATTTTTACTTTATAAGCTACATTTTTTTCAATTATCATTGAAGAAGTACACTTTATTGACCAAATTTTTATAAACTGATTACACCAATGTATTAGACAGACAGAAAAAATATTTAATGTACAGATTCAACTCGGTTACAATTTTATTAATAACTAGCATTGCCCGCGGCTCCGCCCGCGTTCATATGATCAAAACCAAATTCTTAGGTTTTATATATTAGTATACTCGTATAACGTATTAGTATATTAGTTGACCCGGATAACCAGCTATTACCATACCAAATTTCTTTAAAATCCCTCCAGTAATTTTTCTGTGATGCGGTCACAGACAGACAGACAAAAATTCTTAAATCTATAGGTTCGGCCACTATCGATAATAATGTTTATTTCAATAAGATTTTCTAAAAAATATTTAATGTACAGATTTGACTCAGTTAGAATTTTATTAAATGTATAGATATATGTATGTAACATATGTAAATAAAATACTCGTTTTCCGTAGTTAGACTTGCATATTCCGTAGTATGTTTTATTATATGTATAGATTTAATCAAATTATATAAAATAATATCTTCTAGCCCTGTACATATATAAAACCTATACAGGTTTTCCTAAAAAATGTAAAAAAATATTATTTTTTACATTTTGCATAAGTAAAAACATAATTGTTAGATAAAAAGTCGCCGCGTTGTTGAGTTTTGTTGCCAAATAAATATTCTATGATTATGGGGCCTGACACATAGATATCTTAAAGTACTTTTTCAATCTTTATCTACAGCAAAATATATTAGCGGAAGTACAATATAGATTTCGTAAAAAATTGATAATTTTATGAGATAGTGTTACATTAACAAGACCGATAAAAGTATAAAGATATTACTTACCTATCGTCAAATCACTCCTATGTATTGGTATTTAAGAGTTGTTTGTTACAGTAATCTTGTGTAATAAAAAACTCAACAAATGATTGATTGCTCTGCCAACACACCTATTTATTTTTATATCATCATCATGACATCATCACCCATACACAGTCCATAAAACTAATCTGTATAAACGTCTGGGGTATGTATCGTGTATGGGTATCATATCGAACAAGGAGTTAAAGTTGTATAAGAATCCATTTTTCATTTCATATTTTGACTTACTATCTATCCATTAAGCGAAGGCTCATTGAAATCGATCAAGTCGTTCTCGACTGGTTATGAATAAAAATTTCAAATCTGTATATTACTTCTAATTACATAACACATAAAAAAAGATACCTAATCAAAATCAAAAAGGGAGGAAATTCACATATAGGGTGTTTCCGATATTAATGTTTATTTTATTAACCGACTTCCAATTCCATAAAGGAGGAGGTTCTCAATTCGTCGGAATCTTTTTTTTTATGTATGTTCACCGATTACTCAAAGACGCCTGAACCGATTTGGATTTTTTTTGTTTCAAAGGGTATACTTCCCAGGTGGTCCCATGTAAATTTTATCGAAATCGGTCGAGCGGTTTTCAAAAAAATCAACAATACATATATTTTTTTAATAAATTGTTTAATCGAATATGTTATTAAAAAACTTTCTTCTTACAAATTACCTGCTTATTACGTCTACACTAAAAATGGAAAAATAAAACTAAAAAAAGCCGACTTCCAGGCACTAAAATGAAAAAATAACTAAGCGGGGGGTTTTCAATTAGAACAGATACCTAATCAGATATTTTCGAAGTCGGTGCCAGCTATATTTTTACTTTTTAGTTATTTATTACTTTTTAGTGCTTTTTTTGAAGTCGGTTTTTATTTTTTTATTATTTTTTTTTTTTATTTCGAATGTTTACTAGTTAAGTTTAATTTTTACACTTACCAGATATAGATCTTTCTTCTACATTTGGGATGAAGAACCATAAGATGCAACACAACGTAACCACGGATGAGTATGCAAGAAGCGTCGTCCGCCGTTTCCCATAGCCCCACCATGAAACTATCGGAGCCACGAGAGCTTCGAATATCGACAACGCTAGAATCATTACATCTGAAAATAAATTTCAAATATAAGAAATGGCACTTTCTAAAATTTTTCTTTAGATAGATCTGGATTTGCACAGCACCGGCTTATTCTTTCGCCTTTATGAAACTTCTTAGATGTAAGGATTTAGTTCCCAATGCTAAAAAAACATTTATCATAAATCATTTATACTATATTTGTTTGTCTGGGATAATCTTCGAAATGACTATACCGTTGTTAGAGACTTTTTAGGTGATAGAGAGCTTAACTGTGACTGACAAAACATAAGAGAAATGTACCATGATTAAGTGTACACTTAGGAAATATATTTTACAAACCTGGTGTATAAAAAGGAATTTCGCCGCTTTTTATGTCCTGTTTTATCAATTTGTATGTACAGATTTCTCCTAACGTAGTTATTACCGTCATACCTATCAACACCCCTCGGAGTTTTCGAGGGTCGAACTTTTTCGGATTAAACCATGATAGTACTCGATCTTTTACTAAAATATAAAATTCATTTAAATTAATAATTCGTATGAATAAAACTATAAAAGCTAAATTTTGTTTGCTTGTCTGTGAGATTTTTGTATGGTGATGCTTGGACGGCCCGACTGGAGTGTGCCATGTTTTTACATCGGGAAAATTTCCCATTCGCAGAGAAAGTATATTATAATAAGATGCTCTCCTAGCCGATTCCGGTTACGCCGGCCAATCTCATTGAGACTAGCCAACTGCGCAGGAGATATTATAGTGCACAAGTGTACGCGCAGACACAAGTGCACTCTCTATTCCTGTCACTCTCATACTCTGGTAGGACGATACGAGACACGATCAGTGAGAGTTAAGGCGCAGGACCGACGTCGACGGCTTTACGTGCTCTCCGAGGCACGGGGGTGAAACACCGCCAACTTCCCCACTCCGGGCTGTTATTGAGGCTTAATATACAGAAAGACTCAATAACTAAACTTGGCCCGACATCGATGATCATTATATATAATATATAACCATATGTGGGACCATAATATTTTATACGAAAGGTAATTAAGGACGCAAGACGCGCCTGAACATAGCAAGGATACCTCACTAGTTTATAAGTTTAGTTGTTTTTTCCATTTGAAAAATAGATAGGTACATACATACATATATCAAATTCTTAGTGATGCATTTTTATCATTCTTATCTTAAAAAATGATGATAAAAATGAAACTGAATGCAAAATAAAATTTTCGCTGCATGCGGAAATTTATATCGAAGTAGATATATTATAAAATATCAATGTCAAGAAAAAGCCAAGATCAATTTTTAATCTTCACAGCGATCAAATTATCACTAATAGCATAAAGCCAAAAAGTTTCTCTTTGTAGTTTTAGCGCGAGCGAAGCCGCGGGTTCTGCAAGTTAAATAATAGTTAATTCATTTTTATATAAACACTAGCGGACCCGGTAGACAAGCGATGTCCTGCCTAATATATGCCGATAGATCTTTTTTGCTCGGAAAATAAAAAAAAATCTAAAAAAACATTAAAACTGATCAACCTTTTAGAAAATGCATTACTAACACACGCGCATATAAATTTTATACTTATACCTAAATATGTAAATAAATATGTTGGGACATTAATACACAGCACCATCTGATTCCATGGTAAGCTACGAGGCTTGTGTTATGGATACCAGATAGTTGATACACTACACATAATATATAAACTATAAATACATACATATTATAAATATAAACACCCATGACTGGAGTACAAACATTCGTGCCATCACACACCATACAAATGAATGCCCCCAGCGGGACTCGAACCCACGACCGCTGGCACAGCAAGTACGGTCACTACAAACTGAGCCAAACGTGTCGTCAGTATATAATATAAAGATTTAAAATTTAAATTAACACATTCCCTTTTGATGAGTATATAGGTCTGCCATAAAATAGTTATATATAAAATGGTTATGTGACAGCCACGGTTCCTGACGGTATTCCTTTGGGGTCTACTTAGGTGCATGTGATACTCGAGACAAAGAAAAAAATAATAAACACAGATAAATCGAACTGAATTTTATTGTCTTTTACAGTAATCAGTCTTCAACATTCCTCAATTGAGATCCTTAGTAATTTTCAAAGTAACTTAAGTAGGTATCAACAACATAATTAAAAATCACTGAATCACATAACAAAATATACAAACTCTTAAAAAAAATCTACAAATTTAATACTTATAAGTTTACTGATCATAGTATGTTTTTCTAAATTCTTAAACAATATGTACTTTAAATTCTTGTTTAGTCTTATTTAGTATAATGTAAAAAAATATATTTGAAAACTGTAGAAACGATTTGTGCATGTTAGAACTAAGAGTTAAGTGCCATTTTTCGAAACATTATATATCATCAAGTTTCGTAAGAGTTCTTATTAACCTGTCTCTGTACTCTATATATCCGTTTCCGTATCTCTTGTCACTTTTCTTTAAATTTTTTTTGAATAAAAAGAAAGAGTTCCACGAGGCAACATCTAACACCTGAAAGAGTACGATATAAGATAAGATGATTCAGAGGCATGGGAAGGTAGGCGAGATTCCTGACAGCCCATTATAATATCGCCTTCTTCGCTGTGTTCTATCACAGATTGGTCATCGCAAGACTTTTCACTTATTTCCTCTCCTGATACCGGGTTATCATCATTCAAACTAGAATCATCAAACCGGCTTGGGCTTTCACTTACTCTAATCGAAGCCAATATATACGCCTGTGTCTGTTCTCAGTAAAAATTTCGTAGTCAGATTCACTACTCTCGCCTCCTTGGTTTTATTCAGCATTAAATTATTACAATTTTTTACTGAACGATATGAGGCTACTACCAGTTCGGAAACAAGAAGCCTTCAGACCTGAGAAGAACTAGCGAAAGAAACTGAGCGGGACTTTCATTATCTTATTTATTAAGTTAAGTTATAAATTACAATATTTCTATAAAGTTGAAGTAGCCTGGAGGCGATCACTTCATTCCCAAGGCATGCTATCTTCTATAAAATCATTTATTGTATAATTAGCCTTTAGCACACAAACGTTCTTTAATATATATTTTTTTTAATTTGACGATAGAAGCTTTTTGAACATCTTCTGGGATCCTGTTGTATATGCGTATACATTGTCCATAAAAAGAATAACTGACTCTGTGTAGAGGAGTCACAGGCATTACAAGTTTGTGTTTGCTCCTAGTATTAATGTTATGCATGTCACACTTCTTGGTAAATTCGTCTATATTTTTACGAACATACATAATATACTCGTACAAGTACTGAGAAGCAACAGTCAATATTTTTATTCCTCTAAACTTTTCTCTTAATGACGATAAATTGCACGAGCAGGTCTTTTCTGCAGGACAAATATCATATTAATAGCAGCTGAATTTCCCCACAGTAAGATACCATAGGACGTAATACTATGCAAGCTGTATCTACATCAGTAAGAAGTCTTATTTTTTTACCGCGAATGCTCCAGAGCTGAGTCTACTCGCTAGTCCCTCAATATGGGGGCCCCATTGCAATTTTGAATCTGTGATATTAATACTTTCTGTAATAATACCTAAGAATTTAGTGGACTTTACCGGTTTTAACACTTCCCCATTTAATTTTACACCATTATAAACAAATTTAACTTTAGGTGTTGCGAATTGTATTAATTTTGTTTTTTTTATTATTTAATAATAAATTATTTGAATCAAACCAATAGACAACCTCTGAGGGGCATCGTTTACATCGTCATACATTAACAAACTGCGCTTTACTTTAAAAATAAGTGAAGTATCATCAGCGAACAATACTGTCTTATGTTTGTCCTGTACAAAAATGGCAAATCATTAATATAAATTAGAAAGAGAAAGGGGCCAAGAATGGACCCTTGTGGAACCCCATTTTTAATGGAGCTCCAGGAGATCTCTTACCATTTACATCAACCCTCTGTATTCTATTATTTAAATACGAATTCAGAAGGTCAGCTTTTGAGTAGGAATTTACAAAAGAAGCAAACGATGTACTATGATTATAAGCTTTTTCACCATACAGTTCATATAGTCTTTGCCTGCTCTTGTAGATGCCAGGAGTTGCCCATTCACTAAATGACAAGAGACCCCCTGAATTGACTGTTTTAGAAGTAAATAATAATTAGTATCATTGCTGTAGAATAAATAAGGAAGTTTTGATACAATATTACCTCTGAACTTCTCCTTGCGTGTAAGTACTTATAGGAACAAAAGCCTTTTTTAACATTTTTTATTGGCTTTTAAAGTATAAGAAAATGAAGCTGTTTGACCGCAATAGTCTGAGCTCAATATGTTTATAATAGATTTAGAAGATGGTTTACAATTTGTGAATATATTATCAATACATGTAGCACTGGTAGCAGTGATTCTAATTGGCTCAAGGTATATTTTTTTCATTAGCATCATCTGGTTCACAATTTTTATCTGAGCCGCACTCACCATTTACTTTTCTGGGCGGGTCGTGGCAGATTTCGTCCGTATCATTTTCATCATCAGAAAGATCTCGACGTTGACTTAATGCAAGTTCCTCCCGGTTAGACGACATCTGCAAAATATAAATACTCGTAATACAAACAGTTAGTAGGTAGCTAAAATAGTAGGTAAATATCATTCGAATAATGTCTTTTACTGTCACTTTCATAAAATATTTCTATCCCTACCTAAATAAACAACACTATAGGATAACACAACACATTTTCCATCAGATTTATATAATATTATAGTATGAATAAGCTTTATTTACCTTATATTTGTTGACAAAAATCACTAAACACGTCCAGCATAACAACGATAAACACTAATACGCGCTGTGACCACAGAACATATATACTCCTAGCGGAGGCTGGCTGTGACACAGTGACACTGAATTCTGAAATCACTGTACTTGTATGACTGAGTTTACCCCCTCGACGGTGTACCTGTATCTGTTGGGTGTGTAAGCACTGCGTATGTGTGTGTAGAAAAAGTACTCGAATACAGTTTACCGTGACAGCTATCGCCGAAAAACCGATAACCGAACCGATATGACACTAGATCACGTGTTTCCTAGTAATGATAGGGATAACCAACGGCCATAGACGATTTGTCAGATAAGATAAAATAAAAGTAACCGCCCATAACCGTTATGTCACATAACACGATACCAAGTTAACAGCGAGAAGCGGTCTGTTTCAGAATGTGTTAAAATACATTTAGCCCACTAGTGAAATAAAAAGTATGAATGCTTGCGAGAAATAAAAATTAATAAAATAATTCTTTCTAGGGGTCACGGCATTTAGTACTAAAACAAGGAGCAAACCAACCTTTTTAAGTATACAGAAAAATTGATAAAAATTACAAAATATATGTTTTAAGTCATTAAACATTTTAGATAATTACATAAATTACGAACCTTTAGAGCAATCTCCGATGCACAGTTTCTCCATTATTCCAAGAACAAGCAACTAACTTAACTATTTTGATAATTTCATCTGCCAATATCCTTATATTTGCAAACACCTGAAATAAAATAGAGTTTTTGAAATAAAACCTTCGGAGTGTCTCTTCGACCTATTTAGGGCGAAAAAATAAATCCACAAAATAATACTATGTATTCAGCCCTTTTTAACGTCCCACTGCTGGGCACGGGCCTCTTCAGTACAAGGGGATCAGGCCATAGTCCACCACGCTGGCCAAGTGCGGGTTGGCGGACTTCACATGTCTTTTGAAAACTTGCTAGGTTCTCTCAGACGTACAGATTTTCTCACGATGTTTTCCTTCACCATAAGGAATAACAAATACTATAAGATAATTTTATTTAATAAGCCAAATATTCATGTAAATCTAAGTGCGTAATCTTCGAAATAAATTAGCCTAATTATTTAACTGCCATATGGTGACAGTAGACTGAAGTGAATAAGTCTCCAATGGCTACTGTTAAAATCTCCTAATTTCGCCAAAAGAAAATTATTATTCTTCCTTCAAAATTTAAAATTTTTCAAAATTTATCTTCATAAAATATATAAATTATAAGGAAGCAAGAATAGACTAATAAATAAGTAGAATAAGTAGCCCGGCTCAGCTCGGTAGGTCAAGATTATTTTTCTTTTTTTCATACGAAACCTCCTGCACGTAAAAATTTTTTTTAACCTTAAAAACTCTTGAACTTAAAAATCGTCTGGATTTAAAAGAATAAGTTTTCAGCTCGATAGGTTATGGTTATTTTTATTGCTTATAGAAACTCCTGCGCCTAAAAATCACTTATTTTGCACTAGCGCCTCGCTTTGCTCGGGTCCCTAGGTACGATTTAACGGTTACTATGGAATAGATAGACTGTATATACATACTATATAGGATAGAATGATCCCGTATTTTACCCTGATCGGTCCCAAACGCCGATATTTATTTCTTACCAAAATACAGGATGTAATGAATTTGTTGTCCTTAACTTGAGAAAGGATTTGCCCCAATACAAACTTTCAACCCCCTATTTCAAGTTTCCTTTTGTGATAACAAGTTTCTTATCTATCTAGGTTAAAATCGACTCAAAATTTGATTACAAAGTTAGTTAAGATAATGAAAACGTGTTAAAATTTTCGAATTATTTTGTTATCATCGAAGAAATTTACAATCGTACTATGTCTATCTCGAATCTCGATTATTTTGACTTATTCGATATTTCGATGCATCATCGCGGAAGGTGATAAAATAGTTTGATCATTTCAAATTAAAAACATGATTTTAAGGAAAATATTATATAAAATTTAAATACACCTTAAGTTTTTGGAAATATAGCGAATTGAACGTGAGTCTTTTCAAATAAGGAAAAATAAATAAATATGTTGGCACATTATCACAGCACATCTAGTTTCATGGTAAGCCTGTGTTATTGATACCAGAGAGTTGATACACTACACATATATAACTTTAAACACAAATATTATAAATATAAATATGTACTCATGACTCAAGTAGGTACAAGCATTCGTGCTCATAACACAAATGGATTCCCTCAGCGGGACTCGAAACCTCGACAGCTGGCACAGCAAGTAAGGTCACTACAAAGTGAGCCAAAGGTATCGTCGTGATATATAATGCTATTAATTATTATATTTACGTTATAAACTATGTTTTGTTTCATTCTACTATAACGTACTATAATATTGCATATTATATTTACTAGCATTGCGCGCGGCTCCGCACGCGTTCAGATGACCAAAAACCAAATTCTTAGGTTTTACATATTAGTTTACTCTTACATTGCAGTTTTTGTATTTTTTCTCAAAAATGAGATATTTTCCCGCGGTAAAAAGTATACTATATGTTGACCCGGATAACCAGCTACCGTCTTACCAAATTTCATCAAAATCTGTCCAGTAGTTTTCTCGTGATGCGGTAACAGACAGGCAGATAGACAAAAATTCTAAAAACTATAGATTTGGACTCTGTATCGATAATAATATCTTTTTCAATTAGATTTTCCAAAAAATATTTAATGTACAGATTCGACTTAGTACAATTTTACTATACATATGAATTAGACTAGCGTTGCCCGCGGCACCGCTCAGCGTTCAGATGATACCAAGACATACTAATTTCATTGCGCACCGCATGATTGGTAAATAATAGCGGTGATTGACAATGCTACAAAGGTTCCACCGTTAATTGAGTCATATTTGTTTTAGTAATATTGTTTTAACAATAACATTTGTAGTACGAGTATGTCTATACTTCTGTTTTGTTTTTGTTTTCTTTGTTTTTGTTTAGTTTTGGGCGATAAACTCTCAAACTACAGAATTAAATTTAACCATTTATTTACTAACTAGTAGAACACGCGGCTTCGCCCGCGATCAAATTACGAATACACACTTTATTTTACCCCCAATTTACCCCCTTGGGGATTGAATTTTGAAAAATACTTCCTTAGTGGTTGTCTATGTCATAAGAGAAAAATATCTCATTTCTGAGAAAAAATACAAAAACTGCACTGTAAGAGTATACTAATATGTAAAACCTCCGAATTTGGTTTTTAGTCCTCTGAACGCGGTCGGAGCCGTGGGAAATGCTAGTTATTTCATATGGCTCGGCTAATATGATTAAAATCGTAAGCATTTTATTGCGTTCTTTAAGTCTTTTCTACATTTCAAGAATTTGTGTCAAAAAATGTGAAAAAGCTGAGGTATAACAGTTTCTAAAATACTTTTTTTTGAAAATTATCTTGCAGAATATACGTTTCATAGTTTATGAGATACGGAATATTTTTAGTTACCCGCTTTGTCAGTTTAACAATCATAAACTTGTTTTCCATATAAAAACTTTAAAAAAACCGACTTCCAGGCACAAAAATGTAAAAAATAACTAAACGGAGGTTTTCAATTAGAATAGATACCTAATTAGATATTTTCGAAGTCAGTGCCAGCCGATGCAAAGCAAATTTAATATATTACGATACGTAAAATACATATTTACCTATTAGATATTCATATCTTAAAATATTGTAGGCTAGGCTTGTATCCAAGGATATCTGTACGTCCGTCTAGACGGTACAGAGATCCTTGGATAAATTATTGTCAAACAAGTTAACAGAAAAGAAACATTCTTTTTAAATGTACATTTTTAAAAGAAAATATATAGTATAAAGTGTATTTTTATTCAAAGAAGCAAAAAAACTAGAAAAAATATCTAAAAATTCCGAAAAAATAATTTTATCATAAAGTTATAAAAAAATGCTTTAAAACATTGATTTTCATTTTATTTTAGTCTATTTTTATATTTTTTCTGGATTTAAATTTTAAAATATCTAGAACTTACACAATTTTACATAAAGGATTCCGAAGTTAGTAACACAACCCACAATAATTATTAGACACAGTTCAAATATTTGGTACACTTTTTGCTTTTCTACAAATAGATGATCGATTTCTCAAAAATTACTGCAATTCTAAGAAGAATCTTCACGATATATATACGAAAAGTGAGATAATGATAAAAACGTCTATTTAAATTTATCTGTACACATCATGGAACTAACAACGATATTGCTCCGCTCCTATTGTAGGTAACGTCACGCTAGATAGCGTGTAATCTTCTAAAAATTATCGAGTGGAGTATCAAAATAAAGGACCTTGAGAGGTGATCTCAAGAATATACATACCTTATAATATGTTGGAAAGTAATTTGGAATAAGAAATAGCTAAATAAAATAAATGGTCAAACTAGTCAGAACGAAAAGGATATAAATAAAAAAAAACCGACTGAATAAACAAAGTATTATTCAGTTAACTGAAGAAGTTAACTGCATAATACTTTCTTCTTTTTTTAACCGACTTCAAAAAGGAGGAGGTTCTCAATTCGATTGTTTTTTTTTGTATGTACACCGATTACGCTGAGATTTATGATCTGATTTAAGTGATTCTTCTTTAGTTTGATGCGGAATAGTTGCCATTTGGTGCCATAAAAATTTAACACAGTTTGGCCTAGTAGTTTTCATTTTATGAACATTCTTTTATGAAAATTTTTGTTTACGTGGACGATGTAATCTTATTTTAATTTGTGTACAGCTTTTTTAGGAGTTTTCATTTAGGTTGATTATAATATATTACTAGCAGCTCACCTTCGTGTTCGCCTCTATCTATCTATCCCACGGGATCCGTTCATTTATCCATTCCGTTCCGGAATAATAAGTACCAAGTATTGTTGGGCCGGTCATATAAGGTATCAGCATGCCAAATTTTACTAAATTAGGTGCATAAGTTGTTGTGCACTAAGTTTTGGTGCCAAGCCAAATGTAATAGTAGGTACCTACACTCACCGCGATCTGAGAAATCTATACTAAAGACACCGACTTCAAACCTATCAATAGGTAGCACTAACAAATAATAGTATTTTATTAATATTAAAGGTATTAATTAGGTTTGCATAAGAGGTGTATTAAATTAAATCTTTATTAAGTTATTTTATACTTTTTAGAAGTTTTTTTTTTTAGTTTTAGTTTTGAAGTCGGTTTTTTTAAACGTAGTTTTTTTTCGTTACACAAATACAAATGAAAAATCGTTCTTAAAGAATTATTCAAAAGTTTCATTTCAATCAGAATTTTCGTTTTAGGCTCTCTTAAAACGATTAGAAAAAGCAGGCAAAGCCGGAGGAAATAGTAGTAATAAGAAATAAAGAAAGTATGCTGTAGGCAGTTAGGCACGTGGTAAATAATCTAGTTTGTTTCAAACAGCAGTTATCTAATCAAATGAGTAACACGTTACATACGCTACGTTTGCGTATCAAGATGGCTTTAATATTGGATGTATTACTCATAATATTTTGAATTTTAAAAGATGACTCACTCAAAAGATGACTCACTCAAAAGATTTTAGAATCAAAAAGATCAAAAGATCTAAGAATGAAGATTTTTCAAAAAGGAAGAGGTTCTCAATTCGCCTGATTTTTTTTTAATGTTTGTTACCTCAGAACTCCGTCATTTATTAACAGATTTAGACAATTTTTGTATTGTATGAAATGCGTACTTCCAATTTGGTGCCATTTAAATTTGAAAATAAATACCGCCCCAACTGGAGCAAAAATAGCTATTGATGAATTTAATCTACTTCTAATTGCCATATTGATTTGAAACTTTGCGAGTGTTTCTAATTCCATTGATTTTAAATTTAAATTAAATGTCATTGTAGTCAGTCTGTGAGGTATCTACCACTGGCTTGAAAGGCAGTTCTGCTAAGAAGAGCCGGCAAGAAGCTCAACAGTAGCTCTTTTTAATCGACTTCCAATTCCAAAAAGGAGGAAGTCCTCAAGTCGTCGGAATCTTTTTTTTATGTATGTTTACCGATTACTCGAAGACGCCTGAACCGATTTGGATTTTTTTTGTGTCAAATGGTATACTTCCCAGGTGGTCCCATATAAATTTTATCGCAATCGGTCGAGCGGGTTTTTAAAAAGTCAACAATATTTATTTTTTTAAATAAATTGTTTAATAGAATATGTTATTAAAAAACTTTCTTCTTACAAATTACCTGCTTATTACGTCTACAATAAAAATGGAAAAATAAAAACTTTTTAACAAAAAATAAAAACCGACTTCCAGACACTAAAATGTAAAAAATAACTAAACGGAGCTTTTCATTTAGAATAGATACCTAATGCGATATTTTCGAAGTCGGTGCCAGCCTACAATATTTTAAGATATGAATGAATATCTAATAGATAAATATGTATTTTACGAATCGAAATATATTAGATTTGCTTTGCATCGGCTACGAGTATGTACCTACATCTTGCGGCAAGGATGAAACGTGTATGTCTCCGACTGAATAATACTATATTCCATCTTGAACTTGTTTTTATCTTTTGAGTTAGCTTTTGTGTAGTCGGGTTTTTTATTTTTATAATATATTTATTTATAGACTTATATTGTTTAATGGCAAGCTCAAAATCGAATGTGAAATTCTATTATACATGCAACAAACAAACTGAAACGGCTTAAGCGAATATTTTGTTAAAATACATTCTTCTTACTTTATAACTACTACGTCTACACTAAAAAGGGAAAAATAAAAAGTAAAAAAAAATAAAACCAAAAAATAAACCTAATCAAATATTTTGAAAGTCGGTGCCAGCCGATACAAATCAAAGCACACCGACTTCGAAAAAAAATATCGATCCAGCCGTCACAGACCCGGTCCGTTGTTAGCCGTCACAGGTCCAGTCTGCTATCAGTGAAGTATCAGGAGCAACCCGCGCGGCACACCGCCCACCACAATGGGCCTCCTCCCAGTGCGTTTCTTCCACGACAAGGTGAACACACGTTAGGGGGGGATGATAATTTTACGTTTTAGTTCAGTTTTATTCTATTCTAGATGTTTTTATCGTAAAATGAGTCGGAAAGGAGATTTGGTCAAAAAACTGTTTTAGGCGCCATTTTTCCAAAATGGCGGCGCGAGGGGCACAGATACGAGGAGGCATAGTTGAAATTCGGAAAGAGCACGCCGAAATCTAAAAAAAGATTACCTCGGGACAAATAACTATAAATGATTTTTTCTTAAAATTAGAGTCTTAAAGAACAACTAATGAATTACGCCCTAATTACGTAAGATAAAGCAAGGCATAGATTAGGTCGTAAGGGTTTCGAATACATGAGCTCAATGCAAGGATGAGACTTCAACTACATTTAAAATAATAGAAACATGACTTTACGCTCCCTATTGAAAATTATTTTTACGATACATCCCAAATAGTAAAAAAAATCGAGCTAGAGCTGTTGAAAATCCAGGTCGTAAGAGGCTTTTTTTAAAAGATAGGATTGTTTTAAATATATCTATCGATAGAGCTCGCGACGCTGATTCGAAATACGTATATAACCATTTTCGGCAAAATGTCCTTTACGACAATTGATTTTCGGTGTCGATATTAATGTCTATTCAAGTTTAATTTATGCATTTAACCTATTTAAATTCAAATCAAAACATTACGAAACTAGAATAAAGAATGTAAAGCTAATTTCACGAAACTAGTATCAGTACCATTAAGCTTATTAAATTAATTTGTGTCGTGAAATTCTGAAACAAACAGACAAATGAAAAGATCAATGGATCTTAAGTTGATAATAACTAAAGGATGAAAGGATAAAATGTTACTTTTTTAATATATTTTATTAGAACACCAACAACATAACACACAAATACATATTAAATTCATTCTTAATCACAAGTTCTAGTATGTTAGTCACTCACAGGTGTCCATAGCACTAACCAACAAATTATATACATGCACTGCTAATATAAAAAAATATAAAAAGAAAATAACATGACTACAAAAATAAGGGTAAAAATTGTACAGAAAAAAAACAATTGAGTAAAAAAACAATTATAAACTATTATAAAAAAAAACAATTATAAAAAATAAAGCCAGTGCAGGCTGATAGGTAAAAAAGTTCGTTATTTTTATACAACAAAAAATAATTAAAAACATTAAAATTTATAAATAGGGTTAAGTTACTTAACTACTTTTATGTATATAAAAAATTAAAGACTAAGATATATGTAAATAAATATTAGAATTACTTACTCCTAAAATCTTCCTTATTAAATGTTTATTATATTTACAGATAAATATTTACATTAAACTTACACATAATAATACACAGTAACCGTATAAACAAGTCCTTTGTTCAGAACATAAATATAAAGTCATTTACAATATAAATACAATTTAAAATATCGTTAACCACACGAAAGAGCAAAAACAAATCTTTCGTAGTTAACCCCCACTTTAAAAAAATTATTGCATCTATTTCTCACTTTAAGCCAAATATGTTCTATCTTTTGATTTTTAGCCCAATAGAAACTTACATAACTTCGTTATTCTTTCTAAAATTATATATTAATAACATGAACTAATTAGCCACAATTCATTCATGATTAATAATAATAGTATTTCTGTATTTTTTTGTAAAAAATAAAATTTTCTCTAACATTAATTCTTATAAATTATAATCGTGTATTTTGGTCCAATTTAACTTTATTCGACACTCGAAGACAGATGTAAGAACCGATGCTAATGATAATAGATAAGAAGGCTAACAAGGCAGACGTCCCACCGATGAATGAAGGATATAGGTGGCTTTGTAAGTGACACTTCTCTACTTCATACAAATTGCAGGTTGCCACTGTCACAAAATGAAAAAAAAAATGTTTAGTACTTTCCCAAATCTTATATATTTATGCTGCAAATTAAAAAAAAATAATAAGAAATATTTTTTTTGAAATTAACGTTTTAGTTTAATCATTTTATATACCTATCGATGTATCAAACCTTCAAATACTTATGATACAAAATTGTTACTAATAACTTATTTACTTATTTCTTAGATATGAAAAAAGAAACCTATCTGCCAATTTTTTACAATATATTAAATAAACGCACATATATTGTACAGCTTTTTATAAATAAAAGCAGATTTATGAATAAAACTTTAGCAAATGACCTACCTCCTATTCCGATAAAAATTAAGTGTCCACAGACAAAACAAATGAAGGCGACCATCGACCACGCTAGCCCCATCACTACGGACTTGTCCCGCTGGTCCACAATGCGGAGGAGCAAGACCCCTTGAGCTTGGAAAACTAGCACTAGACATAAAAAAAGGATATTCATTAATATATTAAAAATAACTAACTATAATTCTTACCAGACGACAGGCGACAGCATATGACTAACTTTCATATTTATATCACAAAAAGTAAATTTTTATATTAAAAAAATAATTTTAATCGGTAGATCATGTTTATTGGTCATATTATCAACGATTCTAAATTCTTATCAAAATAAGTAAATTTATCGTCTAAAATGCTTAAAACAAAAGACTTTTCCTTTTTACTGCATATAATTTGGACAAATGGTTAAAGAGATAATACAACATATTCGTAGGTATGGAACCGGAACCGTGTCGTAACTCGTAATCTACTGAATGATATTTCTATAAGATGGTTATTTTTCAGACACAATACTAGTACTATACGTCAATCTATCTATACTAATATTATAAAGAGGTAAAGTTCATGAGTTTGTGAATTGTGAGTTTGTGAGTTCGTAACGTTGTAGAGGGTAATCCCTGAATCTACTAAACAGATTTAGATGAAATTTGGTAAGAAAATAGTTTGAGACCCTGGGAAGGACATACAATATATCCCGGAAAATTATATATTATATATTTTTATTCGAATATTTATATATATTTTATCCCGGAAACATCCCTTAAGGGGATGAAAATAGGGATAAAAGTCTGTATGGGGAAGCAAGCTAGGGACGAACCCGAGCGAAGCGAGGGTGAGTCGCTAGTCATGAATAAAAATGTCGCAACAGTTAATATTCAGTATCATTTGATATTTGTAGAGACATCACTCTAAACTAGCGCCCTCTCGCGGCGAATTCAAGCGACATCCCTCAATACCTAATGCGGAATAATAACTGGTACTATGTTCCTAACATAAATGTATGGAAGGTAGAAGTAAGGAGGACCGTCTTGTATGGGGGATTAGTTGAAAAAGTACTTGTAAACAGCAAATTATTGTTTCAACACTCACCGAAATAGCGCTAGTGTAGGAAATGGAAATGATATGAATTTCGCAGTTATAAACAGAGTGAAGTGTGCTAGTTTGAAAATATGCTTGTTACAATTTTAATTATTATTTTTTTAATTTCGGTTATTGTTTAATACTATTTTCTACTTGCTATTTACAAATAATTGGGGTACCTAAAATACTTTATAATTTTATTCCATATTCATGTTTGTCTGTATATTATAATAATTTAAAAAAATGCGCTCTAACAAAACGGAAATTTTTCTTCCCTTTTATAATTCAGTATCCTACTCTAATAATTTGTGGCGCTCCTTTTAAAATTCTTCCACTTGCTACTAATGCCACCTTAATTTGCTACCTTTCAACGGACACTTTTTAATATACTGAGATGGTCCTCCATACTTCTACCCTCCATACATAAGTGTTGTTACATCAATAGTGAATAGAGCAATGATGATCGAGTACGCAGCTAGCATAATGTATGTTCATTGAATTTCGTTTTATCTATGACACACTATTTTATTTATGGAGACAAGTATGGAGATTACACCGAAGCTTATAATATTTGTAACTGCGTTTCTAAAGTAAAATAAAGCATTTGTAAGTTCCTTGTTTTCTTTGTGGTTGTGGGACTCACCGGCAAAGCCAGTACTACCCACTAAAACCCAACAAAACCTTCCCCCGTCATAATGGGGCGTCGCAGGATCGCTTACGCATTCAACTACGACGCCCCGACGGCAGGTCTGCCGAAGCAGACCACAACAACCATGGGGTATCAGAGAAGTACCAGGAGCAACCCGCATGGTACACCGAAGAGGGCCACCTTCCACCGCCCACCGAAGTGGGCCACCTCCCTGTGCGTTTCTTGGCTTCGCGCCTGGTGGATTGCCGGGCACTACTGAGACCCCCACCACGACAAGGTGAACGCACGTTGGGGGCGGGGGGGCTTGGTACCTTAACCTCCTACAGACAATAAGTACTAACTTATATTTTTTTTTATTTTCTTATGTACTTATAATACGTACTTATTCTAATTTGCTTATATTTTAAATAAAACTATCTTTTCGGATTATCTCGCGGATTTATTTTGATTTTTGGTTCCCGACGTTTCGAATGCTTTACAGCATCCATGGTCTGTCTCCCCCGTGACCATGGATGCTGTAAAGCATTTAATCAAAATAAATCCGCGAAATAATCCGAAAAGATAGTTTTATTTAAAATGTCAAATATTCGCGTAAATCTAAAAAAGTATTATTTATATTTTTTCAGCCGACCTTCCTTTGCAATAATTAATTGATCCGAGAGAAATTTATAACACATCATCGTCGTTGCTGTCATCATCATTGAGTATAAAAACTCTACATTTCAAACGTACTCTACACTACAATCCTTATAAAAAAAATTGTAAAAATTTACTTACCTGTGAAAGTAATTATTATAAACAACAACATTCCATGAAGATGATACGAGTCATGGCAGTGGACGTTGCTGCAGGCGCCGAGCTGCGCGCGGCCGCCGGCGGTACACGTGCAGTTTGAGTACACGCTGTAACCAACACGCGCTTTATAGTAAAATTAGTTGCGGTTATACATTCGTATATAGCTCTTTTTAACGTCCCACTGCTGGGCACGCACCTCCCTTCAGTACGATCAAGCTATAGTCCAGCACGCTGGCCAAGTGCGGATTGGCGGACTTTACATGTCTTTCGAAAGCTTGCTAGTTTCTCTCCGTCATGCAGGTTTCCTCACGATGTTTTCCTTCACCATAAGACAAGTGATAATCATGTTGGAAATGATTCGCACATGAAAATGTCAGAGGTGCGAGACCCGGGACTTGAATCCACTTATTTCAGTGAGTTTTCCAAGCGAGTGTGTACTGGGCTAACACTGCCTTTTACAATCTTTCTCATAGACATAAACAGTCGGTGAAATTTTCATAAAAATAACATTATTTTAGATACTTACAAAAAGCCATTAATGGTTTCCGTGCTTCTACAACCAGCCTGGCACGGGGACAGGTACGTCACCATCTCGTCCATCACACACACCGGTTGAAACTCATTCCAACGGGGGAGACAGCTGTAAATTATTATTTAACTATTATTATAATCAGTTAAATCTATTATTCACACTGTTCAGTTAATTTTTATGCACTTGTTTTCAATTCTCTACCAAGTTTTTTGCCTTTTATATGAGAAATTGATTACTGCCTGCTATAATCCATACTTCTATCTATACATATAATAAAAATTCTAACTAAGCCGAATTTGTATATTAGATATTTTTTGAGAATCTTATTGAAATAAACATTATTATCGATACAGAGTCCGAATCTATAGTTTTTAGAATTTTTGTCTGTCTGTCTGTCTGTCTGTTACCGCATCATAAGAAAACCACTGGACAGATTTTGATGAAATTAGGTATGATGATAGCTGGTTATCCGGGTCAATATATAGGATACTTTTACCGCGGGAAAATATCTCATGTCTGAGAAAAAATACAAAAACTGCAATGTAAAAGTATACTAATATGTAAAACCTAAGAATTTGGTTTTTGGTCATCTGAACGCGGGCGGAGTCGCGGGCAATGCTAGTAATATTATAAATGAGAAGTGTGTTTGTTTGTTTGTACTTCTTTTACGTCAAATCGGAGTGACGAATTGGCGTGATTTTTTGTGTGAGAGAGAGAGAGATAGTTTCAGGGCTGGAGAGTGACATAGGCTACTTTTTACCGCGGGAGATTATCTCCTTCACATGGGAAAACACGTTATAATACAACCCAAAAAAATATTTATGATCAGAACTGCTTGAAACTTGGTGTTAATGCTCTTCAATACAATGAAATAAATACGTGTTTTAGCATGTTTCGAAAGTCATCCCATAAGGGGTAAAATAGGGGATGAAAGTTTTTATGAAATCTACCTTTTTAGGGGTTTTTTTTATAGTTAAAACTAAAGCGCTAAAGCGCGAGCGAAGCCGCGGGTTCTGCTAGTATTATATAAAAAAAATTATTATCTGATTGATTCAGCAACGCGACGTCTACACATAAAGCACTTGGGACAGCTAATTCCTGAAAATTGCTAGAAGGGGAATTTTTTGAAGTTCAATAATAAAGTAATTGAAAGAGGTGACAAAAATTTGAATCATATTTTTCGGATGAGACACGCGAAGTATGCTATCACAAAATTTATAGTAGATACCTGCACAACATATTATTAACAATGCGAAAAAAATTAGATTAGCAAGATTTTTATATCAAAATCTATTATACATATGTAGGTACATACAAATATAATAATAAAATTCAAGTGTCTGTTTGTAATGTCAAAATGACATCTTTTTACTAAATGCATATGAAAGTATATAATATATGGTACTAATGAAAGTATGTATATACGTAAAAACAACCATTCTTAGAACTTTCATCTCTCTGTTTATTCCGGCTTATCTCCGAAATGGCTGAACTGACATTGACGGGACTTTCGCCGCTGGCAGATACCTGATGTTATAAGTAATAACTATGGTAGGCAAACAAAATCCGCATACCTGAAGTAGGTTAGGGACAGACCCGATGGTAAGTACCTAGTTTTATATATCGGAGACGAGTCATAATCACAACTAATCGGAACGCGAACGCCATCTTTTTGGGCTCGACAGAGTCTACGTCGTGACACTCGACTGGGCTCAGCTGAGTTACGCTTGGGTGGTCGCACAGTGAACACTAGTAGAAACTGTCTTGCGTTTCGTATTGTCTATACGTGGTAATAGTGAAGTGAAGTGATATATGGTTGTGTAGTGAAGTGCTATGTACAAAATGATTACTGTTTATTTGAAATACAACTTTGATTGCAATGACTTTTCTTTATTTGAACCAACACTTTCCGTATAGCGCCCACTGTATACGTCATGATAAAATGATGGAAAATAATAGGGAAAGTTGATGCTGCTTCGACATGTATAACAATGCAATTTATGCTGATAATAATCTACTAATACACAACTAACTTGCAAGGCAAACTACACTCCGGGTGTCCGAAGACCGTCTCGCTGAGCCCCGCCACCTCCCCGTGGTCACAGCGCGGCATAAACGTCATCACCACGAACACGATACACGCGCCCATGCTCATCAATATCGTCTGCTTCATCGCTTTTAAATTGCAAAACTCCATAAGAATTGGAGCTGAGAATTTAACTCCTGCGTACTAAAAAATAATTAACTTTTTAGGCTGTTCCAATATATATATATAGATTGGAAAACAAACAAGTGGAAAATATTCGTATAAATTCGATTTCGATTATCGGACGATTAGGCACACCGACCTTTTTAACACTACAAACTTCGAAACAATAATTAATAGGTACGAGTACCTCGCGTATGGTTGGAATGTTCCTCAAAAAGAAAAAAATAACACATGTTATATACAAACCGTTTTTATTTTAATTTAATCTCTGATACTATAGGATAGTAGCGAGTTCTCTTAAAAAAAAGTAAAAACTCTCGCCTCTCGCGATTGCCACTCACTTTTACGGTTAAGGAAAGCATAGTGAAGAAACCGGCACGTATCAGAAAACGTAACCATTGCAAAGCAAATTGTACACAGTACAATTATATTAACTACCTAATGATGTTTGTCCTCTATGCGTTACTAAAACATTAATCTCTAGCGCCACGCTTAGGTAACCGCGCGCCCAGGCGAAGCCAGAGCTGTTAGTGTATTTATATATTTAATCTGTGCTAAAACTTACCGCCACAATTACAACTAAGAAATGGTACAATAGAAGCTCTGTATAATTTACAATTCCATTATCTTCCCGAACCCAATTGAACTTCACCTGCAATAGATATATTAAAATTAAATTAACTAAGTCTTGTAATAATAATTTGTTAGACTGAATAACTTCCGCTTGTAGCTTCGTTCTCGTTTATTTCTTTTACTTTTTAATTATTATTAGTCTAGTGGTTAGCTTAAAAGGTTGCAAATAAATGGTCGTATGTTCGATTTCTAGCTTGGCTAAAATATTTATTGGAGTTTCTGACAAGAAAATGTCAGTTGCAGTAAGTGAGAGATAAGCTTCGCTAGACCACCATGCCAAGACAAAGCAATTAGAGCCATTGGTCCTGCACCTGATGGTCCTCTCCGTCGGCGAAGCCATCTCATCAACTATGACAGTGAAGCGAAGAAAAGGAAGCCATCTCATCAAGTGTAAGAGTGAAATTGGCCGATATGACTGAAATTCAGTTATAACGACATTACTGATTGTAATTCCACGGGGAATTCTTCCCGATTTATAAGTGTTACGTAGGACCTTTTTATAGTTGTGTCTTGAATTCCGACCCATGTCATTTTTGAGTAAGAACTTACTGAGAAATATAACAGATTTTGAGATAAGAACAAAAGAATCATAATATTATATATTTTGATATTTTCATGTGCGAATCTTTTTCAATATGATTACCACTGGCACTTGTCTTAACGGTGAAGGAAAACATCGTAAGGAAACCTGCATGTCTGAGAGAACCTAGCAAGTTTTTCAAAAGACATGTGAAGTCCGCCAACCCGCACCTAGCCAGCGTGGTGAACTATGGCCTGATTCCCCTCGTACTGAAGGGAGGCACGTGCCCAGCAGTGGGACGTTAAAAAGGGCCGAAATAACTGCTAAAGCTATACCAGACTCCCGGGACTTTATTCGCCAATTGACGCAATTATATTTTTTCACAATTTGAACTTGCCTAAAGGACTTTCCCAAAATTCGTCGCCAGCTCTCGGAATATCAATAATACATAGTACGTACGTATATTAACATAACAATTCTATTTAATCTGGCATACCTTAACAATTTCGCTTTCATTGTACACATACCCCCATAGCGCGGCCGCCATGAGTCCCATCGCTAACATCTGTGTTATTGCTACAGAGTTACACATCACTCTTCCTAAACTTAAAAAGAAACCTAAAAAAAAGAGACGCTATATTTGAAAAAATCACTCATAAGCACCTTGCGATTCATCAAAAGAAATACTATTTCCATTCGAAATTGAAGAGGCTTACTCATAACCATGGAGAACCACATACACTTTAACTCAAAATTATTATGATTTGTCGTCTGAATTGCAAATTTTTAAATCGATAATTATAATTCAGTTTAAATTGAGTTTTTCAATATGATAACACTTAATTTTATCTACATATACAAAAGTAAAGATAAAATTTCAACTTACCCCTGTCCTCATCACTTAAAGCAGTCCTCTGAACTCCATCTACTTCAGGCACTACTTTGGGTACTATAAACAGTAATTGTATCACATTAACAGCTAGACTCAGTACCAAGATCAATGTCTGTATAGACAAGTTCGTCTCCAGAAGGCTTGTCATGATCCTTTCACCAATTATCAATACCACTACTCGAGATAAAAGAACCACTCCTGGAGATAAAAGAAATAATCACCAATTATATTAGGCAAATTAAATAAAAACTTAAAACTTGGAAAATGTAAGCATTTCGAGAAATATGGAATATAGTATGGCCGACTTTTAATAAGAAAAATTTAATGATTATTTTTACTAACTTCTCCGAGGAACAGTGATTAAGTGCAGTCATCTTCAATAGGTCAGAATCTTCTTCGATAGGTACCATACTTTGGTTTGTAAGCAATGTTCCGACGAAATACGACGAATGGTTGTATGTGTATGTATTCAGCCCTTTTTAACGTTCCACTGCTGGGCACGGGCCTCCCTTCAATACGAGGGCGATCAGGCCATATTCCACCACGCTGGCCAAGTGCGGGTTGGCGGACTTCACATGTCTTTCGAAAACTTGCTAAGCTCTCTAAGACATGCAGGTTTCCTCACGATGTTTTCCTTCACCGTTAAGACAAGTGGTAATCATGTTGAAAATGATTCGCACATGAAATTATCAGAGGTGCGAGACCCGGGATTTGAACTCGCTTCACTCGGTTTCCCAAGCGATCGCGCTACCACTGAATTAACTAATGGTTATTGAAACCTAATTTACAAGTTGGCAAAATTTAGATATTCTTTATTTTCTGCAAAAATAGATCCCAACAGGACCTTGGCAGTAAGGCAGTTACAAAAAAATGGAAGCTATAAATTATTCATACCATAATGCACACTAGTCCTCGAAGGAGCATACTCGTCGCTGTACGCAATGCCGTGGCTCCAGCACCCGGTGCGAGCGAGTATGAAGGACACGCCAGTGCACGTGAGGATCGATAATCTGGTTATCGATCGTGTGGTCATACCCTCAAATTTAATATTGATTTGTTCTGCAGCTCCACATAATTCTAAAATAAATAATTACTAAAGTTTTAAAAGGACCGAAAAGTTCTTTGAAAATAAGTGCTCTTAGAGATTTCGACCTCTTTTTTAGAATTTTTATTTTGCCACCATCTAGGTGGTAGCAGTATTTTTTTATATTTTTTCTCCGAATAATTTTTGAAATATAATAGTTAATATGGTAAATAAATAAAATAGTAGACTAAAGTTTATAGGATTTGGAAACTTGAAATCTTTCCAAATAAAATGTCACTGTTTAAGCACCGAATGTCTATCCTGTAGCTTGGTATTAACGGTCGAATAGTGTTTTAATAAGTATAATATATTTAAATACATTATATATTGACGGTTAGCATAGATTTCTCAAAGATCCCCCCCAACGTGCGTTCACCTTGTCGTGGTGGGGGGCTCAGTAGTGCCCGGCAACCCAACCGGGCGCGAAGCCAAGAAACGCACAGGGAGGTGGCCCACTTCGGTGGGCGGTGGGAGGTGGTCCTCTTCGGAGGGCAGTGTACCATGCGGGTTGCTCCTGGTACTTCTCTGATAGCAGAGTGGACTGTGGAGCAACCCCTTGGTTGTTGTGGTCTGCTTCGGCAGACCAGCCATCGGGGCGTCGTAGTTGAATGCGTAAGCGATCCTGCGACGCCCCATTAAGACGGGGGAAGGTTTTGTTGGGTTTTAGTGGGTAGTACTGGCTTTGCCGGTGAGTCCCACACCTCGTGCGTAAATGCATTTCCCAACGTTAAAAAAAAAAAAAAAGATTTCTCAAAGATGAGATATTTTCCCGCAATAAAAAGTATCCTATATGTTGACCCAGAGAACCAGCAATCAACATACCAAATTTCATCAAAATTTGTCAAGTGGTTATCTCGTGACGCGTTCCCAGACTGACAGACAGAAAAAATATTTAATGTATAGATTCGACTCAGTTACAATTTTATTATATGTAACGTATGTAAATTGGACTCATTTTCCGTAGCTAGACTCGCATTTAGTCCGTTGTACGTTTTATTATATGTACAGATTTAATCAAATTAAATAAATAATATCTTCTAGCCCCATACTTATATAAAACCTCTTACAGGTTTTCCTGAAAAATATTAAAAACGAAGAAATCTTTTTTACATAAAATGAAGAAATCTTCAATTATTGTAATGTTTACTAGTTAAATTTATTTTTTACACTTACCAGAAACAGATCTTTCTTCCACATTTGGGATGAAGAACCATGAGATGCTACACACCGTAACTAGGGATGAGTATGCAAGGAGCATCGTCCGCCGTTGACCATAGCCCCACCATGAAACGAACGGAGCCACAAGAGCTTCGAATATCGATAACGCTACAATCATTAAATCTGAAATATAAGAAATGGCCCTTTTTACAATTTTTTTCAGATAAATTTGGATTTGCAAAGCGTCGGCCTACTCTTTCGCCTTTATTAAACTTCTTAGATATAGGATTTAAGTTCCCAATGCTAAAAAACATTTATCATCAATCATTTATACTATATTTGTTTGTCTGGGATAATCTTCGAAATGACTATATCGTTTTTAGAGACTTTTTAGGTTATAGAGCACCTAAGGGCTGTTTCTTACAGAGAACATTCGCCTGTAATATAATAATTTAAGATTCGATGTTGAGCATTACGTTACAGTACTGGCTCACTGACTGACGAGCATTCGCCTGTAACGTAACAATTTAGATTCGATTTTGAGTATTCGCCTGCAGTCCAGTCAGTTGTTTTTACAATGTTGGACGAAGCGCTCTTGTTGAGCGCGGTAATATTGATTCGCTCATGTTATTTACGTAAAAAAACAAAAGAGATGAACAAATAATCAAACAAGTATAGATGCGTTACACATTGATAAATACAATTACGGTGTTACAATTGTATCATTGTTGCGCACTGTATTGCTCAGTTCTTCTCACTCACTTACGTAATGCTCGAATCTGAACTGTTACATTACTCCCTGTGAGGGACCGCTCTAACTGTGACTGACAAAGCATAAGACAAAACGTACCATGATTAAGTGTATACAGGAAATATATTTTACAAACCTGGTGTATAAAAAGGAATTTCGCCGCTTTTTACGTCCTGTACTAGCAATTTGTATGTACAGATCTCTCCTACCGTAGTTATTATCGTCACACCCATCAACACCCCTCGGAGTTTGCGAGGGTCGAACTTTTTCGGATTGAACCATGACAGTACTCGATTTTTTACTAAAAAATAAAATTAATTTATATTATATTATATATATATTGAGAATTTTATTAATTTATTTATTAATAATTCGTATGAATAAAAGTATATGCGAAATTATGTTTGCTTGTCTGTGAGATTTTTGTATGGCAATGTTTGGACTGTCCAGCTAGAGTGTGACATGTTTTTTACCTCGGGATAATTTCCCATTCGCAGAGAAAGCATGTTGTAATCTATACATATCAGAAAATTGTAACTAAGTCGAATCTATACATTAAATATTTTTTGGAAAATCTAATTGAAATAGACATTATTATCGATACAGAGTCCGAATCTATAGTTTTTAGAATTTTTGTCTGTCTGTCTGTCTGTCTGTTACCGCATCACAAGAAAACCACTGGACAGATTTTGATGAAATTTGGTATGATGATAGCTGGTTATCCGGGTCAACATATAGGATACTTTTTACCGCGGGAAAGTATCTCATTTCTGAGAAAAAATACAAAAACTGCAATGTAAGAGTATACTAATATGTAAAACCTAAGAATTTGGTTTTTGGTCATCTGAACGCGGGCGGAGCCGTGGGCAATAAAAGTATAATATACAACCGAATGTGGGACCATAATATTTTATATGAAAGGTAATTAAGGACGCAAGGCGCACCTGAACAAAGCAAGGATACCTCACTAGTTTATAACGTTAGATTTTGTTCCTTTTCAAAAATACATAGGTTTATTTTTATGACGGTACTTGTAAAAAATATTAATAATTTAGAATATCAATGTTTAAAGTATAAGTGATCTTGTAATGTCATTTTATTATGGTGTGGCCCTTTAGTTAAATATATGAGTGATAATGTCTAATGATAATTTAGTGATAATTCTTTTATGTCATAGAGGAAGGAACTATCGTCTGTAATACAGGCTCGGCCTAGTACAGTCAGTGACAAACCGATGTAACATAATTTGTAATAAGCTTTATTTTGCGCTTAGTGTAAATTTAATGTCAAAACTTATTGCTTATAAACTTTTATTATTATTATTATTATTAGAGGTACATACATATATCAAAATATTAGTGATTCATTTTTATCATCCTTATCTTAAAACTTGATGATAAAAATGAAGTTGATTGCAAAATAAAAGATATATTATAATCAATGTCAACAAAATGCCAAGATTAATTTTTAATCATTACAACCATCAAATTATTACTAATAGCCAGTGTTGGAATTAGGTGTAGGGGGGGAGGGGGGGGGGGTGTGCGACCAGGCCGGCCGCCCGTGACGCCAGGTTACACAGGGCGCCAATTCAACTTAACCATTTAATTTGAATACTTATTTTTATCGATCTAAAGGAAAACTAGACTCAGCGTTTTATCGTATCTCTCACTAAATAATTCTACATATACGTTTTTTTTAATTGTAATGAAATAAGTATACCCAAAAGGCCGCCAAAGGCATGAGTCGTTTTAGCCCAGGGTTTTTTTAAACTTATATCTTAATGACACTCTAGGACCTAAACTATAAATTGCACGAATACCTCGTTTCTGCAGGACAAAAATCGTATTAATAGCAGTTGAATTTCCCCACAGTAAGATACCATAGGACATAATACTATGAAAATAACTAAAATATACTATGCGAGCTGTATCTACATCAGTAAGAAGTCTTATTTTTTTACCGCGAACGCTGCAGAGCTGAGTCTACTCGCTAGCCCCTCAATATGTACTGCAATTTTGAATCTGTGATAATACCTAGGAATTTAGTGGACTCTACCAGTTTTAACACTTCCCCATTTAATATTACACCATTATCAACAAATTTTACATTAGGCGTTGAGAATTTTATTAATTTTGTATTTTTATTATTTAATAGTAATTTATGTAAATCAAACTAATAGACAACCTTTGAGAGAGCATCGTTTACATCGTCGTACATTAACGAATTGCGCAAATAAGTGAAGTGTCATCAGCATACAATACTATATCATGTTTGTCTTGTACAAAAAATGGCAAATCATTCATATAAATTAGAAAGAGAAAGGGGCCAAAAATAGACACTTGTGGAACTCCCATATTTAATGGATCCCCAGGAGATATCTTACCATTTACATCAATCCTCTGTATTCTATTATTTAAATACGAATTCAGAAGGTCGAGTACCTTATTTCTAATATAAGTGAAGCAGTTTCCTGATCAGCGTCTCATGATGCACACAATCAAAGGCCTTGGATAAGCCACAGAATATCCCAAGTGCTTCTTCTAACCGTTCCCAAGCCTCAAAAATATTTTTTACTAGCTCAACGCTGGCATCAGCCGTGGAGCGGCCTTTCGTAAATACAAACTGTTTATTATGAAGTGGATTGTTTGCATTGAAATGCGTTAACATTTGTACGAGTATAATTTTTTCTAAAATTTTACTGAACATTGGCAGTACCGAAATTGGTCTAAAGTTATTACGGTCTTAGGTAATACCTGATTTAAAAATAGGAATACTTTTACTATGTTTCATTAGATCAGGAAACGCATCATGCTCTATACTGCTATTAAATGCAATAGCTAGATGAGGTGCAACAACATCAGATAAGCCCCGTAGGTCAGTGGTTTTCTTGACATCCAAACTTTTGAAGGCTGAGATGATATCTTTGGGGTACGCAAATTTAAATACTAAATTACATTCTTTAACGTGTTCCTTAAGTAAAGATTCAGCAATAGCGGGAGATGAATTGAGTGATGGCGTTGTTGAAATTGGAATGTCAGTGAAAAATGTTTCAAACTCATGTGCAATTTCTTGGTCTGAAGTAATAAAATTTTCGTTGATGTTCAACTTAAAATCGTTGCTGCGATCTATGACTCTTCCACTTTCATAACCAATTATGTACCATGTCACTTTTACTTTATTGTGTGCATTTTTTATTTTGTCTTTAATATGCAAAGATTTTGCCATGAAACGTACTCTCCTAGACATTTTTGAGTAGGCATTTACAAAAGAAGCAAACGATGTACTATGATGATAAGCTTTTTCACCATACAGTTCATATAGTCTTTGCCTGCTCTTGTAGATGCCAGGAGTTGCCCATTCACTAAATGACAAGAGACCCCCTGAATTGACTGTTTTAGAAGTAAATATTGTAGAAAATTCTGTTTTTATTAATTTAAATAAAGAATTATATAAGAAGTTGGTGTCATTGCTGTAGGATAAATAAGGAAGCTTAGCTACAATATTACCTCTGAACTTCTCCATACGTGTCATTTATATATGAGCCGCACTCACCATTTTCATTGATGAACGGGTCTCGGTAGCTTTCGTCCGTACCATTGGCCCCATCATTTCCACGTGCAAGTTGCTCCCGATCAGACGACATCTATAAAATATAATACGTAAATACTTATAATACAAACAGTAGGTAGCTAAAATAGCAGGTAAATATCATTCGAATAATATATTTTACTGTCACTTTCATAAAATATTTCTATCCCTACCTAAATAAAAACAACACTATAGGATAACACAACACATTTTCCATCAAATTTATATCATACTAGCGGCTCACCCTCGCTTCGCTCGGGTTCGTCGCTAGGTACGTTTTATATAGATATAAATAGTTATTAGCCAGCGTTAGCAATATAAACTTTAATTTTTTTTTGTTAATAATATTGACAAATATTGACATTAATATTTATACGATACTAACGTCAATCAATTGTTTTGCCTTCCCGGAACCTCTCTATCACTTAAACTTTATGTTATGGTATTAAAGTTTAAATTGACTGATTTGAATTTTTGTATGAGAGTATAGAAAAGTGTTATTTTTAGACTTTTTTAGGCAATTTTTTAAATTTTTCTCTTCGTAAGAACCATCCTCGTACTTCAAGGAATATTCTAAAAAAAGAATTAGCGAAATCGGTTCAGCTGCTCTCGAGATTTGCGCTTAGCAACACATTCAGCGATTTATTTTTATATTATAGAAGATTATAGTATAAATAAGCTTTATTTACCTTTGTTGACAAAAATCACTAAACACGTACAGCACGACGATAAACCGGTAGCGCGCGCGCTGTGACGCAGTGACACTGAATTCCGAAATAAGTGTAGTACTTATATGACTGAATTTACGCCCCTCGACGGTGTACCTGTATTTATTCGGTGTGTAATCACTGCGTATGTGTGTGTAGAAAAAGTAATCGAATAGAGTTTACGGTGATAGCTATAGCCGAAAAACCGATAACCGATAACCGATCCGATAATAAAAAAGGCCATCGACGATTTGTCAGTTATGTCATATCTAATCTATCTGTCTATACTATAATAAAACTGTAGAGGCCGAATGTCTGTATATAGAAAAAAAACGCTAAAAACCGAGTCAGGGCGATGTAAGAAGAGAAATAAGCAAATCTAAAAAAAACTATTTTTTTGTTTCACTGTCTCTGTCTGTTTGCCTGTATGTCTGTTTGTCTGTTTGTACTGGCTAATCTCCGAAACTATTGGACCGATATAAATGAAATTTTGCATGGTGGTACTTTAGATCCCGGGTCAATATCTTAGAAACTTTTCATACCGAAAAATTAAATAGTTCTCGTGGGATAGTTAAAAAACTATAGTAACTTATACAGCTTAGTACACAAAAACTGTTGATTGGATTTTAATGAAATTGTACAATATAGTTCATAAAGATTAAAAAAAAAAACAATATAGTTCATAATCAGAATAACAAATAAACTACTTTGTATCCCGTATTAATGTAGGGTTCCCGTGAGATAAATATGTTATTGTTAGTCTAGAGGCGAACCCGAGCGAAGCGAGGGTGAGCCGCTAGTGATAAAATAATGACGTGATTAACAAACAAACTTACAATCATTCACGTATTTTAGACTATTAGTAGGATTATAATTAATTATATCATATAGAACGATAGTTCTAGCATTGCATCTCTTTGACTCTTTTCGGATTGTCTCGCTCGTAGGCATATAAACTATGCCGCACGTCTATGTGGCGTATTCTTTGATCGGTGTTCTGGTATAATAGTGCGTGGATTGTTCGATGCTTTCTTGCGGGGTGCGCGGGTGCAGCGCGCTAAGCCCCGCCCAAACACTCAAGGCCATTGGGGACACTAATCGTCTTAAGTACTTTTATTATTGCGAACCATCAACACTGAAAATAGTAAAGACCATTATTAACATTAGATAAAATTGATTTATTGATATCGTAATTTTAGATTATATTGCTTACTCTTTCTTTTTACAGCAGGTATCTATTCATTTATTTCATTGAATTGAAAAGCATAAAATTTACACAGACTATTCTTGCCGTTATTTTTGCAGCCGTTAACAACACAACAACAATCATGGCCCATTTTAATATGCGTACAAATTGTAGTAAATCTCAAAAAATGTTTGATAGAATGTCCGCGAATTTTTCAGATTTATACCACGGCATGCGCTGTCGGTGTGCTTTGCTTTATATGGCCTGGCACCGATTTCGAAAATATTTGATTAGGTATGTATTTAATAGGTAGGATTTAATTACTTAGCCAAAGCACACCGACTTCGAATATATTTGATTAGGTATGTATAGTAAATGAAAACTACCAATCAGTTATTTTTTACTTTTTAGTGCTTTTGTTTGAAGTCGGTTTTTATTTTTTTGTTAAAAAGTTTTTATTTTTCCCTTTTTAGTGTAGACAGTAGTAGCAAAGTAAGAATTCTAACGTATTAGGCTTGTCAAATCAAACAAAACAAGCCCAAACTCAAAGTATCTACTATTAGCCGTTGAAGAGTTCCACCTATCCACCTTCTGGCCTTGCCATCAGATCAGGTCAACAATACCGAACCACTGTACTATCAACGGAAATAGAAACACTTGCAAAGTTTCAAGTCAATATGACAATTAGAAGTAGGTTAAATTTATCATTAGCCATTTTTCCACTCTTAGGGGTGGTATTTTTTTTTTGAAATTTAAATGGGACCAATCTGGAAGTATACACTTTCAAACAACACAAAAATTGTCCAAATCGGTCAATAAATGACGGAGTTCTGAGGTAACAAACATAAAAAAAAAACATACAGTCGAATTGAGAACCTCCTCCTTTTTGAAGTCGGTTGAAAATATAAGTCACACAAAGTTTTCCAAAAATCGTGTTGTATGTCATTCAAGAATAAGGAACGTCCTCATTATATTATTGTCTATTCAAGTTTAGTTTATGCATTTAACCTATTTAAATTCAAGTCAAAACATTACGAAACTAGAATAAAAAATGTAAAGCTAATTTCACGAAACTAGTTTCAGTACCATTGAGCTTATCAAATTAATTTGTGTCGTGAAATTCTGAAACAAACCGTCAATTTTAAATAAAACTATCTTTTCGGATTTTGTCGCGGATTTATAAATGAAAGAAATAATTGAAATTTTCATTTTGTTAATTGTGGGTAGGCTGTCTGTAACAACTATACCTTCAAGACATGTAACACCTCAGTCTCTCCCGTGACCATGGATGCTGTAAAGGATTGGAAACGTCGTGAAACAAAAATGCAAATAAATCCGCGACAAAATCCGAAAAGATAGTTTTATTTAAAATGTCAAATATTCGCGTAAATCTAAGAAAGTATTAGACAAACAGACAAATGAAAAGATCAATGGATCTTAAGTTGATAATAACTAAAGGATGAAAGGATAAAATGTTGCTTTTTGTTATATATTTTATTAGAACACCAACAACATAACACACAAATACATATTATATTCATTCTTAATCACAAGTTCTAGTATGTTAGTCACTCACAGGTGTCCATAGCACTAACCAACAAATTACATACATGCACTGCTAATATAAAAAGAAAATAACATGACTACAAAAATAAGGGTAAAAAATTGTACAGAAAAAAAAATTGTACAGAAAAAAATTGAGGAAAAAAAACAATTATAAAACTATATGAAAAAAAGCCAGTGCAGGCTGATAAGTAAAATAGTTCGTTTTTTTATACAACAAAAAATAATTAAAATTATTAAAATTTATAAATAGGGTTTAAGTTACTTAACTACTTTTATGTATATAAAAAATTAAAAACTAAGATATACGTACATAAATATTAGAATTACTTACTCCTAAAATCTTGCTTTAGAAATGTTTATTATATTGACAGATAAATATTTACATTAAACTTCCATATAATATGACAGCATTTAACACGCGAAGGAATTCGAAAGCACAACATTGTACCGCTGCGCTGGACAGAAAAGCTTACAGAACTCAAAAAGTGATGGGAAAATGTTTTGTTATTCAAATCCATTTAATCATTATAAAGTAACCGTATAAACAAGGCCTTTTTTCAGAACATAAATGTAAAGTCATTTACAATATAAATACAATTTAAAATATCATTAACCACACGAAAGAGCAAAAACAAACCTTTCGTAGTTAACCCCCACTTTAAAAATTTTATTGAATCTATTTCTCACTTAAAGCCAAATATGTTCTATCCTTAGAGTTACTCTAAGGTTCTATCTTTTAATTTTTAGTCCAATAGAAACTTACATAACTTCGTTATTCTTTCTAATATTAATAATAGTATTTCTGTATTTTTTGTAAATAATAAAATTTTCTCTAACATTAATTCTTATAAATTATAATCGTGTATTTTGGTCCACTCTAACTTTATTCGACACTCGAAGACAGATGTAAGAACCGATGCTAATGATAATAGACAATAAAGCTAACAAGGAACACGTCCCACCGACGAATGTAGGGTAGAGAGAGTTTTGTAAGTGACACTTCTCTACTTCATACCAATTGCAGGTTGCCACTGTCACAAAATGAAAAAAAAAATGTTTAGTACTTTCCCGAATCTTATATATTTATGCTGCAAATTTAAAATAATAATAAAGAGAAATATTTTTTTTTCAATTAACGTTTTAGTTTTATCATTATTTATACTATCGATGTATCAAACCGTCAAAATGATACAAAATTGTTACTAATAACTTATTTACTTATTTCTTAGATATGAAAAAAGAAACCTCTCTACCAATTTTTTACAATATATTAAATAAACACATATATTGTACAGTTTTTTTTATTAAAGCAAATTTATAAATAAAACTAGCGAATAACTTACATCCTATTCCGATAAAAATTAAGTGTCCACAGACAAAACAAATGAAGGCGACCATCGACCACGCTAGCCCCATCACTACGGACTTGTCCCGCTGGTCCACAATGCGGAGGAGCAAGACCCCTTGAGCTTGGAAAACTAGCACTAGACATAAAAAAAAGGATATTAATTAATATATTAAAAAATTACTAACAATAATTCTTACGAGATTCTTCAGTAAGAATGCCAAAAATAGTGTAAGTATTAGGTACAAATGAACACTGTAATGAAATTGCCGAGTACCCACTAGCTGACGATTTTAATTAGAATTTAAGTATCATACAATGAGGGCTACCGTTTTTGTGCTCACCAGTTGGCGCCGCTGTCGAGTAAGGTCCTATTGCTGCCATTAAAAGTAGTATTTGTTGGTGCGGAAGGGCCATAAATTTAAAATAATAATACTAATTATGCCAGTTCATTATTTTTTTTTAATAATTTATATAATATAATAACCAAACAGATTAGATATTGAAGTTTTCTTACTTCTTCTTTTAAGGCAATAATATTTATTGAGCAAGTAGGGCATGGCTGTGTCTGCCTTAATTAATCAGAAATGACACAATGTTTATAATAGTCATGAATAATTAGTAAAAATCCGCGATAAAAAGGTCGAAAACGGTTAATATTTAGTGTCATTTGACATTTGTAGAGACATCACTCTAAACTAGCGCCCTCTCGCGGCGAATACAAGTACGGCAGGCCTCAATACCTTATGCGGTTTAGTATAGGTGTTTGTTTCTTACATAAGTAACTTCTTTTTTTTCTTCTAATGTAAATGTACTTGTACTTATTCTAATTTGCTTATATTTTTTCAGACGACCATCCTTTGCAATAATTAATTGATACGAGAAGAATTTATAACATATCATCGTCGTTGCAGTCATCATCATTGGGTACAAACACTTTACATTTCAAACGTACTCTACACTACAATCCTTATGAAAAAAAATGTAAAAATATACTTACCTATGAAAGTAATTACAGTATACAACAACATTCCATGAAGATGATACGACTGAGTGCAGCGGTTGTTGCTGCAGGCGCCGAGCTGCGCGTGGCCGCCGGCGGAGCACGTGCAGTTTGAGTACACGCTGTAACCAACACGCGCTTAATAATAAAATTGGTTGCGATAATATATATTATTTATATATTCATATGCGTATTCAGCTCTTTTTAAAGTCCCACTGCTAGCACGGGCCTCCCTTCAATACGATCAGGCTATAGTCCAGCACACTTCACATGTCTTTCGAAAGCTTGCTAGTTTCTCTCAGTCATGCAGGTTTCCTCACGATGTTTTCCTTCACCATAGGACAAGTGATAATCATGTTAGAAATGATTCGCACATGAAAATGTCAGAGATGCGAGACCCGAGATTTGAATCCACTTACTTCACAAAGTTTCCCAAGCGAGCGCGATACTACTGAGGTAACACTGCCTTTTACAATCCTTCTCATAGAAATTAACAGTCTGTGAAATTTTCGATAAAAATAACATTATCTTAGATACTTACAAGAAGCCATTAATGGTTTCCGTGCTTCTACAACCAGCCTGGCACGGGGATACGTACGTCACCATCTTGTCCATCACACACACCGGTTGAAACTCATTCCAACGGGGGTGACAGCTATAAATTATTATTTAACTATTATTGTAATCAGTTAAATATATTATTCACACTTTTCAGTACATTTTTATGCACTTATTTTCAATTCTCTACCAAGTTTTTTGTCTTTAAAAAAAAAATTGGCTGATTGATTTATAAACACGATGTCTAGACATAAAACACTTGTGACAGCTAATTCCTTAAAACTGCTAAAAGGCGAATTTTTTGAAATGTAATAATTAAGTCATTGAAAAAGATGACAAAAAATTGAATTATATTTTTCAGGTGAGACACGTGAAGCATGTTATCACAAAATCTATAGAAGACTAGCATTGCCCGCGGCTCCGCCCGCGTTCAGATGACCAAAAACCAAATTCTTAGGTTATACATATTAGTATACCCTAACATTGCAGTTTTCGTATTTTTTCTCAGAAATGAGATATTTTCCCGCGGTAAAAAGTATCCTATATGTTGACCCGGATAAGCAGCTATCACCATACCAAATTTCATCAAAATCCCTCCAGTGGTTTTTCTGTGATGCGGACAGACAGACAGACCAAAATTCTAAAAACTATGTATATATTCGGCCTTTGTATCGAAAATAATATTTATTTCAATAAGATTTTCCAAAAAATATTTAATGTACAGATTCGGCTTAGTTATAATTTTATTATATGTAGATACCTGCACAACATATTATTAACAATGCGAAAAAAATGTAGATCAGCAAGATTTTGATATTCAAATCTACTATATATATGCTATGTACGTATACAAATAAATAAAATTGAATTGTCTGTTTGCAATGTCAAAATGGCAGCTTTTTACTAAATTCATATGAAAGTATATAATATTATTACTTATGAAAGTATGTATATAGGTACGTAAAAACACCAATTCTTTTCATTTTAGTCTCTCTGTTTATTCCGGCTAATCTCCAAAACGGCTGGACTGATTTTGACGGGACTTTCGCCGCTGGCAGATACCTGATGTTATAAGGAATAACTATGGTAGGTAAACAAAATCCGCATACCTGAAGTAGGTTAGGGACAGACCCGATGGTAAGTCCCTAGTTTTATATAATAATGCAATTTACACTGATAATAATTTACTAATACACAACTAACTTGCAAGATAAACTACACTCCGGGTGTTCATAGACCGTCTCGCTGAGCCCCGCCACCTCCCCGTGGTCACAGCGTGGCATAAACGTCATCACCACGAACACGATACACGCGGCTACGCTCATCAATATCGTCATCTTAATCGCTTTTAAATTGCAAAACTCCATAAGAACTGGTGCTGAGAATTTAACTCCGGCGTACTAAAAAATAATAATTTGTTTTAGGGTGTTGCTGGGTATTTCTCCGAAATTGTGTTCTTCGTCTGATTTATCTGGCCAAAAAATATTTTCACTTTTGGCTCTATTCAATATACTCTTATGATTAAAGACATGCCAAATAACATATATTTGAATTACGCACTCATTTTAATCAAACCATTTTTGAGATATTTAATTTAAATTTTTTAGGGCCCATATGAATCAAAATTCGTGACAGATGAATCAGAAACAGGAATAAAGTAATCTGAATCATAATAAAACAATATAATTCTAATCTATCGGGCGATTAAGATTTTTAATTTACGTCGATTAAGATTTTTAATTTAAGTCTATTCGATCTTATTTATAATTTAAAATTTTAACTATCGATATTGTTAAAAATCTTTATTTGATAAGTAAGATTATTTTTATAGAATCATAAAAATTGTCGCAGTCACAATATATCACACACCAACAATAGTCGGACGAATAATAATAAAAAAATAGGTATATTCATCGACTTTCGGACGACTAGGCACACCGAACTTTTTAGCACTACAAACTACGAAACAATAGCAAATATTCCCCTCGTAAGGGTGGAATGTTACTCAAAAAGAAATTTCAAAATCGAAGATAACACATGTCATATACAAATCGTTTTTATTTTAATTTATTCTCGGATTCTATAGGATTGTAGCGAGTTCTCTTAAAAAAACAAGTAAAAACTCTCGCCTCTCGCAATTGCCACTCGCTTTTACGGTGAAGCAAAGCATAGTAAAGAAACCAGCACGTATTGCAAAGCACATTGTACACAGTATAATTATTTTAACTACCTAATTATGTTTGTCCTCTATGCGTTCCTACAGCATTAATCTCTATGGCCACACTTAGGCAACCACGCACCCGAGCGAAGCGAGAGTAAGCTGTTGAGAGGGTAAGTGTATTTATATATTTAATCTGTGCTAATACTTACCGCCACAATCACAATTAAGAAATGGTACAGTAGAATCTCTGTATAATTTACAATTACACTTTCTTCCCGAATCAAATTGAACTTCACCTGCAATAAAATATGAACATTAAATTAACTAAGTCTTGTTATAATAATTTGTTAGGCCGAATAGCTTTAGCTTGAAGCTTCGTTTTTGTTTTTTTTTTTTTAATTTTTATTACTATGGGTTTTTCTGTACTGCTTCATTGGTCTAGTGGTTAGCTTTAAAGGCTGCAAATAAAGTTCGTTTGTTCGATTCCTAGCTTGGCTAAAATATTTATTGGGGGTTCTGACAAGAAAATGTCAGTTGCAATAAGTGAGAGATAAGCGTCGCTAGACCACCATGCCAAGACAAAGCAATTAGAGCCATTGGTTCTACGTCTGATGGTCCTCTACGTCGGCGAAGCAATCTCATCAACTATGACAGTGAAGGGAAGAAAAGGAAAGCATCTCAAATGTAAGAGTGAAATTGGCCGATATGACTGAAATTCAGCTATAACGACATTACTGATTGTAGTTTCACGGGAGATTCTTCCCGATTTATAAGTGCTACGTAGAAACTTTTTCATAGTTGTGTCTTCAATTCTGGCCCAAGTCATATTTGAGTTGTCATAAAAATTATAGTCTGATTTTTAATTCCACGGAAATATGACAGCTATCATTCTTTGACAATTCAGATAGCATAAACCTTTACTGCTTTGTATTTTTTTAATATAAAATAACCAAAAATATGAAACAGAATTAGATAAATTAAACTATATGTATGACATTGTAAATAGTCTTTGTTTTGTGCATTTAATGCACATTAACTATAATGTTAATTTTTTAATGGTTAAATGAAAAAAACAGAGTAAAACAAAATATAAGAAATGAATATATTTACTAATCATTATTACTTATATCATCCTTGTCGTCATCATCCACTCGGATTATAAAAGAATCACACACACTATCCATCAGATCATTAAGAGGGCACATTTTATCCTTTTCTTTTATAATATGGTTTATGCATTCTTGCCAAAACAATAATAAAAAATCGTGAACGATCGTTGTGGACCTGTCTTTTTGGGACTTTCTAATTCTTTTTGCCAATTGCAAAGATTTTACAAACAAAGGGGTTTTTAAAAAAAAGGCTTGCAACCTATGTATTATTGTACAGGGATTCCTGTAATAGAAAAATATTTTCCTTAATAATTATCTAATTTCGATAATATGATAATAAAAAAAAATAATTACCATTTTAGAGTTATCAATATTTTTTTAAGCCTTAGTTTTTCTAATTGAAACCTTAAATTCAAGAAAGGTTTATTTTTTTATTTTGCTAAAATGCTTTCCGTTTTTAGTTACAATGTTTCTAAGCTGACAACATTTCTAAAATGTCAGAATTCCGCCGAATTAAAAATCAGACTGACACTGGCAGAATGGACTGCGTCTGTTAACGCAACTATAAGCCATATTAAAAAAAAAAAAAAAAGAAAAAATCAGACTATAGTACAGTCATTCATTCATTTTAAGCATCTTACTCAAGAAATATGTAATGTGCAATTTAAGTCCTATTACAAAAAGTATAAAACTAAAAGATACCTTATTATTAAAATAATTAGACAGAGGATGAAGATTAGTGCAACATAAATAAAGCATCATCTGCATGGAAATAATATAATACCTGTTCTTTCAGGTTATCACTGATTATTATTGTAGCCTTATACCTTATTATTTTTGCCTGAGATAAATATGGACTTCTAGATAGGTCTCATTATTATTCAGTTAACTTTTCATAACTTGAGGAAATTGTAATCAATGTGCTATCATTTTGAGAAGCTGCTACTCCGTATTTTCCGCACCATATGTAGGTGTTTAGTTATCTAGAAATACGTCAATAATACTCGCACCTCTTCAAAATAACAAAACTCTTCTGTTCTTTCGACCAAAAGTCTCAAAAGTCGACCATTGTGTGTTGCCAGTGATGACATACGCCACAGAGGCGTGGCCGCTATGGACCTAATAAGAAAGCTCAAGATCACACAGAGAGCAATGGAATGGGCTATGCTCGGGGTTTTCCTGCGAAATCGAATCAGAAATTAGGAGATACGCAGCAGGACCTAGGTCACCGACATAGCCCACAGAATATCTAAGCTCAAATGGCAGTGGGCGGGGCAAATCTCACGGCTCGCAGAACGGACGGTCGTTGGGGACGCAAAGTTCTCGAGTGGCGAAGGCGAAGCGTAGGTAGGCCTCCCACAAGGTGGACCGATGACTAGGTCAATATGGCTGGAGAATGGAGCCCACTGGATACGGATGGCACAAGACCGGTTGTCGTCGAAATCTTTAGGGGAGGCCTATGTCTCACAGTGGACGTGTATGGACTGAGACAACAACTCGCACCTCTGATATTTACATGTGCAAATCATTTCCAACATGATTACCACTTGCCTTACGGTGAAGTAAAACATCGTGAGGAAACCTACATGTCTGAGACCTGAGACATAGCAAGTTTTCAAAAGACATGTGAAGTCCGCCAACCCGCACCTGGCCAGCGTGGCGGACTATGGCCTGATTCCCCTCGTCCTGAAGGGAGGCCCGTTCCCGGCAGTGGGACGTTAAAAATGGCTGAATACATTAACATAAAAATTCTATTTAATATAGCATACCTTAACAATTTCGCTTTCATTGTATGCATACCCCCATAGAGCGGCCGCCATAAGCCCCATCGCTAACATCTGTGTCATTGCCACAGAATTACACATCACTCTTCTTAAACTTAAAAAGAAACCTAAAAAAGAAGAGACACTATATTTGATAAAATCACTCATAAGCACCTCGCAATTCATCAAAAGAAATACTATTTCCATTCGAAATTGAAAAGGCTTACTCATAGCCATAGAGAACCAAATACACTTTAACTCAAAATTATTACGATATGTCATCTGAATTGCAAATTTGTAAATCGATAATTATAATTCAGTTTAAATTGAATTTTTAAATCTGATACCCTTAAGTATATATCTTCATATACAAAATTAAAGCTAAAATTTCAACTTACCCCTATCCGTCTGACTTAAAGCAGTCTTCTGAACCCCATCTACTTCAGGCACTACTTTGGGTACTATAAACATGAATTTTATCACATTAACAGCTAGACTCAGTACCAAGATCAATGTCTGTATAAACATGTTCTTCTCCAGAAGGCTTGTCATGAGCCTTATACCAATTATCAACACCACGACTCGAGATAAAAGAAACACTCCTGGAGATAAAGGAAATAATCACCAATTATGTTATAGTACTTGGGCCACCGAGCTCCGCTCGGCGTTTTTGGTCAAGAGTATAATTTCTTTTTAAAAAAAACTAAAAACTTGAATAAATACAAAAAAAAAAAACAAAAAAAATCGTTTGTATCCGACCGGGATTTGAACGTGGACACCTATGATTGTCAATCTTGCGCCTTAGTCGCTTAACCATAATGCTAATGCCCGAGCATGCCAAATTATCGACCATATTTTGCGTGGAATATTGCAAAAGAAAACGGCATAAAAATTCAAAAACACGCATTTCCAAACACATAAGACTAATCTAGATCGATTTATCGCCCCCGAAACCCCCTGCGTGCTAAATTTCATGAAAATCGTTTAAGCCGTTTCCGAGATTCAGATTATGATATATATGTATATACAAGAATTGCTCGTTTAAATATATAAGGCAAATTATTAATTTGCCTTATCTTATATCTTTAAACGGGCAATTAAGTATAATTTGAAATAATTAAACAATAATTTGAAATTAAATAAAAACTTAAAAGTTTGAAAATGTAAGTATTTCGAGAAATATGGAATATAGTATGGCCGACTTTTAACAAGAAAAACTTAATAATTTTTTTTCAATATTCATTACTTTTACTTTTACTAACTTTCCGAGGAACAGTGATTAAGAACAATAATTATTTAATCTTCTTCAATAGGTTGATTGGTTTGTAAGCAATTTCCCGACGAAATACGGCTAATGGTTATTGAAACCTAATTTACAAGTTGGTAATATTTTTTTTTTTTTTTATTTGATGCAAAAATAGATTCCAGTAGGACTTTGGCAGTAAAGCAGTTACTAAAAGATGTAAGCTATAAATTATTCATACCATAATGCACACTAGTCCTCGAAGGAGCATACTCATCAATGTACGCAATGCCGTGGCTCCAGCACCCGATGCGAGCGAGTATAAAGGACACGCTAGTGCATGTGAGGATCGATAATCTGGTTATCGACCGTGTGGTCATACCCTCAAATTTAATATTGTTTTCATCTGCAGCGTCACATAATTCTAAAATAAATAATGACTAAAGTTAAGATCTAATAACCTGCTGTTTAGTAATTTGGTAGACACTAAAGTTTTAAAAGAACCTAAAAGTTCTTTGAAAATTGGTGCTCCTAGAGATTTCGACCTTTCTTTTTGAATTTTCATTTTGCCACCATTTAGGTGGTAGCAGTATTTTTTTATATTTTTTCCGAATAATTTTTGAAATATTAACGTTTACTAGTTAAGTTTTTTTTTAAACTTACCAGATATAGATTTTTCTGCCACATTTGGGATGAAGAACCATGAGATGCAACACACCGTAACTAGGGACGAGTATGCAAGGAGCATCGTCCGCCGTTTCCCATAGCCCCACCATGAAACTAATGGAGCCACAAGAGCTTCGAATATCGACAACGCTACAATCATTACATCTGAAATATAAGAAATGACACTTTTAATTAAAAAAAATCAAATAGATTTGAATTTCCAAAGCATCGGCTTACGCTTTCGCCTTTATGAAACTTCTTAGATATAGGATTTGGTTCCCAATGCTAAAAACATTTATCATCTATCATTTATACTATATTTGTTTGTCTGGGATAATCTTCAAAATGACTATACCGTTTTTAGAGACTTTTCAGGTTATAGAGAACCTAACTGTGACTGACAAATCATAAGATAAAACGTACCATGATTAAGCGTACACTTATATATATATATATATATATATATATATATATATATATATATATATAGAGGAAATATGCTTTACATACCTGGTGTATAAAAAGGAATTTCGCCGCTTTTTATGTCCTGTACTATCAATTTGTATGTACAGATCTCTCCTATCGTAATTATTATCGTGGCACCCATCAACACCCCTCGGAGTTTTCGAGGGTCGAACTTTTTCGGATTAAACCATGATAGTATTCGATTTTTTACTAAAAAAAACATTTGAATTAATAACTCGTAGGAATGAAAGTATAAATTCGAAATTATGTTTGCTTGTCTGTGAGATTTTTTATGGCAATGTGTGGACGGCCCGGCTGGAGTGTGACATGTTTTTTACCTCGGGAAAATTTCCCATTCGCAGAGAAAGCATGTTATAATATAATATATAACCATATGTGGGACCATAATATTTTATACGAAAGCTAATTATAGACGCAAGGCGCACCTGAACAAAGTAAGGATACCTCATTAGTTTATAACTTTAGTTGTTTTTTCCTTTTCAAAAATTGATAGGTACATACATACATATATCAAATTCTCAGTGATGATTTTTTTATCATTCTTATCTTAAAATATAATTTAAAAATGAAGCTGATTGCAAAATAAAATTTTCGCTGCATGCGGAAATTTATATCGAAGAAAAAATATCATAACAATGTCAAGAAAAAGCCAAGATCAATTTTGAATCTTCACAGCGATCAAATTATTACTTATACCCTAAAGCCAAAGAGTCTTTTTTTGTAGGTTTAGCGCGAGCGAAACCGCGGGTTCTGCAAGTTAATTAATAGTTAATTTATTTTTATATAAACACTAGCGGACACTGCCTAATATATGCCGATAGATATTGTTTGGTCGGAACATAAAAAAAATCTCGACAACATTGCCACCAACCCAACAATAGCTATGAACCATCCAAGTGACCCCATATGTACAAAAACATCTAAAAAATCATTAAAACTGATCAACCTTTTAGAAAATGCATTACGGACACACGCGCATCTAAATTTTATACATATACCTAAATATGTAAATAAATATATTGGGACATTAAGACAAAGCACCATCAGATTCCATGGTAAGCTACGAGGCTTGTGTTATGGATACCAGATAGTTGATACACTACACATATATAAACTATAAATACATACATATTATAAATATAAACACCCATGACTGGAGTACAAACATTCATGCCATCACACACCATACAAATGAATGCCCCCAGCGGGACTCGAACCCACGACCGCTAACACAGCAAGTACGGTCACTACAAACTGAGCCAAACGTGCCGTCTGTACTTTGTATATAATATAAAGATTTAAAATTTAAATTAACACATTCCGGGACATTTTTTTTTTTTTTTCACGATATGACATTTATACATACATTTGAACATATCGTCCATTGCCGTATTGCCAATTTACATTATTTTTAAGATTTGCGATACGGCAATTACGGTCATATTATATTAATTTACAATATACTATGATAGTTCGTCTAGAGGCGGTGCCGCCTAAGGACGGTGTGTCATATCATATAGATCTGAAGAGGAGTATTTTGTGGCAGCATCGGCCTTAGGCTGAACCACCTATATACGGCTTGTCATTATTTACGAGTACATTATGTACATCTATTGACGATATACATTGACAATAATGCCACAGGCGTACCGCCTACGGGAAGTCTGCCATAAAATAGTTATATACATATAAAATTGTTATATGACAGCTACGGTTCCTGACGGTATTCCTTTGGGGTCTACTTAGGTGCGTGTATGATACTGGATACAAAGAAAAAAAAATAATAAACACAGATAAATCAAACTAAATTTTAATGTTTTTTACAGTAATCAGTCTTCAACATTCCTCAATTGAGCTACTTATGCCCGACTTCACCAACGTCACCAAGTTTAAGGAATCCCCTAAGCATGGCTAGGGCGCTGTTAGGGGACAGTTTCTGTTTCACCGACAGTTAGGGGTCACCTAAATATTAAAAGGCCCTCTAAATTTAGGTGCTCAAAATATGGGCTTAAAGACGATCGTAAAACGAAATTTAATTTAGGGGCTAGTTTAGGGGACTTTTAAGCCAGGGATCCCATACGTAGGTGGTAGCTTATGGGTTGTTGGTGAAATCGGGCATCAGAGGTATGGGAATATAGGCGAGGTTCCTGAGAGTCCATTATAATATCGCCCTCTTCGATGTGTTCTATTACAGGTTGGTCATTGCAAGGCCTTTCACTTATGGCACTACTCTCGCCTCCTTTAGCAAATTCAAAATATTTCATTCAGCATTACATTGTTACAATTTTTTACGGAACGACATGAGTCTATTACCAGTTCGGAAACAAGAAGCCTCAGACCTGAGAAGAACTGGCGAAAGAAACTCAGCGCAACTTTCGATAGCTTGTTTATTAAGTTAAGTTATAAATTACAATATTTCTATAAAGTTGAAGTAGCCTGGAGGCGATCACTTCATTCCCAAGGCATGCTATCTTCTATAAAATCATTTATTGTATAATTAGCCTTTAGCACACAAACGTTCTTTAACTTTTTTTTTTAATTTGACAATAGAAGCTTTTTGAACATCTTCTGGGATCCTGTTGTATATGCGTATACATTGTCCATAAAAAGAATAACTGACTCTGTGTAGAGGAGTCACAGGCATTACAAGTTTGTGTTTGCTCCTAGTATTAATGTTATGCATGTCACACTTCTTGGTAAATTCGTCTATATTTTTACGAACATACATAATATACTCGTACAAGTACTGAGAAGCAACAGTCAATATTTTTATTCCTCTAAACTTTTCTCTTAATGACGATAAATTGCACGAGCAGGTCTTTTCTGCAGGACAAATATCATATTAATAGCAGCTGAATTTCCCCACAGTAAGATACCATAGGACGTAATACTATGCGAGCTGTATCTACATCTGTAAGAAGTCTTATTTTTTTACCGCGAACGCTGCAGAGCTGAGTCTACTCGCTAGCCCATCAATATGGGGGCCCACTACAATCTGTGATAATAATACTTTCTTTCTGTGATAATACCTAAGAATTTAGTGGACTCTACCGGTTTTAACACTTCCCCATTTAATATTACATCATTATAAACAAGTTTAACATTAGGTGTTGAGAATTTTATTAATTTTGTTTTATTATTATTTAATATAAAAATATTTGAATCAAACCAATAGACAACCTTTGAGAGAGCATCGTTTACATCGTCATACATTAACAAATTGCGCTTCACTTTAAAAATAACTTTAAGTACAATACTATCTTATGTTTGTACTGTACAAAAATGGCAAATTATTAATATAAATTATGAAGAGAAAGGGGCCAGAATAGACCCTTGTGGAACCCCCATATCTAATGGAGCCCCAGGAGATCTCTTACCATTTACATCAACCCTCTGTATTCTATTATTTAAATACGAATTCAGAAGGTCAGCTTTTGAGTAGGAATTTACAAAAGAAGCAAACGATGTACTATGATTATAAGCTTTTTCACCATACAGTTCATATAGTCTTTGCCTGCTCTTGTAGATGCCAGGAGTTGCCCATTCACTAAATGACAAGAGACCCCCTGAATTGACTGTTTTAGAAGTAAATAATAATTAGTATCATTGCTGTAGAATAAATAAGGAAGTTTTGATACAATATTACCTCTGAACTTCTCCTTACGTGTAAGTACTTATAGGAACAAAAGCCTTTTTTATTGGCTTTTAAAGTATAAGAAAATGAAGCTGTTTGACCGCAATAGTCTGAGCTCAATATGTTTATAATAGATTTAGAAGATGGTTTACAATTTGTGAATATATCATCAATACAAGTAGCACTAGTAGCAGTGATTCTAGTTGGCTCAAGAAATATTTTTTCATTAGCATCATCTGGTTCATAATTTTTATCTGAGCCGCACTCACCATCTACATTTCTGGGCGGGTCGTGGTAGATTTCGTCCGTATCATTTTCATCATCAGAAAGATCCCGACTTAATGCAAGTTCCTCCCGGTTAGACGACATCTGCAAAATATAATATGTAAATACTCGTAATATAAACAGTTAGTAGGTAGCTAAAATAGCAGGTAAATATCATTCGCATAATGTCTTTTAGTGTCACTTTCATAAAATATTTCTATCCCTACCTTAATAAAAATAACACTATAGGACAACACAACACATTTTCCATCAGATTTATATATATTATAGTATGAAAAAACTTTATTTACCTTATATTTGTTGACAAAAATCACTAAGCACGTACAGTAGAACAACGATAAACGGGCAGCGTGCGCGCTGTGACACAGTTACACTGAATTCTGAAATCACTATACTTGTATGACTGAGTCCACCCCCTCGACGGTGTAACTGTATCTGTTGGGTGTGTAAGCCCTGCGTATGTGTGTGTAGAAAAAGTACTCGAATAGAGGTTACCGTGACAGCTATCGCCGAAAAACCGATAACCGAACCGATATGACACTAGATCACGTGTTTCCTAGTAATGATAGGGATAACCAACGGCTATCCACGGTTTGTCAGATATGATAAAATATAAAAAAAAATAAACACCGACTTCCAAGCACTAAAATGTAAAAAATAACTAAATAGAGGTTTTCATTTAGAATCTATTCAGATTTTATCAACCTAATCAGATATTATCGAAGTCGGTGCCAGTCGATGCAAAGCAAATCTAATACATATATTTCCATACGTAGAATACATATTTACCTATTAGATATTCATATCTTAAAATATTGTCGGCTTTGTTAAAGTTTTAACTTTTCCATTTTTCCATAATAAGCAGATAATTTGTAAGAAGAAAGTTTTTTATTAACATATTCGATTAAAAATTTATTTAAAAAATATATTTATTGCAGATTTTTTTAAAAACCGCGCGACCGATTTCGATAAAATTTATATGGGACCACCTGGGAATACCCTTTGAAACAAAAAAAAATTAGCCAAATCTGTTGAGGCGTCTTCGTGTAATCGGTGAACATACATAAAAAAAAGTTTCCGACGAATCGAGAACCTCCTTCTTTTTTTGGGAAGTCGGTTAAGAATATGTTTTAAGTCATTAAATATATTAAATAATTATATAAATTACGGACCTTTAGAGCAATCCCCGATGCACAGTTTCTCCATTATTCCAAGAACAAGCTACTAGCTTAACTGACTATTTTGATAATTTCATCTGCCAATATCCTTATATTTGCAAACACCTGAAATAAAATACAGTTATTGAAATAAAAACTTCAAAGTGTCTATTCGCCCTAAATAGGTCGAATAAAAATAATTATTCGTCCTTTATAAAATATATCTATACATATAATAAAATTGTAACTAAGTCGAATCTGTACATTAAATATTTTTTGGAAAATCTAATTAAAATAGACATTATTATCGATACAGAGGCCGAATCTATAGCTTTTAAATTTTTTGTCTGTCTGTCTATCTGTCTGTCTATATGGGAACGCATTACGAGAAAACCACTAAACAGGTTTTGATGAAATTTGGTATGATGTTAGCTGGTTATCCGAGTCAACATACAGGATACTATCTACTGCGGGAAAACATCACATCACTGAGAAATCTATACTAAACTAAGGTAAACGAACTCGAGCGGAGCAAGGGTGAGTCGCCAGTGTATATAATTCTCACAGGAAATGTTTGTTTTGTTTCGCAGGGAAACTGTCAAGATGACACTTCTCTTAACCACTTTAAACATTGTACCGATTCTATGTTCAGGAGCTACTTCATGTACCAAGAACATACAGACGAACTAATTACCTCCGTTTTTTGGAATTGCCAAAATTAATCTACATCATTCACCAGTTTAGAGAAACATCTCTATATAATATATACAATCCGTTGCCCCTTCTAAGCTAATTAATGAAAAACCACTACTTTCCCATTGTGAACACTGAACTCCATGCCAAACTAAAAAGATAAGTAGCTACTACTTAATAATGAAGGAGCTAACTTAGAAATGGCTACTGTATATTTACATAAAACAAAATATTATTGACTGAAACCAGTATAGATAAGATACGTTTGAAAATATTTACACAGACAAGTATCCACTTTTAGATAAAGTTGGATAAAGATTTCAAGAGCTCAAGTTTATACCGGCCTTTCTTTACAAATTCTACTATAGCTACACGTGGTTAAAAGTCTAACAATAAGTAAGATATAACTAGATTGTTATTGTTGCGTAATTTTTTTAACTTTTACTAGTAGTGAGCATGCCTTTTTTATGTTGGGAAATGCATTCACGCGTACCACCTACATACATAAGTGGTTATGGGTAATCTCACCGACTACAAACACCTACAACCCACTAAAATTACAAACAACAAAAAACAAAAACAAGGGAACCCTTAAAAACCACCGGCTAACCCACCGAGACAGACCACGACAGCCAACTCCCATGGTACACTTTGTTATAAGAGAAGTACCAGGAGCAACCCGCATGGTACACCTGCCGAGGCCTTCTCAAGTGCATCTCTTCGCATTACGTCCGACTGGACAATTCCGAGATTCTTGGATAAATTATTGTCAAAGAATTAAACAGAAAAGAAACATTTTTTTTAAATGTACCTTTTTAAAAGAAAATATATAGTATAAAGTGTACTTTTATTCAAAGAACCAAAAAACAAAAAAAAATATCGAAAAATTCCGAAAAAATAATTTTATCATAAAGTTATAAAAAAATGCTTTAAAACATTGATTTTCATTTTATTTTAGTTTATTTTTATATTTTTTCTGGATTTAAATTTTAAAATATCTAGAACTTACACAATTTTACATAAAGGATTCCGAAGTTAGTAACACAACACAAAATAATTATTAGACACAGTTCAAATATTTGGTACACTTTTTGCTTTTCTACAAATAGATGATCGATTTCTCGAAAATTACTGCAATTCTAAGAAGAATCTTCACGATATATATACGAAAAGTGAGATAATGATAAAAACGTCTATTTAAATTTATCTGTACACATCATGGAACTAACAACGATATTGCTCCGCTCCTATTGTAGGTAACGTGATGCTAGATAGCGTGTAATCTTCTAAAGATTATCGAGTGGGGTATCAAAATAATGGACCATATGAGGTGATCACAAGAATATACATATCTTATATGTTGAAAAGTAATCTGGAATAAGATAACGAAAAAGCTATAAATAAAAAAATAAAAAATTAATCTATACATGTAATAAAATTCTAACTAAGTCGTATCTGTACATTAAATATTTTGTTGGTAAATCTTATTGAACTAGACATTATTATCGATACAGAGGCCGAATCTATAGTTTTCAGAATTTTTGTCTGTCTGTCTGTCTGTTACCGCATCACGGAAAAACCACTAGAGGGATTTTGATGAAATTTGTTATGGTGGTAGCTGGTTATCCGGGTCAACATATAGTATACTTTTTATCGCGGGAAAGTATCTCATTTTTGAGAAAAAATACAAAAACTGCATTTTAAGAGTAAACCAATATGTAAAACCTAAAAAATCGGTTTTTGGTCATCTGAACGCGGGCGGAGCCGCGGGTAATGCTAGTAAACTAAATTTAAGAGTAAATAAGCGAACTAAAAAAATGGTAACAAAATGACGAAAAAACAAAGTATAGTTAACTTTTTCCCGTCTTTTTTTCGTTACACAAATACAAATGAAAAATCGTCTTTAAGAAATTATTAAAAAGTTTGATTTCAATCAGAATTGATAAATAATCTAGTTTGTTTCAAACAGCAGTTATCTAATCAAATGAGTAACACGTTACATACGCTACGTTTGCGTATCAAGATGGCTTTAATATTGGATGTATTACTCATAATATTTTGCATATTAAAAGTGACTCACTCAAAAGATGACTCACTCAAAAGATTTTAGAATCAAAAAGATCAAAAGATCTAAGAAAGAAGATTTTTCAAAAAGGAGGAGGTTCTCAATTCGCCTGAATTTTTTTTACGTTTTTTACCTCAGAACTCCGTCATATTTTGGCCGATTTCGACAATTTTTATATTGTTTGAAATGTACGAGTATACTTCCAATTTTGAAACTTTGCAAGTGTTTCTAATTCCGTTGATAGTGTCTTCATATAAAAATTGGCATTAAATCAAATCAAAATATACTTTATTCAAATAGACTTTTACAAGCACTTTTGAATCATCAATTTTACATTTCCAATTTAAATTAAATGTCATTGTAGTCAGTTCGTAAGGTATCTACCATTGCCTCGGAAGGCAGTTCTGCTGAGAAGAGCCGGCGAGAAGCTCAACAGTAGCTCTTTTAAAATAATAATTGTGTACAATATTGTAATACAATAATTATTAATAAGGCACTCGACTTTCTGAATTTGTATTTAAAAAATAGAATACAGAGGGTTGATGTAAATTGTAAGAGATCTACTGGAGCTCCATTAGGTATGGGAGTTCCACAAAGGTCCATTCTTGGCTCCTTTCTTTTTCTAATTTATATTAATGATTTGCCATTTTCAGTATAGGACAAACATGAGCTAGTATTGTTCGCTGATGACACTTCACTTATTTTTAAGGTGAAGCGCAATTCGTTAATGTACGACGATGTAAACGATGCTCTCTCAAAGGTTGTCTATTGGTTTGATTCAAATAATTTATTATTAAATAATAAAAAGACAAAATTAATAAAATTCTTAACACCTAATGTAAAATTTGTTGACAATGGTGTAATTTTAAATGGGGAAGTGTTAAAACCTGTAGAGTCCACTAAATTCCTAGGTATTATGAGATAAATTTAAAGAAATAAAAATATTGACTGACTGTTGCTTCTCAGTACGTGTACGAAAATGTTATGTATGTCCGTAAAAATATACACGAATTTCCCAAGAAGATGCATAACATTAATACTATAGGAGCAAACACAAACTTATAATGCCTGTGACTCGTCTACACAGAGTCAGTAATTCTTTTTATAGACAATGTATACGCTTGTATAACAGGATCCCAGAAAATGTTCAAAAAGCTACTATCGCCAAATTCAAAAAAATTGTTAAAAAACGTTTGTGTGCTAAAGGCTATTATACAATAAATGATTTTATAGAAGATGGCACACCTTGGGAATGAAATGATCGCCTCCAGGCTACTTCAACTTGCAACTTTTCAAAATATTAAATTCATATAATAAAATCAAAACCGAATCGATATACATATTACCAAAGGAAAGATATTATTAATACAGAGTCTAATCGTAAAAGAAAAAATAAAAAACGTAAACTAAATGCGAACAACGATTCGTTGTCTATAGTCAAAGTGCATGCTCAAAACACTAGCCAAACTGATTCATTAGGATGTAAAATAAAAAATCTTTATAACAGCCACTAAAAACTCGGTTCAAGATGATACTACAGAGAAATATAATAAAAGTAAAGTTATAAGTCGAAGTAGCCAAACAATGATTAGCAATTTGCATAAAGATTATCATAAACAAGCCTACGCATAATAAAAGGCTAACAAATAACTGTTATAATTTTCAAAATAGGACACGCTTTAAATTACTAAGACCAATGGTTAGTCAGAAAGTATGACTTTTTAAAAATAAATAGAAATAATATGAATAGTTGTAATAAGATAAGAAAATAATAAGTCAATATTATTATGTTATCTAAAGATTTATTTACTGAACCGAAATATACTTTTATGTTTTGCTTTATCATAATCATAGGATAATCACTCAGGATAAGATAAGATCTAAAAGTATTAGTTTTAAGCGTACATTTTTTCCTAGAATATAAAGAGGGCTAATCAATGGATTAGGATCCATAATTAAGGCTATACGATCAATTATATCAAACGAAACAAGCTGGCAATTACGATCAATAAGATGCTAACCATATGCTACCACCTGTGACCTACCTGTGCAACCTTATTAACACAATCGTATCTTAATTTTGCTACAATTTATCAGAAAAAATAATACAACACATAAAACATATTTACTTATATACTTAACTAAATCTATCCCATTGATAGTAGGTCACAAAATCTATAAAAATATGTAAGATATGTTTGATTACAGTGCAAAATCAAAACGTTTAATTTCACAGTCGCACTAATACTGATCAAGTTTTAGCATGGTTAGGTATATCTTACTATGCAAATATTAACATCGTTAGTTAACACCGATAATATTGTAAGGTGGAGTCATAAATAAATATCAAAAGAATTCGTCTGTGAATAATTGTGTAATTTTAGCTGTAGCATTCTTCTTATCCAAGTCTAAGTAGTTATATAAAGTAAATGAGCACTTATCAAAACGTAATGGTAACCTAGATATATTGAAACGGGAAATATATAAGCAAAAATTGAAAAATATACCTAATAACTTTCTTCCATTCAGTGTTGTAAAAAAATTACGTTTTTGTTTTGAACCGATTTAAAATATTAAGTTACTAAATTCAGTTATACTAATTTAATACTTCTGGATTCAATGCTTGCTTTTGTTATTTTGATAGTCCAACCAGTAAAATTACCTAATTTAAAGTTCCAAATCATGTCCATGCTAGAACCGAAAAAGAACTAACCCCCAAAATGTGTATTGCGATTTGCGAGTCACGTCGTACAAAGTTCTTCGACGGGACATCAGAGGTCGTCCATTACACACGTGATGTTTTTTAGCAACTTTTTAATTCCTCCCTCCACCTGGTGATACGTGGTAAGGTTTTAGACTAACCTCTAAAATCACGTGTATTTTTTCGGTACAAAGTACCTATATTAAAATTTTCGGAATTAACTTTAAATACAGGTATAATTAATTTAATTCTAGAAAATTATGAACCGTGATAAAAATATCCAGGCAGACATTAAAGTTGTAGTACGACAGTAAGAAGCATATACTAGCTCTCTAGCATCAAACCTCTAACAGTTAACTTGTAACTCAACACAATCAAAAGATACGGCCGTTTAAGCCGCATATTTTGACACCAGCAAAGGAATAGGGTACTTCCCGTTGACGTAGAATCATAAAATTTGGCAAGACGCAATGTCCTATTTAGTATTAAAGTTATATTTCCCAGTAAAGGGAAAAATCCGAAAATCGTAAATTTGTAGATACATTACAAAAAAAGCCGATAATTTAGATTTTAGACGTAAAAAGTATCCCGTTTTTTCGTCACCAGTAGAGGCGATAAGACGAGGTGTTACGCCTTTTCAACAATTATTACTAGCAGAATTTGATCATGTTAGGAGGGTTCATGATCATTTGGGCATATTTGGGAGTTGGTTGGTAAATTAAAAGTAAACGTTCACATCAAAAATCATTTTATTTAAATTCCTCATACATTTACGTATAACCAGGATGTTTATAATGTCGCATAAAATATACTATATATATATATATATATATATATATATATATATATGTATATATGTATATATATATGTATATATATAATATATATATATATATATATATATATGTCATATTACATAAGTATCCCATAAAGTCTAAGTATTATAGACACAATTCATAAATATCTATACATTTATCAACTAGTGCTGCCAGATTACGCTTTAACGATGAAAATTATAAACTTTTGTTAGTAATTTATAAATGAAATATTTTAAATGGCAAACAAGCATTTATTAGAATTTATTATTATTTATGATTACAAGCAAAGAATACATTGTTTATTAAATAGACACCAATAAACGTTAATTAAATACTATAATGTACGCACACTTAAATATATTGTAATTTAAGAAAGCTAATAATTATCTTCAGAAAATTACATTTCATACTATGCTACCATTAATACTTAAATTTCGGCGAGCATTGCAAGTATACATATTATAAATATAAAGTACAAACTTTCGTTTCCATCACACAAGTGAATGCCCCCAGCGGGACTCGAACCCGCAACCGCTGGCACAGCAAGTAATCATACGTACGTTTATGTTACGTAGAAAACTTTGGAAAACAATTAAATATATATTTCGAGACATGTTATAAAATCAAAGTAACTTTACAGTGTACATTTTTTTTTAATATTACAAATATATGTATAATAATTACTTCCTATTTAAGTGATACCAACATTCAAAACTCTTATTTATAATACGGGTGCAAGCTAAATTCCCACGTAGGAAATAAAATCTACAAAGTCAAATATCTAAAACATATATGTTAAAAATTATAATCAGTAAAAATATTGTTATATAAATATATATTTTGTATATGAATTATATAATTCTTTGTTTTTTTTTCTTATAAATACACTAATCAAAGTGTACTTTTAATTCGTAGTGAAAATGTTAATTTGGTCATTACATAGTTACTTAGTCGAAGAGGTGACAATTTTATCAAGTGTTTTTTAAAGATTATAAAGTGTATAAGTTAAAAAAACAACCCTGTATTTGATTAATACGATAGGTAAAGTTAGATTAAAGATAGCTATAAGTCTCACAACTCTATATATAATGATAGAACATATGTGTAGTCTTAGAAAGGTGTTTAAGAAGAATTTATCAATTTAAAATATTTTATATAAATTACAAAAATTTAAATACGCTACGAATTTCGTCTTTTTTGACAGTATTTTTTCAGTGACATGTTACAACAATTTATAATTAATTTATAATGAATTATAATTTTTTTGCGATTTTTAATTTTTTTTATAATAACTATATTGAAATCTATACATCGAAATCTACAACAATATATTATACCCATGTTTCACACTAATATACATTTTAATCGACGGTCGATAAGGAAATATATAAAATAAAAAAAAAATATACAGAATATATAATATTATATAATAGTCCCGAATTTATTCATCAATATTATTTTCAATACCCCTTGAGAATACTGAAAATTAATAAATAAAATATTAGGCATGATACACACTGGCAATATACAAAATTATAATAATATTGTTATTATATATGCCAGTGTGTATCTTCCCTAATACTTTTTTAACTATAGTTATCATGTTAGACCGTTAGATATTAAACAAACCTGTTGTATTACAAACACTTTGATACGATTTTTTTTATTTATTTAAGGAGTGGTAGTATTTGCTTAAAAACCGTCAATTCCTTATTTATATACTACATATTTTTGTGATTACATCAATATGTTACATATTATAAATGATTGAATATCAAGCTTTGCAAGACGATTTTAGCCCTAAATTAATATCAAAAATACATTTCTTGGTCATTCTAATGATTGCCTTATAATTCGATTTTTACTGTGACATGCACAATATAAATTTGGCCAACGAAAGAAAAGAGAAAACACTGTGGTAATTTACTGTAGGTTCATAAAGCTACATCTACACACCAAACCACTAGAATTAGATGACACTACAACCAATGATATTCAATTCAATTTAAGGCAGTGGTAGCCCAGTGGTAACGCGCTCGCTTGGGAAACCGAGTGAAGCGAGTTCAAATCCCGGGTCTCGCACCTCTGAAGTTTTCATGTGCGAATCATTTCTAACATGATTACCACTTGCCTTAAGGTGAAGGAAAACATCGTGAGGACACCTGTACCTATATCTGAGAAAACCTAGCAAGTTATCGAAAGACATGTGAAGTCCGCCAACCCGCACTTGGCCAGCGTGGTGGACTATGGTCTGATTCCCTTCGTATAGCACGGAGGCCTGAACCCAGCAGTGGGGCGTTAAAAGGGCTGAATACATTCAATTCAATTCTCTTGTTAATGTCTTCAAAGCATGGCAGTAGAGCAGAGATTATTTCACCAATGACACGTTGAATAGACAATACAGGAAGGAACCAATAGATACGTCATAGAGTCATCTATACATATAATAAAATTGTAACTAAGTCGAATCTGTACATTAAATATTTTTTGGAAAATCTTATTGAAATAGACATTATTATCGATACAGAGTCCGAATCTATAGTTTTTAGAATTTTTGGTCGTCTGTCTGTCTGTCTGTTACCGCATCACAAGAAAACCACTGGACAGATTTTGATGAAATTTGGTATGATGATAGCTGGTTATCCTTGTCAACATATAGGATACTTTTTACCGCGGAAAAATATCTCATTTCTGAGAAAAAATACAAAAACTGCATTGTAAGAGTGTCTAATATGTAAAACCTAAGAATTTGGTTTTCGGTCATATGAACGCGGGCGGAGCCACGGGCAATGCTAATATTATTATATAATTCCCAATAATATGATTTTTTTTAGATTTTCCCTTATCAATGACTGTAGAATAATGCTCTAAGCTCTTTGACACAAGTAACCACTAAGAAAGGATTTTTTTGAAATTTAATCCAAAAGGAATGTTAAGGGGTCGTAAAGTTATAAAGTACATTTATACTAATATTATAAAGAGGAAAGATATGATTTCTTATTTGTTTGTTTGTACCAAATAAGCTCCGAAACTACTGAACCGATTTAGATGAAATTTTGTAAGAAGATAGTTTGAGACCCTGGGAAGGACATAGGATAGTTTTTATCCCGGAAATCATCCTTTAAGGGGGTGAAATTACGGATGAAAGTTTGTATGGGGAATCGACCTAGGAACGAACCCGATCGAAACGAGGGTGAGTCGCTAGTTTATAATATAGTAATCTAAATAGGTAAATTGAACATTTTCTTAACTCTCAAATTACACAAAATAACCCGGCAATGCCACCATACTGCTAGTCTATACTAATATTATAAAGAGGTAAACTTTGTAAGTATTTTGTAATAGATAAACTAAAAATCCGATCAATCGATTTAGACAAAATTAGGTATGAATTTAGTTTGAGAACCTGGGAAGGACAGGATAGTTATCATCCCGGAAATCATCCCTTAAGGGGGTGAAAAGGGTGATGAAAGTTTATATGGAGAATCAATCAATTCTCAAGTAAGATATATAAAACTCATCACACCTATGTTCAAACTAATATATAGTCTATATATTCCATACTAACAGTTAAAACATACTTAGGGGCGAACCCGAGCAAAGCGAGTGTGAGTCGCTACATTTTTATAAAACTACAAGGAAAAACTTAACAGCATAAAATATTATTTATAATATTAACAGAACATTTTAAATAACATTCATACTTATCAAAATCTTAAACAATTTTTAAAACTTGTGTATTAGGTTTGCATATGGACAAGTTTGTTGTTGTATATGAGAAAAATATTACTTTATCACCAAACAACTCAAATCTATTTTCATTTTTTACTAATACATTTGCAAGGGTTTAAGTTATTGTGGCCATTAATTTACTAACAGGTTCACAGTTCACACTGTGGTTTACCAAAATGGTTTGTATATATTTTAACAAATAGTATATATAATTGTTTATATTTAACATAGATATTAATCTGATTAATAATTAAAATAAAAATTCATACTTTATGACGATTTACATAAAAAATAAATACCTAATTAAATAAAATCAACATTATAAATACATACAGCGAGGCTATCCAATAACTTTAATGACTATCAAGACTCTAGACACCAATAATCATTTATATGGACTATGACCTCCTCATATTGAAGGGAGGCCCGTGTCCAGCAGTGGGGCTTCAAAAAAGAGTGAATAGTGAATATAATACAAAATCATAAATGATTTTGAAATGTGGCAAGAATGTCTATCAGCCTGACATAATATGGTTATTTATAATTATTCTAGGCCTATGAAATGACTTTATCTAATCACTCAAATAAGTGTCAGTTTGAAAGCTTGTTAACATCAAATATGAAGATTATCACTTTTGCAGTTAAGTGAGTGCCGCTGTTTGTTTTGCACAAACAGTTATAACAATTAAAAAAAACTATAATAACAATGCAAAGAAATGTATAAATACTATTTGTGTTATAAATTATATATCAGACATATTTTACTAAATTATCCACATTCTAGATCCAAGCTGACAGGTCAGTCAGGGCAGTTTGCTGTGCATTTTTAATAGAATGGCATATGTGATATGACAATTTAATGAAATGCAATTGTTTTTTTTGGTAAGAACTTGATATCGCCCAAAAACAAGCTAAGCGGCTTTTACAGTATGGAATTGAAGGAAAATGAAATTAAGCTCAATTCTTGTACTTGTATTTTTCAGCAGGCGATTGACTACTATCGCCCTGCTCCTTATCTCAGTCAGCCGTCCACTGAAAGAAATATATTTTTTTATGTTAGTTAAAGTAATTATTCCACATTTTAAAATAAAATATCTGCTTTGCTTTGTTCAAAGTTGATCAAAAAAAGAGACTACAGTAAACATAATGCAAAAAATTTATAAATTTGTAAACAAAATGCAAAAAATATATTTTTTGAATTACTTTTTTTAGTATATAAATTCTACATATTTATTTTAGTGGTTAAACTACCATGGTTTTGGGAGTTCACCAGTTTCCTTACCTTCAAATTCGCTCCTCCTTCCTTCCTTAGTTCCTGCTCCCTTTTCTCCATTTCTTCTGCCCGCTCCTGCATGCGCTTCACTCGCTCCGGATCTTTGATACCTCGAGCTGCTTCTTGAGCCCGACGACGTTCAGCTGCCTCTGTTTGTTGCCTACGTCTTGTTTCCTAATTGATTAAAAAAAATACTAATATATTACATTAATACATTATTGTGTAGTTTATTATCTATATTTTCTTTAATTCATTTTAAGACACATCGGTCAAAACTGTATGGTACAATGAACAAAATATACATATTCTGGTAATGTAAATAAGTAATTATTTTCAGTCAACATAAGAATCTATGTTCAAATATGCAATGAAACATGTACTTCCAGATAGCAATACAAGGTTTTATATAAACATTTAAAATTTTATTATTTTATCCTCCTCCTGTATCTGGATATAGAGTAAGCATGCCTTATAATGACATTTTATGAAATAGCATATAATACATTAAACATATTCCAAGCGCCATATCCCAAAAAATACTGGAATTCAACTTATAATAATAAAATTAAGAATCATTCTTAAATACACAGTGAAACTTACCTGTACATTTTCGTGTGACTATTTTTTTGGTTTATTTAGGCAAATATACAAAAAAGCGTAAATGTCATAATATAAACATTAATGTGATGTTAATGTATGATGTCATAAACATTATTTCTACAAAATTTTGAATGTAATAAAACAATATGTGGTGGGTATAATGTACATTATAATGGCTTGTATATTAACAATTGGCTTCTAAAAGAAATCAGTGAACTTACTGCATCTGGGGTCAATACTTCGGATGCTGATGGCCTACAGCAGGACGTGAATATTCCCATTGTACTTACAAAAAAAACAATTTGGCAAAAATAATCACAATCACATTCCAATCTTATCAACTATCACATAGACACATATGTCTTGTAAACAAAATTGACAATCCTAAGTGCGTTTAAAAACATTACTACAGAAAACACTGCATTCGTCTAAAAATCTGAAATCAATTAAAAGAAAAGAAATCATAAATAATACTTGCTAGTTTTACTAACACCAAATGACAACGATACACATATAATCCACAATTAAATTAAATCTTAACTTCTAGTTTATTTCGTTACACAACTTAACGCTATCATAGAAACTAACCATTCTCTTCCAAATAAAATGTATGCTCGCCATTTTTAGTTAAGAAAATGAAAAACACTTTGAAATTTACTGAAATAAGATAAAATTGTTTATTTACGGAACAACTGCTAGAAAAGCTCAATTTTACTAAATCGATCGATACAATGGTACTACCAACTGATAAATTTTAACAGGGTCACGATGTTATCAGTTTTCAAATATTTATTCTAAATATAGTACTAATAAATAAAAGTAATTACACAATGGTAAATTTTATATTGATCAGCTCTTTGCTTTGATGCTATTATATAAGAAAATATAAAATTATTATATTACTTCATATCTATATCATTTTTTATGTATTATATTCGTATTTGATATTATTTAAAAGCAAAATAAATTATTATGGATAAAGAATATGGGTGACTTTTGTTAAACCTATTTTAAAATATATCGCTTAATCAAAATATTGTAACAATGAAATTTAATCGATATCTGTTGTTACTTATCGTTCGTACTTCGTAATCGTTTTGTCGATAGTCGGTGTTGAATGTTGATTAACGATTGTCGATAAATAGTACATCACTAACGCAAAGTACTTGATATTGGGGACTGTCGCATAATTTTGGATTATATTAAAATTGCGTATTAAAAATGTTTTCCCGTTTAGCTTTGCGTTCAGGTACGTTTAATTATTTATATTATAAGGATCTCAGTTCTATATGTACAATAATTTGTTAACCTTGGTGTTAGGGTGGTTTATGTAATCGTCAGTGACAAGTGCCGAAGGTAATATTTAGATTTGAAAATTTTTCCATAAAGTAGGTACAAAAACTTTGTTGTATTTTTCAATACGATTTGATTTACGGTTGTAAAATTTGTATTAATTCGCTTTAATATTAATGTTGAAAAAAAATTAACCTAACTTTATTCAGCTGATTTACGTGGTGTAGGATATTTTTTTAGATTGGAAATATATATTTTATTATATTTCATGAATTATAGTAGATAGATTATGAAAAAACTAGTGATCTTTAATAAAATTTAATAATACAGAAATTCTTAAAGATAATTCTATTTCTTATGCTGAGAGAGATCTTATGAGTTTATATATAAATAGGGAAACGAAAACTTACGACACCAATATAGTATTTTCCTATAATTTTCAGTCGCAGCCAGACAAACCCCATCAACAGCACTTGTAGCCAGAGGCTCTGCTTCCGAAGTAAGTGGTGTGCGTGATGAGAAAAACTTCCCCCGCCCAGTAAGAGCGACCGAGCCTGGCAAAGTTAGACTTGGATTCATTCCAGAAGAATGGTGAGATCTTCTATTAAATTATAGTTTTGTTATATTAAAACCCTTACCGCCTATTGTACTATATTCCTTTAATCTGTTTCAACTATATAATGTAAAATAATGGTGTGCAATAAAGAATATTTCATTTTCATTTACCTTTCATGGGCGGATAAAATAAATATAGGCAATTATCTTTTCCTGTATAATTAATTAATGATAGTTAGATCTAACTATATTAGTTTCAAATTCACTGTTATACAATAGCAATAATATAATTAAATTTACGTTCTCTCTACAATAAGCAGAGGCACTACCTACATAGTGATGTAGGATAAATGCAAGCCAGGATAGGAATAAAAAATTAAAAAAAAGCCACCTTTATGACACTTCATCCATATCTCACTTAAATTGAATTGAAAATTAAATAAAAAACAAAATAAAGTTGTGAAGACGAGAAAGAAAGACAAGTCCAGTCAACCTCTTGCTATGTATAATTGTCATGTAGATTTGATCCCATTAGACTGAATACATCTTTTTTTTAAAGTTTCATTTTCCATGTTGAGGTAGTTTGCTAAGTAATAAGCTTAGAAGACAATATCAATGTTAAAAATATATATGCTAAAATAATGGTTATGCTAATAAAACATCTTTACATTACAGGTTCCAATTCTTCCATTCCAAGACCGGTGTAACCGGACCCTACACATTCGGTGTTGGTCTCACCACATACCTCTTCAGCAAAGAGATCTATGTAATGGAACATGAATACTACACTGGTCTGTCCATCTTCCTTATGGTATACTATGCATCTACCAAGTTTGGACCTAAGCTCGCTGTCTGGTTGGACAAGGAAGTTGAAGTAAGTCTAAAGTACACCTGTGAGTTTATTTTGAATCCTTCAAGTCAGCTTGCAGACAATATGAAGCAACTGTCGACACATTTGGCTCAGTTTGTAGTGACCATTGTTGTACTTGCTGTGCCAGCAGTTGAGGGTTCAAGGTCCTGCTGGGGGCACTCATTTGTGTGATGAACACGAATGTTTGTAGTCCAGTCATGGTTGGTTATAATATTTATATGGATGTATTTAAAAATAATTATGTGAAATATGAAATAATAGAAATACTTTTGTGTATTTTTATTATTACTACACTAACCAATAATATATAATTTATTTTACCATAATATATACCATTTAATTGCAGAATGTTGAAAAAGAATGGAACGAAGGTCGAGTACAAACCCTCAAATCCTTAGAAGAAGCCATTGCAGGTGAGAAGGAGGCACAGTGGCGTGCTCAAGGCCAAGAGCTTCTTATTGAAGCTAAGAAAGAGAATGTTCTATTGCAACTGGAGGCTGCTTACCGAGAAAGAATGATGAATGCTTACTTAGAGGTATATTGAAATTGTATATTCTTATTTCTTTAATATATTTTTTTGCTAAATTAGAAGTTTCTCTTTGCAAATGATATTTTATATTGATCCACTCAACCAATAAGTTATTACTTAAACAATAAAAAAATATCTTTTTTTTATGTATAAATGTTGGAAGATATAAAAGTAAAATTATTGTTTTTATAGTTCAGAAAGACCTTTTTTTAGCTACTTAAAATAAGCTCTGAGTTTAGAGTTCTTATCCTCAATACAAGAATTATCTATCTATTGTGTTACTTATTAAGTTAGAAGTAACTATTTTTTACTAGCATTGGCCGCGGCTCCGCCTTATTCAGATGACCAAAAACCAAATTTTTAGGTTTTACATATTAGTATATACTCTTACAATGCAGTTTTTGTATTTTTTCTCAGAAATTAAATATTTTCCCGCGTAAAAAGTATCCTATATGTTGACCCAGGTAACCAGCTATCACCATACAAAATTTCATCAAAATCCCTCCAGTGGTTTTTCTGTGATGTGGTAACAGACAGACAAAAATTCTAAAAACTATAGATCCGGCCCCTGTATCGATAATAATGTCTATTTCAATAAGATTTTCCAAAAAAAATTTAATGTACAGTTTCGGCTTAGTTACAATTTTATTATATTTTTTATTATTTTTCCTTACACATAGTTTGAATAACACTCTTAATATATATTATTTTACATTCATGAATGAAATATGAACAGTAAAATAAATTTCATTGCTGTTCTACGCTTTAAAAAATAATAATCTGTCAGTGAAAAAAACATAACATTATATTTATCTTACAACAAAAACCATTAATATTATTCCAGGTCAAGCGTCGTTTAGATTACCAGCTGGAAAAAACGAACGTTGAGCGTCGTATTGCCCAAAAGAACATGGTGGACTGGATAGTGACCAACGTGACCAAAGCCATCACTCCGGACCAGGAGAAGCAGGCCCTGGACCGCTGCATCGCAGACCTAGCCGCCCTCGCCAAGATCAAAGCTTAGATATTTATGTAATTATTAAAGTAAAATCGATCGTATAGTTTATATTGGTTTTATTTGTTAATATAATTTCCTGTTATTTAAATAATGTTTTTTAATCCTCTTTTAAGTTTGTAATGGGAACCCTTTTTTTTTTTTTTTTAACGTTGGGAAATGCATTTACGCACGAGGTGTGGGACTCACCGGCAAAGCCAGTACTACCCACTAAAACCCAACAAAGCCTTCCACCGTCTTAATGGGGCGTCGCAGGATCGCTTACGCATTCAACTACGACGCCCCGACGGCAGGTCTGCCAAAGCAGACCACAACAACCACGGGGTTGCTCCAAGGTCCACTCTGCTATCAGAGAAGTACCAGGAGCAACCCGCATGGTACACCGCCCTCCGAAGAGGGCCACCTCCCTATGCGTTTCTTGGCTTCGCGCCCGGTTGGATTGCCGGGCACTACTGAGCCCCGCCACCACGACAAGGTGAACGCACGTTGGGGGGTGTAATGGGAACCCTGGATATATTTTATTAAATGAAAAAAAAAATTAGTCTTATGCTATATATAGAAACAAATTACTTTCCCTAATTATAAATCCCATAAAATATTAAAACTTTTGAAAAAGTATTAATATAAAATAAAGGAAAAAACATTTATTTTGTGAAAATCAATTCAAATTGAATATATGGAAATGTTATAAGTGCATTAAACCTTAATAAAATTTAAATATAAAAGAAAAAAAAATAGTTTAGAATATTTTAGGCAATCTAAACAAACGGACAAAAAAGTGTGTATGTACGCTCGTATATAATTATAAGAATATATCTTATAAGAAATTATACTTTAGCTTAACAGAACAAAAATAGATAAAGATTTCATCTCGTTTGTCACATCTCTCTGTTTGTATAAGGAATGCAGCTAACTTCGTCATGTCGCTTTCAGCTAACTTCAACATGTCGCTTTTTGACTGTTGGTGTGCGCGCGAATTGTAAAAATTTTACTCTCGTATTTTTTCCATATGTGCCAAAAGAAGTATAACTTCAAAAACAAATATGTACATTCTCCGTGTTTTCCAATTACAGAGGCTTATGCCGCACTTTGGCACACAAACACGAATAACGCGATAAATCACTTACATTTTCTGCTACCGATCGTTAGTATTCATTGCGCGCATCACGCCAAAGTAGTACTTTTCAAAATGCTCGATTTTGGGGAGCGTTGATGTAGTTGAAACATTCGAAGTTGAGCATCATGCCGCATAATGCGCTTTAGTGCTGTTATTGGAAAACTATCTTTTTTACCTGACTACCGCAGGACAAACTTACAAAGTATAAAGCACCCCAGAAACTAAATGGTGCTGTGTGTTAATGTCCCAATATATTTATTATTCATTTATTTATTAATGTCATCGTGGACGACAGGACTTGCAATGGGGAAGAAAACTGTGAATTAATTACGCGTAGAGGGCGCCAAATGTACTGTCAATCTCTATAGAAACTGCTTATATTTTACAGTTTTATTTATAAAAAGCTAAAAAATGAGTCGTTGTGCCTTGGGAGTTGGGTTGTAAAGAAACTGGTGTTTATAAGTTTCTAAGTAACATTCAATCAAAACGGAAATGGGAAAAAGCACTGAAAACAGTTAACTTTAAATCAAGTGATTATTCGAGGTTATGTAGAAAACATTTCGAGGAAACAGATAGAAACACAGTAAAAACGGTGAAAGAAACTTATAAATTCGTTAATACAATGTACGGGTTTTAATTTTTATATTTTATGCCTTTTGACAGGTAACAAACACACAGCGCCCTCTACCTAAAAGTTGTCAGTAATCTTAATTGCCATGAAGGAAAATATATAGAAAGAATTTAAGAAATAAAATTATAAAGTTAATCATTTAAAAATTAGTTAGTAATTTAATGTGAAGAAGTAAATGCACGCCCCCGGAAATAATTCTGCCGCTGTCCATGAATGTTTTGAAGTAACGGGATACCAAGTTTCGAGTCGATTAGATCTGTTAGTTGCTCATATCCTGATACCATCTAGAAAACAGCCGATAGCCTGCAAACGACTAAACGGATTTTCTTTTTTATAGCTACGAAAATTATCGATCAAGTCACCTTACAAACAAAAAAAACTAAATTGAAAGCGTTTCATCCGTTTGCGCGCCACAGACATACAGCTAAACTTACAATACTTTTTGCGTCGAGAATTAATAGAAAATAAAAATCATTATTCATTAGTTATATTTATTTTATTACAATACGATATTACTTGACAACAGAACTCAGTTAAGGGCGTAAAGCCCACAGTTAAAGCTCTTTACAACATCCTCACATCCTTACTCTAAACGTTACATAACCAGCTCTGAACATTTCTGTATTAAATAGGCAAAATCACACTTATTATATTTAGTAATATATTCTTATTGTTTACCAATATAAAAAAGAAATATATTATCGTACCAGAATTTTGAAGGCTAAAATTTTTCTCTTTTAATATAAACCTTATGCGGTTAAAAAAACAAGTGTTAAGTTTTAGTTCTATTGCTTTAGTCATCTCGTATAAGCAGGTTTCAAGACGCCATCGGATCCAAAGCAAGTTGTCCACACGACAAGTTGCTTGGCACTCTATGCACGTTTGAATTCAAAGTGTTTCAATGTATTTATTACTTTATCACTTAACTACCCTTTAGAACGCAAAATAACACCAGATTTGTAAACTAAATGCCATAAATAATAAATTAAAACACATCAACCGTGTTTTTCGTTCAACTATCCTCCACAGAATCTCAAAAAAATATAATAAATTTTATTTATTAAATCAAAATAAAGTGTAATTTTGCCCGACTACTTTCCACATAAAGTCAATATCGATAGTTGATGTCACAACACAAAATACTGTTCACTGATTGTGCTTAAATTATAAATAATAATATATCAAATTGCACAGAGTATAGACAAGTTTTATAAATTCAAAAAGGTACATATTATTTTAAATAAATAAATCTTTTCGGATTTTTTCCTGGATTTATTTTGTATTTTGGTTCGGACGTTTCGAATGCTTTACATCGCACATGTTTACGGGAGAGACTAAGGTTTTAGACGTCTCAAAGGCATTATTACGTATATAGTCGTTACAGAGAGCCTACCCACGAAATTACAAAACAATACAAAAATGGCACCAAAGCACCTTACAATATTTGTTAATTTTAAACATTTCTTAGCCAAAAACCAAAATAAATCCGAAAAGATAGTATTTAAAATGTCAAATATTCACGTAAATCTAAGAAATTATTACGTACATTATATATATATATATTAAAAAAACATATTCGTACATAAATAAATAACTCACAACTAATTTACTTCAACTGGATGTATATTTTTAATAAATAGTAAAGCAGTTATAAAAATGAATTATTTTACATTTCTTTCTGATATGTACAATAAAGCAGTTTAGAAAAGAATCTCAGCCACATTAAAAGCTAATATAAATAATATACATATATAATATACCGTATCAAAATTTGTGCATAAGTAACATTTCGCTTTTTAAATAAAACTATGTTTTCAGATTATTTTGTAGATTTATTATGATTTTTGGTTCCCGATGTTTCGAATGCTTTACAGCAATCATGGTCACGGGAGAGACTAAGGTTTTAGACGTCTCAAAGGAATTATATACTTGTTACAAACAGTGCCTACCCACAATTTTACAAAAATGATTTCAAAAATTTAAAAATGGCACCAAAGTACCAAGTACAATATTTGCTGATTTTAATTCTAAACATTTTAAAAAGATAGTTTTATTTAAAATGTCAAATATTCGCGTAAATCTAAGAAATTATTAACATTTCGCTTAGCAAAAAATGCGTACAAACCGATATTTATATATACGATATAAAAAATATATAGTATATTTTTATAAAATACCTTACAAACTCTGGATTACCTCTTATCAAGCCAGTGATTTATAAACCCCGGCTTGAAATTTTAAAATTAATTTTCAAAACTCTTTGGATATTTTTTATAAAATCCAAAGTAAAAAACTTGTTTTTCACCATAAAGTAGACAGCGATTATTCTAAAGGATATTTTAATTTAATTTTATACATCCTATTTCCATACACATAAACAACAGTCAGAGCTATGTACATTACAGATGTTTTCATTAAACTATAAAGATAAAGGCCACATGAAAATGTAATTTATCACCTCTGAAATGGTTAAAATATTATTTGATAGAATAAATCAATACTAATAGGCACACTTTGTTTAAATGCACTAATCTGATTAACTACTACTCCGATTTGAAAAATTCTTTTTGCATTAGATAGCCCGTTTATTGACGAAAGCTATAGGCTATATATCATCATGCTACTACCCAAGGGAGCGGTACAGTAATATCATATAGTCTATCTATTCCATACTAGCCGTTAAAACGTTCATAGGGACGAACCAGAGTGAAGCGAGTATAAAAATCTGTAATGTACAGCTCTAAATCTTAGTCATAAGTTAAACCGTTAAAAAACACTAAAAAAATCATACATAATTAGTATTTGGTTTCGAAATGTACGTACATATTATAATACACGTTTTTAGTCATTCATTTTTAATGGTAAATAATTTTTTACAAACAATTAAAAAATGATACATGAAAAAGTTGTATTGAAAACAATTGTGCAAATGTCTCAAAAGGTTTCATATTCAAATTAAGTGTCTAGCGCCATCTTTGGATCAATGTACACTTGCTGTAGATATCATCTGGTGTTCATATATTTATAATATTTATAAGTAAATTATGATGGATATGCTTAAAACATCAAACAGCATTATAATTCTTATTGACGTCTGATTTTCGATATACTTTAATCTCTGCTGTTTACTCATTAAATGATTATCCTACCTTATTATAAATGCTTCCAAGTATTGTTTGTTCACATATTGTTATATTAGCATGCATTTCCATTATAATTCTTAAAAACAATTTGTTATAAATTAAATAACCATTTTGATACTAAATGATTAAAACTATTTAAGGAAAGTGATAAAAATAAATAATAATGTTTATTAATATAAAGCACTCTTACTATAAACGATGGAAGATTTTTCGAGACTTCTACATCATTTTTGTATTTAACAAAAAAATATACAAAGCAGAATAGAACTAATTTCTTTCTAACTTTTCATCAGTAATTATGCAGTGTACAAATAAATAGCTTACATCCTAAAAACGAGGTGGCTTCGTGTACTTGAATAAGATAAATAAAATGGTGCCCAAATACATAAAAAAAAACAATCGATAGTATTAATTTCGCCGAAAACATCGTGAAGCACCATATTATATTATGTCAAGTTCATTCAAACAACAGATTAGGTATGGTCTTATTAATAAAAGTAGAATACAATATGGAAAAACTATGGTGTATGTATAGGCTAAAAAATTAAAAAATAAAGTAAATAAAAATATTATCTGTTATAAAAAAAATACCACACTGTAAACTATTTTGACAAACAGGACCACATCTGTCATTTCAACTGACATTGACATTTCACATGACAATAACATTTACTTGTTACAAAATGGTGCATTTTTTCTTCTTATTCCTACTTTCAGATTTGATATGAATCCTTTCGGCCTCTTGAAAGCGGCGTACAAGCCGGACAAGTTCGTGGAATGCTTGGTCGACGTTCATGCGCGCTTTGGCACTGCATTCTATGTATGGGACTTTTAATTCCCGTGACAGACCTTGGGCTTCATCTAATGTTACCTGTAAATAAAAAAGTAATATATTATTTACAAAATCGTATATTTCTAAACTATAACAATAATAAAAGAATATTTTTTTCTACAGTTTATAAAGCTATATTAGCTTTGTTTATTTTTCAAAATATATCCCTATTTTTATAATTTGAAGACATTTGATTTCGTATTAATTTATTTATTTTAATATAAGACCTAAGTTTAATTATAAAAGTATCTAAATAATAAATAACTACACTATAATACCTAAGAGTTAGTAAGTCTGTACATAAATGATTCTGAAACCAAATGACCAGTGATATCATATCCAATTAAATAATTGATATCTTCTAAATTGATGTAATAAGTCACCATCATTCATGTTAAATTAATCAAGCAAGTAGACTATAATACATAACTATTTTATATTAATTGTTCATTGAATTTCAAGTAAGTTATAGTTAAAAAATAAAAATATGGTTTGTTAAGTCTACATATATAAAATATAAAAATTGAATGAAATAATATAAAAATTGATGTGTGTATATATGTTCCTTATGGACTCCAAAACGGTAATGCTAGTACTATATATAAATGATTATAAACAAAAGAGAGTAAATATTTAAATAAAATTCTTCACATCAATCATGAGCAATTTTTGATAAAAAAATATTTAAAAAAAGTAAAAAATATAACAAAGCTTACCACTCTCTGGTGTTCCAAGTCTGCCTTATTCCCAACCATGAGCATTGGGAACTCATCCCTGTCCTTAACACGCAAGATCTGCTTGTGAAACTTTGATAATTCCTCAAAACTTGCATGATCAGCTACCGAGAACACCAGGAGGAAACCTTCCCCTGATCTCATATACTGTTCTCGCATCGCACTAAATTCCTCTTGCCCAGCTGTGTCCAAAACTAAATAAAGACATTATTGATTAGACTTTATAGTATGAATAAACTATAACATTTTTTTTGATTTTTAAAAATCAAAAGAATATTTTGTGTGTTAATGTTTGTTTCTTAAGCATACAGTTCATGAAACAAGTGTAAAAACTATAGTAAGTTTTATTTGATTTGATTAATTTTCACCTTTGAATCTCATTCAAAGATGATACCATACTACCTGAACATGTAAGGTAAATAAAAATATACATGATGGTGCAATATAGAATTATAGTAAAGCAAGTATAGTAATTTGTAGCTTTATACATTTTCAATTCAATTCTCTTTTTAATAGCGTCAAAGCGTGCCAGTTGCCAGAGTACTTGGCCACTGTCACATAGAATATAGAAGACATGAAGTATACATTTACTAATTGAAGCAAAAGAATTTAAGAAATAACATTATTTTAGTTTTACAAGACATGATGTATAAAACTTGTAAATTATATTATACTAGCGACTCACCCTCGCTTCGCTCGGGTTCATCCCTAGCTTGATTCCCCATACAAACTTTCATCCCCATTTTCACCCCCTTAAGGGATGATTTCCGGGATAAAAGTATCCTTTGTCCTTTCCAGGGTCTCAGACTATCTTCTTGCTAAATTTCATTTAAATTGGTTCAGTAGACCCAGATATTGCACCCTACAACGTCACAAACTCACAAATTCTCAAACTCACACTTTACGTCTTTATAATATTAGTATAGATAATATGGAATATGAGTGTGATTTAAAAAAAAGGTGAAATATTTTTTTTATAATCTTTATTGCTTTTAAATTAAGCCTATATTAACATGTCTTAATAAACAAAACAGTAGACACATTTTGGAAGGCAAATACCGATTGCCGTCAGTCCAAAAAAGCCTTCCCCAAACCTAACAAACAAGTAACAACTAAACTAAGCAGAACTAAACCAAAACCGGTAGTGGAATTTTTAACAGGATACTGCCATTTCTACAAACATCTTTTCAATATAGGTATCACGGACAGACCCCTGTGAAGAGCATGCCATCGACGGGATGAAACAACAGCCCACATTCTTCTTGATTGCTGTAAATTAGAACACCTACGCGCAGAAAAACTAGGCCCCAGAGATCGCTCCCAGAAATCTTCCAGGACACCAGTAGCCTGCTAGATTACTTGGACACACTGGGGTGGAAAGACTAGCGCTATACATAGAACAAGCTTACGCACAACGGGCAATAATGCCTTGAGTGCGGGAAAAACCGTGCAGGAATAAGAAGAAGGAGTCTATATTTATATTTTTATGTAATTTCATTTTGATTAAGAAAATAATGATTAAAAAGTGCAAGCATAGGTGGGAAATTCAATGTAGTTGAAACGCAACACCATTAGTCAGACCGAATGTGACGTCAGAGTATATCATAACAGAACGATTAGCGATTTTGCCGCTACAAATTGCTTACGCAGTCGTCATTTTTCTGTGTATTACATACTTTGACGTCACGCGAAGCGCGCGAAATGGCTGGCGTTAAAAGTATTCGTATCAGTATGCTCTTTTTAAATAAAGTTTTTTATACTAAATTTTAGTTTTTTAGGGCTGAATGTTTTTTACAATTATATAACGATGTAAGCTTTTGTATAAAAATTAAACAATAATCATGCTTATTCTCTATTCATAAACAGGTATAAATAATATTGAAAATATATTATTTACTCAGAAATACTTAAACCAAATAAGGATAAAATATGTACAATTATTTAGTAGTATAAATAAATTACTCACTATCCAACTTAGCTGGAATATCATCAATGACACACTGTTTAGTGTAACTGTCTTCGATTGTTGGGTCATAATCCGTCACAAAATAACTCTGAAAGAGATTTGTTTTTACTTTATGAGATAATAATTTCTTAAGTTTATGCAAATATTTGCCATTTAAAATAAGATCATCTTTTCAGATTTTTTCAGATTTATTTAGATTTTTGATTCCCACGGTTTTGAATACTTTACAGTCACACACAATCATGGTCATGGGAGAGACTAAGGTTTTAGAGATCTCAAAGGTCATTATATAATTGTTACAGACAGTGCCTACCCACAAATTTACAATGTGGCTTCAAAAATCTGAAAAGATACTTTTATTAAAAATTATTATAATATTTTAAATAGTAGTCAACTATACACTAAAAAAACATTTTATTAACAAATTATTTGAAAGTATATTTCTTCTGTTAATCAATTGTTAGTATCATTGCAAGTAAAATAGATAAATGAAAGAATAGAAAAAGATACAGAACTCATTTCATATAGATTAATGAAATTTAAAAGTATCTTTTTATATTAATTAAATCAATATATCTTGAGTAATGTTTGTTTAGATGATTACTCTATGAACAAAAGTAGTTTTCCAAAATATATTGGAAGAAATTATATAAGAGCATTGTTCTTTAATTAGCACAGCTAAAAAGAGTAATAAAAATAGTATTCTCATTATATACTACAAATATGCCCCAATCAAAACGAGCAAACAGGAAAAATATTTATGATAATCAGGAATACTAATTAGTATCAGCCTTCACATACTACATAACAGCCTACATAAGAATTTGACCATATGTTAGTTTTAATAAATAAATAATTCTCAAAGGTGATGACGCCGGTGGGCGGCGACGTTCATTGCTAGACAGGCCTTGATTCCATAGATCCACTATTTATAAATATGACTGTATTCATTAAATCCCTGTCATAGATTGTGATGAATGAAATATATAATATTTACTTTGGAATCAAGAGATTATCTAAAAATAGATAAACATCCGTCCCGTAGGCGTATCTATAGCCAAATACGGCAAAATACCTGTATAAATTGAATTGTGATAGCACTTTTTCCTACTCCTCCACCTCCAACCACCACTAGTTTATATGTTTGCGCCTGGTTAGGTCTATCTCCTGGTCTCGACATTTTTCTGTAGTAACAAGTTTAACAATAACAATTAAACCGAAAATAGTCCACTTTATCTACGTATTTTCTAATTTTAATGACGGTCACGGATGAATCAGTTGATACCTATTACCTACGTCTGTTTCACGTATGATTGCACAGACAATAAAAAACGACTTAAGAGAAACGTCGCTCAGAAATCGTGAAGCTTAGAAAAATCATTCATCATACTCACTGGATATAGCTGAAGACGAAATATTGAACGTTATTTCGTTCTATAAGAGAAGATTGTCTCTTTTTAGTAATCTAGTAATGAAATATTTTAGAACGTATTATTTATAATAAATATTTTTCAGTTACCATTTGCCCTTTATTTTAAATTTTATGCACTTTGTTTAATTAAATTAATACTAGAATAATATCGTATGGCTGAATTTATTATTATAATAAAAAAACAAAAAACACAATTTCTGTATTTTATATTAGGATTGAAAATGTTTTTGCGTTTAAAAAAAATAAATAAATATTAAATACCTAATAATATATAAAATATGATAATTCATATTTATTATGTAATTAGAACTCATGTTTTAAAATAATAATTTATGAAATATTTTTCATTATCTAGTATGCGTGCTCAGTTTCAACATTCAGTGATTTAAATTTAAAATGTCAAAATTTTGAAGTATTTGGTAGCAGACCGTTTGACTTTCGTTACAAAATAAAAAATAAATAGCATAGTTTTATTGGCGCTACACAATATTTTCAAACATGTTCTCTACTAGCAGTCAAAGAAAGTTTTGGACTTTCAGTGATGAAAATGAGCTGGCTCGTCATCGTGAAAAACACAACATAGGATTTATTTCAAAACATGGACACCACATCGATGAATATCAAAGATATAATTTCTTTTTATCACCTGAGGAAGAAAGGCTATTATTGAAACAATATGAGCTCCATCTTAAGGAATTCTGCAAGAGATTTACACCACCGATGCCAAAAGGAGTAGTTGGAACAGCCTTTCATTATTTTAAGAGATTCTACTTGTATAACTCTACAATGGATTACCATCCTAAAGAGATTTTAGCTACATGCGTATATTTGTCGTGTAAAGTCGAAGAATTTAATGTTTCTATTGGTCAATTTGTCGCAAACATTAAAGGTGATAGAGAAAAGGCATCAGATATAATATTAAATAATGAGTTACTATTAATGCAGCAACTCAATTATCATTTAACTATACATAATCCATTTCGACCAGTAGAAGGATTTTTAATTGACATAAAAACAAGATGCACTTTGGCTAATCCAGAGCGTCTAAGAAGTGGTATAGATGAGTTTCTTGAGAAAGTATTTTTAACTGATGCCTGTTTACTGTATGCACCATCTCAATTAGCTTTAGCTGCAGTGTTACATGCTGCTAGTAAGGAACAAGAGAATTTGGACAGCTATGTTACAGATATGCTATTCCGTGATGCTGGGTCTGATAAATTAGCAATACTCATTGAAGCAGTACGTAAAATTCGTTCAATGGTTAAAATGGTTGAAAGTCCACCTAGAGAAAGAGTTAGAATAATAGAGAAAAAGCTAGACAGATGCCGAAATCAAGAAAATAATCCTGATAGTGAAATTTATAAGAGAAGAATGAGAGAGGCTCTTGATGAAGATGACTTGCCTCACACTGGCTCCAGTAGAATGTCATTAGATACTAGTGGCATTTCACAGGTACTGTCCCCTTCTGCTTCATAAACTTTAAAATTGTATTTGACATTAAATATTTTAATTAAACATTCTATTTGACACATTATGCCTTTTATTTTTCTTGCCATAAGTTAAGTAAAGATAATAATATTACCATAATTTAAAATAATGTAATTTATTACATCAACACAATTTATTACATTACGTATTCACATCAATATCTCAGTTTTTGTGTATTCATGTAAAAAATTTAATGTAGCACAGATTAAAAGAGATGTGATCTAAATTTTATTATAAAAGTAAGATTGTGAGAATTCTATAGAAAAAACATTTCAATAGTAATAATTTTACAGAATTAAAATTATTACATAGCTTATATAGAGCTTGCTTCCCCATACAAACTTTCATCCCCATTTTCATTCCATTAAGGGATGATTCCGGGATAAAAATATATAAATATATAATAATCAGTTTAGTATATCCAGAGATTACCCCCTACAACATCACAAACTCATAAACTTTACCTCTTTATAATATTAGTACAGATAGACAGACGTATAGTATTAGTATTGTATATGAAAAAAAAACCATCTTATAGAAATATCATTCAATAGATTACGACACGGTCGCGGTACCATACCTCCGAATATGTTGTATTATCTCTTTAACCATTTGTCCAAATTATATGAGTAAAAGGGAAAAGTCTTTAGTTTTAAACATTTTAGACGATAAATTTACTATCTTGATAAGAATTCAAAATTGTTGATAAATAACCAATAAACATGTCCTACCGATTTAAATAATTTTTTTAATATAAAAAACTACTTCTTGTGACTTTAAAAACATAAAAGTTAGACATATGCTGTCGCTGACTTTTTTGTAGGCATTATTAAGCTCTACAACTTTTTTCTAGAACAATCATATATCTCTCATCGTTAAGGCAGCGTTCGTAAGAAACGTTTTCGTTTGACCGTTTTTTCTCCGACTTACTTTGCAAATCCGACTACCATGAAAAAGTGCTTTCATTCTTCGGGTTAATATATAGCCTATGACACTCAGAAAGAACGTGGCTTTCTATTGGTAAAAGAACTTTGAAAATCGGTTCAGTGATCCAGAGATTACCCCCTACAACTTCACAAACTCACAATATCACAAATTTTACCTCTTTATAATATTAGTATAGATTAAATACTTACGTAGTATTAAAATACTAAAAGAACTAAATTCAACAGTTGCTTATGAACAGCTATTTTATTTTATAATTTATGAATGTTTTTTCCCTTGAAGCCAATAAAATGATATAGTGTGGCTACCATATTAACATTTTGAAGTATGTATGCAAGTATTTTTTATTCAGTGCTTCTGTAATAGTATACAAAATTTAGTAAATAAGTAATAAAATATTATAGAGATAAAAAATGACTATCAAAGATAATAGTGTCCAATAGCAAAACCTGATTAAATCTGCAACTAATATTTGACGATTTTCAAAATCTATACATATAATAAAATTGTAACTAATCCGAATAACATTAAATATTTTTTGGAAAATCTTATTGAAATAAACATTAATATCGATACAGAGGCCGAATCTATAGTTTTTACAATTTTTATCTGTCTGTCTGTTAGGTACCGCACAGAAAAACCACTGGATTTTGATGAAATTCGGTATAGTGATATATGGTTATCCCGGTCAACATATAGGATTCTTTTTAGTCCGGGAATATATCTCATTTTTGTGAGAAAATGCAAAAACTGCAATATAAGAGTATACTAATCTAAAACCTAAAAGTATAAAACCTAAGAATTTGGTTTTTGGTCATCTGAACGCGGGTGAAGCTGCGGGCAACGCTAGTTAGAAAATATTTCTTTGCCCGAAGATCAGACCCGGCCAGCACTAAGTACGTCGCGTTTCTTGAATTATTTTTTGATTCTTTTCTAATTCAATTGGCGGAAGACTGAAGGTAATGAAAAAAAAATTGTTTGATTGTTATTTTGTTGTCATGTCAATTTCTATGTGATAAATAATTATTTTCCCAGCGCAAGCCAAATAATAACTATTTTAGGCAATTTTTTGATACCTTAGGTTACATTATTTCAATTTTCGTGGTGATCTCTTAATTTTTTGTAAATAAAATATGGTGCATGCTACTCGCTGATAATGTATCTTTTGATAGGTGAACGAATTTTTAAAATTGATCTAGCAGTTTTTAGTTTATCCATTAAAAATAAACATACAAAAGAGAAACATTTTTTTCCTCTTTATAATATTAGGATACTTAGACGAATAGTTTGCACTCGCTTTGGCGGGATTTTTTTTAACGTAAGATTCGAAAAATGTTTCTCGTACAAATTTTGTCACGCATTTTAAGTTTTGAAAATATTCTTAGGTAGCGTTTACATATCTCGGTACTTATGTTATCTGCGGGTTGGTCTCTCGTGGACTCCCCGGCACGTCATCGGGGCGGTCGGGATGCTCTGTGAATCGAGGGCATCCTGATTTAGGCGCGGTTGGCCCGCGAGGTACGGGCCGTCCGCAGGGGTGTTGTAGTGTGTGCGCAAGCGATCCTGCAACGCCCCATTGCACTGCGGCGACGGGTTCCGCTGTTGGTTTTAGTGAGCAGGAGTCTCACAGTACCTTGCCCGTTATGACGGCCGGCAGGGTCCCCATGATGGGTTTCCCCAGCGAAAATAAAAAAAAGAAAGGGTACTTATGTTATACCATTATAATATTCCCAAGTCTAAGTGGCAGTGTGGCAACAACCCTTTAGATCCTGCAATTTGGTCTAGACTCTAGACTTTAGGTGATAATAAATCAGCTAGTAATATATAATACTAGCGGACCCGACAGACGTTGTCCTGTCTACACGTCTTTAATTTGAAAATTTCAAACTTTTTTTAATAAGCTAAAACATTCTGGACCATTTTTGATGAAAATTATTATTCAAATTGTGAATCTAAACCATTCTCAGATCCCCTTGAACACACACAAAAAATTTCATCAAAATCGGTCCAGTAGTTTGAGAGAAGTTCAGTGACATACACACTCACAGAAGAATTATATATATAAAGATGAAGATATTTCATTTCAACCTACTTCATTATTACCATTGGATAGACGAATGTGTGTTTGCAAAAAAATATATATAATTAATCAAAAATATTTATTTGTATAATATATTTTCATAAATTCAATAACAGTTAAAATATGATAAATGGGATACATTAAATAATATAAGTCCGTGTAAAATGGGAAAAGCGGTTGTGTTATTAAAATCTTAAGTTCCGTTTGGTGCTTCAAGGCTTCTGACACAGTAGCAACCTCTCAGCTTCATTCTGTAAAAAGAAGGATATGATTTAAAAAAAAAACGCTTTAAATTAGAGGGAGGCATACATCTTAAATATGAAAGTGTGTTTCAAATCAAAGATCAACAATATAGAGCGCTTACTATCGACACTTTGGATAGCCCAATTTCTGCATAGATATATTTAGTTAATTAGTTGAAGAGTCACTTTCCCTTGGTATATTCTATAGTGATGATGATGAATTAAGTGCTTGGATGAAGCAGATAGTGAGTCTAGTATAAAAAAATACGTTACTTGGATCATTTTGTAAATAGTCGCGACTGCCTCGTCGCTTCTGCACACAGCAGGCCCCATGGACCTTTTGCCTCCCCAACTGGAGGTGAAGGTGAGTTGTGCCTGTGTCATGACGCAGACGCAAGCCACAAAGAACACGAAGACAAAGATTTTGAACATTTTGTATGTTTTGTGTGAACACTGTTGCTATTGTAATGGAAGAGCAGACGCTTGTGATGATCCACTGCCCGAAGTCGCCCGTTTTATATTCCCGAAGCCCTTCGACGTTTAATTTGTTTTCAATTACAACTAGAGAAAATTAATTATGTACGGCCTCTTTCATAAATTAAAACGTATATTGTTTGTTAATTGTTGTTTATATTTTATTTAGGTATAATATAGAATGCCTAATAATAATTGCTATGGAATTGGAAAGGTTTCAAGTTTTAAGAGAAAACTAGATTTTGGATCAGAAAGTATTATGAAAACTTATTAGTACCTAAGTATGAAAACGCATTTAATTTTATTAATTTTTTATTTCGTACGCGGTCCGCTATATTACCGAGCTTTTACAGATATGCATCAATTTAACTGAAATCTTGATGGACAGTAGTAAAGGCTTAATCTGACCTGACGTTTTTGATAACTCTAATCTTAAAAGCATGGATTAAGCTCGCCCAATCTCATCCTACTTTAAAAAATACTAATTAATTGTACTAGAAGTAAAAATCTTGAAGATTTTAAATTAAATAATATTCATCACTAGCGACTGACCCTAACTTCGCTTGGGTGCGTCCCTTAACGTTAAACATTCGTTTAATAAGTTATCAGTACACAAAATTTAGTTACAATCAACAAGAAAATCAACAATCAACAGAAAACAGATATAATAAAAACACAAAATAATTATATATAAATAAATAAATAACAAAAATACAAACAGATAAAATTTTTCATAATCATTGTTTTGAGGTCTGTAGGACACAATACGTTACAGCCATTGTTTTAAAAAAAATATTTCACGTATAAATGTCGCTTGGTTACTGTTTTATTATATGTATAAATATTAGTTAGTTATTTATTTATTCACAAAGAAGCACTTCGGTTCAAAAACAAATTCATGCTCCAAAACATTTATTCAACGTCATTATCGCGCTCACGCATTCTCCTCGCATGAACTCAGCGTCACAAAGGTACAACCTCTGAATAACCCATCAGTGATATGAACCTCCAAAATTTTTTCAAATGTAGTCCGAAGTCATATCTCTAGGGTTTTTTTTAAATTTTTTGATATCTTGTTTCATTTCGAAATATGATTTTTTTTCTCACCGAAACCGAGCGAAAAGCGACCGCATTTTTCACATTTTTTCGATTTAAAAAAAAAACCTTTGAGTGTTTTCAAATTTTTTTTTGCATTTTGTAGCCCTCATTCAGACGCATCTTTTAACATACCAATCAACTACGTAGTTCCAAAATCCACGGCACCGGGGCGATGTCGCACTCTCGCTAAAAATCCGTCCTATACTGAAGCGACAAAAAAAACAATTTCAATGTTAAAACCATCGAAATCGGATCTCATAAGGCGGAGATATCCAGTAGCTCCCTTTTTGCCCATTTTGGAAGAAATACGCCGATAGTTATATAAAGTCGTAAGACATGTACTATACCAAATTTTGTCCAGATCGGTTGTTAAATACGACCTGTAGAGGAGTATCAACAAACTGACAGAGGATAGTAAATGCCAGACTTGATGCAGAGACTCGCTTCGCCAACTCGGTCAATGATTTTTGTCTGTAATGGCTTGGAAATGACTAAACAGATTTTTTTTACTGAATTGTATGTATGTACTATGTATGCCAAAAGATGTACCTGCCAGAATATGGCATAATATATTATATTATTGACACTAATAAACCATTTTAGCTTTGTTAAAAAATTATGACCTTATGCTGTTTCCTGACTGATTTCGATCACGGCAGCTCATTAAGATTACCCCATTACTTGCGACATTGCCTGTATTTTTATTTAGTCTGCAATCACTTTATTGAATACTAGAGCTTCTTCCAGCTTTAGCTTGCTTCCGAATACAAAATTTCATCCCCATTCTCTTGCCCTTAAGGGATGATTTTCGGGATAAAAAGTATCCTATGTCCTTCCCATGGTCTCAAACTATCTTCTTGCCAAATTTCATCAAAACCGGTTAAGTAGATCCAGAGATTACCCCCTACAACATCATATCACAAACTCATAAATTCACAAATTTTACATCTTTATAATATTAGTATAGATACGACCCCCCATCTTAATAGGTCGATAAAAAGAAGAACGAGCTGTTTATTAAGTGGCACTTAATGGATCAAAATTATAAAACGAAAAAAATAAATAAATAAATATGTTGGGACATTAACACACAGCACCATCTAGTTTCATGGTAAGCTACGAGGCTTGTGTTATGAATACAAGATAGTTAATACACTACACATATATAACTTTAAATGCATACGTATTATAAATATAAACACCCATGACTCGAGTACAAACATTTGTGCTCATCATACAAATGAATGCCCCCAGCTGGACTAGAACCCGCGACCGCTGGCACAGCAAGTAGGATAACTACAAACTGAGTCAAACGTATCGAAAGTTTAATTATTTCATTGAAATTTATTGAAATTGATTTCTATATTTTTAATTTCAATTTTATTTCAAACCATTTTTCCGAAAAATATCTATCCAATGAATAAATTTGGTTAATTCTTTGGATTTGTTTACAAGCAATCATAATACGCCTCTACATATGATTTGATTGTAATTGGTACAGAAAATATAAAAAAATAACTTTAAAGCTGAGAAACTTCATAAGATTTCTATGGAAAGTACACGCTTCCCACAAAACAACAAAAGTATATGGGACAATTAATTTACTTTTACGGCTTCACTTGATTTTTGCATTTAATTTAGAGCTACGCCGTATCTCCACAACTCGTAGCAAATAACTACAAAGGAACTTAGCCTTTATTACCATTAACAACAGCTGCAAATTGCCTGGAGGATTTTCTTTAAAATAAACTTTGGGAAAAAGGTACATAGGGGTATAAATATGGGTAAGTTATTTTGTATGAGCATTCCAACATTTACTTCTGACGACTTCCAACATGGCAGATCTCAGGCGTTTGGTCAAGCGTGCGGCGCTCTGTCTTCTCTTTGCGGTGGCAAATCTCTTCGCTGCTACTGAGGGACAGCTCACTTTCTCTTCTGGATGGGGAAAACGTTCGAGGGATGATGAGATTATCATCGACCTTGATGATCAACTCCAGTAAACATGACTAGGTAAGTATTATCGATTAAAATTATTTTAGGGACATTTTGGTTGGAGTATCATCAGTTTTTTAATCTATACATATAATAAAATTGTAACTAAGCTGAATCTGTACATTATATTTTTTTTTGGAAAATCTTATTGAAATAAACATTATTATCGATACAGAGGCCGAATCTATAGTTTTTGGAATTTTTGTCTGTCTGTCTGTTACCGCATCACAGAAAAACTACTAGAGGAATTATGATTATATTTCGTATGGTGATAGCTGGTTATCCGGGACAACATATAGGATACTTTTTACCGCGGGAAAATATCTTATTTTAGAGAAAAAATACAAAAACTGCAATGTAAGAGTTTACTAATATGTAAAACCTAAGCATTTGGTTTTTGGTCATCTGAACGCGGGCGGAGCCGCGGCCAATACTAATCAACTCTAAAATTAAGGGTTTACTTAAATTCGTTAACAAACCAATGTGGCTCATAAAACTAATATTATTATTATTATAATTTTTTCTGCTCAGATTACATATCATTAATTATTTCACGACCGCAACTCGTCTTTTTTAGAATGATGTTTCACTTAATAAGAACGGTAGGTTAAGGAGCGTACACTTTCCATTAGTTTTCTTATATTTTTAAACTATAACATATATTTAAAGATTTTTTTAAATTATATTGTATAGATAGATACATTACGAGAGTCGAACTCGTAACCTAGAAAGGAAGTACGCATTAAGCAGTACAAAGTATCAAAGAGACACACAAACACACTATCGCAAATGAGACATTAGTTTTATATGGTTAATTACGTTTTTTTTTTTCATTAATTGTGATCAGAACTCAAACTACTGACGATGATTTGAATGAAAATATTATGCCTGTATTCCCAATTTATTTAACTTTTCCCGAAAGCAAAATATTATACACAAAGATTTGTAATTTGTACACATTTCTTTAATAAAATTATCATATTATAAGTTTCGTGGACTACCATTTTATAAAAAACTAATAACTCACCCTCAGTTCGCTCGGGTTTTGTCCCTAGATACGTTTTACCGGTTAGTATGGAATAGATAAACTATATATTATATAGCCTATATCCTTCCTCAATAAACGGGCTATCTAATACAAAAAGAATTTTTCAAATCGGTTAAGTAGTTCCTGCCAATAGCGCGTTCAGTCAAACAAACAAAGAAACTCTGCCTCTTTATAATATTAGTATAGATTCTGAGTAAATATAAGGAAATTGTCGAAGATGACATAATATGTAAATTATTCATATAATATTTATTTTATTAGCATAAAAGTTGTCAAAAAATATTTGAGCTATGTTATTATTAGGACTAATTTAAGTCGAAAGTATATAAAAATAATAATTTGCAATACAATTTAAACATCATTAAATATATCAATGGATAAATAAAAATAACACTTAAAAACAATGGGTTTTCTAAAATGAAACACCAATGTAGACGGGTATAATTTTATTAAAATCCTTTCCGCATCATTTCTTATTACAACAGTCCATAATAACTTAATCAACATAAAGTAAAAGTGATGCTGCATTGTACAATACAGCAAGTTTTCTATAAAAATGATTAATATTATGTATTTATTTTCCCTGGTGAGTTATTTTGGGGAGAAACAATTTTAATTTCATATTCCCTACATATAATTTTGATGATATTTGGATGTCATTATTATGATTAGATTCGATATGTCGACGAAGTTTTTACACATGCTTAATTGACCTAATTTTTTTTCAGACGATGACCAGGAAAGAAAGGCTTTACATTATGTTGCCAGTGCTACAGTCAAAATTAATCAAAATATGGACATTTTAACTATTCATCACAGCCCAAGAATATCTAATAATAACATATCTAAATAAACAGAATTTCCCACTACAGGACTAATAATGGGCTACTTAAATTTTTTCACATATTGTAAATGATTATCTACCCTGCTTCATAATATTGCACCGCCATTTTATTCATAAACGAAATTAAATAGGATATTACATCGATTATTTATATTGTATCTATCAGGTGCACGTGCAATACTAAAGCAGTAAGGTTCTATTTGCTTAATTTGAGGTTTGTCTCTTCAAAGTTCACTATCCATTGATCATTAATTATTTATTGCACATTTCATTTGACCGTCGTTTATTCCCACCTCAAATTAACCACGTAGAATGTTGTATAGGATGTACTCCAATTACATTAAATTTCTTTGAAAATATTGACACTGCATTCATCTTAATATAATAGGATGTAGACATTTATAATATAATATATCCACTAGATCGTGTAACTGTAAATATTGATCACACAAATGAAATATAGGAAAATTCAATACAATTAGACTCAGTTTTAGATCTTTGTCTAACATTTTACCATAACTGTGTAGAAACAAAGTAACGACGACGAAACAAAAGGACGGAAAGAGAGAAATGAGCAAGAATAAAAACCATAATCACTTGTACAGCTTCTTAGTATAATTTAAATGTTTATAATAACCGAACACAGCGATAGTGATACGTTGAGTACTTAATACATTATACCTCTCAGCATGATTGTTTTATTGTTTTACCGTTTGATTAGCACGACTCTTGATCTTAATCAGACATTCTATAAGTTATAACAAATCAAATTAATTCGTATTAATAATAAGAACTAACTCCCACTTTATAATTATTGTATCAATGTGCTAAATTAAAATATATTTTTGGAATGGATGGATTTGATCCATTATGTTTGAGTACGTGGAGCACAAACACAACAGGTACCTTTTGCGCCATATTTCGGTACCATGTGTTAAACAACAATTCAAGTTGTAATGAATACCTACGTATAGGTATAGTATTGACTATAAATAAACATATTATTATTTGTATGTTTTTGCCAACATGGTACCGAAAATTGCCTAGATCAAGCGTGTTACAACGATTCAGTCCAACGAATATCAGCGAAATAGAACCATAAAGGAAAGAGATAAACCTGTTGGCTAGCCATCCCTAACCTTTGGGAAGAGAAAATAATAACTTGGTCTCCTAAATCTAAACCAATTTTGGGAAGGCGGATAACGATCCGAGTGCAAGATGCTTTTGAGTCTGCGGTCTTTGGCGACCGGAGACACAAAAACAACGTCGCACAAAAATCGTAACAAATAAAAAAAAATATTGCGTAAGTACTATAACTATTTACAAGAAATAAGCGTTTAAAACCAGTTTAGACTTAAGAGCGTATTCACGGTCCTAACAGATGTGACATAGGTCCGGGTACGTTAATTTTAGATCTGTCTCTATAATATCATATGACCGCTCTTAATCTAGCCATCCGCAATTTCTGCTGCCACCGTCTAGGCACTAAAATGCCGTCAATCCTGCACAGCTTGCTAAATTGACTTCAAGTGCCAGAGCACCCAACTTTTTATTTTTCAAACACTCCAATGTCCGGATAGAAATTAATAACATTATAGATAACATCTAAACATAACGCGAGGAATACTTTGGGAGAGATAATGAATAGTTTCAACTTAATAAGAATGTGATATTCATTGGAGTAAATAAGAATTTTAGTGTGTTGTATTTATTCTCTTAGCAAGCAATAGGTAATATTTGTCGACCTAAGCAACTTTTGGTTGTTTTGGCTTGTATTATCTCGCCAAAAACTACTTTTGCAAGTAGTGCTTAACTTAAACTTATCTAACTTATTTAATCCAGCAAAAACTTTAGAGCCAAAACAAGAAATTTGACTGCCGGCTCAAGAATTCTGTCTAACCTGATGCTCTAGCCCTTAATAAAAATTAAATTGAATAAAACTTATTGGTAATAAATCATTAAAAAAATATAATGATGGTATTACAAAGAAGATACAAATGGTAACTCAGCAAACGTACGTTTCAAACAATTCAAATAAGGATTAGACCGCACAAAAGAAATCAATTAGAATCAACAATAAAAACATATAATAAAGTTGAATCCATCTCTTCAGTCAAAGAAATTTCGAGCTAGCAGGCAAAGATCTGGTCGTTTTGGATGAATTTCATTACTTCCCGCATGTGAAACAAGCCTTATCTGGCTCTCCTATCGTTTCGGAAGGCAGACGAAACTCCTTATCTCGAATACGATCGAGATAGGATTTCGTCTTGGTTCCCGAAGGAGGGTGGTCTCACGCCAGTCGAGCCCCGCGGCTCTACCACCGGTCGGGTTCAGTCGCCTCTTACGACTCCCGGGTACCCCGACGTGGGATTGGGGATAGTATTCTGATCCGCCCCAATACGGACATGTATTTTTTGACTATCAAAGCTTTAAAGTAATCTGTTTAGTTATAAGTTTAAAGAATTTCGTCAACGCATCTATTTTTCGTTTGTTACATTGCATTTTGTTTCAAAATTGTTATCAGTTTTACTTATATGGTCTTTAATATATGAATTAAAATAAAATAAAAAATGTCTACAAGTACATTATTTTTAAATAAAAAAGAATTCTATACATTTTCATTTAAGATATTTATTTGAATGAATCCGATAAAATCATCAATGCTCTAATAATAGTTGGAATCGTTCTCTGTAACCTTAAATCCCATCATATATTTCATCCACTTTAAAACTATAAAACAATCATGTTTTTTTAGAGTATATTTAAAATTAGTGAGTTGTGTGTTATAGATAGAATCTTATAAGAGTAGTTACTCTATATTAGTTCTGTACAGTGAGCGACACAGGTGTGGAGTAGGTAGTTATTTACACTGTCATCACCTACATTTCGCGTAATATTACCATCGTTTTCGGCACAGCCAGTTAATAGTTTCATTTTTCAAGCAATGATATTATAAATGTTAAAATATAATTAAATATTCAATAGCTATTACTCAGTTAAAATCGTTTAATTCGTATTCGTTAAATTAGCGACGAGTAGATTCTCTACCTACAAGTTGCAGAACTTACTTCGACCGAAAAAAAATACTATTTAATTCAATTCAATTCTCTTGTTAATGGCTTTAAAGAATGCTATTTGAGCACATATTACTTCATCAAATTCACGTAGAATGGAGACACCATTTCATGTGATTAATCAAAGTATGGATATAACATCCACAGACGATAAAATTATTAGAACTGTCAGTGTTAACTAGTTGTTAAAATTGTTGTCCTAACAGATATACACATAAAACAGGCTCAAGGGAAATCTAATCATCGCTGGTAAGAAAAAATCTAGTTTTTTCCTAACTCAAATCGATTCTTTTCTAGGCCTAAATTTTTCTTCTTCGATAAGGCCACATTTACTTCATCCATTACGTAATTGGAGGTCGACAGTCCAATTTTTCGACTACCCACATTCTAAAACTGGCTATACCAAAAAAGATAATGTTTTAAACCTAAAACTACGTTAACGGTGAATGAATATATAAATTCATATGTCACGATATACCCTCATATAGGTTTTAGATGCACCTAGACTATACTAGACCTACAATAAACGTGAAAGTCGACTAAGGACTATTCACTATGATTTTTTTAACTTCAATTAAATAAAATTGAATTCACATATTACTGGAGTATAATTATCTATTATATTACCTACTGGCCTCGCCGCATGCTAATTTGACTCTTGTTTTAAAAGCATTTGGATCATTATAGCATACGACCAGAGCTCTGATCTTAATCTACAGCCACATATATAATCAGATGTAGTTTTATTGTATCTAATTATTCTATTATGAACTAACTGATGCCGTTCGATGCGATTGCTGCGAACAAGTGTAAGTTGTCTCCTTTCAAAAATATATGAAAGTTAAATAACAAAAGAAAGTAACTATAACATTTAAATAAATAAATAAATATGTTGGGACATTAACACACAGCACCATCTAGTTCCATGGTAAGCTACGAGGCTTGTGTTATGGATACCAGATAGTTGATACACTACACATATATAACATTAAATGTATATATATTATAAATATAAACACCCATGACTGGAGTACAAACATTCGTGCTCATCACACAAATGAATGCCCCAAGTGGGACTCGAACCCGCAACCGCTGGCACAGCAAGTAGGGTCACTACGAACTGAGCCAAACGTGTCGTCGTTTATATATATATTCTTTATACAAAATAATTTATTTACTAATAAATTATAATTGTTTACTATATGGGATACTCATCACACTTACTAGCAGACAGTCGCATATCGCATCGCGATCGCACAAAAATTGTCTTGAATGGGACTATTATGTGCGTCAATATGCATTAAATTTGTGTTATTTAAACATATACGAGTATTATATGAACCTACATACTGTCCTAGGATCCATGAACACGACACCGAGATTTAATCGCTTAAGTAAAATTATCCAAAACTTTATTCAAATTAATATCTATTTGTATAATATTTTGAATTTAATTATTTTATTCTACGCCCCGCTCCATTGTCATCTTGCTGGTAGAAAAATAATGTACATAACATAGGCTAGTTATGCAAATAAAATTCATCTTGGAATGGCATATTGCGATTAAATGTGTTGCGTCTCTCGATAGAAAATTATTTAGAATCTACCTTTGAACTGTAAAAATAAGTAAATTCTCTCTCTGATATGAATTTTGCAGTTAATAGCTAACTTAATTTGTAAGCGAGTGTTGACATGGCAGGAATGGAGGCTGTTTGCGGGCTGAGATCACGTTTTTCATATTTCTTTATCTTTCTTTTTGAGACTTAAGTTTAAGACCATTTGTTTAGTTTGTAGTGGTTATAAGCTCTTTTGTTTTATTTGTGGTTAAAGAACTTTTCTTGGTTACTGATATAACTTTAGTAGTATGTTTAAAGGAGCATCCTGCACAGAGCTCAGTCTTTAACGATTGACTAGATTTTAGTTATAAGTTCTGATGACAGTAAATTATCAAGAGCATCTCGTACAATTTAAATAAAATTCAACAAACAAAATAATTTTATTTCAATATTTTCAGTTCTTAGCATTCTAATAAACCATTACCAGTCATTTTATTCTGTGATGTCCTATAACCATTAAAATACATCGCTATATTAGAACGTGATCTCTAGCTGAAAATAAGTAGTTATAGCAAAGAAAAACTGATATATATATATATATATATATATATATATATATATATATATATATATATTAAAAAAAGTCGACTACCACTTAGGAGATCAAAGGACGTCATATGTAGTAAATACGTATGTTAAACAAACAGTTATGCATAGAAGTGGGGCACTATTGGGGGGTGTGCAAAGGGGGATGGGGGGGGCTGGTGGGCATTAGAGCAGCCTGGAGCGCGGGGAGGCGCGGGGCGCGCGCGGCGGGCGCGGCGGGCGGCGGGCGCGCGGGCGCAGGCAGAGCAAGTAGGCGAGCACGAACAGCGCGTAGGGCGCGAGCACGGCGACGGCCAGGCGCGCCACCTGCGCGGGGCCCTCGGGCGACCAGGAGAATCACTTCTCCTCATCCTCATCGCGGAATAAGTATGTCGACCTGGAGGGAGGGAGCTTTCAATATTTTCCTTATAACGTTTCAATATAAAAGACCTATGTTTCCAAATTTAGTTTCAAGGTACCTTTGTTACTTTATTATATTGAAACGAAATTTTATATAGCTAATAAAAAACTGAAAAATAATAAAATATATAAGTACGACACACACGAGTACGAGTCACAATTCTTAGACATGTTGTTTCTGTAATTTTTTTGATATTTATTAGCTATAAATATGTAGACACATGCAGGTATCTTCTTCTATTTAATTTCCGCCTTAAATAAAGAAATAACGAAATAACTGACCAGTAAGCCAAGTTGAATAGCGCGAAGACCAGCGGGAAGGTGATCCTGGAGATGACATCTATGCGCTTGGAGCGTGTCGGGAACTTGGACATCCAGAGACGGCAGCAGTTCTTGCGTGGTGGGTTCATGTGTATTTCGCACTGCCGCATCTTGTCCGTCACGCCGCCGCGCATCAGAGGTTTCTGTACGTTGCAGACCAGTCAGGGTGGACGGACAAGGTGCATTTTGGCAAAAATCTTAACAAAACTATTGCCCTAAGCTTTTTATTCTTTATCTGGTTTTTTGACTATAGATTTTAAGTCATAAATTAGTCCAGTAGTACGAGTAAGGTCACCTTTAGAAAAATTTTAACAACAATATCTCATTGAACTATTTATTTTTAAATAAATTTTTTTTTTAATTTTCTCGTTATTACCTATACTCTAAACTTTGTAAAATTTACTTTTATAAATTATATTTGATAAAGGTTTATTGCAAATAATTATTTTTGAACGCGACGAACGCGAATTTTAGTACAATAGTTCCATATAAAGTATTCACTTAGTATTATCAATTATTTTTTAAAATTGAATATTCTACAGTATTTACTGGCCTTAAATTTGAATTTTTAGACATGTTTTTAGTGAGTTTTCCAAAATATCTATAATATTATATATTTTTTATTTAATAGATATTAAATACATGCTAGGTATAAAAAAAAAGAATTTAAGAAAATTTCCTACTTTACGTAACAAAATATTAAATAATTATTCAAATAGGATGAATCATATGCAACCATAATGTACAATACCCTCTAATGTCTCATATCAAATTAAAAACGTAACAAATCGAAAATATGAGAGCATTCAAGCAAATAACTGATAAAGAAAAATTATAACCACTGAGTCATTCCAATAAATTATAATTTTATCAATAAACAATCTACCCTACCAATCAGACACGAGAAAAATCTTTCCATGCTGATAACAAATCAAATTCATTTATGGAAAATTAACAAATTTAACATTTCCAAATTAATTCCTATAGAAACCATGACAGCTATCTACTTTGTCTAACTAATTGAGTGCGAGCTCACCATAGCGAATGTTGTGTTGCTATCTGTGTCCAACAGATCGGATGCTGCGTCCATACTCGCTGCCGCTTCCATCTCCCGTCTCGTTTTCTTCATATTCTCTCGGTGCATGTCAGAGCGAGAGGCATAGTTCACTAGCGCGAACTCCAGTAACGCCCCGAACACGAATGTTAAGCACACCCCGGTCCATACATCGATGGCTTTTGTGTATGAGACGGGGGGTAGGGAGGCGTTGATGCCTGATGATTGAGTCGCCATGGTCAGGAGCGTTGTTACTCCTAAAGACAAGGTTCCTTTTTAGTCCACTTTAAAACTTTGATAAACTTACCTTTTGGACTTTAAAAAGTATATTAAGGAAATATTTAAATTAGTTGCGTTTTGTAATTCTCGTAGAATCAAATATAAACCATACAAATTGCAATTTTTAACTATTATGGCGGATAATTTTGGAATAGATTTGTGTAGATTTTAAATCATCATTTATCAAAATCATCGCTGTAAATTCTGATCATATTAAATTTTGTGTGTTATGTTTATAAGATGTTTGATCTTCATTGATGTAGCGTTAAAAATTTACATCGTTTCATTATAAATTTTAAGCTTCTAAAAAAAGAAACAAAGTTAAGCCAATTCAATGCCCAATTATAATTTTTGTAGACGACTAACCCTAAATAACCACTGAGATATAGAGTTATTAGATATTTAATTCACTAAGTAACTTACCAAGCGAGACCCTCGCGGGCACAGCGCCCTGGTCCAGCCAGAAGGAGACCCATGAGACGATGACCAACATGCAGCACGGGATGTAGATCTGGATGAGGTAGTAACTGAACTCTCTCTTGAACAGCAAGTCTACTTTTAGACAACTGTATTCGCCTGGAATAATCATTAGTATTAACTAACTAGTCCATTTGTGTTTATGATCCCAAATTAAACTGACAAAAAAACTATAGGTTTAAACGCTGAAATCGCATTTACATTAAAAGAAACATTGTAAATCTTTGACCTCGTTACAATTTCAGTTTAAAATAATACTCGTATAAAGTGTATGACGAGAATACATACACAAACGTGTTTGTTTTCTTCACGCAATAATAGATAGTTGGATTTAAGTTATGGCTATTTTAAGTTTATTGTTAGGTTACACAATAGATACTGACAATGGCAACAATTCATTACGGTAACAACTGATATAGTGCAAAGAAATAAGATTACTCTTAAAGAAAATACATTATCTAATCAATAAATAATTATTATTACTTCAAAAACTAATAAAAATACGATATAGTATAGTGTGGCTATCCACTAATGTAATACCTATGAAGTTATTAATAAACAGGACTTGGAAAAGTTGTCTTATTTAATAACGTCAACGTCATTACATGGCGACCCTGCCAGTCAGATCAGATCAGAAGAAAATATCAAAACAAACGAATCTCATACGATTTTACTAATAGTACAAATTTCATACTTTTATGCTATCTAGTATCTATTTTTGATAACTCATAGCCATTGAAGACAACTCCTTTGAGCCTTGAATAATACTGCTAATAATACTATGGATTTAGTGGAAACGCGAAATTGATAGCTGCTCGAGACATACGCTTTCGTTTAATCAAACATCGTAAATATCTTTATTTTGCAAGTTTTCTCACAATATAACCAACAGTTTATTTGTGATGCGTGTTTTAGCAAATAGTCAACTTATGCGAGCGCCGAGAGGGGGCAATGGGGTGACTTGCACCCCTTTGCAAAAAAAAATTACATTAATAAATTAAAATTATAAAGTTTATCATTTTAATAATAAATAATTAGTTACTAGTTTAATGTAAAGAAGGAGGGTTGATGTCAGGCAGGCGGCCGGTCGTAAAACTTTTGCCGTATCCTATCAGCAGTACAGAAGATGTACTGCGCCGACCCCAAGTCATTGGGAAATGGGCAGGGAGAAGAAGAAGAAGAAGAAGAGTTTAATATAAAGAAGCAGATGCATTTCCAAGGAAATAATTCTGCCAACGCCCATGAGTCGCCAAAACATCAAAACTTCTAAAATCTATGACTATAGCTTCTGTTAGGTAGATACTTTCGTATATATCTAGCGTCTAACTATATAGTAGATGTTTTATCGAATAAATTACGAATACTTTATACATAGGACCGAACACGTCTTTCGTACTGCAAGACAACGTACACCGCTAAAAACTATGCACGGATACTCATCGGCAGCCCTAGATTTACACTAGGGGCACTCGGGGCCAGTGCCCAGGGTGGCAAATTTTTAAGGGCGGCAACATTCGGAGAATGGCAAAAAAATTTCGTTGCATTATCGAAAATGCTTTTTCTTATTTTACAAAAAATGCAAAATAAAAAAAGATTAACTAGTAGGTACTTACATCTTTCGAAAAATTGATATCATTTACAAATTATTTCTTTGCATTTAAAAAAAAAATAAATGAAGAAAAATTTAAACTTTCAACATTTTATTCAAAATTTCGATAATATAGCGGCATTTTTTACTATGCCTAGGGGCGGCACTAAGGTTACATCCGGCACTGCTCATCGGACTAGTCAAACAAATTGAATGTAATTTAAGATATATTCGGGATTATTGCTATAGGATAACTCTAATTTTTTGATTGTTACACCAACGAAAATGTATCATATGAACCTTTATCTCACTGTTCCAACGTGCATGTCGTGTGAACCTAATCTTATGGCGGTCGTAGAATAATTTATACAAATTGTTACTACTCTACATATAACATATTCGTGCAGAGAGCACTATCAAGTAATCAAAGCTTCACTTCAATGGGTATGTATGAGAGGAACAATAAATACGTGAACGCGGCTCACATTTCATTGTAACCTACTCACGTCACTTGTCACTTACATGCAGTAAAATTGCTTTGCGAATTTTATGCGTGGTTTTTTTAAAGAAAACTCTTAATTTTCGTATAAAACTGTCATTACAAATAAAAACAGTTAGTTCGCATAGCGAAATTTCTAATTTCATAGGGCTTTATTAATACTAATATTATAAAGAGGTAAAGTTTGTGAGTTTGTGACGTTGTAGGGGATAACCTCTGGATTTACATTTAGATGAAATTTTGTAAGAAGATAGTTTGAGACCCTGGGAAGGACATAGGATACTTTTTATACCGGAAGTCACCCCTTATGGGGGTGAGAATGGGGATCAAAGTTTTATGGAGAAGTAAGCTAGGGACAAACCAGAGCGAAGCATGGTTGAGTCGCTAGTTATAATAAAAACTAAAACTGTATTTAAATAATAACTGTATTTTAAGGGGGCTTTCACTAGCAGGTAGCTGATGTTATAAGGAATAACTTAGACTACTTTTATTTTAGAAAAATAATTAGATTCCGCTCAAAAAAAGTTAAAACCTCGGGACGTAAAACACTACTTCTAAATAAATTCTTCAAATTATAAGTGCCCTTAGTGTAATACTTACCAGTATTAGTTTTGCTGTTACAATAATCAGTGAGGAACTTTTCTAGAGTGAAGCGAGGCAGGTGTAGGTTTTTCACAACCTGGACAGGGTCGCCTTCTTTCCACAGAAAAACTAGATCATCAGTCGTCCAGCCATCTACAAATAATTTAGATTTTTAAGTCTACTCATTATAATAATGACAAATTTAAAAGAATTTGTCAAATCTGACTGATAGTTCTAAAAATTAGCGTTCAATCAAACAAAATAAACAAACGAGAACTTTTGCTTGATATTACTATTAATAAGATAATGCCCGGCATTACACACGCACACGTTATGGTTTATGTTGATGATTCAAATGTTGAATAAATTAAAAATAAATTACGGTACAACCATAACAAATAAGAGCAGTAATAAAATAATTTTAAATGTGTATTTTATCGCCAACACGTTGAATGGTAACAAACGTGTTCTTTTTCTTTTAACACAGTTATACATTACTGGCGCTTTTTGTTTACAGAATACGATTGAAATCAGATTTTTTGTAAATATTGAATACTATTGGGAAATTCTTGGATCACATGAAATATGCGTGTTATAATGTCGGGCATGTCTTTGAAGCAATACAGTCTGCCGTTTGCGTCATAACTGCTTTGTTTTAGTGATATGTTATAATTATGCTTAAAGAGTACCTAAGAATTAAATAATACACAGTGCAATGTCAGTGTATTTTTTTCTTTATAATGGGAATATTCTTTATAAACAACAATTTCTTTTATTTCAGGGAAATATAATCATCAATATTTTTGTGATTGTCAAATCTTGTACTTACAACTGGCCATCCTTAATGAGCAGGTCTGTTTGTCCAATGGGTATAGCTTCAGGTTCATGGGGCAGGATAGAGTTAAAGAGATTCGGATGCTGTACAGTACGTTGCCGTTAGGAAAGATCCGAATGTATACATTCGGCATGATGATATTGTGGAAGTGGCCTTCCTTCTCGTTTGAGAAGAAGAGATCCGGCATCCATACCCTGTTTGCTTCAGTCAGGGTTAGGTACTTGAGACGTCCTGGTCAAATGCATAGTATTTTTAAAAGTCTACTCACGAGTATGTTTACGAAAATGAAAATTCACAATTCAAATAATTTATCTTTAAATGTCACACCTAAAAGTTACATTTATAATTTAGTAAACCAAAATTTAACTTACCACCTAAGTTGTTAAACTTGAGCCTCTCGTCTAACCATTGTTCCCTGAACGTCAATTGTACAGAGTATTCCTGGAAATATTAAACTGCTTGCAAAACGCTTACATTGAGTTTGAATTCCTTTGGGATAATCAAATTTTGCTAGTTACAAAAAGTGTATAAGATGTTCGACATTTGATTAACCACAAAGGAATATCGAAACTAAATCTCTATTATTCTGTTGTAAACTTCCAAGTCTATGGCGTTACTGTTGAAAGTACTCTATAAGCTTTCATGGGACTGCAGGTATTACAGTGATTTTGTCATCGAAAAAAATCTATTTCTCAACTATATATACTGTTTCATAAAAATCACCAGAATCGTAGCTATTGAATCAAATATTAAATAAACAATTGTGCTAAAAGGAGGGATTTGAGATAGAAAATTCAATAAAAAGTTTAATTCAAATATATAACTACGACTTTGGATCTGACATAAAATGCGACGACAAAATCAAACTCTGTTAATTAAAGGCAGATGTTTCATAGTGATCTGGAGGACAACACGAGTCTACCAACTTGCTCGTTTCGGAAAGTGCTATTAAATTTAGGTGCAAAAATCGATTAGCCAATATTAACATAACTGATACTTCTAACATCGAATAAAAAAGAAATGTTGGTGTCGAAGGTTCTCAATAATTAATTAACACATAATAAAGTGAGCAACAGATCCCTCGACATCAAAAGAGCAAGTCAAATGAATTATCGTAACATATAAAGCTCGCTACAGTATACATTTATCATGCTGTGAAGTTAGCTTTTGTTTTTTTTAATAATAAAAATAATATCGACTGTCTCGTTGTCCATCTTCATCTACACTTCAATACTAATATTATAAAGAGGTAAAGTTTGTCAGTTTTTGACGTTGTAGGGGGTAATCTCTGGATCTACTGAACCGATTTAGATGAATTTTGGTAAAAAGATAGTTTAAGACCCTGGGAAGGACATATGATATGTTTTATCTCGGAAATCATACCTTAAGGAGGTGAAAATGGGTATGAAAGTTTGTATAGGAAAGCAAGCTAGGGACGAACCCGAGCGAAGCGAGGATGAGTCGCTAGTTTAGTTATAAAGACCAAATATATATTTCTATTATTGAACATTATTACTTGTTTAGTACTAAAATTCTGCACATAAAGGCACTATATACGCATAATGGCCAAATTGTCGATAATGGGATAATTGCATTGATATAGTAACAGGAAGACAGTGATGGATGTCGACAAATTCACCAGAATGGATTGCTCACTTAATATATTGGACGTGAGCCAGACGTGGGCTGGAATTTAATGTATGCAATATTTTTTTCCTCTTCTTAAGGGCTTGCAAAGTACTTGTTTAGGATTTATTGACCAGAATTTTCAGCAAAACTAATATTAACTTATATTTTTAGACTAGAGACACTATTAAAACTGATTTGTTAAATAAGTTATCAGTGTCAACTATACCATTGTTTTCTTTTGCCACAAATCTTTATATTATGTTTGACAGAGAAATATTTAAAGGGTCTAAGAACATTTAGAATTCGCAATAATATTAATTCAATGAAATTAATTAAAAATACCCAAATGCTAACTTCTCTACTTAATATATCGATATAAATGTGTAAATTGTCTGGGTTAGGATTAATTTACAAAAGTCAATTCGTGAGAACTATCATGCAGATATTTAACACCTCCAGGTAAATTTCTAAAAAATTAATCAAATTTCTAAGAAATCTATTGTTAACTGTAACGCCGGCGTGTCCGCGGTGGTGGAGGGAATATACTACAAAAAAGTTTCTCCACGTGTTCTGGAAAATGGTTCGTGACTAGTGATGGACCGAAAAATTTATATCGATATAATCTCTCCAAGGAACATGCCACATTCCTTCAATATCAAGTGCAATTTCCAAATAAACTCACCGTCAGCATTCGTCGATGGAATGCTTAAACCTTCATGCAGACTCAAGGACCAGATAACTAGAGCTACGGTACGATATTACTAGCTTCACGGCGAGGGTCACATATTGCGGTCAGGTGGTCAGCCACCGAAGCACCAAGGCGAGTGCGGACGCGACGATAGATCCCGATACAATGATAACTTTACACAACACAAATTCACATGAACAAGACAATATCAATTATGTCACAGTCAACGTACACGACCAAAATAGTTTTTATATTTCTTCAAAAAAATTGCATGACAGTAATTAACAGGAAGCATGATGAAAATAAAAGAATAACAACTAAAATATGAGATGACGTAGAAGGTGCGGGCCGCGTTCACCTAGTGGCCTATTCCGAAGCGTGGCTTCTGTAACTTTACAGTTGGTCGTTTCTTTTGTGCTGATTGTACCGAAGCGGTTAATTTTGTGCTGTCTACTATATATAATATGCCAATGTCCACCAGTGTTTGTACAGAGTACCGTGCCCTCTAACTGCGACGAAACTAAAAATAATTAAAATAAAAACCAAAAATAACTAAATTTAGAATAAAAATCAGGATTCAGTTTTAATTTTAGTTCCAATTATATTTATGCTATTATTAATTGTATTATTAAACCAATTTTATATATATTTTATCAACTATTTAAACACACGGGTAACGCGGCTCCGCACCGCAGTGTCATTAATTAGGGGGGGTTCAAACATAATCAGTTTAGTAATGAACATTTATTGACTACAACTGTGCAAAATATACATGTAAATAAAAATAAAAAATATAAATAATAATAAACGAAAAATAATCACAAACACATACCCAAATATACGATAGCTTGAGATAGAGCACAGTGCATCATTTATACCCATTTGTATACAGCCAATTTTATTATAAGCAAAGTTTTGAAGTATCATACAGCAGGACCATTCAGACACACGGTCATCCACAACCTTGCTTTATAATAAAAGTGTCGTGATTTATATCGTTTGGTTAATTGGTTATGTGCAACCACTCACCATTTTGTAATCATCTATTTTGCTGATGGATCGTAGATACAGGTTGACGCGAACTAACGTGGGCGCATCGCCTTTGAGAAAAAAACATGATTTTAACATTTTAAACCGCTTTCGACATGAAAATAACGTTGCAGACCCAAGTACGAGACGGATGATGTAATGTCAGGTGTTAGCAGCTAATGAAGTGGAACTGAACGCTAGTGCGCAGTCCATTTCATTAAGAGAGCCGGTGCTCGAAAATCATAAAAAAGAAAAACAATCAACCAGTCTAAATTAAGAAAAGTACGGCATTAAGTGTAACAAAAATAAATCGCTGGAATGTATCAACTGAAATGGTAACCGAACATCCAATTATTTATTTGTTAGATCTGAGAGCGAAACTCTTAAGATGGTGAAATAAAATCGCGCGCGATAAAAACGATTTTGGTCGCAAACACCAAAGGGAAGAAGAGAAATAAAAAAAGTATTATATAAAAACTGAACTTTACATCGGGTAAGTCCCTCCGAAATGTGGAGTCACTTGCCCATTCATTTGACTTGTTTGAAAATGAAACCGGATTAAAAGAATTAAAAAAGAAAACAATCTCATACATTATCTTAGTCTAAGCATGGTCCAGTCGGTCGTTGACTTACCATTGTGACGTCATCGATTTTTGATATACTTCGCACAAATATATTGACGCTCACTACGGCTGGCCCATCTAAGTACCAAGCAAAATATACGGTTGATATTACATTACAAAAAAACTCTAAACCCTATTGGAGCAAACTTTTCACGCGGTGCCGACTCTGAAAACCACACACTTTTCTAATTTTACTCACCTTTTGCCTGCAAATTTTATTTACAAACCTATACTTATAATGTCAATGATTTAGTCGATGATATAATATTATGAAATAAAAAGAAATGACTAAAAAGAAATGAACTTAAAGAAAATATGGGAGGATACTCAAAGTCAACTTTGGCTTGTTTATAGGAATTTGTGTTCGTGTTTTAGTCTGAACTTTGGGCACAAGCATTCTAGTCAACGTTATTATAAAAACTAATAATTATATATTCATATATAGATATAAATTATTTGTCTGAATATGTTAAGTCAGAAGTGTGTGAATGTCGCCAAAGCACCACATGTGTTCATTTGTTTTGGCTGGTTTCATGACTTCGAGATGAATGAAAATTAATGCTCAGCTAATTTCAAATATTTTAAATACATCTAAATACATATATATGAACATAAAATAAATAAAAGAACAAAAGTGAAAGTCCTACGAGTAAATACTTTAATGTAAAACTATGTCTAACCCGAAATCGTAACTCGAATTATAATCACTGGACGGATTTTAATTCAACTTTATTTGATACTTTTTTATTCTTCTTTGCAAAGGTTTACCTGATGGCGGCATACCCTCGTACTGCCTTCAAAATATATTAGAAATATATTTAGTACGCATCAACTTAATTTTATATTCTTTAGGTGGATTTTGGAAAGGATTACGCTTAAGTTGTAACCGAGGGTGAATTTGGAAGATTGATTGGCACTGATTTACATACATATATTATTAACATAATTTTATATATCTTTTATTATCATACACAAACAATTTCATATTTATATTTTTTTGTTACAGTCCAATTGTCAGTCACAATATAGGTTATGAACAAACTGAATACAAACGATAACAATCGCGTGCTTAATTCTAATCTATTGATTTTTTAATTTACAACTTTTACAATGTATGTTATAGTATATAGCTTCGTAATCAATACGTACACAAGAAACAAAGACATATGAACTAAAATAAAATTAATATATATAAGAGTTTTAAAACATTTTTAACTTTAAGTTATGATCCGACCACGCCCGCACTCTTGCGGTGGTACAAAAATCTATCCACCAGGCCGTAATATGAGTAAAATTACTCAATTTTTACGACTTTCTAGACATAATTATATGTGAAATGCTATCGGAGATTTAATTTTCTAAAATATCGCGTTTTATGTCTTGGAAGTCGCCAAACACTCAATCACGATCAGGCATTGGGATGAAAAAAATTAAAAAAGACAGAGGAGTCCTACGGGTATTCCCTTACCATAGAGTTACAAATAATAGTAATCACTTTAGAATTACCAGTAAACTATATTACTATAGTAAATTAACATTTTTATTTTTTAATTTAGCAATTTAATTTGCATTTTATTAATACTCTTTTGTAAAATTTCCTATTTTTTTTTTAATATATGTATTAATTATTTGGGATGACATCGATACGTTTGCTTTATTAATCCTATATTTTTTTAAATAAATGTATACAGACAAATCACCAGTATTGATAACAATCTCATGGTAAGGGCTTTAGCGGATTGTACAATATCTCACTTAAAAATAAAAAATAAACTAATCTAGCATCGAAATTTTTAGTATATAATATTACTAATTTTACCGATTAAAATTATAATCAGTCTCGGCGAATAAATACTCTAAAGTGAGATATGATACAAAATTAAAAAGCTTACGACCGCCGTCTATTCGTTGTATTTACTAACCATCTTAATGTCGCTTATGGTGGTTATACTTCTGACGAACAGGTTTATATTAACTACGGCAGGACCATCTGTTAAACATGTCATTGCCTTACCAGAGTATCAATCACTATATAACACAAATGTCTGGTCTGTCTGTTCGTACTGTTTCAAATATAAATATCATTATTTAGATTATGACACATTTTCAAGAATCGGTTTAATTATTAATCTGTGCGAGACCTGGCTAGTTCAATGTTAAAAATATTTATAAAGCAATAAACCAAAGCTGGTCAAATTTTAGCTGATACAGGGGCAACTCAAATATAACTATTTATTTAATAAGTGACAGCAAAAAATTGTAAAAAAATTATATTACTATTTAATTTAAAGCACTCATATTAAAGTATAATATTTTTATAAGTTCAAATAAAGTTGCTACTTATGTATATATTAAGTACTAAGTATCGAATATATTAAATATAGTCGGGGCTTGTATAGCGTCCGCTTAGGCGTATTGTGTGCGGAAGTTAGAATAAATTAATTAATAAAACCGAATTTTTCACCATTCATCACTACGCCATGCTAAATAATTCCATTATTTCGTAAACTGTGAGGGACGTTCATTATTATACAAATCACGCCACTCTTCTATTTCAATGTTACTAAAATAACTTATAAAGATGAAAACTTTTCGAAATATACGTTTACTTTTCGACGTCTACGTTATTATGTGTTATATCTCGATCATTAAAACGTAAATATTTCCACGATCTGTAGACATACTTTACTGAATTGCTCTTCTCTTAAGCGACTTTTTACTCAGCACTAATGATAGCCGCCTCAGGATGATACTCCAAAACATATTATGATACCGCTAAAAACAACCGCTTAAATGATTTATGACCGGCTTTCAGCGACGAATAAAAACGTAACAATATAATATTTAATTTTAAAACCACAATAAATTATAAATTAAAACAAATTACTTTAAAACACATATGTGTTTCACAAGGACCTGTTTTAGGACCTCTAGTATTTATTTTGTATGTTAACAGAAATTTTGAACATAAAATGTTGTCGCGTACTTAATTGTGTAGAATACATTACATAAATTTAATATAACACCTTAATATTATACAGTTTTTGAAAATCAACAATTTTCTTGAAGTGCGAAGAAGCCATGTGTCGAATACGAATAACATTGCTATGTTGTCGAAGAATTGCACGTGAAAGGCATATTTATATATAATTTACAGTGGTTTAGTGGTTTATTATGAAGGAGCTTACTCACCAGTGCCATTGATGCCAGATGGTCGGATTCGAGCGTCGTATCGACCTGGACCGAGGATCTGGTCCAGGATCTGTTTCTCTTTCTCTCTGAAGTTTATTTTCGCGTTCATACATCTAAGTGGAAAACATTGGTTGTAGAAAACGATATGTATGTATATAATATTAAAAGCTAAGAGAAGGAATCAATACCGAAGAATCGATGAGGAATCACAAGTATTTAAGGACTTTAAATCGTCATTTCGTACTATATCATTCATGGTCGTAAATTAATATAGTAGATAAAATATGAATAACTCCAGTTGAGTTATGAGTTTTGTTTGTTAATAAAAAATAGCTCCCTCGTAACGGGTAATAAGTACTTGAAGCGTTTTTCTGTGCTAATTATCTGACCTAATGAGCACCTTATGACGACCCTGTGCATAACTATGAATATTTAAGTAAAGCTAAAAAACCAAATAATTTTGTGTGGTATACTGATAAGTAAGTTTTTACATAAATAATCTGTACTAATATTATAAAGAGAAAAGATTTGACTTTTTGTTTGTTTGTTTGTACAGAATAGGTTCCGAAACTACTAAGCCGATTTAGATAAAATTTGGTAAGAAGGTAGTTTGAGACCCTGGAAAAGACATAGGATAGTTTTTATCCAGGAAATCATCCCTTAAGGGGGTGATAATAGTGATGAAAGTTTGTAGCGTGCATCAACCTCGGGACGAACCCGAGCGAAACGAGGGTGAGTCGCTAGTGTTAGCATAAAGTAAAAATTGTTAACTGGTTATTTTAAGACTATACAATGTGTTGCAAGTAGTCAAGTCAGTTTGGACTTTCACCATTGATCTTGGCAAATCTCAGGAATTCGTTGTTTTACAGTAACATAAATAAATATTATTATTCCAATGGATATAAAATATGAAATATACGTATAATTCTAAAGAAATTCCACCAAAAATATTCGACTGTATTATTTTTTTAAAATATAAGCGCCTCCCATTTAACGATATAACAACGTTAATATGTCAGCTGTCGACAGACACAAAGTGTTCTACGATTCTTATTTTGAAATCAAAGAAGTTTTTTTAACTAAAATGTTTTTTCAAGCGCTACTGACTAGATAATTACTGCTTTGTTTTAACGCGAAAATAAAATCGTGCGTAATGTTATTTTAAACACGAAAATTTAGTTCATTTAATTTATTTTTAACGTACGCACGCATGGAACGTTATGAAATGAAACGCGTGCGTCGAGATTTTTACATAAATGTCTAGTAAAAAACTATTACTTATCTGTACAGATAAATAAAATTGAAGTGTCTGTTTGTAATGTCAAAATGAAAATGCATGTGAAATTATATACGGTACCTACTTATAAGAAAAACACAATTTTTAAATTTTTTGCCTGTCAGTTCATTCTAGCTAATCTTCGATACGGTTGGGCAGATTTTGAAGGGAATTTCACTTGCAGCTAGCTGATATTATAAGGCTATTTTTATTTTAGAAAAAGTATTAGGATTCCGCTCAAAAAAAATAACAAGTAGGTACCTAGGGACGCACCCGAGCGAAAGGTAGGTAAGTCTCTAGTATATCATGTAATAGTAATTGCAATAATAAGACTGCCTTATTAGTGTAGTGGATAGCTTGTACGATTGCACATCTTAACATCTGTGTTCCAAGCCCGGGTGAGGCCGGGAAATTATTGGGATTCTATCAAGAAATACTAATTACCAGGCCTAAGGTTGGATTTGCTGAAGAAGAAAATGTTTTTTACACTCCTGACCGTTAGAAAGCACATAAAACTGTCAATCTTGTGCCTAACACCCCTCTCTGGTCATGTTTACATCCCGTCGGAATATGAGAATAAATATACCAGTGTTTTTTTTAAGAATAATATCTTCAGTATAGATGCCTCATTCCATTGAGTTCAACATAGACCGAGGTCATTTAGTATTACATTATATGTAAAATACATTCAAATAAATAAATCTTGCAGATTTATCGACACAACAAATAGTAACAGATTTACAGTCAGTATGACCCAAATTTAGAGAAATAGAATAAAAATAATATAAAACTCTTGATTATTATTAGACACAAAGACAATTTAATAATATTAACATAATACAGTTAATAACTTCGGTTGTATAGTTCACAAGAGGGATATTTAGAAAATACAAACATAATAAATATTTATTGTTGGATGTATAGTCGAAATTCTTGTTTATTTCCACTTAATTGTTAGTGTGTAAGATTTAAATAAGTAGCGACTATGCTTTTTGTAACAATACATCATGATGACATGTGTCTTTATAAATCATGTAAAGTTGTTTTGAAAGTTAGTCTCGGTTGTATGCGCTTTAATTAATTGTCACTTCACCTAATAGCGTGGATTATGTTGATAATCTCAGCTAGGTGTTATAGAGACATAGGGACGCTGGCATCCTAAATCAAACGTGCCAGCATCCCTCACTAAGAAGACTTACGAAGAGACCTAGAAAGACCTAGCACAGGAAGACGAAGAGACTAATCAGAAAGTTAGCATTATAGACCTATATTGACTGCCTCAGTGGTTTAGTGGCTAGCATGTACGGCTGCACACCCGGAGGTCCTGGGTTCGAGTCCCGGGTCGGGCCAAGTTTAGTAATTGAGTCTTTCTGTATCGTAAGTCTCAGTAACAGCCCGGAGTTGGGAAGTTGGCGGTGTTTCACCCCCGTGCCTCGGAGAGCACGTAAAGCCGTCGGTCCTGCGCCTTAACTCTCACCGGTCGTGTCGAGTGGTCGTCCCACCGGAGTATGAGAATGATAGGAATAGAGAGTGCACTTGTATCTGCGCGCACACTTGAGCACTATAATATCTCCTGCGCAGTTGGCTAATCTCAATGAGATTGGCCACCGTAGCCGGAATCGGCTAGGAGAACATCATCATCATCATGCCAGTATCCAACAGCAAGATGACTCGGGAGCATACAAAGTAAGACTGAAGAAGCAATCGGGAAGCTGGTATCCTACACCAAAAATACCAGTATCCCACACAAAGAAGATCTGAGAGCGCATCATCAACTTGCAACTCCACTGTTCGTAAAGCTCCAAACCAAAGCCATGAGCTCATCTATCCTGAATTCTATAATTTTATAAAACTTTGATTCTCATATTTGAACACCAAAACTTATAAAAGGCAATAAAAAACACTAATTAGTGTAATGACTTCCTCTAACAACAAATATGCTCTTCAAAAATGCGAGTGGAAATAATTTTGAACAGAAATAGATCACCATGTCGTTACAACCCGGCGTCAATATTTATGTAGCTACATACTTCAGTGTCTGAATAATTTATTTTTTGTCGAGAAAAATATGGAATATTTAAAGCTTTTAACTGGATATTTAAAATAAATCTCACCTTAAAAATGTTGTCTAACAATTCAATACATTTTGTAACATTTTTTTGGTCGTTTCCCAAATTTATTACATAATTTTTTTTTACTACAGTTCGCGTTATTCATCTTAACGTACATTTTATACATATTTGCACATCACGTTTTATTAATCAAATTACGGCATTTTTTTTGCAAGAAGCGTTGATTTATGTGTAAATAATTCATCTTTTCTTTTTCTCTAGCAGCAAAATTACACTGTGCTAGGACAGTGATCTTAAATAATACACATACATATTTTCACGCTCTCAATAACCCACATAATTAAATTATATTTCTTCGCTTCATTGTTCAGATAAGTAGATATAATATAACCAGGTAGACCTTTTAACCTATCAGGTAGCTTTCGCTACTTCTAAGAGTTTTTTTTTATAATACTTACGTTGCGAATTGTATAATAAATAGTACTAAAAGAATAAGGAGGGCGCATGATGGCCGAGTGATGTCCATCCTCTGTCTGAAACAAAAGATATATTTTATTATTTTGTATTAAACTATAATTAATATTAATTAACTATAAGACTAAGAAGAGAATACGTCCCCCTTATAAAGGCAGTGGTAGCAAAATCATTTCTAACATGATTACCACTTGTCTTACGGTGAAGGAAAGTATCGTGAGGAAACCTGCATTACTGAGAAAACCTAGCAAAAACTTGTGAAGTCCACCACCCCGCACTTGGCCAACGTGTGGGCTATGGCCTGATCCCCCTCGTATTGAAAGGAGGCCCGTGTCCAGCAGAGGCACGTTAAAAAGAACTAAATACATACGTCTCCCTTAGTCAAAATTATGTGTCTATACCATTTGCTGTTGAAACCCTTGGTCAATGGAGTCGAAGTGCTAAAAACTTCTTAAGTGATTTGTAAAAAAACCTATTATAATAATTACCTGCACAGGCACAAGCACAGGTCTTATATAAATTACAAAAGCAAGCCACGTAGCCGTACGCGTTTCTGGTTGTGCCTCGTCATTATGACCGCATACTGTTATAATATGAATATGAAAGACTAAATCGTGTTCATAAGCAATTAACCTCCATAGTTTATAAGTAGTAATTAGCCCTTTTTCTATCAACTTTTAATTTTCACTACAATAAATTAACAAACTTAATTCTCGACATACGACTTTGTTCGTCGAGCTTATTCAAAACGAAATTGTAAAAGAAAAGTAATAGCAATCTGCCTGGGGACTTAAAATACTAGATACTATAAATTTTACAAGTGTAATATGCTATGAAAACTGCTGCCGGTCCTGTACCGGAAGATGATGATGTAGTCCCACCGGTGTGAAAGTGAAAAGAATAGATAGTGCACTTGTGTTTGTGCGCATACTTGTGCACTATATATCTCCTGTGCAGACCTGCGATTTTTGGTGAATCATTTCGAGATTGGCCGAACTCCTTCTTCATTTAGGTACTTGTAGGACAAGCTAATACTGTTAAGGCTAGTTATGATCTAGAACTATGTTAACATACATCGCCGAAAAAGTGGTAAAGCACAACCGAAAGCAAAGCCTGTAGCTTTAATAAAACATAGCCTTAACATGTTACGCGAGATTTTTATTAGTGTTAACCGATTCTAACATTTTTTATAAATAAGTTTTGGAGATGGTAAGATTTGTAGTCCTAAGTGTGCATATACTTTATTGTTGATTATGTTTAACAAACAATGTTAAATTATATACCTTAAATAATAAATGGAAAAAATGTGTAAGCTTATGAAAATAGAGTCGCAGTATTTATTTATTGTATATTTTATTCATGTTTTTTTTAATAAAATTGAGATGGATTATATAATTATTGAACAGCAATAATTAATTATATTGGTCTCATATATTTTTTGCGACGTTTGATGTATTTCTTATAGTCTTAATCCTTGGCCTATATGATTTGTTTATTTGTTTAATTGAGTTTTGGCATTGATTTCTGGTTATAGAAATATTACCACGACCATATTATTCTATAGATATTGGTATAATGTATTATATAATATATATTACATATAGGCAGTGGTAGCCCAGTCATTCAGTGGTAGCGCGCTTGCTTGGGAAACTGAGTGAAGCGGGTTCAAATTCCGGCTCTCACATCTCTGATATTTTCATGTGCGAATCATTTCCAACATGATTATTACTTGTCTTACGATGAAAGAAAACAACGGTTTTCGAATGATATATGGACTACACATATCTATCGAAAACCTTTGTTTTCCAACCTGGACTTGGCTAGCGTGGTGAACTATGGCCTGATCACCCTAGAAATCAAAGGAGGGGCCTCCTTAGTGGGACGTTAAAAAAAATGAATTCAATTGATTATATATGCCTTGGTTTACTTAGCTTAGCTTACTAACTGCTTAACTTTTGCTTTGAAATTACTGAAAGATATTTTGTAATATAGAAACTACAGAATTAACAACTAAAAAATTCCTTTGGTCTTCTTTTACCATCTTTTAATTCGTGTAGGGTATTCTATACAGTAGGATACTAGGATATATAGCAGAGACAGCTAAACAAATATTTTCTAAGTCACATTTACTTAACCTTACAGTCTGTAATGTTATTTAAAGGCCGTACCCATGTAAATAAGTAAAGGACACGCGAAAATTGAATCAGGTCCCGACCGCCGCTCCGCCGGATGTAAACAAATTAGTGGGAAGCTCGCACTGATCAAGTTAAAGTTTTATCGATAGTCGATATCCTACGTAACTACTATGTAACTAAATTTTGTAAAATATTCTAAGTAATATTTTATATATAGATTTAACTAAATAGTATTTAAGAAGCTTTTTAATATTAGTTTTATATACAAGTACTAAAAATGTTATGGGTATTTGATATCGTAAGTAACAAAAAAGAATTTAGTGATGTCATTAGGCTATTGAAAAATCAGTATGAAATCCAAATAAATGCGCGTTAGAGAAGGTACTTATCTTTTTTTTATAGTTTATTAGAAGTTTTATCTAATTGGTAAGTACCTACAATGATCTTTGGGCCTAGCCGCAGTCGGGTAAAAGTAAGTATCTAATCGGTGACATACTCATAAGTTCATTAGAACATACATATTTGTATTTAAAAAAAAACTTTGTACAATTTATGACGAAAAAAAATTATTGTTATTCTGATGTATGAACTATATTATAGTAAAGTTTCATTAAAATCCAATCAGTAGTTTTTGTGTGCTAAGCTGTATAAGTTACTATAGTTTTTTAAATATCACACAGGAACTCTTTACTTTTCCGGGATGAAAAGTATCTAAAATATTGACCGGAGATATAAGATACCACCATCAAAATTTCATTTAAATCGATCCAACAATTTCGGAGATTAGCCTGTACAAGCAGACCGAGAAACAAAAAAAAATAAACAATCTGGATTTGTTCCATTTCTCCTCTTACACCCCCCTGACTCGGTTTTTAGCATTTTTTTCTATGTACAGACATTCGACCTCTACAGTTTTATTATATGTATAAATATAAAAACGCATTAATGTTACGTACCCTAATTACAAATCGAACCCGCAACCACATCAGAGCTTTTTTTATCAGTTGCTGCAAGCATTTGGTTACTTCCGTTATTATTTTCAACCGTATAGGACAAGTAACATGATATTACTCGAAACATAAATATCTTTTTTTTAAAAGTTACTGAAAATGCTAACATTTAAAAAAATAATTATGAGAGTAAAAATTTAGAGTTCTCTAATGACTGATATTTAAAGAAAAAAGTAAAGTCTAAACTACCGCGTTACTTTGGAAGACGGCCAGTAATTATAAAACGTGTGAGACTCTTTAATGAATTCCTAAGTACCTAGTAAATAATTTGCAAAATTAAAAAAAATAAAATAAATGTCAGTCTTTCTAAAGTCTCTTATTATGTAAAAAAAATTATAAATATGATCATCTTTCATCAATAATCCACGTTCAATACATTATACATTTTCGCTGTTAAAAAAAGTTTCGAAAAAAATGTAATTGTATGAGAAATTTTAATGGCAAAATGCTTAATTGCTCATAAAATAAATATTTCAATTCAAACACAACTTACGATTTATTTGATAATCACTGGAATGCACCCGCGTATTCGCAAAACGCTCTATAAATAACTAAAAACTGTTGCCAATGCACTCCTAAATGTCGCACTAATTAAAGTATAAACACTAAATTTGATTCATTTTGTTCATACATAATATTTATTACTTAACGTGAGAGCTGACAGCACGTCTGTCCGCGTTAACGGCTTGACGGCAACTGTACGGTGGGTGGAGCCTGTAGTTCTAATCTGTCAAGTACTATCTCAAACCAATATTTCAACGGGTTATGCATCTGCGCAGATGCTGTAAGGGTGTAACCTTTGACCCCAAAATATTAACTTTTAAAATAATTCTACATTTAAATAGTAATCCGAAATATAAACGGAATTAAACCATCTTTAAAATTCGCTGCGTAAAAATAATAACCAATAGTAAAGAATACTTACTGTATATTCGATATGTATATATTATGAACGAATGTGGCTAATTCGTTCATGGTGTATATATATATATATATATATATATATATATATATATATATATATATATAATCTTTAGGTTAATTCCTCATTCGCAAAAAAATTTTGACAGTAATTTTTTTTTTTAATTTAATATATAATAAAAGATAGCAAAGAAATATCTTCTGAAATTTCAACCGCATTAGTTAAATGGAATGTACAATAAATATTTTATAATGAGACTACTGTTATGAATGCGAGAGTTTGTACGTGTGTGTGTATGTTGTCACTGCTTCCAGTTAAAACGGCTGGACGGAATGGAGAGTATGTATGTATTTAAAGTTATATATGTGTAGTGTATCAACTATCTGGTATCCATAACACAAGTCTCGTAGCTTACCATGAAACTAGTTGGTGATATGTGTGTTAATGTCTAAAAGCCAGTACAAATATCATTACTCTAAATATAGTATTCAAGATTACTTATAAGACGAAGGAGATTATACGTTTGCTACTTTAGATCTACATTTTTCGATTGTACGATTTTGTTATACAATAAAAAATTAAGTGTCTGTTTGTAAAGTCTGTCTGTCTGTTTGTTCCAACTAATCTCTGAAACGGTTGGACCGATTTTGACGGAACTTTCACTAGCAGATAGCTGATGCTATTTTATTTAATTAATTTTATTTTAGTAAAAGAATTAGGATACCACGCAAAATAACTAAAATCCATGAAATTGTGAATAAAATCCGTGTACTTAGGGACGAACCTGAGCAAATACAATTCTTAAAGGAATATTTTATTATCCATTTTGCCTCCTGCTCAACTGAGGCGGTAACCTTATATTGGGATGACGTAAATGTCACCGTGACAGTGACAGGTCAATTAGCGTTTCAGAGGAGATACGTCGTCTCTTTGTTCGGCGTTTTTCTAAAACAATGGTTTTAGCTTTTATACTTTTAGAGCTAACTTTATAGACTTCGATTGTCTAGTATTACAGATTTATTCTAGACTCTAGAGCTTAATATTGCAGCGTAAAAAATTATCATATATGTATGTATAACATTTAAGAAAATAGCCAAAAGTACCTAGTAACTTGTAGAATACAACAAAGTAATATATCTGGAAAACTATTCCTATACCTATTGCATATCTTAATTTTAGGATCAACAGTTGAAAGGATAAGCGGTTTTGGCTCGCTCTACTGTTACTACTGCACAACGATGCCATTAATACCGTAGATGTGAAAATGTAAATATGTATTATTTAAATTATTAATCGTACGCAATTTGTAATGTGTACAATTCATGCAAGTTTCTAAAAATAAACAAGTAATACTTGGCGCGTTCTTAACTTGGGATATTAAACACAAGACATAATATAAAAGATAAAATTACATAAATTTATTTTTTAAAACACATTTCTATTTATTTTGTTGTAAGAATTCTTCTTTCAACGAAGAAAATAAATTGATATGAACTCAATTCAGTCGTGCCACATCGTGCCACGCAACTGATAATATTACAAAACCGAAATCTGATAAACACCACGTAAATAGTTTTTAGATGGCTGCTATGCCAGTTCTTTTTATGTTAATTACGGAAAATTAACTAATAGCTAACGATCAGAACTTTATAATCAGAGCTTTGAAACCATGATAAAATATTTGACCTGGAATTTATTTATATACAATCGCATTTTTTTTAATTTATTTCTAATTCATATTCTATCCACATTTATATTTATAAATATTTACTTACTAATATTGATGAGAAAAAAAACTATGATTTGTGAGGATTTTTAACGCTTTTCTTATAATATAGAATTAATCAAATTAATATAAAAAACTTTAAAAAAACCCGACTTCCAGGCACTAAAATGTAAAAAATAATTAAACGGGGGTTTTCATTTAGAATAGATACCTAATCAGATATTTTCGAAGTCTGTGCCAGATTTTATTTTTACATTTTTAATGTAGGCATAGTAAGCAGGTAATTTGTAAGAAGCGACTTTTTTTAATAAAATATACGATTAAAAAATTTATTTAAAAAAAATATTTATTGTAGATTTTTTTTAAAACCGCTCGATAAAATTTATATGGGACCACCTGGGGAGTATACCCTTTGAAACAAAACGAAATTTCCAAATCGGTTCAGGCGTCTTCGAGTAATCGGTGAACAAACATAAGAAAAAAAGAAACCGACGAATTGAGAACCTCCTCCATTTTGAAAGTCGGTTAAAAAGTAGCTACCATTGTTAACGAACCGTTATACTTTTGAATAAAATAGTAGTATTGTAATTATTATATTTAGAATCTTTTAAATTAATGGATATTTTTTAATTCATCGCGAGTAACCGTGGCTGATAGCTATCTAGATTTCAGCTCGGCAGAATGGGCAGAGCCATCTTAGTTCTTGGTCAATATTGCAAACATGGCCGCTATTTTCGATCTGTCACGATCTGAATTAAAAATGGCGTCTGGTCTCTGGTCTCAGTTTTAACAACTCATAAAACATGATAAATTTCATTTTCTTTTTACGCACAAATGTTATAAAAATATTAAAATTAATAAACTTAATGTGTGTCTGTAAATTAATATGAACTTTAAAGTTATTAGGAAGTTGGAAAATGGGCGAGGTCAAAATTGTTTTCCCTCAATAGATGGCGTTGACCTTCCATCCATATATTGCATTTAAATTTTAAACTATCATTGATGTTCATACTTTTTTTTTAAATTAGGGATTCATATATCACGCAAATTAAAATAACTTTAATTAATATATATAAAAAAATGTGATTATACACAATTATACCTACGAGTATAATTGACAAAAAAAATCATGTCATTTTATTATTTAAATAAGGCAATTGTTAAGAATGATTTGTTTTAATTTAAAATGTTAAATAGTGTCATTTTTTAATTTAGCTCATTTCGCCTTGCCCTTTCAGAGTGACTCCAAGAGTTACTTGTCTTAAAACTAAATACTCACCTTTAGCAGAGTCCCATCTCCAGAAAAGCCCGGAGCGTGCACAATCGAAAAATCTAATAAATGGTTTAAAAAACCAGTTAAATGTTAAAAAATATTACATAAACGTTTTACAAAAGTTTTGCGACGGCAACCGGACGCAGACTGAGCCCGGGATGGGCGGTGCGTCACATCTCTATTGATCGGCGTATCGCGCAGCCTCCGGACCAGATGCCTAGGTAAGGTAGGTAGGTAATATTATGCATCGTTCATTACCTGCCTGCGCTTTGATTGGAAAATAATAATTGGTATCCCGGTGTATAATTTTATATGAACGCTACGTATTAATAATAATAACTAATATTGTATGTAATAATATATTAAACAAGAGATGAATGATTACATGAAAATTATTATAGTAGCTGTTTCAATTGATTTTTAAATTGAAATATGTCAAATAACAAAGAATGGTGTTGTTATCCTGATTAGTACCAAAATATAGTTACTCGAATATCGTTATATTATATATTGGCCCTAAGCGTATCGGGATAGCCATTAGCATTATTCATATAAACATTTTATAAAATAAATGTTCGATGCCTAGATCGATGTCGCTACTTATGTCTTACAGAAAGCATAGGAAATTAATTACAATAAATATTTTATAATAGTTATACTACCTCACTTCGCTCAGGTTTCTCCCTAGATACCTGTCTCACTCTCGAGCCCCACGACGTACATATAAACATGAGATGAAAAATGATGGGTTCCCCATACAAACATTCATCAAACATTTCACCCCGTTTAGCTTTTATTTTTGTGAAAAGGTTTCTTATGCAATGACTCAAATATCTGTATATCAAAATTCGTCAAAATTATTTTAGCATTTTAGGCGTGAAACAAATAAACAAACTAACGAAACGACAGATAAATCTATTTCATTTATAATACTTATTTAGATTTATACTTTATATACAAATAATACTATATTTTATATGTACGAGTATATGTAAACAAGGTGCAATGCTCGTGCGTCATTCCACCCTCTATGTACCTCCCGCACCTCATAAGGGTGTTAACGCCCACTCGGCGATACTTCAGTGCAACACACCTGTACTGGTCAAAGGATCTAAAATTACAATTCTAACAAAGAGGCAGTTTACACTTTCATATTTTTCGAAATTTCTAGAATTTTTGTATATTTTTTTATCCTACATCTGCACTATGAAATAAAATTGTGGGATGGTTATATTTATATTTTTCTAATTACCATTTTTTTTAATTAAAAATTAACCACAGAATCACTTTAAAAGTAATTATTTCACCAATAGGTAGGTATAAATATTTTTTACAGTTTTATTGAAATTTATATGGGACTATCCTTGAGGTGTGACCACCTATAAATAAATAAATAAATAAATATTATGAAGATCTATTCATAACCGCATAATGTACAAAAAACCAGAAATCATGGTTGAGTTCCTCTTTATATTTGCAATCGGTCAAAAATAGTAAGTTTAATGTTTTTTCTTCTGTTTTGTTCTATTTTGGATCTAATGTCAGGCAAATAGCTTCTTTTTTTTAATTTATAGGTGTGCAATTGCGTATTATTCGAGGGATAAATCCTTTTAATTTTCTATAGTTATATCATACAGAATATACCTACATACTCATATTAATATTTAAAGTTACTGTCATATTTTAAAGGGGTGGCGTAACAATTTCAATTTTATGCATAGTTTAAAATTTAATATTTAACTACCTTAAAACTCAAATGTCTGCCTTCCGGAATGCAATAAGCATTCAAATAAACTACATATTTCATATGAAATATCAAAATTAATTTCCTAGGAAGCCTTCATTTTGTCATGTAAAGCTTTATATCAAACTAAAACTGGGTACATGTTTCTGTGAATTGAATGCGATTTTCACCTTTGACATTATTATTAACAAAGTTTCAGATGAAGTTGTCATATTAAAATTTTACATAGGTAACATGCTTCAGTGTGCGATTTTCCTGCATGAATTTTTATTATAAACTAAATTTGATCAGAATAGCTGAAATTGTGACTGGATATTTTTCTGCCGGCTAAAGGTTGGCTGCTAGTTCCATATGTAGAGTTAGACTTTCTTATTTACTGGGACTATAGGGCTAAATGTTGGGGTTTTTTTCGAATTTTTTGCTTAACTGGTCTTGATAGCTAAAATTTCGATTTTTATTTTAATAATATGTAATCTGTGATAAATCTACAACCCAGGATATAACAGTTCTATTTATTTCTGCGAAGATTTTATACAGGACATTCTCCTTTGGCAATCGATTATAAAATTCCTTTGTGCACCTCGCGTACTGTAACTTTGTTAGTGTCTTTCATGTTTTCTTTTGTTCGTCTTCACCCTATTGACAAAGACACAAGAGACTCCTGACTTCTTTCATTCCATCCACTGGAAACAGACGTCTGTATATGCAACTATTGTTATAGTAATACTAGCTATTGTCCATGGCTCTACTCGTTTGTATACTTCAATTCAACCTGCAAATATATAAAAAGTAAAAATAAAAACTTAAAAATAACCGACTCCCAGGCACTAAAATATAAAAAATAACTAAACGGGGGTAAAATTCTAACTGAGCCGAATCTGTACATTAAATATTTTTTGGAAAATCTTATTGAAATAGACATTATTATCGATACAGAGACCGAATCTATAGTTTTTAGAATTCTTGTCTGTCTGTTACCGCATCACGGAAAAACCACTGGAGGCATTTTGATGCAATTTGGTATGATGATAGCTGGTTATCCGGGTCAACATATAGGATACTTTTTACTGCGGGAAAATATGTTATTTCTGAGAAAAAATACAAAAATTGCAATGTAAGAGTATACTAATATGTAAAACCTAAGAATTTGGTTTTTGGTCATCTGAACGCGGGCGGAGTCGCGGGCAATGCTAGTGGTAAATAAATATGCGCTAAATACTCTTGAGGGATATTTCCAATATTTCATGTTTTATTAAGATCAAAGAAGGCTCAAAGTTTCATCTCGAACAGATATGACCTATATTTGGAAACGTCTATACATCAAAAGTATGTGAAACACCTATTACTTGAAGAGACCCTTTACAAATCAATACCTTAATTGGTAAACCAGCTAACCAAATTTGCTCCATATGAGCAAATTTTTCAGGAGACACTTAAAACTTTATAATATTGTTCGTACACTACTTATTAAAAAATCTAAAATACCTATCGTCGGTAGATAATATCGCAAGCTGTTATTTTTGATACTGTAAAATCTCACTAAAATAATCCTACTGAATTACAGTTGCGTACGATCTGAACCAAAAAAATACTTTTTGATGAAATGTGGAGTTGGCTGGTTTGCCAATTAAGGTATCATGGTATAGAAATGTAGTCTAAAAATACGTTTCTACTTTAAAAGCTGATAGATTGAAGTAGATATTGGTTTCAATAGGAAATGAACCGTCGAGTGCACTTGTGGCTATCAAGCTGTCTGTCAGCGTCGCTGCCGTTGTATGATTGACTATTGATCTGTACTCAACTTGATGCTGTTGTACCTAAATTTGCAATTCAATTTGTTACTTGTCTGCGGGGTAACGAGTTTTTCTATAAATATATATATATATATATATATATATATATATATAAAGAAATAGAATTAAAACCTTCCTTGATAATTCGTTATTGCATTCATTCTTTGTTATATAGTTATATCGGACTACTATTATATTAAATTCATCTGCCTCGGTGGTGTAGTGGCTAGCATGTACGGCTGCACACCGGAGGTCCTGGGTTCGAGTCCCGGGTCGGGCCAAGTTTAGTTATTGAGTCTTTCTGTATAGTAAGTTTCAGTAACAGCCCGGAGTTGGGAAGTTGGCGGTGTTTCACGCCCGTGCCTCGGAGAGCCGTAAAGCCGTCGGTCCTGCGCATTAACTCTCACCGGTCGTGTCGAACAGTTGTACCACCGGAGTATGAGTGACAGGAATAGAGAGTACACTATGTCTGTGCATACACTTGTGCACTATAATATCTCATGCGCAGTTGGCTAGTCTCAATAAGATTGGCCGCCGTGGCCGGAATCGGTCAGGAGGACATCATATTAAATTCAGAAGTAAGGACTGTTCAGATCTTTATAGGTCCTAGAAACTGACGCGCGCTTAAACATTTTTATTCGGCAGCAATTGCCGTTGTTTGCTACGGGGAGACTGGAAGCCAATGTAGTGCACTAAATCCTTTGCAACTCCAGACAAATATTAATTTAAGACTTAAGAGGAATCGAACTAGCTTTCCTTGGCTGCTAAATTATTTAACTTGAATCGATAACGTCAACGTTAACATTATTAGTACGCGTACAAATAAAATGTACGTCATCGACGTCGTCTACGGGGATGTTCTCTGTGGAGTCTAAGGTTTACAGTCTAGACAAGTCGATACCTGCCGGCGATGCACGGACTTGACCCGACTATATATGTATTTTTAGTTGCGACGTTGCCCACGTTGAACGTAATATATATATATATATATATATATATATATATATATATATATATATATATATATATATATATATATATAATGCTTTGTCCTAACTGACTGAATGTGACTGTCTATTTGAATAAAGTATATTTTGATTTGATTTGATCGGTTGCTTGTTCTGTTGTCGTCCCATTGGAATACGAGAGTTAAAGATGTAGAGAGTACCCTTATGTCTGCACACACACGCTTTATACTGTGAAATATGCTGCAGTTGGTAAGTCTCAGTGAGATTGATCGCCGTAACCGAAATCTGTTAGAAGGACTTTTTGAAGCATTACTAAAATTATATTAATTTTGAAATATGGACTATATTTGCCAAAAAATATCTTTTTTAAAAGCGATATCTCTATATTATTTTTTTAAACAATTAAAGTAAACAATTAAGTTTTCGAAAGACATGTGAATTCCGCCAACCTGCACTTGACCAGCGTGGCGGACAATGGTCTGATCCCCCTCGTATTGAGGGAGGCCCGTGCCCAGCAGTGGGACGTTAAAAAAGGCTAAATACACAAACAATAAAAAAATTATTATAATATGTATAGATTATAAACTACTTTATTCATTGTCACATGATACATCATAGCTAACACTAACACTATATATTATCGTCTAGACTCTAGATTCAAGAATACTATGACGATTTCTGAGATCGTGCTGTGCTATTATTCAATTTATTTTATTGGATAAATTTTATAAATAGATCTTCAGGATGGCTTTTTAAGTGAACTTCCTGTTATTTTTACCGGTTTTTGGGCATTTGTATTATAAACTAGCGACCCACCATAGCTTTGGGGCTAGGTGTAATTGCTGATTCAGTACCTGTTTATAATTCGTCTGATTTTCGTGATTACCATTCAAATACATGTAACGAGATAGCTATTGATTTTTATATAAAAGTTGATATTTCGTAAGTTTTTGTATATCTTAGTATGTTAGTATGCTATATTTATGACAAAAAGTATTATAAAATACGGATACAAATAATTACTATAGTTGAACATATTTTATATATTTTATATTTTTCTGTAACGTAACTTCCTAATCTGTACCTAACATAGTTGCAAAAAAATAATAATAATCATTTACTTAAAATAATACTAGGAATTTATTTCTAAATAGCTTATTCCGTATCTGTAATAACTAATAAATTATAGTAATTATGTTTTATATAAAAAATAAACCCTAAATGTCTTTTTTGAAGTTATACTTCTTTTGGCACGTTTGAAAAAAATATGAGAGTAAAATTTTTACGATGCGCGCGCACACCGACAACCAAAAAGCGACATGATGAAGTTAGCTTGTAAAAAAATGAGTGTTGTGTACATACGGGATGAAATCTTTCGCTATTTTTGTTCTGTTACGCCAAAGAAGTATAACTTTTTACGTGCGTACTGCGTACATAAGTAAACACGCACATTTTTTTAATTTCTAATGACCGAGAAAGCTTCTTTATTTATCAAATATTTAATACTCTTACAAAATATATGGAAGCATCAGGCATGGTTAGACGACAATACTCAATAGTGACGCGATAATAAACGTTTCTTGATTTTTTCATTGTGGCACCGCGCTGGAAAAGGGGGCGCCTCGTAATAGGTTTGATATAAAGAGGAGTGACTGCAGGCGAACAGTACAATGTATAGGAGGAGGCGAATATTTAATTGTTTTCATAGTAGAACATCATCTTTATATGTCTAAGACGAATTCTGCAGCATATTATTTTTTGTATGGAACTACATACATAGATGCGGAGGGCTGATCGAAGATTATTATTAAAAATAACTATTGTAACATACGTTGTCGTAGCGAGGTGGGATTTTTTTTTGAATATAGGTATTTATTTAATTATTTTTTTGTCACAAATTATCAATACTAATATTATAAATGCGAAAGTAACTCTGTCTATTTGTATGTCTGTTACCTTTTCACGCTTAATTCGCTGAATCGATATAGATGAAATTTGGTACGGAGATAGTTTGAGAAGGAGATAGGGTTGTTTTTACCCCGGAAATCATTCCTTAAGAGGGTGATCATGTGGAGATCTGTCTGTCTGTTACCGCATCACGAGAAAACCACTGGATAGATTTTGATGAAATTTGGTATGATGACAGCTGCTTATCCGGGTCAACATATAGGATACTTTTTACCGCAGGAAAATATCTCATTTCTGAGAAAAAATACAAAAAGTGCATTATAAGAGTATACTTTTATGTAAAACCTAAGAACTTGGTTTTTGGTCATCTGAACGCGGGCGGAGCCGCGGGCAATGCTAGTTTTATTATATGTATAGATTTCAAACTACATAATTTTTCATCTCTGGTACATAACAAATGTGATATTCCAAGCAAACAATATATGTTATTAAATCGCTCTTATGTCATAAATACAAGAGTCCCACTTGCCAGACCACGCGTCGCACTTCCTGCAACCAACTCAATAACCATCTAATGCACTATCCTCATTTCTTAAATGTCACAGTACAGACATTGCAATAAAATATAAATAAGCTAACAGTAATTGATTCAGCTCAGTGATTCAATAATAATTTCATTTTGTTAAATGTTATCTGTAACTTGTAAAAACTTTCAACTTTTTTATACTTTAACTTTAATATATAAATTTATATTTATTTATTAAAAAGATTCGCACATGGAGATATCAGATGTGCGAGACTCGGGATTTGAACCCGCTTCACTCGGTTTCCCAAGCGAGCGCGTTACCACTGCCTACTTCTAAAATATAAATAAATATATACATAAATAATTTTAAATATGATGCGTAGAACCCGTTTGCAGCAATCTTGGATCGTGAAGAATGGTGAACGGATAGAGAATATTAAACTTGTATACAAAAGGAAAAACGCGAAGTAGGATATTGCTCGCAAAATTCAACAGGCGCTTGAAAATTATATATTGCATTTTATTACAGAGGAATTTAAAATTAATTCAGAATCATATTATAAATAAATAAATGGAGGTTCCATTGTAGTAAAAACTATTAAAAATATAGTGTTCTGAATAGTCGTTACGACTAATATAAAGTTTTATATTAATATATAGGACCGTAATAACGTTAATAACAATTGCCAAAAAAGTACACTCAACATCACTAATTAAAAGTTATTATTATTACATCTTTACGGGTTGTATTTTTGTTGTAATCTATCTTCTTATTATTATAAAAATAAAAATGAATATTGGTAAGCGCATAACTCAAGAATGGCTGGACCAATTCGGCTAATTTTTTTTCGTAGGTCCATGGAAGGTTTTAATAAAGAGAAAAAATGAAAAATTAACGAAAAAAAAAATTATATGGCTAACGCTGGCTAATAATTATTTATATCTATTTAAAACGTACCTAGCGACGAACCCGAGCGAAGCTAGGGTTCGTTTACATATAAATAGGCTAAGACAAAACAGTTCAGTATCTTGTTCTAATCTGTTTGTCAACCGGATTTCTTTTTTTTTGTATAGTAGCTATTGATGAGCTTTAGTCATCTATAAAAGAAATGATTATGCTCAAATTTCTACCGCTGGGGACCACTCGTTTGTATAAAACCACAGTTGAGATATAATCTATTCATAAAAATAATATCCACAAAAATACAAACGAATTGAGCACCTCTTTCTTTTTGAAGTCGGTCTAAAATGTTTATATTCGATCATTTATTACAGATAGGATCTTATTACCTGAGCTTACGAGTTGTTTTCTTTCGAGTTTTTTTCAGATAAATAAAATTAAAGTGTCCGTTTGTAATGTCAAAATAACAGCTTTTTACTAAATGCATATGAAACGTATTATATTTATAAGAAAAACACAATTATCAAAATTTGTCCGTCTGTCTGTTTGTTCCGGCTAATCTCTAAAACGGCTAAACTAATTTTGACGGGACTTTCACTTGCAGATAGCTGATATTATAAAGAGTAACTTAGAGTTATTAATTTTAGGAAAATAATAAAAGTTCCGTTTGAAAAATTAAAGCGTACTTAGGGACACGCACCCGAGCGAAGTGAGAGTAAATCTAGTACATAATATATTACAAGCTTTGCAATTTTTCAGAGTTTGTGGTTTCTATAGGTATATTTTATCCCTGACACCGACGCCCAACATATAGCTATGGGAGAAAAGCTATTTATCTGATTCTTACGTAGGTACGTAACTTACTTCAGAAGCTTTTAATGTAATGAATTTTCTTGATAACTTTATGTGTTTATTTATATTATTGCTCCACTCTTAGGGATCGCAGTGTAATGCTTTCAGCAAACAAACTTCCTCAGTAAATATACTATAAAATAGAATTTTATAGGTCTGCCTTTTACCTAGTTCCGAAGAGTAACGTGTTCAAACAAATAAACTTTTCAGCTTTATAATATAGGACATGCGAAAGCAACGGATTCGAGTATTCTAGCTTAGATTAGGTTATCTAGCTTATCCAATATGTGCGTTCACCTTGTCGTGGTGGAGGGAGGGGAGGGGAAGGGGGGGGTTGTAGATCTCATTGGCATCCGGCAATCCAGCTGAGCGCGAAGGCTAGAAACGCACTCGGAGACGGTCCACCTCGGTGGGTGGAGTTTTATGCGGTTTGCCCCTGATACTTTTTTGATAGCAGAGTGAACCGTTGGAGCAATCCCATGGTTGATGTGGTCTTCTTTGGCAGATCTTTAGGCGTCGTGATTGAGTGCATAAGCCATTAACACCCCATTAAGACGGGGGAGGTTCTGTAGGGTTTTAGTAGGTAAAACTGGCTTTTCTAGCCGGTGAGTCCAACATAACCACCGGTAAGTATACAGGTGATATGCCTAAATGCAGAGGTGGTATGTATAAATACTAGCCTTTCATCAGAGTAGAGCGAAATAGTCTTTAAGCGTCTATTGGTCGACACTTTTACATCAAATAAATGGTATTTTAGTTTACAATATAAATTAAAACATACCTCTGGACACACCAGAGCAAAGGGAGGGTAAATCACTAGTATGTAATAAATATGAGTCAACACTATACATTTGAATCCGAACGCACAATGACCCTTTAGTTGAATATGGCATAAGAGTCACGTCCGGGAACGAATCAGTCCTTATTCATGAAATATGTAGATGCGTTATACATATAATTGGAGCAGACTCTATGTGAGTCTGATATGATGAGATATCCGGGATACCAGTGGAACATGAAATCTTCCTTAAATGCTATTTTTTATACCAGGATAGTAAGATTATAAATAAAATTTCTACATTTTTACATTATAATTATCATGACTCTATGTTGATCAAACAGGTTTTATAGGATTTACGTTAATTTTTGGATACTATTCTTGTATATTTTGTAAATTTATAAAGAACATTTTGTGAATTCATCGTCACATATTATAAACTAGCAACTAAATCTCGCTTCGCTCGGGTGCGTAACCCTAATTCTTTTTCTAAAATTAAAATCAACAGCCAGCCAGTGAAAGTCTCGTCAAAATCGGTTCAGCCATTTCGGAGATTGGCTGGAACAATTAACAGACAGACAGATGTTTTTCAAACCAATTCAAACCTCATTCACTTACTAAGTGTAAAATTTAGTAAAAGGTAAAGTTCAAATTTTACATTTTTTTGTTATTTCTTATCTGACAAAATATTTGTTAATGCTAATAAAGTCTTATTCAGTACTAGCGACTCACCCTTGCTTCGCTCGGGTTCATCCCTACGAACTTTCATCCCCATTTTCACCCCCTTAAGGGATGATTTCTGAGATAAAAAACTATCCTATGTCCTTCCTAGGATATCAAACCATCTTTTTACCAAAGTTCATCTAAATCGGTTAAGTAGTTTTGGAGCCTATTCGGTACGAACAAAGAAACAAACAAACAAATCTTTCCCCTTAATATTATTATTTATAATATTAGCGTTGATAACCTAATTGGAAATACCCGGTATCAATTGTGCTTGCAGCATTAATAGTGAATATCTAAAAGCATGTATAACCTAAAGTTTTGTTCCAATCAATAGAACCTATCACAAACATAGACCTGCAATGAACAACATTGTAACTCTGTATTGGATATTGTGTGATTTGAAAAGATATTTTCTTTTTATATTTTAAGTTTAAATTGAAAGTTGCTACAATAATGAGTTAAACAGTTGTGTATTGTTAGGATCGATATAATTTGAGGTCGTAATCAGAGAGTATCCGCGGATCATATGTATAGTCATAGACATGACTCTACATATTTAAGCTGCGAGTTATTTACGTAACGCATCTTAATAATATATGATACTAGCGTATTACCCCCATTTTGCTCAGGTGCGTCCTTACCCCCTAGGTATGCAGGTTTTGTTCACAATTTAATGGGATTTAATTTATTTGCACGAAACCGTAATTCATTTTCTAAAATAAAAGTAGCCTTTTACGCTTTATAACATTAGCTATCTGTCAGTGAAAGTCCCGTCCAAATCGATCTAGCCGTTTCTTTAGAGGAATCAGTCCTTGGTAACAGGAATAATTTTTAACTCAGTCTTCCTTTCCATCCACAATAACCCAGGGAGTGCCTTCCAAGGTTTGGTTTTTGGTTTTACGCCCTTTTGGATTGTCGAACGCTATGATAGTAGTCTTTTAATGATGAATTAAAAATGTGTTTAATCAAAGAGGTTTTTATTCTAGAAAAATATAGTGTATATGTATATTGTGTACCTATATATCCACTACCGTACATATTATAGGCGTAGACGATATTGAATGAAACATACTCAAAGATAAAACAGTCAACACTGCCCGGTGTCCGTCACGGTTATGAAAAACCAAAGAATAGTAGAAATCAAGAGCTTTGACAGCTCACTATGATTTTTTTTGCGAGTGTTTTCTAAGTTACCCCAGCGGTGGGAGATGAAATTACATAACTTTCTTATAGGAACTCGTTAGACGCGCAGTAACGTAACTGTATGTTGTAACGCTTCCAGAAATGGTTTTCATTAAGCAACCGGGTTTTTACATTGACGAAGGCTACTTTGTGAATAATATTGTATTTTCCCTAAAGCCATTATATGGTCAAGGATTTAGGCAACTACGAAATGTTACGTTTGGAAAGTATTGTATTGAGATTTTAATTAAAATATATGATATTGAATCCACTCTTCCATTTTCCAAAAAATATTTTCAATACTTTTTTACTTATTCGAAGCGCACTCTTCAACATCGAAAATCAAATTTCGGTTCGGGCAAAATATTACTAGAATGCTCAAAGAGAGCTTTTTTAGTGCGTTTCGCTATGACAACGTTGCACTCGTAGGTTATTGAAATGGTTTTTTTTTTCAATTATACTTTGTAGTACTGAGCCGAGGGTTTCAATTTTTTTGCGACGTAATTTTAAAAAAGTTAACGAATAGAAAGTTAAGTTTTTAAGAAAGTTAGCAACTTCATGAAAATCGCATTAGATATGATTATATATATATATATATATATATATATATATATATATATATATATATATATATATATATATATATACTGAAAATAAAAGCACCACTGTTTATAATTGTTCTAAATCATTGTCTGAATGTCTGGCTGTACGTGCTTTTTTTCATTGTATTCAGCCCTTTTTAACGTCCCGCTGCTGGACGCAGGTTTCCCTTCAATATGAGGGAAATCAGGCCAGGATTAGAATTTGAACCCGATTCATTCGGTTTTCCCACTACAAAAAAAATATATTGGAAAAATAAATTATGATATTTTTTCATATATCTTAGTAAATCATATTTTCTTAGATTTACGCGATTAAATTTGACATTTTAAGTAAAACTATCTATTCGGATTATTTCGCGGATTTGGTTTGATAAATCCGCGATAGTTTTATTTAAAATATCTTAGTAAAGTCTAATTTAGACATAGGTTTTATCTTTTAACGTAATTGGTATCTGTGAGAGTGAACGTCTTCTTTTTAAAATATAGAGCAAAGCCCAAACAAATAAAACAAAATTCCATATCCATCGCATGCGTGATGATGCATGTTTTGCGCAGATTTGCATATATTTAGATGATACTAAAATCTTTTAATTTCATCTGCATACGAGTGTGCTATAATTGAATTTATTATTAAAACATATTTATTTTTCATTCAAATATTAAAATTGTTACATAATCTTAATAAAACTTAGAAATATAGTAAGGATACTACACAAGTAGTATAGACAGACAGACCTACATACGTGCGTACATAGAGTCGGTTCAATAAACGCTTTACAATAACAATGACTACAGCTATATCATTGGCGGACATGAAAAAGGCAAATAGTCTTCAGCTAAAACCAAACGGAAGATCTACATAGTATTAAAAACCTACTTTAAACTAACCATTGTACTATTAACTATACATCTATATTAATATTATAAAGAGGTAAAGTTTGTCAGTTTGTGACGTTGTAGGGGGTAACCTCTGGATCTACTGAACCGATTTAGATGAAATTTGGTAAGAAGATAATTTGAGACCCTGGGAAGGACATAGAATACTTTTTACCCTGGAAATACTCCCTTAAAGGAGTGAAAATGGGGATGAAAGTTTGTATAGGGAACTAAGCCAAGGACGAACCCGAACGAAGCGAGGGTGAGTCGCTAGTACATAATATATAGGGAATGGTTATAATGAAAGTTTTGACTTCTTATACATATCTTTAACAAACCTATCTATTAACATTAAATAAATAAATAAATGTGTTCGGACAGCACAATCGAGTTCTATGGTAAGCTACGAGGCTTGTTATATAGATCATTTGCTCATCACACAAATGAATGTCCCCAGCGGGACTCGAACCCGCGACCTCTGGCACAGCAAGTAGGTTCACTACAATGAGCCAAACGTGTCGTTAGTAACATTAAGGAAGCTTATTCATCTAAGTCGTGACAATCGTGACGCGTGAATATTATTATTCAATCGTTATTCAATATGATTCGGCGAAACAATGGTGTTAATTTGAATATTAGCTTTTAAAAATACATTGCGAAATTATGTTTGAATGGATAACCAAGGAGAGAAAACTATTAGATACTTACTATAAACTACAATATACTAAAATGTCAAAAGGGATCATAGAGCGGTATATTTTTTTGTTAAATTCTACTAAAGCATCCTAGATTCAATGGGTTTAGACAAGATAGCTTTTGTACTATAAATTATGCTTATAGAAAACTATATTTTTTTCTATTGAGCCTTTTTTAACGTCCCACTGCTGGGCACGGGCCTCCGGACGAGAAAGATTAGACCGCAGTCCACCACGCTGGGTGTGGATCGACGGACTTCACATGTCTTTCGAAAAATTGTTAGGTTCTCTTAGTTATGAAGATAACGACGGTGGACGAGAACCGAGATTTGAACCATGGTCTCTCATTAAAAAGCGTTACCACTGAGCTACCTCTGCCTCAAAATATATAATATGGAAATAATAAATTATAACTGTTTGATGTACCGCTTAAATATGTACTCTATTTACAATTTAGTTTTGTATTAACGCAAAACATTTTAGAATGTCATCCTGCAGTTGTCACGTAGATGGAAATCAACTTTGAAAACTTATGTAGATAGACACGAATTCGAGCGTACGTAGCGTAGGCGTCGCACACTTACGTTTATTTTAATAGGAGGTTTGACATTTTCATTTAGGATCGTGTATAATATTAGAACTATTTTTTTAGATTCTGATTTAAAACGAAGCACTCCATTGGTACATATAATATGTTTAAAGGTTTAGACGAAATGTCACATTCTACAGTGTTTAAAGATAGTTTAAAAAAAATATTGAAATGACTTATGATTCTGTAATCTGTTGCATAAAGTCTATTAAATTTATCAAATTATCACAATTTTATAAAATTTATTTCCTTCAACGATTGTAGAATGACATCTTGTCTAAACCCTCTTGTTCTTTTTTTCTTTTATACCGGTCTCTTTCTATATATATATCTATCTGTTAATCACTTCAATTTATACTAGCGACTCAGCCTCGCTTCGCTCGGGTTCGTCCCTAGGTACGTTTTATTTTTTTTTGAGCAGAACCCTAATTTGTTTTCTAAAACAAAAGTACCCTATGTTACTCCTCATAAGATCAGCTACTTCCAGTGAAAGTCCCGTCAAAACCGGTCCAGCCGTTTCAGAGATTATCCGGAACAAACAGACAGACAGACAAAAATGAAACATTGTGTTTTTCTTATAAGTACCGTATATAATTTCATATGCATTTAGTAAAACGCTGTTATTTTGACATTACAAACAGACACTTCAATTTTATTTATCTGTATAAGAAAACAAGAGGCAAGGCAGATAGTTGCCTATATTTAGTGGGTTCGATTCAAGCATATTTTGTTAGCGAAATGACAATTGATCCACAAATATGAAATAAAAGAAGTTTATAAGGAGGATTTAAAAAAAAATCTACTGCTAAATAAAAAGTTGCTAAGGGCCATGTAAAACTTCAACATACCTTTAAACTTATCTATACTAATATTATAGAGAATTTTTATCCCGGAAATCTTCCATTAAGAGGGCGAAAATGAGGATGAAAGTTTGTATGGGGTATCAACGCAGAGACGAACCCGAGCGAAGCGCGGGTGAGTCGCTAGTATTAAAAAAAAGTCAGATTAACAACATATTTTACTTATATTAATTAAAAATACATTTAACTTCATTAATATGTATTTAAAACGTGAAAAATGTTGATCTACCGTTTTCACCTTTGGACCTTCGGAACTAAGAACTTTACTAATCATAGTGAAACTTCTCTTTACTTTCATTGGCATTCAATCATTCACATTCACAAAATTAAATTCATTCAATAAAAAATATACGTATTGAGCTACAACAAATTCTTACTAAATGTGAATAAGATTCTTACTAGAATTGTTTTTGCCAATAATAATGTATTCAGCCCTTTTTTTTTAACGTCCCACTGCTGGGCACGGGCCTCCCTTCAATACGAGGGGGATCAGGCCATAGTCCACCACGCTGGCCAAGTGCGGGTTGGCGGACTTCACATGTCTTTCGAAAACTTGCTAAGTTCTCTCAGACATGCCGGTTTCCTCACGATGTTTTTCCTTAACCGTAAGGCAAGTAGTAATCATGTTAGAAATGATTCGCAAATGAAAATATCAGAGGTGCGAGACCCGGGATTTGAACTCGCTTCACTCGGTTTCCCAAGAGAGCTCGTTACCACTGGGCTACCACTGCCAATAATAATAATAATATATAATAAATAATAATGTAACATTATTATTAATTTATAAAAAAAATTATAAAAAATAATAGCAACTCTAGCTTCGCTACTTGCGTGTCTGAAGTTAAAAAAAAAACTTTAGGTAAATATTTATTGTAACTATAATGTATTATCTAAAGCCATTAACATAAATACCGATTTTAATTTCATACTTACAGTACTTGCTGTGCTGTGTATTTCAGTATCTATATATTTTAACTTGGAACCTATTAAAAAGTTGTTATGCTGAAAATATATTAATTATCAACATTGTTAAAAAATGCAAGTTGCAACGAAACATCAAGAGACTACCACATACCTATCAATAATTAATTATAATTACGCATTATTATAATTTCTAGTAATGTTTATCACCTACGGGACGATGATCGCGATCCGCGTAACTCCGATCCCCACTGTATTTAGTTGAAAGTAAAAGCACGCGGCAAAACGTGCGCGCCTCACTGCCCACCACGAAAGTGAGCGCGAAAGACGCGTTTTCAAAAACCAAAAACTTTTCCCCCCAAATCTGACATTGACGTTTAAGTCACAGATGATATTTCTTTTTTTTTTTTGGTAATGCGTTAAACCTAGGCCTTATTATTTAAAGTCTAAGGCTTTAATCATATATCATTGGAATTAATACAAGTGTAAATAAGATATGGATTATCGGCCGTCACTGCGTATTTAATAAGGCTGGAGTGCAGCGTCCTCAGTTTCATAAGTTATGTTGCGCGCAGTGAAAGTGCAGTGACGTAAACGTTACATTAGAACAGAAATGGCGTGTACTATTGGGTTAGGGAAGTGCTACACTGTTGATATTATACTCGGTAAGTTGTACTATTTTTAATGTTTAAAACATATAATATTAAAATCTTAAGTGTATATAGCATTTTATGTGTAAACGATGTATAGACACAATATATTTTTTATTTTTTGAATTATTTAATCATTCAGTTTTTAGTTATTAACGTATAATATCATGTGCACGTATTTTTTTACACATGCTTCATTTTGTTTGGATTCAGTACTTGTTTTTTAGGGTAGATACCCTACAAAACTATTCTAAATTCTTAATTTTTAGTAAAAAATATTATAATAGATATATAATAAAAATAAAAAAAAATATATAAAATCATTTTTATAGCATTGGCTTTATAAATTACATATGTTTACATATGATTATTTTAAGTATCACTTAAACATTATATGAACATATTTTCATATGCCTTCCAAATTCGTACACTAGTACAATATTACTTTATAAAAAAATCAAATTCAAATGCTTGATTAGAATTTAGAGCTCCTAAATCTTGACACAACAATATAATCATAAATTTCAACATATAATTTTAACGCGTTAAAAATATGCCAGAAATGTTGACCACCACAGTTAAAAAACAAACGGGAATCTAAATGGAATAATTCTAGAAAAGATGTTGAGAATTTTATCTTTTAAACGAGCCTGGCGAGACGGTAACCACACACGTATGACATATAAAGAAACATAACTATTTACAATAATTATATAATAATTTACTGAAATGTAATATTTACGGATAAAGCTAATAATTTTCTAAATTAGACAATGTTCACTTTAATAAGTGCAATTATTTCGTTGATCTAAAGTAAAAACTCTAATGTAAGAAAATAATAAATAAATAAATAAACCTGTATGTATATTATAATATACATTACTGAAAATAATTCATTTTAATATATCATCATACAATGTGTAAAAATAAAATCTTGTCACTTCTGCAAGCCTAAACGTTTTTTTTTACTTATTGTATAAAATAAAAACTTAAGGTATTAATTACCTAATTCCTAAGTTCAAATACTTTTTTAATTAAAAGTACTATAAAATTCTAATGACAAATCTATATTTTTAGTATAAATCTATGTACCTACAACAAATTAGACCTCGCCGTTTTTTCAAAATAAAGCTGAGCCTGACTGAAAATAACTTCTATTATATTAAATAGATGCAGTTATATTGAAACGTTTTATTATAATTTTCCTTTATACCTTCTACGATAACAGTTATTGTTAAATATACATAATATGCGGGTGATATATTTTTCTATTACAGATACATATTATATCGTATGATGGTAATGCATATTACCATAGGCTGCATAGCTTTATGTCTAGCGCATTTAAAAAAAAACAATTACACCAAAAGTAAAGCTAAGCTACTGTGTTGAAATAGTGTTTGATAATAATTATTTTTTATTTTCAAAAATAATATTATTTATCACAATTTTTTGCTTGTATAAAAGTTTTTTAATTCAAATAAAAGTATATGATATATAATAATATACGAGTACATTGCGTAAAGCAGAGGTCATGTGTAATACTTGTAAATCAAATAAATGCATAATACACTTATATATTATGCGTTATTATACAAAGAAATGGCTCTGTTCGAATATATTCATTGCAGGGTAAAAAAAAAACAAAATAATAACTAGTGGAGTGACTCAACACTCCGTTCTCTACTTTCTGGCGGTAAAAAGCCACAGAAAGCAATAGACAATGTCATATAGTTACAATGTAGGTTCTCAGTGCATAATCAAAAGTTGAACAAGTCACTATCTATCTATAACAAGTATCTATAAAAGTATATACTGTTAGATACGTCTTATGTGGACAATGAATCACGATTAGTGTTATTTTATTGGCGATTAGTAAAAAACCGACTTCAAACAAAAGCACTAAAAAGTAAAAAATAACTGATTGGTAGTTTTCATTTACTATACATACCTAATCAAATATTTTCGAAGTCGGTGTGCTTTGCTTTGTATGGTCTGTCACCGATTTCGAAAATATTTGATTAGGTATGTATTTAATAGGTGGGCTTCAATTACTTAGCCAAAGCACACCGACTTCGAAAATATTTGATTAGGTATGTATAGTAAATGAAAACTACCAATCAGTTATTTTTTACTTTTTAGTGCTTTTGTTTGAAGTCGGTTTTTATTTTTTTGTTAAAAAGTTTTTATATTTCCCTTTTTAGTGTAGACAGTAGTAGCAAAGTAAGGATTCTAACGTGTTAGGCTTGTCAAATCAAACAAAATAAGCCCAAACTCAAAGTATCTACTATTAGTCGTTGAAGAGTTGCACCTATCCACCTTCTGGCCTTGCCATCAGATCAGGTCAACAATACCGAACCACTGTACTATCAACGGAAATAGAAATACTTGCAAAGTTTCAAGTCAATATGACAATTAGAAGTAGGTTAAATTCATCATTAGTTGTTTTTCCACCCTTAGGGGTGGTATTTTTTTTGAAATTTAAATGGGACCAATCTGGAAGTATACCCTTTCAAACAAAACAAAAATTGTCCAAATCGGTTAATAAATGACGGAGTTCTGAGGTAACAAACATAAAAAAAAAAAAAAACATACAGTCGAATTGAGAACCTCCTCCTTTTTGAAGTCGGTTGAAAAATAATGAATATTATATACAAGTTAAGCCCTATTTTGGGTAATGCCCTATTTCAGGGGTGTACAAAAACATAAAATACAAACAAATAGACTAACAATTTTTTTATAGTCGATATATGATTAGAGTCTGGAGTGAAACCCACACGCGCGATTTGTGATGTAGAGCCCTACTACACTTAAATCTCTAACTTATCTTCGTCAAAAATACGTCTGACGCCAAAAAGCCTATCATTTTTAAAATGGACTGAACTTATTAGGTACTTTTAGTACGCGTTTCTGCCCACGTATAAAAAGTATTTTTTTACGGATAGTCTTACTTTCTATAGTAAAAAAAATTTACACGTCCCTATAATTTCAGAGATTATTAATATGCAAAAAAATAACTAATTATACTTCTTTATGTTGTCTTATAGTGCATCATAAAGAGATAGTGCATCACTTAAAACTATAATACTTACCTGTTAAAATGTGATTAAATAAAAAGGCGGCTATGTCAATTAAGTAAAAAGTTTTCGAACGAAAACGTCCATCATCTTTTTGCCTTATTTGTCTAATGAAACGCACCGGAAGATAACTGGGTGTCACTTTCACTCGTTGCTTTACTTCTAAAATTATTGTATTCAGAATGTTTTACATAATGTTTATTGTACGATATAAAGAAAGTAGGTGATATTTAAATAATACTAAGTAATTTAATAACTCAACCATGTTTTTTTTTCAGATTATAAATTATTTGTAGGTAATAAGCAATTCAAGTTCCGTCAGTATGTGAACGGTCATGACAGAAGTTGCGTTTGTTTAGTTTTTCTTTTATTTAAACATTCGGCTTAGTTACAATTTTATTATATATATAGATAAGTACGAGTGTGTTTAAAAAATATTGTGTCATCAAACATGTGAAAAAGAAAGTGGATGTATAGATTGTGGAATTATAATAACTACGCAACTATGTTTGCTCCAAAATCAAACTCAAAAATATTATAATCTAAACGCAAAATATTTAAAAACAAAGTTAAGGAATGTCCCTATACAAGAAACATGTTTTGAAGTTCTTTTTCTTTTTGCTTTATTACAAAGAAAGCAATACGTAAAAATAAATGATACTGGCCAAATGTGAGGTGGATTCACGGTAGAGATTTTACCTGATTATTTTAAAAAGACTATTTCATTGATGAATACATAATACGTAGATTTTTATTTAAATCTTCCCGACCCAACAGACATTATGCTGTCCAAATTTCAAAGAATTTGTTGCTGATTTTTTCTTTCGTACAAAAATCCTATAGAAAAAACTACGTTCAGTTTTCCCTATTGTCCGGGACTTTTTCTTCTTATTTTATCTCTTTCTTAGCTCTATTACGAACATTTTAATCCTTTGAAAATTAGCCAAACCTGCCGTTTTCATGCGCTTACAAACCAACAGCATTTCATTTTTATTCACATAGGTATACACACGATAAAAATGTGCTATTCCAGACGATAATCTATCAAATTTCATCCAGATCCGTTCAATCGTTCTGGCGTGATTGAGTAACAAACATCCAAACATCTAAACTTTCATATTTATAACATTAGTAAGAAGTAAGATAGATGGATGGATGGCAGGTACTTAGGTGCAGTTGTTGACGAGTTTATAAAAGTAGTATCAAGGCTACAGATTATTAATATTCACGCGATGTAACTCTGACATAACATTGTAAAGTGGAGCATAGTGATACAATTTTCACCGAAATTTTATTAATTTCACCAAACCTATTACGAAACGCATATTGATTGCTTTATACATATATAATTAAATAATTTATGTACATATTTTTATTTTTTTTATATGGATAAACCTACGGCTTCTTAGTGAATGGTAGTGGCCGTTACGGCCTACAGACTTCGTCGACTTTCCGACGCTATTTAGTACCTATGTTTATAAAAGTAAAAATATTGCTTGGTGAAATATCAAACTAGATAGTTTGATATTTTACTAAGCAATATTTTTACTAAAATAAATGATAAAGTGTGAACCACCTACCTACTGTCATTAGTTCTCAAAATAGCCAATAGGGAAATGTAATTACCGCTAATAACACGAATTATACAGCAGAACTCTTAATAATAATTAATAATAATAAGGACCAGAAAACTACAATAAAAATAATTTCTTTAATATTTATTTTATCTTTGATAATAATAAAAAAAATATTATTATAAAATGTAGATTTAGGCTAAAAATATTTTAGTGTAAAGAACACAGGATTTATAAAAAAACAATTCAATAAAATAAAAAAAAACATCATAAAGAAAAAAATTCAAAAATTATAAGAATTTATAAGTATACAGTTTAGGACACAGTTAATAATTTCATATCAATTTGAAATCAAGCCATTTAGGATATTTTAAACTAGGTATACTTCTTAGAGTATAGTATAATCTATAACGAGAACAAAGTATCTTCTTAGAGTTTATATTAGAATTACATAAATATTGTCATTTATTCTATCTTGAAGAGCCCACTCCCTGTTTCACGATCAAAATAACCGTAAGAAGGACAACATTTCATCGTCAGTACACAGTATATGTATTACCGTTATTGTGTACACCCACGAATTTAATTAAAACGTCGCAAAAGGTATAGTTAAAATACTGCAAACCTTGCTAATATTATGCAAAATCTTACGACTTATAAATATCCTTACTAATATAATTAATACGAAAGTATATACATATGTCAATTTGTCCATCTTCCGCGCGATTATAAGTTTATGGACTGAAGAGTAGCATAAGCAAAGCCTAGTTTATGACACGACACTTAAAGTAGTTTTCATCTTAACGGGATTCCTTTTAATGTATTACAAAATATTACTCAAGAAACTCACATGTTAAGTTAGCTGGTTTTAAATAATTTTATTTATTTTCTACCCATACCTATTAAGCAGATGTATGCAACTGTAATCTAATCCTCATATATGGGACAGTAATCTAACACGACTGGACAGAGATCAGGCACAGCATCCAAGATTTTTTGAGTGCTCTCCAAGGCAAATAATACCAAATTCTCTTCAAAGTAATATATTACAACAACAAATACCATTAACAAAACGCTCTATCTATCGCACACGAAAGCAAATCGTAGGCGTATTGAAAAGACATTAGATTGACATTTTAATAGAGACCCACGTTACACCGTCACGTCAAAGTCCCGGTTTTTTTTGCTCACCTAACCTTTATCCATACCTCTACTGTACACTCTGACTTTAAAGCGTTGAATTACGGACGCATGCCACTGGATAATTGAATTGTAACCACTCGTGTTCGAGCTTTACATTTTTTAGATTTACTGGAGTGTCCTGATTTACTGTGTGTTTAGGACTTCGTATTTTTTAAAAAGCTTGTGTGTTTGTCTATGACAGTATTTTTCCGAATGTTACTGAATGAAAAAAATACGTGTAATAAAATAAAAAAAATCATTTAGTGCATCATCCATATTAATATTATAATGAGTAAGTAAACTTTAAAACTATTGATTAGATCCCGAAAATTCTTTCACTAATAGGAAGCTACATTACCGATTAAAATGTGTTTAGTGTCAGAAATCATAATAGCTTTAATTGAAGTCGGTAATCTACAAAAGACACGTAGGGACGCACCCGAGCGATGCAGATGCGCGATAGATGATTTATTGTCATGTAACACTATCGTATCGTAGTTATTATGAACGGTCTCTACCACACAATATAATAATAAAAAAAAAAGAAACGCCACCAAAGTTCCTTACAATTATTAACTCTCCCACTGATCATGTTTGTTGTAAAACATCCTAAAGGCTTTAAATACCTACAGTCTACAGCGAGTTTGACTTCTCTGCATGCAAATCAGCATTCATTTTTTCTAGTTTTCAGAACGTTTACTATAATTAAATCTAATTTTTAATTAAATAATTTAATGCCTTTTTACATTCGTGTTGTTTCGATTCGCCTAATGTAGAGCTAAATATATAAGAAAAAATCCGTTTAAAACATGCCAATATTACCTACAACAACCATTACATATTTATCAATCAAAGTAATGTTATTTCTTTGTATCTCTGTATAATTTATTTGTTATAAGCCAACGCTATACTTCACTAGTACCCAGTAAATATTTGAAAAAATTGAAAGCTTCATCAATCATATTTAATGGAAAATTATTTTATTTACGATTTGATTTGGTGACACATTTTCACTTGATAAATGTGGAAATGTCAAATCAAATCAAATTTTGTAGAAAAGAAAAATATATCGCTCTCCGGCTCATAAAATAAGTATGAGAAAAAAGTAATATATCTATATTAATTTAATTTACAAACGTTCAACATGACCTCCGTTCTATACATATATGTACTCGTAGGACGCTGCAAAGCTTTCTTAATTCTTAATTCAATTAAAAATTATTAATTCTGACTTTTGCTTGTACAAAATGGATCACTAAAATTGATCTAGATATTCTCAAATAATCGATATAGTACGTATATAGAATACATGGCCGATGGCTCAAGGGGAGCGTCTAAGACAGAGATCCTAGGTTCGTATACGTATCTTGGATTTATTGTTTTTTTAGTTATACATTACTTACATGTTTTAATGTCTAGTAATATTTTTTTAAATATTTAAATTAATGATTAGCTGTTAATATATTCTGCCAGTTTTGTTTTGAAGCCCAACATATTTTCCAAATTCTCGTAATTTTATGGTCGCACTAGTCGCGTTCTATAATGTATTTCTCTGTCACAGTCACTATAGCCTTTAGCAATAGCCTTTGAGCTAGGTGAGTGCTCGACGCTCAGGATTTACGATTTTACACTACTTTTTAAACACGTAAGTGAATAATAAATGCCAATTTACAATTCTTTACTTAAATAAGAAATCAAATATAAAATAACATATTGTCCAAGAAGATGTCATCAGTTTGTCATTGTTTTTTTTAATTGGTGCTTAGAACATCAACTAAGTTATTTCTTACTAGTGACTCGCCCTAGCTTCGCTCGAGTTCACCTCTAGGAAAACAAAAACAAATCTATCCCACGGGAGCCGTACATTTTTCAGGGATAAAAAGTAGCCTGTGTGTTATTTCAGACTATAATCTATCCTTGTGCCAAATTTCATCCAGACCCATTCAGTCGTTCTGGCTTGAAAGAGTAACAAACATCCATGCATACTCACAAACTTTCACATTTATAATATTAAAAAATAATACGGATTTGACTGATTACAAAGATTCATTTTAACCTTATATACATATAACTCAGGGATTTTGTGTTGTAGTTCCGTACTATATATGTATGTATATGTGTAACATAGAGTCATGTTATGGCTTAGATCAAAATTAATTACTATAAAAATAGTTAACGGATGCAATATAACATGTATATATAGTAGATACTTTTTAACGGTGCGGGTTGGATGTTTATTAGAAGCTAATATAGGCACTACTTTTTAACACTTTAAAAATATTAATCTAATTATCCAATACTTTTAAGCTTGTCGTCCTCGTAAGAAGTGCTTTCTTGTAGAGTACAAGTGTCAAATAATAATATAATATGTTTTATTTTTTAATAATTCGTAACTAAAGCATACCTACCATAAAATACGCTATTGTGTACAAAGCATTTCAAACTACTCTTCATACTACCCAGAATTATAAATTGAAACAAAGTTTTCAAATGTTAAAGCTTTAATATTTCGACATATTCCGGCTTCGCTGAACTCAACGTACATACATACTCGTACATATATGTACAATGTACATATTTGGTTTATAAATAGCGGACAACTCTATTAATATGTACAATAAAAATCGGTCAAGTGCGAGTCGAATTCGCACACTTATACTTTTTATTAATATTACTTTTACTCTATTTAAGTAGTATGTTAACTTCCATGATCGATTCGACCGATCGAACGTTCGTAACGTTAAAAAATGTTTATTTTTGATTTTTTTATTTTTTATTGTACATACCGATTTTTATTGTACTCTGTGAGTACATACTCTGTGAAAATTTCAACTGTCTACCTTTTACGGTTCATGAGATACAGCTCTCTGACGGACGAACAGTGGAGGCTTAGTAATAGGGTTCCTTGCAACCCTTCGGGTACGGAACCCTAATAAATACACTTTACGTTTGCCCTATTTTCAAGAGACTGACTTTTATCAAATTCTAACTTTAGGCCTGCAATTGCCATCTAACCCGGAAGTTGCTATAACAGGACCAATATTTAATGTAATAATGGTATATTAACAATTATTATTATGAAACATAAATGGCTTATTTCTTAGCAGTTTTAGAACCTAGAATCTATGTAATATATCATTATTTTTCATCAGTAAAAATTTCGATACAACACATCTAATCGTCGTAATTAGTAATTTACTTTAAAGCGCTGGCCGCCGAGGTTTGTCTCAAACATTTTTTCGCCAAATGGCTACAATAAAATATGTATTGTATAGTATTACGAGTATATGATCTGTGGTATAATCTTGAACATATACTGTTACATCTAAAACACGTGATACTTTTTTCAATAAAAACAAAACAAACATAACAAAAATATCTGTATTACCTGTCAACGTATTGCACATCTAACAATATCCATTTTGTACTCCGGGATAATAACCCTATGTACTCTACAGCCATAAATCGTCTTTATGCATAATTCCATGTCAATGCCAGTCCCAGCCCACAAAACTTTCAAATTTTCAAATTCATGATAGCAGTAATTTTATCTTTACGTTTAAACGTTTAGTAATGACTTCTCAGAGATGAGATATTTTCCCGCAGTAAAAAGTATCCTATATGTTGAACGGGATAACCAGCTATCATCATACCAAATTTTATCAAAATCTGTCTAGTGGTCACAGATAGACAGACAGGCAAAAATTCTAAAAACTATAGATTAGGCCTCTGTATCGATAATAATGACTATGACAACTTCAATAAGATTTTTAAAAAAATATTTCATATACAGATTCGCCTCTGTAGGAATTTTATTATTATATATATATTATAGATTAAGCATTTAATCAAAAATGCGATTGCACCAGATAATTCAATTACAAGAAAAGGTTCCTCGAGTAATTTATATTTTATACTCTACAAGCACTAAAATTAAACACATAATATGTACTTGTGAAAGGACGTTATTTTCCCTTCTTATGCAGGTTACCCGTTACGACGCCACATTTGCGGTCACTCAACCGCCACATTTAATATTTTCACAAATTCAAAATTACTTCGCTAACGTGTAATTTACCATACATTTAGTTGTCATAAAATTGGAGATGAATTATTTCTTTTAAAAAGAAACTTGGTAACTTGCAAGCTTTTTATCCAAACAATGTGTGGCTCAAAATGTATATTTTTGATAATTTTGCAAAAATGTTAAAGTACCTACTATATATGCAGTTATGTTTCTGTAGTGGTTTTATATTATACAATAAGTTTTCTTCTGAATTATATATATAATATATAAATACATTAAGGACTCGAGATTCAAAAAACAGCTAATCTAGATCATTATTTAAAAATCTTGCTGCTTGGTGCCCTACTTGTTTCACCAGCGGTCGCGGTTTCGAGCTCCGCTGGGGGCATTTATTTGTGTGATGAGCACGAATGTTTGAACTCCAGCCATAGGTGTTTATATTTATAATATGTATGTATTTAAAATTATATATGTGTAGTGTATCAACTATCTGGTATCCATAACACAAGCTTCGTAGCTTACCAAGGAACTAGATGGTGCTGTGTTCCCAACATATTAGTTAGTTCATTTATTTAATTATTTATTATCTTGAAATAAAATATGAAATAAATATAATATAAAAATATATGTTTATAATTAATATATAAAAATGTTGATACAATTCTTTGCCCGAATTGCATTTTTTTCATGGCACTGTCTAAACTTATTTGTTATAATAATACTATTTCCTTTCATTTCTACATTGCCAAATCTTAGATCTCTACACGTAAGTTAAAACGTTTTTATGTAAACCTTTTTTTTACCTTTAAGTATTAAAACGTATAATCTTTCTCAAAATCGAAGTTATTCTTTAAGGGGGTGCCGAATTACGAAATAATTGTGTTCGTTTGATCCCTTGCTGTATTGTCATTACTAAAAATGTTATTATGCAATTAATATGTAGGATATTTAAAGATTTATTCTATAAATCGTATACTTTAGAAATACGATAACTTGTAGTTTCCTCGATAGAAAAAAAATCCAGAATGATCTCTAAAAAACAAAATAGACCCTTAGTGCGGCGTAAATAATTCAAGAAAGTTCATCAGGTTTTTATTAATAACAAAACTATACGTTTTCTATAACGTATACACGTAACATTTTCAAAATGTGTATTTGTTTTAATAATACGACGGAAATACCTAAATTCGCACGCGTTCCGTCCATCCTAGCCCCCCCCCCCCATCCCTCCTCCTCCCTGCCCGCTGTCGTCCTACTAAAATAAAAAGCTCGGTGCCCTCTTAACCAAATTTCATCAAAATCTGTTAGACGTTTTACCATAAAAACCTTATCTTCTCTATAGAAAGAAATATCTTATCTATAGAAAGAAATGTAATATGAAACATGTAATTCCGTAAATGTAGCAATAAATGTGAGTAGTTTTGCTTATTGTGAGTCGCTTCAAGATGTCGGTCAGACGAACCGGACCTGAAGTGTTACGTTAACACTTACAACATATCCGGTTATGTGCTCTACTCGTAATCGAAATGAGTAATGTTCATGACACTTTTAACGGGTTAATTTCATATTTATTGTTTTATTTGTGCATTAACCTATAAAAAAAGGTTCAATTCAATCATATTGTTAATGGATATCTAATGAGTAACCTATATGTTGACCTGGATAAACAGCCTATCATCATACCAAATTTCATCAAAATCCCTCCAGTGGTTTTTCCGTGACGCGGTAACAAACGGACAGACAGACATAAATTCTAAAAACTATGCATTCGGCCTCTGTATCAATAATAATGTCTATTTCAATAAGATTTTTCAAAAAATATTTAATGTACAGATTCGGCTTAGTTAGAATTTTATTATATAGGTATATAGATAATGTGTAATAAGAAAGTAGATCATTAACAAACCTTTTATCTACAACAAAAGACAGCACAATGAATATATACATAAAAATTAAAAAATTTTTAATAAATAAGATAAAGAGGTAAGTGGTTAGTAAATTCTAGTTATTTTACAAAAAATGTTAGGCTTTAAAAAAACAGTTAAGAATAAACATGGTGACATCTTATTTTATTTTCCGCTTTTGTAGCCCAATACTGCTGTTCCTTACTGAATTTACACAGCGTGTCCTAAATACAATAAATTATACTTTCTTAGATTTACGCGAATATTTGACATTTTAAATAAAATTATCTTTTCGAATTACTTCGGGTATTATTTTGATGGTCCCGTGACCATGATTACTGTAAAGAATCCGAAACGTCGGGAACCAAATATCAAAATAAATTCGCGAAGTAATCCGAAAAGATAGTTTTATTTACAATAAATTTTGTGATCTCTACTTATTTTATACTAGTAAGGTTTGATTATTTTTTACGATTATTTTGTTCGCGGCTCCGTTCACTTAGTATATAATTTCTTATATGTACAATTTACATAGATAAAAATGCTTGTATTACTAAAGATACAAAACTGGGAAGTTTTCTGAAAGAATCTTAATAAAAGCTTAGAATAATTTCAGACATTATCCATTACTTACAAATAAAGAAACATTCATCCTGTTAATCAAAATGTGAGATAGAATAATACTTTTTTAGATTAATGCAAAATGACATTTAAAAAAAAAACTTTTCTTTGGGACATTTTCGCGGTTTTTGTTCTATGTCACTCTCGTGCAACGTCGGGTTAAAAAAAAAACAAAATTAAACCACATAAAAATCTAAAACATATACGTATAAAGTGTAAAATAGTCTGTTTATATCCAGCTACCCGCTAGAGAAATTACTTGTGTCGTTCGTAAATAAACAACAACAAACGTATGTATGAAAGTAGTGATTTAATCTAGTAATTTCACATAGAAATTCAAAGTGAAATTAAAATAACACCATTACCGAAGCCGATAACAATAATTTTACATAATACATTCATCTCAGTACAATGCCTTCGAGGCAAGATCAAGATAAGGCCCGCAACCTCTTGTACCGTACATCCGTACAAAAATGTGGATATAAGTATATACAAATATTAATTTAATTAAAATCAAAATGGATGACTGGAATGACAAAATAATTAGTTTGCCTAACATACAATTTTTTAGTGGATTTATTTTTATTTTTTGGTTGAATTTTATGGTTTAGCGAAAAAAACCGAAAAAATAGTTTTATTTAAAAATGTCGAATATTCACGTGAGTAAATGTATGAAAGTTTTAATTTTATAACTAAAAATAAGTACATACTAATATTATATATAAACTTTATGGGCCGCAGAGTGAGATTATTGCTTTTTATTTCGATACATGAAGAAGTTCCTTTGAGACATGAGTATTTGTAAATGAGGCTTGTTAGAAATATATATATTAATTTAAACTTTAAAACGTAAACCAACTTGATCATTTAAAATACCTTAAAAAACGGATCGGTCAAAAATGGAAAATCTTTGTTTATGTTTTAAAAGGTGTCTTTTTTAAATTCAAAACAGGAATTAGTAGTCAATAGACTCTATTGAAAATATATTATATTCTTTATTGCACTTAAAATATGATATAGAAAAAAATAACACAAGTAAACATAGTTCACAAAGGTGGACTTATTTCTAAAAGAGATCTCTTCCAGTCAACCCCTGGTTGTGGAAGATGTCAGCGGGCAATATAGTGCAAAAAATATACTAAATATATACTATATATTATTTGATACTAAAATAAAATGTTGACTAGCCCTGAGTTAATCCATATTTAAGAGCTCCATTCACATGTAAAGCCACAACGCGTAATAAGATGACATCACTAGCTTTCACTGACGAATGACGGTCACTGAGTTAGCGTCACAAACAGTTTTAATTTAATTTATGCAGATGTCTAAAACCTTAGTATCTCCCGTGACCATGGATGCTGTAAAGCATTCGAAACGTCGAGAACCAAAAATCAAAATAAATCCGCCAAATAATCCGAAAAGATAGTTTTATTTAAAATGTCAAATATTCGCGTAAATCTAAAAAAAGTATTAATTATTGCAGACCAAGTATATGTTAAAAATAGCCCAGTGGGAACGAGCTTGTAAGAACACCAAATGAAGCAGATTCAAATTCCGGGTCTCACACCGATGCTATTTTCATGTACGAGTTAAATTTTCAACAAGATTACCACACGCGTCTTATGGAAAATATAGTTTAGCCATGTCTTTCTTGCACGCGCCAATTGAACAAAAAACGACGTAACATTTTGCAAAAGAAAACGTCTACGAGTAGTAAGTTATCTTTCCGAATAGGAGCAAAACTTCATAAAATTATTATACTCTACATTCAAATTCAAACAGCGTACACATTTTTCTAAACAACTAGTCTCTCAAACATTTTTAACGTCCCACTGCTGGGCACGGGCCTCCCTTCAATACGAGGGGGATCAGGCCATAGTCCACCACGCTGGCCAAGTGCGATTTGGTGGACTTCACATGTCTTTCGAAAACTTGCTAGGTTCTCTCAGACATGCAGGTTTCCTCACGATGTTTTCGTTTTCGTTTACCATAAGGCAAGTAGTAATCATGTTAGAAATTATTCGCACGTGAAAATCAAATCAGAGATGCGAGACCCAGGATTTGAAGCCGCTTCACTCGGTTTCCCAAGCAAGCGCAATACCACTGGGCTACCACTGATTAGATACTTTACCCAACTGATTATATTGAGGAATTTATTCACACCGTTATGCATTCTAACATAATAATAAAAAAAAAAATAAAATAAATAATATGTACTCGTGGTTATTATCTTTATTTGCATGTAGCAAACTAAGTATTCCTGCGCATGTCATAGTTTCTATTTACAATAGAGATCGAAGAATGTCATCTAGCCTTTATTTTAGGTTATTAGAAGAGTAATTTGAAATATAAATTTATAATAAGGGTGTTGGAAATATTTATTTTCCACGTTTATTATAAAACTTCACTCGAACAGGCAGGTATAAATGTATAGATTTCGTAATAAGTGACCCGGTTGCGGGAAACACGCTTCATCGATATTCCGTGCACGTTAAATCATTCATAACCCACTTATTGTTAGCCACGATACATTTATATATATATATATATATATATATATATATATATATATATATATATATATATATATAGTAAATGTAGGCATTTTCATACTCATACTAATATTCCTATACTATTATGAAGAGTGTAATGTTTATGAGTTTAAATGTGGAAAGGAAACTGAATATTCTCTCACTAATAGATTACATTATAGCTCATTGATAATGTCCTCGGAATCTCCCACCTCCGAATATCAAGGAGAAGTGACAAGCGCGAGTGGTAATCCTACGGTATAAATTATAATATGAAATAAACAATTCACGTGTAGATTTATTTAGTGAACCTCTAACCTCGGAAACGATTCTAACGATTTGGATCAAATTTTGCATAGATAAGGGTTTGCTTTTTAGTTTTTAAGTTTATCTATATAGGGGTCTTTCAGTCTTTTTTAATCAGGCATTTAAATAAATTCTATATAATACTAATGCTACTAGCATTTGCCTGTAACTCTGCCCGCGTAATTTATGTACCTTTTACAGCTTTCATCATAATGGGTGAAGTAAGGTTTCCCATTGAACATTTTCATTTGTTATTGTCATTCTTCTTGTTAGAGTATTTTACAAGCTTTTATTTAATTTACCGTGTTAGTATGTTTGTTCGGGTCAAATATTGCAACTGAATTTTAAAGCAACATCCTCAAGTTAAGTTTGGATGACAATGTATGGTTACTTAAATGACGTCATTTTAAATCCAATATGGTGGACTTTTAAAAATGGCGGACTACGTTTTTTTATGCACCACCATGATATAGATATCAAATGAAAGGGTTTGCTAAGAAGAATACGAATAACTAAAAAATAAAATAATTATAATAAACATTTTTTAAAAAAAGCTTTTATTTATTTAAAGATGCTCTAACAATCAAAATTCATCGCTGCCCGATGTGACACACAAAGAGAAATTTTATTCGTTAATTGAGAGAAAGGATTCTTTTTAGTGGCATTTAGTAAATAAAATACAAAACTATTAGCTTCATTCGGCCGTTTTATGCACTTTATATATCATCATACAAACACAATTTGTATGGTCTAGCACTTTTGGCTCTTTAAATGTCTTTTAGCATGTTCTTCTTTAACTTACCTATGATTTATGAAGCAACGAAGTAGAGTGGAGGCTGCAGAGTGGCGAACGATAGTACGATACTTTTATCTCGACGCATTAAATATTTCCCTTAAAATTATAAAGGGCGAGCCACTAGTTTTTTAAATACTTAGCTAAAAACTACCAACAACAGCTATTAGTACCTATTTCTTATACTATATCTTTTACATCGAAACAAGTAACAAACATATCGTACATCTCACTTCACATACTTTCAGTCATGTTTCTTTATCTACACATCAAGGTCGATTTCTCATACAGCTAATCTTTCCCAAGAACACCAAAACAGTGGGTTACGCAAATCATTACGTGTAACTTTCTAGTGACTCGCCAAATGGAATTGTATTAAGTAGAGTTCACGATCAGCAGGATCAATGCCAAACTTTGCACATATGATACACATAGCTTGAAAGATTTAAGATTTAAAAGATTTTTATTGAACATAATAACATACATATTAAAAAATATGTTAGATCGTAAGTAGCTGCATTAGTACAGATTGTGTCGCAGCTATTTACGCCCACTTCGGAACAATAAGGGCAGTTATGTTCTAAGGTTAGTACAAATACAAGTTTAGTATAAGCTTATATTTATATATAATTTATACGAATCCATAGGAGATTAAGATAGTGCAATCAGGTTGGTAAGTTTAATAGTAGCGTAAGTACTATACGAAGTATAAAATATATATATACCTGCTACATTTACGTACAATTCTTATAAATAACAATTCATAAAATTATCTTATAAATATACAATTAAGTTTTGTTCATTAGTTATCATAAACAAGTGATTCAGTCTCTTTATAATTGAGGTTTTGCAAAAACTTAGTCACTTTATTTTTACATTGCCAGTAAGACAGAGGATGAATGTTCATCAATCAATCAATGCATTCAATTTGTTGTAGAGTTTAGCCTAGAGATAGTCGGAATGATGTCTAAAAAGGGCAATACGTTTTAGATTGAAAGAAATTATAAGTACCTAGTACCTACCTAAAACATCTATAAAATGGTTAATCATTTTATTTCGATATAATAAGAAAATGTAGATAATAATTTGTTAAATAATAACTTTGAAGTTTATGAATAAAAAATGTGATTGTTGTAAAGAAATATCTATACATATAATAAAACAGTAAATTAGCGAAATCTGTATATTAATTATTTTTAAAAACAATGAATGTAACGTATTGTGTACAGAATATAGACCCTAGAACAATAGCTATTACAATTTTTGTTTGTTTGTTTGGGTGTGGGCGTTTCCACGCAAAAAGTACTTAACCGACTTTAACTAAATTGTGAGTAGTGATAACTTATTACTCGGGTCAACATTTAGAATACCTTTTACCGCAGGAAAATATTTCATTACCACGGGAAAACACTAACTGGTTCTATCTAAAGGATTCTAAAGTTCTGTATAAAGAATTGAGAAAGATTGAAATGCATAACAATTAGTGTAATATTAGTAGATAATATATACAATACAGATTAAAAAAAAACACCATAAAACTGAAAGTTGGAAGTACCTTGGTCAAAACTGCATTCAATTAAAAAAAACAATTGGGAACATTGCTTATAAATTCGGCACAACCGGTTCCCGGCGACCTCATACAACGTTCCTTAACCCCTTATGAGGTGACACAATAAACCTTACAATGTACAGAAATCCGTAGAAATATAAGAACTAATTTACTTATTTACCATAAGGTAAGTAATTTTTTTGTCATATTTTTTTTAAATCGGATTTTTTATCTACTACCACATTATTATAATGAAATGAAAATATGTAGATCCATAATTTTTCATCGACAATCACAAAGGTTAAAAATAAGTTTAAAAAAATATATAAATTAAAACGTATGTACCTAATATATAATTGTTAATTATACGAAATATATCAGAACCGTTTTTAAATGATTCTGAAACTGAAGTAGAGATTAAATCGAAAATAAACAACTCACCTTTTAAATGTAAAATAGGATAACACGAAGGTCTGTTCACATTTGATTATTTTTTTCGCAATAATAAGATGGATGAGTCAATGCTTGAAGATGGAACATGTATTCTGCGGTTTACAAACGATGCTAAGTATTTTGAATTAAAATATTAAAATACTATCTCAAGAAACGCTCAAAAGCAATCTGGAGATAGTTGTGTTATATTCGGTGTCTCTATTAGCACATAAAGTTGAGTCCGATCTCGAATTTAGATAGTTGATAAACCAATAATTCCAAGATACAAATTCTCCAAAATATACTCTATTTTAGCCCTAAAACCCCGACTAATTTTCAAATAACTATAACATTCGATTTTTAGCTGCTTTGAAATCAATAAATAGTTAATTGAGTTGCGAAATAAATAACGTCACAGGTAAACTATTGCAATGCAAATAACATATTAGGAATGGCGTTTTGATAGCTCATAAAATGTATGTAAATTAGTGATATCGACTACCTTACTTGTCCATCATATCTCCCGCACAGATGGGTAGACTTCAAATTATTGGGATTGGCCACCGTTACCAAAAACCGGTCAGGTGCGAGTCGCACACGAAGGATTTCTTAGCATCATAATTGTTTTTTTTTATTTGCATGGCGGCCGTTTTGAAATTAGCATCTTGGTTTTTTATTATTTGTTGTTATAGCGGCATTAGAATACACTCTGTGTTAAACGGACAGCGGAGGCTTAGTAATAAGGTCCCGTTGGCACCCTTCGGGTACGGAACCCTAAAAAATAGTTAGGACATTCTTCCAACATTGCCTATAAAAAAAAATTCTTTAAATTCAATATTTTATTCGCTTACTGGATTACAATCCTTAAATCAGTTTTTAGAGCACGTTTAACTCTTTCTTACAAAGCGGACGAATTTCGACCACAGCTATAAAAATTGTCCATAACACATTCTTAATGATACTTTTCTTTATTGATTTTCTATTATATTTATTTTCAATTGCTTTAATCTTGATATGTTTTTATTGATATTTAGTTTGTGATTAAATAAATATAATGTTTTTAAAGTATTTTCAGTTAAGTAATACTTTCTTAGATTTACGCGAATATTTGACATTTAAAAAAAAACTATGTATTCGGATTAATTCGCGGAATATATTTTAATTTTTCGTTCCCGACGTTTTTATTTTCAATTGTTTATACAAGTACTAAATAATACTTTCTTAGATTTACGCGAATGTTTGACATTATTAAATAAAACTATCTTTTCGTATTATTTCGCGGATTTATTTTGATTTTTGGTTCCCGACGTTTCGAATGCTTTACAGCATCCATGGTCACGGGAGACTCCCCGTCTCTCCCGTGACCATGGATGCTGTAAAGCATTCGAAACGTCGGGAACCAAAAATCAAAATAAATCCGCGAAATAATCCGAAAAGATAGTTTTATTTAATAAGTACTAAATAATTAAAAAAAAATACTCAAAAGGTTAAAAAATCACTAGTTTTCACTTTAATAACTTAATTTCAGAACAACTTTTACCTGTGATTGTACAACCAAACCGATTCCTATTAAAAGTAAAATAAAACTATGACATAAATTTCACCTCGTTTCTACGAGTGTGACTGATTTCTATTTAACTTTTGGATACATAATTGTTCCAAGATTCCTTTTTTGATAAAATTCAGCCAATTAGGAATTTGGAAAGTTAGAAGATGAACTCAGCTTCTAGGAATGGAACATCCTTTATATGTATACCTTTAGAATGTTCTTATTTATATATCCATATTTACTGTCGTGTAATAGGTTCTATTTCATGATTAAAACAACTTAATTAAAGTAACCCCAATATTATCTTAAAGTTGAATAAAGTGGAAATGTTTTTTTTTTTTAATTGAATAAGGCTTACCAACTAGAGTACATACACAAACTTAATCACTAAAATAACGTTAATAAATTCCTTTTTTGTATATAACTCTAAATTACAGGCATGCACAACATTTTATAATTAGGTAATACATACACTCTACTTAAATGACAATAATATTAAAAAAATAAATGAAATGTAACACTAAATAATATCTTTAAGATTTCTTTTAAAATTGTATATTGTATTTGAAAATATATCTATAACAGGATACTTGCGAGAGATTTCATTATAGTTTATTAAGATTTTGTTTAAAGGTTTTGTCCGAATCTATTTTGTCTTAAACTAATGTAAAAAGGTTGAAAATTACTCAATCGTGCGGAAGAGCGAGCAACTTGTAGTCCTATCTTAGATATTATGTTTGGCGACTCTACACAGTTATTCAATATTTTATAAAGAAACATTAACCCAAGAAGTTTTTGGCGCTTTAATAATGAGTCTATGTCAAAGAGATTTAGCCTACCCTCATACGTAATATATTTTCTGTTTGGTACAGAATTGGTAGTGTAAACAAGTCTAGATGTAAACTTTCTTTGAACTTTTTCAATTCTTTCAATATGGTTTTGTTAGTAGGGATACCAAATTACACAACAGTAATCTACATTGCTACGTACCAATGCATTGTATAGAGTTTTTAAAGCATGTACAGATTTAAATTCTCTTGTATTACGGTATATGAAATTAAGCATCTTAAAACAAGTACGGATAGTTTTGTTGATGTGGCTTTTAAATTTCATTTCAGAATCTATTATAACTCCAAGATCCCTAACTTCATTTATTTCTTTTAGTAATGTTTTATTAATATAATAATTTGATAAGTATTTTTTTCTTTTTCGCGAGTACTTGATGTGGTAACATTTGGATATATTTAATTCCATTCGATTAAGGATACACCATTCATAAAGATTATCAATGTCCGATTGTAGCATTTTTTGTTCTTCTTCATTTCTTACAATTCTGAATATTTTTAAATCATCGGCGTATAAGGCAAATTCTGACTTTGTTATTGTATATTTAATATCGTCAATAAACATTAAAAATATTAAGGGGCCTAAGTGTGATCCTTGAGGTACCCCAGATGTTGGTGTAAAGATTTTTGATCTAAAGCCATTAAGGACTACAGTCTGAGACCTATTAGTTAAATATGAATTTACCCATGTTAAAAGATTTCCGTGTATGCCAAAATAATGTTGTAACTTAAAAAGTAGCAATTCGTGATCGACTTTATCGAATGCTTTACTGAAATCGCTGTATATGGCATCGACTTCATTGCCTGAACTAATCTTACTTAAGGTATCTTCTACAAATGTAACAAGGTTTGTCACTGTAGATCTCATTTTGAGAAAGCCATGTTGGTGATCAGTTGGCATTTGTTTTACATGCCAATACATAATAGGATAAATTAAGGATTCGAAAACTTTAGCTATAGTACATAACAAACTTATAGGTCTGTAGTTAGAAATTTCAGTTTTATTTCCTGATTTAGGTATTGGAACTACTAACGCTTCCTTCCATTTTGAAGGAAAGACTGCTTCTTGTAGGGATCTGTTAAACAAAAAGAATAGAGGAGTTGACAGTTTCTTTGCACACATTTTGTAAAAAATGGGTGGAAGACCGTCGCTGCCTGAGCCCTTTTTCTCATTTAAAGTTTTTAATTTAATTTCTATGTCTTTTGGGGATATTTCTATTGTACTTATAGAACTTAGGTTGTTACTGACGTTGGTTTTGGACATAGCTAGACAGTCGAAAGGGACAGTATTGTGTGATTTGGCAAGATATACGGATGAAAAATGTTCAGCAAAAAGATTAGCCACCCCTTCACTGTCGTTAGCATATCCATTCCCCAACTTCATAGTTCCCGGTATAGTACTTTTTACTTTCCTTTTGCTTTTCGTGTAAGACCAGAAAATTTTTGGATATTTAATAATTAATTCCTCTACTCTATCGCAGTATGCTACGTATAGATTGTCAATGAGTTTAGTAGTTCTCTCTTTTAATAAATCATATTCATATTCATCAAGCTTATTGCCAAAAAATTTAAATAATTTTCTATGTTTCTCTTTTTCTTTTAAAAGCTTTATAAGATTCTTACTGTACCATCGAGGATACTTGGAGTTGCGGTTGCAGTTATATTTGGGTACATTTTCTTCAATTATTTTGCCAATAATACTATAAAATTTAGCAACGGAATCGTCGACACTGGAGCACTTATTTAATTGATCATGCCAGTCTATGCTGCTTAGTCGTTCATTAATTTGATTATAATCAGCTTTGAAAAAATTACGTTGTAAAAACGGTTTACATTTTAAGGATTTTATTTTAGGCAAGCTTATTGTAATTTCGATGGGTGGATGGTATTGGTCCACTTTAGATAAATAGCTTGTGCTTTTTTCCACAGCAATATCGTGATCCCAATTTGTCAGTACTAGATCCAACATTTTATTTTGGTTATTTTTTACATTATTAAATTGATTTAAATTATTGGAAGACATAAAATCAATAAGAGTGTACCCTAAATTACTATTAATGTTTAGTGGGTGAGCGTATAAATATTTATCTTTTATCCAAGAAATATTGCACATATTAAAATCACCTATTATAAAAACGTTATTTAATTTATCTATGAAAGTGGAGGTTTTAACAGTAAATGTTTCCAAACTATCGACATTAACCGGAGGTGGGATATAAATCGCACAAATATAAATTTCAATAATAGATGTATTTTGCAATGGTATATCTATTTTTACCCAGATATCCTCACATTCACTTTCGTATGAGCAAATCCTTGTTGCCTTATAAGATTTATCTACAGCAATAAGGACTCCTCCTCCATTTTTATTTTTTCCAAAGGAATTATAACACTGCCTATCCCTCCTAAAAACTTCATATCGACAGTCAAATATTTCTGCATCGTAAATATTACTATCCAACCATGACTCTGTAATAACTATGACATTGTAATTATTAGCCAAAACATTTATATTAATATCGCGTAATTTAGTCTTCATTCCTCTAATGTTTTGATAATATATATTTAAGCAATCGAAAGAAAAATCGTTAAGTACGAAAAAAAAACATCATCAAAAAAAAACTTAACACTAAGAAAAAATTTAACAAATGAAAGTTACAAATTATTCAATGTTTCCAATTTTGTTATTAATTTTGCCGGAGAATTTTCATCTTTTCTTATCAATATCTTGCCGTTTCGAACCCATACGAAACGGTATTGTTTTTCTTTAGCTTTTAAGCGGGTGGCTGCATGTAGTTGCTTATTTTCTGGAGTCAGGTGTTCTCCAATGTAGACAGGCGATGAATTGTCCGCAATCCCCAACAGCGAAGCGTTCAGCTTTTCCTTAGGATGTTTTTTATTGTATTTATAAACTGCGGCCAAGAAGTTATCTCTCTTTAATTTGCTGACGAATCTGCATACTATTGTTCTCGGTTTCTTTGATAAATTGTCTATTCTTTTAACTCTATAACACGCTACTATATCGTTGTCAGCCAAAGAAAAACTTATTACATGGCTCATCTGTGCCATAGTTTTAATTAGATTTTCGTTATTGAACTCTGGTAAGCAGTGAATTTCTATATTATTTTGTCGTGCGTCTTGTTGCATATGCGATAAAGTTATTTCCAGATTTTTAACCGTACTCAACAAATTATTCGATTGGGAAATTAGCGATTTAACTTCTTCGGACCGTTTTTCTAAAGCGTTTTTCATTTCGTCGTATTGAGAATTAACGAAATTAATAGATTCTTCTAAGGAACTTATTTCTTTTTTTATGGCAGCGAATTCCGAAGTTATTGTTTCTCTTATTATACCTGGTAATTCAGACCTTAAAATACTCAAAATTTCAGTTCGGAGATTTGTAGAGCTACAGGTGCAACTATTATTAGTATTTGAAGAAGTCTTCTGACGACGGAGCGTGACATTAGTATCGTAAGTGTTCTCAACGGCTGGTTTGATTGGGGTATTGTCATTTGACAACCCTGCCTTACGTTGCTCCGATAGTAAAATTACCGAACAACTCGGGCATTTCCAGTAACGTTTATTTTTCGTTTCGACTGTTATGTTAACACAAGCCAGGTGATATTCGTTATTGCAGGACTGTGAGCTACATTGAATTTTTTCATTCGATTTTTTAATATCTTTATTACATCCTGTTATATATCCATTCATGTTATATATGGAAAAGTTTGTATGTGTGTTTGAATATTTTTTACTCTCTCACGTTGAGACGGCTGGATGAATTTGGTTGAAATTCAGTACACAGAAAAATATAAGTAACTACTTGCATCAAAATTTGTCATAAGATGGCGTTGCCAATAGGTATATATTATTAATACAAAAGACACATAGAAACGTACCCAAGCGAAACAAGAGCAAGTCGCTAGCAATATTAGTTTTAGCTAGTATTTTACATTTTGAATAAAACTATCTTTTCGGATAATTTCGCGAATTTATTTGATTTGTGGTTACAGCAATCATGGTCACGGGAGAGACTGAGGTTATAAACGTCTCAAAGACGTTATATTATATTTATATACTTGTTAAAGATTTTACTATGTCATAAATTCATATATACAGATAATAATACAATCAAATATTCATGTAAATCTAAGAAAATCAAATGTCGTTTTACATTCAAGTAAGTGCACGTACTAAAAACTTTAACAAAAAAGATTATCCAGAGATCCCTCATCTCGCTCCTATTATACGTGAGTAATGTTGAGGATCAAATGAAGTCTGTACAAAATGAGAAGACCTAAGATAAATTAGCATTAAAATAGTGCAGATGCAACTTAACAGTCGCGTCAGAGTTAACTAGTGCAGACGAGTGCTCTGTAAACAATAAACACGACATCACTTTAATTTCACTGTTTTTGTTACAGTAATAAGGTCACTCACTGGTGTATATAAATAAAAACTAGGCACATATTCTAACAATAACATTCTTACACGCATATCACTTTTTTTTTTTTAAATAAAGGTTATGAGTTACATTATTGTTATTTTATAGTCTGATTATATAATACTAGCGGACCCGACAGACGTTGTCCTGTCTACACGTCTTTAATTTGAAAATTTCAAACTTTTTTTAATAACCTAAAACATTCTGGACCATTTTGATGAAAATTATTATTCAAATTGTGAATCTAAACCATTCTCAGATCCCCTTGAACACACACAAAAAAATTCATCAAAATCGGTCCAGTCGTTTGAGAGAAGTTCAGTGACATACACACTCACAGAAGAATTATATATATAAAGATTTAGTAAAAGCTTTACTAAAAGGAATCGTATACCTAGATTAACTCGTTTATCCTTTATCTAACCTGCTTTAAATTTTAAAATAAATGCCATTTTTATCTTTTCAGGTATCCTATTGATAGTACTACCAATAAGATGTCAGTACCAACCTCTCCACCCGGGTAGGTATGCATCAATAATTTTGTTCAATGCGATTATATAAAATTAATTATATCGTAAACTATTCAAAATATCATACTATTTCAGTTTCTTTCGTGCAGTCTCCAGGACCACCGTCAAGTGTGCATCAATCAGGACAGCCGCCTTGGCGATTCACTTCACCACAGAAAAGGTCACCTGATATTCAAACATACTACAATGGTCCACACAATCAGCCATACTCTTATAACCAGAACCCATTTCAAGGACCTGGAGCTCAGAACTTTCAAAATTACCCTCAAAATTACAACAGTCGATCGTCTGTTGAATTCATAGAAACAGAAAGTAGAAATAGGCCAAGTGATGGAAGACTACTATCACAATCGGCTTTTACTAGAATATCCGAGACTCTAGGTGCGATCAACACAGTCGGGCACTACCTTATTGACATGGTAAATGAAAATGAGAGAAACGAATCAGATCCCAACCTAAAACAACTTCCGCAAGCTCTCTATACAATAAGTAAGAACGTCCTTGGAAGAAACGTAACAGATAAAATAGCGCCTATAGTTAAAAAAGCATTACCTAAAGTCTTACCAGATGCACCAATAACAAGGATAGCCACAGCTGATTTCAGTCAAAGTGATGCCAAATCATGTACTACGCCTGAAGGAGAGCAGGGTGTTTGTGAAGATTTAAGAAATTGTCCTCAATTGCTTCTCAATCTCGTGAGTCTTCGAGAGTCCTTATGTTTTAAAGATTTGTTTGTTCCTGGGGTATGTTGTCCTCGAGACGCTGTGGTTCTTGCCACACCGGTCGTAGAAAAACCAGTGAAAACGACCACTAGCAGTCCTACTTATTTAATTCCTGTAACAACACAACGACCTGTTCAAAGACCTACTACGAAAAAGCCCACAGCAATTCTCGTGCTAACCACAAAGAAACCTAAAACCACTACCTCTACCACCATTAAGCCCACCACTATTGCTACAGCTACAACGACACGAGTACCATCAACAACTAGCTTCTATACTGTAGCTCCGCCATTTATCGGCAACTTCTCCAACATTGTCGATGTAAATGGTAAATGATTTTTTTTTATTGATACATTAACAAAAAATACCCTTTAGTCATTAATTGTACGTAAATATATTCGCTTCAATGTACCAAATAATTAATGGGCATCTAAATATTTCGTAACTCCACAAACTTTTGTAAGGAAAACTTTAACAGTAAATCACTCTTCCATAAATTCAATTAATCATAAAGTTTAATAACTATAAAACAATTAATAGACTTATTACTTAACTATTAGTGTACATATTTATGCCTATTAAATTAAATTTTAATGAATATCTGTGATTTCTAAATACATAAATTCTAAATAGTCTTATATAACTTGATCATAAAATTGATTGTCCTTCCATGTGTTTTATGTGTTAATATGAGCTATTAAAAAAAAATTCACTTCTATTAAGATGACTATATATTTATGTTTTTTTCCATATTAATGATAGGTAAGAAAATCGAATAACTTAACCGTAATTATAAACCTTTCAGATTGCGGACAGAGAGAAGAAGAGGGTGGACGTATAGTTGGTGGCACAGAAGCCAAACCTGGCGCTTGGCCGTGGATGGCCGCCATATATTTACATGGAAACAATCGACGCGAGTTCTGGTGCGGAGGAACACTTATTGGAAAACGCCATGTGCTAACCGCAGCTCATTGCACGAGGGACTCTAAGCAAAGACCGTGGGTTGTCCTGATTTTTTTTTAAGAATGAACTGATAAATTACACTAAAAATACTCGAGTATCAGCATCCAAGTTTGGGGTAACATTAAATACCTATATATAATTTATACCACGCAAGGGGTTATAAAAGGGTTGCATTACCAATCGAACTACTATTATAATTGCAAAATTTTGAATGTGCGTGTTTCCATATATACACGTGCATGTTACTCCTTTAACTGTAACGGCTGGACGGATTTGGATGAAATTTAGCCTACAGATAGATTATAATCCAGTGTAATAGGCTACTGTTAGATATCTCGGAAGAAACGTCCAACCGACTTAAATTTTTTAATAAAGAAATTCTTAATATATAAGTATTTTTGTCCATATATTCTATTCCCAGTTTCCCCGCCCGTCAGTTCAGCGTACGTCTCGGAGACGTGGACCTTGCGCGGGACGACGAGCCCTCCCGACCGGTGACTCTCCGCGTGACGGCAGTGCGCGCGCATGAACAGTTCTCCCGGGTTGGATATTACAACGACATCGCTATACTTGTGCTCTCCGGTAATGCTCTTTGTAACGTCGAGAGACGTTTATGTTGGACTTTATTGTAGACCAGTGACGCGCATCCCTAGTTATTTTTCACGGTGTATCCTACGACGTCATAAAATTGAAAGAGAAACTAGAGGAAGCATCTAAGATATATGAACTCTCCAAGCCATATACTATAATAAAAATCACGTAAATCTATTGCTAAGTAAAGAAAAATGAACAAATAAACACAATTTTCTATTTTTGGTATTACTAAGAATTTAGAAGTTCTTTTGCTATATGAGGCGTGGATATTACTATTGTATATATTTTTACCTCGGCAATAGCAGTAGCAAATTCATTTACATCATAGTGAAATCCTATAATATAGCAAAACACAAACAAATTATGTTTAAGGAGTTACTAGAAGCTATGTAAAGTAATAAGTTAATTAGCTGGTTTTTAATTCAGATTATTTTTCTAAGAAAAAGTGAAATGAAATATTTAAGCAAAATTCCAATTTATTCTAATATTCAATCTCACGTTAATATTATTTATTACAGAAAACGTCCAAAAATCAAAATATGTGATACCAATCTGCTTACCGCGGGGTGAATTGTCCCGAAAACAATTCGACGGCTCAGTGGCCACCGTAGTGGGCTGGGGGACAACGAGGTACGGTGGCGGCGAGAGCTCCCGACAGCTAGAAGCGAAACTACCTGTTTGGAGGAACGAGGAATGTGATCGAGCATACTTCCAACCGATCACAGATACATTTTTATGCGCAGGATACCCTAGAGGCGGGGTTGATGCTTGCCAGGTAAGATAATTTGTAATAAATATTATTATTATTATTTGTTAATTACGCTTATTTATAATCACTTACAATAGTTCTTACTAATATAAAAATCAGAACTAAGAAATGTAGTGATTATTTACAAATAAACACAGTATAAACAGAAATGAAGATTACCAAAAATATAAATAACATTGCCTAATTGGGAAATTGTTTAATTCGTTAACCGCGTCATAGGCGAATAACTACGAGTATATCAACGAATGGTAAATTCGAGACGTACAAATGTATGAATTATACAGGTATTTGATATAAAACAATTTGGCTACACTACACGGTACGGTGATAAAATGAAAAAAAAAAAGATGTAAATTATATTGTTTTGAAAAGCAAGATTGTAACAATAAAAAAACTTATATCTTTACTTTTTAAAAATCTAATCTAATTATTCGAAATGAAATACCTACGTCCTATAGTATTATTAAATACAATCATCTGTCTGTACATATAATAAAATTGTAACTAAGCCGAATCTGTACATTAAATATTTTTTGGAAAATCTTATTGAAATAAACGTTATTATCGATACAGAGGCCGAATCTATAGTTTTTAGAATGTTCGTCTGTCTGTCTGTCTGTTACCGCATCACGGGAAAACCACTGAATAGATTTTGATGAAATTTGATATGATGATAGCTGGTTATCCGGGTCAACATATGGGATACTTTTTATTGCGGGAAAATATCTCATTGCTGAGAAAAAATACAAAAACTGCATTATAAGAGTGTACTAATATGTAAAACCTAAGAATTTGGTTTTTGGTCATCTGAACGCGAGCGGAGCCGCTGGCAATGCTATATTTAAATAAAAAACTAAATAAAAGAAAACACCTATATAAGTATAACAAATTAATATGTAGGTATCTATTATAACTTTTCAGGGAGACTCGGGTGGTCCACTGATGTTGCTCGCCAATGGTCGCTGGACTCAAATAGGTGTTGTTTCTTTCGGCAACAAATGCGGGGAACCTGGATATCCTGGCGTTTACACTCGAGTAACACATTATCTATCCTGGATTCAACAAAATGTCACATAATTTTTCAATTGTTTGCAATTTGTTTTTATTTTTGCATAATTTTGACTTTGAATAGCTGTTTATCTTTAAGCGCGAAAATAACATTTAACAACTGAGTTACTGAACTATGATCTACTTTATATTTTTTTAACGTAAAAGACAAAGTCTGTATTCCTTACATTCTTATCTCTTCAACCAAACTGACCTGATTTTTTAATTTTTAGATATTTTGTATATTTTATTTGTGTGATTAGAAAAAATATTATGTAATGATTTTGTACATAATACTTTCTTCGAAACAAATAGATACAGCGTGATTATACTACTAACATGAAGTAATAGATGTTACATCATAAGTCATAACCATTCAAATCTAATAGTAGGTAATTGTTGTTTCGAGTTGTAAAACATAAAAACATTAATTGTTGCCGACTACCTATAGAATAGCTAATAACTATGCTATAAATCTACTACAAATGAACAAATGGACAGATATACAGAGTTGAACATTTTCTTAGTAGTGTTAATTTATCTTTTCGAGAGAAAACTAAATAATGAATTGGTTTTTTGCCAATATTTGTATCATGACTTTCATGAAACTATATTAAGTATTTAAAGGTATTTAACTAAACTACATTTTAACTATTTATTATAATAATTTTAAATCGCGCTTGTACTAGGTGAGCCAGACTAGCTTTATTATAATTATATAATTAATAGTCCTGACTGATTTACATCTGGGCCGAAATTTTGACATTCGTATAAATAGGCATAGAGTATATTGCTACATATATAAATAGAGGTACAACTCGTCGTCGAAGCTGGTAATGCTTAAAAAGCGCCATCTCTATTGTAAAGTGTGAAACTTTCTATATAGGTATATACGTAGCTATATATATATTAATATTATTGTTCATTAATATTTTTACTTAGGCGCAAAGGGTAAAAATAAAAAAAATATATGATGTATTATAATTTATTTGAACATTAATAATTCTTATAACAATAAAATTCAAATATAGACATCGTCCTTCAACTAACTTAACTTAGTAGTAGACTTTACAAAGTTGGAAATGCTTTACCATCATTTCACTAGTTATACACCTGCTAATAATGGTAATTATAATATTTTATGACCAAAAAATATTTACAGTAAACAATATTAAATACAGAAACAAACATATTATATATATACATAACAATCATTACTGATTTTATATTTTTGTCAACATAGAAGGTCTGCCGTCTGGTAGTCTCTATTGCCGTACTAGGAGAACTGTATTATGGCATATGCCACAAATAGCACGATATTAAATAAATAATAACAAGACATTACATAAAACCAATCAAGTTTTCACATATAACAAAAAAAAATAAGAAGCAGAAAACAAGAAAAAGAAAAATAAACAACTAAAACAAAAATAATATTTATACATCTAATTAAAAAATAACAGAAACAATGAGTAAAATGTATCTATCTATACATTTACCAAAATTCTAACTTATATATCTATAATTAAATATTTTGTTAATCAATTTAACAATACAGAGGACGAATTTTTTACAAATTGTCTGTCTGTGACCAAATCACTCGAAAACCACTGGACAGATTAAATGAAAATTTGGGATGATGGCAGTTGGTTAACAAGGTAAACACATAAATTAACATATAAACGATATGATGACGGACCCGAGCGAAGCGAGGTCCAGTCATTAATATATTTATAGCATAAAGGACACAAAAAAAATATTTAAGTTTCATTTGCGTAATGACAAGTTCGACTCAGTTTGTAGTGACGCTACTGGCTATACCAGCGGTCGCGGGTTCGGGTTCTGCTGAGGGAATTCATTCATGAGCACAAGTGTTAGTATGGCTTAATATTAAAGACATTAATTTTACTTTTATTAAATTTGCTTTTCTTTGGATGTGGTTTGTTGATGTTGGTAACAGGGCCATCAGATTAATCCTTAAATGCACACTTTAGGGATTAATCTATTGCCCCGGTTGCCTGGGTCTTCATTATAGTTTTCCCCACTGCTCTCTGCTCTCCTGTAAAATGAAAATAAGACTTAGTAAATAAACCATCTGCTACATCTTATAGTATATAGGTCGCAAGTGCCCAAATCAAACTTTTTATGTAACTGTTGTCTTTGTCTTTTTTAAGCACATTTATCACTAGATCTAGATGTAATTTTAATGCAGGTACTTATCACGGTATATTTCTACCCCGACTATATGTCTAAATGGATAAACACCTCGAAATTAAAAATATTATTTGCTTGCTTACCATGATTTTGCTGGTTCATATATATTGACTATTCCTTTGGTTCTTTAGAGTAAAGATTCTTGCCTCAATACCCCGGCTACTCTGTGCTCCCCTGTAAAAATAAGATTTAGTTTAATGCAGGTACTTATCACAGTAAGTATTAACCCCAACTATGTTTGTACATGGATAAACATCTATTTGCTTGCTTACCATGATTCATGTTCATGTTGCTGGTTCATATATATTGACTATTCCTTTGGTTCTTGAATGAAGATTCTTGCGTCGATGTCCCGGCTGCTCCCTGCTCTGCGAAAATTTCCATATCCAACCAATAGGTGGTAAATACTGTATTGATTTTTTCGCATAGGCTTTACAGTTCTAAAAGAAAAATGATACAAATTATTAGTTCATTCATCTTAAAAAATGTATAATTAGTATATTTTCTGTAAACATAAACTTTTAAGATTCACCATCTTGTTCAAACTGACAATTCATTTAATATCTTATCTATACTAATATTATAAAGATACAGAGTTTATTTGTTTGAACGCGCTAATCTTGGGAACTATTAATCCGATTTGAAAAATCTATTATTTGTATATAGCCGGTTTATTGAAAAAGACTATAAGGTTTGTATATCATTATGCTACTACCCAAGGGAGTGCATTGCAGTAATCATGTCAAGAAATCAGGCAGACTTCCATACATTATTGTAAAACTTATATTGATAATAATAAGTTAAAGGCTTTATTAAGTTTAGAATAGTACTTAGCAGCAAATTGTATCAATACTGTTCGTTATTGAAGTTTACTTATAACAAATATAAGTAACAATTAAACTAAGTATATAGATTGCATGATGCTATGAAACGGGTCCATAGTAGCCATAGATAAAAAATATGTATAGGTAGGTATATGTATTTATTTCAATAAATATATTATAACGAACACAATTCGATTAGCAGTCATGTCACAATTGTTATCGAAGACTAATAATTTTATTAGAATACTAGCATTGCCCGCGGCTCCGCCCGCGTTCAGATGACCAAAAACTAAATTCTTAGGTGTTACATATTAGTATACTCTTACATTGCAGTTTTTGTATTTTTCCTCAGAAATAAGATATTTTCCCGCGGTAAAAAGTATCCTAGGATCGCGCGCTACATCGCCCGGTTTATATAGCTTGAGCAGGCGGTCGAGCGATGCGGGGCAGAGGGGATGGACTCGCCGTAGGCATCTCAATGCTCGCCAAGCATTAAAAATGTTTCGCTACTAATTACTTCTAACAACGATATCTCAAAAACTATTCATCTGATTGATTTAGTGTAAAGAGCAATTTTAATCTGCATTAAATGACTAAGCTAACTAAAATATTCATTTGGATAAGGATTAATACCGAACTAAAGAAAATAACTTTGAAAATAACGTAATGTTTTTAATTAAAAATGTTAACATAAAAGTGGTTATTGTAAGTCAACCGTAAGAGATAGAGATATGCTATCGCGGACTTTTTTGTAGCATTTTTATAGATTTTGAATTCTCTAGTACATTACTTAACTGTATCTTTGCTAGTTTACGCGGCGTTCGCGTGGAAAGTTCCCATTTGGCGAGATTTTTTGCGACCTCTTCAACATTTGTCGCCGTATTTCAGCTAATTTACATAAAAGCATAATAAATTATATACCTAAACCTTCCTCAAGAATTACTCTTTCTATTGTTGAAAACCGTATAAAAATCCGTTCAGTAGTTTTCGAGTTTATCGCGTTCAGACAGACAGGAGGACAGACAGGAGGACAGAAAGACGCGGCCGGGGGACTTATTTTTATAATAAGTATAGATTTTAAACTCAATGTTAGTAGTTTTAACATCTTTCAAAGTATATATAATGTATCGTTAATACTGTTTAAATCATCAGAAATAGGTAAATTATCTTTAAACAAAATGCAATTTTGGTCATTCTTTCCCTATTTACTACAAAATCATTATTTACTGTCAACTGTTACTATAATTACACTGCTCGTTAAATCGCAATTTATATATAAATTCTTTTCAAATTACAATACCTTCTTGTATTTTAATTAGGTACATAAAACATAATGAAGCTTTATATTGGGAGGACTTTGGATTTTCAGCCATGCATATTCTGAACAAAAACACCTGTTGCAAACATTATCTCGGTTATTTAACGGCACTTGTGACGTGTGCTATACGTGAAATAATATCTATTTTATAATTGATAGTACATTTAAATAAGTAAGGATTTAGATTATATTAAAGTAAACTATGAGAATCTTACTTGTACCTATAGCACATATGGCGAGAAAACGAGTGTTTACTTATTGTAACAATTTGAATAATAAAGAAAATATTAAAGAGTTATTTTATTTAACCAACTTCCTAAAAGGAGAAGGATGACCTAACCGTGCGACCGACCCGACTGCAAGGAGAGGCGTATGTTTTTCGCGCCTATCTTTGTATGTTTGTTTTTAATATTCTTTATTCCCTTATATCTTCCAAACCACTCGATGGATTCCTTTAATAAAGGTATCGTTAGATTCGTCTCATTAATGCAAGAATTAAAAATATGCGGGCTGCTAGATTTCATTGTTTAAGGTGAATTTTTTTAAATCTTTTTCTGCAATATGGGTATCATATTAAAGGTCTCATAACAAGGATTCCAAAAAGGTATAAAATTCCTGTATTCCTTATAATAATTTAAGATAAAAAATTGTTAAATATAACTTCTAATGTCTGATTGGCAAAAACTAAAAAGCTGTAAATGAAAAAGAAATATTGTAAAAATAAGAAACTACTGCATAAAAGCTAACTAAAAAGATGAAAACAAGTTCACAAAGGAATATAGTATTATGCAGTCGGAGACATACATACATTATACATTATTATGTATTTGCATACAATCTTGCGGCAAGGATGAAACGTGTACGTCTCCAACTGCATAATACTACGAGTATATTCCTCCGTGAACTTGTTTTCATCTTTTTAGTTAGCTTTTATGCAGTCGGGATTTTTATTTTTATAATATATATTTTTTATTTTTGGTTAATGTTATTTATAAGTATCGATTTGTTTGACACACCGCTAATCTATAAACATAGTTGTTAGTTGTTATAGAAGTCTACTTATCATAATAAACAAAAAAGTGGTAAGATCTATCATTATCAATAGTTAATAAATTCTAGTTATTTATAATTGCTAAGATCGCATTTGCTTTGACTAATTCCTAGCAAATATTTTCACTTAACAATAGCAAAGATATATTTAAAATAATACTTTTCTCAACCAAATTTTGAAATTAAAATTCAGTACAATTCATACAGTGCAATTTACGTGGTACTGAATTCATTTCTCTTTTGAGAGAAATAGTCAAGATTTGTAAGGTTAATAATCTTTGCTTCAATTAATGGAACATGTTCATAATATTATGTACATACGAGTATATTAGAGATTTCTACAATTCAATACTTAACGGTTAAAAAATTACACACAATATTTATTGCCGAATACGTTTTTAAAACTGCTGAACCGAATTCGCGCGACTCTAATTACGTTTTAATGTTTAGTATACATTTCTCAGAGATAAGATATTTTCTCGCAGTAATAAGTATCCTACTCGTATATGTTGATCCGGATAACTAGATATCATCATACAAAATTTCATCAAAATCTGTTCAGTGATTTTCTCGTTATACATTCCCAAACAGACAAACAGACGAACATTCTAAAAACTATAGATTCGGCTCTGTATCGATAATAATGACGATTTCAATAAGATTTTCTAAAAAATATTTAATGTACAGATTTGATTTAGTTAGAATTTTATTATAATATGTATTGAAAACAAAAGGTTTCAAAAGGAACACTATTTCTTATATGTATTTAATTTTCTTAAATCGCATGAAGCTACGGCAAACTATTGTAACTGTTGCTACAACTTGATATGGTGCTGTTATTACAATATTATTCATTCTAATAAATTAAATTTACAACTACACTGGGTTTAGATTATATTTTGTATACTAGCGGCTCACCCTCGCTTCGCTCGGGTTCGCCTCTAGATAAACATGAACAAATCTATCCCTCGGGAACCGTATATTTTTCCAGGATAAAAAGTAGCCTATTGTTTGACCGGCAATATAAAGTGCATGCCAAATTTTACTAAATTACGTGCATAAGTTGTTCTGTACTAAGCTTTATAAGTTACTATAGTTTTTTAACTATCCTACGAGAACTCTTTGATTTTCCGGGATGAAAAGTATTTAAAATGTTGACCGGGGATATAAGGTACCACCATCAAAATTTCATTTAAATCAGTCCAACAGTTTTGGAGATTAGAACTTATAAACAGACAAACAGACAGAAAAAAATAAATGAAAAAAAAACTGGATTTGTTCTATTTCTCTTCTTACGTCCCCGACTCGGCTTTTAACATTTTTTTCTATGTACAGACATTCGACCTCTACAGTTTTATTATATGTACCTGTAGATTATCTTATACCATAGACTGAGTATATATAATTAAGGGATTACAATATAAATTATAACTACCAATCATCCTATAAGCTCTTACAAAATTACCGATTTCCAATACAAACGTAGTGTGAAGCTCAAAATCTCGCGATTGACTTCAAATTCCAAATTCAACTTAATTTCATAATGTAGCTATGATATATTTTTCAAAAGATTGTTGTTCTTTTGATTAATTTTAGAAAAATCGTAAATGCGCCATGCGCGTATATTTTCAAAAACGATTTCAGCACAGAAGGAACGTAATATGGGTGACGCGTATGGAACAGATACCTCAAGTAAATCCATAACGCGTTTTCGATTTGACGCCTTCCTCCTGAAAATTCTCATCTCAATAATAAGCCCCGTGACACAGAAGAGACAGTCTAAGGATGTCCTAAATGCAAAATTGAGCCAAGAAACTACTAAGCCAGCGCCCGCGCCGGTATTATTCAACAAGCTTCTGATAGCATACATATCTTTACAGATACATCTTCTCGATCTGAACTTCGATATAGTAGCGAAAACTATATTGAAGAGCTCCTCGAATCCCATTCCAAGTATATAGAAATACTTGGAATGGGATTCGGGAATTTATGTCCATAATGAAATTTCATTGAAATCACAAAAGTTTAACAACCATAAAGGCCAATAGATAGTTCATTTGCTTATATATTTAATTAAATAAAGAATTGTTTATCTTTTTCTAAATGGAAATTTTATAGGAAAAAACTTATATTATGATTTATGTTTAACATCACTCATTTATCAAACTCAGCTTTGAGATAGCCATGTTATTAGCAAATTCAGGTCTAAATATTTAATTAAGTATATATTGTATAACTCATTAACTATTTCACCATTAAATATTTAATGTTATTAACTAGTTTATAAGTTATAACTGACTAAATTTATAATACATATCATGAAAATATTCCAATTATTTTAAGTTATGTTAAATGAATTGAATATATTGAGTACAGGGAATGTTTATGCAGAAATTATTATAAAATTAAAATATATAATTCATATAGTATAAAATAAATTTATAATATACATATAAACATACATTGTCTATTGGAATTAATACTGCATGTTTGTGCATTCTAATCTATATTATGACTGAACAGATTTCAAAATCAATATAATTATTTTACTCTTTTGGCTACAACATTTACTTTTCTGTGGTACTTTCTGGGGTACTTTGAAAAAGGATCTCATGTTTTTTCAATTTTAAGTACTATACTATAGTTTAGAAATTATTTTTCTAGTTACTTTGTATCGTTATATTTTTATAGCTAAATTGTTATTTAAAACTACATTCATCTAGCAACAACAATGCTACATAGAATCACTATGGAATTTTATAAATTGCAACATGAACATTAGTTAAAACAATGAAAATATTACTCTGTATCTATTTTTTTAATACCTTGAATGGAGCTTTCTTGCTTTTTTTTGCTTGCTTTTTGAAAATGAACAAGCCTCAAGATTGTTTAAATAGCATGATGTTAATACAAAATCAAAAAATATATTAAAAAAAATGTAAGTACATACACATATACATACATATTTAGCTATAGCATATTCTACATATTATTAATAATTATATTGTTATGTTTTTAGTTACATTTATTTTTGATCATAATAGTATTGTAGTTTTATTAGAATGTAGTTTTATTTACCAACAACAGTTTGAAATATTATGAACACTATAAACAAAAGTCATTTATGTAATTTATAGAAATATCAGATCGATATACTCACTCCTAAAACTTTGATACCGTCACAGAAGTGCCAACCCATGAGCCAGTCTACTTCATAACTATGGTTCATAATAAGATAGCCATGTTCTTTCCCATGGTATCTAGGTATCATCATTCTTTATGTATATGGACAACTTTGTTCCTGACCACCATTCAGATATAAACACTAATTCTGAAAATAAATTACCAATTTCTATTTCATTTCTATAAAATTGATTGACACTTTAAAATAACATTAATATATTATAATACTTACGACAGTAAAACGAGTATGACGGGTACCTATTCATATATTTGACATAGGTACCTTCAGTCTCTTTACATCCAGGAACGCAGCATTGCTTGTCTGATGGCATAATTGGGCCTTGACCTTCTTGATGAGCACACCAAAAATGAAAAAATCGCAAAAAAAACCCAAACGCCAGAAACGAGTCCTAACTCTGTTCGACTAACTACGAAATTGTGATATATTGAGATCACAGTCATATGAATTTATCGGAGGAACATAAGCTCAACTCAACGATAAAACACAATAACGGGCACTTAGTTTGGGGAAAATTATAAATTTTTAAAATATCACATTGTTAAAAATACCTTTATCATCAACGGCGGACATTTAAAAACTCATCTCATCTGGTCTCAGCAGTGACATCTATTGAACGAATTAAAAAAAATTTATAAGTTTTACCCTGCCATCTCTATTGTAAAGTGGGACAACTTCAATATTTGAATTACCACGTGATTTGTATACAACTTGAATGACCCTGTAAATAGGTCACATCATTTTTTTTTATAATTAAACATAAAAAGTGAAAAATAGCACAGATTGTGTAAAGGAAATATTATTTTTCAGCTGTCAGTTTAAAATAGCCGCCGAGCGACGTTGTGCCCACTAAACATTTTTTTAATACTTATTTTTCACTATTAGGTAAAGTCCTTTGGACGATTGCGGACTTACTGTAAGTTAGTTTTATTATATGTAATTAATAAATTGAATACTCGTAATAGCTTTCTGGTTACCATATTCTATAACTTACAATATTTGCCATCGTTTCAATTAACTACATAACTGATACACAGCCCATACTCTATTTGTAACCAAGTAGGGGTTTTAATGAACTAGAATAATTATATTCTAGTTCATTAAAGCCCCTAAGTATTTTATAATGTAAATAAAACCAAATAAAGAGAATTAATAAATAAATTGTTTTGTTGCTCTACCTTACCATCTTTTATATTATTTTCTTTTGGTTATTACAATTTTAATTAGTAGGTACCTGCCCAAGTTTTTCAGAAATCTTTTAAGACAATAAAACGGATATTTCTTTCAATAATGATTAGATAAATTTCCAAAGAAATTTGAGTTCTTAGCCTGAAAAAATACTGTAAAAACAATTTTTCCATAATAACAACAATTACGTTCCGTTACATGTTATTTCAAAGAAGAAATATTGTTTAAAAAGCGCTAGATTGGACGCTAAGCGCTATATTTTTTTGTTGGGCGCTGACAGAGTCAAAAAAGCGTTAGATCTAGCGCCGAAAGCGCTAAGTTGACATCACTGGATGCAGTGTTCAATCATGTGTTTGCGCTCAATAGTACGCAGAGCATTGATTTTCTTTTTTATTTATTTTCATCAAAATCAGTTCTATAAGTTTTCAATATAATTACAAAACTTTTAATTGATAGACTTTTTTATCTTTATTCAAATAATCTCTTCATTTAATTTTCCATAACTCAGGGCGATCTTGATACAAAGATATTAAGAATGAAAAAAATTCATGGTCCTCTAAATTACGTGGAGTATCCACCATGTTTGTAATAATTTTATTTTATTTTTTAATAATAATTTAAATAATTTTAATGGTTCGATTCAATTAATTTTTTTCGTGGCTGTCAGACGCGCGAAATTCGAAAACAGAACGGAAACGATTGTCAATGACTCAGTAAACGACATGGGTAAACGATCAAAATTGGCAACTTCAATGACTCCTGAGCATCAATCAAAATAATCATCAATTGCTTTCAATCATGGATGACAAATAAAACTTTCAATCACGTAACTGTAAATTGACAATCGCTTCAATTGTACTTGGAAACAATTAATGGCAATTGACAAAAACGTAAAATTGACAATTGCGATTGATCGTCTCGGGCGCTAAATGTGCATAAATATACCATAGACAATTAAATCAACGAGTGTTTAATAAAATGATTTATTCGTTATAATGTCTGGCCCTTGTTTATATATCCATTATCTTGTAAAATAACAAGCTTTTTAAGACCAAAGTAGTCTCCTTAGTATAAAATTCAAATGACAAAATATTTGATATTAGGTATATTCATTTATTTACGACAAATATGTAGTTATACTCTTCTTTATAAGTTTAAATATTTATAGGCATTTAGTTCACTGAGTCTATATAATCTGGATTTTAATATTATGACGCTACATTTACAAGTTTGGCAAGTCTCGACAAGCGTCCACAAACACAAGCGTGTGAACGGAGTGTTTGGCTTGGCTTGCGTGAGCTTGTCACAATCCGGGCTAGTGTCGGTCTTTGAACACAGATCAAAAGAAGCTTGCGGCAAGCGCTTGTGGCGTATTTACATGTTGGTGCGTGTTTAGTGTCGCTCTCGCTCACAAGCTCATAATGTCTATTTGAATAAAAAATTCAAAAAAGCGTGTAAATTGCATCCAAGCGTTTGTAAGGGCTTGGAGCTTGTGGACGCTTGCCAAGCCTCGGCAAGAATGTAAATGTAGCGTTATGACTTATGATTGGGAAAGATTTGTGCCATTTTATCCCGGCAGAAGTCGCGACACCTATTGCCTCTGACTTCTCCCTCAATACATTGTACAACTTTATAGCGTGGGAAGAAACATATTCATTTTATTTATTATTTAATTAATATGACAAAGTATATAATGCCAGGATGCAAAGAAAATGCATGTCATTTATTCCAACAAGACAAAAACCTGAAGAAAATGTGGACAGAAGCAATAAGACGACTAAAATTGAGTAAACACAATCTTCATATTTAAGGCTATCTGGACATCATTTTAAAGAAAGTGACTTTAAAACTCTTAAACCGTGTATAAAAGAATATGTGTTTTTTATTTTTTGAACTTTTTTACATATTAATTACAGAGTTTCATACAATCTTAAACCCCCAATTTTACCTACTTAGGGGATGAATTTCGAAAAACTTCTTTTTTATCGCATGCCTATATCATATAAGGAATACGTCCTTAAAATTTCACGTTTCTACGACCAGCGGCTTATGCTTTACGTTGAACCATCAGTCAGTCGGAACCACCACAGGATGCACCTCTCCTTCTCGATTGTTCCTTCAGCTGGTCTAATTTCAACGTACAATAAATTGCTCAGGTAAGATGCAAACACAATAAAAGCAAAAGACCAGGTTTAAAAGACATATCCTAATAAATTGCTTAACCTCTTATTGAATGTAAACACTAAACAGGCAATGCATGTGGCGCTCTCCTTTCAAAAAATCTTTCCCATTGCTTCAAAATTATAATTTAATCTGTAATCTGTGGACTTTGCTACTGCTCAATTTTGTGCTGGGTACCAGGATCGTATAGATAGACATAATGGCCTAAGAGCCTGTGAACGCCAGACCTTCGTCATTTTATAAAAGCTGAAGGTTTGTCAGCGCATGCTCCCAACTCAGATAAGAACGATGGACCATTATGAAGTTCAGGCTATGGTGGCTTTGGCAGGTACACGGTACTAAAGGTGTGTAAAATACCGATCTAAATTTGTCAAATAATAAGTGTGGTTTTTTGGTATTACCTTCAGAATATTATTAAAAATCTCGTCATTCAATGCCAGACACTTAACATCGTGGCAAACCCCTGCCAGACACCCTTTTTATGAAATCATAATTCTACTTACGTTATAGTATAAAAGCTGATTTTTATATATAATATATGATCAAACGAACTTCCAAGTGAAGTTCGATCATTATTATATGAGTCGCTTCATTCGAAGATATTATTTTTACCCTGTAGTCCCCTTCTCTTGCGCTAGCAACTACGCAGGTCTTTAGATAATTTTTAAGTACCTACATTTTTTTTTGTGTTTACCCACGTTTTAACTATTTCAACTTCGATTTTTGATCGTGTAGTTTAGTCATTATTTTAGAGAACTCGATTTTTTGCAAATCTCTTGAGGGTTTTTTGGGTGGGTAGGGAACAAAATATCTTAGAATGAAGGGACTCATATAATAATGATTGAACTTCACTTGGAAGTTCGTTTGACCATATATTATATTTCGTCGCTTCATTCTTCAGATATTATTTTTACCCTGTAGATTTTAAGAGTTTATATGAGAATTACGTTTCAATTAGAATAACAAGGATTTTTACAAAATGAACGTTTAATCTTAAGCAAAAATAAAGTATTGATAGACTATACTATAATAACTAATTTAAATCAAATATTTTTGCATATTGATTCTGCAAATTCTGCTTCATTAATCACATTAAGTTTGTAAAATTTAGCAAAAGTTTGAGAACGACTCGTCCATCCCGCAGCTTTCCGTATGGTATCAATACATACACCAGCGGAATTTGCAGAAGAAGTTGAAGCGTGTCGTGTACAGTGTGTGCACTGTGTGGTAGGTATTAACACCACTTTCTGATAAAACCAATTTAATCCATCGACTTATCGTTTGAGCTGTAGCCGTCCTGTGAGGCTTTTTAATTGTCAGTATTAAATTATTTTTGTTTTTGTCTTTCAATTTCTTAGTAACATGGATATAATCTGTAAGTACGGTAGCTGGACAAATATTTTTATTCTCAATGAAAAAAGGCAAATAAAGTATGGGTTGTTCTCTTCCTGGGGCTGAAGTCTTAATAACGTCAGTTATTAAAATTTTCTCTCCAGCATCTGAGGTATATATGTTACTTATCTTTATCAACGATAGAGTTTGAACTCGCTGTGCCGTACACAAAGCAAGTAGTATAACTACTTTCTTTGTTAATTGACTCAACTCAAGATCTCTATTTGGGTACCAATTAGAGATATGATTGAGTACCATCTGTGGGTCCCAAGTGTGAGTGTATTTTGGTCTACTTGGCTTGAGTTCGTAGGCTCCTTTTAGCAATCGCTTAATGCATTCATCGGACCCAATATTATTGCCCAGAAGTAAAGAGAGCGCAGATCTATGAGAATTTAGTGAACCGTACGAGGCACCTTTATTGAATTCTTCAGTTAAAAATGATATTATCTTTGCTACCGTACTGTAAAAAATATTCATGTTACCGTGTACCTGCCAAAGCTACCATAGTCTGAACTTCATAATGCTCAATCGTTCTTATTTGTGTTGGGAGCATACGCTGACAAACTTTCAGCCTTTATATAATGACGAAGGTCTGGCGTTCACAGGCTCTTCCTCTATAACAATAAAAATTCAAACGTAAATTAGCTTTAGGAGAAAGTAATAATCTACCAATATTTTAATTTACGAATTTTTATTTAAACAATATAAAAATAATTTATTTTAAAATCTTAAATTGATTTACAAAAAACATTTAGATATAATCGAATTTCTGAAGCGCCCTATGCCGATTTAAGTTATTACTTATAATACGTATGCAATAAATAATAATAATCGGTTTACATGCAGAAGGACAAGAAATTCGATAGAGATTAGATAGGATTCGCTTAAAACACATTCACTTGTGTACAAATACGAAAAGCAAATGACAATATTATGTCATACGATTTTCGTATTCAGATATTTAATATATAAGGAGGTTTTTATTTAGCGTTAAAAATAAATCATAATTTTTAGATTTTCATTTTATTTTTAACGTTATACTTAAAATATAATTCAGCTTAGATTCTACAAAAATTTACGCAAACCGCACAGCATCAATACTCAAATAAATTAATCATAATTTTTAATAGAACGGTTCTATAAAATCACTTCATTTATAAAGACATCGACGTTATAGAAAATAAATAATGCATTAAGCAATATCGAAAAATGCATTTTTACTTAACTTGGCCGTTGCAAATAAAATTAAAATTTTAATGGAATAATAAAAAAAAATCCATTCCATTTTTAAATAGTTAACACTTTGTAGCAGAAAAAAGCATGTAATTGTGTTTTAAATTTATTTTAGAATGTTGTATGTTCTTATGAAAAAAACTCAGAATTATCTACAGAATTTTGCACCCATTTAGATCTTAAGTCTTTTGTCGGTGAAGTTGACAACCATATGTACTTAATCTTAATACATATTGAACTTGGCTCCCATTTTCACATTTATGTTTTTGATGTCATTATTTTTTTCTACAATTATTTATTTATGTTAACCAATTATTCATTTATGATAACATCACTTTATATATGTATATATTTAATTTTGTACATCCATGTTATTTTTAAACTGAACACATTTTTTTTGGACATAACTAGGTAGGTATGACTTTACTAAAGATCAAACATCAAAGCATGGCATCAAAGTTACTTTAACATAAAGTGTTATATGTGACTTTGATGTGTAAAAGTGACATTACAAAATGACGTGATGTGCAGAAAAAGAAAATAAAAATACCAATATATTAAAAATATTACATTAATATACACGTTTTTTATCATTACTTACAAAAGTATAATAAAGAACAACGACGTTTAGTGATAAAACGAAGTCATATCTTTTTATTTATGTGTTGAGATTTTTATTGACATGATGAAATATTCAACATCACCTACACCTTCTACTTCGAGCTACCCCAGAAGTACCTCACCACTACCAGCTCCAGCCAATTATCAGCCCACAACAGCCAGTGCTGCTGTAAAACGATACAAATATCTTAGACGTCTATTCAAATTCAACCAAATGGACTTTGAATTTGCAGCTTGGCAAATGGTATATCTGTTTGTATCACCACAGAAAGTGTTTAGGAACTTTAACTATAGGAAACGTAAGTGAAATTATTTTTTAATAGTAGCTTCATTTTAAGACAATATGTTTTGTTAACTAATTGTATTAATTACATATCCATTGCACTATACTGTAATTCATATTATATACTCACTACTACTTTTCCTTTTTTAAATAACTCAAAATATATTAAAGTAGCCTTTTTAAAATTAACTTTCAAATCACCATTTATTGATTAACTTTGAAAGGTATGACTTCTTATAGTTATTACAACAATAATTAGATTGTTTTGTTCTTTCAGATACAAAATCACAATTTGCAAGAGATGACCCAGCTTTTTTAGTTCTATTAAGTGTATGGTTATTCTGTAAGTATTGAAAATATTTAATACATAAAAATTAAAAAATATGTTTGGTTCAATATTTAAGTATGCTTTCATATAAATTAATAATAATTTAAGTAAGTAGTTCATAATAAAAATTCTTGAAGGTATGTTTATATGTATACTCTTAGTTTTAAAATTATTCCAGTGTCTTCTGTGTGCTTCGCCTTAGCTATGAGCTTGAACTGGACACAAATAACTCTATTTGTTCTTTTTGTGGTATTTGTCGACTTTATTGGAGCTGGCATCATCGTTTCAACAATTTTTTGGTAAGCTTATTGAGTTTATATTTTAGGTGTAAATAATATTCTAATAACACAATATTATTTTAAAAATTAAGGAAAGAAAAAATATTTCTAATAAGTTTCTAATAAATCGTGTTGTATAATTTTTATGTAAAATTAATTACAGAAAAAGTAAATCTTCAAATATTTTTGTCTAATTTAAAACTTAACTTAAAGGACAATGAAATGCTGGATTCTTCCAATAAATATTACAATGTTCCTGATGAATATACCTTTGCTTTAATAAGTTTTTATTTGTATCCATAGATACATAGTACTGTTTGCATTTAGTTATAATTATCACCTCCAGGTAAATTTCTCAGAAATTAATTAAATTTCTAAGAAATCTATTGTTAACTGACACACCGGCGTGTCCGTGGTCGTGGAGGGATTAAGATTAAATAGCAATATCCACTTACTGAGCCAAAACACTGTTTAGTTTTTTTGTATGGAATTTATATGTTTAGTAAAGTATTGTGTCATCTGTGCTTTAACTGTTAATAGCTTATGAAGTAAAATTACAGCACTGCTTCATGCTTTTTTTAATTAAATTTCATGAAACAAAAATCAAGTAACTAGAAAAAATTATAATATATTAAGGTCATCTAACTTTTAGGTATTAAATATGAAAATTTGCTAAACAAATATTTTTATTACTTCACCTCATAGTAGCTGTACTTGGTAGCCACTACACCATCGAGGCAAATGAGGCTTACTATACAGAAAGACTCAATAACTGAAATTGGCCTGACCTGGAGACCTGGGTCTCCAACCCAATATATCTGGGGTGTGCAGCCATACATGTTAGCCACTACACCACCGAGACAGTAGTGTAATATATATCTTTACTTATATTTAGTAAACCATATTTATATAAATGTTGCATTATTTTTTCAGGTATATAAGTAATAAATACTTAGCTGTAGATGGAGCAGTAGGTGACGTGGAGTGGGGCTATGCTTTTGATATCCACATCAATGCTTTCTTCCCGCCTTTGTCTTTACTACACTTCTTTCAAATACTATTATTCAATAGTGAGTTTTTCTATATAATTATAGTTTCTAAAGGTGTATTTACAACATGTTCCATTTATTGTTTTAAATTTATATCATGAAAATACAAGTTTACAATCTACGATAATATTATAAAGAGACTTAAGTTTGTATATAAGGGGAAATCTCTGAAACTACTCGCCCGATTCTGAAAATTCTTTCACTAACAGGAAACTAAATTACCATGTATGGTATTGACTAATTTTTTTATTCTTTTTTGCTTTTATCTCAGATTATATCAACATATTCTCAATGAATTCTCATTTTGAAACTAGCAGAAATTTTGAATTTGGATATATAATTAATAGTATTTTTAAATTATATTTACAAATATATTTCTTGAGAGAAGAACTAAAGCAACGTCTTTATGCTAAGTAAAAACAGTGCTTAGTAAATAATATCAATTTATTTTGAATAACTTTCTCCGTTGCAGATCTACCAGTCCTGTCGTGCCTGGTGGCCAACACATTCTGGCTGGCATCCACCATATATTACATGTACATCACATTCTTAGGATATAGCAGTAAGTATATAAAAATATAAATACTATACTTAGGATTACTCAGAAGTCCGGATAGTTCATAAATATATTCTGACATCTTTGCATCAATATATTTTAGAAGTATCTTTTATGTACTGTGTACTTATATACTATGAGCTTACAATTGGCCATAATTCCGTTGAGATCCTTCTATACATCTATTAAAAACAAGCGAGTCACCCTTGCTTCGCTTCGGATTTGTCCCTCAAACCTATTCTACACAATAAAAACAAGTCTATCTCACGAAAACCGTACATTTTTCCAGGATAAAAAGTAGCCTATGTACTATTCCAGACTATAATCTATCTCTGTGTCAAATTTCATCCAGATCCGTTCAATCTACACTTCTGGCATGAAAAAGTATTAAACATCCATCCATCCTTACGAACTTTTACAACTATACATATAATAGAATTCTAACTTTGTCAAATCTGTACATTAAATATTTTTTAGAAAATCTTATTGAAATAATCATTATTATCGATAAAGAAGCCGACTCTAGTTTTTAGAATTTGTCTGTCTGTGACCGCATCACGGAAAAACCGCTGGAGGAATTTTGATGAAATTTGGTATGTTAATAGCTGTTTATCCGGGTTAACATATAGGATACTTTTTACTGCGGGAAAATATCTCATCTCTGAAAAATTTATACTAAACGTGAAAACTTAAGTAGGGACGAACCCGAGCGAAGCGAGGGTGAGTCACTAGTTTATAATATAAGTATGGATACAAAAGAGTTCTGAAAAAATATATATTAATAAAATAGGTACTACCCAGTAGATAATTTCCTGAATAAATTTAATGAATTTTATGAAATTAATCTTATTATTCTTCTTTACAGATTTGCCAATGATCAAAAACGCAAGAGTGTTCCTACTTCCAGTGCCAGGTCTGATCCTCTTATACATTGGCACAGTAATAGCGGACTTCAATCTGAGCAGTATGCTGATGGACTTCTATAAATACAGAATACTATAGTACATAAATATAAATACATTAAATAAAAATGTAGAAACACATAGCAGATGTGGGCAGAGACAGGTTATATATAAAATATATAAGAACTGAAACAATGTCATTTTTACTCTGTATGTAATTATTTAAAGAAAACTTGTTAATGCTTAAAAATATTCTAAGGTCGATATACCTAATTCAACGTTACTTATGATTATTTGTCTATCTATACATATAATAAAATTCTGATTCGAATCTGTACATTAAATATTTTTTGGATCTTATTGAAATAATCATTATTATCGACACAGAGGCCGAATCTAGTTTTTAGAATTTTTGTCTGCCTAGATAGTGGTTTTCTCGTAACACTGGACAGATTTTGATGAAATTTGGTATAAATGATAGCTGGTTATCCGGGTCAACATATAGGATACTTTTTATTGCGGAAAAATATCTCATCTCTGAGAAATCGATACTAACCGTATCCAGGGACGAACCAGAGCGGAGCGAGAGTAGCGAATTTATAATACAAACCACTTACATATTTATTTTATTATTTATATTATAACGAATATTTATCGCGAATATTTTCCCATTTTTAAGAAAGAAAGGCTCATAAAACAGATATATGTTGACTTAATATAAATTAATAAAATCCAAAATAATTTATTATATATCGTTCATTTTTGCAATTTAACTTTTTGAACTATGCATATTGCATGCATGTATGTATATACAATTATGTACATTATCATCCAAAACCACGTGAAAGTGTGACCTTATTTTGATGTATACTTTTATAATAAATATTGTTGGATTACACTACGAATCGACAGTTGTAATTTGTTTGCCAAATTGGAAAAGGATAAACACCTACTATAATTATAAATTTTGTTCGTTTTTTGTTATTTCAAAACAGAAACATACGTGATACGTGTAAAAATAACATACTGGAAAAATTCCCAAATTTAAATTTACATTTTAATTTTATCTAGGTATATTGTTTAACTTTTTAATTAAAACAATTTTGTAATATGTATAAAATTCAATGTATTGATAATTGTGTACAGCAACAATGTCCCCACGCTAAGACTTGTATTATTCTATGCAAATAAGTTATTGTAAATAGATTTTAAATAAATAATTCTTTTTAAACAAAGTTTTTGTATTAAATAAATAAAAACCATTCAAAATTATAATTATATTTATTACTTTCATACACACCTAATGCATTACAATATAAACGTAGAAAGATAATAAATAATATTCTAATCATCGTCCAATACAATCACTTCATCTGATGAAATAGGTTTTGGTCTCATGTCGTTTTTTATTTCTGGCTTCTTTCCTTGCACCAACGGCTGTTTGGAACTCGACGTTTTAGTTATAGTTAACGAAGAGGGTAATCTACTTATCGACGCATTAATCTCCTGAGGGACAGTTTTAGTGGAAGGCAAATTCTTGTGTTTTTCGGCCAATTTTTCCTGCAGCGTTTTACTTGGACTGACTTTGTGCAGGATAGTAGGTTTCGAGTGGACGGATATCGACGAGCTCGAAGAGTGCGCTTGAGGAATGAAGCTATGAGAACTTGAATGCGTGCTCGTTGCCCCAAAAGAGGACAGGCTTGCAGTCATCGAAGGAGGTAACGATGACAAGACTGTTCCCATGCTAGGAGTTAATTGAGACGTTGATTTCTGTAGGCTGGTTATGACAGGGGTAGGAGCAGCTTTCGATACAGATGGCAAGGATACCGAATATGGTTTCTGTTTGGTTTGCGATGAACCACTCGACAATGATCTTCTCATGGGTTTTGGACCACGCTTCTTTTTCTGATGCATCATGCTATACGGCGAAAAATTCTGCTCCAGAAACTGTCGGTAAATTTCTGCTTGGAACGAGCTTTGAAATGACGTTTCGAAAGTGGATTGCAATGAGTTCTGAAGAGACGCATAGCCGGCTAAAGCGCTCATGTTGCCGATATACGATAACGCTGCTGCAGTTTGTTGGGAGAGTAGTGGATCATTTAATATCGGCAGATAATCCGGGTATGACAATTCTTGTGATGATGATATCTTCGGTATAACCGATGAAGACGTGTTTTGAGGTTTAGGGTCTACTTTTGTCTGGGTTGGCACGACCGCGACTGCCTTAAGCGTATCAATATATTTTACGCTTTGTTTCTTTTGTAAGTTTTGAGTTTTATCCATACTCGCAACTGTTGCTTGCTGCTTTAATGATTGACTATATTTTATACTAAGATCAACTAAGTTCATATTTTCCGTAACAGGCGTAGTCATGACCAGTTTGTAAGCATCTACGAGTAAGTTAACGAGTTGCTTTGAATTTGGTTGATTTGGTTGCTTTTGAACTTTATTATAAGCTTTGCTAATATCAACCATCAGACTTTTAAGGGCCTGTCGCTCAACTTCATTGCTTTTCAAATCATCCTGTTGACTGAATCTGAAGACCTGCCCTTTAAGAGATTGAACTGATAATGTAAATGCTTGCTGCGCCAATTCTTCTCTATCAGAATCTCGTAAATATTTTTTATCTTTATCTGGATTCTTTTGCAAATGTAAACTTATATCGAGTAAAGTTTTATGGTCATCTATCTCTTTTAATATTTCTAAAGTAAGTAATACGGAACGATTCATATGAGACGCGAAACCGCCAGCTTTTTCAACATCTGTAGATGTAAATCTCCAAATATTATTAAAAAAGTTTTTAGACCTTCTATCACTAAAAAGTCCAGTCATTTTTTGACCTGACCTCGAAACGAAAGTAGACAACATGATATCTCTGCATTTTTCGATGTCTTTACCCTTTTTAGAGTAAAAGTGATAATGTGCAAGCCTATATAAGGCTTTATAGTGCGGTGTGTAGCGGCTTGCACAATCTTCTAACGCATCGAGACAAGCTGAAACTATTTTATTTATTTCTTCTTCTGTTATGGGTTTACTATCTTGGGATGATTTACTTGAGTTATCACTATTTGCACTGGAATTGCTTGAACTATCTGAAGATGATTCGCTTGAATTTGAATTAGATGAAGAAGATGATGAAGAAGAGCTGGAACTTTCGTCTTGTTTATCATTATTTATGTCAGTGTCTTCGGACAAAGTTTTCTGTAGTTTTTCTTCTGGACATTCCAAGGTTTTACTTACCTGCTCATTAGGAGTTGGAGCATCAGTCTTCACATCTCCAACAATATTCTCATCTTCTTTTATGTCTTTACTATCTAGAGCAGTAGGTAACGAAGAATCTTTATGACTAAAGCATTCAGTGTCGTATGAAGCCGAACGTCTTACTTTTGCCGCTGCAGCTTCTAATTTTAATCGCTTAGCTTCATGAGTGTCTTCTTCACCCGCATCGCTAACAGACCGCTTAAGTATATTTCCCGCTTGAACCGATTGTGTTTCTGATTTAGTTTCAATTTCAATATCCATGTCATTATATTTTTTATTCTTTTTTGAAAATGGTCCATGCTTCCATTCCTCTAAACAATTAATAAATACTTTCCCTACAGTTGCAGGTATCGGTTTGTTCTCATGTTGCTCAATATATTTAAGAATAGAAGCGTGTATCCTATAATGAAGTTCTAAAACTTCTATACAGAGATGAGATGATGTATTGTAGCTTATTTTTGTTGGATATGTAGCACCTGATTCTTTTAAACTTTTAACACCTTGCATATAAAATGTTAGATAAACAGAAGGTGGTTTGTTTCTTTTTTCTGCTACTTTCCCTAAAGTGTAGTACAATAACCAATTATCAGATTTATCAGAGTCGGGGCAGGTCTTCTGTAAGTTTTCTACAACAGTCAAACAATTGTTAGTAATATCTAAAAAGTCCTCTTTCTGTTTTTCGAGTGTCTCAAATTCTTCCATACTAAGTGATTCGCTAGCCTGCTTTAAAAGCCTTGAACAAAAAGAATGCACTCTGTACACAAACATTCCATACTCTACCCACAAGTAAGAAACTTTAGGATTTAGCTCTACTGATCGTTTAAAACATCGGATGGTGGACTTCGCGGTATTTAAAAACTCTGTCTCCTCGTTAAAATTGTTAAATAAAATTAATGCATTATCCAACATAGCTGCCTTAGACAGAGCTATTTGAGCCCAAGATAAAAAGCGATCATTATTAATTACCACATCTAATATATTATATTTTATTGCTAATTTATAATCTTTCTTTTTGAAATGATGATCACCCAGATACAGGTAAATATCCCTCATTTTATAAGGTAACAATGGCGGAACCACTGGCAGCTTTTCTTCTACGCAATTAATATATTTTTCTGTCTCCAGTACATACTTAGATAAATCATATTCTGCTGGCAATAATAATAAGATGCGCTGAAATAATGTTTCTGTGTCGCTGGATATTGCCGCCACGTTACCAGTTAATGCAGGCATTTCAGTAGGTCGAAAAATTTCATATACTTGTTGAGCTCTTTTCCAATCTAATGTATGAGAGCCACTGGCTTTGTGATCTGCAGCTTTCATCTTCGGCTTCTTTACAGGATGATATGCATAAAGACAGAATACACACTGTTCCAAACATCTCTTAATTTGCTCTAAAGACTTTGCAAAAACTGGAGCACGAAGTCGAGGCACTACATTATCAAGAATGAAATAAAGTAGTTTTCCTTCTGAATGACAGCACCAGCTCTTATCACCTAACTCCTCATGAGCCAAAAATAAAACTTTCAAAGAGTTTGGCACTGCATCATTTTTATCTGAATCGACCCTACTTCTTCCTTGATCTTCCTCCCTTTGTAAAATATAATGCAATATTATCCATGGAGATATAGTATCAAATGGTATATCAGACAAATTTGTTTCTATTTGGTGACTCATTAACCGAATTAAATCATCAATTCCTTGGCTTAGTTCTTTTTCAGACACCATATCTAAAACTGATAATCCTTCAGTCTCTAGTATGTGTTCTATGCAATATAATATTTTAGTAATAGTACGGGACCATTTTTCATTTTCTTTTGCAGTTGATTGTACAATTAAATAGATCTTTAATGACTCATGTAAACACACAAATGACCATTTAATACAACAATCAATTTTGTTTAAAGCCCAATAACTTTCTATTATGACATATAACTGAACAGCGAAATCTAATGATATTTTTTCATCTTGTTTTTTAGCTATCATCTTGCACTGCTCAAAAGATTCTATAATAATTGATAAAACTTCCTCATAATTTCCTCGCCTATATAAATCCATAACTATTGATAATTTAATATTTCTCTCTATAGAAGTTATACTCTTTAAAATTTCATTTTCTTGAATAAGTGGTCTAAAAGTAAAGTTGGTAATATAAAGAAAATAAGTATCATGATGATCGCCCATAGCATGAAATTCCTCCAAAAGCAAGTAAAGATATTCCAGCATAAATTGATTGGATTTATTTAAATAATGTATGTGTACTTTGAGCCAAAGAGATCGTAAAATATTTTCTAAACATTCAGAACTAGAAAATATAGTTGGTTTTTGTGATATTATTAGATTTATAGATTCTACCACATTTAATTCATGAGTGGCTTCTTTATCTGATGCTAAATTTATCTTCTCGTTCACCATAAATTCTTGTGCTAACAAATTAATAGACACATATTGTAATAAATTATTGTGGTTTTCATCATTACAAGCTGGAATATCAGTATGATTATTATAGCAATTATTTGCTTCTACATACACCTTTGAAAGCCCTTCAGGCCATTTTAACTTGTATTTAATACTTAATATACTAAGATAATCATTTAATAAATCAATAATATCTTTTGTCTCCTTTGTATGCTTATCTATAAATGATTTCACATCATCCTTTTCACTGTTTTTACCAAAATAACCCTCAGTTTCATCATTGTTTACTGTCTCATCAAAAAGTTTAACTAAGTTTGCTACTTCCGGAGATGTTTCTTCAACCTGTTCTTTGTTCTGTGCTGCTTCTGGTACTAACCCAAGTGGCACCATCTTATGCAGTATATCATAAATAGTTTCTTTGTCAGGTTTTTTTCGTCCTGATTTACGTCTGGTACACCACTCCCATCTTTGAAGTGATGTTACTGCACACCCCCTTCTTCGCACTGAAGCTTTTTCACTATCCATTACACTTACTTCCACTGGTTCTGATTCTTCACATACTTCAATTTCTTCTTCTTCAAAAAGTATTTCTATGTGACAAGCATGACTGAAGCCATTTTCTGTTATATACTTATGCATATGAATCAATGATTCACCGACAGATTTCCAAGTGGTTCTTGAAATTGGTTTTTCTAATTTTAATTTTGGTACAGTATATTTAAATACTTCATCTTTTTGCTGTTGCACAGATATTTCTTGGACTTCCTCAGCCTCTTTTAATAGCTTTTCAGCTTTTTCTTCATCTATTGACTCATCATCTGCTTCATTCCAAGTGTATATTGGATTTATATGTACCATATATTGTCTCATATGTCTATAGACAGTATAAATGTGTCTTCTATATACAAGTCCTCTCATATATCCTGGATCCAGTTGTAATGCCTCATGGATGATAGTAATACAGTGCTCTTTGTATCCTAAGCCCAATAGAAGAATAATCATTTTGTCAAGACATGGCCAATGACGGGAATTCTTTTCAACCCCTCGCTGAAATGCATGTAAAGCCATTTCATAATTTCTTGCCTGCATGCTTACCTCTCCTAAACGATGCCATAATGTAATATCAGTGTCATCTAACTCAGAGGCCGCATTGTAAGTTTCAATCGCTGCATCGAGCTCCCCTGCATTATGTAACATAGATGCAAGATTCTTATAACACAAATATTTTAAATTGAATAATGGTAGTGACATTTTTTCATCCTTAGATTTAGGTTTTTGAACATCGTATAATATTTCAGTATCCAATAAGTCCTTTAAAAGTTGTATTGCTTCGGAAATATTTCCCTTTCTTTGCAAGTCGAGTGCTTTTGCATACTCCTGAAGAGCTATTTGCTCTAGTGCTTGTTTACTAAATTCTTCTTCTGATTCACTCTCTTCTGAATCAACATTAAACGCTGATATTTTGATCATTTTCAACAGTTTATTTACTCATATTATTACGATATAAAAAACAATTAAGCACAGAGTAACTTACGATGTATGTAAAAAATAATTGAAGTACGTAAATAACATAAATATTATGCGGCTTTTTTTGCAAAAGCTTTGGTTTCGAAGACTACACCATTGTTGACTACAAAGACAATGTAACCACTACGTTTTAGTTGACTACACTTGTTGTTCCTGGTCTCTGGACTAAACTTTTATTTGTCATCCATGGACATTGGAGTGGACTACACTTTCGAAATTCGAGTGGCGGCTAGCACAATTCACAAACAAAAAAATGAATTCACAAACGTCAAATGTGTATAATAATACCATAGACAATTAAATCAACGAGTCTTCGAGCAATAACAAGCATGGAGCAACTGTATTTAATTGAACATTTACAAAATTACATTACAATATTAGAATTTAACAATATTAATAATAAAACTGTAGAGGTCGAATGTCTGCACATGGAAAAAAAACCGAGTCAGAGGGATGTAAGACCAGAAATAGAACAAATCCAGATTTTTTTCAATTTTTTTCTTTCTCTGTCTGTTTGTACGGACTAAGCTCCGAAACTATTGGACCGATTTAAATGAAATTTTGCACGTTGATACCTTATATCCCCGGTCAACATCCCGTGGGATAATTTAAAAAACTATAGTAACTTATACAGCTTAGTACACAAAAACTACTGATTGAATTTTAATGAAACTTTATAATAATATAGTTCATACATTAGAATAACAAATAGGCTACTTTGTATCTCGGAAAAATGTACAGTTTCCGTGGGATACATATAATAAAATTCTAAGTGAGTCGAATCTGTAATTTAAAATGATGTCCACATAACCTTAAATATAAAGTTTATGAGTTCGCCAATGTTGGTCGTCGTATTGCTTTAGCCCACAATTTCTTTAGTTTTTCTCTTTTGGGAACAAATGATATCCGTTTTCTTTGCATCTTGGTACTGCACAATTTGTCATTTTTATTAAATTTTAAATAAAATGAAAAAAAACCATCCACGCTATAGAGCGTTACATTATATTGAGGGCTATAGTGATCGCGACATCTGGCGGGAGAAAAATGCACAATTTTACCCCATTTTGTGGTCTGGTCTACTTCATAGAGTATATTGCTACATATACATATCATATAGTCTACTTGTAGTCTCCCATAGAGTATATTGCTACATATATAAATAGTCTCCTTAATCTGTGGGTCTACTATTGTATTTTTAATTTTAATCATGGATGACAAATAAAATTTTAATGTAAGTCTGTGGATATCATAAGATTTATAAAATAGGTTATGTTTATTGTACAAAAAATAATAATTTAAACTTGTTAAAATAAAATGATACCTAAAAACATGTTACTGAAACGTTCATGTCCAATGCTTTTGCAAATTGCTGAAGCCCACCGAAAGCCTAGATGGTTACCTGTAGCTAAAAGTAAAATATATCGTATTCCCAAAAGACCAATAATATCCGAAGAAGAACGCCTTGAGCTATTACGGATAAATAATAATTATAAAACACAAATGCGTGCAATTCGACGTTTTTATCACGAAGAAATGATTAAAGAAAAATCATCACTCGAGAGTGCTAGTTCCGAAATGTCCCAGCGACTTGAGGCGGAAGAATGGGAAAAGTGTGTACAAATTAACGAAAAATGGAATATTCAAGTTGCTGCAGAAAGAGAAGAAAGAAGGAAAGAGGAATTGGCAGCAATGGAAGAATATGCATTTAAGAGAATGGAAGCTAAGGACAGAGAATTAGAAGTGAGAATAGCTAAGGCATCTGAAGAAATTAAAAAACAAAAGGTAACTTCTTGTACTATTTCAAATATTTTAATATTTAATTCAAACTTGTAACAATTAATTTCTCTTCACACTATTTTTCTTTCAGGAGTTAAGTACAACATTTATCACTGCAGAGAACCTTGAATCGGCAATCGATCATGCTTTAGCGAACCCAGTGGATTACAACTATGCAATTGATTTAAAAGGCAATATATTTACTGGTCGAGAGACACCTATAGTCAAAGAAAAAAATGTTACAGAAGCTACTGCTTAAGATAATAATAAGATTGATTATATATCTATATTGTATAACTTAATTGCCACCATTACTAGATTCAGTAGTATGTAAAAAAATGTATGAAAAAATATATTATAAACAGTGTGAATTGTTAAACTTTTTGCTAAAAATAGAAATATATGTTTTCATTTAAGTTTTTTTTTATGAACAAATGAAAAATACTTCTACACCTTTATATGACTAAAAAAATATGTTAAATAGTAACAAAAACCTGAAAAACTTAAGACATAATCTTCAATCAAATCTGGTAACATTATAACTAATAAAGATCAATAATGATGATGTTCTCCTAGCCGATTCCGGCTACGGCGGCTAATCTCATTGAGACTAGCCAACTGCGCAGGAGATATTATAGTGCACAAGTGTACGCGCAGACACAAGTGCACTCTCTATTCCTGTCACTCTCACACTCCAGTGGGACGACTAATCGACACGACCAGTGAGAGTTAAGGCGCAGGACCGACGGCTTTACGTGCTCTCCGAGGCACGGGGATGAAACACCGCGAACTTCCCAACTCCGGGCTGCCACTGAGACTTAGTATACAGAATGACTCAATAACTAAACTTGGCCCGACCCGGGACTCGAACCCAGGACCTCCGAGTGTGCAGCCGTACATGCTAGCCACTACACCACCGAGGCAGTTAAAGATCAATAATACATGTTAGATGTATAGATATACTAGAGACTCACCCTCGCTTCACCCGGGTTCGTCCCTAGGTATGTTTTAATGGTTAGTATGGAATAGACTATATATTATATAAATGTATGAATATAGATTCACTTCCAGTAAAAGCCCTATACGATAGAGTGTAGAGGTAAGGAGGACCAACTGTATATGAAAAAATGTCTGTCAAAAGCCCTTCACTTAGGATGGTGATACTGTAGCGAGTAAATTTTAAAGAAGGTACCAAAAGTAAGAGTAGGTTAAGGCAGTAAGCAAGGACAGAATTATTTTTGACTATGTAAATAAATAGATGAGGTCTTTGCATGAAACGGTAACATAAACTAATCACCAAAAGAATGCATTGTGCACACTTTCCGTGTACAAATGCTAAAAACACATCATACTCCTTACTTAATCCAGCGCCATTCTGATCGATTTTTGACCTGTTATTTATTTTTATCTCATCCCTCATTTAAGACGGTTCTTACATTTACCCTACTGGCCTACGTACCCCATTCTTCAATTTAAGAAATATATCTAAGTCCAAACTACAATCTGTCTAATCAAGGTTCAAACTAGAGTTGTTATGGGTATGAAATTTCGGATCTGGATATGGGTACGGATATATTATACCGGATTCAGATACGGTTACGGATATAGAATTATTTCGGATTATCATTAGATAATACAAACTATTAAGTTTCGAATAGTTTCAGCTTTAAATTATATTTCATTTTTAAAGAATTGTAAAAGGAAAATACAAATAGGTAACGATGTGACTCTATTTGTAGGTGAGGTTATCATTGGTACTACAATATGACTAAGCAAAAGAAATAACAAACACTATCTAAACAATGCAAAGAACGCTCGTGGCTAGTGTCGATTCGGCCGGATGAAAATCTGTCATAACGTGTCAAACACTGCCCTTACGCGAAATTACTCGAAATTTTTATATTAGATCGGGTTACGGTTTTGGATACATATTTATTTTGGATCCGAATTTCGGTTACTGTTACAGACAGAGCTCGGAACCGGTTTAAAAAAACGGTTTATTTCGGTAATGTAATGGTTAATTCATGAATGAATTTGGATACTGTTTTTGCTTTTATAATCTGCATTTCTTTAGCAAGATTTTAACTTATTACAAAATATAATAGCACGTATATGTATATGTAGAAGTTAAGCTTTGTCAGTATTAGTTATCATTACATCTCATTCTTTAACCGGTTAATAAAAACGAACGGTTTAGTAAAGCGAAACAATAATGGTTAACGGTTTTTCTTAGAGAAAGGTTGAATTTCGGTTTTGATACCGAAATAAACCGGTTAATTCATTCATAAGTAAGAAACGTACATGCATCCTTCTGAGCGTATTATAAACTCACAAAAACTCATTTTAATCGGTTAATTTTGTTTATGAAACCTAAATTCGCCAAAAACCATTCTCCCGGATGTAACAGGTTAAAGAACGTAACCGAAAAGCTAGTAGAGACTAAAAACAAACCACAGATAATAAAACAATAGTTTATTAAACAGACATATTATTGAACAAGGTCTGCCAATGCGGCGTGACGTTGAGCTTATGCTGCAGCGCGCCGAGCGACACGAGGCTGGCGGAGCGCGACGCGTCGTCCGCCGCCACCGACACCACTTCTTGGTAGAACGATGCTTTCGTCCCTGAACATACCTGTGTCGAATCACAAATGCCAATATGAATGTTTAAATTATATTTTCTTAGATTTATGCGAATATTTGACATTTAAAATGAAACTATTAGGACTTTTACGAATGTTTCACGGCAATCATAGACACGAGATCTACTGTCCCGGGACTGCAGTCACAATGCTGTAAAGTATTTGAAACGTCGGTAACTAAAAACTCTTGCAAGGGAAGAGAAGTAATGCTTAAATTGCGTATTATTTTTATTATTCATATTTTCTTCTCAAAAAGTGTAAATTAAGAAACTTCCATATAATTTACCTTAGTCTTTAAAGAAAGTAAACAATCTGTATAGCATGGCAGGAACAATAGCATAAACAGCAAGTCACGCTACTATTGTTGACATTTTTTTAGCGGACTCCGTCTTTATAATTCTTTATCTGAGCATGAGGTCCCATCACGAACAAAGAAAAAATATTTCAAAGAAATGTCAATAGATAACGTTACATGTATCGATTTGTTGTTAAAGTCGTGTTAAATTAACAAAAGATAAAAAATTAGATCCCAAAAAAGTGTATTATTGTTTTAAAAAATGTAAATATTCTAAGTGAAGATAAACGAAATAATTCACAGATGGCGCTTTTACTTGTTATGAATTGTTAGTCACGGTTAAAAATGGTTAAAATCAATTAATTTTTTTTTATTTGAATACGGGATGAATAAAACAATATTTACCATACGTTAGTTCGCACATATTTATAAAACAGTAAAATTATTTGCGAATCGACATCTATTATCTTCTCAAGCAAACAAAAATAGCCCGAAGAATGGCCCGTGTCGCCGCTGTTCAATGCCTGTGTATGGGATGAGGCATCTGTGATTCTGTACTAGTATAAAATTATGTAATCTGTGTTCTGAGTAACAATGTCAGATAAAATAAAAGTTATAAATGCGCTAACAAAAACAATCTATACTAATATTATAAAAAGGTTAAGTTTGTGACGTTGTAGGGGGTAATCTCTGGATTTACTGAACCGATTTAGATGAAATTTGGTAAGAACATAGTTTAAGACCCTGAGAAGGGCATAGCATACTTTTTATCCCGGAAATCATCCCTTTAGGGGGTGAAAATGGGGATGAAAGTTTGTATCGGGAAACAAGCTAGGGACGAACCCGAGCGAAGCGAAGCTGAGACCCTAGTGTCAAATAAAATAAAAGATGCAAATATTTGATATTGACCTCGAACACGGTGTCGCCCAGCGCGAGCGTGACGCGGCCGGAGCGGTGCACACGCAGCGTGCCTATTTTACCTTCCTCTAAGTCTGTGAGCCGACATCTGTTGTCCGTCGGCTGAAACTGATTTAATTTTACATATTTAATCCCTTATTGCACTAAACATATGTATATGACTCTTAAAATGACGTCACGGGACCCTACTTAGTGTGCCAGCGGTCGCGGGTTCGACTCCCGCTGGGGGCATTCACTTTTATGAAGAGCATGAATGTTTGTACTGCAGTCATGGGTGCTTATATTTATAATATGTATATATTAAGTTGTATATGTGTACTGTATCAACTATGTGGTATCCATAACACAAGCGTCGTAGCTTACCATGGAACTACATTGGCGTGCAAAAAAATCGGGCCACCTAGAGAAAATGGACAAACTTAAGATATGATATTTTTTTATTAATTTTGTTATTCCATCGGCACCATGCAAACATATTCTGCTTTCGTCAGTAATAAGAACCTTCTTCCACTGCTCCAAATTCCAATTCACGTGATCTCGGGCAAAAAGTAATCTTGCAATTCGATGTGCAGGGGTGAGTTTGGGGCCAGTTGCGGACTTGCGTGGCGTCAGGGAAGCGGCTCTAAGTCGGCGCCTTACTGTCCACTCGCTAACATTAACACCTCTCACTTCTCTCAGGAGATTTCGAACGTCACTCCCTGTGCGATGACGATTTCTTAGAGCTGATGACACAATAAATCGATCATCACGCTCTGATGTGGCTCTTCGTCGGCCGGAACCATGTCGTCATACAAAGCCACCAGTCTCTATGAAACGTTTGTACACTCTCTGGACCGTAGAACGGCTCACAGAAAAAGCTTGAGCCACTTGACGTTGACTTTGTCCAGTTTCAAGCAAAGTCACACTTCGAGATGATTCAGCCTCGGTGAAATCCATCTTGCAGTATTTCTAATAATCGCAGATCAAAGTAGAAGTGTCTTGTTCAATAATTGGAACTCAACTAAGCTTCTAAAATAACAAAAAACAGTATTCGTGGCTTCAATCCATATTATGCAAATATTCACTAATTACTGCTAATTGACTATAATTAAGCGCACACGTGCATTTCCAGGAATTTTATGACTTTTTTGAAGGAAACAAAGGCGTCTAATCTCCTTAATTACCTTTGCGGTATTTTTTTTCACTAAACAATTGTCAACAAAAAACTATGCTTAAAATTATGGGTGGCCCGATTTTTTTGCACGCCAGTGTGGATGGTACTGTGCGTTAATGTCCCAACATATTTATTTATATTTATTAAAATATAACAAAAGCTACATTAACATACTATTCAGTGCATACACACCTCAATCAATTATAGTGATCCCTTCCAAAGGAACATTATTTGGCAGAAAAAAATAAATCGGCGAATACAACAACGAGAAAAAAAGAAACACAGCATCTATAATGTATACAGTAAACTTATTAAATATGGGATGTTAGTATAGATAGGACATGTGCAATTCACCGGTTTCTCTTGTTCATTGGAAGTAGAGGGCTGGTCGTGCTTCCGTCGCGGGTCCTCGTCGCCGCCGCCGCGCCCCGGCAGCGTGTCCGCCAGCTGCGCACAAACATTTGCTTCATTCATTATATTCAGCCCTTTTTAACGTCCCACTGCTGGGCGCGGGCCTCCCTGCAATACGAGGGTGTCAGACCATAGTCCGACACGCGGGCAAAGTGCGAGTTGGTGGACTTCATATGTCTTTCGAAAACTTGCTAGGTTCTCTCGGACATGCAGGTTTCCTCACGGTGTTTTCCTTCACCATAAGGCACCATAAGTAATCATGTTAGAAATGATTCGCACATGAAAATATCAGAGGTGCGAGACCCGGCATATGAACCCGCTTCACTTGGTTTCCCAATCGAGCGCGTTACCACTGGGCTACCACTACTTTTTTTGCTTCATTAATTATTTATTATTCAATAATTATATTTTTAAATAAAAATCTTAAAATTTTTTCATTAAAAAAAATAAATAAAAATCCATTCATAAAATAGGTGATTATATGTGTAACAAATCTTCAAAAAAGTACAGACAAATTGAAATCTTTCTTACTTAAATAAACATCGACTTTTTTAACTAAAACTGAATTCAAAATTTGATAAGTTAGTTACAATGAAGCTATCCAAATTATTACCTGCAATAATATTAATGTAGGTTTATCACTTCTGAGCAAGTTGACCACATTGGTATCTTCGAACACTTCCTTAACATCTGGCATTGGTTTCTCTTCTACTATTGGCACTAGAAAAATATGAATACATATTAAAAACTGTAATAAAAAGTGAATAGTTAAACAGTTCAAAAGAATTGTCATAATTGAAGAAGTACAAAAAAGCAGCCTTACAAAATTATATAAAAAAAACTATATAAAATAATAAAACCCATAAGACTAAGAGTGTTATGGGTTCTATTATTTTACTTAAGTAAACTGTCCTTTGCAGAACAGACAACCAAATTAAAATATTTATATGTAAATACTGAATTATTTTTCCAGTAATATATAATTTACTTTGCACATAATTTCCATAAAACTTGAAATTGATTTTTAACAACAGATAAATTAAGGAATAATATATTATAAAGCAAAATAGAACATTCAGATTACAATAATCTAATGTTCTACAAAAAGCCGGCTGCTTTTAGCACCATTGAACGCTTCAGACACATCTGGTACTGTGCGTTTGTTTGATGCGATCTTATACAAGGTTAGGTCGAATTATACAATAAATGACATATTCATTGAAACAATTTTTTAAATTAACTTATATATCTAAAATTGGGATAAAAATATATCTAAAATTGGAATATTTTTTTCATTTATTGTAATTCACCACCCTGTATATATAAGATCTTACTGGCACAGTCCTCTGATGGCTCCGTTTTGATAACCACCTCCTGTTTTATCTTCACAGTCTTCGCATTTGCCAAGCCTATAAAATAATTGTTATAAACTAAATAGAACTTCTTACCTTAATAAATAATTTCCATGTGAGTTACATTAATTTTATTAAGACAGCAAAAAATATTAAATTAATAGTGTGATGTCAACTATATATAATATATAGATAAATAAAATTGAAGATATCAAAATAACAGCTTTTAACTAAATGTATAGGAAATTATATACGATACTTATAAGAAAAATATAATTTTTAAAATTTTTGTCTGTCTGTTTGTTCTGGATAATCTCGGAAACGGCTGGACTGATTTTAGTGGGACTTTTACTAGCAGGTAACGGATGTTATAGAGTAACTTAGGCTACTGTTATCATAGAAAAAGAATTAGGTTTGCGCTCAAAAAAACTAAAACCTACCAAACTAAGTGAGGGTGAGTTGTTAGTTATTATAATAAAAATACTTTAACAAATAAAAAATCTCTAATTAAATATTTAACAATGTCATCATAATGAAATGGTATATATCAACACAAAAAGCAGAATATTAATATGCATACCTCCATCATCCATTGGCAGTTTAACGGGTGCTTCCACATCAAGTATCTTTTTAAAGTCTTCACTCTCATCTTCATATGACGTGTCGTCACCAAAAGCTTCTTTAATCTTCTGCTCTTCTAATTCATTATCTATCTGTAGAACGAAAGTAAAAAAAAAATTAAATTGCCTATTTATTCACTTCCGTAACAACCATTTCCGTATCATAAATTGTAACACCACTCCTGTTTTTACCTCTCATGGCGCGCCTAAAGAAGTTTCACTTCAATACTATGGTATACATTATTTCACATTAAATTTTTGTAAAATCTGAGTAATAGAAGTTAACTGATATAAATTTCTTTTTTTTATTTCAACTTACAAAATATAGTATGGGCAACTGCTACATACAAATGAATATTTTAGATTTTGTTCATAGTAGCCTGGCTTTTCACAAATTTTCATTATTAATTGAAATATAGCTAAAATTCCAAAGTAAGTTTTTTTTAAAATGTAAGATGGCACTTTTTCAAGTTCATAGATTTAAATACTATACTAAACAAACAAAATGAAAAATATATTACAATAATATCTTATATGAGTTTAAAGTGCCCTTGGAATTTGAAAATATGTATTGGGTTTCTACAAAAAAATCCTTTTTAAAATCTCAAAAACTACTAAAACCGTTCAGAGTTAACTGTAACTATTCCTTACAACTTTAATATTATTAAGTAAAATTTATACCACACCATACATCAGTTTAAAAGAATCATATTTAGGTACTTTTTTTAAACAATTTATGTTAAACTTTACTTAAAAGTAATTATAAATGCACAAAATGCAATTTGACGGTCGCTCAAACTCAGTACATTTTGTGATAGGCCTCTTTAATGTTAAAAAGGTAACCTAGATGGCTCTTAAGAAGTCCTTACCAAAAGTAACCCCTTATAATTGTAGTTATTAATCTACAATTACCTCTCATAAACATACCAATCAAACAAAGATATCACAGTAATTGAATATTAAACAAAAAATTTATGCATGACATGTACCTTTATAACATCCTTCACTTTTATAGTTGGTTTCTGAAGGGTTCGGTTTGGATCTACATCTCTACCATAAAATACTCTTCTGTGATGTCTTTCAGCACTACCAAGACCTGTACAAGTACATAAAAGATTACTTAAGTCCTCTTTATTTTATTACTTCACAGTGAAATCAGTAAAAAGTTAAACATCAACAATTTAACCTAGAGGAAAGATAGAACACTAGTATAAAAATTCATTAATAATTGCCTGAAAAAGTGAATATTCAAATATATTATTCTTTATATTAAAGTAATTTCTCATGCATCCTTTCTTAAATTCTAATTATGAATTACAAATTTGTTTTAAAATATTAATTTCTTGTAATATACCTTCTGAAAACACTCCATCAGATTTAATAACTTTTGGTCCATTTTTGTTTACAAATTTATTCTTATCAAATTTTCGATCTTTTCTATTTTTGTCCTCTTTTTTCTGGTCTCGAGAATTTGCTGTTGACGGTCTAAAATATTTTATTGTGTAATGGTTTTAACTGTTAATAGTTTTAAGATAATTTCTAACAATGATCACTTTATAATTTCCAACGCAAATAATTACTAAGAATAATTACCCTTTATTTTTATTTCTAGTCACGTTTAAATTTGGCGTAAACACTTTTTTATTTGGTTTTATTCCACCTAGTGAGAGATCTCGAGGCGGTTTCATTGAAGCTAATCTTTGAAGAGGATCAGTAACTCCATTTGTGTTTGGTTTATCTGAATTCGACATTTTTTATGTAATATGAACCTATAACATCTATAGGAAATTTAACATTTACGTGTTATAAAAATATACACAAATAGGTAAATATTTCACGACCAAAACAAAATAGATATTATATGGACATTGGACAGTAGTCAGTACATATGACTTTGACATTTGACAACTTAATTTCGCTTCTTCTTCTTCCTGCACAGACCAGAAACAATATAAGAGTTAACTGCTTGAAATTGCTTCTTACTTTTTAAGAATTACGTTGCCATCAAAATATTTCAAGGAAGCAGAGAAGCAGGACTCTAGGAGGAAAGATAAGAAGAACATTCATCAGGAGCACAAAGTAATAAAGAAAGTGGCTTACATTTTTAACCCCTATTCAAAAATATAATTCAGTTTTCCAAGTGATGGAGAATCTGAATTGTAAATATTAAGAAAATTAGGGAAATGAAGGAGACAGGAGATAATTTAATCTTTTTTAATTAACAATTACAACATTCTTATGTATCATTTATTTTATAGAAGGTAATATAGGAAGTATCTTTCTATGCTCTTTGGTTCATAATTTTATTATTCTCTATGGTCCATAGAGATTAGAGATGAACTGATGAAAATTAAAAATTAAAAAATAAAAATATCATTCAAAAAATAACGATCAAAGTAAGCCCGATTGACGATTCTTATTAAAGTTACAAATTAACGCATTATTACATAAAGTACCTACCTAATATTCGTTGCATTTACTTTAATCAACATTATAAGTTGTAAAATAAATAATCCAATTGAAGTATAAAGAAACTTTCATAAAACTTTTCATTCAATAAATTTTAGTACTTTTTCGATATGGCCGATTCCCTTTTCGACATTTTTGGAGACCACTTGACGCGGCAAGCTGTGAAAAATGTTACGAGACAGCCGTTTTCTAATATTGGTAAGAAAGTATTTATTAAGTTTACTTATGTACTATGAATATATTTATGCTAGGTACAGTTAATTATTCCGTCCGATTAAGAGGACCGTTATACCATCACCATTATATCATGCTGCAGGTATTATGTATATTTTGATTTTTGCATGATCTACTAAATTGTCACCGATGCTTATTCATGGGCCAAACTAGAATCGAAAGCCGTCTAAATTAAGAAAAAATGTAAAAAAGACTCGAAAATAGGGCACTAAAATTACGGAATTAATATTATTGAAGAATGAATGATAAACAAACATTCCATTTACTCCACCAAGTGAGTCTGAATTGCACTTACATTACACCAATTTACATATGATTTTTTACAGAGAATATGGGAAAGACTATCTCAGCCACTCCACTCAAACCAAATGAGCCCGTGAAAAAACTTGCTGAAAATAAGAAAACATTTCTATCCAACACTGGTAAAACCTTACAAGGCACTCCAATGCGAAAAGTATTTACACCACAAGCTGTTAACGTTGGTCCACTAATTTATACAGATAATGACACTAAAAAAAATGACAAAGGTTTTAGCTTTGCTGAACTTGAATTCCATAAACCTACATGTGTATATGGTATGTTATTTTTATAATTTGAACTGAAATTCAAGGTATTAATTTAATATCCAAGTAAACTATTGAAAGCAATATTTCAGTAAATAGAAATATTAATTGTTTCAATTTTTTTAGATAACTATCACAGAGATCTGTTGGACTTTATGCCAATATCAGAGCCAGACATAATAAAAATGTCTCCCCTGAAGACTCCTCCACCAAGTCATCGAAATCATAGCTTTGAGTTTGAGTGTTCTTATCAGGATGATTTCTTTACAGGTGAGTTGTAGTGTTCCTTTCAGTATTTTGATTTTATTTTGTGAAATATGATATATCTATATATATCGCTATAGATCAATAAAATTGATATGATTGTTTGCAATTTCAAAATAACAGCTTTTTACTTAATGCATAAGAAATTATATACAGTACTAATAAGAAAAAAAACTATTTTTAAAATGTTTGTCTGTTTGTTCTGGCTAATCTCTGAAATGGCTGGACTATTTTGACAGGCTTTCACTGGCAGATAGCATTAAGTTATAAGGAGTAACTTAAGTATATAAGTATATAAAAATAAAATATAAGTATTTTTATTTTAGAAAAAAAATTAGGGCTCCTCTCAAAAAAAAAATTCCTTTATCACATTAAAGTTATTTTTCTGATGTTATTTTTTTCAGATGACTTTTCAATTGAGAGCTTGCCTGATGATGATCTGGGACTGCCAGACTTGTATTAATTGTTGACACTAACTATATATTTTTTCTAATTGTTAACTTTTAAAAGGAATATTGAACAAATGCTGAAGTATAACATTTGTTTATCATTGCCTGTTGTACCGTAAAGCTTGCCTACATCAATTTACAATCCTGTTTTTAAGACAGATTCTCCATTTTTCGTTAAAACAATAGCAGTTTAAAAATAATATGTGGGTGTATTGACACAGCTTTATATAAAGTGAGAGTATAAACAGTATTATTGTACATTAAATAAAATATTGATCCTTTATGTATTTCTTTTTAATAATTATACCTCATAATATACAGTACATTTTATACTTAACAATTCTTAAAGAGATCCTTAACTATACATGTGTAATTAAGTTAAATATTTTTTTCCAAGCAACTGCACTTTCTTCTCAAAAGCTGGAAAAGCGATAATTGTATCTTCTTTATAAAAGGGATTTAGTAAAAGTTTAATGTAAGCTTCATAAACATCCGTAAAGAAGTTTTTAATACCATCTTCATTGCGTGCATCATGTACCATAACAAATCTCATCTACAAAAAACAATATTGTTACATAAATATAATATATTACCAAACATTTAACAGTAATAATTTAATTAAAATAATATAAAATCAAACCTGACTAGCAGTAACAAATGCTGAGACAAACCACTGGTTAAATTTGTCCACTGATTTGAGGTAAGTATTTGTAACTTTCCACATATGCTCATCTACTAGATCTAGTGCTGCATGAGCTATGAACTGATTCAAGTGCCTATTATCTTCTTTCTTAAAAAGAAATAAACATTAGAGATTTTACAAAATATTCACTTAAAAGTAAAAGTATATTAACTTTAAAAAATTAAATATAAAGAATCTCTTGCCAAAAACAAAAGACACTAAATGTTTCTTAAAAACTTGTTAAAATGAAAAGCTTTCTGGATATTTGTATCGCACTATTAAATACCTAATGCTTTTTATATTTAAGTGGAAATGCTTACGTTACTATCAATATCTTACCTTCACTTCTTTGGTAACGGGAATAAAATCCATTTCAAATATAGGATTATCAGAGTGACCCACTATTACAAAATAATACGTTCCTGCCATATTATTAAAATTTATATTGTTCTATATTCATAAATATATTAAGCTTTATCTAAAAGCTTTCATAATAGCTAATAGTGAATTAAATAAATATTAAACACAAAACTACACTATTTCTATTTGTTTCGTATCCTGTCATTTATGACATCAAAACTTCAAATACAAAATGTCAACACTAAAGTCAAGAAAACAGTAAATAAGAAGAACGTTCCGAAAAACTTATAATATTTGAAATACCAACTAATATATTTTGTGTTTCTATAGACTACTAACAATCCATTTCCAATACGTCGTAGATTATATTTATTGTAAAACATTTTAAAAATGAGTTAGGAATGATTAGAATAAATATTTACATCTGCCATATAGAGAAGTACAGTTTGAAAAAATCAAAATACGCGCTTAAAAGTTAAAACTTAAATTGTATACTTATCAAGCCAACAAGTTCTTCACTATTTTTCTAATGTCGAACAAAGCGAAAAGTATATTTTAAAATATAAACGAAGGTAGAGCCATTATATATTTTATTTTACAATATAATGCTCAGAATTTATTTTAATTATTTCAGATATACTTTCAATACCTATTGAAAATTTGAGAATGTGGCGAATTGATAGTTGGATAAAATATGACTCTAAACTAATGAATCCTCTGTTACGTATCCAATATGATCAATTAATAATAACTACCGAGGAAAAAATTTTAGAATCCATTAATTTCATTGGAAAAGTAAAAGGAATTTTAAAGGATGATGTATTAATATTAATAATTAACGTGACTGGTCGAGAAGTAAGTTCAATTTTCTACTCATGACGCAACGAAGAGGTGAACAAAACTATTCAATTAATGCTATTTTTATTTTCATATAAATAAAACTTATACAACTTGCAAAACAGGAACTGTGAAAAAGATGACATTTTATGATAACGTTATTTTTACAACTGTTTCTTTCTTCTAATCAAACTTCAAAGAAGTGTTTTCGTTTGATTCAGATTCGGAAAATTAAATTTAAAATATGCACTAATGTGAGAAAGCACAAACAAGATTTAAACGCATGTTTTCCCATTGTGGACTATAATACAGTATCAAGAAATAAAATAATTCCTACATATCGCAAACTAAATGATGTTATAAAGGAAGCATTCGAAGGAAATGGTTTGTTGGTCCAGTATTGTATTCTTTAGAATGTGCTATTTTTTGAATTTAACAAATATGAAAGTTAAAGTAAATATTAAGTAATTGTACAGTTAACATTTTTATGGTTTATATAAACCATAATTTATTATTTTTATTTTATTGGTGTAATATTCCCACAACACGTTTTTGTAAATCAAATAATTACTAAACAATTAAGTGTTATTTTTTCAGTACAATTTAGTGAAATGGCATTGCCAGAAAATTACAGCAACTTTGTTAGATTATGCTTAATCGATCCTTTATTTCCTAAAATTATCGACGAAACCGTAAAAATACTTAATAGCCAACTACTTGACAAAAGTTCTTAATTAGTATTAAATATTCTATAATAGAAACTTGGTTTTATTTGTGTCGACTTAATTTTATTTTGGAAGTGCTAAATGAGTTTATGAATAAAACAAGATTAGTGACAAGTGTCGTAGAGATCAAGAATCTATGTAATATATCTATATTATCGTAGCATAGTAACAAAGTCAAATCTATTCATTAAATATTTTTAAAAATAATGACCGTTAGACCTAAGACGTACCTATGTGTTGTGTACAGAAAAAAACACTAACAATAATAATTGAAAATTTTGCCTGTCAGTAACGATTGTAACTATATTTTCTATAATATTAATTTATAATTTAATTCATCATTCAATATCTCATTCCCACGGGAAAACCCAAAAACAGGTTCTTTCGACTCGTCCATATTAGTTTATTTTTTATTTTATTTTTAAAATATTTGGGAAACATACAGTACAATAATACTTAGAAATTAGAATTAATCAGATATAAATAATACATAAGCCAGCGAAGTTTCCACTAATAAAAATATAACATAAATTAGAGCACAAGTGACAAGGCAAAATTGGTATAAGGCATTTGATTAGTTAAAGTTAAAACTAAAAATAATAATAATAACAATTAGAATACAATAATGAAAACATTAACATAGGTATAATAATATTATTTATTACACAGCTTACATCACTATTTATTTATTTTATTTCTTTATTTCTTGGTAATCTTACAGCGTTATAAAATTGTTGATATACAGTTAGAGCACAAAGTTATTATTAAATATGGCCAAGATTAGATTACTCTATTAGATATAATAGTATATGTATTAGACAACAGAGTACTCATATATTGATAAAGGAAAAAAAAATATGTCTGAATAAATTAAATTGATCATACTAATGATCATACTATGTTTTTCTTATTTAGCACCAGGGCGCTCTTCTTTCGACAGAAGTATTGCTCTCTAACTGTTGGCTGCATTGCATGTATGCTGGACTTTTAAACTACAGTCTGTGCAACGTATTTGGATTTTGGCGCCAATATACTACTTATTTCATTTGTTTAAATTGTACATAAAGGCTTAGATAATAACATTTTTCCCTAAACGATAATAGTGAATGTGCATATGTAAAGTTATACTTTGTAACAGACTGATCTAGACACAAGATTATATTCCGTATGTCAGTTGACACAACTCTCTGTTTGTAAGAGGAACGCAACTTCATTATGTCGCTTTCAACTAACTTCATGTCGCTTTTTGGCTGTCGGTGTGCGCGCGCATCGTAGAAATTTTACTATTATATTTTTTTCCAAACGTGCCAAAAGAAGTATAATTTCAAAATAAACTCAGGAATATGAGTTTATCAAATAAAATATAAAAACATAATAATTACAATTTTTTTAAATAATTTTTAATAAAATGGTTAATTTTATCAGATAATTATTTCAACTTGTTTGATAATATAAAAAAAAATGTTAATTATTTCACCGGAAGTTTTGTGCTTTAGGAGTATTGTTTTTGAATAGTTTGTGACACTGCATTAGATTATTCTCCACTCTCCACTAGTGATGTGCCACTCGGAAAAAATATAACTCGATTTAACTCAAGTTGAACTTCACGTAACTCGAGTTAACTGGATGAAAAGTGAAGTAAATGATTTGTTTTGTTTGTACCAATTTAATGACTGCTTCGCAACAATATTAAAAAATGGTACAGATTCTAAATAAATATTTATTGGGACGATTATAATTATTTATATTTTTTATATTTATTTAGTTATATTATTACTAGCAGAACCCGTGGATTCGCTCGCGCTAAAACTACAAAAAAAACACTAAAAAGGTAGGTTTCATACAAAATTTCATCCGCTATTTTACCCTCTTACGGGATAAATTTCGAAAAATGCTAAAACATATATTTATTTAATTGTATTGAAGAGCGTTAATACCAAGTTTCAAGTAATTCTGATCATAAATATTTTTTTGGGTTCTATTATAACGTGTTTTCCCGTGGAAATTAGTTAATCTTCCGCGGTAAAAAGTAGTCTATACCACTCTCCAGCCTTCCAACTATGAACTATCTTCACTCAAAAAATTACCCCAGACCGTTACTCCGTTTCGACGTGAAAGAAGGACAAACAAACAAACATACTTTCACATTTATAATATTAGTATGGATATTATAACGCTGTCATTCAGTTGATACGCTATGACGGGAGTACGGACGACAGCGATTTAGTTAAATACTGTGGCATCTTATTCGGTTGTAATAGGAGCGATTTTGCTACATAAATGTATAGTCTAAAGTGCTGACGACTGTCAAAGCATGAACACAACGAACGAATCGCCGCGCTTGCGTAAGGTCAATCGCGTACTCGCTTGATGCGTTCATTTACAACGCAAATCCAATTCGAATCAGAGAGAATTCAACTCAGGTTAGTTCGAGTTAAGCCCAACTCGAGTTAACTCGAGTTGACACATCTTTACTCTCCTCCATAATCTGTGGTTAATCAAATTTGAAATATGAGTAAACGTTAAACGGTTGTCTGTTTATCGCCGATTGAATTCAAAATAAATAATAAATTAGTTTCAGTAACAAAATAAAATTAACTATGTTACCACATAGGTTTGCATCTGGACAATCTTCAGTTAAACGCAAGTCAAGGTAATTAATTTTCATAATACTTATTATGTATTTTCAAAATTACCTATTTTTAATTTAAAAAGTTCAATAACTTATAGACTTGAAGGAAAACCGTCACTACTACCAAAACCGCGTCGTCCAGGCTCCACAGACCGATTATCAACTGAGGCTCGTCGGCCATCCACTGCAGGACATCGTTCAAGTAGCGCTGAACCTGCTCGAGGAACTTTTGGTGCTCGTTTAAGTAGAGAGGCCTCTGCCACCAAATTACCATTAAATGCGGTAGATGTATAATTATTTATATTTAACATCAATTTCTGCAAAAGGTTTTATTTAAAATTGTAGAGAAATAGGTAATCTACATTTTTATTGGATAATATATTACATTTCTTCACAATTTTTCAGAGATCCCGATCGCAGACAAGTGAAGATAAATATGGCCAAGCTGCCACTACTCCACTGCGAACAAGTCATTATTTAAGACCAACAACAACACCAGTGGTATATTTTGTGAACTTCACTAATCTATCTTATTATTATTTATCAAATCTATTCATCTGTAATTAATTGCCATATATTTGAAAATATTTTCATTCCATTTTAAAATTTCATTTCTTTTTCTCAATATAGAATTTTCTGAACTGCCATTATTAATTTCTATATATTATATTGCAGAGAACTCCATCTGGAGACCGTTTAGATAGAAGCTGGAAAACATCCCTTGAAAGAGCACTTGCATTTGTCACTGTTAAAGATCAGAGGTATAAATCTATAATAATATTATAAAGAGTCAGAGTTTGTTTGTTTGAACATGCTAATATCAGGAACTACTATTTCTATTTGAAAAAATCTTGCATTATATAGCCTGTTTATTGAGGGAGGCTATACACATATCATCATGGTACTAGAGCTGTGATATAATATATTAAACATTAGTTTTCACAAAATGTAGAGGCTTCTATTATAATACATGTAATAAAATAAAAATCACATGAACGGAATCATATATTGATTTCAAAACTAGCACTAAGCTTTGAACCATTATTTGAAGCCTAAATTAAATATTTGAGAGAGGCTAACTTGATCTAATCTAATCTTGCCGAACTCAATGCCATTTTCAGCAGTTCTACATATTCTTGTTGTGTATTTTTAATGTTTAGATCACATTTGAATAGATGAATTTTATTTATGTTCATATTATTTTTAGACCCATCTCAAATGTAGCATGGCAAAGATCAGAATATACCCGTGTGGTGGAGGCATTAGCAGTGCGGGGAGAAGGTGGGGGCAAAACCCTGGTCCGGCCATTGACTATCACTCAGTTTGTGAACATTGTTGGTGATTTACTTGGTGCAATATCAAAAGATTCAAAGTTGAATAATGATAATTATGTTACTAAGGTGAGTTATTTATATTACATTCTCCAGAGTTAGGGGTGGATTATGAGATCTTGACTCTAAACTGCCCGTTTAATCTCTTTGGCAAAATAAATTTACTAAAAAGAACTCTGCTTTTATCTTTCTTCATTTCATTACCTAATAAAAAACATGGTGTTAAAATCTTTCTTTGTCAGCTAAAAACTATAACTTATAATGCGATTTTATTTTAAAAGCAAAAATTTAGATAATATTTATAGTCTTTTAAATGTTAATATTTTAATAATAAAAAAACAAAAATCATTTTCAGTTACCGCACTTGTCCAAGAGACTGTTGTATCCGGGTGCAGTTTCCAAGTCCTGGCTAAAGACGGTCAACACTCTCCATGCCTTTCCACATGCTTTAGCCCTCATTGGCTACTTATTGGATCTAGTTTCTGATATTGTAAGTACAGCTAAATATATGTTTATATATAAAATTCCAATGTCCAATGAGAAGAAATAAAAACACAGGTACATCTTAATTCTGACGAAATTGTTTTGGTGTATTTATGACCCAAAACAGTAGTAATGTTGTTGATATCCAATTTTTTTTTAAATCATAAAATCATTTTTTACTGAAGTTAATGGAATAATTATGGTATTGGAGTCTATACTACTAGTAATACTATAAAGAGGCAGAGTTTGTTAGCTTGTTGGTTTGAATGTGCAATCTCAGGAACTACTAATGTGATTTGAAAAATTCTTTTTGCATTAGATAGCCGGTTATTGAGGAAGGCTGTATATATGCTTGGGTAGTATCCAAGAGAGAGGAGCAGTAATCATAAATGTCAATAAATTGGGCAGCCTTTCATACATTATTGTAAAGGCAAGGTAAAGAAGACTTGGTTTTTTTGTACTTTGAATGCAGGCAAAGCCGCGGGTTCTGCTAGTTTGTTATATTTTTTAATAACTGCTGATAATGGGAACCTACCTGACAAGTGTTTCACCAAGCTAAAAAGTCTAAACAGATACAAGTATCAGACAGCAGTGGCTTATTGTTGTGTCTAACAGAGTGCCGTGGTGCAGAAAACATAAAAAAAAAAACTAAAAAAAAATGCAGCTAATGTTGTTGACTTTGCACATTTTTTTATAAAATCCGACTACAGTCTGCACTTCATTTTGTATAAATGATCATCTTTTTAGAAATATTTAAGTGTTTTTAAAATTCTATTTAAATTAAATATATATTAAATTTAAATGTGTAAAATTATATATTATATATTACAATAAATATTATTTGCAGGAAAAGCCAGTGTCAGACGAATGGTTGTATGTGGGCAAAGACGAGCTCTCCTGCTTGCGACGTGACTATCTATATAAGTGTTGGATGAGGTACGAATTGACATTTTAAATTAAACTATCTTTTCGGGGTTCTTCACGGTTTTTTTCGCGATCATGATTGCTGTAAAGCATACGAAACGTCGAAATTCAAAAATCAAAACAAATACGCCAAAAATCCGAATAGTTATTTTTTATTTAAAGACTATTCTGTTTCGACAAATCTATAAAGCAGATCAAAAAGTAATTTTTCAAAAATTAAATACTATAAACTTTAAAACTAAATAAAAAAATGAAAGAGTGCATGTATCAATGTGTATTAGTAAGAAGTGAAACTTCTGTAGTAATTAGGATAGAAGAAATACAAAAAAAATAAATGTAATGATTTAAAAAGGAAAACAATATTTTATTATTCACCTAGTACCTTCGATCAAAAAAGTACTAAATACACAATTCCATGCAAAAATTTTCTTAAAACTGTCACCAATTGTGTTTAGATGATTATTCTAGTTGAAATAAATATACAACAACGTAAGTTGTACCTTAAATGCAATTTTTAAAGATGTTTTCACGAAAAGAAAATATATTAAAACAATCCAATGTTCAAATGAGCACTCTCTTGTTGAGGTGATTTTTTGTCACTGTTTGTGTATCTAGTACTTTTTTGATTGACACATAGTACAGATGGTGTTAAGGTAAAATTTAATTTTCAAATCAAATGTTGTAATGATTCAATTAATTATATATTCATATAAAACAAATAATGATACAGATATGCAAGATTTTTAGTGAAAAAAAATATATATCAAGTAAATAATTTTTTGTTAATATTCATTTGATGTGATTCCATCGCTCATTTAAAAATAAATGCCTTAAAAAATATGTATGAAATAAATGCCTTAAAAAATATGTATGAATATCTATTTTTATTTTATTTATTCTTTTTAATATTCAGGATTTAATACTTAAAATAATTTTTAATTGACTATTTATTAAAAATCATAACGCCAATACTTTTTTCCCTCTCATGGCGCGCCTAAAAAAGTTTCACTTCAATAATATTTTATTTTAAATAATCTGAGTTTGATGATAGTCTTCACTTAGATTCGTCCTTAGGTATGATTTATTTTTTTAAGTGGGACCTTATTCTTTTTCTAAAATAAAAGTAGTCTAAGTTACTCCTTATAACATCAGCTACCTGCCAGTGGAAGTGCCGTCAAAATCAGTCCCGCCGTTTCGGAGATTAACCGGAACAGACAGACAGACAATTTTTTTAAAAATTGTGTTTTCTTTTTTGTATATAATTTCATAAGCATTTACTACAAAGATGTTATTTTGATATTACAAACAGATTTCAATTCCAAAATACAGGTTCCAAAACCCTGGACATCAATTTGAGGACTTGAACGAGGAATATTTGTTAAACCTTAAATCTCTGCTGGGAAATGATGAAGAAAAGATTGCCGAGTTACAGCAGGTTATTAATAGTAAGTAATGAGGAAATCTATACAATTTATATACATCCAATTAATATTATAAATGTGACTTGGTGTCTGGTGGTAATATAGCTTTCTATTTGTGAAAGAATTTTTAAAGGCGCCACACAGTCTGCGCGCTCCATAGTACTAGAAAGCTCAGGATCATTCGTGCGTGTTCGCACGAGTAAAATTCGGACGAAAACGTATCTAAAGTGTGCGTGGCCTAATACTTGCGTGCAGGCGAAATGTTATTCTGTCCCCCACAGGGTCACAGCACCTACAATTATATAATTCCAGAGTACTCGGCGTGCCTGGAGGACGAGGCGGAGCTGGCGGCGCGGGCGCAGGAGGCGCGCGTGGCGCAGCGCCGCGACGCGCTGGGCGCCGCGCTGCGGGAGCGCCGCGCCGCGCGCCGCCGCCAGCGCGACCTGCTCGCGCGCCAGCACGACCTGGCCACGGAGATGGCCGACACTGTCCGAGCACTCGATGTGGAGATTGAGCAGGCTACGTTAGTATATTTGTATTATGTTATTATATTCAGGGTCGTGCGGTGCTATGATGCTGTAGATGTTCGACATAGGGAAATATAGAAACAAGCACACTCAAGCGGAACGGACACTCGCTAGCACACTCTCAAACGAGTAGGTAATCTGTGACAGTAATAAATACGTAAAGTTATTTCCTTTATTTAATTGCAATGTAAAGTCACCTAAAATGCAAATAAGCGGCATAAAACAGGGGCGGCATTTCACTCATGTAGCTTCACATTTTTTGGAAGGATCCCTTTATACCGTAATTTGACAAAATTTTCTAACAATATATATGATATAGGTACTTACATGTTTTTCAGCAATATAATTCTAATATTCTCTGAGTAATATTACTGTGATATATATATGAATAAATTATAATTTTATTTTAGCTTTTTAGCTACAGAACCCTAATGAAAATTATCTACAGGCGTCTTTTCTAAAACTTGCATCATACTGTTATAATAATTGTAATATAGGTTGGTCCTACTCTTTGGAATGAACTCTATTAAAATATTTAATTAAGTTTTACTTCGTATTTAATAGAACTCAGTATATACTATATACATTAATTATACTACTATATACATTAATAATTTTAATTTAAAATGGATATAGTACGTTATCCTTAATTAAGAGATAGACATATGCCATCGCGGACTTTTCTGTAGACCTATATAAGATACACAATTCCACCATACATTATTTTGTTATATCTCAAAAGGGTTTAGGCAGCGTTTTCGTTGGAAGCTCCCAGACGGCTTATTTTTTTCGACATCTCCAACAAATATAGATATATTTTAGCCAATGTATATGAAAACTTAACAAATTATATACTAAAACCTTCCTCTTGAATCACTATTAAAAACACCGCATCCGCAATCCGCTGCGTAGTTTTAATGATGTAAGCATACATAGGGACAGACAGCGGGAAGCGACTTTGTTTTATACTAAATAGTGATACTTACTAGTGTGTCTGTCTGTGTCGCAGGCGGTCGCTGGCGGCGGTGAGCGCGCAGCTGGCGGCGCAGGCGCTGTCGCGGGCGGAGCGCGCGCGCCTGCTGGACGACGTGGACTACGCGCTGCGCGTGCACGACTCCAAGGTCGCGCTCGCCGACCAGATCTCCAAGGTGCACTTTAATATATGTATATACGCGTACTAGCGACTCACCTTCGCTTCACTCGGGTTCGTCCCTATACAAACCATTCCAGTTCCCCATACAAATTTTCATCCCAATTTTCACCTCCTTTAGGGATGATTTCCGGAATAAAACCTATCCTATGTTCTTCCCAGGGTCTCAAACTATCTTCTTACCAAATTTCATCTAAATCGGTTTAGTAGTTTTTGAGTACCTATATTCGTTACAAACATACAAAAATATAAAATATAAAATTCTTTCCCCTTTATAATAGTAGTGTAGATAAAGCTTTGTGTATTTTGAAAGTATTTGGGCACAAAATAAAATATAAGGAAATAATGCGAAGGCTGAAGAGACTACTCACCTACCGTATCTGAGTTGAATATATGTTTCATTTTGTGTGTAATTTAAAGATATTATATTGTGTAGTACAGAAATCTTTAAAAGAATTAGAAAAAATATTATGAAACAAGAGGTTTAAACAAGATTGAACTTAAGTCCTACATAATTTCCAACTTCATCTCAAACCCCTGGTGCTTTAACCTTGGATTCCATACTGCCCACAATCTTTCACAACAATAAAAAAAACCAATAAAATCACACAAAAATGTAATGGGGTATCTACTTCAAAAATTCCTTCGGCAATTATTAATATCCCATATTCCACAAAGATTAAAACTATCATTCAATTGAAACTGTACCCAAACATAACACTACCGATGACCCCATCAGATCTATAAAGGTTAGGAGTATCGTCTAATCGTAACCACACAAACATACAACATTTGGGGACTCGTTGCAAAAGTATCATAATAAAGTGTTCTCTTGTATTGTAATCATAATAATTCTATATAGTGTAGCTTTAGACTGAACTTCACAATTTGTTATAAAATTTAATTTTTTTGGCATTTTCAATGTAATTTTTTCTAAATTAATGTGTCAAGAATTTAATTTTAATATTTTTTAAATTATTTATTGAAGTTTAACGCTTCCAAATTATTTAATAGTTTTAATGTATGTGTGTGTTTTTTTTCAATTACGATAATTTATAGGTAGTGATGTTGTTGTAATTTTATTTATATTTTAATTTATTGATTTAAAAATTGTGATTTAAATTAATGCATGCTGTGTCTACTTTAAAAGGTAATGCATTTAGGATTAAGTTAAAATGTGTCGTTAATTTAAAAATGTTTTAATGTAATTATCACTAGTGGATCTAAATAAATAAATTTTATAACACCATCCTTGACCCCACCAGATGGTGCTGAGCAAGGAGACGGAGCTGGCGCTGTGGCAGAAGAAGACCCTGGACAGCTGCGTGGAGTACCAGCAGGGGCTCATCCACCTGACGGCGCAGCTGCCCGCGCTGGCCGAGCTCGCGGTGGACGAGACGTTTGTGCTATTTTATATATATTATATTTGATTCATTGTTCAGTTGTTCCGAGTGGAATTAGATTTTGGAAATTGATCTTATTTTTTAACTTTCGGATTTTGTGACGCATGTACATACACACACAATCTTTTTTATAGTGGATAATCTATCCAGAACAAAAAGTTTGGCCAGTGTACAATATTGACTTTCTTACCGAAAGCTATGGCAAAAGTTTTTAGCGATTCTGAAGTCTGTCATTTCTAGTACTCACACCTTAAACGGTCCCATAGAGTAATCCCTATATTAAATAGGATCGAATGGCATAAATTATTATTTTTTTAGTATTTTAGCATTATTTTCGCTGACTGTACATTTTTTTCAAAATCTGTGAATGCAGTTTAGAATATCTCAAAAAGTTATGGATGGTCTTCTAGGAACGTTTTCCTGTAACTATAGCAGTTAAGGTACCCGCCCGTATTGTACCGTCTCAAAAATGCACCATGTATATAGTTTATTAGAGATTTTTTATAAAAGTTTGTGTACATGTAAATAAATAAATTTTAATTTTATTGATTCTATCATTCATTCACATCCAACAGATCGCTGATGGAGGCGGCGTGCGCGGCGCGCGTGCAGGGCGCGGTGGGCGCGCTGCGCGAGCAGGCGGCCGCGCTGGCGCAGCGCCGCGCCGCCGCCGCGCGCGACCGCTGCAAGCTCGGCCGCCAGCGCCGGGCCATGCTCGTCAGTGCTGCACTTTGTCTCACTACCCGACACAATATCATATCACACTCTATGTTAAAACGCTTTATTTGAATAATGAAAAGGAACAGTTTAGCAAACCGAAATAATAATTATTCTCTGGTTATATAATGTAATATATGGCAACATTTAAAATGATTTTCAATAAAACAGGAAGAGAGCCGAGCAAAGATCACCGAGCTGAAGACAGTGGTTCAAGCGGAGCAGGAGTCTTTGTCAGCGGAGCGCGCACGCGAGGCGGAGGAGGCGGCTGCGGGCGCGGCGCGCGAGGCGGCCGTGAGGGCGCAGGCCGAGCGGCTGAGGGCGCAGGCCGAGCGCCACGCCAGGGTGCTCGCCGACAGGGACTACTGGCTTCGGCAGGATAACATGTGAGTTAATAAATATGATGGAACATTAACACATCACCATCTAGTTCCATGGTAAGCTACGAGGCTTGTGTTATGGATACCAGATAGTTGATACACTACACATATATAACTTTAAATATATACATATCACAAATATAAACACTCATGACTGGAGTAGAATAATATGTTTCGGTTGCACCTTGTAATATACCAATAACACGTGTCAGGTGGCGCACGCGGCTGTCGGAGCTGCAGCAGTACATCGCGGCGCAGGCGGCGTGCGGCGCGCGCGCGCTGGAGGAGGCGCGGGAGCTGCGCCTGCGCCGCGTTCGGGCTGCGCTGGCGGACTGGCACGAGAAAATCGGCCAGTGAACACCCACCTACCTGTATAGCACCTGCCTAGCACCTACCGTGTGAGATACACAACCAGACACGTTATGGTCAACGTTTATGTTTTTGTTTTAACTTTTAATGTCATTATAATGATGATTAATAAAATAAAATAGTAACGTAAAAAGGCCTTTTATTCCGTGTTGTTTAGGTACATCTTAATATTCATTATCAGTCTTCCCTGCAGCTTTCATTGCCTGCCACACTTGTGGCGATACTTGTAAAACTACGTGGTTTTCCATTGGGTTTTTAACTTTCCTTCTGTGTCAGACCTTCATCCTATAATGCTTTATTGGGATTGGGTCTAATGTTTCTGGGTTTTGCATTTCTAATGCCCGATTTCACCAACAACCCATAAGCTACCACCTACGTATGGGATCCCTAGCTTAAGAGTCCCCTAAACTAGCCCCTAAATTAAATTTCGTTTTACGATCGTCTTTAAGCCCATATATCGAGCACCTAAATTTAGGGGGCCTTTTAACATTTAAGTGACCCCTAACTGTCGGTGAATCAGAAACTGTCCCCTAACCATGTTTAGGGGATCCCTTAAACTTAGGTGACGTTGGTGAAATTGGGCATAAAGCTTGTAAGATGCCTTTATCCGTGATGCTAGTTGTAAGATTTCTTATAATAACTAACGGGTCCTTGTTTTCTTTGGTCTCCACCTTGAAAGTGTGTTGTTCTAGAGTCCCTCTTAAGAGAAAAAACAAGACATTCTCGCAAACAATTAACACCGTCTGGTCTTTGATTTTTCTCAATTTTGCAATTTGTAGGCCAGAGTCCCTCACGTTTATCGTGTCCTTTATTTTCGTATTACGTCTTCACTCGTGTCTATCGCGTCGTCCGTACCTACAATGAGTTCAGTTTCGCTCAACTCCGCTCCGTTTGCGCCTTTTCGCTCAATTCCGCTCCCTGTAATATCCCGCGGTAAAAAGTTATAGTCACTCTCCAGCCTCCAAAAATAGCTAAAGATTTCATCCGTATGACACAACTCTGTAAAAGGAATACAGCTAACTTCATCATGTCACTTTTTGGCTGTCGGTCGTTACTCTCATATTTTCTTCCAAACGTACCAAAAGAAGTATAACTTCAAAAATATCAAGTTACGAAATAAAATACAATCTAAGGAAATAAAAATTTATTCAATCATCTGACATTGTCACTGAAATTTAAGTCTACGTTATCTTCAATACTAGTACAGTAAGCTTTGAAGTTCTGCGAGCTCCAGTTGTTGGAGGGCTTGCTCTTGGGCGGGTTGGGTTTGGGCGGCGGCACGGCGGGCTTGAACGCCATCTCAGACCCGTCGTACTCTTTCAGGATTTGCATTGGGGTTCTGTAAAAATATTTTAAATAGAGATTATAATCAATATTTTTATAATGAAATAAATATATTAAAATAATGGATTGTTAGTAAACCAGTGATGACAGAATAAAATTGTACGTGAAGTATCTCTAACAATACATACAAAGTAGTTTTAAGTTCAAAAATAATGTCCCCCTCCTGTAATGTGTCTATTTGCTATTATTCTATATTGATACTTCACCGTCGAAATACAATCGTAAATTTCATTAAAGCAAAGTCGTCAAAAAGTTTTGTCTGTAAATTTTGTTTATGATAAAATTTGAAATGGAGTCACTAATTCTGCATGTGTGCATATGTGTGTGTGTGTTTGCGCATGTGTGTGTGTTGACCCCCCCCCCCCACGACACGCCCATTTTAGTGGGCGGCGATAGATACCACGGCCAGAGGGCAATGCCCTGATGCTGTTTTCCCACTCCCTTTGCGGGGAATATGACAAGACCCATGACGCTTGAGTGTATTTGGGGGTGAGCGTGGGCATAAGGCATGAGTGTGAGTGTGTGCGTGTTTGTATGTGAGCGTGACCGAGTGTGTGTGTGTATGTACTCACTTGTTAGCGAGTTCCGGCGGCCAGGCGCCGGCGAGCAGCGCGGCGGCGGCGGCGCGCAGCGCGGGGTGGTGGTGGCGGCGCAGCGCGGGCAGCTCGTGCGCGCGCGCGGCGTGCGCGTGGCAGTGCTCGGGCGCCGCCAGCAGCGGCAGGTAGCGCCCGGAGCCCGCGCCCTCCTCCGTGTCCAGCAGGGAGCTCACGGCTTTGGATTGCTGCACGAGGTAGACAAACACTTACGTTACTACCAGGCGACTCATCCTGGCTTTGCTGGGGAGCATCCCTAGGTGCTTAACAGTGTATGAAGTTTAGTACACAAGAAAACTGTTCTCTTGTTTACTAAACGTCATAAATATCCATTCCACGGTTTGATCGTGAGCAAGTAATAAATAAACAGGTATCTACTCGCACATAGACGTACAAACAAACTTTCACGTTTATATTACCGACTGGACAGCTGACTCGGTTTGGATAGAATTTAGTATAGGAATAAATAGACTGTTAATTAGCTAGAGAAACATAGGCTACTGTTAAGGACCTAGACATACACACCGAGCAATGGTAAGTTGCTATTTTATAATCTATACTATAATAAAACAGTAGAGGTCGAATGTGTGTACATAGCAAAAAAATGCTAAAAACCGAATCAGGGATATGTAAAAAAACAAATAGAACAAATCCAGATTTTTTTCAATTTTTTTGTTTCTCTGTCTGTTTGTCTGTTTGTACGGGCTAATCTCCGAATCTATTGGACTGATTTATGTGAAACTTTGCATGGTGGTACCTTATATCCCCGGGCAACATCTTAGACATTTTTCATCCCAGAAAATTAAATAGTTCCCGTGGGATAGTTAAAAAACTATAGTATCATATACATACTACATTACACAACAACTTATGCATCTAATTTAGTAAAATTTAACATTCTGATACCTTATATTGCCGGTCAAACAATAGGTTATTTTTCATCCCGGAAAAATGAACGGTTTCCGTGGGAACTAATAGATCTTTATTAGTGTTTTTCTAGATAGTAGTATAAATTTACTTTAAAACTACAATACAACATAAGAAACAGCACACCAACGTCACGTTGAGCAGCAGAATCAAAAACAGTTCGAAGTATAAGAAAGGAGGAAGAAGACAAAAAATAAGACAACATAAGAAGCACTCTTGCAGCATCGAATTAGCAAGAGTTGCAGCAGAACAAAATTTACTTTAAACTTAAACAGTTTGAAGTAATTTAATTAAATAAAAATCCAAAATCAGTTCAGCCTAGACCATACTAGTTAATCCTAAGTAAGTATGAAGTATTTAGGCCGCATTGGATTGTCTTGGGCTAAACTACTACGAGTATATCCAATGCCGGATTCAACCTTAACTCCGCCCTTGGGCAATATAACAAAAGTCGCCCTATTATTGAAATTTTGCATAAAATAGATAAAGTTTCGATAAAGTTCAATTTTTTTAATTATTAGTAATTGTAATATTACTCATTGATGACGCGAACAATTTTTTTTATTTGTCCTTCGAATTCTGCCGCCCCGGGCACTAGTCCCGAGTGCCCCTAGTGTAGATCCCGCGCCGAGTATACCCTGACAAGTTAGGATGAGCCGGTTCGGGCGGTAACAATGTGCGGGTACCTGCAGCAGATGGCGCAGCAGCGCGAGCGCGGCCAGCGCGGCGTGCGGCGCCAGCTGCAGCGCCGCGGCCGCCGCGCGCTTGCCCAGCGCGCGCAGCACGCCCGCCGACACGCGCCGCGCGCGCGCGCCCGCCGCCCACAGCGCCTCCAGCAGGACTGGCGCGTCCTCCGCCGTGCTCCCTGCCGAGACGACCGTTTGTTATAGAGGCCGTGTAAGGTGCGACCGCAGCATATTACGATTCAGCATTTTACAAGACACGCGTAATTCATTATTAAATATAATAATAAGTTAGGTCGCGTACCGCTCCCCCCAACGTGCGTTCACCTTGTCGTGGTGGGGGGGTTCAGTAGTGCCCGGCAATACAACCGGGCGCAAAGCCAAAAAACGCACAGGAAGGTAGCCCACTTCGGTGGGCGGTGGGAGGTGGCCCTCTTCGGTGGGGGGTGTACCATGCGGGTTGCTCCTGGTACTTCTCTGATAGCAGAGTAGACCTTGGAGCAACCCCATGGTTGTGGTGGTCTGCTTCGGAAGACCTGCCGTCGGGGGGTCGTAATTGAATGCGTAAGCGATCCTGCGACGCCCCATTAAGACGGGGGAAGGCTTTGTTGGGTTTTAGTGGGTACTACTGGCTTTATTACGCCGGTGAGTCCCACACCTCGTGCGTAAATTCATTTCCCAACGTTAAAAAAAAAGGTCGCGTACCGCTAGCGATTAAGCTACGCATGCTCACAAGTCCATATCACTTCTATTACCATTTTATTAATAAGCATACAGATACTAAAAACTAACAAGTTTTAATGCCAAACGTTTTTCATTTTAACAATCTAGTGGTGTATTAGCTAACGAGAACCGGTACAGGTTGGTTGATTATAGCTATCTATCACACTGACTCTGACACGACATGTGTGCATTTGGATCGACCCTGAGAGCGGATGCCATTTATTATTCAATTTGTTTATTCACTAGGATTTATGGTTTTTGGGTTTGAGTTCTCATTAGGTGAAGTGTTATTATTGAGTTTTTATGTCAAGATATTCGCAAAAGAAAACAGTTAAAAAATTATTAATGTTGACAAAGTACATATACAATATACATGCCGTGTATACATACATAAGTGAATATATCTTTGTCTGTGTGTGTGTGTGTGTGTATGTGTGTGTTAAGGTGAAGCGAAAAAAAATTGTTTTGTTATTAGCTTGGGGGTAGAATTTGTTGTTAAAAAAACAAAATTATTCAAATAAAAAAGAAATGTTACTCAACATATTTTAAGGTGGTCCACTGAGTTTTAAAATAAATACTTATTTAAAATTTTTGGTTTGATTTAATTTTTTTGTCACATCTTTGAAAACATTTAAGAACTGATGAACGTAGTCACTTTCTACTCAACTTTGATTATAATATTACAATTGTTGCAATTTTAGGTAAAATGTTGAAAAAAAAAACATGTTATTTTTTTGTATTACAGTATTTACATATTTACATACAAACCAAAAATGTCAATTAATTAATTATTTTAAATATCAATCTGTCACTTCAAAATGTTGAGTAAACATTTTTTTTTTAATTTTGAACTTTTTAATACAATTTCTACCTCTAAGCTAAGAAAAAAAAATTTTTTTTCGCTCTATCCTAGTGTATACTCACCAGCATGGCAGTCCAGCACGCTAGCGTACACGTAGTCGTGGAAGACGGCGGGGTCCACGTTGAGCGCGTCGCCGGCGCCCGCCAGCAGCGCCAGCGCGGCGCGCGCGCACTGCAGGCGCGGGCGCCGCCCCACGCGCGCGTCGCGCAGCAGCCGGGACAGGATGGACACCAGGTCCGAGTAGTACTCCATGTTGATCACATGGGTGAACCTGGTGAGTAGAGGCAGAGTAAAGCGCGGCAAAACATTACTGGACAGTGGACATCGCTCCGATGCGTCCCTCGATGCCTATGTGTAGCAAGTCATAGTCTACCTATACCAAATTTCTTCAGGATCCGTCCAACTGTTTCCATAATAAACACCCCAATTGTACGGTTTCAGGTACATTTTTAGTTTCGCTTATATTGCGCGATAGCTTTTCGAGGCGATGCGATTTTTTCGTCTCTCCCGTGACCATGATTGCTGTAAAGTATTCAAAACGTCGGGAACCAAAAATCAAAATAAATTCGCGAAAAAGTCCGAAAAGATGAAACTATCTTTTATTTTTTATTTAAAGAATTATACTGTAACTTCAGCAATTAAAGTACTGGAAGTACTTATAAGTATTTCAACTTGTGCACTTCAAATTCTTATAGGAACTACATTGTATTGTTTTAACTGGGACGGTACACTGATACCGAATAAACACATATGTACATATAAACTGTTACTTTTAATGTAATAGTATAAAACAATTGTAAATTTTAATTATACAATATGTCGGGTTGTCCTAAATTAAAATGACAACAGCTCACGTAATAAATGGATGCCGCCTCACTTGTGTAGTTAACATTTGTTACCGATAGATGGCGGTGGGCGTCACTTGAATAATTTTGCTTTTTACTAATAAGTTGGGGTTAATTTTCCTATGGGAACAAAAATATAGTTTTATAAATTATACATAATTGAATCACTAACTTGGCCAGTCCATTCAAGGCAGCAGACAAAAGTCCACACTTGGGAGCACTCTTCAGCAACCTGAAGTATATGTGGAAGACAGTCTTGGTAACTTCTGTGAGGATCTTTTGCCGCGCCACCTGACTCTCCTGTGCTTGCGTCTCCAGGAGTTCACGCTCTACTTCTTTAAGTTTCTTTGCCCTCTGGAATAAAAGGAAGGAATATTTATTAGAAAAGTGTTCCTGACTGGTTCCCGCTACGGCGACTAATTTTACTGAGACCATAAACCATGGTCTCTGGGCATGGGCCTTCTTTCAATACTTCAATACAAGGGAGATCAGATCATAGCCCACGACGCTGACCAAGTGCGACTTTACAGACTTCACGTCTTACTAAAACTTTCTAGATTCTCTCAGACGTGCAGGTTTCCTCAAGATATTTTCCTTAACCGTAAAATAAATGGTAATTATACTGGAAATGATACGCATATTAAAATATCAGAGGTGTGACATCCGGGATTAGAACCTGCTTAACTCGGTTTATCAAGCGAGGGCGTTACCTACTGGCCTACCACTGCTTTAAACATAATCCATGTGCGCAGGAGATAATATAGTGTACAAATGTGTACGCAGATGCAAGTGTAGTTTTTACTTACATTCGATTCTGTCAAAGAAACTTCAATGACTTATGATGTTTACATCCACCAGAGTTTCTGGCATAGTACCAATAATATATATACCATACACATACAAGCTTGCTTTGTAATAATTTAGTCACAAATTGTTTAATTAATGGTGGATATTGTATTCCTAAAAGGTAAGCCGGTGGGAATCGTCTTACCATCGACAACGAACACGTGTATCAATTGCGCGTCACTCTACCCACCTTCTTTTCCTTCTTGGACAGGTTGATGATCCTCTTCTTGTGCTTCTCTTCTTGTTTCTTCTTATGGCGTAGATCGGCGTCGCGGTCCAGGTCTACGCCGCGAAGGTCCAGCGCCAGCAGGCAGTCCAGCGCTTGCGGCGGAAGGCGCTCGCCCCGACGCTTCACCAGCTGGTTGATGAGCCGCACGATCTGGATACCCACCGGACTGAATGACAATAATGTCCTCCTGAACTATCTTGGCTACGACGGTCAATCTCTCAGAGACAAGCCAACTATACAATAGATGTTATCAATTGCTAATTACTAGACCATCGAGGCAGTTATTTATAACATAGATGCAATACTACATATATATTAGTGAAGATGTGCCATTCCATATAAATAAATTGGGGTTTTTATAAACATGCGATAGTTTTTGTAAATTTTTGAACACATGCTACAAAATTCTTTATCTGAGATTAGATTTTTCAATAACAATAACATCTGGGAACCATTTCTTTACATTAATTAATTTTACACAAAATATTACTGTAATATTATCTATTTATAAATTAAATATATATCAGAAACTATTATTTCCTTTAAAAAAATCTAGACATTCCTCAAAGTCATTAGTCACCTGAATAATTTGTTTAAACTAAAACATGTCATAATATCCAAGTTAGGGGCACTTACAGTGAGAGTGATCTCTCCCTTGCTATCCTCCTTGAACAGCTGTTCGCAGCAGGCTGTAACCTCCTCCCTGGCCTCCGGCAGCCTGCAGCCGAGGAGAGGCACCACGCTCTGCGCTATGTTGGTGGCGTAGTTGAAGTTGGGGCGCGCGGCCAGCATGCTGCACATGCTGCGGAGTGATACCAGAGCTAGGCTCATCTGGGACTCGTCTGGCTTGCTGGAATTATATGTTATTGTGTGTAATGGTTATTGTTTGGGCAGTTTGTTGTTGACACAACATAATAAATATCAACCCACACTTAGCCAACATGGTGGACTATAAACTGATCCCCCTCGTATTGAAGAGAGGCTGGTACCCAGCAGTGGGACGTTAAAAAGGGCTGAATACAATAAATATGCAAATATGGAATATTTTATTTCATTATCGCAAAACAGTTATTTATACATATTATATTTAAATTTGTAAGTAAAAGGAAAAAAGAAAAGATACAATAAAAAAATATATTGTCATAATACTTTGTAAGTATGGGATAGATATTATTATTAATTAAAATATTTGAAAACTATTTAAGTAAATATTTTTGTATTTGGATCTCTTCCAATGATGTTGCATTTTCCTCTCATTGTCAATAAAGAACCCAATATCAATCCTAACAGTGCAACGACACCAATTTTAATATGGGTTCTCAAAAAGAAAGGATTTTTATAAAATGAATCCTTGTAATGAAACAAGAGATAGTAAAGTTTATAAGAAATAATCATTTTTTCTGTTGCCCAGTCTATGTTATGTATGTATTTGCAGGCAAATCTAAGAAAGGGAGTAAATAAGTACATAATAATATATTTAACATACCGATTATCACCTTTCTTGCCTCTAAGAACATTTGTAGCCTTTTCCAGCCTCTGCAAATACCTTTTGTAGAACTCCAACAATTCTTTTTCATATTTATACAAAGCTAATGTGTCCTTTTTTACTAAAATAAAGAAATATATAATTATTAATATAGAATAAGATACTGCACTACAGTATTACACTATACAGAGTAATGAACGCTATAATTAAAGGAGTAACAGACTTTAGAGCCAAAAAGTTGTCCCATTTTGTTCCCATGTTACAATGCATTACTTACTTGAGAGTTTCACAAAGAGAAAATAATACATAACAAATGACTTCATTTTGAATGCAACTATTTTTGTATGTCAAAAGTATTGAATTTTTGGCTTTTTTCAAGCATTACATGTACTTTATTTAATTAGTAATAACATAATTTTACCAATTATAATAATTTAATTAAAAACTTCAATTTATTTTTATGGTTTTCAATTAAATACTTGAACAGAACTTACATTTGATATCTGTATAGTCTTGGTGTCTTATCTTGTAGTCTGGTATTATATCCCGGAATACCTCCGCAGCAGACAATGTTGCCAGTTTCCTTACTGACATAAGATTTAGTGTGCCATCTTTAAGCTTTTCTTCCATGAGATATAATATTGGAAATAGATTTTTTAGCTAAAAAATTCAAAATTTTGAGTTAAGATACAAATATAAAGGTCACTTTTTTAAATATTCTACCATATATTTAAAAAAAAGGTACATTAATGGTTTTACTTTTCTATTAATACTGTACAAGGATATACCTTTTTCTCAGGACTTTCTAATAATGAAGAACATAGTGCTCCAATTCTAAGCTTCTCATGTCTTAATCTATCTCGCCTTGCAGCCAGCAACTCTACTGTAGTAACTTCATTATTATCTGGCTTCGGTTGATCGGGCTCTGCATTATCTTCTACATCAGATTCATCAGATTTTGAATCCTCTCCATCATTTCCATTTTCTTTAATTTGACTGTCATTTTCTTGGTCCGATTCAGATTCTACAAAATGAAACTATGTATGTAGTTTAGATTTACAACCATAAGTATGTGTTAATAATAATTTGTGAATATTTAATAAGTTCACCTTCACACTCTTCGGCTCTTTCCTGTACTCCATCTTTTGTTTTAATAGGAAGCAAAGGTCTTAGTTTTTTAGTTGGTCTTTGTGCTAACTCCTGTTCATATTTTTCTTCCATGTCACTATTCTCTGTATCACTATCAGAATTGCTATCATTGTTCATATCTAAGTTTTGTTGTTTCATAGACTTAGGTGCTTTCTCCTTTCTTTTGCGTTTAGATCCCTGTCTGAAAAATAACAAAATGTATTGGTCACTAAGGGAATCTATCATTTGTACTGTTTAATAGAAAGTGAATAAACACTTACAAATACTTTCACCATGTTATGTATAACCAAGAGGCAATATGTATGGGTATTAATAATAAGCCACTATTGTTATCTATATGTATATTATAAAGAGGTAGTTTGTTTGTTTGTTAGTTGGAATACGCTAATCTCAGGAATTGCTAATCAGATTTGAAAAATTATTTTTGCATTAGATAGCCAATTTTTTGGGGAAGGCTATAGGATATAACTTATTCCATACTAACAGTTGAAACGTACTTACGGGCAAACCCGAGCGTAGCGAGCGTGCATTTATTATAGGGAAGATTATCAAAGATAACTTACTTTGTTTCTTCTTCTGGTACATTTGATAATAATTGTGGTTGCTTTGCGAGTCTTTTAGCTATATATTGCTGTTCTTCTTCATCCAACATATCAGCCCATTCGTTACTGGAAGATTCGCTTTCGCTACTATATTCAGGCTGTGTTTGAATTGGTTGCTTATGTTTTTGTATTTTTTGTCTATGACGTTGAAGCTTTAATTTCCCTTGTTTCTTCATTTTATTAGTTGTTTGATTATTTCGTTTAATTTTACTAATCTTAGCTTTACCTTTTTTCTGTAAATAAAACGTGTGATGAGGTTAGGAATAAATATAATAAAATTATTACTTAAATGGAACTGTAATTGTATAAAAGACTTACCGCCATTTTTACTAATTTAAAAATAATAATTTAGTAAGAAGTATCTATTAATTTCAATTTAAAACTTTCAGTAAGCCAACGTGGGTTCGTTTCACTCATCTACAAGTTTGACACTGACAAATGACAATATTTCACTTAAATTGATTATGACAATCGAGTCACCAACGTTTCGTTTATTAAATTCTTTATTCCAAATAATATCTATTACAAAACTTTTTATATTAAATTCCTAGCAAAAAAGATAATTGTTTTTCAAATACAAAACATTTAAGATTTATATTATTTTTTAGGTGTAAACGTAATGGATTACTTGTATTATAATACTAAATTTTAAAATTAATGATGCGTAGAACGTAAAAAACAAGTTTTGTTGTGGCTTTAAGCCGTTTTTGAACGTACTCAAACTTTCTAAACGTCAAGTCAGTTAACTTAGAAGACCTCGAAACTTTCTTGCGCTTTGAAATTCTTGTTTTTCTAGTTTTCTTTCCATTGAATAATTGTTTGACACACCTATCTGATCTATTTATTTTATGTTTTCATTAATAAAAACTTTGTGAAACTCGGCTGTGTTGTTATGTGAATAAAATATTTTAATATTCATTATCAAAAAAGTTTAATGCGATGGTGCCTCAACAGCAAAGGCGAAGACGCCGTAGAGCTGCTTTATCGCGAACTGCTGAGCGTCGAGTCGTAGTTGTAAGAGGTCCTGGTGGATTTGGATTCACTATCGCTGGCCAAAGACCCTGTGTTGTGTCTGCAGTGGCAGCTGGTGGACCGGCAGAGAGAGCTGGTTTGCGAGCTGGCGATGCTTTGCTCGCAGTTGACGGGGCTAGTGTGGCTAGAGCACCACATGCATCGGTGGCCCGTCTTATTGCCGCTGCACCAGGGCCCATTGCCCTAAGTGTGGCTCCTAGAGAATCTCCACCTACTGATACTGAAGATACAGAACCTGAAGAAAGAGCTAGAACAAGACGCAGATACCCTCCACCTCGGCGCAGACCACAACCAGCAATGTTACATCATCCAGGTAAACAAGTTAAAGTTGTTATAAAATATAATTATTGATATTCTTTTCATTTACTGTTTACAAGATTCTATGTTCAATACTTCCCAATAAAAGAAATTAGGGAAGAAGTGTTTCAATGTGTCGAGTTTAATGACCAAGTTTCATACAATATTGTTATAGTTGGGTGAAGGAATCACATGGTATAATTAACAATAAAGTAAATTTTATTTTTCTTGTAAACACAAGATAACTAAAAATATAATTATGAACTGTAAATTTCTATATTATTATTAATGTAAAACCAGGCGAAACTTTTCTCATTGAGCTATGTTAAACAAAGATTTTAAGGTCATGTAATTTTTGCAGATTTGCTATTGTGCATATGGAAGTTTATGTAAGTGCATTTAACACTATTTATGCACAGTGTTGTGATACTGCACCAATTTTTGAATTCAATACATTATTTGCATACTATTTTTGATTATGCTGATTTTTTTTGATAAAAATATATTAACAAATGTGTTGTAGTTAATTATATATATTATTTTTTATTGCACTTGTCTATATTAATTGTAACATATATCATTCTATTTATATCATATATAAAATTATTTCAGGTTGTCATGCAGCTCCAAGTACATCAGGTGTAAACGAAATCTTACAGAACTTAACTCGAGCTCAATTAACACCCAATCATTTAGCCAGGCTAGAGTGCAGAGCAGTAGTTGGCTATTTAGGAACAATAGAAACACCTCAAGCATCTCCAAATGCTGCTCCAGGAAATGTCCGAACAGCTGTACGAAAATTGAGGCAAGAGAGGCGCACTGCTGCACCTGTTTTACTTTCTGTTCTTCCTAACGCGTTACTCTTGCGACGTCCCAATGGACAAGTTCTAGCCCAATATCAAAGAGAGAGGATTGTTTATGCCGGTTGTGGTTCAGAGGCCGACAGACGATTTTTCGGGCTTGTAACAGCAGCTGAAATTACCGATTTAGAAGCTGAAGCTTCACATAGCTGCCACGTATTTGCCGTCGATCCACGAATGGCGGAACATGAGGCTCATATTCCACGATCGAGAGAATTTCAAATATCGTGCACAAGAGATCCTGTTACAGAAAGATGTTTAGAGTTTCCGCCGTCTGCGGAGTACGTGGTTGGTGTTATCCGTGGCATGTATTCTCTACCGCCTGACGATTGCGTAACTCCTTCAATACAGCAAATATCAAAATTAGCAGTGAAGGGAGACAGTCCAGCTTTAGGTAATTTTTCAAGGAGTAACCGACCTGTCTTTAGAGTGCCGCGAGATAGAAGACCGTGTAGGCACGAAGAAGTGAGGATTGAACCCGAATTTGTTGCGAATTCTCCCCAACCGAGTAATCATAGTGAAATAACTACTACATCTAGTAACAGTGACTCTGGCATTGGCTTCCATAATGATTGCAGGAACATTGCAGATAGAATACTTGTTGTTGACTTCGCTGGACAGCAAGCAGCGCCCAATAGGTTCCGACAGGAGATGCCGCGACGGCCTATTGGCTTAGTCGGCTGTAGCAGTTTTGAAACAGAAGGCTCGTTTCTATCAAACACTACTCCTGTTGTTGACGGATTTGCAGGTCAGGGCAGGCCTCTGAACATGGACGATGTGATTCTTAACGCGAATGATTTACCGCGCCCCGTCAACCTCAGAAATGACGAAGACAGCTACAATTACAACAATATATATGGAAATCTTCCATCTAGTTCGAGAAGTTTTAATGGCGTAGTGTACGACCAAGTGTATACAGAGAATGAGGGACACTACGAGTTCATTCCTTCTCAGATAGAGGTAGATGATATTGATAGAGTGGCAGAGACGTTTAATTCTGTAGAAATATACGAGGAGAGACAGCGTCGTGTCGACTATCAATCAAATGAATCTGTAGAAAATGTGACAGTTATCTCTGGCACAAGTAAAGCTAGTGTTGATTCAGTATCAGTATATTCGTCCCGAAGTCACGAGGAAGCGAGGCCGTCGAGAAGGAAACATTTACAAGCATCGCTGGATGATATGCTAGTGTTGGGGTTTCGGGACCCTCCACCACCAGAGGATAAAGACGACGAAAAATTTGTTCATCCTGCTACTATAAAATGCAAGGTTTGTTTCTCTATTGTATTTATCTATATACATATAATAAAATTCTTACTGAGTCAAATCTGTACATTAAATTTTTTTTTGGAAAATCTTATTAAAATAGACATTATTATCGATACAGAGGCAGAATATATAGTTTTTAGAATTTTTGTCTGTCTGTCTGTCTATTACCGCATCACAGAAAACTACTGGATTGGATTTTGATAAAATTTGGTATGGTCATAGCTGATTATCCGGGTCAACATATAGGATACTTTTTACCACAAAAAAATATCTAATTTCTTAGAAAAAATACAAAAACTGTAATTAAGAGTATACTAATATTTAAAACCTAAGAATTTGGTTTTTGGCCATCTAAACGCAGGCGGAACCGCGGGTAATGCTAGTGTACCTATAAGGATGAATATTTTGATATATGTACATAATTTTTGATAATTCATTTGATACAAGTCTATTATTGATACCTGCAATATGTTGTTTTCCATATTTAATTCGTTACCACTTTTCTTCCTTCTAGGAATTTCTTATAATTTTAATATAAATGAAGGGAATGATGCTTAAAATTCAGCTTGTGAATGACTATAAGGGGGTGTCAAAACTTTGTATGGGCAATAACGTATTGAAGCAAATATTAGACGGATATCAAATAAAACAAATTTGAGACGAGGCAGCCTGTATGTATAGTGTATATATGAGTTATTTTTACTTAAATAATAATAATAAAAAATAATTGTTGAAAAATATGAATATTATCTGTTGGCAGGTCCGAAAATCCAAACCCCTCAACATAATCTCGAAAACCAAGTACATCCTGACTGGTAAAAGTGACAAGGAGAAAAAGGAGACAGAAGATAAGATGGAGAGAAGGAGAGCGTTAAGTGCGAGCGCGGGGGACGTGTCCGGGGTCGGCGACAGAGAGGAGGACGCGCTGCCGGCCGCTGCCAGCGAGCCTGATCTGAGGGACTCGCAGGTATGTTTAGAGTTAGTTGTGTTTTTGGTTCTAAGTTGAATTATAATTAGATTGTGTTTTTTACAGAAGATAGGTTTTCCCAGCGGTAATTTAAACTTATGCTTCTGACGAAGTTTACGAAATTGCGATCTTCCATACAATCTTTTGTTTTACCAAATTTATAATTCCTTCTCTGATTATATAAGGAATTTTGGTGATATATATTATGCTTCAAGACCCACAGGTTTGGACGGTGCGTAGTGAATGTGCGTTAGTTAGTGTCAGCTTAATAAATTTTTTTAACCTATTTTATATTTGTATTAAGTTGTTGATGCTCTCTACGAAATATTTATATTACGTACGGAGGTTTTAAGAAAGCGGTATTTTTTATTTAGCTATGTAACCATTACAGCAGAGTATTTCTTAATAGATAATCAAGATTGAGAATTTATATTCTGTAAAATTTCTATTTTGTACCACCCAATTATTATTATAGAATTAATTAGTGACTCTTCGACTGATAAATATCAGATTGTATTTCAATCCAACGGACAGCTTATGTTCAGAAGTTAGTGATATTGTAATTTTAAACTAGCATTCTTAATATTTGTAAAACTCAAACGTATGTAAATAAACTTTGAAAACCATTACGTTAAGTCGTAAATATCTTGAATCAGCCGTGCAAGTCACGTTGGCGTGGGTACATCAAAAAATCAATAGAATAAACAGTTTACGCCAATATGCAAACAGATTAACGTAAAGAACCCGCGTGTATATTTATTTATATGTATTTACTGTGTATAATTTTTTTTTAGTGTGGTTTTCTTTACTATCTAATATAGGAATTTAACATATTGTACCTATTGTTTACAAGCGATTTACTTTCGCTTCGCTTAAGCACGTTCCTAGGTCATCGTGGTTGAGTGTGTGAGCGATCCTGCGCCCCATTAAGACTGGTGAGGTTCTGTTGGGTTTTAGTAGGTAGTACTGGCTTTTCCCGTGATTCCCACAACCACCTATATGCAGGTGGTATGCGTAAATGCATTTTCCAACATAAAATAAAGGCGCATACCTAGGTGCCTAACATCATACCTAAATATCATCCCAATCCGTTACACACATACAAACTATTATATTCACAAAAATATTGTGATGTCAAATATCTATCTCTAGTTAGGTTAAAAATAAAGAAATAGCTGATGCTGGCTAAAATGTAATTGATCCGTCATTAGTGGTGATATCTATGGTACTAATATTATAAAAAAACAGAGTTTACAGCATCCATGGTCACGGGAGAGACTGAGTCTCAAGCATTCGAAACGTCGGGAACCAAAAATCAAAATAAATCCGCGAAATAATCCGAAAAGATAGTTTTATTTAAAAATGTCAAACATTCGCGTAAATCTAAGAAAGTATTAGAGTTTGTTTGTTTAAACGCGCTAATCTCAGGAACTAATAAGCCGATTTGAAAAATTCTTTTTGTATTAAATAGCCCGTTTATTAAGGAAGGCTATAGGCTTATACATCATCATGCTACTACCAAAGGGAGCGGAGCAGTAATCATAAATGTTAACAAATCGTGCAGACTTCCTTCAGAAATTCACGAATTAATTATCCATACATTATTGTAAAATTGATGTTTACAGCGGAGGTTCGATCGCGGGCAAGTCCGCGGGTACTGCTAGTGTAACATATTATGGTTTATTTGGGATCGCGGGATACGAGATTTTATGGCATAACATATCATAAGATATATATAATTTACCTAAACCTGAGGCAATAGAGAATATACACATAGACATGAACCACAGAAAGTGTACGTATACTCTGCTCTCCCTTTTGGATAATATGTGTAAAATAAATACACCTATAGTATTTTAATATGTAAATTAGTATGTAGTAAGTCATGCCCCAGCACGACATTGTATTGTCTGAACTGACTTTTCATTCACGATTTACGAAGGTTTGTTCTTGGAGTATTTTTTTAGAAATGGCACAAACCGCATAAAATGCTGACGAGCTTGAAATGAATTTGTAAAAACGCATTTATTGGATATATTTGTTATCTTATAGAAGATATAAAGGACAACAAAGATTTTCAATGAACCAATTTTGTTTAGCCACTGAGCTCTAATTGTTTTTTTTAAACTATAAAAAAATTAAGAAATATAATGCTTATAATATATTAAAAAAAAAACATAAAACATGCATTTTTTAAAAATCGCCTAAGGGATAAATAGGAATAAGATGTCACTCTTTGATTTTTCTCTCTTTCTCTAATCAGTAGTAGTTCTCTCCTTTCTCTATTTCTCTTCCAAAGATAATTAATAATGTAAAACAAAGCTATAAACTTCTTTTTTCTTTTATTAAAAGGTGTAAATCATTTTTCAAAAGGGTTTAGAAGAAAGTTTCTACATAGATGCCACTTCTAATTTTAGCAACATTCTAAAATATATGATGATGATGATGTTCTCCTAGCCGATCCGGCCACGGCGGCCAATCTCAATGAGATTAGCCAACTGCGCAGGAGATATTATAGTGCTCAAGTGTACGCGCAGACACAAGTGCACTCTCTATTCCTATCACTCTCATACTCCGGTGGGACGATCACTCGACACGACCGGTGAGAGTTAAGGCGCAGGACCGACGGCTTTACGTGCTCTCCGAGGCACGGGGGTGAAACACCGCCAACTTCCCAGCTCCGGGCTGTTACTGAGACTTACTATACAGGAAGACTCAATAACTAAACTTGGCCCGACCCGGGACTCGAACCCAGGACCTCCGGGTGTGCAGCCGTACATGCTAGCCACTACACCACCGAGGCAGTTAAAATATATAGCAGGTATATAAACACGTATATTAATTATGCGTATGACGTAAAAACAAAACACAATGTATGCTAATCTATAGTGATATAATAAGCTATTAAGAGTAGGCGCTGACGTTATATGTATAGATTATTATTATAGATTGTAATTGTATGGCGGAATTTTTTTCTCTCATAACAATTAAAACTAGCTTTTGCCCGCGGTTTAGCTTGTGTGATATCACGATAATATAGGGTGTATCACTCATATTCGAATCCTCAGTATGTCGTTTGAACAGTTTGTATAAGTTTAGTCTCATCTGTGACTACTATTACTGTAAATGTAAAACGTTCGAAACGTAGGGAACCAAAAATCAAAATAAATTCGCGGAAAAATCCGAAAAGATAGTTTTATTGACCGAGCGAACGAAGTGCCTCTGTTTCAAGTCTAGCATTTGATTTCCTCTGTCAGTTCGTTGGTACTCACTCCACGGGTCATATTTTACACCCGATCTGCACAAAAATTTGGTATACAGGTTTTACGACTTTATAGATTTTTTTGTCGTTGGGGGTTTTTGATTGGAGGGGTAACTCCTTACTTCAAAAAGAGGGAAAAGGGGGCTACGAGATATTTTCGCCTTATGAAATCCGATTTCGATAGTTTTTTTTTTATTTGAAAGGTAGTAACTTTAAGTTGTTCTCATAAAAATTGGTGAAGATCTGATGAGGATCTTCGGCGTGATATTCTTGAGCAGAATAGCATCCTCTAAATGTAGTTTGTTCTCGCGAGGTGTAATGTTCTAACTATAAAAGATAGTTTTATTTAAAATGTCAAATATTCGCGTAAACCTAAGAAAGTATTATTCCCTCAACGACCGCGGACAAGCCGGCGTGTCAGTTAACAATAGATTTCTTAGAAATTTAATTAATTTCTTATAAATTTACCTGAAGGTGTTAAAGATACGCGTTATTTGTATCTCATTTACTTTTACCAGTTAAAGCTGCGGGCCTAACGTGAATCAGTATAAATAAATGAATTATTAAATAATCAAACTAAATAAACGTTTACGATATAAATATTATTTTAATTATAAATGCTTAATGCTCTTAGTGAATGACACCTAAAATACATGTACCACCATCTACTCGTACATATAACATTTTGTGAATGAATGACGTACATAGATCTACGTCAATGGTAATAAAGCTTATAGATAGAATATACTATTTTAGCCCGCGGGTTGTATCTATGCTAATTGTTAATATATAAAGCTGAAGTGTTTGTTTGTTTCCCTATTCTCTGAAACTATTAAAATTTTAATTTTACAGCCTATTTATTCAAAAAGGTTATAGGTATAGGTTATCTAACTTGAATTATTAAAAAAGAAAACTTGAATTATTAAAAAAAAAACAGCAAGTGTATCAATAATAATTGTAAATCAGAATCTATTTTTAAACCGATGATAATCTCAAAGTGGCCGGCGGAAGTTATTTAATAGACACATACCGCGCTTAAGTGGCGGTGACAAATTGACAATCCTGCATCGGGACCGCCCGTTTTCTTTTACGACTTAATTAATTTAATTACTACTTATTGGTATTGATATATGTTTAAAGTGTACCTACTTGTGTTTTGGTAAAGCTTTAATATATAAGTTGTATATATCAACTAGCGACTCACCCTCGTACCGCACGGGTTCATCCCTGCTTACGTTTTAAGGTATGGTATACATTTCTCAGAGATGAGATATTTTCCTGTAGTAAAACGTATCCTATATGTTGACCCGGATAAACAACTAGTATCATAAAAAATTTCATCAAATTCTGTTCAGTGGTTTTCTCGTGATGCGTTCCCAGACAGACAGACAGATATAAATCCCAAAAACTATAGATTCGGCCTCTGTATCGACAATAATAACTATTTCAATAAGATTATCCAAAAAAATATTTAATGTATAGATTGGACTTAGAATTTTATTATATGTATAAAATATATTTATATGTAGACTAGCGACTCACCCTCGCTCCGCTCGGGTTCGTCCCTGGGGTGGGGTCTGAAGGACCACCCTTATCCTTATCACTTAGGGGTATGAAAAATAGATAGTAGCCGATTCTCAGACCTACTGAATACGCATATAAAATTTGGTAAAAATCGGTAAAGCCGTTTCGGAGGAGTACGGTAACAAACATTGTGACATGGAAATTTTATATATAAGATTATATAGGTAGGTAGATAGTAGTCTTTAATCTAATGTTTATTTAAATTTATATTAAATAGCTTAAAAATAAACATTTTCTAAAGTGTATTCTTATTAAACTTTTTTATTTGTTATATTCTGTGAATTTATTGATTATTATTATAGATTAAAAAATCTTGTCAAAATCGTAATCACGTATCTCCAGAAAAATCGCTTGTAAACAATTATTATATAAACAAGTTACTTATTGAAAGTAAATGTTGATACGTTGGTACTCGTAATCTAGGGAATAATCCCACAATGTACATACATGTATATTGAGCACGTGCTACATAGTTACTTGTTATCGACTCGCTATCGTGGTGTTTCTCTATCAGCTTATATCGCGCGGTCAACGTTTCTAAATATAGCTCTTTTGTTTAATATGGGTTTTGTTTTGTTTACCGGCGCTAGAATAATATACTATAATGAGTATGTCAAAATTATATACATACTAGCACAACCCACGGCTTCGCTCGCGCTAAAAGTACAAAAAAATCTCTAAAAAGGTAGTTTCATACAAATGTTCATCCTCTATTTTACCCCCTTAATTTCGAAAAATTCTAAAACAATTATTTATTTAATTATATTGAAGAGCTTAATACCAAGTTTCAAGTTATTCTGATTATACATTTTTTTTGGATTGTATCATAACGTGTTTTCCCGTGGAAATTTAATAATCTTCCGCGGTAAAAAACTATCTCCACACAAAAAAAATTACGCCAATTCGTCACTCCGTTTGGACGTGAAAGAAGAACAAACAAACACACTTTCACATTTATAATATTAGTATCGATTACATACATTTACTCGTAATAATTAACTTTTATACAAAAACTAGTGACTCACGTTATAAATAGGAATAAAAACTTTTTAACAAAAAAATAAATCCAACTCAAAAAAAGCACTAAAAAGTAAAAAAATAACTGATTGGTAGTTTTCATTTACTATACATACCTAATCAAATATTTTCGAAGTCGGTGTGCTAATGTAAAACGTAACAATTTGGTTTTTGGTAATCTGAACGCGGGCGGAGCCGCGGGCAATGCTAGTTCTATTATATGTGAGTTTTTAGGTGCCTAACAGTAGCCTATATAGTGCTCTAACAAATCATATCATCAGTCTATCTGTCTACCGAATTTCATCCAAATTCGTCCAGCCATTTCAGTGTGAAGTAGGGTCGAGCGAATTTTTTTCCTTTTTTTCTTAGTTTGGACGTAGAATTTGTAGCTTATAAAAAACAAATATTTTGAAATACATAAAAATTACCAACATTTTGAGGTGGCCCACTGATTTTTAACATAAAAAAGTTTTGGTTTAAAGCAATTTTTTTTCAAATCATCATCTTTGATAACATTCAAGGATTGACGAGTATAATCATTTTCTACGTAACTTTCATTGTAATATTACATAATTGCAATTTTAAAAAAGTTGACAAAATAACATGTAACATTTTTCATATTACAGTGTGAAGAAGTAACAAACATACACACATACAAACTATCGCATTTATAAAGCAGTCTGTTCATGTTTGTGACAAATTAGCTTTATTAGATAATGCGCAATCGTCTAAGGTTAGACCACAATTGCCTCTGAACGCAATTGTCTACAAATAAAGCCGACTCATGATTGACAAGAAAATCGTGATCGTGACTGTTATGGCCACTGTAGCCATCGCTTTCTTTGAATTTGAAGTGTTTTATATTCAAGTTGAATAGTTGGAAGCTCGTAGAAAGGTGAATTATACTTGCGTACGTACTTACTAAAAGAAGATGGTTAGATTTATCTATACTAATATTATGAAGAGGAGAGATTTTTTGTTTGTTTGTTTGTACCGAATAACGAAACTACTGGACCGATTTAGATTAAATTTGGTAAGAAGATAGTTTGTGATCCAGGAAAGGACATAGGATAGTTTTATCTAAGATATCATCCCTTAAGGGGGTGAAAATCGGGATTAAAGTTTTTATGGGAAACCAACCTAGGGACGAACCTGAGCGAAGCGAGGGTGAGTCGCTATTTTAATATAATTTTGTCAGTATATGCTCGCATAGTAGATGTTTGTGTATCGATAAAAATGATAGTGCTTATAATAATAATAGGATATAACCTATTTCATTCCGAATTTAACTCAGATCCATATAGCCATTACAACGCGAATAAGTCATAAACTTTCGTATTCTTAATATTATAAGAACACTAGCGTTTTCCCGCGACTCCGCACGTGTTGTTCAATTATGTATTACATAACTAATAACTATATCTTTAAATATTATAGCTTATCTATGTGTTATTCTGATGTGTAAGCTATATTACTGAAAAGTTTCATCAAAATCCGTTAAGTAATTTTTACGTGAAAGAGTAACAAGCATCCGTCACTCCATATATCCACATCTTCACAAACTTTTGCGTTTATAATTCTAGCGACTCACCCTTGCTTCGGGTTCGTTCCTAACTAAAACAAAGCTATCTGCACTGGAACCGTACATTTTTTCGAGATAAAAACTCTACCTCTGTGCCAAATTTCATCCAAATCCGTTGAACCGTTCTGGCGTGATCTAGTTACAAACATCCATCCATCCTCTCAAACTTTCACATTTCTAATATTAGTATGGATTAGTAGGATTTTTGGATTTATACGTTCGAGGTACAGAACTTACGATTATTCCTGGACTTTCGTTGTTCGAAATATAAATAGCTAACATTTGCGGTGGAGGTCTCCCTAAAATTCGCCTGACCTAGTCTTTTGTTAGAAATATTTATTATTTATACAACTTATGTAAATTATAGTGACCTATATTTTTATTCAGATTATGGTCTTGATAGATTTGAGTCCTGAAAAAAAAACAAAATTCACTTCAAGTCTTTTTCATTGAAATTTAAATCTGATTGACAACCCTACATCTGAAGACATTAATAGACAGCATATTGATGTTCTCCTAGCCGATTCCGGCCACGGCGGTCAATCTCATTGAGACTAGCCAACTGCGCAGGAGATATTATAGTGCTCAAGTGTACGCGCAGACACAAGTGCACTCTCTATTCCTATCACTCTCATACTCCAGTGGGACGACTGCTCGACACGACCGGTGAGAGTTAAGGCGCAGGACCGACGGCTTTACGTGCTCTCCGAGGCACGGGGGTGAAGCACCGCCAACTTCCTAACTCCGGGCTGTTACTGAGACTTACTATACAGAAAGACTCAATAACTAAACTTGGCCCGACCCGGGACTCGAACCCAGGACCTCCGAGTGTGCAGCCGTATATGCTAGCCACTACACCACCGAGGCAGCATATACGATGTAACAATTGTAAATTGTAATATTTATATAACCCGTTGTTATATTTAACGAGTATCTTTATATTGTTATGTTATTACCTAATGTTACATAGATAGGAAATGCTTCTTATGTAATTTATTATGTATCTATTTTTATTACTGATTTCTTTCTACGATATTGTTGTATGATATATGTGCGACAAATGATGCAGTTATCTTATTCGGTTGGCATAATCTTGTGCGCTGCGAGTCGTAGATTTGATATAGGCGGCGACTACACTGTTAGTTTTAATATTATATATTTACTTAGCGACTCACCCTCGCTTCTCTCGGGTTCATCCCTACTTACGTTTTGACGTTTAGTATCGATTTCTCAGAGGTGAGATATTTTCCCGCAGTAAAAAGTATCCTATATGTTGACCCGGATAACTAGCTATCATCATACTAAATATCATCAAAATCCCTCCAGTTTTTTCGTGATGCGGTAACAGACAGACAGACAGATAAAAATTCTAAATCGGCCTTTGTATCGATAAAAATGTCTATTTCAATAAGATTTTCCAAAAAATATTTAATGTACAGATTCGGCAAGTACAATTTTATTATATGTATAGATTACTTTTTAAATTGTGGTAATTTTTTAAATTTATTGAACCACCCTTGAGGCACCTACAATCTATTCATTAAAAACAGAACTATGAAATCGTTTCAGAATTGGCCATGTTATTTCATACATAAGATACATAAAAAACGTACAACCGAATGACTTTCTTTTTTTGAAGTCGGTCAAAATGAAGCATTGGGAAGTATCCCCCGCACGTCGCGATTTATTACAGCATAATGTTACCTCTATAATAATTCTCTAATAACTTATTATTATATTTTTGTATAAAAGTTAATAATTAAAAGGACGAAATTTTTACAGTGTACTATATAAATTGTATCTAAATTATAATAAAATTAACTATCTAGAATTTTATCTATATGTCTGTGTGCTTTCCATTCAAATGGACAATAGATTGAAAGTTTCACCTAGAACCACTAGTATCAGGCTTCCCATACCAATTATTAAGCACTCCAAAGCATATTGTCTCGTAATATGTACAGTGTACTCGTACTTACTGATATAATGGCCGGCTTAGACTAAGACACTATTCACGGTACACTTATATACAGTATACTCAGAAGAGAACTGCCTCAGTGGTGTAGTGGCTAGCATGTACGGCTGCACACTCGGAGGTCCTGGAAGTTTAGTTATTGAGTCTTTCTGTATAGTAAGTCTCAATAACAGCCCGGAGTTGGGAAGTTGGTGGTGTTTCAACCTCGTGCCTTAGAGAGCACGTAAAGCCGTCTGTTCTGCGCCTTAACTCTCACTGGTCGTGTCGAGCAGTCGTCCCACCGGAGTATGAGAGTGACAGGAACAGAGAGTGCACCTGTGTTTGCGCGTACACTTGTGCACTATAATATCTCCTGGGCAGTTGGTTAGTCTCAATGAGATTGGCCGCCGTGGCCGGAATCGGTCAGGAGAACATAATCATCATACTGTATACAGTGAGTATACTGTATGACGATGTCGCAGCCGACTAGCTTAATTAGCCGTTCAATTAACAACCTAGTCTCTTCAACTAACGGCCTGAATGATATTCAGCCATCAATCAAACAGCTATCTAGGCAAATAATTTGGATCGATAACGTTTAACTATACTATTTGCCTAGCCTAGTCATTTAAAATAATATAAGTTCATATATAAACATACACCGAGTGTCCTTGTGGGAACGCGTGTGTCTCAAATTGTGAAATTATGTATTGTATACCACTGAATGTACCGTGTATACTATATAGTGCCAGTGTATACCGGCCTTAATACTCTTGAGATGTGCGAAAAATATCATAATATAGATAAAGATTACAATAACTTTGAACCTAATCGAGGACAGATAACACGCTCCGTATTTATAAATAGCATATCCATGTGATAAAATCAGTGCATGATAAAAATAACAACTTCATATGTTACATACATCTATCTATCTATACATATAATAAAATTGTAACCAAGCCGAATCTGTACATTACATTTTTTTTTGGAACATCTTATTGAAATAAACATTATTATCGATATAGAGGCCGAATCTATAGTATTTAGAATCTTTGTCTCCCTGACCAAAAAAACAAATTCTTAGGTTTTACATATTAGTATACTCTTACAATGCAGTTTTTGTATTTTTTCTCAGAAACAAGATATTTTCCCGCGGTAAAAAGTATCCTATATGTTGACCCGGATAACCAGCTACCATCATACCAAATTTCATCAAAATCCCTCCAGTGGTTTTTCCGTGATGCGGTAACAGACAGAACAGACAGACAGACAGACAGACAGACAGACAGACAGACAGACAGACAGACAGACAAAAATTCTAAAAACTATAGATTCGGCCTCTGTATCGATAATAATGTTTATTTCAATAAGATTTTCCAAAAAAAAATTAATTTACAGATTCGGCTTAGTTACAATTTTATTATATGTATAGACTAGCGGACCCGACAGACGTTGTCCTGTCTACACGTCTTTAATTTGAAAATTTCAAACTTTTTTTAATATATTATTTTCTATTAAAAAAATTGTGAATCTAAACCATTCCCAGATCCCCTTGAACACACACAAAAAATTTTATCAAAATCGGTCCACTCGTTTGAGAGAAGTTCAGTGACATACACACTCACAGAAGAATTATATATATAAAGATTACGTTTATAGTGGTTTAATTGTTCAGTCATTTGGTACAAATAGAATAAGACATAATATGTCCGCCAAAATATTTTATCAATAATTATTACTATTCTTTATTGCACTTAAAAAAACAATACTTATGTCTGTATTTAGTGTTAATCGTACCGTCCCGTCTTCGATTCTTCTAAGGTTGTCTGTAAGAGATTGCTCGTAGCAATAAGACCGTCTTTGCATGCTTATTTGTTATTTATTTTTTATTTTTATCTTCTGTAATTTTTTTTTTTTGTGTGTGTGCAATAAAGAATTTATCTATCTATCTACTTATTACATTTAGTTCCACTTATTGTTTTAAATACTTGTATAGATATTAGGTATATTTAAATAAAGTCCAAGTTTTAAATTAAATACAATGATAGTTCAGGCGACGATAATCGACCGTCAGACCTACAAATTGCCATTGAATTCTTACTAAAATTAAACTTTAGAGGCGAAAATCTATACTCATAAATTAAATTAATACATATATCTGTCTGTGCTATCGAAGCAATTACACCACAATGATTTCAAATGGTTATATGGTTACTCGTAGTTACTGTATATCAAAACTTAAAATTAGTTTTCTTTTGTTTGTGCTTGCTATGGTACAAAAAAGCTAAATGGATTTTAATTAAACTTTCAATTGTAGATTGAAATAAGTTTATTAATTATCTCAAGGGATAGGATAGAAGAACGGCTTAATTGATGAATTGAGGATGAACGCCATATTCACAGGTTTATAGAGGTGACATAGGGTATTGATTATCTTGAGAAAAGGACAGAGATCTTGCGCTAAGGGATAGAAATTTAGGGATAGAAATTTTATAAACGTTTTGCCTCTAATTGAAGTAAGGGCTCACTCGAAGTGAGGGCAGATCGCTAGTATATACATAAAAATAGACTGAACACTCATAAGGCGCCCCAAGCTAGATAAATGCGACGCACTGACTGTATCGAGGCTACGACCTAAATACAGTGGCGCAGAAACCGCAGCTCGTATTGACTTATCACCTATATGTATTGACTCGTTTATTGAAGGATCACGCTTGTCTATTTGACTCTTGTAACACCATGTATAGTTATGATTTATTTTTGAAATATAACCAGTTGAATGGGACAAATTTAAAATATAATACTAATGATATACATATGTATGTACTATACGTATCATCTTTGATTAAAATTCTAGAAATTCTATCTAAAAGTTATAATGTAATAATTAATTAACATAGCTAATAAGTAATGAAAGCCTGTACAATGCCTTTACATCACGTAATATATTCTCAAAGAGGGTTGATGTCAGGCAGGGGGCCGGTCGTAAAACTTTTGCCAAATCCTTTCGGCAGTACAGAAGACGTACTGAAATGGGCAGAAGGATGATGATGATACACGTATAATATAAAGATGCAATCTCTGAAACTAGGTACCTACTCATTCTGATTTTTTTTTAATAATCAAAAGCTACTTTACGTCCGAGTGCTTTAAGCTATATTTTATTCCTATCAAAATACTCTCAGAACTCACGATAACGTGAATTTAAGTCAGAAAAAACTGGCTTTATCAGTATGCGTTGCAAAACGATTTGAAATAAAGCAATAAAATGTATGTGCCAAAATATAAGTACCAAAAAGACATCTACCTATATAGTACATATCCAAGCGAAGCTAGGGTAAGTCGCTTGTATTATATTAAGCTACAGACTGTCGTGCTTAATAACAATCGTGTCACTAATAAAGTGCTAATATGCAAGAATGTGTTTTTCACTTTAACCACTAAAAATAGTAATGTTAGTGATAAACATCTACATATGTAACAAAAAAAACAAAAATGATAAAAAAATCGTGTGGGGCTGTGTCGGGGCACACGTTTGGTTTAACGTGAAACGTCTATTCCAGCGAGTCGCTTTTAGTGTTTTTGTTTTCATAAATATTTTTCATATGTGAAAACAAATAAGTAAAAATAATAATATACGACATAATACACTTGGAATACCTTTTTTATAGACTAATAATGATAATAATCATTTATTGCAGGCAATTTTTCAAAACCTTAATATAATATGTAAGAGAAAAAATAAAACTTACAGTTAAAATTAAGAATAATATAATTAAAAGTTATTATGATATTTATTTTAAGTCAGTATCTAATAGTTTAACTACATTCAATGAATGTCGTTCTCGAAACAGTATATTTCATGCCGGTCGGCCAGAAATCATTTGACAAAAATGTATTCAGTTTGCTTTTTAATACTAATAGTCCAGTCAAATAAGGTCTGAAATCAAAATGTTGGCACTCAACTTTGCATTTTTTATATAATGTAGTTTTAATGATACAAAAACAATGTGTAAAAGTTTTAGTGTCCACAACCCCCGGCAAGGGTTCAAAAAAAATAATCAAAAGTATTTATTTTGTCGAAATTACTCGAAAACGGTAAAAGCTAGACAAAAAAGTTTTAATAAAAATATGTAGAGCTTAACATTTTACATCAAAAAGATTTTATGACTTCTTTTCCTCCAGTCAAAATTAACCAAGTTAGGGAGGTTTTAAGTTTAAGGGATGAACGTAAATAAAAAAAAAGTGGGTAGTAGAAAAGAAGCCAATTTTTTTTTATTTGCTTAAGAAAATCTAATCTTTAATATTAAGAGATACAAATTTTTTTATTGTAAAAAAATATATAACAATTAGAAATTTTCAAATTGAAATTTCAATACCTACGATTTTTTAAAGAGGTTTCACAATATCTATAAGCGAGATTAATCTATACATTGTATTTTTATACATATAACATATGACCACATCGAAAACAAAGCAATTCAATGCGTGAGAACAATTTACACTTAAATTATAATAATATAAATGAGAGCAAAGTTATGGACTACAACTATACTTATGTACACGGCCCTTCAGAGGCCCGCCTCAAAATATATATATATATATATATATATATATATATATATATATATAATTTCACATGGCGCCACTGAGCACATATTGACATGGTATCTATTTTGACTCTTATTGCCCAATCACGCACACCACATGTTTTGATATTTTTTCTTATGAACTGGACTGGAAGGAATCAAATACGCCTAACAGTTACTTGTAGACTTACTTGATTAGAGTTACTTTAGTAATATACTAAAAATTATTATTAGTAAACCTTTCATCACAGATCAAGGCTATACCTGTGTAAGGTCGAATTTGAAGTTTTTGAGGTCGTACAACCACTAATAAAAGACTTGAAGTAGAGCTTGGTTAGACTGGTTACTGTATATTAACGTTTAGTATGGATTTCTCAGAGATGAGATATTTTCCTGCAGTAAAAAGTATTCTATATGTTGACCCGCATAATCAGCAATCATCATACCAAATTTCATTAAAATCTGTCCAGTAGCTTGCACGTGATGCATTCCCAGCCAGACAGTCAGATAAAATTTCAAAAATGTATAGATTTGGCCTCTGTATCGATAATAATGACTATTTCAATAACATTTTCCAAAAAATATTTAATGTACAGATTCGACTCAAAATTTTATTATATGTATAGATTAAAGAAATCAACACCCCCAAGAGTCCCTTTAAATCTTATATTCATCTACGTACATACAGAATATGTCTTAAAATAATCGAATAAAACAGTCTTTTCCACATATTTTAAATCAAATACTGAGTCTGGTGCGCCAGACGGACATCAAATATCTACTATTCATCGACTATACGTATGTATCGAGACTGTGACCTAAATGCAGAAGTGCGTGCTTATTTTATCACATTATCAATCGTGACCTATATTGCATTTTTTTCTAAGAATATGTGCCAAAATTAAATATCAAAGGCTCATTTTATCGATTAACCTCTCCACGAACTCGTACACGCCGGCGTGTCAGTTAACAATAGATTTCTTAGAATTTTAACTAATTTCTTAGAAATTTACCTGGAGGTGTTAACGTCTATTGAAAATATGGATCTTCTTTAACATACATCATTCTTTCGGTCGGTAAGCTTCAGAGATACTCGTAGATATTAAAACTTAACTTAAAATTTAAAAACTAACAAAGAGTACTGGTATCTATAACTCACAATTCGCTACAATTATTGAATTACTCTCGCTTCGATCGGGTGGGTGTCCCTAGGTACGTTTTAATTTTATTTGAGCGGAATTCTAATTCTTTTTTTAAAATAAAAGTAACCTTAGTTTCTCCTTATAACATTACTCATTTTCCATTAACTTATCATCCAGTAAAGATCTCATCAAAATCTGTCCAGCCATTTTGAAGATTAACCGGAACAAACAGACAGACAAAAATGTTAAAAATTGTGTTGTTCTTATAAGTAGCGTATATAATTTCATAAGCATTTAGTAAAAAGCTGTTATTTTGAGATTACAAACAGACAATTTTAATAATTTGTATAGACAATACAGGTAACGTCCAGGTCATAGTCTACTACATTTTATCCAAATCCCTCCAGCCGTTTCAGTATGAAAAAGTAATACTCACTCGCGCTCCGCTCGGGTTCGTCCCCACTTAAATTTTAACTTTTAGTATAGATTTCTCAGAGATGAGATATTTCCCCGCAGTAAAAAGTATTCTATATGTTGACCCGAATAACCAGCTATCATCATACCAAAAAATCATGAAAATCTCTCCATTGTTTTTCCGTGATGCGGTCACAAACAGACAGACAGACAGACAAACATTCTAAAAACTGTAGATTCGGCCTTTGTATCGATAATAATGTGTATTTCAAACGATTTTCCAAAAAAATATTTAATGTACAAATTCGGCTTAGTTATAATTTTATTATTTGTACTCGTATAAGTAGATGTATAAATAACAGAACAATAAGTCATTATAATTATTACGATTCGAGTTGTCCGATTTCTGTTTTCGCGCCAATTGATATATTGCGGCAATTGTGATAACCCGGTAAATTGAAACTCCGAAACTTGGTCATCTTCATTGATAAATCTTATCTGTGCTAATAAAGTAATGTCACTTACCATGTTATTTATCTGGCGGCACTTAAATGATTGGTTGTGTGATATAATTTATAATCAACAAAACAATAATTATTATTTGTTACTTCTTTATCCCAACGATAACCTTTTTAGGGCGTTTGATGATTTAAAATAATGCTCTCCTGATCGATTTCGGTCACGGCGGCCAATCTTACTGACAATGAGACTAGCCAGAACCCAGACGCACAGGAGGTATTACTATACTGCACAAGTGTACGCGCAGACATAAGTGCACTCTCTATCCCTTTTACTCTCAAAGTCCAATAGGACGATACTTCGACACGACCGGTGAGTGTTGCGCAGGACCGACCGCTTTACTTCAGAAAAACTCAGTTATTAAACTTGACCAGTACCGGGACTCGAAGCCAGGATCTCTGAATTTGCAGCCGTGCATGCTAGCTACTAGACCACCAGGCAGTTCTAAAGATATTGTGTCAATGGTCAAAAATAATTAATTATATTGTAATGATTCGTGGAGGACGTTTCTTAATATTCTTGAAAGATGTATATGTTATTACTGTCCTCATTGAGCTATCTAAGTCATGTTGGGATACTTATTTTTTTTACACTGAGAAATACTCTCAGTAAAACCGTCGTTTTAATAGGAATTTCTTCAAAGCACCACACTACTGAGTTTATTCCATATTTTTTTCTTTTTTTCAATCTGTCAGTCAGTTTTCTTCTGCGGTGAGGTGATATGTGATACAAGATATACTCGCACAGTCTCTTTTTAAAATTTAAATTGTCACAAAGAGCTTATACTGCAAAGTATTTTTTGACGAGATGTTTGGCTCAATTTGTTAAAAAACCCTACTTGCTTTACCAGTGGTCGCGGGTTCGAGTCCAGCTGGGAGCATTCATTTGTGTGATGGGCACGAATGTTTATACTCCAGTCATGGATGTTTATATTTATAATATGTATGTATATAGAGTTATATGTATGTGTAGTGTATCAACTATCTGGTATACGGAACACAAGCCTCGTAGCTTACCATGGAACTAGATGGTGCTGTTTGTTAATGTCCCACCATATTTATTTATATATCAGTTTTAAAAACCTTATCTTTTGTTTGTGTTGTTAATTTTGCATACATAATATGTACCTAGATTAAAATTTAGTTCAATAACCAAATACTTATTTGTTTATTTGATTGGACATTTCCCGCAAGCTATCGTCCTTCACGAACGTGAAGTACCTAAAACAATTTTTATGGTTGATATGAGTACCAGGATTTACTATAGTTTTTATTGTTGTTGTCAATATTTACTGTTTTATAATTATGACCATTAGATTACAGTGAAATGTTGCTTGAATAGGAATTAAAATTAGATCCGTAGAATGACTTCTCCATAAAATTTTTGATGCTAAACATGTAGATTGTAGGTATATCAATTATAAACAATCATAAGTACATTACGTTAAGGGAAGTGGTACAATGAAAAATTATTGTTTTTTCAAAGTTTTATAGAAGAAAAGATTTTAAAGTTACTCGTAGCTAGATTGCGTAATGCGGATTCTACTTATCGTTTTGTTGTAATGTCTTTAGATACTTTGATATTGTGCGCATGTTTATTATATTACTATTATAAGAGCGAAACTTTGTATGTAAATATGTAATATGTATGTATGTATGTAATTATGTATGTTTGTTACTTCTTCGATTTGTATGTTTAGTGTAATGATGACCTGAAATAACACATAGGCTACTGTTAGTTATAAAATTTGCTAAAAGGTGGCGGTTCTTGTATTTTTTATATGGATACATATGTTGTATATTATACACTTTAAATTAATTATAATTATTAGGGACGCATCAAAGCGAAACGAATGTAAGTCGGTAGATGGAAAATATAAAATCAAACGTACTTAAATTTACCCCACACTACAAGATGTCCCTTAAAGTGGATAAGAGCTAAATTAATAATAATAATTCACTACTATATCCACTACTATATCAATAATATTTAATATAAATTGTTTCTATAGGTACCTACTTGGATTCATTCAGAAAATTTTCTGGCAATTGGTACCTATTATTGTATCGATTGCAAGAAGTCACGGGTTTGATTCATACAAGTGGCGAATGCTTGTGTCGATCATACCGTTGACTCAGGAAACAAAAATAGAAGAAAAAGCGCCTTTGATATCACCATCATCTATGTACATACCTACATACACATGTATGTATGTACAATAAGTGGGTATTAGTGCTAGCATGTACGGCTGCACACCCGGAGGTCCTGGGTTCGAGTCCCGGGTCGGGCCAAGTTTAGTTATTGAGTCTTCCTGTATAGTAAGTCTCAGTAACAGCCCGGAGTTGGGAAGTTGGCGGTGTTTCACCCCCGTGCCTCGGAGAGCACGTAAAGCCGTCGGTCCTGCGCCTTAACTCTCACCGGTCGTGTCGAGTGGTCGTCCCACCGGAGTATGAGAGTGATAGGAATAGAGAGTGCACTTGTGTCTGCGCGTACACTTGAGCACTATAATATCTCCTGCGCAGTTGGCTAATCTCATTGAGATTGGCCGCCGTGGCCGGAATCGGCTGGGAGAACATCATCATTAGTGAAATGCTTAAAGTATTTATTAGCGAAACACTCGGCGTCCTTTCATAAAAGAAATAGAAAATATTATGTTTATTATATTATCGAAGTGTAATCTCTATGTCGTAAAGAGCTTTTAAGTTTTAATTAAAGTTCCTTCCCCATTTTATGGTACATTTCGCATCATTTATATTTAAGACTAGCGACTTAACCTCGCTTCGCTTGGTTTCGTTAATAAGTACGTTTTGACATGATTATATAGTAGAAATCTTCCTCGGACTTCAACGAATATGTGAAAAAAAATAGCCGAATTGGTCCAGCCGTTCTCGAGTTTTGCGCTTAGCAACATGTTTACCATAGCTATTCACTTCTATACATATAATAAAATTGTAACTAAGCCGAATCTGTACATTAAACATTTTTTGGAAAATCTTATTGAAATAAAAATTATTATCGATACAGAGGCCGAATCTATGGTTTTTAAAATTTCTATCTGTCTGTCTGTTACCGCATCACACAAAAACCACTGGAGAGATTTTGATGAAATTTGGTATAGTTATAGCTGGTTATCCGGGTCAACATATACTATACTTTTTACCGCGGGAAAATATCTCATTTCTGAGAAAAAAATAAAAAACATGCAAAGTAAGAGTATATTAATATGTAATACCTAAGAATTTGGTTTTTGGTCATCTGAACGCGGGCGGAGCCGCGGGCAATGCTAGTTTATTTATAAGATTAAAGATATGATGATGATAACTCAAGCCTAAAATCTATTAAGTAATTTTGGGACGCTAACAGATCAAATCATTTTTGGTTCAAAAAAATTTGACTATAGTTTTATGTTTCGAAGCTCGTGCTTCTTCAATCACTTCAACGTTATTCCTTTCAGCGCTCATTTCATTGGTCAGTTGTGGGCTGTGGCGACGATTAATGTTCTCCGTGTTTACAGCGTCCCATAATTGAAAACGTCTTAAACGTATTCTAAGCTCTATCCCAAGGGAATAAGATCGGTGTAGTCTAAACTAACAACTCATGGCGCAAATGCCTAAGTAATCAGTCTCTCACGAGCCACAGTTGATGAAACACGTCTTTATGACAGTTTGAAGTTAAAAAAAATACGGAAATCATAAAATATATGTGATTTATTATCCCGTCTGCTGTAAGAGTGTCGAATTCGAAATATTTTCACGTCCATTTGTATGTACGTGATCGCGCTGATGGGATCTAATTAAGAGCAGGGACCATATTATGAATTCGAATAGTTAACGGCTAATTGGTACATCGACTTTCATGTAGCATAGGGATGGCTATGGCACTATATTTTAGTGAACGCTGTGTTGTGATGTAATTTATGTTTATGTGATTAAAAGTGATAGAAAATGGCGAACAGGGTGATGGGATACGTAATATGCGGTTACAACTCTGTCGACAACTTGATGGTGAGTGGCTAAATACTGTACGTTTTATTTTTCCTGTTGTCGCTTTGAAGAAACTTGCCAGATTTATCATTTATTAAGTAGTCAATCCACGCGGCGTTGTCCGCCTCTAGCTTTAATTAACGCGACGCTTCTTATTAGAACATATAATTTGTACAAACGCACACGCTATGTACTAATAGTATTGTCACGTATGATGGTAAATATATGTTACAACATGTTACACGGAAAATTATTGCCAAAAGCTTCTAATAACACGCCTCCTTTACTATATTTAGTCATATTAAAACATAATCAACAGAATGGATTTAGAAGACGAGATTAAACTTAATCTTTCAACGTAACGACATATTACACCAAAATCACGGATGTCGTGAGATAAGAGGTAAAAGCCTAAAACAGATCTTCTATCTATATAAATAAAAATGAATGTTGGTAAGCTCATAACTCAAGAATGGCTGGACCAATTCGGCTAAAATTTTATTTCGTATGTTCTTTAAGGTCCACGGAAGGTTTTAATATAGAGAAAAAATGAAAAATTAAGGAAAAAATTTTTTTTTTATGTATTTAAAACGTACCTAGTACCCGCTAGTAATAGAATAAAAGAGGTAAAAGTATGTTGACGGTACAAAAAAGAATGTACGCGTTTCAAATCAATATGTAGGATATGTAAAACATCGTACACTTGTAACCATGAGAAAATATGTTGCCATCAAGAAAAACATGGGAAATTGTCACCCAGTTATTGTTACAAGTGATCTTTTTTATGGTTTTAATCATAGTTATGAGCCTCAGTCACGTAATGGTATGGAGTGAAATTTCATAGAAATGTAGTTGTATCTGGAATTGCGTTGATGACAGATAATAACACCGTTTTCTATTTTTTAATAATACCTTACATTTCTATATCGAGTTTGTCAAGTATTGATAGTTTTATATATCGGTACTTATGTTATAAATGTGGAAATTGCCCAGGATGGATGAATGTATGTTTGTTACTCTTTTACACTAGAACGGCTGAACAGATCTGGATGAAATTTGGCACACTGATAGATTGTAGTCTGGAACAGCACATAAGTTACCCGTTTTTATCCCGGAAAATGTACGGTTTCCGTGGGATAGATTTGTTTTTGTCTAGGAACGAACCCGAAGCGTCTCGCTCGAGTCGATTTTTATATGTAATTCATGGTTTTATATTTTACCATTATCTATTAATGATATTGACATAATAGAATTGTTGCATTTCATATCTAAGTGGAAGAGTTCAAAAATAGTTTAATTTGGAATTTGAAAGAAATAAAAATATTTGGTTATCAAGTGAAATACCAAAAAAATACAAAGAAAATCCCACTATATTAAGAAAATCATACCATTTCAATATTATACAATACGTTTGAATGTCTAATTATTTTCATTAAGTTAATGACCTTACACCATAAACGCCTTATTTACTTCGTATTGATAAGGAAAATATTCATTATTGTGGTTTTCTAAGTATCTAACTATTTACAAGGATAATACATACTAAATACTTATTAAATAACTAGCGACTCACTCTTGCTTCGCTCGGGTTCTTCCCTAGGTACATTTTATTATTTGAGCGGAACCCTAATTCTGTTACTGAAATAAAAGTAGCCTAAGTTACTCCTTATAACTACCTGCCTGTGAAATTCCCGTCAAAATCGGCCCAGCCGTTTCGGAGATTAGCCGGAACAAACAGACAGACAGATACTTTTTTTTAAATTGTGGTTTCTCTTATAAATACCGTATATAATTCCATATGCTTTAAGTAAAAAGCTGTTATTTTGACATTACAAACAGACACTTCAATTTTAATTATCTATATAGATACGTCAAATATTCAAAACTTTGGATCTGTGTTATATTATAATATAATGTATGTATATTACATTATATTATAATTATATGAACATGACAACATGACCTCATTTTTTAGTAATAAGTTTATTTAATCAATTTTCTTGTTAATTAATGTCTTTAAAGATTATAATAAACCAATTTATAATGATAGGGCGAGCAATCGGTAAATCATACTTACGAGTATCTATGGCTACCGTGAACTATAAATAATTTTCTGAATTATTATCAGTACCTACTACTTGTCATGATAACATTTAAGTTGATGTTTCCGTGATTTACACTATTTCAATAGTAATAGATCGATTTGTTCACTTTTTTATATTTCTTTTTTGGCCGACTTCAAAAGTAGGAAGTGATTACATAATTCAGTTGTTTTTTGTGTGTGCTTCGCGATTTATTTTCTAATACGGTTTCATATATTTAAAAAAAATCCACCTGAAGAAGGGAGCGATAACTTTTAAGTGAATTTGAAGTGTTATATGCTTTTTTAGTTAGTTCAGTAGATATTTTAAAAATAATAATAATAAGTTGGGATATTAACACACAGCGCCATCTAGTTCCATGGTAAGCTACGAGGCTTGTGTTATGGATACCAGATAGTTGATACACTACATATATATAACTTTAAATACATACATATTATAAATATAAACACCCATGAGTAGAGTACACACATTCATGCCCATCACACAAATGAATGCCCCCAGCGGGACTCAAACCCGCGACCGCTGGCACAGCAAGTAGGGTTATTACAAACTGAACCAAACGTGTCGTCAATATTGGTATGGATGTCTTATTTTTTTACCTTGATACTGAAATAATAGTTTGTGTTATCTATACATTATTATAATAAAATTGTAACTTTTCCAAATCTGTATATTAAATATTTTTTGGAAAATCTTATTGTAATAGACATTATTAGCGATATAGATTCCGAATGTATAGTTTATAGAATTTTTGTTTGTCTGTCTGTCTGTCTGTCTGTTACCGCATCACAGAAAAACCACCGGAGGGATTTTGATGAAATTTTGTATGGTCGTAGCTGGTTAACCGGGTCAACATATAGGATACTTTTTACCGCGGGAAAATATTTCATTTCTGAGAAAAAATGCAATTTTAGTGTGTATATATATGTAAATAGTGTCTGCCGTCTGGTCATCGTGATTCATGAATCGCGAAAAGTACTACAGACCCGGTAGTGATCCCGAAATAGTTTGTGTGAATGGCTACTCTACGTAATGCATTACGCTTGAGTATACACATTATTTGAAACATTCTTTGACGGTTTTTTAAAATGCGCGATAAAAATATATGGATGTTATCTAAGAGTTTGAAGATCAACTTCTCTATTATAACATTTACTATGGAAACTTTTGTTTTGGATTTGATAATTTTAAAGAGTAATTAGATTTTAAAGTTTTATTATCAGTAGCTTTTATCAATTATAATGTCTACCTGAAGCTAATACTAATATATTAAAATTTTGAATGTTAAAATATTTCGTGAACGTATGTAGTATTATTTTGTTATGAGTTTGTATTTCTACAGTAATAGACATAGAAAATATTTCAATTTTATTGTAATACTAGCGACTCAGCACGACAAGGGGTTCTAGCCCTCTCCACTCGGTTTTCCAAGCTTTTCACCACTCAGCTATCATTGCCATAAAGCTAAATATGATCTTATTTAATATAAAATTACGCCCTATATTAGACGTGGATTTTGTTCATAAAAAAATGGAGTAAAATTCATTTCTTAAACGCCAGCAATCTTTTATTTTTACGTTTAAAAGTGTTGTAATATTGCAGGTTAACTTGTTTTCAGTGTATGCTTTAGTAGGACGCGAAAGCTTTAATCTTCTATTGTTATGAGCTGCTTCCTGTTGACTTAAAAAAGTATAAATAAACTTATTAATTGAAATTTGAAAATAATCGTTTTGAAGCGATTTTGATGTAAAGAAGTAATTGTGCATTGCTTTTTAAATCAGTATAATATAAGGATTTCCTGTTTTAAAATATTTTAAATTGCATCAAATATTTTATCAGATATTTAGCAGTTATAGTTAGTTATTTTAAATTTTTTGCACATTGTCAGTTTTGACATAAGTGAGTTATGAATAATAAGAGTAAAAGGCTGACTTAAGGCTGATATAGACAAAATATTTTTTTCTTTTCAACATTCTACATCTTTAAACAGCACATTCTCTCCTATTGAAAATATTTTTTTTAATTATTTCTCCATATCTTGAGATACTTAACACTGTTTATTAGAACGCTCGTATAGAAATAGACGAAGAAATTCTTCAGAAAGTTTAAAATTAAGAGATAGGTATGAGCTTTCAACGTTACCGTAAAGATACCAGTTGACTGATAAGACGTAAAATTACTTAATTCTTCACTTCCTTTATGATAATATACTTAAACTTTGTTTTTAAAATTTGGAATGTAGTTAAAATTTTATATGATACGGATATTTTCTTATTTATTTCAAACTAGCAACTTACCCTCGCTTCGCTCGGGTGCGTCCCTAAGAACGTTTTAGTTTTTTGAGCAGAACCCTAATTCTTTTTCTAAAATAAAAGTAGCCTAAGTTACTCCTTATAAAATCAGCTCTGTACCAGTGAAAATCCCGTCAAAATCAGTCCAGCCCTTACGGAGACTAACCGAAACAAACAGACAAACATATTATAATTAGGTACCGTATATACTTTCATATGCATTTAGTAAAAAGGTATTATTTTGACATTACAAACAGACACTTCAATTTTATTTATCTGTATAGGCTGCTAGTGTTTGAAGAAATGTAAATTATTAATGTAATGGATTTGTTTTTTTATGTTTTCTCGCCTTGCTAGTTTGTCGATTTGTACTTGATAAATAAGTTAAAGAAATAGTAAACAGTGTGTAAAATTTTCCTATTCATATATGGTTACAAAGCATTGAGTTTTGCGATGCGCGTATTGTCATTAGACAGCTTCCGCCTAGGCTTCCTATGTTCAACCTCATTCTAGGCGCTTCTATATTTGTTGCGTCAGCACGCTTCTGTTTAGAAATATTAATTTTTACTAACAAACATTGCAATAACTTAAAAGTCACTTAAAAACAAGCTAGGGTGGCATATTTTTTATATGTTGGACATTAACACAGAGCTCCATCTAGTAAGCTACGAGGCTTGTGTTATGGATACGAGAGAGTTGATACAATACACATATATAACTTTAAATATATACATATTATGAATATAAGTACCCATGACTGGAGTAAGAGTAATTATTTTTAGTAGTAAAGTAATTTCTGGCCATCCTTAAGGCATGACTAATTCAAAAAAAAAATATATGAACATTAATTCACAATCACCGATTACAACGCATACACTACTCCTTTTTGAAGTCGGTCTAAAATCCTATTGACGCTTGGTACGTAAGTTTACGCTAAATACCAGTATGCCACTTGCGATGAAATCTCACTTGTCGTACCTACTTAGATACAAAGTAGCAGTACAATATGTCTCTCCAGACCATAAACTATCTATGCAAAAAAATCAGCTCAATCCGTTGCTCCGTTGCGGCGGGAAAGAAGGTCAAACAAACAAACACTTTTAGCATTTATATTGTAAGGATGCCTTCACGATGGATTTCTATTGCTTTCTAAAGAATAATCTTTCATTACATTTTTTATTGTTAATATTGTATTTTTTTTTAAATGCATGATAAGGCATGCTTTTGATCATAATTGCATACGTCCACAGCGTATAATTTAGGATTGTTTTTTTTTTAATTATTCCACGAGGTTTCCTTATTCTTAATTGGGGATTATATCTAGGTCTAACTCTTAAGAGTTTTAATATAACAAATGGAGGTATAGGAATACATTTTATCATCTATATTTGTTACTAGCACTGCCCGCGGCTCCGCCCGCGTTCAGATCAAACCAAAAACCAAATTCTTAGGTTTAACATATTAGTATATTCTTACATTGCAGTTTTTGTAATTTTTCTCAGAAATGAGATATTTGCCCGCGGTAAAAGATATCCTATGTGTTGCCCGGATTACCAGCTATCATCATACCAAATTTCATCAAAATACCTCCAGTGGTTTTTCTGTGATGCGGTAACAGACAGACAGACAAACATTCTAAAAACTATAGATTCGGCCTCTGTATCGATAATAATGTTTATTTCAATAAGATTTTCCAAAAAATTTTTTATGTACAAATTCGACTTAGTTTCAATTTTATTATATGTATATATAGATAATTTACCCATAGAATATTAAATATATTGTCACTCTGGTGAAGTACTCGTACCTAACCTACATATATTAATGAGTGATCATGGCTGTTGTTTTATTATTTTCATAATAGCAAAATAAAAACAAATCTATTCCTCGGGAACCGTATATTTTTCCGGGAAAAGCCTATGTGTTACTCCAGACTATAATCTATCTCTGTGCCAAATTTCAGCCAGATCCGTTCAGCCGTTCTGGCGTGAAAGAGTAACCTACATCCATACATACTCACAAACTTTTACATTTATAATATTTACTAGCTGACCCGACAGACGTTGTCCTGTCTACACGTCTTTAATTTGAAAATTTCAAACTTTTTTTAATAAGCTAAAACATTCTGGACCATTTTGATGAAAATTATTATTCAAATTGTGAATCTAAACCATTCTCAAATCCCCTTGAACACACACAAAAAATTTCATCAAAATCTTCTCATGTAATTTAAAATTCAATGTAAGCTTCTCATGTAATTCAGCTGCTTAAAATATCAATATGAAACATATTGTTATGGGAGTATATCAGAAGTAGGTCACGTAATCTAAGTCATACAACAAAACAACGCCTTTTCCGTCCTTTTCCCAGTCGAGATCACAACTCAAGAAATTTCAAAAATATTTTATATCAGAATGACAACTGTAGAAACAAATAATTATTTTACAATTATATATATGAAATCTATTTTTATATAATTAATAATTTATGTATAATTTATAATTAATAAATTGTAACAATATACTTAATTTTTTCAATAAAAAACAGTCCCTAAATATAAACTATATTAACATGTTCATCACGTCCGAATCTCAGAGACTTAACAAGCTTTTTGCCCAAAATTATATAGATCAGGTGTAAAAGATACTATGTTACTTCTCTTTCACACTTGCTTTAAATGCATTCTCATGTCCTTCTTTATAGGGGCTTTGCCCTCCACACGTGCGATATAGTCTATCCAAATTACCGACAGTTTATTTTTTTTCTTTCAACCGCACTTTTATGTATTTATTACCTATAGGAAAATTTTGCGTGTCGTAATTCGAATTCTGTAATCGAGATCGCTGGCAGAGTAAGTTATAATTACTATAATTTTTCGCCACAGAAACGTTGTTTTGTGGCACGATTTGCGCATAACGTAAAATTTTTAAAGGTTTATATCATATTATGGTGTCCATATTGTTAAATTCCAGTTAATGTAATGAATCAAGATCTCGAGTGCTTTATGATTTTCTGTGAATTTTTTGTTCCGATTTCTGTAAAACATGAGGTAGGTAGGTACTAGGTACTAATTTGGATATATGTGATTTTTAATATTTTCGTGCCGATAAATACATTATTATAATATGATATAAATATAATATGTTGGGCATTAACACACAGCACCATCTAGTTCCATGGTAAGCTACGAGGCTGGTGTTATGGATACCAGATAGTTGATACACTATATAGTACATATACAAACTTTGAATACATACATATTATAAATATAAACATCAATGACTAGAGTACAAACATTCGTGCTCATCATACAAATGAATGCCCCCAGCGTGACTCGAACCCGCGACCGCTGGCACAGCAAGTAGGGTCACTACGAACTGAGCCAAACGTGTCGTATTGTAGCAAAGTTGTTGTCAGTGAATAGTCTTAAAACTTTAATTTATTATTTCTTAAATAAAATTACGTATATACAAGTATATAATGTAACGCTGTTATATAGAATTAGGTATATTATTTAAAATCATTCATTGATTTCACTACACTATCCTGTGCTCATTTATACGTTCTTCGAAGCGTTAAATTCATTAAGACGTCTTATGTACTAGGAAATAGTGAATAAGAAGCTTCTCAGACGGAATTCCTTGACCCTTTTGGCGATCTAAAAAATATTGAATTATTCTATTCATTACTATTTGATTTAGAATGACACAAACAACAACTACTTTTAAATCAATTATATACCTATCTCATATACCTAAATAAAAAGCCTCTAAGGCGGTATGCCTTTAATTGTTTTTTTTTTTTAATTTATATACATACGATTGACGTATAATTTACAGATATTGATGTGTGAATTACATTTTCAGATGTGGAGATCCTGGGTTCGAGTCCTAGGTCGAGTCAAGTATAGTTTTACTTATTGAGTTTTCTTTTAAGAAATTCTCAAGTAGCACGGAGTTAGAAAGTTGGTGGTGTTTCACGTCTATCATCGGTCGTGTCGAACTGTCGTCTCATCGAATTTTGAGATTGAAAGCAATAGATAGTACACTTGTGCCCTATAAAACCTGCTCTAGTCTCAGTGAGATAAGAGCCGTGGCTGAAATGGGTCTGAAGGTAAAATGAAAAACATTTTACCTTTTGATTATGAATATGATTTCAGGTAAAACGAAAAACACTCTATTGCAAATCTAACAAGACATTAGACATAGATACGATATCCAACATGAACTTGATTGACCCTGGCACGTGTGTCAAGGGTAACTCAATATGAAATAATTGGTTATTACTGGCCGCTTGTTATGGCGGCCGCGTGCGGGAAGCGGAGGACGTCCTGCCGTGGACGCTCATTGTTCCTATGGCTTATGTAATATCCGGATTGGTTGACCTTCGAATGTAACGAACTAATATATCCTTGTTTTATCCTATTTGGAATCTATATTAGAATTTCATATGATTTGTGTAGGTGTTCGTTAAACGGGTCTGATGGCCGATTTCACCAATGTCACCTAAGTTTAAGGGATCCCCTGAGCATGGTTAGGGGGCTGTTTTAGGGGACAGTTTCTGTTTCACCGATAGTTCGTGGTCTAGATCGCGGTCTCTTCGTACTAGAATTACTTACGGGCTCTGACGATGGTAAAACGAAATTTAATTTAGGGGCTAGTTTAGGGGAACTTTTAAGCTAGGGATCCCATTCGTAGGTGGTAGCTTGTGGGTTTTTGATGAAATCGGGCATGAAACTTTCAGACATATATACTATTCTTTATTGCACTTATATGTAAAATACAGAGAGTAACAAACAATAAAATATACATATGGAATATAGAAAGCGGGAGAATGCATAATTTTCGAACCGCATGCAATAAAGTGGCAAAAGTCCAAGATTCGATTTCGGTTCAAAAACAACATCAAAATTAACAAAAACAAAGATCGTTATGGTGTATAAAATTATTTTGCAATAGATACAGGTAGAATGATCATTTATTTATGAATCTAACATTTATGAACCCTAGGTCAATAAACATTTTTTTTTCAACGCCACAAAAAAACTGCAATATACAACTTTGCAAATTTTATTCTAGATGCTTTATCAAAATTCTGTTATTGTCATTTATAAATACATTGGTTATTATTAAGTCGAGAGGTATATTTAATTTTAATCTTGAACACATTCTGTATTCTTATTTATGTATGTCATTGCACCAGACGATATTTTTGCTTATATCGATTTCTCGGCTCCTAAAAAAAATCATCCTATAGGTATGTACCTATATGCCATTTTATGTAAAATGGCTAAATAAATTATGACCTACTTACTTATTTTTTCAACTTTAAAACAGTCAATTCGAATGAATGATTTCATTTGTAAGTATTTTGGCTATATGGAAATCGATTTTAATGGATATTTGAATAAGTTTTAATTCGATTATGATCTCATTTAAATTTCCAAAAAAATACTAAGAATATATATTTGCTTTAAGGTAGTTTCGAAGTGAAATTAGTTAAAATATAATTATTTCCCGTGTACTATATCACCTACTTTAAATATTATAAAACTGGAACTAAATCAATTACCCAAGATCCAATCTTATACGATCAACGCCTACGTGACAATTAAATCGTTTCGATTTATCAAACGTCGTCTCATCCGTGATCTAGGTCACTCCAGATCAAGTCGACGAACTCGTGCAAATGAAGTGGGACACCCGAATTAGTATACTAGGGAAAGACGTTACTGTTTTTAGACTTGTCCTCTTTTCTACAGTATTGGGGTCCATAATTTACCTTTCTATAGGAATCGTTTTGATCGCTTTAGCTCTAAGTTTAAGATCTGAGTGTATGTTTGGTGCTCTACTGCCTTAATAATTAAAACATAATGTAGAGAAACGTGTTAACTGCATTTAAGTTATTAAATTAATACCGCGACAAAATCCCATAGTTATAGAGTATCCGGAAACGAGAATATACATAATATATTCTCGTTTCCGCATACTCTTTCCACGAAATATCTGAAGAACTATGGGATTTTGTTATATCATAATATACAGAGTCATTTTTAATTTACCGAAAACCTTTTGAGAATATACTGTTTCGTCGTAACAACAACATATGTAAGAAAAAAAAATATTTCTTAAATTTTACAAAAATAAAAGTATTTTTATTGCTCCTTTTAAACGGTAATAGTCCAGCAATTAGCAAAAGAAAGCGCGTGAACAGTGGAGGGGGAGGGGTGGAGGGGTGTAGGAAGTGGCCCGTACTCATTAAAACTTGGCCAAATGCTAGAACTTTACCGTTTAGAAGGTGTAATAAAAATATTTTTATTTTTGTATGAAAATAAAAATTTAAGAAATGTGTATAATTTTTTCTTGTTACAGATGTTGTTGTTATGATGTAAATAGTATATTCCCAAAAGGTTTTCAGTATATAATAAAGCAAAATTTGAGCAATATCATTATAGTTAAATTGTACTTGATTTGCATCCGGATGGACTTCCTCTGCGCTTCTATTGTAATGTAAACATTCAATCGTACCTGTAGGATATGGATTTTATAAAAATATTATCGTTTAGCATTCGCAAAGTTCATTTTATTTCCTAAGGAATTTGAATGAAGACAATATTCCAACCGTTACCTTATGACGGTAGGTACTTGCAATATCATCACCAATTGTGACAAAAATATTTTAACGTGTAACATTTACCCTCGGTTTTGAAATGTAAAGAATGTTAAATTACGTGTTATGGATACCAGATAGTTGATACACTACACATATATAACTTTAAATACATATTATAAATAATAATATTTAAAGTTAAATATGTGTAGTGTATCAACTATCTGGTATCCATAACACAAGCCTCGTAGCTTACCATGGAACTAGATGGTGGTGTGTGTTAATGTCCCAAAAATATTTATATTAAAATGTTTCACTCAAAGATAGAACAATGTTATTAACCTGCCAATCCGGGCCGACGTGTGATGTTCAAAACATAGTGGTATTTTCGTCGGTTTGTAGGAAGTTGTGAGTCAAGTATGTTATTGTATGCAGAAAGGGAAAGCGGGAATCTATTAATGATTGATGGTTTCATTTGGTTTATACGTATTTTGATATTATATGTAAATGCGAAAGTCTTTGTTGGTTTGTATGTATGTATTCAAGTTAATTAACGACCCACTGCTGGATAAGGGTCTAAGGGAATGGTCAGGTCAAGTCATAGTCCACCACGCTGGCCAAGTATGGGTTGGCAGACTTAACATATCTTTTGAAAACTTGCTAGGTTCTCTCACACATGCACGTTTAATCACGATGTTTTCCTTCACCGTAAGCGAAGTGATCATGTTGGAAATAATTTGCTGTAACTGAAAATATCAGAGGTGAGAGATTTGGGATTAGAAGATAAAAGGTGGCGCTGTCTATATTTAATATTATAAATACAAAAGGCATCGAGGGAGGCACCCAAGCGGGGATAAATCACTTGTACTGATATACGTTGTAACCAGAATTCAAAATGAACACCTTCGACTTTTCTTTTTCTGTTATTAGAGTTATCTACGTGCGGAAATACCTATCACTTTACATATATTGACTTGCATAATGCTAACATACTGCCTTGTATATCCTGCATATCGTTACGCTAGCGAGTGCAGTGAAGTAGGTACTTGAATTTGTCTGATAAGGTTCTATTGATTACGTGACTACGACTGTTGTGTAGTAGTGAAGCTTATGTTCGAGTAACTTGAGTATCTAATGTTATGTCTAAATGCGCTGGAATGTGTGTGTCAATGGGCGCCGTCTGCTGCTACGTTGACTCATCTACGCCCTTACGAACAATTGACTGTTCTCAATGAACGTTGTAGTGTCATACTTGGTTATCACTGTGACGCGTGAACTTGGCTCTGGAATGAAAATACATCGAATTTCATCATTATGGTGGGCGTGATGCTTGCCGTCACTGAAGGCTGAGTCACTCTTGCCCTTAATTATGACGTGATACGACGTAAAAGCAGAATATTTTAGAAATCCTATTTTATTTAAAAATAGCATTACTTCTACTTAGTTTCGCCTATCTATATATATAAATAGAAATGAAATGTTCGTTTGTGCAAAGCTTTTGCGTCGAAATTTTGACACATAAGTGTTCTTACTTTGAAGGGTTTGGACACTCGTTAAAATTGACGCTTTAATATATCAACGTATAGGCCGGTATTTGAATATGGAGAATATTTTCGTGTTACCCATTATGACTGACTGAGCCACAGCAACACTTGTGAGTGCGTGTGTGTATGTTCGTTATGTTGAAACGGCTGGACGGATTTCGATGAAATTTACTACATAAATAGACTTTGAATAACACATAAGCTAATTTTAGTTAGAAGTAGTGCCTATTAAACTTACAAAAGTTGGTGCGTGTATAAAATATAATAAACACAAAATTCACCAAGAGACCGACTCGAGCGAAACGAGGGGTAGTTGCTAGTTACATATATAATATTACTATTGAATATTGATTTCCTACTTTAATATCACACTAATTGCTTAGGTAGTAACATGTTAAATGTTTCTATTCTATTCAAGTCACGTAACAATCGAGATCATTATTTATTTATTTATTTATTTATTAGCTTTTCAAGGGAAACAAACAGTACAATAAAAAATTACATCCTAAAACATATAAAAGTAATGCTAAAAACCAACCAAGTTTCCCAGATTCACAACACATAAACAAAAGCTTACCACCACGATAAGATGATACATATTATATAAAAATTTTGAATTAAAAAAAAATTATATAAATGGAATTAATTAGCCTCAACAAGGATATATTAGTATGTAGCTAAGCTTATTTGTTCTGCTTTATGTCTATTTTAGTATATGAGACGGATAGATAATGATAATTTTACGATGATTTATCCTTTTTCATTCCGTTTCATCCTTGTTTAATACCACCGGTTCTATCTTTGCCAAAAGTTAATGGTTTTTATATTATGGGATTTCATGGGTCATACTCATTGTTATGTTTAGCACTTATCCTTTGAAAACTAGTCAGTAAATTTTAACAAAAAATATTATAAAATTATACATACCTAGTATAGTGAAGTGTATGAGTGCGCAGATACAAGTCCACTTTATATTCTTTTAAAACTCATATCGTCTGTCTGTTGGGACGAGCACTCGATTCAACCGATGAGAAACAAGGACCAACAGTTTAACGTTCTCTCTCTCTCCAAAGCACGGAGGTGTACACACCGCCAATTTCCCAACTCCGGGATAGTACAATTTCATGACAAAAAACCCACTGTTTTGGCACGACCCGGAGACTCGAACCCAGGACTCACTTTGCTTTTTCTCTTATTTAATTTAAGAGATAATTATTATTAATTAAATGTTTGTTATTAAAGAAAAAAACGTGTGTGTGGCGTTACAGAATTAAAATAGCTAAAGATTTCATCCCCTAGATATGTCACAACTCTTTGTTTGTAAAAGGCATTCCTTTTACAATAGTTAACTTTCTTCAGTTGCTTTCAGCTAACTTCATCATTTCGCTTTTTGGCTGTCGATGCGCGCGCGCGTCGTATAAATTTTGCTCTCATATTTTTTCCAAACGTGCCAAAAGAAGTATAACTTCAAAAATATATCCTTGTCGTACACAAGATCCGAAGCCGACTGATTGAACAATATAGAGTATTCCCACGTTCAATTCCCGTGTAATTGATGGAAGGAGAGGCCTCGTCATCTGTAATTTGTCTCGATTGTTTCTGCAGTTACACTAACTTCTCATATCCTGGGTCACGTTTGTGATTATTTTTTTTAATTATATAAATGTTACTTAGAAACAATCAGAGCGTTGTGTTATGATGATAATTCTTAGTCTTTAGTTAATTTGTAGCGATTATATTATGAGTAAAAAATTACATATTGTTAAAATTCTTAACAGGGTTATAGTTTCAACGACGATTTCTTATGGCAGTTTTTGTGAAGCCATTTTAATATGGTCATCGCGATCGCTTACAGTTAATAATAATATGTTGTTATTGTAGAAACAGAGTTGATTATAACTATTTTATTGATATACCATCGATTCACCCTACCTTCGCTCGTGTTCGTCTCCAGTTACCTTTTAACGGTTAGTATACCTAAACTTCTCAGAGATGAGATATTTTCCCGCACTAAAAAATATTCTAAATGTTGACCCGGAAAACCAGCTATCACTATACCAAATTTCATCAAAATCCGTCCGGTGGGTTTCTCGTGATGCATTCCCAGACAGACAGACAGAAAAATCTCAAAAAACTATAGATTCGACCTCTGTATCGATAATAATGATTATTTCAATAAGATTTTCCAAAAAATATTTCATGTACAGAATTTTATTATATGTATAGATAGTTTCCATGGCATTTAATATTTCTAACATCGGCTAGATATCGTATGTTTGAAAGTACAAATAAAGAAAAGAAAATGTCTGAGAAATCACAAATGACAATTACCTACTTATGGAAGAGATATTGCGTTGTTAGTTGCACATCGAGACTTACAGTGTATGCAATCATTTCTTTTTTATATTCAAATTATCTACGTGATGTTCGTATTCGTACTAACGAGTACACTTAGTTTACGACTTTTAAATATTTACAAAGCAAGAGGAAAATAATCTTGAAATCGAAAACCATTTGAGAAAATAAACACCCTAATTTTTTTAGGTTTTTATTAATTTTCTTTGCAACTACGAGTATGTGATAAAATCTTATTAGATGTAGAATGAAAATAATTTTATTCTACGTCTAGTAAGTAGTTGTGGTATAGATTTGAAATTCTCTAAGTATGTTAATCCGAATGATGTATCATTACACATAAATGTTAATTTGCTGACCTGATTTTGAAGGTGGATAATACTTTCTTAGATTTACGCAAATATTTGTCATTTGGCTCAGTTTGTAGTGATCCTACTTGCTGTGCCAGCGGTCGCAGGTTCGAGTCCCGTTGGGGGCATTCATTTGTATGATGAGCACGAGTGTTTGTACTCCAGTCATAGGTGTTTATATTTATAATATGTATGTATTTAAAGTTATATATATACATGTAGTGTATCAACTATCTGGTATCTATAACACAGGCCTCGTAGCTTACCATGGAACTCGATGGTGTTGTGTGTTAATGTCCCAACATATTTCGGATATTATCTTTTCGGATTTTTTCGTTACTCCTATGACCATTATTGCTATAAAGTATTCGAAACATCGGGAACCAAAAATCAAAATAAATCTGCGAAAAAATCCGAAAAGATAGTTTAATTTAAAGGTGGATAGTTGAACTCTTTAAGGGCCGTCGGCGCCTTTATGAGTTTATGAAACGAGATGTGCATAGGTCCTAATGGCTACTAATAAAATCTTCGAGTGTGGGCTCATTTTATTGGTTTTAATGAGTTCCATACATACATGGTCAAAACGTTCTTTTTTTTTTCATTTTTTTTTTCTATATTAGAATTCCGTACCCCATAGGTAATATAGGTCGAGGTCTATTATGTTTATACAAGTTCTCTCTGGCCGTCCACTTCTACATCGTTTAAACGATTTTTTATTAGATCGTTGAATCCCTCATGAAATTTTTACAGTATAAGTTTATATGTATAATGTATATATGGTAAGAAATATAAAATTGGTTCGCGATCGAAAGAAAATCTGGTGATTCGCAATCTCAAAAATCACTGACGTTTAAATTTAACCAACAATCAATAATGAGGAACATCTATTTGACATGTTTTTTGTGTGTATGATTACGTCATTACATATAACACTGTTTTTTTATATATCTTAAGGATATTCTATATGGGGATCCAAACCCCCATACAAGATTAGGCAAAAAGAGCCAGCTTTTTTTCTAGTAGAGGCAATAAGACGTGATGTTATGTACCTACGTTAGAAAAATTTTAGTATTCCGACCCCATGGGCAATGGTTTCAATTGCAAATTGTATAACAGAAGAATGTTAAATAAAAGGCTAGCGGCGTACTTACATGACCGCAACAGTAATCGTTGTCGATTAAATTATAATTATAACAATATGTATTACGAGTATAATTATTTATGAGAGGGCTAAAATATATATATATATATATATATATATATATATATATATATATATATATATATATATATATATATAGATATAATGGAGCTAACACTATTTTTTATTGAATAATTAAACACAATATATGACTTGTGAGAATGAATAGGTGTAGCTTATCTAAAATTGTAGTCATTAAGTACAGCTATTAAGTTTATTACTGCGCTTAGAGTGTTCTAATTGCAGCGATCTCGTGCAGGAAGCAGTTGTCCACGCGGATACTGCGGGTAATTATGTGTTCACCATGTGAAATGTTTGTAAACAAAGTTATTAATTTGTTTCTACTAAGCCATAAATCGTGTGTTCGAATCCTGCGCATGGTAATTCCGCTAGAGACAGTTTAGTCAGGTTCATAATCATAATTATTGATAAGATGAATTGTTACATATTAGAAAAATGCTTTTAACGCTTTATACTTTAATGCTTTAGGTATAAAGATTAAACGTTTATTTACAATAAAGTAAATTACAAATGTACTTAATTGTATATACGAGACAAATGTACACTTAATAATTATTACTGTACAAGTCATGTCTGCGTGGAATAGATTGCGTCGGCTGGCACCGACTTCGAAAATATCTGATTAAGTATCTATTCTAAATGAAAACCTCCGTTTAGTTATTTTTTACATTTTAGTGCCTGGTAGTCGGTTTTTATTTTTTGTTAAAAAGTTTTTATTTTTCCATTTTTTGTGTAGACGTAATAAGCAGGTAATTTGTAAGAAGAAAGTTTTTTTTTTTTAATAACATAATCCATTGAATTTCCGACCGATTTCGATAAAATTTATATGGGACCACCTGGAAAAGTATATCATTTGAAACGAAAAAAAAATTCAAATCAGTTTAGGCGTCTTCGAGTAATCGGTGAACATACATAAAAAAACAGATTCCGACGAATTGAAAACCTTCTCCTTATTGGAAGTCGGTTAAAAAGCAAACTGACAAGGAAATTTCACGTAAATAAATTTAAAATAAACCCATAGGCAGTCTATTTATAAATGGAATTTAAAAGTTCCATGCATTTCACCGACATTGAGTGACACATCCAAAAATGGATATCATGAAAGCTATAGATCTTTCTAGTAAAATATTCGATACTTTATCAATCTATTTCCAACTCTATTACCTCAATAAAAAGCTTACAATGGAACAACTTGTTTTGTAAATAAAGCACAAATATGTACGTCGCGTCCTTACAAATACAGAAGCTCACATATGGCGTAATTGTAGTGAAACCACGTGTGCTCGATTCGGAGCTTTTCGTTTGGTTAATTAGATTAGGAATAGGTAAGTGTTTTTATGATAATTCCATAGTATATATTTAGATGTGGTGACATGTTTTGGTTTTTTGATTGAGGAAATTTGTATAGGCTCTGTGTGTTTTTGTTTATGTGGTATATGAGTTTTGAACGGTGCTGCGGGTAAAACCTAAAAATCTACGTGTATATCTAATATATAAATATCTCGTGTCACGGTGTTTGTGGTCGCATTTCCTTCGAAACGGCTCGACTGATTTTAATGATTTTTTTATATGTTTGGTAGGTATGAGAATAGGTCGTAAAGTATTTTTCATTAGACTATTTATTATTGACTATTTAGACTATTTATTTTTTGATTTCCACACGCTATTCACCATTTTTTTATTTACTTTGATAAATATTTTTTCAATTTATTTAATAAAACTAAAAAATATTCATTTTTTTTTATTTAACGTAAATATTTAATTTATAAGCGAAAAGCCTATATAATTAAGGCCTCTGATGACCAACAGAAACATTTACGTACACCCAGCAAAGAGGGCGAGTGACGCTAGTATGGATATAAAAAATAGTGAATTAGTCACTAGTGTATGACTGTGTGTGTGACTGCTTGTTTTAATATTAAAAATAACTTACGAGTAAACGTAAATTCAGATTGCTGATGAACGTGTTATTCTCCTTATCCAAAATGTAATTTTCAAACAATTGAAAATGTCTGTAACCGATGAAGTTCGTTTTATACGTTAATAATTAAATAGATTATAGGTATTTGTTTTTGTAATAAATATTTATTATTCGACAATGAATCTAAAATCAAATATTATCATGATATGAATAAATGTATAGGTGAATATGTATATTGTACATATATCAAAACAATAGACGTAGAGCTATCCAAATAACATTTAATATAGTGAATCATTTCCCTTTTATGCTTTACACTTATAGCCCTATAGGGAAAACGATTAATACGCACGAATCTGTATCAACCCGTAACTATAAGGGCGGTCGGACGCGGTGCGCGTGCGCATGTTAAACTAAAAGTTAGTTTAACGTGTGTGGTGACCGCGTGCAGTAGTGAGGTGACTAGTGATGTTGTGCGGCTCAATCGCCATGGACCGCGCGTACATGTCCCTGCGCGTGCGCAGGCCACAACCGAAAACTACGATGGGGTTTGCATTTTTGGTTCGTCTTCTTTTTTGGCAATTTTTTGTATTTTATTATAAGTTTTAAATATATTTTTGTAGACAAGTCTGATGTGAGTGTTAATAAGACAGGTTTTTTTATGGATTATCGTTAAGGTTTAATTAATTGTACGTTTTTTTTCAGACATACAATAATAGGTACATATTTATGTTATAAAGCTCAATTCCACTTAAAATATTAGTTTTAACTATTAATGAAGTTTTGAATTCGTAATGGAAATGTTACACATTCAATAGGTTCTTGTATTGAAATTTCGTTCCAATTGCATCGGTTTTATAGTCCATGATTGTATTCAATTTGAACAATTGGACATACCAATGAGTAACGACTTAAGCCACATCATCAATTCTTCACAATTTTAAATATAACGTTATAGGATATTACGTACTTCCCTCTCGTTCTTATGAAATATTTTCCGTGTATAAAGAGTCAACACGCATTTTTCGTGCCCAAGAAGCTAAATATAACTGAATTGTGGCTTGTTTAACCAACTTAGGTAAAAATGCTGGATTTATAAAAAAAAATCTTTTTATTTCCCCCCGCGAATTATAATTAATGCTTGTAAATAAAAATTGTTCAATAGGTGTTTGAAAAGGGCCGTTGCACTATTGGTTCAGTATTACATCTGATAATAATCGTATTAGTTGTTTGAGTTTACTTTGAATTAATTGGTAATAACACGTAATAATTCGTTCGAACTTTACTTAGTTATTACTTGTATTCAGCCTTTTTTTTCACGTCCTACTACTGGGCACGGGCATGGTAATGTTTTTGTAACATTACCGTGGCACGGACTTCTCTTCAATACGAGGAGGATCAGGCCATGGTCCACCACGCTGGCCAAGTGTGGGTTGGCTTGGTTATCACTTATTAGTTATTAAATAACAGTTAACAGTTATGAAATGGTTCAATAAAATATTAAAATAACTAATCTGCAATAACAAGGTACGTTAAGTTAATGGTTTTTACAATAATTGAAATATAATATTTAGAGGTTTTTTGGAGTCATTTTATTTTACTTCGGTATGTGCTAGAAATGACAAACTCTTGAAATTATACTTTTAATTTAAATAGTTGTAATATGGTTTGAGTTAAATGTGTTTTTAATAACTTTACCTTGACATTGGCTTAAATATGAAGCTGTTATCATCATTATTGTTTTACGTACAATGTACGTATATGTTACATCAGTCTGCTTATTTACAATGGTGTTGAGGTGAACTGACAACTTTGTCATTATTTTCTTATAAGTTTCTGTAAGAATTATAATAAATATATGAAAAGAGCGTGCTCTTTTATATAAAATTCATTATTATTGTATATTTGTAGTTTTATATTTAAGCTACTTCAATAATATTCTTTGGTACCAAACACATATGAATGAAATAAATATTATAAAAATACTAAAACACTAAAAGAAACTAAAGTTCTCACATTATAAATGCCATAACTAAGTAAAACACTAGATTTTGTTAGCCGTTAGTTCAAGTCAGGTGGTGCCACACCTGCACCGTTACGGCAGGTGGCCACCCCATCAGTATCAAACTGGGCTGATTTTGTTCAGTAGGTACTGTACTTAACTACGAACCCTATAGTATTATTTTCTAACGAAATGTAATTGAAATTTAAACTAAACTCACGGTAATGTTATGTAATATTACCGTGCTAAACTCGACAGAAACTCAAAAAATATTCTTTACTAAGCTATGATTTTAAAAACAATTAGGTATAGATCTTCTTTATCGAAGTTAAAAATTATTCCAGACCATTTCAATCTGTTAATATGTAGGTAATTGTAGCTTATAGATTCTAATAGTATTCTTTCCCAATCTCATATGATATACGAAACATATCAATATACAATTTAAATTATTTTTCTCTATCACAATTGTTTTATTTTTAGAGTATAAAACTATTACTTATGTTGTAATCATTTATAAATAATTATTTTCATTAAAGCGTCATTCGAAGGTATATATATTTAAATAAAGAGACTATGTACTTACGTATATGTTGTATGATCCATGGTGCATACAGTGGAATCTGTTAATAGGATATATAAACTTGCTTAATTTTTTTTTATCATCGTAGTTTGATCTAGCGTACTAAAATTTCGATGTACCTAAAATTAGATTTTTTTATAAATTTACAACAGCCCTTTAGAAGGTCGAAAGTGTGTTGCAAGGTTTCTATGGAAAATAATTGTAAAACAATGAAACAATTTTCCTGATATAATCGTTATATTGACAGTAATTAATAAAATTTACACACACAACAGAAAATCATACGTCCGCCCAAACGTCAATCAGTATATCTTCGTCGTCATACTTTTCCTGCCTGCCTGGCACCTGCGTAGACGAACACCACAGAGGTTGTATGAAGGCGTACTTGATGACTACGAATAAACTAGCGGCGCGTAACATAATATTAAAAAAAATAGTTGATCAAAAGAAGTATGTAGGTACTGGCAAGTAAATCAATTATGCAGTGGTCATGTAAACGGATTCGAATACGCGCTCGGTTTGAAAAGTTTCAAACATACAAAGGTAGCTAATGTAATTAGGATTTTATTGTTGGTACATATACTAATAATTTCAGCCAATATATATAAAGTTATATTGAAGTAACTCGATTCGTTACCAAGTCATCAGCATGCATAAGTTATTAGACCATATTATAATAATGGTCAATATTTATCACATCATACCTCACGTGTTTCGTATTTGAAGACTTAAATATTTATTTCATATCTAAACTAAATTTTGGTACACACATACATACATACATACATATGTATATGTATAAATGACGTACGTTCCTACGTAACAGACCTTGAAATTCGTATGGAGAGCCTTTTATCAGATCCCCTTGTAAGTTGAGATATCTCGCTTCTAACAAGACATCCTTTTCTTCTCCATTAACGCTATTTCTAAAGAATTGTCGTTTAATTTTGAACGAATAATAAAAAATATTTTAGAATAGATGAAGCATTTCTATGTGTTTTTTCTAATAATAGAAATAGGATATATTTAGACGTTACGCCCTCTTTGTTTCACTAAACAAATAAGGTTAGAGTTTAGTAAGATTTTGTTTTATGACAAGCCTTACCCGCGGTTTCGCACATGTATTTATTTACATTATATGTATATATAATTACCCCGTTCCTAGACAGTAAAGTAATTCTAGATAGCCTATAACCTACCTTTATACAATCCAATAAGATTTTGTTAAATTATACATTCTGGTAGCTGCAGAGGTTGCGACGCCCCATTAAGACGGGGGAAGGCTTTGTTGGGTTTTAGTGGGTAGTACTGGCTTTGCCGGTGAGTCCCACACCTCGTGCGTAAATGCATTTCCCAACGTTAAAAAAAAAAAAATAAAAAAAAAAGCTGCAGAGGTTAGTGCGCTGGAAACAAATGAACAAACACTTCAGCTTTATATATTAGTATAGACTGGGTAAAGAGGTTTTCTCAAGTCTAATTTTTTTTGTTATTTAGTGATATTGAGAATGTTAATTGTTATGGTATTCAGGGATGAAATATTTTTTTAGATGTACATATTTTTATTGAAACCAGTAAATTAATTGTAAACATTACCCTACATACATATACCCCTACATACACACCTCCCTATATACGTACCCCCCTACATACATACGCCCCTACACACATACCCGCCTACATACATACCCCCCTACACACATACCCGCCTACATACAAACCCTTCTACATACATACACCCCTCTACATACACAACCCACTTACCTCTTGTACTTATAATTCAGTGTTCCGACATACGGACGATTAAATACGGAAGCATGAAATAGATGTATCTATTTATTGTAATTTATTGGTATTCAATGTAAATTTGTTTAAAATGCATTGGGCGTGTGACAAGTGACAAGTGAACATCGATACTCGATACTCGATACTTAGATTACATATTGGCTTTTACGAAAAATGTTGGCAATCGTTTCGTAGTAAACATGTAATGATTATTAAAAAATATTATAGCGTATCGATCGTTCGAAGTGTGTGTATATATATATATATATATATATATATATATATATATATATATATATATGTTTATCTGTGGAAAGTAAATTGTAAATATTATCACGTGATATTGTAAGAAAAGGAGATGATTGATAAAAATCCGAGAAATTATTTCATGGCTTTTACAATATCCCTGCGACATATGTACACTTTCTGTTGTATCGATGTTCGTCATGTCTCGTGTGTTTCTGTTGTAATCGATAAATTGTGTAAAACAAAGTCCCTATCTGCGTCTGTCTGTTTGTACGCTTCTACTAATGTACTGAACGGATTTTGATGAACTTTAACTATGATTAAGATTTTTTTGCGTATATATATAATAGATTCATATTATTTTTGTTTATAGAAAGTAAAGAAAATAGATTTTTTGTAATGAAATCGTCAAGCAAGTGAGTGTGAGTACTAATATTATAAATGCAAAAGTCATCTTAGAGCGCACCTGAGCAAAGTGATAAACTAGAGGTTTATCATCGCTTCACTTACCGATACAAATCGCCCACTATACGGTATACGTAGGATAGAAACTTTTGTTGGCGTTCACAAAATAAGTCATCAACATATGATCTGATTATATCAAAGTAGTGATTATATAAACAACGGTAGGAACTTATTCTCCAAACAAGAAAAACTTCCGTTAACTTAAAAACTTAACGAGTGCTTTAAGATTCATTGCAATGGCATTACAACAAGACTACATTGTTCTGTAAACGGGCCAGCAGGAAAGATAAAAAAACGTCTTAAAAGTTATAATGGTTTTTGTTCGAATTGTTTGGAAATGCTGACATCTCTATAGTACTGAAGTGGTAGTAAATACTTGTTTTATTATCCAATTGTGTAGGTTTTATATACGAGTATGGGTGGTTTTGATTTTTGAAGTTACGTATTTGTGTTGTATTTTTATTTTTATTTGACATGAAAATTCATTATTTTACCAGAGAAATCTATAGATATAATAAAATTGTAACTAAGTCGAATCTGTACATTAAATATTTTTCGGAAAATCTAATTGTAATAGACATTATTATCTATACAGAGTCCGAACCTATAGTTTTTAAAAAAAATTGTCTGTCAGACAGACAGTCGGTCTGACCGTGTGTTACCGCATCGCGAGAAAACCACTGGACAAATTTTGATGAAATTTGGTATGATGATAGCTGGTTATCCAGGTAAACATATAGTAAATATTTCATTTCTGAGAAAAAAATACAAAAACTGCATTGTAAGAGTATACTAATATGTAAAACCTAAGAATTTAATTTTTTTAGTACTCTGAACGCGGGTGGAGCCGCGGGCAATGCTAGTAATACTATATAATACTAGAAATGTTCATTTATTGATAGCTGTATAGTAGGGAGTTTGCTCATTATAACTTGATATTTAAGAGTAGATAATGAAAATTGTGCTTGCGTTATCGTATGATATGGAAATGCAAGAGATAATAAACTATATTACTATTGTTACACCATTAAGTACTATTGTTATTGTTACACCATTTATAACTGGCTGGACCGATTTTTATGATCTTTGATTTGTTGGATTTGTCTCCGTCTCGAATAGCAGAATAACTAAAACATTAGAAAAAATCACGAGAAAAAAAATGATATGGCTGACGCGGGCTAGTAAGTATTTAATATTTATATCTATTCAAAACGTGCCTATAGACTAATCAGAGCGAAGCGAGGTTGAGCCGCTAGTTTATAAAACCTCCATTATAAAATAGTACAAATAAAATAAAATTATAATAATGATGATATCTATTAATTTTCATATACATGCCTTATAACGATGTAAAAGTCTACCGCTGTGTTACGATTCTGTGAGTTAATAAGTATATACCTACCAAAGTAGGGGCATAAATGAACTTTCCAAGAACACCTGTGAAGCCGCGCAGCGATAATTACCCTAGCCGCTATTACACTACCGTGTACGTAATACCCAGATGGGCAAAATATAACGCACTCGGTGTAAATCATTATGAATGAACACCCACATAGGTATATGTTTTTCCTAGTAAAGTAATATTTGTTACTCCATTCTTATTAAAAAACTAGCTGTGCCCCGCGGTTTCACCCGCGTTAAATTTGTTTGATTATAAACATCAGTTTTACAATCTATACATATAAGAAAATTGTAACTAAGTCGAATCTGTGCATTAATTATTTTTTGGAAAATCTAATTGAAATAGACAATATTGTCGATACACAGGCCGAATCTATAGTTTTTAGAATTTTTATCTGTCTGTCTGTCTGTTACCACATCACGAGAAAACCACTGCACAGATTTTGACGAAATTTGGTATGATGATAGCTGGTTATCCTGGTCAACATATAGGATACTTTTTACCGCGAGAAAAATCCCATTTCTGAGAAAAAATACAAAAACTGCAATGTAAGAGTATACTAGAATAAATATGTAAAATCTCAAGTTGGGTATCGTTGAACAGGTATTTAAAAATAATTTTTAGGTTTCTTTCATCATTTTAAATAACGGTTTAAGATATATAATGATTTTAAGTTAGTTAACAACCATTCTCGCTAAATTTCCTACTTAAATGATTAGAACTGTTTGTTAGTAAGACTTGCTTATTAACTTCGTAGCTATTAATATTTCGTGCCTCATTGGTGTAGTGGTGAGCCTGTACTGCTAGCTGCTGCTGCCGAACATCCGGAAGACCTGGATTTGAGTCCGGGTCGGGACAAGTTTAGTTATTGAGTATCTCTTTTAAGAAAGTCCCAGTAACAGTTTGGAATGGAGAAGTTGGAGTTTTACGCCCGTGCCTCGGACAGCCTGTAAAGCCTGATATTTCACTGGTCGTGTCGAATGCACTTGTGAGATTGGCCACAGTGGCCGAAATTTATCGGGGGGACATCATCATTATTAATTCGTTGTAAAATTTCTCGTTAGTTCCGAAAACAGACACAAGGTTTAGTTGTCACCATTAAATAAAAATACCTTTTGCGATATAGGTATTTTACGGTAAATTCTAATCAGAGGAAAATGCATTCGAGGGTTGACATTTAGTTAGAGATAGCTTGCAGCATCTCGAAATGTCTCAAAAGCTACGAAAGATAAGCCAAGTGCGGTGACAGTTTTCTAGATATTTTAGTTTCACGACCTGTTTCTCTTAACTGTAATAGGATATATCCTTTACAAGGGGTCGGTGTGGCGTAGGGTCTGCCAACTAAAATCAGATCTCCAATATAAACGAGTATCTTTATATGGAATTTTCTTTACATAGAATATAGATTAACTTATTGACTGAAATGTATGAATGTGTAAATACATAATATCAATCACTTTTCAATCTTATTTGTATGTGAAACCCATAAATTTATTCCTATAGTATTTATACATTGTAAAGTAAAAGTTTCTATTTTAACTCTATTTTTATTGTTGGGAAATGCTTTATTTGCATATGGAGATTTACCCGCTAAAAGCTAATGAAATCTTCTTCATATTAGTTTTCGGGAAGAGAAATCTGAAAACATCCTAGGTATGAAAATATTTAAAACACCTTGCACACTTACAATAAATCATGGAAGTCTCATGTCAAGCCATTAAAAATAACCCTCCTTCTGAGGCAGTCGGTTAAAGTGTGAGTTGGTCTTCTTTCGACTTGCCAAGTGCCAATAGATAGTATCGATAAGGCTAAGCCCCAGTCGGGCGGTGACAACTGAGAGTGCTCAACATCCACAAACAAACATTTCATTTTCGTTATCTCGTCCGTTTACGCTGAAAGTCCTCTTGTTGCAAGAAACTATCGGCAACTGTCAAAATAATAGCTACTACTTGTCTAGATTAATGTTATTGTAATTGCTGTTGCACTAGTCCCTTCCCGCGGTCTCACACGCTTTTATGGGATATTTTGTGTTACTTTTGGTGTTCCTTTTTTAAATATTATTACGGGTATAATAATATATATAATAAAATTGTAACTAAGCCGAATCTGTACATTAAATATTTTTTTGGAAAATCTTATTGAAATAAATATACAGAGGCAGAATCTATAGTTTTTAAAATTTTTGTCTGTCTGTCTGTTACCGCATCACAGAAAAACCACTGGAGGGATTTTGATGAAATTAAGTATGGTGAGAGCTAGTTATCCGGGTCGACATATAGGATATTTATTACCGCGGGAAAATGTCTCATTTCTGAGAAAAAATACAAAACTGCAATGTAAGAGTATACTAATATGTAAAACCTACGAATTTGCTTTTTGGTCATCTGAACGCGGGCGGAGCCGCGGCCAATGCTAGTTAGATATAAATTTTACGTTATTATATCAGTCCCTTGTTGCGGCCTTATGTCTTTATTCTTACCCAATTTGAATTCCACTTGTGTTAGCCGTTTGAGCAGTATGAAGATCGATCAAATAGCTTCTAAACTTTGAATTTATGCCCAATATTAGTGTACTTAGGCGAGCTTATTATTAGATGATGCTGCTATATATTTTTTGTAGATACGTGTACATATTAATGTACATATATCACGCTACGAGTATTATAAATGCGAGTTATACGTAAGTAATAGATGTATGGATGCTTGTTACTCTTTTACGCAAAAACTACTGGATGGATTTTAATGAAACTTTACGATAATATAGCTCATACATCAGAATAACACATAGGGTACTTTTTATCCCGAAAAAATGTACGGTTCCCGTTGGATAGATATGCTATGAATAATTCGCTAGTTATTGAACAACTCACTACTCTGTAAATTTTATTTGATTTACACGATTCAACAGCAATATGGCCCTTACAAACAGTGGGTGGTGTTATAAAAATGCAAGCACAGTACTTTTATTGCAATAGTAACTTTAGTCGGTTTGAAATTTCATAGGCCAAGAGTAGATACGTCGATAAAGCAATTTCTGACGATGCTTTTGTCTATTTTCACTTACCTATGCTATTATCAAGTTATTATAACCTAATAACTAATAAAATTATGAAAACATTTTTTATTTATACATACACTTATTCTATAAAAAAGAAAATTGTGTTTTAACGCTTAGTATAGATTTCTCAGAGAAGAGATATTTTCCCGCAATAAAAAGTATCCTATATGTTGACCCAGATAACCAGCTCTCATCATACCAAATTTCATCGAAATCTGTCCTGTGGTTTTCTCGTGATGCGCTCACAGACAGACGTCTGTCTCAGGACTCAGGCAGACAGACAGACAGACAAAAATACAGACAGACAAAAATTCTAAAAACTATAAATTTGGCCTCTGTATCGATAATAATTAATAATGTCTATTTCTATAAAATTTTCCAAAAAATATTTAATGTACAGTTTTTACTCAGTCGGAATTCTATTATAATACGATTATGTACCCATAGATAACAAAATTACATATCAATTACAACATCATTTTGATGAATATCAATTTTATTTATTTACACACCACACCTCTTTTAGATAAAAGCTTGTCTTTGTATCCACTGTGTTTGACGTTTCGAAAACAATGATTCATCCATCTCTCTTTATAGCAGAAGCCATCCTCCGTTTCGAAATAGAACGCTGTTTTTATATACATATAATATATATAATAATATATATAAAACAAAGTCATGTTAGTTACACCATTTATAACTCAAGAACAGCTGGACCGATTTTTATGATGTTTTGTTGGATTTGTCTCCGCGCTAAATAGCAGAACAACTATTAAAACATCGGAAAAATTTACAAAAAAAAAATTACATGGCTAACTAACACCGGCTAGTAACTATCTGTATCTATTTAAAACACACCCAGGGATTGTTGGATATGAAAATACCACTGACCAGGAATTCCACTTTCGTGGTTTGTATTTTTGAACTGTCTTCAATTTATAATGTCCATGATGTCATACTGTTTTATACTTATTTTAAACTACATAACGCAGATATAAACAAAAACCATATAATAATTATATTTCGCATGTTATCATTAAGTAAAATCAAACTTAAATAAATAAAAACTTTTTAACAAAAAAATAAAAACCGACTTCAAACAAAAGTACTAAAAAGTAAAAAATAACTGATTGGTAGTTTTCATTAACTATACATACCTAATCAAATATTTTCGAAGTCGGTGTGCTTTGCTTTGTATGGGCTGGCACCGATTTCGAAAATATTTGATTAGGTATGTATTTAATAGGTAGGCTTTAATTACTTAGCCAAAGCACACCGACTTCGAAAATATTTGATTAGGTATGTATAGTTAATGAAAACTACCAATCAGTTATTTTTTACTTTTTAGTACTTTTGTTTGAAGTCGGTTTTTATTTTTTTGTTAAAAAGTTTTTATTTTTCCCTTTTTAGTGTAGACAGTACTTAGTAGAAAAGTAAGGATTCTAACGTGTTAGGCTTGTCAAATCAAACAAAATAAGCCCAAACTCAAAGTATCTACTATTAGCCGTTGAAGAGTTCCACCTATCCTCCTTCTGGCCTTGCCATCAGATCAGGTCAACAACACCGAACCACTGTACTATCAACGGAAATAGAAATACTTGCAAAGTTTCAAGTCAATATGACAATTAGAAGTAGGTTAAATTCATCATTAGTTGTTTTTCCACCCTTAGGGGTGGTATTTTTTTTTTAAATTTAAATGGGACCAATATGGAAGCATACCCTTTCAAACGACACAAAAATTGTCCAAATCGGTTAATAAATGACGGAGTTCTGAGGTAACAAACATAAAAAAAAAAAAAAAAAAAAAAAAACATACAGTCGAATTGAGAACCTCCTCCTTTTTGAAGTCGGTTGAAAATATTAAGATATAATATGTCGTAAAATTTAGTATTAATTAAATCCAGAGCAATGGCTCTTCCAGTTGCACTTAACCTATGTATACATTTATTAATCTGGGTAAGAAGATCTACTTGTTACTTGTCTTGCCTGTGAATTTTCGATGTACCCAATAAAGTGTTAAGTTAAGCTTTAGCTATTGTGATTTCTCATATAAGGGAATTGTAATATTCTTTTGAGAAATAAATGATTTCAAACCTGAACCATATTATGAAAGTTGCATATATTATATCAGAATCTAAACTGGATATAAGGCCGTGTTTATAATAACTAATGATCGCACAGTGGTTGAAAATATAACCAAAAACCATAATTCATTATGCTTAAACGTTATTGAGGTTTTTTTAGTATAGTTACATGTGCAGGTACCCTGACACTTTCCTCAAAAAATAGACTTACAAAATTCAAAATTTTATTTCATATTGGATCCGTAGTTCCACAGATTTTCACGCTCAGACAAACAAACAAAAGTTTTCTTACCACCTATTTATATATAGTTATATTTATTTTCTTACTTATCTAGATAAGTAGTTAATTAAAAATATGTAGGTACTTCATAATATTTTTTTATAAAAAAAATTAATTTAATATTATAATATATATAGATAATTATGTTTATTTCAATAAGATTTTCAAAAAAATATTGAATGTACAGATTCGACTTAGTTACAATTTTATTACTTAACAAACTAGAGCGTCTCCAGAATCTAGCTATTCGCTTTATTTTTGGCTTGCGCAAGCATGACCATACTTTCGTGCTCAACTTAAATGGCTCCCAATCCGCCTTCGCCGTGGTATGCACATCCTTTCCTTCCTCTTCAATATTCTTAACGATCCAAATTCTCCGCCCTACCTTCGTTCCCGTATCCAACTTCTCCCTATCCCCTCACGTTCCAGGCGGTCTTGCGTCATGTCAATGCTCGACATACCAAGCAGTAAGACACATTTTTTTCGCACTCTTTCTCAGTATATGTCTCATTACTCTGGAACAAACTCCCTAAATACATACAAATAGCCCCTCCATAACTTCTTTAAAAAAAATTAAAACAGTACTTTCTGTCACAAATTGGTCCTTAATTTTATTATCTGACCCACTATTTTTATGTATTCCAAATGCATACGTTTATATTTATACTTTAATATGTAAGTATGTATATATGTATGTATATATGTATGTATATGTGTATATAGTATGTATAATATGTAAGTTATTGTATATTTATCATTATATGTGTTTTTTTTTATCTTGTTTAACTGTATATTTATTTATAATTTTATCTTAAATCAATTGCACTCTTTTAGTCCCGTCATATAACACTATTTCTCACTTCCATAGGTTGGCTGGAAGAGATCTCTCCTAGAGAGATAAGTCCACCTTTGCCCACATTGTTCTCTGTATTATCTGTGTTACTCTGTTAATATGCAATAAAGAATATATATATATATATATATATATATATATATATTTATGAGTTACTTTATATTTCTAAAATTATCTCAAAGCTGAGTTATAATGTTGTTGTTAGCAGGTGTCAATGTAACGACGCGGTTAAAATTAAGAATGGCCGTTTTTCTTAAGATTGTGACGTCAACGCAACAATATTCATGTATAAGCTTATCTAGAAGATTGCAGGCAGTATACGAAGTCATGTGATAGCGTATCGTGACTGGTATTAGTATGTTATAGTTATCGCAACTATAACACTACTAGTTTGTGACCTCGGCGCTGCTCGCTCGGTAAGTTGATAGATACAAGAAAAATTGCTAATATTTTATTTCAATATATATATAGCATATCTGAATTTTATTGAGTAAAATATATGGATTGTTACAGCATGAAAATGTACCAACGACGTTCAACCCATGATATAATAAGCTGTCTCCATTTGGAATTTCACTCAAATATGTTAAGCCGTTTGGACTGCCATTGTAACTCTGAAAAGTAAATAACACATGCATAGTTATGAATTTATTATATTAAACTAGTATTACCCCGCTCGCGTTTATTTATGTGTAATTGCTCCGCACTTAAGTTTCACATCATCCCCTATTTTTCATCCCTTGTAAGTCAAAGTATTACGCAATACAGAATGTATTGCCTAATACTTAGAAAGATTGTTTCTAATTTTATTTACTGTAACTTTAAAAATAACGGATACTAACTTCCAACCCCCTTTTACTTAACTTTAGGGGTTGAATTTTCTATAATTCATAGTGGATTCTTCTAATGGGGAATCCGCCTACCCAGCAAGTTTGCAGCATTTATACGTTCTGAGGTAATTAATCAGTGAGCAATTTATATTTCGCTTTTATATAATACATATATATATTGATAATGTAATAAACAGACATACATTTTTGCATTCATAGTAATTATTAGTAAGGATTACTGCCCATATTTACGTAACTGGCCTCATGTCACGACTCTACGTAAACTTTATTTCTTTCTTTCAATCTAGTGCAGAAGTAAACATTTAGGTTTGAATAAACTTGTTATGACGACATTTAAACTACCATTTGTACTTGTCATCGTTAAAAATGATTAAGGAAATTATTTAAAACGTGTTTCAGGTCTTGTAATTTATATGTAGGCATGTAAATAAAAAAGTCTATCTGTGACTTATAAAACTTGATATTCTTTTAAGTTACACAACAGTTAGAACATCCGAAAATTCAAATATTGATTATTTGATATTTTCGGATGTTCTGACTGCTTTACCTTCAGTTTTTGTTCCCGACGCTGCCAATGCTTTACAGCAAATATGGTCACGGAAGAGACTAAGATTCTTGAGGTCTCAAAAATCAATTAGCACAGACAGTATCTACCCACAAAGTTAAATAATAATTTGCAGGAAAAAAAGAAATGGCATCGAAGTAACTTATAGATAGATGTACTTATTTTATCTAAAAATATTTAATTTAAGTTGTCTTGTACCTACTTCTTAACACTAACTGCTATCATATATAGGGGAAGGTGGGGGGACACCGGATAGTTAAGAAGAAGACACAATAAATAAATCACTATGTTATTTACTGAGATAATCAATATTATAAATGTTTAAGTATACCTTAGGCATAACTTTGGTACGAAAATGTTTGAGATCAATCTTAATAACTATAAAATAGAACAATTTTAATTAAAAAATATGAATCCGAATTCACCCCATACCTATGGGTCAAACCGGATAGGTATTTTATATTCTATGGGTGAATACAGATACTAACAATAAAACTAAATATTCAAATTATTCGCAGTTTTTGCATACAAAGAATAATAATTCTTGCTCAGAACAACCGATGCAACTTTCGTTAGCCCATTTAAGTTAAGCAGTGCATTGGTACCATTCATTTGTGGACTTAGTTACTTTCCGCCTCAAACCAAAGACTCCGAATCCTCCTGATAGTTTTATTCGTCTTTTTACCGAATCGAAAATATCTGATTAGGTATCTATTCTTAATGAAAATCCCCGTTTTGTTATTTTTTACATTTTAGTGCCTGGAAGTCGGTTTTTTTAAAGTTTGTATTGTGGTACAAAGGTCAATCATTTTAAAAATTTCCGTGGGATTGAAAGCATGCTTAGCAATAAAGGGTATCTAAAACATTAAAAAATGATGAAACTACAGTTCTATTAAAGCCCATTGCTCTTGCAGCTGACGTTGCTTCAGGTGATCTTAATGATAATTCAGAATGTCGTTTTAGAAATCCACTAACCCAATCTAAGCCAGCCAGTTCAGTTTCTCTATTAAAAGGATAGTTTAAATTATTTCTTTCAGCTAATTGGAATGTCAAACGACGCAGATCTGTTATAGTCAATTCAAATAGTAGAGATTCCATAGTTTTGATATGATCGACTAGCATACTTTCCAGCTCATCAGTGAAAACGGGGCACTTTCTAAACACTTCGTCTTTGGATTTTTCACACTTGATCTTCTTTACACGATCTTCTAACGAACTTTTGGGTACACTTTATGTATGTAACGCCAAAAGATATCCCATTCTACCTTCTAGCACCGAATTTATGGCTAAAAGCATGTCTGACTCCGACCATTGCAACCTATTTGACTTTTTCACATATGTTCGTAGCATGTTGTCGCTTGCACTCTGTGAAAAGTAAAAAATAAATAGTAATTAAAGAGAGGTATAAAACAAACACCCACAATACCTACATATAAAATCGATCGGGGTGAAACCGGGTAGTCGAAATCACCCCGTCCGCTTGTACCCCACAAGTACCATGTTTGAAATTGTAATAACTAACAGGTTATGTTTACACTCACAGCAACAACCAATACCGTTTTAAAAGGTTAAATATGTATTACTTCTTAAAAAATGCAACTGTATATGATAGCACACAGCTAAATTTAATGATAACACTTTAAGAAAAATATATATTAGATAACTTACCCTTGTTTTTAAATTTCGTTATAAAGACGCACGCGCCGAGATGATACCGTCGCCGCCATTTGCAACCGCACTGAGTAAACGTTTGCGCGTATTTCTCCACTAGCTAGAATGAGTCAGCTGTACGTGAAGCAATGAAATAGGAACTATCTGTTTTCACCCCCTATCCGGTTTCCCCCCTCATTCCCCTACATATATGTATATCTTTATATAGATATATTCTCTTGTGGTTACTCGCTGTGGGCCAATAATAAAACACTGCGTGTTAGGTTAGGTTTTTTAATGATAGTTAAAATGTTATTTATTGCTTTGTGCCATGCGAGTTGAAGTTACAAAAAAAAATAGTTTCGTGTGAACATTGTTTGATGTTAGTTTATAAAATAAAATCGATTTGTTACCTGCCAACTATATTAGTTAATATTATGTATGTTGAGATTAAAAGAGTAGTTTATTACTCTGCAGTCCACATAGAATGTCTGTCTGAAACACAAAATATATTGACAATCAGTTACTGTGTAAAATAAAGTGGTCCCAAAAAACACCATTGCAGTGTTAACTTCATTACCTCTTTGGCCTAGTGGTTAGGATGTACGGCTGTAGCTCCTCACGTCTTGGGTTTGAGTCCCGGATTACTCACATGTATTAATTAGGGCTTACTGTCAATTAATACTCAGTAACAGTCCAGATTTAGGAATTAGTCGTGCTACACCCTCATGCTTCAGAGAGCGTGTAAAGACGGTGGTTCTGCGCCGGATCAGTCATATCGAATTGCCGTTCCATCGGGGCTTGAGAATGAAAAATGATTGCACTTATGGTTAGTATACTTGTGCACTGTATTACCTCCTGGTCCTACGAAGTTTGCTATTTTTATTTGAGATTTAGCGCCATAGAATGGGTCATCGATAAAATCAGTCGGAGGCCATTATAGAAACAATGTGATGAAATATTTGCTTAAAAACTAACCATATTAGTTAAATAGAACAGGTAATATATTTTATTTAGATTATAACAGTTCTTCTTAATACTTGTACGTAACATATTTTCTGCGTTGTATATATTGCATACAAATTAAACACAAATTTTGTTTTACCCTACTGTATTTAAAACCAACAGTACTTTAACAAAGTCTTTCGTCTTTATCCTGTCGTAATTGCAGCGTTTAAACTCTTTGTTATGATAATCCTTCACATCTCATATCATTTAATAAGCTCAAGATGTCGATTACCTCGAAAAAATGATAACATTTATCAGTACTGCGGCCGTGAGAAAAAAATATACATTTCAAAATATTTTAAAGTCCATATCAATATTATTAACTAGCATTGCCCGCGGCTCCGCCCGCGTTCAGATGACCAAAAACCAAATTCTTATGTTTCACATATTAGTATACTCTTACAATGCAGTTTTTGTATTTTTTCTCAGAAGTGAGATATTTTCCCGCGGTAAAAAGTATCCTATATGTTGACCTGGATAACCAGCTATCATCATACCAAATTTCATCAAAATCTGACTAGTGGTTTTCTCGTGATGCGGTAATAAACAGACAGACAGACAGAAAAATTCTAAAAACTATAGATTCGGACTCTGTATCGATAATAATGTCTATTTCAATAAGATTTTCCAAAAAATATTTAATGTACAGATTCGACTTAGTTACAATTTTATTACAGGTATGTATAAATGTAAAAGTTTATGGGGATGGATGAATGGATGGATGTTTGTTACTCTTTCACTACAGAACGGCTGTATCTGAATGAAATTTGGCACAGAGAGATTATAGTCTGGAATAACACATAGGTCACTTTTTATCCCGGAAAAATGTACGGCTCCCGTGGGATAGATTTGTTTTTGTATTTCACTAGGGGTGAGTCGCTAATTGGTTATAAGTGTGTTAGAATACTGCCAATTGATATGAAGCTAAGCAGTGTTTTATTTTAAAACAAATAAACACCTTACACAAGAATCGAACCTGCATCCGCTCATTTAGAACTATAAAAGCAACTGTATACCGAATACGATGTTTTGTGTAAATTTAGCAATTCAAATTAGTATCATGACTCATTCCCTCTTTATTTATCGTATGACCTTTTACTTAGGGTGAATTAATGCAACCTACTTTTGATTAGCCGAATACAGTCATCGAGATAGCTTTTTGTGTAGTCTATAGGTATGCTATTGTATTATGATTAAGTTAAGTACTGAATCAGATACCATTCAGGTCTTGTGTTTAGTGCTTCTATTGACGTCATGGACAATGGGTCGTTGTACGTACATATGGTTTTGCCCTCCCGTACTGTAGGCTAGGTCGAGCGTCACGTAGACAGGATTTTATCTAGATTAACAAATATTATATTTAAAAATTTAATGAAGAAATCGTCATTATCAACTAAATTTTGTATATTTTACTTATATTCGTTGTCAGGGGATTGTAAATATTGATTCGATAGAATTGTTTTAATTTGATTTGTATAATAAATGACGACGATGACGCTGAAAGGGCTGGATGGATTTGGATGAAATTTAGTATTCAGATAAACTATGACTTGGAGTAACACTTAGGCCACAGTTAGATACTTAGACGATATGAGTGAAGTGAGGACAAGTTGCCAGAGAAAAATATTTTTAGTATAACGTACGAATCATTTTACGGTTTTAACATATTTAGAAAACAGGATGCCTCCAATTACTAAGGCACGCTCTTAAGTAAGTTTTGCGACAGACTAATTCCCACGGGACTATAAAGTCCATGGCCCATAAACAAAAATTACGTACGTCGAATCTTAACTGCATAAAAGTAAGTCAAATCAACAAACACAGTCAAATTTGTAATATTAATGTGTTTTACCTAATAACTTCCTATAATTATTTACAAGCAAGCACTCTAACGTCCGTCAGTCCAAGGAAAGGACGCCAAAGACGGCGCAGTAAAATCTATTTCTACACCAAAACAAGACCATCTATAACCCAAATTCGCGGCATTAGTGTCATGATATCCGCTTAATGATATAATAGCAAGGTTACATTGATAAATCGAAGTGCATTCTCAGTATATACGAGGCTAAGCATCACATGAAAATGCTTAAAATAAAGTAAATAGTCATAATATTTCTTTAACTAGCAACTTAACCGCACTTCGCTCGAGTGCGTCTCTAGGTACGTCATAGCGTTACTACTACAGTTTAATATGAAGATCTTTTTAAGAGGAATAATTCTTTAATACATTGTTTTCATATAACTTTATTAGTTTACGTGTGGCGCACACCTATAAATCTCCCAGTCGGCATGATTTTTTCCGACACCTTCAACAATTATCGTCATATTTCAGCGAATTTACACAAAATCTTGATGAATTATACACCTAACCCCTAATTCATGCGGAAGCATGAATTACTCCATCTATTGGTGAAAACTGTGTGAAAATTCGTTCTGTAGTTTTACAGTTTATCGCGTTCAGACGGACAGATGGGCTTTTGCTGTCATCCTTATTTCTTATCTTATTATTTTTAGCACGCCACTCCGCTCACTTAGTAGGCACGTCAGTAACTTGGAGCTATATTAATTCTGGATTTATAGCTATCTCTACTCCGAATTCCACTCAAATCGATTGAGCCGTTATAGCGTGAATAAGTAACAAACTTAGTCATAACAAGATTTTCGCATTTACAACACTAGCGACCAACTTCGCTTCGGATTGGTCCCTAGACAAAAGTACATCTTATACCACGGGAACTGTACATTTTTCCGGAATAAAAAAGTAATCTTTGTGTTATTCCAAACTATAATCTGTCTCTGTGCCAAATTTAATCGAGGTCCGTTCAGCCGTTCTAGCGTGGATTTGAGTAACAAACGTCCAAACATCCAAACTTTCGCATTTATCATATTAGTAGGATTAATGTGATACAAAATATTGGTTACACAATATTTTCTTTTATTGTATGGAGATGTCAAACACCTCTCTTGTATGAAATAATAAAAATGAGATCCCAGATACATTTTAAATGTAACCTTGAGACATTTCTAATCTCGATTATTCGTGGTCTGGTTGAGGTTATTGTACTTACATCCTCCTTATTGCTTAATGCTGTTATGAAAATCCTGCGCCTGTACTGTTTGAGCTCTTTATAGTAATTCAGAGACAACCAGATTCACGATATCAAGACTCATATTTCGATTTTAGGGTTTCAGAAATTTTATTGTTTGTTATACAATCTCCAAATTTTGGATAAAAATCCTTTCGCTTTAAGAATAAAAGAATGGCCTAAAAAAACTTCGCAAGACTATATTTTTCGCTTCTTTTAAACTTTTCTTTAATATTATAAATTTTTAATTTTTAATCAATATTAAAACAGCCTGAACGATATTAATTCCAAGATGTGCCATCTTAAAGACAATTATTTAGGTATAGTATTACAACCTTAAAGGCCATGCCTTGGCACGCCAATGTTCTCTAACATATTTTTTTTAAATCTAGCTTCCAAATACATATAATTTATAAATGTTGTCTAGAAGATACAGTCTCAAATTAAATATCTCAAATAGACTAAAATCTAGAAAATACTTTCAATATATTTTTCATTAAGATCTCTTTATTGAATTACTTTTAAAAAAAAATTACCACTATTTAAAATAGGTAATTAATAAAAGAATGTATACGATGAAGTAATTTATTTATATTAAAATTTTTCGTGTTTATATACAAAGCTGTCAATTTGTAAGCACAATAATATTATGCGTATTGCTTTTACTGTAGGTATGCGAATTTAGAATCCGCGATGACCGCGGTTGATTAGGTGCTAAGTGCGCGCTCGTCCCGGCGGGTGTCGTGACCGGACCCGATGTTAATGTAATTGACGAACGCCATCTAATTTCGGTTTGTTTGGAAGACCGGAATATTATATAGAATCTTCCGAACAGACGGAAAAGTGCTTTTTCTGTAATATAACTTTTTAAATTTTCGCGGTCCATAATTGTATAATAATTACAGCCCTTTTTAACGTCCCACTGCTGGGCACGGGACTCCTATCAATACGAGGGGAATCGGACCACAGTCCAACACGCTGACCAAGTGCGGGTGATTAAAACGGGTGAATTCGTAAGTGGCATAATACCATATACCATACGGTTCGACTGGGTTGCACCAGCCGTGGTGACGAGCAGACTCTGTAATATTTACTAATATTGTAAATGTGTATGTGTTTCTTAGTACGTCCTTCTTTCTGGCAACAGCTGAGCTTTATTACTTGTTATTATATCAGTCAGTAAATAATATAAAAAATGTTGCCATAAGCGTCAATCTGTTTATTCGCTTAATCCATCCAATCTACGCAATGGATGTTTTCACTAACATTTAGCGAATTACTTTCGGATGATATAAATTTAAATAAAATTCGGTGTTTATTTAACAAGTCCTGAATCCTAGCAAAGCGAGTGCTGTCGTCAAATTAACAATAAATGTAAGAGGCGCGTGGGGAAGCACCCGAACGAAACGAGTGTATGTTACGAGTTTAGAATATGGAAATTAGCCACTTTAGTGATAGTTATTCTAATTTAGACTATCTCGTATTTTGACATTAAACTTAGTATGTTATGGTTACATGTTTTCATGGACTAATGGCATAGCCCTAGAAAATGGAAAACGTCATGGTGTTTAAGCGCTTATTAAAGTGACACTAAAAACTCTATCGTCATTATGTACACTATAAATAAATACGAATATATAATATTTTCAGGCATATTCTATAAAACTTAATATACATATATATATATATATATATATATATATATATATATATATATATATATATGTTTAGTATATATTTAACCAACTTAAGTATTGCTTGTAAGAAACCGCTTCTGTCTCACCTTTATTTTTAATGTAACATTTACACCATGAATATTACACCAAAATATTCATTTTATTGCAGAAACATGCAAAGTCATTTCTCTGAAGGGAAATAAAACTGTACTTGATGTTTAAAACTGTTCTCCTTTGTAACGTCCTGTGTACTGCGCGTTCGCATGCATTGTCTAATGACAAAACTTTGCACATGCCTCACGCTCTTACGTGATAATTGAACGATTTGTTATCGATTATGATAATATAATTATATTACTGAAATACTGTAACTATTATGATCACGTTTTTATCAGTTCTATATATAAACTCTTAATGTTTTTGGTTGACTTGAGGATGTGATCGTTTTGAAATGGATGTAGAAATATATTATAATTCATTTGTTAGAAGCGTACTGATATTACTTTCGTAAGAAAATGCCTCTGTCGTGACAGCCACTGATAACATGGTAAGTCTACTGGAAACTGGAAAGCATATTAAAAAAAATAACTTTAAGATGACTTAAGAAAAAATAACTTGAAGAAGAGTTGGTCTTTTATATATACATACTATTAAAGAGATTTTTTTTTTGTATGTTTGTATGCTTGTATGTCTGTTTGTAATGGATACACTAAAAATCAGCTGAACCGATTTAATAATATTTGATAAGAAGATAGTTTAAAACCCTGGGAAGGACATAGGATAGTTTTTATCCCCGAAATCGTCCTTTAAAGGAGTGAAAAGGGAGATAAAAATTTGTATTTTTAATAAATAATAATTTCTAAATTTATCAATCTAATTTTGCTGAGTTTCTTTCGCCAGTTCTTCTCAGGTCTGAGGCTTCTTCTTTCCGAACTTGTAGTAGACTCATGACGTTCAGTAAAAAATTGTAATAATTTAATGCTCAATAAAATATTTTGAATTTTGAATCATTTCTCACGTAAGGGATTTATAAACTCATCATACTTATGTATATTTTTTTTATAAAATAATTTATTCACAGTTAGCTAATTTTAATAATAAAAAGATTTGGTGATGAAAGTCGTGTTTGATGATAACTAAGTATTCCGAGAACTATTTATATGTATGTACTGAAACTTAGATCAGAATCATGCCTGATATCTATTTAAAGAGCTGTGTCAGCTCACTTCGAGTGTCTAATTACCACCCCAGTATCAACGGCGTGGGCCGTTATCGAGGGATTACGGTGTCATTCAATTTGTGCCAGAGATAGGTACCTACTCGCCTTATTGGGAGGCGGCCCACTTCGGCGGGCGGTGTGTTATGCGGGTTGCTCCTGGTACTTCTCTGATAGCAGAGTGGACCGTGGAGCAACCCCATGGTTGTCGTGGTCTGCTTCGGCAGACCTGCAGCCGGGGCGTCGTGGTTGAATGCGTAAACGATCCTGCGATGCCCCATTAAGACGGGGGATGTTCCGTTAGGTTTTAGTGGGTAGTACTAGCTTTGCCGGTGTGTACGACACTTCGTGCCTAAATGCGTATCCCAACGTTAAAAAAAGGTACTCGCCTTATTACGACATCGATGTATTTATTATCTTCTCTTATTATCGAAAAGAATTAGGATTCCGCTCAAAAAACTTAAAACTTACCTAGGGACGCACTCGAGCGAAGTGTGAGTATCGGATGTTGCAAACGTACATTATATTAGAAAATAATAAATTGCCTTTATCCAGCAAAAAAACCTTGCTAATGAACGATCAATATGAGCTTGATAAACTGATAATTCTTCTTCCCGGTTGAGAGATCTTGTCATTTATCACTGATAAGTGATAACTTCAAAAGCCATTTAAAAAAGGTACCTTTACTCTATGACTTCAAAGGTTTTATTTATGAATTACGTATAAACACCGTCTTAGTATATACTTTATAATATAGTCAATTGATATTACGAAGTGCCAAAGTAATATAATTCTCACAATAACGTGAAAATTATGTGTTCTATGGAAAATTCAACGTTTCATACGTTCAGCACTAACTGTTCATTTACATGAAAATATAATTTTCGAAGAAATCATATAGTGAAATATTAATTCCCATTAAGAACCTTGCATGAAAACTAGCAATTTCAGCATTTCGTAGAATATATAATATTATTAGGTCTTCAAGTAAAATATACGGACTTCAGTAGAGTACAGACTACAGAAGACGACTCGTCACGCCAGTACGATACCGCCTTGCGACTTGTGCGGACGTCTTTCGCTTCACTCAAACCAGTTCGTAAATTCGATTGTATCCACGAATGTTTTATAAATTCAATAATGCAGTTATTGAACCTTGTTGACAATATTGTGTTAATTATATTATAGTGATATAGAATGGTTTAATCAAGAATTTTTGGTGTTATCTATTCGATGGTTTGTTATCGTAGATTGACCTAAGAAGTGTACAATAAGACAATTGTTTTTTTTTTCTATAAAATAGTGAGCTTGTTTTTGAGGATTTGTTATATTTCTTGTTGATTTTGTGGTTCTGAATATGGCGCGTATAGCAACAAGTGCTGTTCAACTCTGCCAGCGGCTGCAGGAGCTATATCCGCAGAAGTTCCAATTTCCAATTAAACAGGTTATTTTTTTATAATATATTTTTTATATAGTTTTTTTTTATTTTTATTGTTGCAACTTCTTGTAGTGCATTTGTTGCGCCAGTTGTTTAACAATACTTTTATTTTTTTTTATTTGTTAACATTTATTTACCTTTATCATAATATATCTTTGGGAAAATCTTTGAGATTGCTTTAAAATAAACTACCCTTCGATATACATCCTACGGAGCGGGCTTAATAACTACACCATAAAAAGGACGAGTACTTACATTTAAAATAAACTCTTCTAATTAATGTAACTATATTAATAACTAGCGACTTATTCTCGCTTCGCTCGGGTGCGCTCTAGGTACGCGGATTTTGTTCACAATGTCATGAGTCTTAATTTTTTTGCCCAAAATCCTGATTCTTTTTCTAAAATAAAAGTAGGCTAAGTTACTCCTGATAGCATTAGATATCTGCCAGTGAAAGTCCCGTCAAAATCGGTCAAGCCGTTTCCGAGGTTAGCCAGAACAAACAGACAAAAATTTTAAAAATTGTTTTTATTCTTATAAGTACCTTATATGTATACTTTCATATGCATTTGGTAAAAAGCTGTTATTTTGACATTACAAACAGACACTTCAATTTTATTTATCTGTATAGATTTATTTCTGTCGTTCTGGAACCAGAGCACATATAAGTAGAGAGAGTAAATATTTGCGGCGGCACGTCACACGTTTAGAATGTACGGCATGATGTACAGATATGCACAGCTTATTAGCAAACACTTTGGCAACGTGATCCTCTCATTTGCGACTATCGATTACGATCGATGTATTTTATTACTTGGTTATATGTATATCTTAGAGATCACCTTCACTTTGATAAATCATATATTTGCTTAAGATAGATCTGCTCGGAAGCAGATTTTTTGAGATGGACATTTGAAGAACGTTTGCCTTTTGTTGATTGTCGAGTGTTACGTATTAAATATAAGTTATACCTTCTTTAGAGTACACTTCTATTATAACTAGTTGCTACGTAATTATTTCCTTGTTGCTATGAATATTTTTATTTAGAAGGAAAAAATCAAATCAATTTGAATTTTAAACCATTGATCTTTTTTGGCGTTTCGATGCATGGTCCTGATCTGACATATAATAATAATTTATAATAATAATAATTATTATTATTATTATTTCTCAGATATGAGATATTTTCACGCAGTAAAAAGTATCCTATATGTTGACCTGGATAATTCCTATCATCATACCAAATTGTATCAAAATCTGTCCAGTGGTTTTCTCGTGATGCTTTCCCAGACAGACAGACAAAAATTCTCAAAACTATACATTCGGCCTCTGTATCCATAATAATGACTATTTCAATAAGATTTTCCAAAAAACATTTAATATACAGATTCGACTCAGAATTTCATTATATGTATCTAAAACACTCCGCGCGTCTTTCAGTAACTATAACTAACAGTAAACGCGGGAATAGAATGAAATTTTACTTTATATATTTTTTTAATTTATATAAATAAAGAAAATGAGAATAAAACAAAATTAAAAGATTACTAACATTCATTAATATTCATAATATTATCGTTTTTATATCTTAATCAGATAAATGGCGCGACGTACGTGTTAAGTGTGTAGTAAATTTAATAGGCTTATTGTAATCAATCAAATGTCTTTAAAATTGGGAATAACCTTATGTCAATTACGAATTTCTTTGAATTCGTTTAAATATAAATTATGTGTAAGTAGAGTAGATATAACAGACCCAGAGAAGTTTTAATCTCTATTGGAAAATTACAAATGTGTTATTATATTATTACTCTGAAAGGTAGTGTTCCACGATTTAAATTTATGCTACGACATATTTTCCCTGATTGTGGTGATGTAGTTCGATTTTATAGATTCAAAATAAACCTTTCCCATAAGGATACCTACATTTTTTTTTATTATCTATAGAGGAAACATTTCATTTTTTGTTTATTCGTTTGTACTGAATAGGCTCCGAAACTACTGGACCGATTTAGATGAGATTTGGTAAAAAGATATTTTGAGACGCTAGGAAGGACCTAGGATAGTTTTTATCCCGGAATTCATCCCTTAAGGGGGTGAAAATGGGGATGAAAGTTTGTATGGGGAATCATCCTAAGGACGAGCCGAGCGAAGCAAGGGTGAGTCGCTAGTATTCTATTGTTAACTAGTGCTATACTATGTAAGCTTGAACGGTTTAGGAACGTATAAAAGACGAACGACCAAAGAAAATTGTTTTTGCGCTAAGAAAGTTAGCAGGTGTATACAGAATAACCCACCAGAGTTTCATTACAATCGGATCAATGGTTTAGGAACGGTTTATTTTATAATTGTTAATAACTGATTATTATAATAAAAAAATAATTTGGCATGGTACCATAAAAAAATTCAATGTCATATTTAAATCACTACCTATCGGTCTGCCTCTGCTACGAACTGAAAATATACGGCAATAAAACCGCTCCACGTTGTCCCTGTTTTATAGTTCAGTGGCCGGTGGCTCTTTTATTGCAAGATTTTGGCAATAACAAGACTTCGGATAGCGGCTGTAAAAAACGTTTAGATATTGTACAGTTTTATAACCGTTTCGTGGCTTCAGTCGTATTCGTCGAGTGTGAGGTCACATTCACTGGTTTATTGATGTTTTATATTGTTAATTAAAAATATACGTATTGGTATGTAATGTCTATAGGGGTGAAGGTCGCGGATATTATTTTTTTGTAAATATTCGAGTAATTACGTAATATATTCACTCCGCTTAATTCATATGATCGTTACGAAACATGTACTAAAATAGAGTTATTTAAAAACAATGATTTTTTTCCTTGTAACAGACATGGAGATTTTAAAGCCAATAATAATTATAATTATTGAGCTATACATTTAGTATTAGGTACATATTTAATTTAACTATTGTTCGCTCAATGATGAAAATTCTGTTCTATTCGTTCTTGGCCAGCGTGGTGGACTATAGCCTGATCCCCCTCGCATTGAAGGGAGGCCCGTGCCAAGCAGTGGGACGTTAAAAAGAGCTGAATACATAACACTGCCTCAGTGGTGTAGTGGCTAGCATGTACGGCTGCACACCCGGAGGTCCTGGGTTCGAGTCCCGGGTCGGGCCAAGTTTAGTTATTGAGTCTTCCTGTATAGTAAGTCTCAATAACAGCCCGGAGTTGGGAAGTTGGCGGTGTTTCACCCCCGTGCCTCGGAGAGCACGTAAAGCCGTCGGTCCTGCGCCTTAACTCTCACCGGTCGTGTCGAGTGGTCGTCCCACCGGAGTATGAGAGTGATAGGAATAGAGAGTGCACTTGTGTCTGCGCGTACACTTCAGCACTATAATATCTCCTGCGCAGTTCGCTAATCTCAATGAGATGGGCCGCCGTAGCCGAAATCGGCTAGGAGAACATCACATAACACTGTGTAAAACAATAACACAACACTACATCTCGTCAATAGCCACTAAACAAAAAAATAAAAAGTAAATCGATTGACAAACAGAGCAGAAAAAGGCACTGAACTATACAAATGACATTCTCCTGACAAAGAATTACAATGAAGTAACGAAAATAGAAGAATACGTAATGAATGTATAAACAATTCAACCGCGAATGAATTGTTAACAAAATGTTAAATAAGGATAAGCCGACCGCAGCCAAACAAATTTCAGTGCGAATTACTTTTAATTGTGTCAGATGAGTGTGGACATGTTTCGAGTCGTTAAAATTAATCATGAGTCAGGACGCTTCGTCGAAATGGTTTGTTTAGGTCGGCAAGGCGCAAGTGGAACAATAACAATATGCCTGACAGTGTTTCCTTAATACGGTAATATTACATTTGTTATCATATATTCTGTATAATGCTTTCTTGGATTTAGACGACAACTTGACATATTGAACTAAAGTATTTCTATAAAAGTATTTTTTTTATATTTTGTTCCCGACGTGTCGGATGCGTTACAGCTAGGTGTTGCCAGGTGTCCAGATAAAACCGGAAATAGTCAGGCTTTTCGGTTGCGTGTACGGCTAAATTAGACTGTATCCGGCCTGTCCGGCTTTTGTTAGACTTTTATCTAAACCTAATCTAAAGAATGATAATTAAAAAAGTACTGGCTCATTAAATTTTATTGTTATTTCGTAAGAATTTAAGAAGATTTTAATTTGAGTTTTGTTTTACTTTGTTTTGCATTGCAAATTGCAATAGTAGTAAGTAATGAGTGATAATTAAAAAGAAGACTGATGCATTAAATTTTATTGTCATTTCATTAGAGTTTAAGATTATATGGTATTGATAAAAAATCCTTGTTTTACATTAAAAACAAATTGGTCGTCTTATACTAAGACTACCTACAAAATTGAGGTTGTCCGGCCTTTTTACCCAAATGTCCGGCTAAACTGGCTGGTCTGTCCGGCTTTTCGGTTTTAAGACCTGGCAACTCTAGTTAGAATTAACATAGTCACGGGAAAGACTAAGGTTTTTGACGCCTCAAAAGATGTAGTTTTTGCAGACAGTGTCTACCCACAAAATTACAATAATTTGGAAGTAAAACAAAATGGTACTTTGTCACGTTTACGCGAATATGTTTAGTAACGTTATGATATTTTAGTTGTACATGTTCGCAAAATTACAATTAGTTACACCCTTAAGGAGGGTTGCTTTTAAAAGATCCACTTGTTTCTGTTCACTTTAGGTTCCCCTGTTTACTTTAGTCTGCTGTTCAATTTTTATTTTTAGAGCAAAACGCTTTTAAATAAAATCTTAATAACATGTAATCAGTGTAGTCAAGCGGAGCTATTTTAAAATTAGTTAAAGATCTAATCTTTCTTGAATGAGACGAGGATGCTGTGTAAGTAAGAAGTAAAATAAGAAGAAGTAATATAATAAGACATAGATTTTATATGTTTATATTATATATGTATGTATATTATTACTATAGCATATTTTACAGTAATTGATCGTGAAAAGATGGCCCTGATTCTTCCTCGGAAAATAATGCTTGAAAAATATTAGCGTGAACAAGCTTGAATATATGTAGTTTTAAAATACCTTTTTATGCTTCATCGTCGTATTAAGCTATATGATATTAACCTAATTTGTTAATGAAATAAATTGAACAATTTACTTCAAATTCATTATAACCTGACAAAACTTTATTCTTTTATGGATAGTTTGTTATTTCTGTTTTATCTGTTTAAATATTTTTTATGAACGTAATAAAATTATTAATGATTATATCATTTGGTCTAGATTGTGAAGCCTTATTTTGTCAGTCGTTGTACTAAATGGCATAATAAAAAAGTATACATAAAGCTATCTACAGATGATAAAGTAAATCATATTGTTACTTTTACTGTTATTACAGCGACTAAGGTAGTTTAATCACTGTCAGTATTTTTACGAACCGTTTTAGATTACTATTGGTCTCTCTGAGAACACGCTAGTTTTAGAAACAGATCATCATCATCAGACAGCTCGATCTCTCTCGCATTTTCAAGTGAACTAGTTATTAACTTGACGTGTGAGTCTGTACCTTCATAATCCTCTAAATGATACAAGGCTTTTCTCAGTTGTGAGACTTTAAATACTGAATTATTAACCTTTGCAATTTTGATTACGTGGTAGTAAATATTATTTTATTGATTAAAAAAATATCTTTGCATCTCTACACCTTAATAATATACGAGTACATATGTATCGCACAATGCTTCCACCCAATAATAAAACACGTGTGCGTGTCTCAAAATTACCTATGCGTGATTTCCATTTCATAATATTTGATGCTTTTATGGTGACATCGGCGTGGGTGCGAAAAGGTTGTTTAGTGATTAGCTTGTGCTAAGCCGATTGTGATAAGACTCCATATGAGAGTAAGTTGACCTCATGTTTGCGCGGTAGGCGGCATGTAAACAAATACTCATGGAATAATTTTTTTCAAAAGTATTTGAAAGTAACAAGTATCTGCCCGCGGCTCTGCTCACATAGTTTGTAAGTTGAATCTAGTGAGATAGAAGTAGAATTTCCAAAATAATTTATTAGCAGATACCTATTTCCTATGAGGAATCTATCAGCCAAATTTCAAATTAAGAGTACTATTTCGCTTTTATATAATGTTTAGATTGAATATTTTTTAATAGATGCTTTAGTTGTAGAAAACACAGTAAGGCACGTTACGGTACAGGCTCAATCGCATAGTCGTATCGTCGCACAATCCGTTATCTTTAGCGACTGCACAACGAACTGCTTATACCAAGTCCGTGTCTTGTTTCGTAGTTACAGGTATATTGATTTGTAAATATACATACGTAGCCATATAAAAAAAAACTAGGCTTTTAATCAAGGCTGCGAGTTGTTTGAGTTGTAATTTTTTCTGATTTTTTCAGTTTTTGCTATGCTGATACGAGACTGATAGTCATATCGTAATGTCATTATTTAGAATATTTTTAGTAACCATATTTACATATCTAGTACTTTCGTTTTCTTTATATAATTGTCTTCAAATACGGGTTTTAGTGTTATAAATTGAATATTTGAGGTTCTAGTACAAAACTTCCACATGTTACGACGAAACACAATCGCCGAGCTGGCCCTGGTAAATCATCGAACTAATTTATTCGAGCTTTGGTTACAGTTAGACGGTGACTGACAACCGCACGTCTATTTTCGTCAGTAGGCGTGTCGTTTATGTTACGCTTTTTGTTATGCGGAAGAACAACAGCAATGTGCAAAGAACGTTAGCAGGCCCCGTTCGAGAGATGAAATTACACCACTCGCAATAATAGTTACCTTATGCCAGTGAAAATAAACAATCTTGAGTGTATTCAGTAAAAACAACTTTAAATTCGACCTGTTGACGACTTAATGTAGTTAAAGTGTGTTCGTTTGTTTGTTTACTGTCACGAAACTTCCACACAGGAAGTTGCCATTCATTTTGCACTGCAACATTTTTTTTTGTTTGATTGTTTGTACGCTCGTAATGTGTTGCGATAGCATTCATCCGATTGTGATAACACTTTGCTGAGATGCTAGGAGTGCGCCCTTGAAGACTTCTTTAGCATATTTTATGTATTGTATGTATACGATATGCTAGAGAAACCTTCACGTACATTTACAGTGGCAGTGGTAATCCAGTGGTAACGCGCTCATGGAAAATGAACCAAATGAAGCGGGTTCAAATCCCGGTTCTCGCACCTCCGATATTTTCATGTGCGAATCATTTCTAACATGATTACCACTTGTCTTATGGTGAAGGAAAACATTGTGAGGAAGCCTTCATGTCTGAGAGAACCTAGCAAGTTTTCGAAGACATGTGAAATCCTCCAACCCGCACAAGGCCGGCGTGGTGGACTATAACGTGATCATCACATTGAAGAGAGGCCTGTGCCCAGCTGTGGGACGTTAAACGCATATTAGGTACCATCAATATACTACATATAGTAGAGTGAATCGTAAATTTTAGATATTACCCAATCTAGACCGGATATTCCAATTATAAGGCGATTTTGATGTGTATATTGTTGTAGATACATTAGATTACATTTGATTGATTTTATTTTTAAATTCGTCTATACTAAGATATTAAACAAATATCTATTGTTCATAAATTTATAATTCTATAACCGTTCCTATTACCGACAACGACCTTAGATCTTAAAATACATATCACGCTGCAGTTTATAGTCTATTGTTAATTATCCCAATCAATATGTCTTCGATATGCGCAGGATAGAAGAAAATCCTTGACTCTGTTATACGACCGCGTGTAACCTCGCGGCCTAAAAATTGTCTTAAATTTAATATGCTCCCATACAATTATATAACTTATTGTTTATGATGTAAAAGTGAAATTCCTCTATTATAATTACAGTCGTCGTACTGATGGAGTTGGTGTAAAATTGTTAGAACGTATTATGTCGTCTCGTTTGTTTTGACAGTACGTCGGCGCGTGCGCATCGTTGTAATAATTTCAAGCTAATGGGTTAGCAAATAGTTGTTCCAAGTCTTGATTGTTGTTGATTTTGATTGATTATTAATTATCAATTTAATTGCGTTTCTTTTGAAAAGAGAATAAAAAGGAGGTTTTATTTAAAATAGGAACTTGAATTACCATACTTAGTAATACTTACTGGAAAAGGTTTTTTTTTTTATTTTACCATTGGTTTATGCATGTATATGCGTATATATGTAGTTCCCTAAGGTTCACCGCAACTTTCTGATTACGGTAGTATCTACATAAGTGACTTCTATAAATATTTACCTCATACGGGTGTTGAACCTAAGACGAAGTGAATCGTGTACTTTACACGGGTTTGATAAAGGCAACTGATCATACATAGATACAAAAAATAAAACAGATAAAAAAATAATTTTATATTTTAATAAATAATTAAAACTATCTTTTCGGAATTTTTCGCGGATTAATTTTGATTTTTGGTTCCCAGCGTTTCGAATGCTTTACAGCAATTATGGTCACGGGAGAGACTAAGGTTCAAAACGTCTCAAAGGCGTTATATACCTACTTGTTACAGACAGTGCCTACCTACAACTTTTAAAAGATCTGACAGGTACCTGTATAATCTGCGACATATCTAAAACACTGGACCTGAGATAGGTTAGTTAATTTTGACACGGTTCAAAGTTTCAAGATAAACGGTTCAAATTTCCTGTTACCTCTTGTTAAAATTATTAAGAAATATTATAACCGCATGAATAGAAAATGATTTAATCATTGTAACTCATCTAAAAACTTCGAATGTTGAGAAGTCCACTGCACCTATTTATTATTCATCAACTGAATGTCTCCACACAAATATATTCTTTATGTCGTTTGTATGAGAGGTCTAATTTGATTTTTCATCATTTTTAGTGAGTAAGTACGTGTACAATTAATGTGGGAACATGACGTAGACCGTGACGGTTTAGGCTGTGTTTAAGCAGTTGCTTTCCGAACGTAGACTTTGCTGGGTGAATGTATAACGGTCACACGAACTTAATTTAGTTTTTAAATAAGGAAATTTGGTTCAAATTCAAACCTTGTGTGCTTGTGATAAGAGTGATTAAACTGAGAGCCAGTCAAAATACTAAAAAATACAATTGTGTAACAATAATTCATGCCAAAGTCCCCCGTAAAGTGTTGTAAATAAGAGCTTTCTTTCAACTAGTGTTGGTGAAGCTTAGTTTGTGCTTAGTGAAAGTTTCGAGTTTTTTCTAAACAATTGCATGTGAATGTCAATTCTATTTTCTATGCTGTAAGGTGTAATATTGGTATCGTCGGCAAGCTGAGAAGATTTGTAGTTTATGAATGAACATTCTCTTGGTATGTTAAGTTTGAACGACTAGAATTCTTATTATTTGTGTTCTTTTAAATTACTTTTCTGTACATCTCAATCTTAGTGTCATCATGAGATGTGTACCTTATTTATTGCGATATTTATAGGTGTCTCTAAAAACAAATAATAAAATAAATAAATATGTCAGGACATTAAGACACGGCACCATCTAGTTCTATGGTAAGCTACGAGGCTTGTGTCATGGATACGAGACAGTTGATACATTATGTATAGGTTATAACTTTAAATACGAGTGCATACATATTATAAATATCGGTTTCGGCCTCTGTATCGTTATTATCGATACAGAGGCCGAATCTACAGTTTAAAAAAAAATGCCTGCCTGGGAAAGTATCACGAGAAAACCACTGGACAGATTTTGATGCAATTTGGTACGACGATAGCTGGGTATCCGGGTCGACAAAAAGGATACCTTTTACTGCGGGAAAATATCTCTGAGAAATCTATACTAACAATTAAAAGGGACCAACCCGAACGGAGCGAGGGGGAGTCGCTAGTATTTTTATATTACTGTGACTGAAATTAGCTTTATTAATTCGCTTCCTATAATTTCGAATCTCCACTTTTAGTTTCTCAGAAAAGTACTTTACGAGTCACATTGTTGACGGGAAAGTCCAGACATAGAGTTCCACCTTCTCATATTGTGTGTAGAATATACAAGTAATATAATTGATTAATCGCATTGTAATTTAATTAACTCATTATTGTGCATAAAAGGAAGTAAAGGATGCAACGTGCTGCATCTATGATGGCTACAGCAGATCTTATAATATTAAACTAGCGGACCCGACAGACGTTGTCCTGTCTACACGTCTTTAATTTGAAAATTTCAAACTTTTTTTAATATATTATTTTCTATTAAAAAAATTGTGAATCTAAACCATTCCCAGATCCCCTTGAACACACACAAAAAATTTCATCAAAATCGGTCCAGTCGTTTGAGAGAAGTTCAGTGACATACACACTCACAGAAGAATTATATATATAAATATGAGCAGCGTGTATCTTGGAAACGGCTCTGTTTGGATGAAATTTTGTATTTAAACAAAGGTTTGCTTTTTAAGTTTTTCTATTTAGGTGTTTTTTCTGAAAAAACGTACCTATATTTTCACAAAAAAAGTATATTTATAACTAATTATTAGAGCTTTTTTCTATCAGCTTCAGCTCTGATGCTGAAAATGTCATTCCGCGCCATTTCGTAAATGTTTTTATTACTTGCATTGTGGCCAATGAATGATAATTGATAACGTACTAAACGAGCGCCTACGACGGCCGATCGAAGCTCGGTCGCTCAGGTGCCTACTAGGTTCTTTAATTTTCCATTGACGTTCTCAATTTTTGCTTTAATTATTTTTTATAGAGTACTAGCATTGCCCGCGCCTCCGCCCGCGTTTAGATGACCAAAAACCAAATTCTTAGGATTTACATATTACTATACTCTTATATTGCAGTTTTTGTATTTTTTCTCAGAAATGAGATATCTTCCCGCGGTAAAAGTATCCTATATGTTGACCCGGATAACCAGCTATCACCATACCATATTTCATTAAAATCCCTTCAGTGGTCTTTTGAGTGATGCGGTAACAGACAGACAGACAGACAGACAAAAATTCTAAAAACTATAGATTCGGCTTATGTATCGATAATAATGACTATTTTCAATAAGATTTTCTAAAAAATATTTAATGTACAGATTCGACTTAATTAGAATTTTATTATATGTATAGATTAACTGTGGAGTTTATTTAATATATTACCTTCAATACATTAGTCACAAAATATAAATAGTGATATGATCTCTACAGTGTGTGTTGCAATTGAAAGGAAACGTTTTCTTCATATTTATTATAAATGCACATGTCTTTTTGCTTATTACCTCGAAGATTTCTCATATTTTTTTATTATTTCATATTATGTCATTATACAGATACGGAAAAAGCTGCTAGACTGGTATATTTGTATAGGAAGGTAAATAAAGAAATAAGTTACCTAAGAACTCGCCTGAGTAGAGCAAAGACAAGTAATTAATTAACAAAAAATTATATTATCATTTTTATGAAGATTGAACCTGCGACCTCTGGAGTACAATGCCATTATAAGTATATATAAGATTATAATGTCATGAGATGAGAAACATATTATTTGACTTTTTTGTTTTCCTACGAGTTCACGCTATTTACTACAATAGAACAAACACATTCACGCTTGTTGTTCACTTTCATACTTTATGCTAATTGTACGAGCAATCACTCTCTCCTACGACTGCGTTTGCAGGTTACATATAGCTTGGCAAATATTGTATGTATATATGTATACATTTGCAAATGAAACCCACCACGCCCCTTTATTTGTGGTTGTTGGGTAAACATAGCATTTTACTCTAACTATACCTACATACTTGTACATTTACACATATAGATATATTGATGCTATATACCTTAAAATTACGCGTAACTTTACTTTTGTACATACATACATACGTACATTTTGTACGTCTCCTCACATTACAATGCTTGTCCATCGTTTATGTTTTAGTAGACTTCAAAAAGGAGACGGCTTTTTACTGTCACTGCTGTAATTTTATTTAAGTTTTTAATATATCCTATGAATAACTTTTATCAGATATTTGAAATATTTGAAATCAGCCCTAAATACATACTAATGTACTGTATATGTACTAAAATATCTACACTGTTAATTCTCAAAGTATTTACAAACTCATAAATTATATAAGATAAGATTTTATTTTATGTTTGTATTATTGAACTATAATCCCTCATATTACCTGGTATTCGTCTGCATATTGTATTGTATTGTAAGACTATCTGACATTTCATCGGTTATCGCTGTAAGGTTTTGTTTCTCAAACGATATCACCTAAATTACGCAGATAATGCCAAGCTACAATTGTGTCCTTTTACAATCTAATATTAAATACAATAACACATTATTATACACTACTTTTATGTTTATACTAGCGACTCAACCTCGCTTTGCTCGCGTTCGTCTCTAGGTGATTCTTTAAATTGACATAACTTTTTTATTTATTAATCGATTGAAATAAATCAAATCACTAAATGTTAAGTGAAGCTTACCACAATACATTAGTGAAAATCGCACTCGAATCGGTTAAGCTGTTTCTGAGGTTAGCGCGGACGAACGCACTCGAAAAATCATTGTTTTGAGCTCTATTACGGTAATAAACCGCCACCCCCCACCTCCCTCCTCCCTCCTCTCATAATAGTTTTTGTCAAATATTTTCCATGTACAGACACGTGGCGTTCATTGGCACTTTTATTTTATAGATATATAAATTTTATGTTTACAGCGCTTAGTGTCAATTATAACATTTTTAATTAATACATATAATACATATGTAGCATTGATAATGTTCTTCCAGGCCAGTGGAGCACTAACGTGCTGCACTTACTATTGAGTTTTTATTAGATACTTTTTGATAAAACCTCTTTTTAAACATTAACTTCGGAGAGTCTTATTTTATCTACAGATAATCTAATATCGTATACGTAACTCTCATAACATGCACAGATAATATCAGTACCTATTATAAATTAAAAATAACAATGTTTCCTTTAATTTTTTTTACTAAACTATGCTTCTTAATTATAATTAATTAATATACATATGGAGTTTTCCTATTTATATTAACAAGTTATCATGTAAAAGTAAACTCGCCTCGTATCCATTATGACAGTTTAAACGATAAAACGAAGGATATTATCTTGTTTTTTTTTTTATAAAATGGCGCTAACTGTTCCACTGACAAGTTAGCAAATACAAAATATTTGCGTCGTATTTTTAGCTCAGGTAGTCAGGCGATTGACTAACTGCATTATTGAAAAGATGAAAGCTACCTTCAGAATACAACAGGTAGAAACGTACGTGTGTTTTATTCTTAAAGAATTTTTTATTAATAGAGTGAACTATTACTTAAGAGAAAAAGATAAATTAACAGGTACTAAACATACATATAGCCCATTAATATAATATAATAGTGTGTGTGTGTATGTGTGTTTGTGTCTGTGGCATCGTAGCTCCCGAATGGATAAACCGATTTTAATTTTGTTTTTTTTTTTTGGTTTGAAAGGTGAATTAGTCGGGAGTGTTCTTAGCTATGTTCGATGAAAATCGTTCCAAGATGGTTGGGGGCTTAATTTAATTTTTAATTTATAGTTTTTAACATGATTACCACTAATACAGTAAAGTAAAACATCGCGCGGATACATATTGGAGAGAACTTACTTTTTTTCTTTGGTTGTTCACATTGAGGAGAGACCCATGCGCAGCATGGATTGTTGAAAAGGGCTGTATTATAGGGTTACTCTTATTATTTAAATACTAGTTTTTGAACGCGGCTTCGCTCGCCTTACAACATTGGTGGGTATCAAGGGTTAGGTCCAATATTAATATGCAAACCATGTCCTCGCCTTTTACCGAAAAATTTTTAGCGTTTTAAGCGTGAAAGATAACATGTTTGTTGCAGCGTGACTTTCACATTTATATTAGTATGGATAGAGCGATAAAATAATTTAATTCGATTCTTTTGCTCATTGGCACCCAGGAGTGCCGTTTGGGCATCAGCGAAAAATTTTAGAGTTTTTTTTTAACCTTTCTAATAGTGTAAAATGTCAAATATGTGAACTTGAAAAAAATACAAGAATCTTTGGAAGTGTTAATTTGAACTGTCGAGTACGTAGGTATGTTAGTACTCAGTGCATACCTTACCGTCTGTATCACGCAGCCAATACGTGATAATCTGATAACAATGATAACAGAACAAATTAATCAACGCCCACTTTGTTTAACACCTGAGCTTCAGTCAGTCAGAACTCTGGTGACAAAAAGCCGTGCAAAAAGTGATGTGAAAAATTAAATATTTAAAATATAGTTTCAACTCGTGTAACATCGTACTTAAAAGAAGTAAATGGCTTATTTTGTTTTTTTTTTATATACAATTGCGGAAGTTTTATGTTCTCTGTAAAACAATGTCCGTAGCACGAATTCGTTTTTAAACAACTATTAAAAATGTTCGAAAATTCTCGTTCGCTTTTATTGCTTATTCGATTCGTTGTAAGTTTTTTTCTTTTACTCAATTAATAATTAATATAAATTTTTAAACGACCTTTATTTTCTTTTTTTTTGTAACAGGATGTTGCTTTTCTGTTATGTTTTTTTTTTTTTATAAAAATAAGCAAAAAATGCAGTTAAATATTATTCCATGTTAAAAAATTCGTACCTATATTTTTAAAAAGAAATAATAATGGGTTAAATTAAAAATCTCATTTCAAAGTTCAAAGAAATAGCCATATAGACATATAATAAGTTAAGTAATATATTATGATTTATTAAAGTAATTTCAATACAATTTTTAAAAGATCTATTCTTCAATGATAGAAGAAATATATTATGTCAGTCGTCTTAGCTTAGATAGCTATTATAGAATTCGCTGTCGAAAATAATGCCGCAGTAAAACTCGCGTTTTTATTACAGTATCTACTATCAAAAACTGATCAATCGTTAAACGTTTCCGCTGGCCAGATCGTCTGTGAATTTATACTAACTGTTCAAATAATTAGATTCTAGATTAATTTTCGTTTCCTTTTACATATTTTAGCACTTTATTGGCAAATAAAAATTCATTAAAACCTTATCTTTACGCTATGCACAAATAATTAAGTCATATTCTTTTAAACACGGTAATTACAAAGTGTTGTTTGTTTCTTTTTATTTAGATAACATTGCATTGTGACCTCGAGTACATTGTTTGAGTCGTGTTCTAAGTTTCCGGTGTGTAGCGATGCCTACACTCAAAATCGAGAAGCTGGTGACGAGGCTACAGTGGATTGTAAGTTCAGTTGATCGTATATTTGTGTTGTTTTATTTTTGAACTAGCATTTGCCTTTCTTGCTCAGTTTTCTTGCAAATATTCTTCTAAAGATGAAAAATATACTTTATTTTAGGACTTGAAGTATTGAAGTCATGAAGTAACACTTGTTCTTAGGTAGGTAGGTTGCCTATATGAAATATCTAAATTATTTTAAACGACACAATGCCCCTAAGAATAGCTATTATTAAATGATAACCCATACATATAACACAAACAGTGTAGAAGTTATAGAAACGATAGAAAAACTTAAGAACAGGTTTATGTTTTAAATATTGCCTAGTAAGTATAATTTTGCGGGATTGTTACGTCTGGCGAGTGTACGTAAACAGTGTCTACGTGATCTCTTCCGCTGCCGAGGAAAACGCTCCCGTTGCCCGGTGATGTGTTGGTACTTACTATCAGTACTGAGAAGGATGTGCTTTATTATTTTACTTTTACAATTACATCACTATGCAGGAAATATTTATAATATTAAGTGTTTCGTCGAACATACGATAGGGGTCTGCGTTTTTTTCGTATGCGCTTACTCATTTATACATATAATAAAATTCTAACTGAGTCGAATCTGTTCATTCAACAACAAACAAAAATTCTAAAAACTATAGATTCGGCCTCTGTATCGATAATAATGTCTATTTCAATAAGATTTTCCAAAAAATATTTCATGTACAGATTCGACTTAGAATTTTATTATATGTATAGATATTTATGAACTTAATTACTTATCGTTACTTATTAAAATCAAGACATATTTGTTATTGACAAAGTCAAATGTCTTTAATTTCACTTTAATGTTAGGTTTTGACTAATGTTTCATAAAGCACTGTCCATGTGCGAGAACCATCACCCAACATGCATCCTGTAAAACATAACGGGCAATAAGAGAATACCGTGGAATAGAGCATTTTGTTTATCCTCGAAGAATTATGTAGGAAGCAATATGCTTATTATTTAACATCAGAGTACGTATAAATGTTTTAATTATAATCAGAGGCTCGAAACGAGATCGCTGCACATTGATTAATTAGCAGGATTATATACCGCCGCGTGTGTAATTACCGGTAATAAATAGCTTTTCGTAATATTACAAGTTATAGTTGAGAAATTATTAATTACAAGACCGTCGTTTTTGTAAGCTAAGCTCATTACTATACTGTTATACGGATATTACACCAGTCAAAAGCAGTTTGATCAGTCGGTAATCTATCTGCATCGAGCACGCGTTGTCCAAAATGTTGATGATTGAAGGTGATTTGTGTTTTGTGCAAAATAATTAACACCTCCAGGTAAATTTCTAACAAATTAATTAAATGTCTAAGAAATCTATTGTTAACTGTAACGCCGGCGTGTCCGCGGTCGTAGAGGGACTAACGTGAAGTTATACAGTCTTTCTTCTTATTTACCAGCAAAAATTTCGATAGTAACATTTGTGCGTCTTTGGAGTATGGAAGAAATTAAAACTTACTCCAATAAAGATATTAACTTCCGTTTAATAATGACTCCAAAAATGTAATATCTAATTTTACATGACAAAATGTCAACTTAACTTTTTCTTCTTTTAAACGGCCGAAACGAAACAACATATAAAAACTATTTTTAGTGTTTCGCCGCACGTCAATTAGAAGACCACAAAATCAATGCCACAAGCTTTTTTGTCTCGTTTATGACTTCCAATGTTGGACATACGCCTCCGCTTAAGATTTCCAAGCCAATCGGGATTTTATTAGGTCACATGCTGTGTTAACAGCTTCGACACAGTTGGCAGCCTTCGGGAAATTTCACCTATATAGCTAGTTGGCAGCTTTTCGGAAATTTAACCTATAGGCATAGCTAATGAATTAATGGTATCACAAATATTTACCTATTTTATTTTAGTAAGTATATAGTTCGAATTGAGGAAGAAATAAGATTATGTGGACAATATTTTAGTTATTTCTAATAATATAGATATATTTTCTTTATAGTTTACAATCTGAATAGCCCAGTTCTACGAGTTAAGCATGTAACATCCTGAAAGTATATCCGGAACCTTGCGCTCCGGTGGACCTTCATCTCGTTACATTCGAGATAAAATATTGAAATATAAACATCCTGAATTCGGGCAAAACTGTGAATCATTTTTACAACCAATAAGATAATTTATTTTAATGTTGGCGTAAAACATGGGTTATAGGGAAATAAAGCACGATGTTTTAAATAATATCATAATAGAATAAATGTAAACACGTTTATTACGTATTATCCTGAAAAGTGCCTCAAATCGGATCTTCAAAGAGAAATTTTCTGTCTAACTTTAAAATAATCTAATCTATACAAATAATAAAATTGTAACTAAGCCGAATCTGTACATTAGATATTTTTTGGAAAATCTAATTGAAATAAACATTATTATCGATACAGAAGCCGAATCTATGGTTTTTAGAATTTTTGTCTGTCTGTCTGTTACCGCATCACAGAAAAACTACTGGAGTGATTTTGATAAAATTTGGTATGATGATAGCTGGTTATCCGGGTCAACATATAGGATTCTTTTTCACGCGGGAAAATGCTTAATGTCTGAGAAAAAATACAAAAACTGCAATGTAAGAATATACTAATACGTAAAACCTAAAAATTTGGTTTTTTGTCTTTTGTCATCTTAACACGGGCGGAGCCGCGGGCAATGGTTGGAATATAACGAGGTTTGTCAACCAATGAGCTGTCGAAGCTGCAAATTGCGTCAATAGTCGGCAAAACAGTGGTACCATTTATAGAGGACAATGTCTGTCCTCACCATAAGCGTTGTCATTCAAATCTGGACGGTAGCCAGAAGTGACGGTTTAGTCGCGGCCCTGTGCGTAGTCGTCATGGGCAAGAGTTCAGCTCAAGTTAGGAGTGTTTTGTTATTAATTTGTTTGTAGTAATGGATATGAAATATTTTGTTTATTTAAAGATAACCAGGTTAAATATCTAAAGAATTCTTCTATGAGCTTAATATATTAAGCAAAACGTATGCAATTATAGACGTATTGGTTGGTGCCTTTCATACAGTAGCCCTTTATTTTGATAATGACAGCATTAAAAGTAATTTACAGCTTCAATGAAATAGATAATTATATCTCAGATGGTTTAATGCAAGTATGAGATTGAGGTCAGTCGGTTGATTTACAGATTCTAAACATATTGATTCGACCCCGGCCTTCTTGGCGAATTACTGTCATTCGCCAAGACTCTATCAATTTAGTTTGATGTTTGATGGCGGCCTCACAACTGTTTGCTTTTCTTTGATCTCGAATAAATAGGCTCACGCGAAAATGTTATCGACAAACAAACTTCTACTTTAAATATACATTAGGATATTAAAGAAGCCATAGTTGTTAATTTAATCCATTTATTAGCATGTGTATTATTGTATTTTAGGAAGTATTACTGAAAATTACAAAAGATATCAGTGAACGTAAATAAAAACATGATAATTCCGGTAAACGATGAAAACGAAGGTTTCGTGTGGAATTTTCGGATGAGGATTTCTGGGTTTTATAGACCTTGACTTAATACATATCAATATTTAGTTCAAATAAGGCTGGAACAAATAATTAACGTGTCAATCCGGTAAGAGATATGTAAAAAAACCAAATAAACTAATATTACAGAGGTCACGCCCTAGCTACATCCCCGCGCCCTTTAATAACCTATATCAATTTTGCCCCGAAACACTCGTATTTATACCAGAGTAGAAAATATGTAGCTCAGATTTACCGTATTACGAGTATAAATACTTTCTGAATCATAAATTATTCCTTTTAAGCTCATAAATAATATCGTTTTATAATATCCATGTAGCTGAATTGTTACCCGATATACACTCAGCAGAAGTGACATATTCAGCTTTTCCTGCGCCGCCCGCCAGCTCGTCTAATTTGGCCCGCGGTCGCCGGAAACGGGGATGTTCGCTGTGATTGTCATTGTAATTCGCATTATGTACTGGTGACTCGAACAGTAGCGTGTGTACCGCCATTAGGGACGACATATCGCGAAAATAATACGCACAAAAATATTAACTTTCATAATTGTGATGGTAGAGATTGTTTTGAATTTTTAAGGTTTTGTTTTATAAAAGCTTAATTTGAATAAATTTTAACTTCACGTACATTTCTTGGTGGTTAGTTATGAAAGGACCAGAACGTTTGGATTTATCATGAAAATAATATTAGTTTTCTACGGACTTCACAAATATCGGTTGACTCTATCAAAACCCTGAATTGAACTTGTTACTTTTGTGGTTAATTTGGACGGTGGTTTCTTCGTGGTGACTCTATATAGTGAAGTAGAGCACATGTATTGTTTAATTGTTAGTAGATTATTATTGTGCGTGTAAAATGGTTGTGTGGTACGTCTCGGACTACGAACCTGAGGTAAATTAATATTTTATCTGTAAAAATAGGTTTTACAAATTATTAATAATTAATTATTGAGTAAAAATAATCAAATATAAAAGATTTGAATTTTCTTCTGGAGGGAAAAGCTTATTAACTAAATATAAGTATATATATATATATATATATATATATATATATATATATATATATATATATATTTGTACTACAAATACAGTATCTATAGTCTATTTTATAATTATCAGAAAAATATTAAAAAAATTTCAATCTATGTAAGAATCTTATAAGATTCTTTATAATATTAATATGAGCAATTCTTGTATACATACATATATATAAATTTGTTTCATGTATCCTCGAAAACGGCCCTAACGATTTGAATCAAATCTTGCATTTATATAAGGTTTTGCATTTTAAATTTGTCTATATGTACAGGTGTTTTTCTCTGAGAAAACACAATATATACGTATATCCTTTCCGAAAGACGCCAAGCGAAGCTCGATCGCCCAAGTATTTTTATATTAATGTACATTATAATTAGTGGAAAATAATACCTAATAAAGTTATAAAAATTAACTTTAAAGTAATATACGTATTTTAATAATAGTTTTGTAATTAATCTATATTTTAATTTTCTTTATGTTAAAACCTAAAATTGCGGTTTGATTGTAATAATTATAATATGGTTTTATTGGTTTTTACGTGTAGGTACATCAAGTTAATTATAATGTATATTATTATCTATACATATAATAAAATTGTAACTAAGTCGAATCTGTACATTAAATATTTTTTGGGAAATCTTATTGAAATAGACATTATTATCGATACTGAGTCCGAATATATAGTTTTTTAGAATTTTTGTCTGTCTATCTGTCTGTCTGTTACCGCATCACGAGAAAACTACTTAACAGATTTTGATGAAATTTGGTATGATGATAGCTGGATATCCGGGTCAACATATAGGATACTTTTTACCGCGAGAAAATATCTCATTTCTGAGAAAAAATACAAAAACTGCATTTTAAGAGTATACTAATATGTAAAACCTAAGAATTTGGTTTTTGGTCATCTGATCGCGGGCGGAGCCGCGGGCAATGCTAGTTAACTATAAGAACTGTTTAACAACACTGACTATATTAGAAATTGATTGAAATGAATTTGATTAAAAATAGGCTATATATAATATGTATATGTTTCAATGACTTTTCAAATAAATAAATAAATATAAAAGACTCTAACTTCACTTTTATATACATATTGGTAAATATTATTCAGTCTTTTTCCTGTTCCCCGATACAATCGAAATGCATCATTCATCAACATTATGTTAGTACTTAGGTATTGTGTGAGTTGGGAATTTCAGGAAACAGTTGATTGCTATCTGCTCGACTCTTTATAAACTCATTTAACAGTTACCCACCATTTATTTACATGTACGATAAAATATTATGTTAGGTCGATAAATTTGACTAGTTTTTAATTTTAGTCTAGATTTATTTTTTTTTGAAATGAAACTACTTTAAAATCATAATACTTTCTTAGATTTACGCGAATACTTGACATTTTAAATAAAACTATCTTTTCGGATTTTTTCGCGAATTTATTTTGATTTTTAGTTCCCGACGTTTCGAATGCTTTACAGCATCCATGGTCACGGGAGAGACTGAGGTGTTACATGTCTTGAATGTATAGTTGTTACAGACAGCCTACCCACAATTAACAAAATGAAAATTGCACCAATTACATTACAAATTTTTTAACTTTAAAACATTTTTATAATTTTAATTAAACACCGACTTCGAAAATATTTGATTAGGTATGTATAGTAAATGAAAACTACCAATCAGTTATTTTTTACTTTTTAGTGCTTTTGTTTGAAGTCGGTATTTATTTTTTTGTTAAAAAGTTTTTTTTTTTTTAATTTAAAACTAAATGTATTTTTGTGGATTTCCATTCTAACAGAGAGTTTCAAAAGCTGATTAAACACAGATGTCACTTATAGTTTGAGTAGGACATCGACATACAAGGATTCCCTTGCATATAAAAATATTTGAATAATACCTAAAGATATTCTTTAATTTTAACTATAAATCCCAAAATCTATGTTTGCTACGGATTCCAATCTATATATAAATTTAATGTTCGTTTGTTCAAAGTCGCAAATCAGTTAATTATTCCTCTAATAATATAAGGCAAAGCCACAGCGCAGTGTGACCGGGTCTAGTTAAATAAAATTATTCTTCTTTTAAGTAATCATTGAAATCGACCTAAAAAAATTTCGTTACAATTTTATCGCTCTAAAACTAAACAAATATTATTTAAATTCGCACTGCATCAATAATAACGGATGTAACTCATTTTACCATTTTAAAAAGCTCGTTTAATTTATTAGCCTATTTTATAAAACTCGTTACGTAAATAAATCAATCGAGGAGCTTTTATAAAGACTTTCAAGTCGACAGTGTACGCCCTATTTAAGATTCGCGATGTTAAAGAAATAAACATTTTATTTGGGTCGAAAGCTTTTCGACTTGGTTTTATTTCTTAATCGTGTTAGACGCGAGTAGTACAGTCAGTGTTACAAGTTTATTTACAAATACTACTCAGTGTGATTTTAAATATAAATTATAAACAGATGACATCGAGCTATTCTTTGATCTGTTTTCTTTCGATGCCACATCCAGTATCCTTATGAAGTCAATTGCTTCGAATCTTTTATTAGTTATACATTTTTTTAGTGTTTTTCTCTATATATATTCTCTATATACAGTGTAAACTCTTTATAACGAAACTCAAGGGACTGAGCATTTTTTGTCGTTATAGAGAGTTATCGTTATATGGAGTGAACAAAAAAAAACCAAATAAAACTATCTTTTCGGATTATTTCGCGGATTTATTTTGATGCTGTAAAGCATTCGAAACGTCGGGAACCAAAAATCAAAATAAATCCGCGAAATAATCCGAAAAGATAGTTTTATTTAATAAAAAAAAACCAAATTAACAAGAATTTTTAATTGTATGTATGTCTTGCGTCATACTGCACGTGTACAAGGCAATTAAGGATAACAAAAGCTAGACCGACCTCGGATGTTTCGGAGCTTCAAAGTCTTTTGTTACCTGATAACATAACATAAACAATAATACCGATAATAAATATTTACTGTCTAAAAATATGAACATTGAACACATTTCTTCGTAATAGAGAATGGCGTATCGCTATAAAGAGTGTTTCAATATGTGAGTTTTAACGCAAACCAACCAACTTGGGCTCACTCCAACGTTATAGGGAGTTTATCGTTATAAAGGATAACGTTATAAAGAGTTTACACTGTATAATAAAATTCTGAGTCGAATCTGTACATTAAATATTTTTTTTGGTAATCTTATTGAAATAGTTATTATTATCTATACAGAGGCTGAATCTATGGTTTTTTTTAATTTTTGTGTCTGTTATGTTGATCACTCTATTCCCTAATCTCTCTCTATCGAGTCACTTTGTAGAAGCCGCCAGAGACAGCAACCAGTGTCTATTGTTGAGCTTTTGTCTCTAGTACATAGCACAATCTAAAGATAGTATATTAATATTCGACGTTATCGATCTATCTTACACTGTATCTGTACTTGTCAAATTAAATTTGATACCTAAAGAATTTATAAAAATAAATTATTTTCAAAGACTCATAATTCATCTTTTTTTTAATGTAAACAATTATATTTTAACAGTACAAGTTTGTTATTTATATTGTACCGTATATTGATGTATGATATATTTTTATTTTATTTACTTATTAGTTATTAGACCACCAACAAAGTACAAACTAAACACTTTATAACATACATGGAAAATAAAACAGATAGAATAGTACCTTAATTATAGGTGATATCGACATTTAAAAAATAGTACATGTAAAGGCAAAACAACATTTAGAATATTAAATAAGTACCATAAAGATTCACAATGTTACAGCTTACAAATAAAAATTATTACAAATTATGTAATACAGCAATGTATATGTATGTATGTACATGAATAACGCGAAGGCCAAACTTCTCAAATTTAAAAATGTGAGCTCTACCTGTCGCCCTGTCGCCACCGCGCGAAATCTGATATCCTTTGATGTGTTTTTCTTAGAAAGTTTGCTGGTTTTCATATAACACACTCTAGTTCATGTCATAGCAACTGGACGTTTATCGATTTCATTATTGTAACTTGTTTTTTCATTACTTACATGTAATAATAACAAAAAAGTATTTAAGCACCCAAAAATATGTACTAAATATTTAAAAAATATTTTTTTCTGAGTTGAGATCGATTATACTAACTATGTATTACCTAAGCAGTTATCTAAACACATATTTACATAATTCGATTGTGTAATTGTATTGTTTGTTAATATATAAAAGTAAGAAACCATGTGGTATAGATATTAAGTGTCCACTTTTCTCGTAAGGACTGCATATATGATTCCTGATCAAGACAAAATAAAATTAAATATCGATTTGTTCTTTTGTCACAGAGTGAACAGTCGTCGCCGTTCCGCCGCTGGACGACGGGCAGCGGCGCTGGCAGCTCCTACCGGCATCACGACCACCGCGGCATTTATAGCAAGGTATTTATAAATAAGATATTGAAAAAAAATACAAAGGCTTTGTGTCCCAAGGTACATGCACTGGTGTCCCAAGGTACAAGCCAGGATTGTACCTTGGGACAAATATCCTTAAGTAATTAATTGACATTTTCTCGTAAATAAACCTTAAAAGGTAGTGTGTTGGACTATAATATTGTGATGTTATTGACTACTAATAGAAGTTTCAATATTCATAGCCATAAATCTATTTGGACTAAAATTATGAAGGATTAAAGAAAAGTGTCCCAAGGTACAAGGATCTCCCCTATTACAACAAGTTTTAAATCTTATTTTGATTACATACTAGTTAGTATTAACTCACCCCCGCCCAAGGGCGACCACAGGTGCCTGACAGTGGCCTATATACTCGTACATACATACAGTGGCACATGTATGTTACTCCAGGACTTTTGACAACACGATTGGCTCAGTTTGTAGTGACCCTACTTGCTGTGCCAGCGGTTGCGTGTGCAAGTCTCGCTGGGGGCAATCATTTCTGTGATGAGCACGAATGTTTGTACTTGTGTGTTAATGTCCCAACATATTTAATTTAATTCTAATTTAGGTCTATCTGTGTAATAAATGTCATCCAAATCCCTCCAGTCGACTTTTTGTGAAGGACTAACAAACATACAAATATAAGTATACGCATATTATATAAATATTTCGCATTCATAATAGCAATCTGATCAATCATCAAATTATTCATGCCGATATAAAATATTAGAAACGATTGTATCCACTGTAATAATACTTAAAAGAACCATTTCTTTGCCTCTAAGACCTCAATTTAGGTTTAAAACTCTTTAATTAGAGACAAAGCTGTCTTACATATCCTAAAGGTCCAAGTAAATGCTTATAGAATAAAGAGTAGGTATATATGATAAATATTATCTATACATATAATAAAATTCTAACTTAATCGAATCTGTACATTAAATATTTTTTGGAAAATTTTATTGAAATGAACATTATTATCGATACAAAGGCCGAATCTATAGTTTTTAGAATTTTTATCTGTCTGTTACCGCATTACAGAAAAACCACTGAAGGGATTTTAATGAAATTTGGTATGGTGATAGCTGGTTATTCGGGTCAACATATAGGGTACATTTTACCGCGGGAAAATACTTATCTCATTTTTGAGAAAAAAATACAAATTCTGCAATGTAAGAGTATACTAATATGTAAAACCTAAGAATTTGGTTTTTGGTCATTTGAACGCGGACGGAGCCGCGGGCAATGCTAGTACAAATATATAATGTAAAATCACTGCAGAGGATGACACTCAATTTATGATTAGACTGCGGTGCATTGTTCTTGCGCAAACATTGCCATTTATGTTAGTTTTGTTAATTATTACATTATTTATAATGATTATTATCTCAGAAGTGCGACTCATTTAAATCGATGTTTTATTTACCATGGCAATTACAGTTTTTCTCATATTTTATGTAATGACTTGACAGCCATAGTAAGGTAAATAAGCACCGATGTAAATATATTCGTGGATTTAATATTGTCCGTATATCTATTTAATTATTTAGGAATTCATACAGTATTTTTCTTCTTCTAAACACACAGTATACTGTTAATTCAAGTCAAAACTGAATTACTCGATTTCTTAAGTAATTTCTATATGAAAGTTTGGATGGATGGATGTTTGTTACTCAATCACGCCAGAACGGCTGAACCGATGTGGATGAAATTTGGCACAGAGATAGATTATAGCCTGGAATAGCACATAGGTTTTAATGTCGGAAAAAATTATGGTTCCCGTGGGATATCCATACTAACCGTTAAAACGTATCAATAAAGTAATTATATATAAAAGACTTTCAAATTCCAATAGAACATAAGAAATGATATAAATGTATGTTGCCAGCAGCAAATGAGCGAAGGTTCGGTGCCGGTGCAGGGCAGCAACGGGAGCTGCGGCGGCGTGGCGCGCTGGTCCTTGGGCCTCGAGCAGCTGCTGGCAGACCCCGCCGGCGCCGCCGCCTTCGCGCACTTCTTGTCCAAAGAGTTTGCGGCCGAAAATATTAGGTGAGTTTTATGACATGTGCCAACCCGCACTTGGCCAGCGTAGTGGACTATGGTCTGATCCCCCTCGTATTGCAGGGACACCGTGCCCAACAACGGGACGGCAAAAAGGGCTGAATACAATTTTATATTTTGAGTAACATATTATTAGGTTTTTGTTAATGTTAAGATATTGGCAAATTTGTGATATTTGGACTAGTTTAAAGTTTAGGTAATATTTATTACAGCTAATCAATTTATAAACTTTAACTGTAGTGCTTTATTTAAACTTAGCTCTTAACCAATGCTTCGTGGTCGACGTGTCGATAAGATATGTAAGTGTAGGCCTATGTGTTCGTTTAAATCTATTTATTGAGAATTTCAATAAATTGCACTCAAAAATTTGAAAATGTAAATAAATATAAAGCAACATCACCTCCCTTCCAGATTCTGGTGGTCCTGCGAGCAGTACAGGTGCTGCGATGAGGACGAAAAGCGAGGCCCCCTCGCGATGGACATATACCAGCGGCACCTGGCGGAGGGCGCCTCGGAGCCCGTGAACGTGGACGCGGCGGCGCGGCGCGCGGCCGCCCTGCGGCTGCACCAGGTGCCGCCGCCACAGGATCTGTTCACTCAGGTATTGTCATAAGCTTCTAACAAAATTACAAAATTGTTACTCTATGAATATGTTTGTTTGGGTAGCGCATAATAATATTTAGGTAAAATGGCGTACTTTTTACTTTAAGGGGTCTGTTTTGAGTACATTAGATTTTTGAGATTGAAAGTACTTTAATTGACCAAATATTTCCCATCCAAATTTTGTAACAATCAAATTGTTTAAAATTTTTGAAAGATTTACCAATCATTTTAATTTGCATGTTTCAAAAATGTAATTTCCTTACATATAGTATTAAACAGTGAAATAAGACACATAATTCTATTATCCAATTTTCTTGAATGATATAAGTACGAACTTCAGAACACATATGTAATCCATCATTAAACCTTAATTGAATGCTACTTGCATCAAATCAAAATATATATTGAATAGTCGATTGTACATTATAAATTCAGGCCCAGAAGCAGATCTTCAACGTGATGAAGTTCGACAGTTACCCGCGATTCCTGCGCTCGGGCGTGCACGCGGAGTGCGCGCGCGCCGACCTGCGCGGCCTGCCGCCGCCCTACGCGCCCCACGCGCCCCACGCGCCCCACGCGCCCCACGCGCCCCACGCGCCCGGCGAGACCGAAACGCCCAAGGTAAAGTCCTCCCGACCGATATCGGCCACCGCGGATAATCTCACTGAGACTAGCCAACTGCAAGACATATTATAGTGCAACGGGTGTCTGTGTGTACGTAGACATAACGTGCACTCTCTATTCTTTATTTTTACTCTCAAATTTTGTCAAATGCAAGGATTGTCCTATACCAATTTTCATGGTGAAAAGTTTTGATGTTATAGCACTGAAGCCACCCTTTCGCTTTCTTACCATAAATCACAGCCGACGGCACACCTAGAATACTTTGAATGTTTATAGACTACCATCACCCGCATTCATATATAAATACAACCAAAACTTTTTTTTGAAGTTTTTTTCCGTCATCTGAAAAAAAAGATATGTATATATTTTGCTGTACATAATAACCTTAATATAGAAAAATATTGCACAACCGTGCAAACCGCTGCAGTACCAATGATTCACTCTAAATACACTGTACAGTTTGTGCTGCAAATTGCAGCTAATATGTTTAATTTTAATTATCTTATGCATGTCATTGTTTGTATTTCTATAAGTAATGAGTGAAAATCTTTTTCAAATATTTGAAAATAAATTGAACGAAAATTATTTAATATTTTTCAGTTTTTTAATATTTCAGTATATGTAATTATAAGAAAAAATAACTATTAATACGGTATATATAAAAAATAGTATAAGTAATAACTAGTAATCATAAGTAATATCTGGTAATCATATGTAATGTCCGGTAATCATGCGTAATATCCAGTAATAATAGGTAATATTACTTGCAGTTAAAGAAATCAGCATCTAACGCGTCGGAGCGTCGGCGGAGCGGGTCCCTCTTACCGTGGAAAGGAAGGACGGCGTCCAGAGACAGGACTGTCTCGACAACCTCTAATAACGAAGACCACAATATGACTGATGTAAGGAAATCAAATTATAGTATTTTTTATTATATATTTTAACGCGTTTGTTACAATTCGTCTAATTCTTAAAAGAAAATGGGAAAAATAATTATTTATTATAAATATTTATTTCTATCATTCATTTTTATGTATATGTAAAAATTCAGGCTACAAAACATAGCAGTGACTTACTCTAACTTTACTTGTCTACGTTTTTAGGTGGTTATTGTATTTATGTTTATGTTATATACAAGTAACGCCACTCTTAGGCAAATTTTATTACTAACATAAGCCTATGTATTATACCAGGTCATAATCTATCCGTGTACCAAATTTCATCCAAATCAGTCTAGCCGTTTCGGCGTGAGAGTACCAAACATACACACGCATACAAACTTTGACATTTTAATAGTGTCATTTTTAAAATAATGAAATAATCAATTTCATATTATCGTAAGACTCTACTTACAAAAGCACTTTGCCCTCAATTTTCTCATAAAGTAGTAGGTATATTTTTTTATTTATATATATAAGTAGCAACTACATTTTGACGTTTAGTACCTATCTTAGAGATGAGATATTTTCCCGAAGTAAAAATTATCCTATATGTTGACCCGGATAACCAGCTACCATCATACCGAATTTCATCAAAATCTGTCCCGTGGTATTCTCGTGATGCGGCCACAAACAGACAGACAGATAAAAATTCTAAAAACTATAGAGCCGGCCTCTGTATCGATATTCAAGACTATTTCAATGCGATTTTTCAAAAAATATTTAATATACAGATTCGACTCCGTTACAATTTTATTATATGTATAGATAAAAGAAAACCTCGTACGAAGTCGCGTGCAACAACAAGTGTATGATAACTGTAAAGCAGTATTAAAACTAACATATTCACGAGTAGGTATTGTGTAATAATGAATTGTCTCTGCGTGGAAAATCTCGGGCGTGTGTCAATATTTAATGAATCTGCTTCAGACTAGTTCAGTTGAATATGAAATATGCGCAATGGCAGCATGTTAACGTATTGTGTGGGGTCGTCAGTTCGATTTCCACGAACGTTTTATTGAATATTCAATAACATGTAAGTATGTGGAAGTCAAAATTTTCTTTACATTTTTCATTGTAAAAAAATCCCTTAGGAACGAATGTTAGTTTTATTTAGCTATAATTTTGTATATTTTTAGTGTTTTGGTACGCGTAATTTGATTGTATATTTTCTAATAATATTTAGGACAGTGTGAATAAGATGTTAATAAAATTTTAGTCTCTTAGAATCGACTAGAAATGTACAGTGTAGTACATAAAGACATTTCTAAGTCATAATATCAACATTTCTAGGCAGTGGTAGCACAGTGGGTGATGCTCTCGCTTGGGGAACCAAGTAAAGCTGTAAAGTTTGTTCAAATCCCGTGTCTAACACCTCTGATATTTTCATGTGCTAATCATTTCCAACATGATTACCACTTGCCTCACGGTGAAGGAACTATGGCCTGAACTCCCTTGTATTTAAGGAAATTCTGTGCCCAGCAGTGGGACGTTTAATGGGGTTGAATTCAATACAATACATAGAATATCAGTATAATTACGAAGTAGACACGCTACCACTCAGTCAAACGGTACGACATACTTCTCTAATACATCGTTTTGTTAGTATTCATTGTTTAACTTAACATTTATTATCATGGTGTTTAAAGCAGCATTAATTTATTTTAAGCTCGGTAAAAATACATAACACACATGACCAAGTTAGTTTGGTCTATTTTGGTTTTACAAATAATAAAATATTCCTCGAGTATTATCTATGATTAAGCAAATTTAGATGTACAGACAGAAATAACGGCGACACGCCTTTTGTTTAAATTACATGATAAATGTTATATTTTGGTATCTTATCTTATCAATGCAAGATCTCAAATAATCCTCTATATGAGGTTTAGGCGTAATTTAACTTAAAAATGTACTATCTAATGCAATATAAGTAAATGCTCTGCTAATTATTAGCTTTGTTTTGTGGGTTTCAAGGTTAAATCAGAATACACAAATGGATGTTTAATTAAGTATTTTAAAAATAGATTTCTCTTGTGTAAATTAAGCACAAAGCATAAGATAATATGATAAGTATTGGGGAGTGCTATATATACTTATGTAACACTAACATTGCCCGCGGCTTCGCCCTGTGCAGATGACCAGAAACCAAATTCTTAGGTTTTACATATTAGTATACTCTTACATTGCATTTTTTGTATTTTTTCTCAAAAATGAGGTATTTTCCCGCGGTAAAAAGTATCCTATATGTTGACCCGGATAACCAGCTATCACCATACCAATTTTCATCCAAATCCCTTCAGTGGTTTTTCTGTGATGTGGTAATAGACAGACAGACAGACAGACAAAAATTCTAAAAACTATAGATTCGGCCTCTATATCGATAATAATGTTGATTTTAATAAGATTTTCCAAAAAACATTTAATGTACAGATTCGGCTTAGTTATAATTTTATTATATGTATAGATCATCCAGCACATAGAAATTTGATATGTCAGATCAAATTTGTTGATAGAAAATGAAATACTGTTTGTTGATAAACGCATCACGTGACCGGTTTGGCTAAATTGCTCTTTTATTGTTCTTAATATTCTTAATAGCGATTACGGGTTATTTTTAGAAAAGTTACTCGGATTGTTGAATAACTTGGAACAAATTAAACTTAAATTATTTTATTATATTTTGATGGTAATTCCACTTTAACCTCACAAACAAATGAATTTAGATAAAATTTTGTATGCATACAAAGATTTAAAATCTGGAGTAATATATAACCTGTCAGGTACGGACAACACCTAAGGGAGTATCTAAGCGAAGTGAGGATAAATCGATAGTAAAATATGTTAGGCACAATTAAGTCATTTCCATCCCCATTTTCACCCCTTTAGGGATAATTTCCGGGATAAAACTATCCTTATGTCCTTTCCAGGCTCTCAAACTGTTTCCACACCAAATTTCATCCATATCATTTCAGGTGATTAAGCGTGAAAAACGTGTAACAGACAGAGAGACGGAGTTAGTTTCGCATATATAACATTAGTATGTATAATGTGTGTCGTACACCAGGTGGTGAAGACGAGCCAGTCGGTGAGCGGGCAGTGCTCGCTGTGCCGCGTGGTGCTGCCCGACGGCGCCACGTCCGTGGTGCCGGTGGACGCGGGCGCCAGCGTGCGGCGCCTGGTGGACCGCCTGCTGCAGCGCCGCAACCTGCTCTGCGGCGCCTACGACGTCGTGCTCAACGACGGGGAACAGGTATGGGGGTTTGCTCTTTATTTAGGTTTTTGTTTATAACAATATTTAGGTTAATTAACTAAAAGAAAATGTTTATTTATATGTGTAAATAATAAAAATATAATTTAATTTCTTATGTTATTTTTAGTATTTTCTTTTTATTATAAATATCATAGCGTATATTCTATATTAATATTATAAAGAGGTAAAGTTTGTGAGTTTGTGACGTTGTAGGGAGTATGGTGTAATCTCTGGGTCTACTGAGCCGATTTAGATGAAATTTGGTAAGAAGATAATTGGAGTCCCCGGGAAGGATATTATTATATATATTGATATTTTCATTCCGCAAATCACCCCTCGAGGGAGTGAAAATGTGGATAACAGTTTGTATCGGGAAGCAAGTCAGCGTTATATATAATTCGTGCGGTCGGCGCAGGGGTCGGGCGCGTGCGTGGACGCGCAGGCGCCGTCCAGCGCGCTGGGCGGGCGCTGCGTGGCGGTGGAGCGGCGCTGCGTGCTGCGCGTGGCGCTGGGCGCGCGCTGCGTGGCCGTGCGCTGCCGGCCGGCGCGCCGCCTGCGCCACGTGCTGCGCCCCGTGCTGCAGCGCTACTGCGCCGCGCCCGCGCCGCCGCACGCCGCGCTGCTGGCCGGCGTGCCCGTGCACCCCGACACCCTCGTGCAGGTGCGTCGCATCCCTTTCTCCCTCCCCCTCCCTCCTTATCCATAACATCCCCGATGATGACGACGTGAATGATAAACCAATGATGCATCCACTCACCTTATAACTAATTAACATGTATGTTACTTAAAGTCGTAATCTATCAGTTTATTAAATTAATTAAAATTAAATATTCTAAATGTTGTTTTGGCTTTACATATATGTATTCTTTTTTTTGAATGTCGTTATCATCTACACTTAAGGTACTACTCTATCTATTCTATTTTCCGTGTAAGTTATATAATGTGTTTAGTTTGTACTCTGTCGGTGGTCTAAAAAATAAATAAAAATGAATATTTAATATTCTCCCAGGAGCTGGACGGCATGCGCGTGCAGGTGGTGGAGGTGGCGGGCGCGGCGCCCGAGCCCCGCGACGACGACGCCGACTCGCTCAGCGACGTGGCGCTGCGCCACGACGACAACGACGACGCACAGGTCGGTGCCTACTGAATAGTACACATATAAACTTTTCTAAAATAAACATCATCATTATCCTGCCCATAACCCATTTCCCAAATAACATGGGGTCGGCGCAGTACGTCTACCATGCTGCTGATCGGTTTTGGCAAAAGTTTTACGACCGGCCGTCTGCCTGACGTCAACTCACTTTAGGAACCCAAAATTTTAAAATAAACATGTTGTTAGAAATTAAATTCTATATCTAACCGTTGATAACACTCGTATATTTAACTCAATTTGAAATTTAATGACATAACTTTTGAACACCTTACATATAACCTTATATAAATTTAGAAAGCACCTAGTAACGCCATGTTATGTAAAAATAATATTTTTCTTATTTTAGACAAAGAACATGGATTTTTATAGATGAATAACATATATATGTATGTACTTAGAGCGCGTCGAGCGCGTCGAGCGGCGCGGAGGCGGCGCGCGTGCGCGCGGCGCTGCGGCCCGGCGCGCCGCTGCACCACCCGCCCGGTTAGTGGACACGTCTTATGTGATATTAACTTATCGATCCTTACTAATTTATTATAATACCTTCATGTATGTATTCAGCCCTTTTTAACTTCCCACTGCTGGGCACGGGCCTCCCTTCAGTACGAGGGGGATCAGACCATAGTCCACCACGCCGACCAAGTGCCGGTTGGCGAACTTCACATGTCTTTCGAAAACTTGTTAAGTTCTCTCAGACATGCAGGTTTCCTCACGATGTTTTCCTTCACCGTTAAGACAAGTGGTAATAATGTTAGAAATTATTCGCACATGATAATATCAGAGGTGCGAAACCCGGGATTTGAACCCGCTTCACTAGATTTCCCAAGCGATCGCGTTACCACAAGGCTACCGCTGCCTTTATACACCTATATTTAATAACTTCATACTAAATATGTAATCTTCATAGCAGATTTCCTCGAGAATCTCCGCGAAACGCAAAGACAGAGGCTACAGACGCGCACCCCGCCGCCGCTGCCGCCCAAGCCCGCCCAGCGCTCCGCGCCCACCGTCGTCTGAACACCCCACGTGCGGCGGATCCACGCTCGATACCGTGTGATACGGCTTTAATATGTCCCATTCAAGCAGAAAGCGCTTGAAATTCATTAAAAAACACGCAGTGAATGCGTACAGCGCTTTACAGCGCTCAATTTACTTTTTGAACAAAAAGGACCGTGTGGTGCGGCTTTAATTTTTTTTCTTAATAAATAAAGCGTAAAACGCTTGTGATAAATTAACAGTAGATGGCCAAAAGAATCTGAAAAGCGCTTTACAGCTGCTGTAAGTTATTTCTAACTAGTACATACGAGGTCAAATAAATAATGGACTGACACACAAATGAGAATTTATTTTATCTCATTTTTATTGATGACAATTGTACAAGAGAAATGACATGCTTTCACAAAGGTTGTGTTTTGAGTGAGTTATTTTCATGAAAAATTATTAATATCCTTTGAAGGCTGATTTCGATATGTGAATAAAATACTGAAATGTATGAAAGATCTTACTTTATTATGTATAAGGCACCTAAAGACCTAATTTTAAGAGCAATCTCGTCCATTTGTAATATAATATCACTCATTCTAATCTCCATGTTAAATTATTTCGCATTTACTTAAAAGTATTATATACTTTACTAAATAATAATATATATGGTTAAAGTAAGTTACTAACTATGTATATAAATGTAAATATAAATGAAAAAGATCTTATAAATTTTGTATTCCTAAAAATATAAACAATTCTCAAATAATAAACTATTTTGACAACATAAGAACTGCATTTAAAAACTCATTTCACTGAATATAATGAACATTGTTTCAGAATCATTTATATTAATTAATTGTAAGTCAAGTTAAGGGCTGAGTTTTCAATTATAAGATAAAAGTTATTCATTGAACAATAAAAAAGAGAAATAATAAAAAAAATCATCTAAAATTTATTATTTGTTTCTATTTTATCTGATAATTGATAAAACAAGGATAAATGAAAGTCAAACTTAAATTGTGAAATTAATTCGCCGCCTTTTGTATTAAATTACTATTAAAATGGCAACTACACTGATGATGAGCGTACATTTAACTAGTTTTAAGTTAATTAATTTATTATAATGTAAAGTGTGACAATGTGAAGCTCAGAGTTATTGATATGATATGAAATAAACCTGTATAACATGTATTTTTATTATTTTATTGCAAAACTCAAAAATACCCTTTTAACTATTAGTACTACTTAATTAAAAAAAAAAATTAAGACTAACGTCTCAGTAATCTCTTCTTAAAGTGGACTATTTATATATAATTTTTAGCTTATTCTATTTATTGTATTAGAAAACATGGAACTTCTCAGTCCAATTTGGAAAACGCAAATGAGGAATAAATAAAAATTACAAGTTTAAATAAATGATCAATAGATGGCATTATAAGAATCGGTTTGGCATTGACGTTTACGTAAAATTAAAAAAAGAAAAATAGATCCCAAAAGGCGTGCGTACTTTGCTTTTTGAAAAGGAAATCAAAGTAATTTGTTCGTCCAACTGCGTTGTGTTGTTGATTGTTATTTGAAAAATGAGTAATTACGTAAAGGATTTGCAGGGCATATTCATAGATGGCGTTTTTACTTTATAATAAATTTTATTTATTACAATAAAAAAAAATGTTTAGTTAATAATTAAACACAGCACGAATTATGCTTTATTTAACATATTTTATTACATATTATAATAAAATATTTATGAAATAAAATTGTACAATCTTCTAAACCACTTATATAATTGAGTCACAGTAAAACAACTATATGAGCGAAGACAATTTATTCACCAAAAAAGATTTTACTTATAGTAATTAGCAGAACCAAACCATAGCGTGATTCAGAGAACCGGTAACGCCATCTAGTTAAAAACATATAAACTATTTTTATTCTTATACTAAACATTCCGCCCACCATGGACGAAAGTTCATCTTAACATAACAAAAATCAACAATATTGTTAAACAATAAACAAAAACAATATAAAATAACTGCTTAACTTAACACTTCTAATGGACTGTAATCTTAAACAAACGAGTTATGTACCAATAAACTTATCAACTATGAACATTCAATATTTTTCAATATTTAAACAAGCACGATAGATTTTACTATAACTTATAATAATAATTTATGTAGCAATAGGTAAAATAATGAGTTAGAAATAGGTCTTTTAATTACATTATTTTTACATCGAAGACTCACTACACGTGTAAATTTGTCCAAACCAGGATGTTTCTCTACTATTAAGCCGTATAGCCATCGAGAAGGGGGAAGATCGTCTTCCTTAACTAGGACAACGTCTCCAACCTTCGGTTCATTTGTGGTATTTTTCCATTTATAACGATGTTGAAGCTGAGTCAGATATTCGTGTGACCATCTACGCCAGAAGTCTTGGACTATTCGCTGAGTCAAATGCCAACGAGTAAGATTACTCATCGATGCCTCCTCAAAATTAACTTCAGGCACAAGAACCAGAGGTTCACCGACTAAAAAATGTCCTGGTGTTAGTGGCCTTGGATCTTCTGGATAGCTGCTAATTTGAGAAATCGGTCTCGAATTAAGGCAAGCTTCTATTTGCGACAGCACTGTTGTCATTTCTTCAAATGTCAACGTACTATTGCCCACAACTCGCTTCAGATGGTGCTTGGTGGATTTTATCCCGGCTTCCCATAGTCCTCCAAAGTTTGGAGAGTGAGGAGGAATAAAATGCCACTTAGTGCTATTATTTTCAAGCCATTCAACGATTTCTGGTATTATGCTCGATCTTTCCTTGTCATAAAGTATCTTTAGTTCCTTTGCGCTGCCAACAAATGTCGTACCATTATCACTCCATATTTCGGAAACATGGCCTCTCCTAGCTACAAATCGTTTAAAGGCGGCTAAAAATGCTTGAGACGTCATGTCGCTAACAATTTCTAAATGCACAGCTTTGGTTGCCATGCAAATAAAGAGACAAATGTATCCTTTAGTGGTATGATAACCTCGGCCTTTGGTTGGCCTTACGCTGATTGGACCTGCATAATCTACACCACATCGTAGAAAAGGTCTACAAGCCCTGACTCGAGCTTCTGGCAGCTGACCCATCAATTGATTGGTTGGCTGTGCAGCATAACGAACACAAGTTATACATTTCTGTATAAACAGTCTTACAGCGCTTCTTGCATTGAGAATCCAATACTTACTTCTTAGGCAATTAAGTGTCATTTGAGGTCCTCCATGCAGTGTTAAAAGGTGAGCTTCCGCTATGATAAGGTTAGTAAAGTGAGATTTATGTGGTATAAGAATTGGGTGCATCATATCGTGATTCACAGAAGAGCGATGCAATCTTCCGCCAACCCTCAGTATGCCATCACTATCTATCATGGGGTTTAATGAGGTAAGTTTGCTATTCTTTTTAATCTGTCTTTTTTCTTTCAGGCATATTATTTCATCTTCAAAGTGCTCCATCTGACATAGACGAATGCAGGTAAGTAATGCTTTATTTATTTCCTCTGTCGTTAGAGACGCTGTAGCTTTAAAATTATCCTTGCTTTTTGTTTTCAAAAACCTTTTGCAATATGCTACGACTCTAGTTAACCTTTTTAATGATGAAAATCTTGACAAAATATTATTTTCTTCATTATGTGTAGTAACATGACATGCTATTTTAGATATTTTCATTTCTAACGTAGTTTCCTTTATTTTGCTTCTATCGTAGTTAACTATTGCATCCTTTAACCAGTCCGGTCCTCTTTTCCAGAGTTCTAGTTTGCTGTAGTCATCAGGTTGGACCCCCCTGGATGCGCAGTCAGCTGGATTTTCCTCAGACGGTACAAATGACCACTGGGTACTGTCTAAAATGGTAAGTATATCTGCCACTCTATTTCCAACAAACGTTTTCCATTTGCTGGGATGGCTACTTATCCAAGCTAGTACTACCAGTGAATCAGACCAAGCATAAAGATTTTGTTTTGGAATTTTCAGCGTTCCTGCGACCTCATCGAGAAGCTTCGCGAGCAACACAGCTCCGCATAGTTCAAGGCGTGGGATGGAGATTTGCTTTATCGGTGCAACACGAGATTTTGAGGTAAGTAAACTAACATGTATTCGTCCTTCACTATCTTCAATACGTGCGTATACGACTGCAGCGTATGCTTCACTGGAAGCATCGGAGAACCCGTGTAATTGGATACATTTATCATCACGCTTCGAATTTATCCAACGCGGCAGACGAAAGTTGGTAAGTCCTCTCAAGGCTGCACGATATGATATCCAATCCTTCAACAATTGTGGTGGAAGTTCTTCATCCCAATCGATACCTGAGAGCCAAGTTCTTTGTATGAACACCTTAGCTTTAATTATAACAGGAGCCAGCCAGCCGAGTGGATCAAATAATCTGGCTATATCCGAGATGATTTTTCTTTTAGTTATTGGTTGATCCAGTGGAGGTAGTTGGACTTTATATTCAAACTCATCGGTTTTCCTGTTATATCCCAAACCTAAAATTTTAAACATTTCATCAATATTAAATTCTAAATTATCTTTCGAAGCATTGTTTTGTCTTAATTGTTCCAGTAATTCTGCACTATTACTAGACCACTTTTGTAATTGAAATCCTCCACGGCCAAGTAACTCATTCATCTCTTTGTATATTTTTAAGCCTTCGCTAACGTTTTCACAACCGCTCATTAAATCATCCATATAGAAATCCTTTAGAATTCGTTCAGCAGCTAAAGGATATTCTTGACCATCATCGTGAGCTAACTGTTGCATGCTTTTTACAGCCAAATAAGGAGCTGCAGATGTACCAAAGGTAACTCTTAAAAGTCTATAATGCTTCAGCTCTGAATTTTGGTTCTTGCGCCAAAGAATACGTTGAAAATCAACATGTTCTTCCGAAATTTTTATTTGGCGGTACATTTTGATAATATCCGCGATTAGGCATATTGGATGGCAACGCCATCGCATGATTAAATGTCTTAATTCTGGTTGCAAGGATGGACCGACTAATAACTCATCGTTTAACGAGACGCCATTGCTATCCTTACATGACGCATTGAAGACCACCCGGACCTTAGAGGTGCTTTTGTCCTCCCTGACAACGGCATGATGTGGAAGGAAAACTGCATCTTTATTTCTCCCAGATTTTCCATGTGACCTAAACTTAAATACTCCTCCATTACTAATGAATACCTTTCCTTTAAATCGGGATTTTTTAAGAGACGTCTTTCTAGGCTTAAAAATTGTCGTTGACAGATTTCTCTTGAATCACCAGACTTGCAGGTTGGATCCTCATTCCTAAAAGGTAGATTTACAATATAACGTCCTGTGGCATCCCTTCTGGTAGTTTTCTGAAAAATGGATTCACATTTTTCTTCTTCCTTAGTAAGAATTTTAACATTGTTATTTGGCTCTGCTTCAAGTTCCCAAAACTTCTTGATTAATTCATTAACATCACTCAATTTACTATGCATGCTTATAATACGACACCCGTTTTGAATATTTCTATTAAGAACTTGGCCTGATAAGATCCAACCGAACTGAGTATTTTGCGCTATAGGAGTGCCCGGAGGACCTTTGACTATACCTTCTAACAATATCTGGCCATAAACATCTGCCCCTAGTAGCAAATCTATCTTATTTGGAATATTAAATGACGGATCTGCTAACTCTGTAGACGGAAGTGTCGTAATCATTTCCACAGTGACATTTTTCTCTGGAAGAAGAGCGGTCAATTTACTCAGAACATGAGCCTTAACCGTGATAATAAAATTAGGATTAGTGCGAGACTGTATATTTACTATTACCATCGCTTTTGAAGAAAGTTTAGATTCTTCCTCTCCACCTATCCCTGATATGATACTCCTATTAGGTATTTTTCTTAACCCTAATATTTGGACTGCAGCTTCAGTAATAAATGACGCCTGCGATCCTTGATCTAATAAAGATCTAAAAAGTATAAAATTACCTTTCCTCGCCTTAATTTTTACCATAGCAGTTGCAAGTAAAACTTGGCTAAAAATATTTGAATGGCAAGAAATTACATTATCGGTCTCGCTTTGTGAGGAGGTTGATGGAACTTCCCTAACCGACTTAACAGCTTTGATCTCCTCATCTGATTTAGAAGGTTCCGTAGTATGCAGAAGAGAATGGTGTTTTCTCTTACATATACGACATCTGGTAGACTGTCGACACGAATATACCGAGTGATTCAATCCGAGACAATTAAAACATAACCTTTTAAGTTGGACAAAATTACGACGTGAGTGAACATCTTCATTAGCAAACTTTTTACAATTATATAATTTATGGTCTCCAGAACAATAACCACAAGAGATTGCATTTGAGACATGAAGTGCCTTTATATCATTATTACGAGTGTATTTTTTATTCATTTTTGGATCTATAAACTCCAATGCCCTATATCTATGTTCCAAAAAATCATTAAATTGACTTAGTTTAGGTAATTCTTGTGAAACATCTCCTATGTAGAGTTCCCATTCCTTTCTGGACTGTGGATCGAGTTTTTGGCTAATCATATAAATAATAATAACATCCCAACTACAGACATCTATATCCAAGTTTCTCAAAGCACTTAAACATTCGTTAGTGGTGTCTAATAATTCCTTAATAGTATTAGAAGTTTCTACTGTAATGTTCTTTTGATTAATAAGCCTTCTCAAAATACAATTTGCTAGGTACCTTTTGTTATTATATCTATGTTCTAGCTGTGTCCAGCAAGTACTGTAATTATCCGATGTAATAGGTACATAACGTAATAATTTTTCAGCTTCGCCTGTGAGATGGCCCTTTAAATATTGTAATCTTTGAACATCATCTAAATTATTATTATTATGAATAAGAGACAAAAATAAGTCACGAAAACTAATCCACTCATTATAGTTACCAGAAAATATAGGTAATGATATTTTTGGTAATTTTACATTGCATATATTTTGTTCTTCTTTTTTAGCTACTGTCAATGTACACTCTTCTTTACGGACCAAACTCTTTAAAACATCCTTTAATTCAGACTTATAATCAAAATATAATTCTTCTGTAATTTCAAACACATCACTCTTATAATAATCCGTACTATCCAAATCATAGTTTGCAATAAGTTTATTATTATTTTCCACAAATACGGACCACTGTGATTCCAAAGCCTCGAGTCGTGTTTCAATATAAGAAGGAGTTAAACGTTCCTTAGGTGATTTTTTGAAATTTATTTTTGCTTTATTTATAGTTTTATTACAATTATATTGCACCTTTATCAAAGATTCCATTTTTAAATTTTATTTTATTTTTAATGAAAATTTAAAGTCCAAAAAAAAAAGTTTTAAATTTTACAAGTGTTTGGTATCACCTTTACACGGCACTAAAATCGGGCATAGGTTCCCCGTATTGTCACTTTTCTTAAATTTATTCTAAGTCCATATTTTAACTTCAACTTATTTTCGCAAATTTTAATGAATTTAATTTTTAAAGTGTCTATCACCACTGATTTTAATATAAAATAAAAGTACTTACAGTTTCCGTGCACTTTACTTAACTCACACCACTAATCTCTTGTATACGTCACTTCGGTAGTTGCCACCCATTGGCAGTAGTCACTCGTGCTGAAGGATTTTTTCAGGCCTGTCGCTTGTTCACCAGAGACTTCTGCTTCTTCACCTCAGGAGCTCCGGCTTCGCCCTTGACAACAATCCGTTGCCCGTGGGTGCGAACACTCGGTACTTCTCACTTTACTGACACTCGGTCGCGCGTCGTATGTCCGTCTCGATAGGACCATGTACAATCTTCTAAACCACTTATATAATTGAGTCACAGTAAAACAACTATATGAGCGAAGACAATTTATTCACCAAAAAAGATTTTACTTATAGTAATTAGCAGAACCAAACCATAGCGTGATTCAGAGAACCGGTAACGCCATTTAGTTAAAAACATATAAACTATTTTTATTCTTATACTAAACAAAAATAGTTGTCAGTTTGCGGATCAACGACATCTATTGTCTATTCAAGCGTTTGCTTGTTCAAAAATATTCCGAGTTATAGATGTCTAAATCTTCGTATATAATTTGGGCATCTTTATCTGTGCAATAACAAATAAAATCTATTTAATACTTTCTTTACATTTTAAAATAACACCATCTTTTCGGATTATTTCGCAGATCTATTTTGATATTTAGTTACCGACGATTCGAATGCTTTACAGCAACGTCGGCTACCAAAATCAAAATAAATCCGCGAAATAATACGCAAAGATAGTTTTATTTTCAAATCTGTTTAGTTGGCCATTTTACTTAAAACGATACAAGCGCACTCGGATATAATACTTTACATGCTATTGTTACTCAAGTTGAGTTGAGGCTCAATGGCTTTTTTTCTGTCTTCTATTAGAGTTAATATGATATCTGACAGTAAATACATTTTTAATACTTTAGCTTCCTATTAGGTGTTTTTTTTCAGAATATGATCAGTAATTTTACAGAAAGATAAGCAATGTAATTGAACAATGTTGTAAATTCATAAATTTATTTATCTAGTTGTTAAATTAAATCTAGTATTATTAATATATACTAAGCAATCTAGTTGTAGTGTAGAAAATAGCAGAAATAAAACACAATTAACATAACTACAATATTTATTCATTTACAATCACTTATCAGCTATGGCTGGCTTTTCCACTTCTTCTTCAACTTCAACCTTCACTGGTTCGGGCTCCGGCTTGACTCGAGTTAATTTCGAAGGATCTTTTGGTGGTGTCCAATCTGGTATGATTTTAGCATGTATCTTCCAAACCCCATACAAATTAGATAGATGTTTCTCAAAAACTATATATTCTAGCACATCTTTTGCCAAGATCTCGCTGCCGTGGAGGAGACGACCAAACCTGTCATAGACAGCTAGTTGTTGACGAGTATGGAAGCGAACAGTTATCTAAAAGTATACATTTCATTATTGGGTCTCATCAGAAACAAAGAAAAAATAATTTAAATAAAAGTCAATAGATGGCGTTACATGATGATTTGTTGATTTCTGTAAAATGAATGAAGAAAAAAAATACAATCCAAAAACGTATAGAGTTTTAAAGAATATTAAATAAAGAAAGAAAAATGAAATGTATAAATAGGTACAATATACTGATTTTTGAAAAGTCAGCCATTTGTTCATGAGTTTGTACTTTGTAATGCACATTCATACATAGGTAGTGATGTATATTATATTTTATGTTTACCAGTTAAAAATTCTTGTCGTATTTCTATATTAATTACTTATAACATAAAGCCAAACAATTTGTTTTTTTTTTGTAGTTCTAATGCGAACGAAGCCATGGGTTCTGTTCTAGTATGTAATATGCGAAATCAGATAATATATATTATAGAGATTATTCTCAATTTCAATGTACATACATGTGTTAATATTATATTTTGGTATTTGTTTATCCTTTGTTTTCTTTTTTGTTTATATACTAGCAGAACTCGCGGCTTCGCTCGCGATAAAACTGTAAAAAAAAATATTTTGGTTTCATACAGACTTTCATCCCCTATTTCACCCCCTTATGGGATGAATTTAGAAAAATGCTGAAACACATATTTATTATATTGTATTGAAGAGCATTACTACCAAGTTTCAAGTAATTCTGACCATAAATGATTTCTTGGATTGCAATATACATAATGTGTTTTCCTTTGGGAATTAGATAATCTCCTGAGGTAAAAAGTAGGCTATATGTCATGTATAGGTGTACGTCACTCTCCAGCCCTTCTACTATACCCACACAACGCCAATACGTCACTCTGTTTTGATGTGAAAGAAGGACAGACAAACAAACAAATAATTTCGCATTTATAAAATTAACTAAGTATGGATGTTTATTTTGCATAATTAATTTCTTTATTGTTACTAATAATATTATAATAATATTACTCAGTAATTATAGGTCATTGTCTGAAATTTTGTACATTAGACAATACTCTATATACATACATATATAATACACATATACAACCTTGTTGGATTTCTTTCTAAATATGATGAGTATTATTATCTTTGTATTAAATTTATTATTTAAACACTAAGCAATTAAAATATGTAATACAGTTAAATTAATTATACATTCTTTTAAACATACCTGACCAAAAATATTTTCTTTACTAACAACATCAGTGCATCTGGCATGCACTACTCTTGGTGGCTCTAAAGAATCAAGAAACTTCCACCTGATAGTTTTCATATAACTATTATGCATAAACTCGGGATAAGCTTTTTCTGTCACATAATTTCTCAAAGTCCTCTTATCTCGGTTTGCTAAACATTCATGTGCTTTAATATATATGTTTTGGGCTTGTTTACTGAACTCTTTAGTATCAAAGTCTTCGTCAAACGATTTAATCTTACGAACAGCCATCATTGACTTGGATTTCTTTTCAAGTAATTCAACAGTTTGTTTAGCCCTGGTTGTTGAGATAAATGAGGCTTTGCCGTCACCTTCTGGCGGCACATATGGTTCGAAGACTCCACCTTATAAAATTAGAGATGATTAGTAATTATTTTAATAAGAGTTTAAAATTTATTCATAGCACACAATTTTATATTAAAACCTGTAGACGCGATGTAAAAGGGACGCTCCATCCACGGACGAGGAGGCATTAAACCTCTTTCCTTCATCTTCTGCCTAACTTTTTCAGGACTCATATTCTCATCCTCGTTCATATCTGGAATATCTATTTTCATATATTTTTGAGCACGTGCTTTTTTGTATTTCGGATTGAAATGCTTGGAAGTAGTAGTGCGAGAAGGTTGTATAGTACATGGCAGTTTCCATAATGGGCCAATCTATAAGCAAAAAATAAATAAATTAAACATTATATAAGTACATTGAGTACTATTTTTATTTATAAATAAATAATATTTAATACTTTCTATGCTCAAATAAAGCAGTATGAAAAATATTTATCGTATGAAAAACATAAACTTACTTTAGTTAGTATCGAATTAGCCATATCGGAAGTTTATGAAAGTTATATATAATGTCACTGAAAATAAAGAAAACTTAATAGGTCGTACGCTATGTTTGATTACGTTTTCATTTTAGATAGTCTCACTCTCAATTATACTTTTTTTCTGAATATGACAAAATTTTACTAAACATAACCTCAAAAAGATAATTTATGAAATATGTCAACTGTCAAATCAATGTTTGATAGATTAATAATATGTACTGATTGTAACAAAAAATGTTTTCTCGTAAATTAGATAAGTGTGAGTATTAACTAACGACCTACCTAAATTATGTGTAATTTATATTTCTTTCAAAAATTAAATTTAGGAATTTAAAGTATTAGGCATAAAAAATTTAACTCATATGTTGAAGATTAAAAGTAAAGTTTGTCTATGAAAATTTATTTTACTGCCATTTTTAGTCATATATTTTCCTTTCAAATTGAGATTTTCTTAAACCGCATTCCTAAATTAATTAAATTACCGTTATATCTTTTTAAAATCAAAATAATTTATCTAAGATACATTTAGACCGCATTACTACGTGTATTATATTTTCCAAATTTACCATTGAAGGGCTTTCCTGGGATTTAATTAAAGTACTCTAGGATTTCTACAATTTTATATTCTAAATACTATTTCAATGTAAGTTCTGATTGTCACACGAAATTGTTAAATATTGTCTGTTAGCTTAGAAAATTGACGCAACCCATAAAAATCGATATTTGTGACCTACTTAACCGGATATCCGGCGACTCCATACACGTTGTCTCTAGCTCTCGACGGAATAGAGACCGTAGCAGTGTTTCTTTCTTTTCTGAACAGGCGCAGTCCGAGAGAACTCGCAAAAGGAGTAAAAGGCTCCTACATAACCTGTAACTATGTGAGTATCAGTGTATATCACATAAGTATAATTTGGTAGATTCGTGTCGATTATCCTTTTTGTGGTGAATTAACGAGAATCACGCGATATTCGCAAAGTCCTTGCTGAGTCATACTATTGCAAAGGTGTTTTCGGGTTGTATTAAAAGAAGACAGTTTCATCTTTCTTGGCGGCTAGCTAGCCCTTTTAGTAAGTAGGCGTCTCCTTCATTAGGTGTATAATATTCTAAATTTTAGTGTAATAACGTGTAGGGTAGAGCGGGCGATGACCCCCTGACGTTACGCCTAACGGACCCCTAGCATTATCCTAATTGCCACGTGTGTTTGTTTCAGCAATATATTGTATGAGTCAGAAGGTAGAAAAACCAGTATTATCGGGTCAACGGATCAAGACCAGAAAAAGAGGTAAGTGAAATAATATAGAACTACATTTTTTATTTTCATAATTTCTAGGCCCTTAGACTGTTGCTATTAACAAAACTATTAGGAAATCTCAGGACATTTGACTTGTTTATTTATTAATCATTATTTCGAAGGATGTTGAATCACTTTAGAAGATAAACTTTATTATTGACTAAATAATGTAAAAGAATTGCTATGCACATTAACTTGAATTCTCCCATATACAAGAGCATTTTCAACTTGGCAATAGATATTATTTGCAGAGCAGTAATCCATAGTTGGCATAAATTGTTCAAACTAGGTCATGTCCTGAATACTTGCATTTACCGTGTGTTTATTATCACAATTAACAAATTAGGCAGATTAAAAATAATGCATTGTCTGTCATTTGTTTTCCCGTTCCTTTTTTTAATTGTATACCCATAAATAAAAATAATAATTAAATTTGCTATATTTCTGTGATTTCGTTTTCAAAATAAACCAAAACTTTCTTCTTGGTAATATAATATTCAGGGTAAGTATATAAACTAGTTCACATAAGATGTTTCAGTAATTTGAAGTTAATTAAAAGCATTAGTTGCATTATGTTATAATAATAATAATTTTATTTCCTTTTCACACCATTATAGAACAAGCTGTATAATAATTGTTAGAATTTGCTTGTTTTCCTTATACATGTGCCTTATATATTGAATTTTATTAACTAGACTTGTTTGTAATTCGAGGAACATCTTGCAACAACATTATAACATATTATTTACTTTATATAAAAGTTGCCATTTAGTGTACATATTCTCTCTCATTATGAGTACAATATAATATTTGTATGTATGTACTATAAACATAATTCTGTAAAAAATAATTTACAATTAAATATAGGAACAAACTTAACAATTCAAATGTTTAGATATTATATTTTGATTTACAACAAAATATGTGGTTTATATAAAAGACTACCAAATTATCCTCGCTTTGTTTGGGTGCATTCTTATGTATGCTTCGATTTTTTTGAGCAGAACCTTAATTCTTTTTATAAAACAAGTATCCTAAGTTACTACTTATAACTTCAGCTATCTGCCAGTGAAAGTCCCGTCAAAATCAGTCCAGCCATTTCGGAGATTAGCTGGAACAAACAGATGGTTATTTTTTTTTTAAATCGTGTTTTTCTATGAGTACCGTTACAATTTCATATTCATTAAGTAGGCACTTCAATTTTATTTGTCTAAAATTTTTGTCTCTCTGACAAAAATGTCTGACAAAACGGCTGGACTGGTTTTGACGGGACTTTCACTGGCGGGTAGCCTTATGTTTTATGAAATAACTTGGGCTACTTTTATTTTAGAAAAAGGATAAGGATTCCGCGCAATTTAAAAAAAAAATCATGAAATTGTGAACAAAATCCTGCATAGTTAGGGACACCTGAGAAAAGTGAGGTGAATCACTAATTGTATTTAAATAAAAAATTAATATCATTATAGAAATTATACTTTTAGCTATCAAATCTTTAGAATAGACTAAGAATAATAGTTGTAAAAATTTAGTTAGTAATTTAGATAATTGATATCACCTCAAACAAGGCTTAAAAGTGACATTGAGTCATATACTATACTATTCGTTAACACTTCCTTGTTCATTACATTGATAACATTACTTTGATAGCTGGCTAACAAAGGTATACAGTGTTGATTTAAGGCGTCTATCTATTCTTTATTATCTGTATTTTGATTTAATTAAAAAAAAAACGTTCCAAGTGCGAGTCGAATCCGAATACGAAGGGTTCTGTACCATTGCATCGTACATGTACTTTTTATTAATATGACTTTTACTCTATGTATGTAGTATATTAACTTCGATGATCGATTATGAACGTTAAAAAATTTTTTCTTGTATTTTTATAATTCGTTGTTATAGCTGCAATAGTAATACATACTCTGGAAATTTCGACTACCTATTACGGTACATGAGTTACTGACCTATGACAGACGGACGGACGGACAGCGGAGGGTAATAGGGTTCCGTTGGTACCTTTCGGGTAAGGAACACTAAAAACGATGTACCTATCTCAGTTTGTTTTCACGGTGTTCTTGCAAATGTTTGCATGCAATTCAAATCCATTTGCATTAAATGTGTATAAATATACACCCGTACTTAAATAAGTAATGGCTAGTTTAGTATGGTCGATTCTGTCATAGATATTTAATAAATACTCTTAGGTTTGAGATTAAATTACTTATTTTATGCAAAATTCGCCTAGAAACAAGTTAACTTTCAATTCTAGTGTCGTGTAGATTTTGACTCTGAGGCAAATATTTGATTTAATCTTTACGTTTAGCGTTTATAAATTCGGTCTCTGTATCGATAATAGTGGCTAGTTCAATAAGAATTTTTTTTAATATTTGACTTAATGTACAGATACGACTCGGTTAGAATTTTATTATGTGTATAGATTTCGATAAGTGTCAGGCGGTTTTATGATTAGTTAATTTTTTTATGCTGTAGGTTTTTTTTTCTACCATTCTGCTTTTTGTGAGGTTTTTGTTTAAGTTACAAGGTAAATCGAGCAGAAAATGTAAAATTATTATTTCAATACATGTATATTGTACTAGCGACCCGCCCTCGCATCGCTTGGGTTAGTACCTAGGTAAGTTTTAACGGTTAGTACGGAATAGATAGACTATATAATAAATGACATATAACCTATATCCTTCCTCAATAAACGGGCTATCTAATGCAACAAGAATTTTTCAAATCGTATTACTAGTTCCTGAGTTTAGCGTGTTCAAACAAACAAACAAACTCTGCCTCTTTATATTATTAGTATAGAACAATGTTGCATTCATAAATTTGCAAGTATCACATAAGCCCTTACTATTTGAGTAGACTGTTGGAGTAAAATCTTTTAGTTATGTTAGTACCGGAGTTAATTAACTTGTAAACAAAATTAATAATCGCGTGTGATAACGTGTATTGTTCGCCACTTGGTACTTTAATTTGTATTTAATTAGCATTCGCCATTCTGTCAAGATATATTTTATTGACAGACATCAAAAGGTAGAGGTGTTCAATTCCGGCTGGCACACGAATCACGGGGATGTGAGAAGAGAAATAGAACAAATACAGATTTTTTTTCCAATACTTTTGTTTCTCTGTGTTTGTCTGTTTGTACGGGCTAATCTCCGAAGCATAAAAAGAAATAAATATTTTTGCATTGAAAAGGAAATTGCTCTATTACGTATTTCAGTAAAAAAACGTCACCGGAGGTTATCTCTAGCGTCGCAAAAGTTTAAAGTTGACTCGTCTTAGTTGATACGACAAATACAAAGTTGCCGCTATTTTTACTTGTCTCTAAATTATGACATAAGATTTTATTACTTAGCTATTTGATTTAACCTCGCTTCGCTCAGGGAGCGCCCTAGGTACGCGAATTTTGATCAAATTTCATGGGTTTTAATTTTTTTGCAAGTATATAACCCTAATTCTTTTTCTAGAATAAAAGTAGCCCAAGTTAGTCCATATAACATCAGCTATCTGCTAGTGAAAGTCCCGTCAGAATCGGTCCAGCCGTTTTGTATATTAGCCAGAACAGACAGACAAAAAAAATAATAATTGTTTTTTTTTCTTTTAAATGCCGTACATACTTTCGTAAGCTTTTAGTATAAAGCTGTTATTATGAAATTAAAATTGGACCCTTCAATTTTTTTTATCGTATAGTAACGATGTACGCCATTTGATACACTCAAAAATAATAGATATTGCTAGGAAAAATTGCCATGTAGTTTTAATGTTTAAATCACAAACAAGTCGTCCTTGCTCACATCTCACGTCTAGAAAAGGTAATAGATATTCTATCAAATAAACACCGACAATCGACATGCCCCTTGGACCCGATGTTTATAAATTATTCAAGAGGCTAAGTGAGTTTTATCTGCTACGACCAGTTCTATGTAAATCTTATAAATATTTGCAAATTGTTGTTATGAGATAAAATCTAAACTATGATGATAAAGGATGTTTCTCAACATTGATCAAAAAGATAATCGATACACAATCAGCGACAAAAAATGTCCTCACCGAATGAGCGCTCATATTTTGAGTGATTGATTTTTTGTGAAAACAACTTTCAAGCATTGCATTTAAGATTCGATTTACATTTTTGTATATTTATTTCAACTATAATAATTACACCTAAACACAATTATTTGTTATTTCTTCACCTCATTTTTTCACTACATATTCTAAAACAAAGTCTCTTCCCGCTGTCTGTCTATCCCTATGTATGGTTAGATCTTTAAAACTACGCAACGGATTTTGATGCGGTTTTATTAATCTAATTTCCTATAATAATATGGAACTATTTATTAGTATTATTAGTTGTTATAATAGTGAATTGTACACTTTATTATGTTTTATAATAAAATTGATATCGTCCATACGATTATGGTGCAGCACGAACGTGTTTTCCCAATGACCGACCGCCGCGTCCCATATGGCATATGGCGACCGTATGGCGTTTGGCCAAATTAAGATTGTTTTTTCACGTCCTGTTGTTGGCCAATCTAATTAGATGAAGGTCTCGTTGTATTAGATTATTATATCAGGCAGTCTCCGACTACATAATACTATGGTTTTTCTTCAATTTGTTTTTCATCTTTTTAACTTTTTATGCAGTCGGTTTTTTTTTTTTTTTTTGTAAATAAATGTTTTATTCATAACACCACGAGGTAAATTTCTAAGAAATCTATTGTTAACTGACACGCCGGCGTGTCCGCGGTCGTGGAGGGACTAATTTAACTTATCTAATAGAGGTTACGTGATTTTTCGGAACGTGTAGAACTTACAAAATTTCACCACCGAGTCTGATCACGTTGCTGGATATTTATAATATATCTAATAACGTGACGTTCTAAGATTTCTTCGAAGTTGAGTGGTTTCCAACAATGTATCCGCCCGCCTACTTAGGCGATTTACAGACCATATTGTATATAAGTAAAAACATTAGTTTTGTTTGTTTGTCAAAATGACCACTGATTGACGACACGTTTGGCTCAGTTTGTCGTGACACTACTTGCTGCGCCAGCAGTCGCGTGTTCGAGTCCCGCTGGGGGCATTCATTTGTGTGATAGCACATATGTTTGTACTCCAGTCATTGATGTATATATTTATAATTTATTATATGTACATATTTAAAGTTATGTTTTTATAGTGTATCAACTATCTGGTATTCATAACTCAAGCCCCGTTAGCTTACCATGGAACTAGATGGTGCTGTACCAACATATTTACTGATATTTTAGTAACGTAGTATTTATATTTTTTTTAATAGAAATTGAGGACAGATTAGACTAGATCGCTGAATTGGTGACCTTTAAATATTAACCTTTTTTCCGCAAGCTTTGACACATGGCCTTTTGGCACACTCTTATATCTATACCTCCCACATACGTACATAAATCATACGAATTGATAAATTGCTTTAGCTATTAGAATTATACTTTTTATTAAATATCTGGTATATAAGTCGATTTAAGTATCAATATGGACTATGGGTATAGAATTTAAGTTTCTTACGTAGGTACTTTATCGTGGTTTTTAGTTTTTCTTTTTGTTTTTAATTAATGTTATACGTGAAATCGTATATTATCAATTCTAAATACTAAAGCGAAAATCGCACCCAAAATTTTTATTCCTCAGGAAGAGTGATTTAATGTTTACAAATTACACATGATAATATATTATTTATTAAAAGAAACTTCATTAGGCATCGTGACAAGCGTGACAACGATCACTGATGTTGATCGTGATTAACAACAATTTTTTTGTGATTATTATTCATCTTCTTCTTCATCTCGTATCTACGGCAAGTTTTTAATTTAGTCAGTCCAAAACTCAGCCACGATTATAGCTTTATTGATGATTATTAATGAATATTGATCATTGTTGACCTGCAGATGAGAAAGAGAAGTACGACCCGAACGGGTTCCGCGACGCTCTGGTCACGGGGCTCGAGCGCGCGGGCGGCGACTTGGACGCGGCGTACAAGTACTTAGACGCGGCCGGCTCCAAACTAGACTACCGCCGCTATGGCGAGGTCATATTCGACGTGCTCATCGCCGGGGGGCTTCTGCGTGAGTATATATGGTTAAATTATTGTTTTTGTACGGAGATTTTGATTGTTTTCTATAATATTATTATGTATATTTGTGTGTATTATATATACATGAAAATTGTAAACCTTATCAATGCACAAGTTAATACGGCTAACAATAAGATGGTAAAGACCAAAAGGTTTTTTTGACAGGATTCGATAGGTAGTGGTGTTCATTATTCTGTGACTGATTTTTTTAGTGTAGTCACTTAAATTTCTACTAAGGCCTAACTTGTTATAAGCCATTGTTATGATTATTTTAATTATTAAAGAGAGTATTAAATACTCTTTGATGTATTTTAAAATAATACAAAACAGAAAGATACGTATCGTTTTCAACAGTTGCAATAATAAATAATATTGTTATGTTACTAAAATTCGTAAACTGCTTTAAAATGTCGGTGATACGTTTGTACGAGTTTGGTGGCATTAGGCCAAGTGTGGAGGAAGTAGAACTTATATAATCCGGTAACCATTAAACGATCTGACAGTGACCTTATAAATTTTTCATATTATTTATCATAATATACGCGAGGTTTTTACGTTGATGGTTACGTCATGAGTATGCTTTTGAGAAACCAGTGTGGCGCAATGCCAATATGACTGGTGGTGCGGCTTCGATTCCTGTTGGTTGCAAAATATAAAATATATATATATATATATTTTACACTAGCGACTTCTCTCATTTCTCTCTGGTTGCTTTTGTTTGTATATTATTATATGTAGGAAGCACCACAAGTTGGCAAATATTTATTACCAGAAGCATATAATATGTGGCTATTTGTGTATCTTCTTGATCCGTCCAGCTCTTTTCAGCGTGAATGAGTTATAAACATACATACATACACATACAAACTTTTGCATTTATCATAAGACTTGATTTTATATGATGATACAATTGGCTAGAGTACTGAACTTAATGTGGACAAAACAATTTCGTTCGTTTTTTATCTGATCAATAATCTATCTTAGCCATAGTTAATTTAAAAAAAATAATAAAAAGTAACAACAGTCTTTGGTTGCCAGTTCCCGGTGGATCCGTGTCGATGGACGGGGAATCCCCCAAGACCAACACATGTATCTTCAACGCCAGCGAAGATATGGAGACTATGCGCAACTTCGAACAGGTATTTGGAAGTTATTATTTCTATATATATTTTTTTTGATAAATAAGGTTTTAATTAAATCTCGTAGGTATTTTTTGATGTGAAACATCTATTGGTTCGTCTTGGCAGTAAAACCGACTCGTATGCCGTGGCAGCAAAATTTAAATAAGATTTTCCAAAAAATATTTAATGTACAGTTAGTACAGTTAGTGATTCGACTCAGAATTTTATTGTATGTATGGATAAATATTCTGTAATTATTATTAATATTAAAATAATAACAAAAATAAATTGATTTTATTAACGAAACTATATTTTTTCTTTATCTTACTCCATATTTCGTTATAGGTTTTTATTAATTATGAATTCTCATAGATCTCATATTAACATAGATGTTTCACATCTGCCGGGCGTCCCGAGACGGACAACTTTTTTTAAAATATATTTTTATTTTTTAAATACGTTTTTAATTTCATATGATGAAAAACATGGCTAGAGTCCTGAAATATTATGTGGATAAACACATTCTCGTTCGTTTTTATGCTGATTTTTATTTTAAAAATTTGATGTTAATTTTTAATTGCGGTGGATATTAATATGTTTTATTTTTGACAGGTATTCGTGAAGTTAATGCGTCGTTATAAATATCTGGAGAAGATGTTTGAAGAAGAAATGAAAAAGGTAAAGCAAATAGTTTTATTTTTATATAATATTTTGAGTCCCCATTATAAACTTTCATTAAAATTTCATTAAAAGCGCTCTCAAATGACGCTGTAAATGAGCGCTCATTTGGTGAGTACATTTTTTGTCGCTGATTGTGTAGCTTAAGTAAATTAAATAATTGATTTTTGGTGATTCTGTTCTCTAATCTTATATATAAAATTTCCATGTCACAATGTTTGTTACCGTACTCCTCCGAAACGGCTTTACCGATTTTTACCAAAATTTTATATGCGTATTCAGTAGGTCTGAGAATCGGCTACTATCTATTTTTCATACCCCTAAGTGATAAGGATAAGGGTGGTCCACCCAGACCCCACCCCAGAGACGAACCCGAGCAGAGCGAGGGTGAGTCGCTAGTTTCTATGTTAATAACAATAGGGGCTTCCACTTCTTTATTACACGAACTCTACCCTACAATTTTAAATTCTGATCATGAATGTGTTCAATGATGAAACTTGATGACGAGTCGGAGAGGCACAACCCGAGCGCGCCGGCCTGCTGCAGCCGAGTCTTTCGGTCGCCGCAGAGCTGGTGTCACTCACTGTGTCTCACTGTCGACATGGCAATCTGAATATACACTCAAAATATATACAAATAGTGAAATGTTTTCTTTGTTAATTAAATGTTTGATATTGCAGGTCCTAGTTTACCTGAAGGGCTTTGAACCCCACCAACGACTGAAGCTTGCCCGCATGACCGCCCTCTGGATCGGTATGTATATATAAATAATTAATCTATACATATAAAATTGTATATCAGTGGAATCTGTTAACATATTTTTTTTTGTCGTATTGAAATATTTATTATTAATCGATACAGAGGCAGAATCCACTATCTAGTTTTTAGAATTTTTGTCGGTCTGTCTGGGGACATATCACAAAAAAATCACTGTATAGATTTTGATGATATTTTGTATGATGATAGCAGGTTATCCGGGTCAACATATAGGATACTTTGTACTGTAGGAAAATATCTCATCTCTGAGACATCTATGTATACTAAACGTTAAAACGTAATTAGGGACGAACCAATCGATCTAATATTATATAAAAACAGATCCACATTTCTTGACAAATATCTGTTTAAAAAGTGGCGTCGACATATCGCGTTAAGTCAAACCAGAAACCTTGAAAGAATGGGATAATTTCGAATTGTTCGCTTCTTGAGTTTTTGTATTACAATGGAGAAACATAAGTTATTTTAACTTTTTTATTTATTATCATTTTAAGATATTTGCACACAATTAGAGCCGACGCGTGCTCCATAGCTGCGTCGGTGTCGAAGTGTGCCACAGCATTGTCTTAGTTACTATGCTAAAGTAGTTCAGTTAGTACAATACTGTACTACTATATAGTGCTATGATACATTTAATTTTTAAATTATGCCATTTCTCCAATATTTTCGTATATATTGAGTGGCACAGAGTGACTGCTGATAGCCTAAGAATATCTACTCACTTAAAATGTCTATTTGAACTCAGTTTCATTCTTTAGAGATTATTGATTACAAACTGACAGATTGGCAAATATTATAATTGTTCATACTTGGCAGTATCTTGTAACTAAATTAAAATAATTATTAATTATTATTAGGTATTATTTTGTGCCTGCGACCCTACTTGTGGTGTAGGTATGTCGATAAAATGAAATCTATGTGTAAACTACCATCGATTTTACTCCAAACCATTGAGCAGTTAATGTGAAGAAATAACAAACATTCGCCTTTAAATAAAGCTACCTTTTCGGATTTTTTCGCGGATTTATTTCGATTTTTTAGTTGTCTCTCCCGTTACCATGATTGCTGTAATGCATTCGAAACCAAACATCAAAAAATCCGGGAAAAAATTCGAAAAGAGTTTTATTTGAAATGTCAAATATTCGTGCAAATTTAAGAAAGTATAATTCACTAATCTTACGAATATATAATGAGGTATTATATAGATTAATAATTATTTTCCATGATCCATGACAGGCAATGGCTGCGTGCCACCGTCAGTGCTGCTGGTGCTAGTGAACGAGCATCTGCTGAAGGATAACCTGGCGCTGGAGTTTGTGCTGGAGGTGTTCGCCACGGTGAAGGCGGAGCGCGGGGTGGCCTCCCTCGTCACTGCACTCAAGAAGGGACAGCTGGAAGGCAGGTGGGTCCCATAGTCAGTTAAAATTTAATAATAATATCACCTACGCCGACGATATCCTCTCGATCGATTCGAGGTGGCCAATCTCACTGATACTAGTTAGCATAGGAGATATAGTACACAAGTATGCACGCAAGCAAGTGCTTTTTACACTTGCACACACTGAGGCACAAGGTTAAAACACTTCCACTTCCCGACTCCGGGCTGTCATTGAGAATTTCTTGACAGAGATACTCATTTACTGAACTTGGCCCGATCCAAGACTTCTGAGACAGTTAATAAATTATATGCTTGTAAACTGTTTATGCTGTTTGGATTAAAACAAAATATTTACCCTTAGGCATACTGTAGCCTTTTTGTTACTCCAGTTCATAATCGAATCTGTGTACTAAATTTCAGCCACTTCAATATGAAGTAACATATACCATACAAACTTTTGTATTTTATTAGTTCAATGATATGTACATAAGTCAATAGCCTAATAAACCTTAAATAGAACAAAGCTTTTTTGGTCAAAAAATATTGTGTTGTAAACTAGTGACTTACCATTGTTTCGCTCGGGTGTGTCACTAAGTATATTTTAATTTTTGAGTGGAACCATAATTCTTTTTGTAAAATAAAAGTAGCCTAAGTTACTCCTTATAATATCAGCTATTTGTCAGTGAAAGTCATAATTTTTATTTGTACACATATATATATATATATATATATATATATATATATATATTACAAATAAAAAAATATATATCCCTATCAGTTTCAAAAGTAGTTTTTTTTTAGAAACTATGTACATTGATGGGGCAGAGTGACGCGACGTGTACTGGCTCGCTGCCACACAACAAGCAGTGCTGTCATAAATGTCGCTACATTGTATACTTTGTTTTTATGTATTAGTGAAATTGTGGGTTGCTTGTTTGTATTAAATCTTTTTTAACGTTTAACGTAACGTGTCACGTTAAAGGCTTCAATGTTAATCATGTTGTAAATGATTCACACATGAAAATATCAGAGGTGCAAGACCCGTGATTTGAACTCGCTTCACTCGGTTTCCCAAACGAGCGCGTTGACTTGGCTACCACTGCTGGTTGTTTAGTATTGTTTATTATATATTAATAGAACTTAAAACTGTTATATTTGAAAACCTACTGGATTGTAATCTTTTGATTCATTACTAGCGACTCACCCTCGTTTCACTCGGTTCCTTAAGGGATTATTTCCGGGATAAAATGTATCCTAATTGCTTGCCAGAGTTTCAAACTATCTTCTTACCAAATTTCATCTAAATCGGTTCAGTAGATCCAGAGGTTACGCCCTAAAACGTCACAAACTCACAAACTTTACCCGTTCATAGTATTAGTATAGATTATAAACGTTAACGTGTTCGTGTCGACCGCCAGGTTGCTAGAGTTCCTGCCGCTGAACCGTCGCACGGAGGACACGCTCGCCGCGGCGTTCGCGGCGCGCGGGCTCGGCGAGCTGCTGCGCCTGCACCGCGCGCAGGCGTCGCAGGAGGCGCGCCGCGAGCTCACGCACGCGCTGCTGGAGCAGCTGGCCGACGCGCGCGGCGTGCGCGACCTGGTGGCCGACACGCGCGACGCCGCGCTGCGCCACGCCATCCCCGACCACGAGGTCGTCGCCATCGTGAGTGTGATCCGAATCCCGCTGGGGGCGTTCATTTGTATGATGAGCACGAATGTTTTTACTAATGGGTGTTTATATTTATAATACGTATGTATTTAAAGTTATATGTGTGTAGTGTATCAACTACCTGGTATCCATAACACAAGCCTAACTTGCCATGGAACTGAATGGTGCTGTGTGTTAAAGATGAAAATGTTTACGGTATCACCGGATTCTTAAGACTTAAGCCTAGTTCGCATTAAGCTAGTATTTTAGTCTAGTAGCGAGTAATTCAGTAGCTAAATTACTCGCCACTAGACTAAAATACTAGCTTAATGCGAACTAGGCTTTAGAGATTTATAAGTAAGACTATCAAGTAGCATTTTTTTGCAATTCCGAACCTGCATTTAAATCGTTTTTGACCAAATTGTTAGTTAGGGCCTTCTTTATTATGATGGCAGAATAAGAGTTAAGTCGCAGCAGTGACGCAACACGTGCTCTCCGAGGCACTGGGCTGAAACACCAACTTCTTAATTCCTGGCTTTTACTGTCAATAACTAGACTTAGAACCTCCAGATGTGTAGCGATAGTAACCAAAATTCTATATTAAACAATTTTATGATGAAACTTGATGACGAGTCGGAGAGGCACAGCCTGAATGTGCCGGCCTGCTGCAGCCGAGTCTTTCGGTCGCTGCAGAGCTGGTGTCACTCACTGTGTGTCACTGTCGACATGGCAATCTGAAATTATAATTAAATAATATAAAATACAACTAAAGATAATACATCATATAATTGATTTTGTGTCTTGTATCCTTTTAAGATCTGGCAGTGTGTGATGTCTCGGGGTGAATGGAACAAAAAGGAGGAACTGTTGGCGGAGCAAGCGGCTAAGCACTTGCGCCACTACACACCGTTGCTGGCCGCTTTTGCGCAGTCGGCTAAGGCCGAGATTGCTTTGTTGACTAAAGTGAGTTGTTCGTATTGTAATAAGTTGTTTTTTGAAGTGAAAACTTCTATAGGCAGGTTTGGATATTGAGTAAAACTATGTAAGTCGTCATCGACATGGTCACGTGACGTGCTAACGCTAACACTCCGATAGATGTCAAAACCAAATAAATGTAAACAGTTTTAATTTATAAATTTTAATTTAAGATCAAACAATTTGAATATCCAAAAATAACAACTTTTTGTTTATAATTTTAAGTTTTCACTTCTCTCGGCAGTTCTCATGACTAACTTTATCAAATAACTTGAAAATTTATGAAATTCTTTTCGGATTTTTTCGCGAATTTATTTTGATTTTTGGTTCCCGACGTTTTGAATGCTTTTAACAGCAATCATGGTCACGGGTTCTTATTTATAAAAAGGGCACATGATTAGAGCTGACACACGACGCTGTGCGTGTGTCGGTGTCGAAGTGTGCGAGAGTAACTCGCGGTTTATCTCTGGAAACATTATTGTGTATTCACTGCATTTACTGCGATACATATCATATTTATTTAGACTAATATTATACAGAGGTAAAATAGTTTTTTTGTAAAACCGAAAAGGCATTTTTCGTTTAAAATGTCAAATGACTGCTTATGAAATTATATAATTATGATACTTATAAGAAAAAAATAATTGTCAAAGTTTTTGTCTGCTTTTCCCTAATCTCTGAAACGAATGGACCGATTTTGACGTGACTTCACTGGTACATAGCTGATGTTATAAGGAGTAACTTAGGCTACTTTTATTTTAGAAAAAGAAAATAGGGGTCCACCCAAAAAAAAAAGACCATGAAATTGTGAACAAAATTGTACCTAGGGACGCATCCGAGCGAAGCTAGGGTTATTCGCTAATTTATAATAGAAATACTAAAACTATCTATCTATATAAATATGTCCATGTCAGGTGCAAGAGTACTGCTACGAGAACATGAGCTTCATGCGCGCATTCAGCAAACTGGTCCTGATGCTGTACAAGACTAACGTGCTCTCCGAGGAGGTGATCCTCAAGTGGTACCGCGATCCCAACTCCAGCAAGGGCAAAGTCATGTTCCTCGACCAGATGAAGAAGTTTGTTGAGTGGCTGCAGAGCGCCGAGGAAGGTGGGCATATCTCGTATATTGTATACGGTGGTGGTGTGCTTTAAGTGGTATTAATCCATACTTAATAATATTATAAATGTTAAAGTGTTTGTTTCTTTGTTTGTCCTTCTATCACGGCGAAGCAGAGACAGAGGGATTGGCCTGATTTTTTGTGTGGAGATAGTTGGAGGGCTGGACATAGGCTATTTTTTACCGCGAGATATTATCATTCCCACGTGAAAATACGTTATATTACTTACACTAATATATAATCCCTCTAGTCTATATTAACCGTTAAAATGTACCTGCTTTTATATAAAACTAGCGACTTACGCTTGCCTCGTTCAGGCGCGTCCCTAGAGATACCTAAGAATAGCCTATAAGTTATATTCTTTCTGTGTACTAAATTTCTACCATATTCCATAAAACTGTTTAAGCATGTAGGAATAACAAACATACACTCCCACATGCATACAAACTTTCGAATTTATTAATTGACTGGTTCAAGAGAACCGGTCAAGATTTAAAATATATTGATGGGATTTCCTTTTTCTCATTATTTGTAGACTTTTGTTACTTTGGTATAACTATCAGAGTATAAAGTCTGAAAATAAAATAGTTATTTTTATTTCTAAGCAACTGTTGGTGTTGTGTTATATTGAATTGTTTTTTCATTTTCTAGAATCTGAAAGCGGCGAGGAGGAAGATTAGTTTAAAGGCAGCGAGTGAGACTGAACACATAGCGCCGTCCCACACAACCACACACAACTGATGACAGCCCAAACATAACCACAACCGGTTGCGCTTCACTGTGAATATATGGAATACCCGGCAACTGCGGTTGTTACAACCTTATTTATATAACCGATCAACCGACAACCGCGCCGCGCAACCACTCACAACCACATAATAATGACGACATAATACATAAATATAGCGCACGCGTGCGGGACGTTTTCTACAACTGTATATTTAATCATTTCTAAAATAACATGTTGATGAAATACAATATTTTTTATTCAATTTTTTTAGTAAAATTCAAATAAATGGTGGCGACACTCGACTGGTGTTTTATTTTACCCGTTTTTGTGCAAATTAAATTTTAGCTAGTAGTAATATAAATCAACTTAAGCTCTTGTTATTTTATATTTATATTTTCAATTCAATTTTCTTGTATGGTTAAAGAATTGTTAATAACTTCAAAGCGTGCCAGTTGAGCACAGATTACTTCGCCATTGTCACGTACAATGGAAAAAACAAAGGAGACTGGCACTTGTCATATTTTGTTGTTTCTTTGTACAGCAAATGTCAGTTTAAATTGGATTAGTTAATCTGAATAGTTATTACGGTCCAACGGTTTAACTGCCTCGGTGGTGTAGTGGCTAGCATGTACGGCTGCTCACCCCGAAGGTCCTGGGTTCGAGTCCCGGGTCGGGCCAAGTTTAGTTACTGATTCTTTTTGTATAGTAAGTCTCAGTAACAGCCCGGAGTTGGGAAGTTGGTGGTGTTTCACCCCCGTGCCTCGGAGAGCACGTAAAGCCGTCGGTCCTGCGCCTTAACTCTCACCGGTCGTGTCGAGTGGTCGTCCCACCGGAGTATGAGAGTAATAGGAATAGAGAGTGCACGTTGTGTCTGCGCATACACTTGTGCACTATAATATCTCCTGCGCAGTTGGCTAATCTCAATGAGATTGGCCGCCGTGGCCGGATTCGGCTAGGAGAACATCATCATCACGGTCCATGTGGCTGCTATTTACGTTATTTTGTAACTACTAAAAAACTCTTAACTTTATCTTCTGTGTATAATGTATATGGACGGCTCGTGGTCCATATAGAACAAGATGTGAGATTGCTTGAATTTATCACTTCAACCGGGCAGTATGAACAATGACTACCCTATCTTGGGCAATGTTATAAAACATGAACTACAGTGTTTTTGTTTATTATATAAAATTAAGTAATTCTTAATACAAATTAAGTTAAACAATACTCGTAGATTATAAAAACTTAGTTAAAAAGGTTTCACTCCCAATGCAGTCGTGCAGTTTTAATTACATTGCCTACTTGTTACGGCTGTTATGTATACATACTGGTCATTATTCATAGTGACCAGACTTCACGGTGCCCGTAATCACAGATCATATTATAATACTACGTAACATTCATATTATATTGATCCTTTAACGTTAAAAAGATTAAGAAAAGCCTTTTTTTTCTCTTAGTTTTAATAAATGACATTAGATGGCGTTATATGTATCGAATTGTTATTGAAGCTCGTGTTTGAACTTTGAATTAACCTTCGAGCAAGCTTTTATTGCTAAAAATCAAATAATTAACAAATAATCAAAAATATAATAAATTGTTTGTAATCTAAACAATAAAATCGAAGGGTCCATTTATAATATCAAAATACAGCGTTTTACTAAATGTATATGAAATTATATACGGTACATATAAGAAAAACACCATTTTTAAAATTTTTGTGTCCGTCTGTTTGTTCCGGATAATCTCTGAAATAGCTGAACTAATTGTGACGAAACTTTCACTAAGAAATAAAACGTACTTAAGAGTCTAGAGAGCTAGTTGTACTTGTATAGTATACATTATTATTACTATCTGTGATGATATCAGTAGCATGTTACTTTAAATCTTGACCTAAATACTATTTAGCAACAAAGGTATGTCGACCTTAAGTCTGCGAGCGATTGGAATTAGCAAATGAAAAAGCTTAACTGAATTCAGTACATACTTTTTTCTTTTTTGGAATAAGACAATAATTATATAAAAATATAGGTAGTATAAAAATAGTTCAAATAAGTGTCGATAGATGGCGTAGTTTCTATAGATAAGTGAAATAATAAAGGAACAAAAAATATACAATGTATTCATAGATGGCGCTGTTTGCATTATCTAATATATAAAATTTCCATGTCACAATGTTTGTTACCGTACTCCTCCGAAACGGCTTTACCGATTTTTACCAAATTTTATATGCGTATTCAGTAGGTCTGAGAATCGGCTACTATCTATTTTCCATACCCCTAAGTGATAAGGGTGGCTCACGTTAGGGACGAACCCGAGCGGAGCGAGGGTGAGTCGCTAGTAATTTCTATAAATTCGCCGATATATTCTTTTGTGTTGCGTTTACCTCCAGTTTACACTGTACACTTTTTTATTGAATACTAGCAGAACCCGTGGCTTCGCTGGCGCTAAAACTACATAAAAATCTAAAAGGGTAGGTTTCATACAAACATTTGAAGATCATTAATACCAAGTTTCCAATAATTTTGATCATACATAGTTTTTTGGGTTGTATTATGACGTGTTTTCCCGTGGAGATGAAATATTTTCCCCTGTAAAGAGTAGCTTATGTCACTCCAGCCCTCTCACTATCTCCACACAAAAAAAACACGCCAATCCGCCACTCCGTTTCGACGTAAAAGAACGACAAACAAGCCAACACACTTTCTCATTTATAATATTAGTATGGACTAGCGACTTGCCCTCGCATCGCTCGAGTGCGTACGAGTACATTTCAATTTTTTGAGCAGAATCCTAATTCTTTTTCAAAATTTTAAATAATAAAGAATTACGTAAACAGAATTTCAGTAATTATTAATAAGGAATTAATAATTACTGAAGTTCTGTTTGTGTTGTCCTTTATCTGTTGTCAGCTAAAACGAAACAAACATTATTACGTCTCGATTATTTTGGGGAATCCCTGAACTTGCTTTTTGCTTTTGAGCATAGACAAGTAGGGTTGCCATGTGTGTTCTGAACACATAAATTGAGAAAATCAAAATCGACTAAATTTTAATTAATTATTTAAATAAGTAAATATTGCTGACGTAATCACCATCCAGACAGTTCAAAAATAAGCAAAATAAAGACCCCCCTATGGTGCTCACTTACATGATTGGCCTAAGCGTAAGTTACTCCTTGTAACATCAGCTATACAAATAACAACAAACATACAGTAGAACAAACAAACAGACAGACAAAAATTTTAAAAATTGTGTTTTCCTTATAACGTATATAATTTCATATGCATTTAGTAAAAGGCTAGACTTCGGACCTGTGGTTACATTGTTTTATTTTAACATTATAAATAGACACTTTAATTTTATTTATCTGTATATATAATAGATTACCTTATAGGCAGCTTTCATATAAACACCACTATTCATCTAAATTATGTAGATCTTATTAGTGCAGTACAACAAAATTAGATATCATAATATCTAATTTCGTTGTATAAAATGAAATATATCTGACTTGTTAATTATTGTTTTATGTATTAGATATCTAAAATCTAGATAAAAAGCCTGTTCTTATTTAGAACATACTCGTATCACGTATGCTATCTCCGTTTCAAATTTTATTCAAATCTGTTGATTTATTTCAGCGTGAAGAAGTAATAAACATAACTTTCTTATATTTACGCGAATATTTTATATTTTAAATAGAACTATCTTTCGGAATATCTCTCCCGTGACCATGGATGCTGTAAAGCATTCGAAACGTCGGGAACCAAAAATCAAAATGAATCTGCGAAGAAATCCGAAAAGAATTAAAAAGTTTTATTAAAAAAGTTATAAAACATTTTCACCAAACACATTTCATTCATCGCATTTATTTCATTAGTGACTGGTGAGTGTTCTTATTTAAAAAGAAACTAGGGTCTGGGATAAAGTAAAGCAATCGAGATTACATAATAAATCAATTTGCATACATAAGGTGGCATTCAATGGTGTTTGATACACGTGGATGGGATCGGATGGTGTTGGAACATGGCTTCTAAGGGAACCCAATCTCATGGTCAAGGTTATTATGTATGGAGGGCTAAAATTGCCATACAAATTATAATTATGTTACCCCCATGGTTCAAGGGTGACAATCGTTATTTGCTTTATTTCATTCAATTTTATTCATACTTCCGTTATGTATTTATATTTTTATAAATAGATTTTAATGAAATGTATAGTTACCAGTACCAGTTGTGTTGAGAAAACTTCTTGTTAGTAACTGCACCATATAGATATAATTATTATAGGTATGTTTTGTATAATTCTTACGGCTTATACGTTTTATTAAAATTATAAGGTAAAAAATCGGTCAAGTGCTAGTAGAATTCGCACGCGAACGGTTCCGTACCATTGTATGTATGTAGTTTTTATTAATATGACTTACTCTATGTATGTAGTATATTAACTTCGATGATCGATTATAAACGTTAAAAAAAATATTTCTTGTATTTTTATTATTTGTTCTTATAGCGGCAATATATACTCTGTCAAAATTTCAACTCTACATAATACGATTCATTCCTCTGACGTAAAGGCGGACGGACAGCGGAGGCATAGTAGATAATTAGGGTTCCGTTAGCACCCTTCGGGTAAGGTACCCTAAAAACTAAAAATAACTAAAAAGATTATTGTTTGTGAGACCAATTCACTAAAAAAGTTTTATTATAAAAATCAATGTACAATTGACGACAATATGACCAACATGCTTCCATCGTTCAAGTCGCTCAAAAATGGCGGCAAACTGAGTTGTTACAATTTTCAGTTTCCGTTTTAAATCTACACTAATATTATAGAGGCAGAGTTTGTTTGTTTGAACGCGCTAATCTCAAGAACTACTAATCCGATTTGAAAAGTTCTTGCATTAGATAGCCCGTTTATTAAGGAAGGCTATAGGCTATATTATATCATCCCGGAAAAACGTATAGTTCCCGTGGGATATATTTGTTTTTGACTAGGGATGAGTCGCTAGTGACAAATAAATAGCGATTCACCCTCGTTTCGCTCGATTTTGTCCCTATAAGTGAAAATATATATGAAATAAATATACTATACTTATAGATAATAATATATCATAGTGTAGTGTTTTATAAAAAAGAATACAAAAACTCGGTGGCCCAGGTACTATAATATTTAATTGCGAATGTAATATAATAAGAAAAAATCAGCAGTGTGTCATAGTAATAAATAATTATATGTTTTTGATCATTTCCCAAAATTTGCAAACACTATTATTGAAGCGCAGCATCACGTTACTTGGCCGGTGATCCATTTATTGAGCCCCACAAAATAGTTTTTAAATCCTAACCTAGCCTTTTAAAATGAAATAACTTTTACAACAATGGGTTCAGCAATAGGGTACGCCATTGTGCCGCACTCGTAGTGCCCAAAGCATAAAGGATTCCAACTAAATAGGGATAGTAAAATTTTTATTTCACTGTCCCCATTTTAGGTTTTTATTTTTAGTGTTATATTGTTATTGCCCTGTCAATAGATTTAGTCTAAAATAGATTTTAAATATACTAACGGTATTTTTGAGCACAAAATCATTTTTTATCTACTGTCGACCGACCCTGTTTAACAATGACAGTTTTTTTTTAATGTCTTAGTTAGCTAATGGAAACTTCTTATTGATTTAAATATTTTTTCATTATTTTTAATAACAATAATATGGTTGTAATCTATACTAATATTATAAAGAGGTTTGTTTGTTTGAACGCACTAATCTCTGGAACTACTTATCCGATTTAAAACATTCTTTTTTTCTTTAGATAGCCCGTTTATTGAGGAAGTTTACAAGGTTTTATATCTTCGTCCTACTACCCAAGGGAGCGGAGCAGTATTCATAAATAACAACAAATCGTGCAGACTTCCATACATTTTAAATAAAATACATTATTACTTATCAAATAAATCCAGGGAGTTTTTTAATTTGTAGTTTTAGCGCGAGCGAAGCCGCGGGTTATGCTAGTAGTAGTATAAATCTGCAAATTTCGTAACTATGAGTGCGCAGTGCCACCTGATGTAACCTTGGACCCTGGCCTTGGGCCGCGAGGGGCGTCTAAACGAGTCCTGCTCCGGAAATCTTCCCCTTTCAAAGACGGTTTAACGTTTTCTATTCGGGACTCGACTGGTTCTTATATAATGCATAACGACTGATCTCGTTGCTATAGTATGGGACGGTTTTTTTTTTAATTTCTTTGTCGATGGTATTGGGTAACGGTGATTGTCATGTGCTGGTATTATTATTAAAACCTTATTTTAATAATAAATATGGGTTGTATACACAGTCAATTATTATATAATAACTTTTTATTACCGTAAAACGCTAGTATCCAGATTCAAAAATCATATTTCTATTAGTTATGTTAAATTGAATGAAGTTTATTGAAGGGATTAGTATAAATAGAAAATACCTATGGCTATGTACATATTATATTTAAGCAAAATTAAAGTTTCAATTGCTTTGTAGAACCTGCATCTTAACAGTTACTGCTATAATCTACAAATAAATAATGTTACAATTTTTTTTTTAATTCTTTTTATATTTTTACAATTCATGTCATATATTAACAAATTATTAATGTAAAAATATGTTTTTGTGTTGCCATTTTTGTTATAAATAGCATATTTTTAAATCCATATAACATTAACTCTAACAGTCGGCTAATTAGGAGTTCGTAACATTACTTAGAATTGGGAATTTTATCCAATTAAATAAAAAGTACTCAATAAAATGAGATTTTAGTACACATTTACATACCTAAGGTACTTAAGACCTAAAAATCACTGCCACACTAAATATTAAGTAGATAACTAAAGTTTATAGTTTGGATACATCTACATCAATTGTTTGACCTATGTACCGAATGTTGGAGGCGTTGGACTGGCTTTATATAGTACGCTACAGGATGCAGATTCAGTATCCGTTTGGGACGAATATTTGTGTCTATACATACGGACAATCCGTATCCGCTGAATCCGCGATCTTAATTCTAACAACATCCTTAAAGTATTAACGGATTCAGCTGTCGATTTATATATTTAGAATTTCTCACAGAATAGCATTATAAGTGTGAGTGTCGATATTATCAGCTCCCACTTTACTACACTGTCAAAATCCACTCTATGAGTGAACACAAGAGTTACGTACTTTTTCTACATGAATATATTAAGTAATAATAAAATATGTCAAGTCATTTGTAAAATATACGTTTTTAAGTGCTAACGAGCGCATTGAAAGTTTAAAGGGGGATCATAATTTACATGACACTGTTACACAATGAACATTCACCGTTATAATGTGTTTAAATTCATATTTTGATTTAAAATGTCGCCTGAAGCTTTACTTAAGAGATTAGAAGTACTCAGAAAAATTAAACCGTCTGAGTCTACGCTTTATGTCAAATAACTGCGATAGTGTTTATCTTTACTTTAGATTCAAATATTGTAATATTTTTTGTTTTAGTGATATTTAAAATTTTAAATAAAACTATCTTTTCGGATTTTGTCGCGGATTTATTTGCATTTTTGTTTCCCGACGTTTCGAATGCTTTACAGCATCCATGGTCACGGGAGAGACTGAGGTGTTACATGTCTTGTATGTATAGTTGTTACAGACAGCCTACCCACAATTAACAAAATGAAAATTGCATTGTTATTAATATAATAAAATCAAATAATAAATATAAACATAACAGACAGGTAGATGTAGTAAGTTCTTACTGTGTAGATCAAAATGACAGCATATCAGATTAATATTTTTCATTTCTCATTTGTAAAAGTATATAGTAATAGTGTTGCTTAGTAAGTTGTTTTTTAAATAATAGCAAACTAAATTAAAATAATTATCCTTAATTAACTTTAACTTTTTAAATTACACATAGAACAATTATATGGCTTAAATAATTAACACTATATTTTATATTTTTCTTTATGGTTATAAATATAATAATGGCAACACTAAATATAGATTACTAATTAATATTTTAAAATTGTAATAATTATAAAAATAATAGCAAAAATTAAATAAATAATATTCCATATTCAATTATAATTAAAATTATAAAAATGTTTAAAGTTAAACAATATTGTAATGTAATTGGTGCAATTTTCATTTTGTTAATTGTGGGTAGGCTGTCTGTAACAACTATACATACAAGACATGTAACACCTCAGTCTCTCCCGTGACCATGGATGCTGTAAAGCATTCGAAACGTCGGGAAACAAAAATGCAAATAAATCCGCGACAAAATCCAAAAAGATAGTTTTATTTAAAATGTCAAATATTCGCGTAAATCTAAGAAAGTATTATGATATTTAAAAATCAAAATATGGGCAACAGATTAAAAAAAGTTTTAAGTCACGTCACTATTCTATGCCAACCGTACTTACTGCGTAACATATTTTGTAAAAAAAAAACAAACAATTTTTATGCAAACCTTTTTTATTTCTGAACTGATCGCGAAGAAATATAGCACAGTACTTACAAAATACTTTGAAGTAAGGAAATATTATTTTAATGTTGAAATTTGTATTATTTAGAATCATTTGTACCATCGTCAAGTCAATCAGATGGCATCGAGAGATGAGGGGTTCGATTCTCGCTCCAAACAAATATGTATCGCCTTAATAAATTAGACACAGTCCGGTGAAGATGTTTATAGATTCTTCTTTTTTAACATACAGAAAGATTTAAAGATAACAGATGAATTACGTCTAACATTACATGTACATTTGCAACTCTAACAAAACGCGTTAAAAATCGAGTTACATTTAAAAAGGCCGACAGAAAAAACTTCAATTGCTATCCAGGTATCCGCATCCTTATCCTTTGTCCGTCCGTCTGTGTGTGTAAGTAAGCCCAGGTGCGCCTTTCAGTAATGCTTAAGTTGATCTTCTATTATTCGAGTCGGATTTGATTTCCGCAGCTGTTTCGTTGAAACTACTTATTGTGGAATGAGGTCGAAGATGTACATACAGATGGTTTGAACGTGTACAGTGTAATTGTATATGACTTAGTTTTTATCTACACATATAATAAAATTAGCATTGCCCGATGCTCCGCCCACGTTCAGATGACCATAAAGCAAATTCTTAGATTTTACATATTAGTATACTCTTACAATGCAGTTTTTGTATTTTTTCTCAGAAATGAGTTATTTTCCCGCGGTAAAAAGTATCCTATATGTTGACCCGGATAACCAGCTATCACTATAACAAATTTCATCAAAATCCCTCCAGTGGTTTTTCTGTGATGCGGTAACAGACAGACAGACAGACAAAAATTCTAAAAACTAGATTCGGCCTCTGTATCGATAATAATGTTTATTTCAATCAGATTTTCCAAAAAATATTTAATGTACAGATTCGACTTAGTTAGAATTTTATTATATGTATAGATAGTAACAAAGCGAAAAATGTACTTGAAATATTTTTAAAAAACAATGAATGTATTATGTACAGAATATAGACCCAAGAACAATAGTTAAATTTTTTTGTTTGTCTGTATATCTGTGCGCGTTTAACGCAAAGTGCTGAAGCGATTTTAACTACATTTTGTGTAATGATAACTTATTACTCGGGTCAACATCTCGGATTCCTTATATTACAGGAAAATCTTTTATTTCCACTGGAAAACACAATTGGATCGATCTTTGGTTCCCGACGCGACGCGGACGTTTCGAATGCATTACAGCAAATGGCACCAAAGTACCTTACAATATTCGTCTAAAACCTTAGTCCCTCCCGTGACCTGATTGCTGTAAAGCATTTGAAACGTCGGGAACCAAAAAACAAAATAAATCCGCGAAAGAATCCGAAAAGATAGTTTTCTTTAAAACACTTGCGTTATCAAGACGAATCGTATAAATTATAATCAAAATCAGTTAAGCTGTTTAGAAATTACAAGGGAACATAGGATATATGTAGGTACATATATATATATTATGTACCTACATAATATATCAAATACATTTTTTAAATAAGAAAGTCGCGAAAACTATTTTTTAAGTAAGTAATAATACTTTGTCGATATTTTTCTATGATAACCGGCTTGTATGGGAACTCTTTTGTAAGATTTTATTTTGCCGATGCGCCCTACTTACTTTCAGACATTTGGCAAAACTTTTTGTTTAAGAAGGGTCGCTAACACACGTGTAATATTTATTACTCATATTATTCAGAATTAATGTCAGTACTTGGTCAGATACAGTCTTTGGTGTTAAATTTGGAGAATATAATCTAGTAAATAATTTATTTATTAATTATTAGTAATATTTATAAATATAATTAATTAGCCTGAAACCCACACATCCTAAGCGTATTAATGTTTATATATTTAAAAAAAAAATGGGTGCGTGTAACCTTAATACGCGCGCTTGAAGTAAAACTTATTTGGCAAATATCGCAATTCAATCAAAAACAAAGCAATAATTAAATAAAGCTTATTAGGCATAATATAATTATATATTTATAGAATATCATATACGAAAAAAATATAATATTATATATTTGTCAAACAATAACAACGGTTACCATGGCAACATGGCAATAAATGTATTCTATCTCATTCTCTCGCCGGCTTAATCCTATATAATTGTATTTATGTGATTGTCTCTTTCTAGTGTTACATTTTCGTTTCATCGAGTTTCAAATCACAACAATTTTAAAAAAGTTTCATTCAAAAAAAAAGTTGTACTGACACTAATCGTGTACAATATGTATGTACATAAATATTAAATACCTTCCGATAACAATATACTCGTAAAATAAACAAAACAAAATAACATATTAGCATATTACAATGTTGTCAATAAAATAACTAGTAAATACTCTAAAGATGGACCAATATATGGTTTAAAGTGTATCTTAGATCTGGCGGGGCCCGGGGTTAGAGGTGAGTTCAACGGTACTCTGTTGACTCATTAGGCAGCAAACTCTATACCAGACGAGCTTTCGATACTAATTACATTGAGCTTTATTTAATAGCTTTTAAAATAGTCGTTCCGGTTGGTATAAAATCTGGTTTATACGAGCGTATTATTTAAGCATTATAGTATATATACTATATATTATGTATTTTGTATATATTTTTTGTTTGTTTGGGATTTTTATTCCATGGATGAAATTCAGTTTTGTTTAGCTTTTACATAAATCATTCCTTATATTCCTACACTAGCGACATATCCTTGATTGGCTCGGGTGCGTCCCTAGGTACTTACGCGGATCTTATTCACAATTTCTTGTATTTTTAGTTTTTCCGGCCAAACCCTGATTCTTTCTCTAAAATAAAAGTAGCCTAAGTTACTCCATATAACATCAGCTATCTGCTAGTGAAAGTCCCGTCATAATCAGTCTAGCCGTTCCGTAGATTACTCGGAACAAACAGACAGACCGACGAAAGTATTAAAAGTTGTATTTTTCTTATTAGTATCGTATATAATTTAATATGCATTTAGTAAAAAGCTGTTATTTTGACATTACAGACACTTTAATTTTATTTATCTGTATACAAATGTTTTCTAGGTTAGACACTTCCGTTTTATCCGAAGCTTTATAATTTGTGAATTTTATATGAGCTGCGATTTAATTAATAATTTAATAAAATTGTTTCCATATGTTCATCTTAAAGTTAAATTGCTAAAGTTATTTTATTTAAATACATATGGTAATTACATTTTAGCTAACACCAAGTTTTATTATCGTAAATATTATTAGGTAAAATAATAATGTTAGAAGTAAGTACAGATAACATCTTTGGGAATACCCTACAATTAGAGTGGTGGTTTAATGATGTTATCAACATCAAATGTTTATGTTATTCAAATATATGTATATTTTATAGTTATGTATATAAACAAGATTTTTTTGGTTTTCTTCATTATTTTGTTTAGTTAAGTTAAAATAATAAATAGGTAAGCGTGAGCGTGTTTTTATATTGCGCAATCTAGATTCTAGACCAATAAGTTCATATTAGGGTTAGCAAATATTAAGCACCATGTTAGTACCTACTTAAAACACTTAAATCTCCTCCAAATTGTGCATCATTCCCATCTATCACTAATAAAGAAGTTTTTTTATTAGTGATCGATGAAATGACATAAAATTTATTCAATTAGACTTATTACAAGCACTTTCACAGTCCGTGAGGAAGTGAGGAAGGCTCGGAAAGCAGTTCTTCTGAGTAGTGAGTAATGAGATGATCGTTCCAGCATCTTCAGAGAACGCTCTTCTGTCTAAGTGTCTATGTACATATCAATATGATCATATATAAAATGTTAGTATAATTACTTATTTATTTGACCGACTTTAAAAAATATTTATTATCGTCTTTTTCATGTACCTATTATGTGCGAGATCTTCGCCAAATGTAAACCGATTTTTATAATCTTGTTTTTAATTAATAGATAGCAATAATAGATTAATACAATTAAATCTATATTTTAGATACCTCTAATGCTCTCAAATAAAAAAAAACAAAAATAATTTATGTTAGGTATATATATATATATATATATATATATATATATATATATATATATATATTATAACCTTTTTTGTGATATAAAAGTTACTATAATATATAGTTAGCTATTTTGCTAGCTTCACTTGTATTATATTGTTATTGACAATAATAAAAATAATAAAAATGTTTCATGAAATTTAGTCCCTTATAACAAAATGAAGTCGAAATTTCTGGAACAATTTCTGTTGGGGAAACCCATCAAGCAATTTAGCTATAATTCACAGAATACCCCGGAAACTGACACAAAAGGACCCTTTTGTAGTTTTGTCGGAACGCAGGTATAATACACATTTCTATGATTTATCTCGGGGTGCAACTGCAGTTGGGATTTGAGAGAAAGTCGAGTTTTACAAACGGTAAATAGATTTTTGAATACTTTAAATACGTTTCAAAGCATGTAAGAAAATATCTGTGGCTGACTAAAACCAAATTTCAAAAATATGGGGTTGTCTGCTGTTAAATTTTAATTTATTGCTTTTTTTATATTTATTGTTGTTTTATGAAAGATCTAGAAACTTCTTAATAGTTTATATTTATTTCGCAACTACTAAATTATCTTTTTCTATTGTAACTTCGGTTATGTACTATATATATATATATATATATATATATATATATATATATATATATATATATATATATATATGTATATATTATATATATATATATATATATATATTCATATCTATTTAAAACGTATCTACGAACGTAGCGAGTGTAAGCGATGGTAAGTAACTAGTTATAAAATAAAATAAATAATTGCTCTAAAACCATATCGATCTAACTTTATGACATGAGCTTTTATATTATTTTTTCTCGTGGAAAATAAAAATTTTAATAACTGTGTCTCATATGAAAGAACTCATCCATCAAAACTCATGAGGGATGAACGTTGAGTCTTTGTGGTATCGCCCGCGAAGTATTTCATAGAAAAATTTGAGTTTTTTTTTGTATATTTCTCCATTTTACTACTTTCTATTATTTGGATTTGGTGGGATATTGGTCAAAGCGTCTATTATTGCACATGTTTCATTGTAAATAAATAATAAATATGTTGGGGTATTAACACACGGCGCCATCCAGTTCCATGGTAAGCTACGAGGCTTATATTATGGATACCAGATAGTTGATGCACTACACATATATAACTTTAAATACATAAATACATATAATACATATAAATATCTATGACTGTTGTACAAACATTCGTGCTCATCACACAAATGAATGTCTCCAGCGGGACTCGAACCCGCGACCGCTGGCACAGCAAGTAGGCTCACTATAAACTGAGCCAAACGTGTCGTCAAACTGTATGTAAAGAACAAAGAAACAAAGTATAAAACAATTGTATCAACTCTAGCAATTTTAATCTACTTAATTTTTAGTCGTGTCATTTTACAAACTTACATAATGTTTGCTTATTGCTCAGATGACAATAAATCTATACATATATAATAAAATTGTAAGTAAGCCGAATCTGTACATTGAATATTTTTTGAAAAATTTTATTGAAATAGATATTATTATCGTTACAGAGACCGAATCTATAGTTTTTAAAATTTTTGTCTGTCTGTCTGTCTGTCTGTCTGTCTGTCTGTTACCGCCTCACAGGAAAACCAACCAAGACTTTTCAATGGTTTCTAGTAAATACCATGGATTATGGCTTTGTTTTTCTATTTCATTACTTGTGAGTGAGTCTAAGACTGGGTAGAACTTTCTTAGTTACTGGTAAAAGTTTTTTAGTTTTTTAATTTAATTTATTAGATATTAGGTAAAGTATGACATTTTTGGTGCATATAATTTTTTTATGGGAGTTAAGCTGCACTTTTGGATCTGCTCAAATGATTAAAATTAAATAAATATTTAACACCCTAATGTATATTTTGGCAAATTTTATTAATGTTAGATGTTATTCCAGGTCTACCTCCAGCACTGAATTTACACTAGGGGAATTCGGGGCTAATGCTCAGGGCGGCAAATTTCGAAAGATATATAAAAGAAATTCTTCGCGTTATTCAAAATTTTTTTATTTTCCAAAAAATGAATAATTAAAAAAAATAACTATTTTTTTGAATTTATCAAAAATAAAAAAAAAACAAAAATGAGCTTTATAGAAACTTTATCCATATTATGCGAAATTTCGATAATGGGGCGGCATTTCTTACACAGCCCAGGGGCGGCGCTAAGGTTGAATCCGGCACTGTCTATCTCTGTACAAAATTTCATCCAAATCTGCCGTTTTAGCGTAAACGAGTAACAAACGTACAAACTTTCGCACTTATATGTAATAGTGTGAATACAAAATGTATTTCCTTTAGATATTTATTAAAATCGCTGAAACCTGAGTAAAGTTAGAACGAGACGCTAGTATATAATTTAATGTTATATTTACGACGATGTTGCGACTGCAAAATTTAAATCACTTATCTCTATTATATTAACATCCGAGTCGCTACTTTTGATACTTGATCTGTTTCAGCCTTTGAAATTTAACACATACTAGTATATACTTCTTATAACATGCGGCTTTGCTCGTGGTATGTTAGTAAAAATATTCTCTTTTTTCCTTTTACCTGTACTTAGAGATTGAAAGGTATACCTACTTTTATTAGGTGGAAGAATCGCGGTATTTCACTCCTTCATTATGACTTAAATTATACAGGGTCATTTTTAATTTACTGAAAACCTTTTGGGAATATACTATTTACATCATAACAACAACATCTGTAACAAGAAAAAATAATATTTGTCAAATTTTTATTTCATACAAAAATAAAAATATTTTTTTTGCACCTACTAAACTTTAAAGTTCTAGCATCTGGCCAAGTTTAAATGAGTAAGTGCGGCTTCCTACACCCCTCCACCCCTCCCCCTCCACCGGCCATGCGCTTTCTTTTGCTAATGCTGGACTATTACCGTTTAGAAGGTGAAATAAAAATATTTTTATTTTTGTTAAATTTAAGATATATTATTTTATTTCTTACAGATGTTGTTGTTATGTTGTAAATAGTGTATTCCCAAAAGGTTTTCAGTAAATTAAAAATGACCCTGTATATGCTGCTGTTAGTAATAAAGTTTGTTAAAAGATGGCGGTCTCTGTAGATAATATTATAAAGGCACCTAGGGAGTAGGGACTAAAGCGAAGCGAGAGTAAGTTGCTACTTTTTAAAATAATTTCCTTCCACCAGTATTGAGAAATTACGTATTTATTTCCAACGCCGCGATGTTTTTACAAAACCACACGATATTTTTTAATAAACATCTGCATTAAATGTAAAAAGTCCTATACGGATTTGAAGCCATGTCCTTCGACATAGTACGTAACGCAGTCCCCATGCGAACTTTACACGCAAATTTTTCTGCGTGTGCAGAGATCGAACCTGTGATATCAAACGTAGAATAAAATGCCAAATAGTGCATAGAACAGATATTTGATTATCATAAATCAATAAGCTACAAAAATATATCTTTAATATCATAAAATCATAATGTATCATATTTTTTAGACTTTAAAGCAAAACAACGGTATTTTATTTGCACTATAAAGCTCAGACCACATGAAGTTAATTAGCTATTAATATGCCAGAACACAAAGATGTATGCCGCTAGCGATACACTAATCTATCTTCCTCATCGTATATTAAAATATTTTTGACCGATTTCAAAAAAAACAGGTAATGAATTCGGCTGTATTTTTTGTATGTATTACGAGATGTCTTGTTGTGAATTGTAAAATGATTAGTATAATTAACTAGTAAACAACAAAAATAAACCTATCCCACGTTAACCGTACATTTTTCCGGGATAAAAAAGTCTATGTGTTATTCCAGACTATAATCTATCTCTGTGCCAAATTTCATCCAGATCCGTTCACCCGTTCTGGCGTGAAAGAGTAACAAACATCCATACTCACAAACTTTCACATTATATTTATATACAGATGTTCGTAACAAAATTAATCTGTATATAAATATTATATTCTAATAATATAATAATCTGTATTTTAATAATATATTTATATACAGATGTTCGTAACAAAAGTTGTTAGAAATTTTAAATAATCTATATATAAATAGGCAAAGACAAAACAATTCAGTACCTTTTTCTTGTCTGTTGGCCAATCGATTTTGTTTAGTAGCTATTGACAGCTTTAGTGTTATCAATAAAAAATTGGAAACGGTTTTTTATATAGATAAGTAAATTCTATTCATATACAATATGTCTTTCTCAAATTTTCAATAATGATTATAGTCGAATTTCAATCACTAGGTAAACTCTAGTTCTGATAAAATATCAATTTATAAGAAAGGTTTCTTTCTTTACTGTTACTTTGTAAACTTCAAAATCATTTGTGATTTGAAGTACGTCCTTGTATATTTATATTGTATTTAGTCATTTTTAACGTCCCACTGCTGGACACGGGCTTCCCTTCAATACGAGGGGGATCAGGCCATAGACCACCACGCTGGCCAAGTGCGGGTTGGCGGACTTCACATGTCTTTCGAAAACTTGCTAGGTTCTCTCACACATGCACGTTTTCTTCCGTTTGCCTTAACCACAAGACAAGTGGTATTCATGTTGGAAATGATTCGCGATATATTAAAGGAGCAAAACCCGGGATTTGAACCCGCTACACTCAGTTTCCCAAACGAGCGCGTTACTACCGGGCTATTACTGCCTATTTACTATGTATAATTATATAAAAAGTGATATATCAGCCACTAACTGACTGAATAATTAGTAACGGAATCTCAAGCCGTACAAAAGTTAGATGGTAAGATGGTAGTTATATATTATAGAAAAATAAATAGACCTAAGTATATAGGGCATATGCACACGACATGTTATCATGCGTTCGATGCGCATTATACGCTTACGGTTGTATCAATACAAACGCAAATAATCTGCTTTTTTTGTATTGACAACATTCTTTTATAATACCGCGTTCGGTGCGTTTATGATACGTTGTGTAGATATGCCTTATTAAGTTTATCAGCGCAGAATACACGGGAACGACTTGCGTTCACGTCACTCGCGTCGGTGCGTTTCTAAAACGTAGTGTGCTTAGACCCTAAACCCTTGTTATGGTCAATATAAAAGGTTTTCTGCAGGATAACTTATACTATAAAGTTTTACAAGTTTAGTTAAAATGAATATACTTACGTGTTTATAGTCCGCTATTCCATTAAACCCAACATTCTCCCAAGTGGTTAGTAGTAAAATTCAATAATTTAATGACCGTCTGGTTTGGTACAGTGGCAGTATTGATATAAACTAATGATATTTTACCACTAAAAAGCTACACAAAATTGATAATTATTGATTATTAAAAAAAAAGTTGGCTGATGACTGGTAGACTAGGTTCTTCAGGTTCGAGTTGATAAAATATCCTAAACCCCATTTATTATTTTCCAATTTTCCGAGCTACTTTCAAAAAAAAGTCCTATAAATAGGTACCTGTCTCAAATTATTACGAATATTTAAAAGACTAGCGACTCACCTTGCTCCGCTCAGGTTCGTCCCTAAATGATTCTTTAAATTGACGTAACTTTTTATCTATGAACCGATTGAAATATAACAAATACTAAATATATTATTATATATTGTATAAATTTGCGAAAAAATCAACAAAAATTGTTTTATTTAAAATGTCAAATATTCGCGTAAATCTTAAAAGTATTATCAAATATTAAGCGAAGCTTACCATAATACATTAGTGAAAACCGCATCCAAATCGATTAAGCCGTTTCTGAGATTAGCGCGCACAAACGCACAGACTAACAGACAAAAATTACAAAAATCATTGTGTTGGGTTCTATTGCGTAAATAAAGACCCCCAATAATAGTTTTTATCAAATATTTACTTTCTTATTAAGCTGTTTGCATTTTAAGGTTCCAAAATTTAGTAAGCGTAACCACGATATTTTTGACCTGCCATGTACTAGAACGAAATATGCTCGAAATACCTTTTATACTTCGCTCATGTAATGAGTATAATAAAAAATTTACAAGTATAGACATATTTTCAAATTCACTTTTAAGTTTCAAAAATAGTATTAATAACCCATTGTTTAATTGTTGATTTTGTATTTTTTGTTTTTCCTTATTTTTTTTATTTTTTTATTATTCATGTTAACCAGTGTTTCATTTTGTAATTTTTTAGTTTATTGTTTAGCTTTTTGTTTTTCTCATTTTCATAATGGTCTGCTTCATATGTGTATTGTTTAATTTGTGGAAACTTCATTGGTTTATGTGTTATCTATTATTATTAATTATTTATGTAATATCGTACTGTTTGTTTCCCTAAAATACATAAATAAATAAATATCTTCCATATACAGACAGCGATCACACACTTTTATATCAATACACTTTTATTATATGTATACATAATAGTGCTTTGACTGATACAAAACACAACAGAACAGCATTTCATTATTATGTATTTACATAGATAGACTAGTAACTTACCCTCGCTTCGCACGGTTTCCTAAGTCATAGTCTATCTGTGAATGAAATTTCATCCAAATCCATCCAGCCGTTTCAACGTAAAGAAGTAACAAACATACACACATACATATTACTTATTATATTACTAGTTGGATACGAGCAAACCCAGGCGTCTGCGCTAGCGCAGCTACACGTGGGCAGCTAACGGTCGACCGCGATGCGACCGGTCTCATACCTTACGTGCGATGCTACTCGGGTCGGGACGAAGTTTGGAGTTTTCAATTCATTTTATTTCCTACTTGCTATGTTAGCCAAGTGATATTATATTTCTAAACTACTTAAAAAAGAAGAGAAGAATTATGTTCCATGTATAAATTTTCTTTTTCATTAAAAGATTATTGATACTACCGTCTCATCATCGCTACGAGAACAAAGACGAATCTATCCCACGGGAACCGTACATTTTTCCGGGATTAAAAGTAGCCTATGTGTTATTCTAATGTACGAGTTATATTATTGTAAAGTTTCAATAAAATCCATTCAGTAGTTTTTGTGTGAAAGAGTAACAAACATTCATACATCCAGACATCCATACCATACAGCTTCACAAACTTTTGCATTTATAGATTACTTACTATTTTATAATCCCTAGTTTTATGTACGTTTTGGACTGACTTTAAAAAAAAGGAAACAGTTGTTTGTTATTTTTGCGTATGTTACGTTGTATCTCCACAAATTTTATTAACGGATTTTCGTATTTATTTTTTTGAACAAGCTTTTATGGGATATGAAGTAAAATCTCGTGTAAATTAAAAAAATATTTCCTTTATAGTGAATTAATATAGTTACATATTTTAAAGTGATTTAGATTTTGAATATTTTGGCACGGTAATGTTTATGTAACACTAGCAGAACCTGCGGCTTCGCTCGCGCTAATACTGCAAAAAAACTCTAAAATGGTAGGTTTCATACAAATTTTCATCCGCTGTTTTACCCCGTTATGGGATAAATTTCGAAAAATGCTAGTAGAACACTTAATTAATTGTATTGACGAGCATTTATACCAAGTTTCAAATAATTCTGTTTAAAAATATATTTTTAAATTGTATTATAACGTGTTTTCCCATTGGAAAGAGATAATCTCCCGTGGTAAAAAGTAAACTATCTCCACACAAAAAATCACACCAATCCGCCAAGCCGTTTCGACGTGAAAGAAAGACAAACAAACAAACACACTTTCACATTTATAATATTAGTATGGATATGGATTACCGTGGTTTTAGTTATAAGTACATATATTTAGAATTCGTATTTCGAATGTAATGGAAGCCAAAACAATAATTTTCATTTTTTTTGTCCGTCTGTCTAACTACACCTCATTCTCAAAAATCATTAATGGATATGTTGTATTCCTACTTTAAATTAATAAAAAAAATGTGCAATTCACACATCGTAGAAGTGAAACTTCAGAAAATGATATGAATATAGAGTATCAGGAGTAGGATAATCATAAGGATTTTTTTATATTATTTTTACCAAGTTTAAAAGTTATTTTACATTTTATTTGACATAAATATAAACATTATATAATAATCAGTAATGAATTTTATTATTTTTCACTTCCTGTGTAATGTATTCTATCAAATAACAACGGTTACCATGACAACGGTTACCATGGCATCATCGCAATGTATACTATCTCATTCTATCGCCGGCTTAATCCTATATATTTATATGTTTGTCTCTTTTTACTGTCGCATTTCCGTTGCATCGAGTTTCAAATCACAACGATTCTAAAGAAGTTTCACTTCAAAAAGTTTACTATGTTTTGATCTACCGCATAGACTTAGCTCAGTTCTTTACCCTCCTACATACAAAATCGTGCCAAGTAGATGAAAGATTAAATTTTTATTGCAGTATTTCTAATGTTCATGCGGAGCCGCGGGCAATAATTAGTGTAAATCGTTTTGTTTACTATTTTAGAGACATATAACTTGACAGCAATGTTATAAATAAAGAAATTACATTCTTTAATCTATCTCAAATGTAAATAATTTGGGAGACACACACGTGATACGCCCACAATGTGCACGTACGTAATTTTTTAACCCCTCAGTACATGTATGCATATAAAGAATAGGAAATAAAAAAAATACAGTTGAATTGAGAACCTTCTCCTTTTTGAAGTCGGTTGAAAAGGGGTGACACCAACCCTTGTTTTTATTTGACTGTAGAACTTACTGAAATTTTGTACTTCAGTATACAGTAAAATGACAGTGACATACGGACATGACTATTTTATAAAAGTTCTGATAATAACATTTAACTCCGGTAGCTATAAAAGATACGGTAAGTAAAACGATTAATTCGTAAAAATATGACAATCTAAAGACGAAATTATTTTACCATAAAATAATGTTTTATATCATAGATAGGTACATATCCATACTAATATTATAAGTGTGTTAAGTGAATTTGTTTTTCTGTTTGTCTGTCCGTCTGTCAGTTTGTTTGTTTGTTTGTTTCTCCTTCTTTTACGTCGAAACAGAGTGACGAAATGGTGTGGATTTTTATGTGGAGATAGTAGGAACGCTGGAGGTGACATAGCTACTCGGGAAATTATCTCATTCCTAGTGGAAAACTATACCGTGTTATACAACCCCAAAAAATATTTATGATCAGGATTACTTGAAACTTGATATTTATACTCTTCAATACAATTAAATAAATAGATATTTTTCGAAATTCATCCCAAAAGGGGGTAAAATAGGGGATGAAAGTTTGTATGAAACCTTTTTAGAGATTTTTTTTAGTAGTTTCTTTCGCACTAGCAAGCGAAGCCGCGGATTCTGCTAGTGAGTTATATTTTATTAATGATTCATACCGTGTGATACCGATTCGCTCTTGAATGTTTGGAGGTCAGACGATAGTCGTTTTTCGTTTTTGGTATCAAACTAGAACATGTTAAATGAGGATCAAGTTAAATATAGCCTTCGGAGAAATATAAAAAAAAAACTAAATAACATTTTAAGTTATAGGTCTCTTAGTGTATTTGAACAATATGCTTTTATGTCTAGGCTACTGCATTAATGTAGCCCAGTGGTTACGCGCTTGCTTGAGAAACTAAATGATGTCAGTTCAATTGTCGGGTCTCGCACCTCTGATATTTTTATGTGCGAATCTTTTTCAACATATTCAGACTATTGTTGCTACATTATATTATAGTATTTTGGAAGGTAGTTGTCTCGTGCGAATCGCCACACGATGACAACCATTCTATTTATATTATAGAAATAAAGATAGATATATAATATTGATACGTTCACTATAAAATGTTGTAATTTAACTACTTAGGTAACAATTTATGACAAAGTTGTTTGATAGATGCTTCCATAGATAAGTACTGAATAAATTAAACGACTTGGTTTTACATTAGACGTCACAAGTTTTTGCGGTAGAAGAACTGCGTTGCAAGACTTGCATTTTTTTTACATCTTACGTTTTTGATGGCATTTTATTTAACTTTCTACTTAAGTTGTAATTAGGTATGTTTATTAAAATTATTAAGTAACAAAATGTTTGGTTGTATGGAACCCTCAGTGTGGGCCACGACTCGTGACCTATACTGAGGGTTCCATATTGACTCACGACTCACGTTTGCCCAATAAAGATGTTGGGAAAGAAAGATTACTGAGAGGCTTAATTCTGTGTCGGCCTTTTAAGTTTACTCCCTTATAGTCTATCTAGCACTAGTTACCTCCATACCTAGCTAGCTAGTTAAGAAAAAATATTTCATATTTATCGGTTATTTGAACTAAACTACCATATATCATAAAAATATGTCTGTCTGTCTGTGTACAATCGCAATAGGATTAATTCCAGAATACATGCCAAAAATATATCAGAACAAGCGAGTGGAGCCGCGGTTGAAAGTTAATGAGAAAATAATAATGTCATATAAATAAAAAAAATGAACAATAAACAGTCTTTTAAGGTTTGCAGGTCAAAAGTAAAAATGAGCGTCTTTGAAGTCCGAACTATGACCGACGACATACCACATGTGAAAGTCCCATATATGATATATGTAAGTATAATAAATAATACTATCGGTGTATTTGATTTATCGGTATCGACATCTGTTACGTTATTATCAAGGTACCTATTTAAGCTTATTTTAGGACAACGGTTTTCAAAGTGGGGTATGTGTTTTCTTAGGGGTTCGCTTGTTGATAGTAGGGGGTCGTCGTTTCTTGTCGTAGTGGGAGGGCTCATTAGCGTCTGACAGTTCAGCCGGGCGCGAAGCCAAAAAGCTGGAAGGTATCCCACTTTAGTGGGCGGTGTACCATGCAGGTTGCTCCTGGTACTTGTCTAAATGTAGTGTGGACCGTTGGACCAAACCCATGATTGTTGTGGTCTGCTTCAGCAGACCTACCGGCGAGGCGTCGTGGTTGAGTGCGTAAGCTATCCTGCGACGCCTCATTAAGACGGGGGAGGATTTTGTGTGTATTAGTGGGTAGTACTGGCTTTTATAGCTGGTGAGTCCCACATAACCACCTGTATGCCTACAGGTGATATGCGTAAAATATGCATTTCCAACATAAAAGAGGGAGATCGTCGTTTATTTGATATATTAAAATTTAAAATGTTATATAGACCGTCCCTACTTGTTATAGGTATAATTAATAGTATGAAATAAAATTACTTCCGCTGTCTGTACGCTTAGTTCTTTTAAACTACTCAACGGATTTTTAAGGCAGTTTTCAGCAATAGATAGTGATTCAAGACGAGGGTGAGTTGCTAGTTTAAAGTAAATGTGAAAGTTTGTATACTTGTGTGTATGTTTGTTACTTGATGTGGATAAAATTTTATACACAAATAGACTTAATGACAGTGACAGATTGGAATTAAATTTAATCAAGTGTAATCTATTGAATGGTTTTAAATATTTGGCATACAGTAAGACCACGTCCTGGAATAATTGAACTGGTCTCCGACAGTTAATAATTAGACTTTTATATTATTTTACTACGTTTCAGATCTGAATTAATTAACAGATCACAGATCATTCGATAGGTAATCATGAAGCTGACATCATTCACCAATGGAGCCGATATCCCACACTAAGAAGACCCGTGAACGTACTACTTGACATGGAATAATTGCACTCGATCCCGAGGGTGACTAAGTCAACTTTTATGTTATTTTATGCACATTAGTTCTAAACTAATTAACATCATTCTCGAGAAACTGGCAGCCATCATCAACCTGAAACACTGTAGCTCTCACAGCTCCGCAAGCAAGTTCAAAAGGGTCTCAATTCTAAAACTAAAATTGAATTATATATATAACTCTAAGAAAAATCTAAATTTGAACGCGAGAATGTAAAAAAATTAATTTTTCTTTTAAATAAAATCACAAAAAAAAATCAAATAAAGCACAGACTAAACGTCTGTGGTGTTTGTTGTACGTACTCATTATATTAATAAAAAAAAGACAAAAAGATCCTAGATGGCACTGGTAGCGAAACAGAAGTGAAGCCGCAGGCTATATAAATTGAAAGATCGATTCGATACAACAAATATAGAACGAACACCTAAAGAATGAACTCGCATACGATTCTTACAGATACGTTACTTTTCTATGGAAAGGGACTCGCGATTTGCAAAACATGGACGTGGGAATATAAGTAACGTTAGTTTAGAACGTGTGGAACATGGTCACCTAATATGGTGAAAGTCGCGAATTCGATTCCTTTTTGGAGTATTTCAATAGATGTTATACTTTACAGGACATGGTGAAGTAAGGAGGAAATGTGTTTTTTTAGTAGCGAAAACCTTTTAGTAATTCTTTATTAATTTTTGAAGCAACCATGATGCAATAAAGCATAATCTTTCCACAATTTATTACTTTCTTTTAAAATCGTAGAATATGCGATATAAATATTTAATGCTATTGTTGTTAATGTAAAAATAATATTAATATTACACTATTTCTAATATTTATTACCCAATGCAAAATTGCGTTAGTTTATCCTTCTTTAACACTGCAATGGTGCAATGAATCGACAGGAGGCAATTTATTATATAATTTATACTTCGAAGACTGGCATAGGTTACTCTTCCTGTATATCAAGTGTTTCCAAAGTATCGCAGTAGATACATACAGACATACATATATTGCAAAAAGTAATGAGTAAGTATGAGTAGGGAATGACGCTCGCTGAGGTAACTGAGAAAAATAATATTGTTACGGTAACACGAAATTATCTCGAATATCCAGTTCAGAAGTTACTAAAACAATTTTATTTTCATAAAAAAAAATGATAATTTAGCGTAAATTCTTAATTATAAACATAATTGCATATATAGGCGTAAACATATAGTTTTAATGTGTTTTTAATAGTTTATAAAGTACGGCCGGCCCGCACGTCTCGCCGCGTACAATACACGAGTATCGGGTAATGTACATTCGAGCTCGAATTCAAAAATAATATATGTACTCAGTACTTACATCTCTCGACATCTATCAATCTATACTTAATATTATAAAGATTTAAAGTGAGTTTGTGACGTAATCTCTGGATCTACTAAACGGATTTAGATGTAACTTGGTAAGACGAGTTTTAGACCCTGGAAAGGACATGGGATACTTTTTATCCCGGAAATCATCCCTTAAGGGGGTGAAACGGGGAATGAAAGTTTGTCCTGGGAAGCATGCTAGTATTTTATAAGAATAACATCTTTAGACATAGATATGAAAATGAAATTGATAATTTTAAAATAGCACGCACATTTGAATGTGACTGTTCAGAACTAACAAAATATATACATATAAAAAGTAATGACTTTACCGTTGTTTCTCAAAATATAAGAAGTATTTCATGTAATTTTGACAGTTTTATAGTATCTTTATCGAAATTTAAGTTCGAACCAGATGTTATTCTTCTGACGGAGTGTAGATTAAGTCCTGAAAAACCAATTCCACAACTTAAGAATTATTCCTCTTTCTATACAACTTGTCATTTGAACCAAAATGATGGTGTTGTCGTATATATAAAAAATAATTTAAAATGTAAAGTAAGAGAAATAAAATTGTCCCTAGCATCATGCATACAAATTGATATCCTAAATAACATAATTTTATGTCTCTATCGATCCCCATCGAACATAAATGCTGACAGTTTTATATTCTCTCTTAATACTCACCTAGATAACCTAAAGTCACAAAAAAATATTATCATAGCAGGTGACATAAACATTAACTTAAAACCTGGGGAATCAACATCATCGTATGAGAACACTAACAGAAATAATTATCTCAACATGTTGTCACTCCACGGTATATTGCCTGGACATACTTTGGCGACCAGAGATACAAATTGCTTAGACCATTTTATGCTTAAGATTAATAAACAAAAAATATCGGCTTCAATTGCTATCTTACACACTAGTATCACCGATCACTACACAACTCTTTTATCATTATCCAAACTAAATAATATATATACTGCCAGTAAAATTAAATCAACTATAAATTTTGAAGAAGCTTATAAATACCTATTAGATAATAATCTTGCTAACCTTCTTTTCTGCGACAACCCGGAGTCTCTTGCTAACCTTTTAATACACAAACTAACTGAATCAATTAATAAAAATACAGTCCATCTTAAAATTCCAAATAGTAAACGCATAATAAAACCTTGGATTAGTCCAGGTATTCTTCGTTGTATAAATAACCGCAATAAATTACAAAAAAAACTTAAACACGACCCTTATAATGAATTATTAAAAATAGCATATATAAGATACAGAAACCATTGCAACAATCTAATAAAAAAATTAAAACGGAAGTATGAGACAGAATTAATTATTAATAATATTTCTAATAAGAAAAAACTTTGGGATAATCTAAAAACAATATCTTACTCTAACCAAAAAAATAATTATAGTGAAGAATTATTAAGTATAAGATCATCACCTCTAGAATCCGTTAACTACATTAATAATTATTTCGCGAACATCGGAAAAGATCTTACACAAAAAATACAGCCATGTCACTCTGCCTCCAATGACGACCATTATACATTGCCACCTTCACAACCTAATTCCTTCGTTCTGCTAGATGCAGATGAAGATGAAGTGAATCGTGTCTTAATGAGTCTTAAATCTGTTAGTGCGTCTGGTTGGGATAATGTACCAACACGATTTCTTAAATATATAAGAAAGGATATCGTTCCTTTATTAACTCACCTTGCTAACCTCTGCTTTAGAAAAGGTATTTTTCCTAGTCCTCTAAAGCAGGCTATTATTACGCCTGTTCATAAAGGTGGGGACAGAGACGACATAACAAATTATAGACCTATTTCAGTATTACCCTCAATATCCAAAATAATAGAAAAACTTATTAATATTAGGCTTTTAACATACCTTAAAGATTATAATATCATCTCAAAATCACAATATGGATTTCGTCAGGGCATTTCCACCGAGCACGCAGTAACTGCACTAACTAAAATTGTAACAGAACAATTAGACAACGGTAAACCGTGTCTAACTGTATTCCTTGATCTAAAAAAAGCTTTTGATACTGTCTCTGTCCAAATTCTTGTAAAAAAGCTTGAACATATTGGGATACGTGGAATTCCACTACAGCTCTTAAATGACTACCTCTCAAATAGGAAGCAGAAAGTTAGGGTTACTCATTACACAAGTGAATATACAGACGTATCATATGGTGTTCCGCAAGGCAGTGTCCTGGGACCTACTCTGTTTGTCATCTATGTAAACCAGCTCTGTAATATACAACTAACAAATACTAAGGTATTCTCATATGCTGATGATACAGCTCTAGTCTTTACGGGTAATTCTTGGCACGAGGTACGGCTTAATGCCGAAATAGGGTTGGCTAAAGTAGCCAGGTGGTTGTCTAAGAACCTACTCACACTGAACATTTCTAAAACAAATTATATATGCTTTAGCATATGTAAACGTAAACAACCTAGAGAAGATTTCAATATAAAAATACATCTGTGTAATAATGATAAAGGCACTACCTGCAGTTGCTTAAATATAACGAGGGTTCCATGTGCTAAGTATTTGGGTGTTTTCATTGACCAGAGATTATCTTGGCATTCTCAAATCGATCATGTGGCAAACAGAGTCAGAAAATTGAGCTGGATGTTTCGGTCCCTAAGACACATAGTCCCTAAACAAGTTTTTAGCAGCTCATCTCGCCCCAGGAATCTCTTGAATGAAATATATTTTGCCTTAGTACAATCAGTGCTATCATATTGTATCCCGATTTGGGGCGGAGCTGCTAAAACGAAGTTTATTGAACTTGAGAGAGCACAACGTGCTCTAATAAAATGTATGTACTTTAAAAAACTTACATTTCCAACTGAGAATCTGTACCAAGTTAGCAAACTGCTCTCAGTTAGAAAGCTGTATATTACTCAAACTATACTAAAAGTACATAAGGCTGTTTTCTATGATGCGTCTTTAACATTAAAAAGAAGGAAAGAAAATATAATTAAAATCCCACAAACAAGAACAACATTTGCGTCAATGCAATTCGATAAAAGATCTGCACAATTATATAATAAAATTAACAGTATAATTTATGTTTACCCCTACAATTACCATAAATGCAAAAAGACATTAATAGATTGGATAAAAACCCTTAGTTACAATGATACGGAAAAACTGTTAGAACATATTCATTAAATACTCACACACGCACACACACACACACACACACACACACACACACACACACACACACACACGCGCGCGCGCGCGCACGCACATACACACACGCACACTCACACACAATACACAAACAAATATATGTACGGTAATTTTTAATTTTTATTTTTATTTTTATTTTTTTTTTATTTTTTTGTTTGTCTTAATTGATCTATTTAAGTTTGTAGTATCACCCATAATATTATAATCAGCTAAAAGATAAAATTACTTTTTTATGAAAGGGCGGGGTCTCCTAATACAGGCAAATTATTTGCTTAAAAGGGGATCTCAACCACAAAATTTGAAATTTTGATTAGATTTGAAATAAATAAATAAATAAATTTTAAATTAATCAATTAATTATATGTAAATTTTTATTTCAAATGTAAATGTATATTGTTATCTAATTTATAGTTTTTATTGTTGTTGTGTTATAATAATAATAAATTATATTTTTAAGAGATCTTACTACATATATAAAAAACATGTCAGAACCTTAAATAATGACAGAATCTTTAATTAATAAAACTAATTATTTCATAAGTTTATATGGAAACATACTAGTAGTGTATAATCTATTTATTAATAAAATGATTCAAAAATCGGTTATAAAATTAAGCGAAGATCACTTACATACACAATAAAAACAAACACCTAAATGAAATTTAAGCACCTTCTTTTTTTAAGTCGGTTAAAAACGAGCAAAAAAATTGAACAGAATTCTCATAGAATCTGACTTTTAGAAAATCTTATTCTTCTTACTGTATCGTAAAAACATAATAAGCGAGCGTAAAAATTGGCGTGATTACGTTGCAATAATAAAGGCAAAGCGTGAGTCGGATATAACTGATGATTAATATAGATTATAAGCGTTTTTTCCACGTCTGTACGTACGTAGATACACATATAGGAGATGGGCAGCTGTCGACGCAGCTGTGGGCTGGCGGCAGATTGCACTCGATCCACCGCGCAAGATTTACTCTACTTGCCACAAAGTACTTACCTGTGCCGATTACTATGATAGATCATTCGATTATTACTAAAATATTGTCGCCATTTGCATTGCCCTTTATAATAACCTTTTTTTTAAATGTACGACTAAATATCCAATACGTTTTTAAATAAAACTACCTTTCTTCACGAATTTACAATATTGTAAGGTTCTTTTTAATAAATATACATGTAAAAATACTATTTAAAAAATAACTTATTTATATTCTTTAACTAGTGACTCACCCTCGCTCTGCTCGGGTTTGTCCCTACTTACGTTTTAACGTTTTGTATAGATTTCTAAGAGATGAGATATTTTCCCGCAGTAAAAATAATCCAATATGTTGAACCGAATAACCAGCAAAATCTGTCCAGTGGCTTTCTCGTGATGCATTCCCAGACATACAAAACAAAATTCTGAAAACTATAGATTCAGCCTCTGTATCGATAATAATTACTATTTCAATAAAATTTTCCAAACGAAATTAATGTATAAATTCGACTCAGAATTTTATTATTCGTATGTATAGATAGATATGTATGTGTATTGTGTACTCACAGCCTTTCTTAAAGCCCCACTGCTGGGCACGGGCCTTCCTTCAACACGAGGGGGATCAGGCCGTCCACCACGCTAGCCAAGTGCGGGTTGGCGGACTTCACATGTCTTTCGATAACTTGTTGCTATGTTAGGTTATTTCAGACATACAGATTTCCTCACGATGTTCCTTCACCGTAAGACAAGTGGTAATCATGTTGAAAATGATACGCACATGAAAATATCAAAGGTGCGATATCCGGGATTTGAACCCGCTTCACTCGGTTACCCAAGCGAGCGCGTCACCATTGGGCTACCACTGCCTTTAGTTTAGATATATAATTAAATAATTATTACCTCACCACTGTAAATTGTATTAAATTAACTTGACAAATTTTAGAAAACATATAAAGCCTTCTAACCTAATGGGTTATATCTTTCTAATTAAAAAGAGTTGAAATAATTAGAATGTATAATGTATGGGTCTCAAACTATCTTTTTACCAAATTTCATCTAAATCGGTTCAGTAGATCCAGAGATTACTCCATATAACCTCACAAACTCACAAACTTTACCTCTTTATAATATTGGTATAGATTAGGAGAAATTGTAAGCCACAAGTGAATTAACAGCTTCCTTGAGGCTCGATAGCCCAATCTACATATAGATCACCCGCGTTAGTACACTGCCAGTTGCCACCTGTACTGTGACACGCAAGAATTTTAATGAAATGAAAAATATATACAATGTATTACTTGCACTTATAACTTAAGTAAATGTTTAAAATAGTTCTTTATCATGGAAATAATACGTTTAATGAAAGATAGTTTTACTTATTAATAATTTAGTTTTAATAATAATTCATACTAATATTATAAATGCGAAAGTAACTCTGCTGAATTGATTTAGATGAACTTTAGTATGGAGATAGTTTAAGACTCTGGGAAGGACATAGGATAGTTTTTACCCCGGAAATCATCCCTTAAAAGGGTGAAAAGGAGGGTGGAAGTTAGTATGGAGAATCAATCATTTCTCAAGTAAGGCATATAAAAAATATAAAAGTCATCATATTCTATACTAAGCAATAAGCCTCAAAACGTACCTACGGACGAACCCGAGCGAAGCGAGGGTGAACCGCTAGAAAATAATAATTTTAGTGATTATTAAGAAATAAGTTGTTTGAAAATAGATTTTCTTTTAATTAGGTTATGGCATACGTTAGCAATTTGATTATCAATTCTTTATATATAATGTATATTACTTATTACTAGCGGCTTACCCTCGCTTCGCTCGGGCACGTGCCCTTGATACGATTTTGTTCATAATTTCATGGGTTTTAATTCTTTTGCGCAGAACCCTGATTTTTTTTTAAATAAAAGTAAGTTCTAAGTAGCCTTAAATACTTATAATATCAGCTATCTGCCAGTGAAAGTTCCGTTAAAATCGGTCCAGCCGTTTCGGAGATTAGCCGGAACAAACAGACAGATAGACAATTTTTTTCTTAATAGTACCGTATAACCTTATATATGAATTTAATAAAAGGCTGTTATTTTGACATTAGAAACTGACACCACAATTTTATTTATCGGTAGAGATAAGTTTATCCTTTTTTGGCACCTTTAGGATAAACTCATCGTCTTGTGCTAGGTAGTATGTTCATTTCTTATCTTTATTTTGCTTTTGGGATCACTCCGTATATTACAGGTTTAATATATTATATCAGACTGGTATTAAAAGTTCAAAAGTGAGTATGTTTCTTCTTTGCGCTCTAAAGATTTTTTTACGTGAAGTTTGGAAGAGAGATGGCTTTCTGAATTAACCCATAGCGACAAGCGCACAGATCCGTGGGTAAAAACTAGTTAAAAGTAAACTGAATTATAGTATGTAACCAAAAGCAACTTACGTTTGTAACGAAATAATTGAACCATCATCGGGATGTAAGTGCTTTCTGAAGTTTAATTGACCCCATATTTAAGTGCGGATGTATTTTAAATTACAAAAGTATTACATGCACTAAATAAAATTTACATATAATTACAAGTTATAAATAAAAATGTAGGTAGTAAATCCTTTAAATCATAATCGCCGGCAGGACTCTGACCCGCGCTCACCTGGCAATCACAGATGTTCGTAATTACTGGGCCTTCCAACTTTTTACCTTAACCAACGCCATCTTGAAAATAAAATTAAAAAGAAATTATTGGCGGCAAACCTAAGTGTCATCTGTCATTATGGCATTATTAATATTATGATCAAATAATAGCGATATTTACAAATCGTTTTTTATATATTTTTAAAAAGTTTTGTATCAGTAAACCTTAGATGTCGTGGTGAAGTTAACTTAGAAGGAAAATGAAAAAGAAATGTGTATTTTAAATATTTTACTACAATAATTATAATTCATTCATTTTTCTAAGCAATCCGTTATGCTTTTTAGTAACACCACAAACTTATTCCATAGCAACTGGCCTTTTATTGAGATACTAGCGGCTCACCCTCGCTACGCTCAGGTTCGCCTCTAAAAAAATACAAGGAGATCTATCCCGTTCATTTTTCCGGGATGAAAAGTAACCTGTTATTTGACTGGCAATATACGGTATCAACATGCCAAATTTTACTAAATTAGGTGCATAAGTTGTTGTGTACTAAGCTGTATAAGTTACTATAGTTTTTTAACTATCCCACGGGAACTCTTTAATTTTCCGGGATGAAAAGTATCTAAGATGTTGCCCGGGGATATAAGGTATCACCATGAAAAATTATATTTAAATCGGTCCAATAGATTCGGAGATTAGCCCGTACAAACAGACAAACAGACAGAGAAACAAAAAAATGGAAAAAAATCTGGATTTGTTCTATTTGTCTTCTTATATCCCCTAACTCCGTTTTTAGCATTTTTTTTCTATGTACAGACATTTGACCTCTACAGTTTTATTATCGTATAGATGACACGTGTCTAAAACGACATTTTTTTCTTTCTGATGAGGGTAAGCTGATCGAACTAATCTCATACTAATCATTTCTGAATACTTTCATGTTTACTTTTAGAAAATTTTATCTGCATAAGGCAAATAGAAATCTCCGCAACGAGAGGGACGTCCATCAAAACTTAACGTCTGAACCCTCGACCTGTGCCTTATTAGGCCGTGACAGGAATAATCCCACTGTACCACGGCAGTTTATAATTTCTACTACATTTCCCTACAAATCCACATCATGTTGCAAACTATATTGTATTACTATTGGCTCACCCTCGCTTCAATCAAAACAAAAACAAATTTATCCCACGGGAACCGTACATTTTTCCGGGATTAAAAGTAGGCTATGTGCTATCTATTTCAGACTATAAGGGGGCATCCATTAATTACGTGAAACAATTTGGTGATTTTTCGACCCCCTCCTCCCCCTTGGTAAGATTTCGTGAGATTTTGCTGGACAGGGGGTTGTTGTTATTTGCTGGATCCTCCTCCCCTAATCTCACATGAGTTTTTTTTAATGTGGAAAAAATCTATACACACTTTTTTCGACACTTTTAATTATAATATAATGATTATAAATTATAATTGAACTTTTAATGCTAGTCTGATATAATACGAGTATATAATAAAACTATAATGTATGGAGTGATACCAAAAGCAAATAAATAAAGACAAGAAATGAACGTACGTACCTAACACGAGATGATGAGGAAAATGATATTGACCGTAAACTTATCTATACAGATAAATAAAATTAAAGTGTCTGATTATAATTTTAAAACTTTTTACTACGAGTAAATGCATATGGAATTATATACGGTATTTATAAGAAAAACACATTTTTTTTAATTTTTGTCTGTCTGTCTGCTTGTTCCGGCTAATATCTGAAATGGCTGGGCGGATTTTGACGGGACTTTCACTGGCAGGTAGTTGATGTTATACGGAGTGACTTAGGCTACTTATATTTCAGTAAAAGAATTAGGGTTCCGCTCAAAAAAATCAAAATCTACCGTGCTAGTAGAATTAATAATAAAACAATGGTCGTTATAGGTTAGACAGATTTTTTTCAGTGAAAATTATTAGTGCACCGTATGTTTATTACAAAAAAAGTGGCGGCATTAATTTTTTATGAATGATCGTCAGATCGCACCGTATATGAAAAAGAAATAGGTATTCACACCAAAATAATTTATGTACTATTAATAAATTTTTATTAATAGTTAACGAATATTTATTGAATGTTAAGAACTATTAATACTTATTTAATAAATAATAAATGAATAAATTGTTACCAAAAAAATGAATTTATTAATAGTTAATAATTTCTTCTATCAGTGCATAATTAAACCGCAATGAATATTACTATATATATGATTTAGCCATATTTTAGTGGAGAAACATTTTTTACTTAAATTAACCCAATCTTCTTGCAATTTTACATTGTTTCTTGAGAAAAAATTACGAGATTTTTTGCTGAAACTACCCCCTCCCCCACGTGAGATTGAGTGAGGTCTTGCAGAAACCACACCCCCCCCCTCCCCCCGTAAAAACCTCACGTAAATAATGGATGCCCCCAATCTATCTCTGTGCCAAATTTCATGCAGATCCGTTCAGCCGTTCTGACGTTATTGAGTAACAAACATCCAAACATAATGGATGTTTGGATGTTTCTTACTCACAAAAAACTTTCACATTTATAATATTAGTAAGATAAACTATAAATACTTATAATTTGTCCGAGTGTGTAGGAACCAGTGTAGGCAACATGTCAGGCACGAGCTATCATAATCGCTATCAGTTGTATTTATTTACGATTGCATGTATTTCCTTAGGCGTACTCTGTGTTTGCTGTTTATGTTACTATTCTCGATTTTGCCATAAATATCGTTTACTTTCTTCAAAGAATGAGGATAATTTTATTTATTTTATAGTTTTAGAAAAGAAAATATGAATAATAAAAATCAATTTATATTATTTTGTATTTTTAAGCATTAGTTAGTTCTCTTTCCCTTGAAAGAGACAGCATAATGTTAGCTATTTTATTTATTTTTATCTTTACTATAATAAAATTCGTTAGGCATATTTATTAACAGCAAAGAATAGTCTATTAATATTTGTATTCTGTTTTAAAACGTTGTATTTTATTTTAAATCATTATTGTTCGGCTTCATGTTTAGTTCTATGACACTCTATATTCTTAGCACGCTGCTTTATTAATTTATTTAAACATTCGACGTACATATAAATATTTACATATTTGTTTTTAAATACTGAATTATTGAAATTGAGTCAAAACTTTCAAATATTTTTCAGATAGTAAATTATATCGACTACTAACCCATAAGAGATATTTTTTTAAATTTATAAGGTAAAAGTTCTAAAGTAAATACCTACTTATCAGATAATTTGAAAAACACAATAATAAAAAAATCTTTTTCACAAGGCACAAACTAAGAAAGATGTTAAATCTACTTACAATTAGCTTAAAAATATTACGATTTGTTGTGCCATAAACAAATTAAATAAAATGCACTTATAATGCCTTTCAATTAGACAGAATACCTTGTTTGCCCTCTTTAACTACCGTTTTATCAAATTATGACCAACCACAAAACAATTTAATTTTACTCTTGAGCGAATATAAACCGAAATGGCGGGTTATGACAAAGGCTCTTTTTATTAATGTATAAATATAATCAATGTTGCCCAATAATTTAAAAAAAAACATTGTGTTCCGATAAAATTGAACTAAAGTATTTAGTAAATTAATTACCGAATGTAGAATTACGTATTAGTAAATACTAAACATAATAATGAATATAAAAAATGAAATTTATTTTTACACCACAACTAACCTTAGTTGACTTCGAACAAGCATCCTTTGATTATTTATCTAATCTAATAAATCTAATCTTTATACAGATTTGATGGTAATTAATACATTTCTATTTTAATTTATTGTCACAGCTTTCGCTTGCCATAAATGGTTTCTCTTATAGATTTTATAAATCTGGGAAAAGGATTATAAGCATTCAATGATGGAAATCTGTGCGCAGTTTAAAATTAGTATTACACATATTAAGTGTAATCGGTATCGACAAATTAACATACAATCGTGCAGATGTCTACGAGAAATTCACGCGAGTCAATCTTTGAACAAAGAACAAAAAGGCGGGTAAAGGTGGACGCCATGTTAGCGCGTGCGCGCGCAGCTGCCACCACATCTGCCGGCCTATGTCCATAGTCGAAACTTATACAGCCAATAATATATTTATTTATTTTCGGATAAAAGCCTTAGACAATTTAATTAGAATAGCTTAGCAGATTGATAATTGGAACGGGTGCCATCTCATTAAAAATAACGATTCTTGGTTATTTTTTATGTTTTCTGCTAAAGCAGTAAAAATTTACTGATCAAAGAAAATATTTGACAAATAAAATTTAATAAAGCATTAGTAATATAACAAGGACAATATAGTAAGGTTAATGAAAATATTTGCGTAGCAAAAACGCGTAATTTTTAATGAGATCATACAATAATATTTTAAAAAATATACGAAAAATTTAAATATACATATGTATATAGGTGAAGGTACTAATGATTCAGCCTAAATAAATTATACATCCAAAGATATTAAATATGCAGAGTCAACACAACTTTGCATTTTCTTATCAACACATTCAATGAGCAAGCAGTAAGGTGTCGTGGGCTGGCGGATGTTTAGGCTTCCTAATAGACCACCGCGGCACACTTACTAATGTAATTTGATAATTTATGTACATATAAAAAAATATACATTATTAATTAACGTTTTTACCTCTTTAAATGACAAACGCTACATTTCATTACATCAGAGTTCTTCTAACGGGGCCCTTAGGAAATTTTTCAGAGACTGACTAAATGAAAAACATTTTTATATGAATGCCCGAAAAATATGGTAAGATTTTTCGAGTGTTGTATGTAGTTGTAGATAGGTCTACCTATTTCTTTAATATAAGTACAATATAATTGTAAGAGGTCGTTAGTTTCACTATAAGTCAGAGGAGTTAGGCATGTGAGGATATTACACCATTCCTCGTTTATTATTAATTGTAACTGTTTCAATTATTTAGACATATTTTTAACCCCCGACGCAAAAACGGGATGTTATAAGTTTGACGTGTCTGTGTGTATGTCTGTCAGTGGCATCGTAGCTCCCGATCGGATGAACCGATTTTGATTATGTTTTTTTTTGTTTGAAAGGTGAAAGACGGGAAGTACGTAAGTCGGGAATGTTCCTAGCTAGCTTTAATGTAAATCGGTTCAAGATGGTTGGGGGTTTTTAACATTTTTAATTTATAAACTTAATATTAAATGAACATGTTATATATCTTTAATTAATCTTTATATTACATAAATATAATGCAGTTCTGTAACTTATTAGGTGACGTAAAACGAAAGTCACACATAGGTATATGATATAACATATAAGAATTAAGTATGAAGATAGCATATATAATATTTAAGAAAATATGTACATCAGGGTGCGTACAGGTGCATTCAAATGTAATCGATATGTGTACTAGATAATAATATATTCCCTTTTATATTTTCGAAACTCTGCCTTAAAAAGCTGATCAGAAGTATCAGTTTATATTGTCTTGTAACCACAATGCCCGGAATATCAATGAATATGGCAGTGGTAGCCCAGTGGTAACAGGCTTGCTTGGGAAACCGAGTGAAGCGGGATCAAATCCCGAGTGTCGCACTTTTGACATATATTTCTGTGCAAATCATATCCAACATGAAGACCATTTGTCTTATGGTGAAGAAAAACGTGAGGAAACCTGCATTTCTGAAAGAAACTTGGCCAGCGTGGTGGACTGTAGCCTGATCCCCCTTGTCAGGGGAGGCCCGTGCCCACTAGTAGGTAAAAGGGGTTGAATACATACATACAATAATATGAATAACCTCGTTAGATCTAAAAAAGATAATAAACACACACATTTTCGCAAAATTTATACCTAATATTAATAAAGATTTCACATAGGAATCGAACGTATAACCGGATATAAGGATATGAATTTTTTCACGACTTGCTACTTACTGCCTGTGGTTTCGCCCGCATTTTTAATTCTATTAACACCATAACCTTGGTATGGTATGGTATGGTATGGTATGGTATGGTATGTTCGGGCTATTTTCCGCAACTCGACGACTATGCGCCTATTTTGCGTGTGTTGGAATTTAAATTCTTCTTAGTCTTGCCATCCCAGTTCCTCCAGGAAGTTCAGCAACCTTTTCGTCTTGCCGAAAATTTCTGGGAGTGACCTAGGAGTGCCAAGATACACCATAACCTTAAAATATGTGCTTAAATGACGTGCTTGTATTACAAATAGCACTGTTGCAAAAAATTCTAAGTACAGGGTCAGTCTAGTTCAAATTTTATTATACATGCAAACTACTCGTATAGATACACTTAAAATACTAAAATAGTAAGGAAAATTATAATAGGTTTAAACTTATTATATAAAGTATGTCAAGTCCTTCGAAGCTCTTGGTCAAATTAGCTGTTTACATCCTGCCATCTGTCTTTGGGACCCATTATCAGAACAGATGACGCTACACTGCGTATGTTTTTATGAGCTTTTAGTATAAACTTTTAAATTATATCTCGCGTATACATAGTTATATTGGACTTTCTTTATTTGAAGCTTTTTAAGCTTCTCTCAAGATAAAATAAGGGACCAAATTTTTAGTTACCGATATTAAATAAATATAGTAGTATTAATACCAAATTATTAATTATTTATCGTAAAATCAATGAATCGTATTTAGTTGTAATGAGTTTACTGACAAAATAGGTACTCAAGTTAAAAATATATTAACACGAATTTAATAATATTTATAGTTTTTTTAATGTCCTGTCGACATACAGGTGGTTATATGGGACTCGGCTAAAAAGGCCAGTCCTACCCACTAAAACCCAACAAAACCTCCCACGTTTTAATGGGGCGTCGCAGGATCGCTTACGCACTCAATCACAACGTCCCTGTGGCAGGTCCCCCGAAGCAGGCCACAACAACCATGGGATTGCTCCAACGGTCCACTCTGACTTTAGAAAAGTACCAGGAGCAACACGCATGATGGTGTACCCACTGATGTAGGCCAACTCTCTGTGCTTTTCTTGGCTTAATGCCGATATGCCAAACGCAAGTAAAGCAGTCGTCCTGCATCTGATCTTTTATAGGTCGTGTCGAATTGTCGTCATGGCTCCTGACGGATAGTGGCAGTGAAATACTCGTAAATAGAGACTTGTATCTCGTCCTTTGAGCAAATGGTTAATCTCAGTGATATTGGTCACCATGGCCGATATAGGTTAGGAAGTCACCACACTAACGTGATATATGAGTGGGAGTGAGGACGTACTGTGAATCAAGAGGTTAACAATAAAAAAAATGAGCAATCACGATTTTTCTTATTTACTTTATTCTTATTATTTATTTTAATACTAGTAAAAAAATGTATTATAGAAGTTAATAAAAAAATCTTTAATTTCTTCTAAATTACCTACTTTTCATATTAGATTTTTTCTGAAAGTATCACACCATTTCTTTAACCGCTGAGCCATAGCGATCTTAATTATGTGGAAAAATTTAATCAACGCGTTGTTCTGGTATCGTGTTGCTTAAAATGTAGTGACAGACGGCCTTTGTTGTTTTAATTAGAAGTAATATATAATTGTGCCGTTGACAATAATAGCCTTTAGGGACAGACTAGTTGTTGTCTATGACGTCTCATGTGTTAATTGGATTGAATTTAAATAAAACTATCTTTTCGGATTTTGTCGCGGATTTATTTGGATTTTTGTTTCCCGACGTTTCGAATGCTTTACAGCATCCATGGTCACGGGAGAGACTGATCAATCAATGACAAAATCCGAAAAGATAGTTTTATTTAAAATGTCAAATATTCGCGTAAATCTAAGAAAGTATTATGGATTGAATTTAATTATAAAATTAATTACTTGATTAAAAAAACTTGATTTAAAGGCACTGGTATTCCATTGGTAAATCCTGGTTCGCACCTCTGATATTTTTATGTGCGAATCATTTCCAACATGATAGGTACTTGCTTTATGGTGAACGAAAACATCGTGAGGAAATCCGCATTTCTAAGAGAACGTAACTATTTTTCGAATGATATATAAAATTCGCCAACATGCCCTTGACCAGCGTGCTGCGTGGTGGACTATGGCCCTCAAATTGGAGAGAAGCCCGTGCCCAGTTGCGGGAATTAAACAACGTAATAATAGATTAAATTCACTGCAAAATGATTTAAAAAGTTTTATCTTTACAACATTTTATTTGGACCACCCTCAAATTATACTCGTATACTATTTAATAAAAAACGTTTATAAAATTAAAACTTTTAAGATATTTTTTTCAGAGTTTCAAACTGACGGAATTTGAAAAAAAAATTTTGTTGTGCAGGTAATAAGTAGTCAGGTTAAAAAACGTAGTTATGTTTCATCTCAGGGTTCGAGTAAATCTATAAACATACTTTGAATTACTTCATCGCGCTCCCATATTTTATGATTGAATATATAAATGTCTGAAACAAGCAACCACAGAAGATATTATAGTGCACAAGTTTGACACTACAGGCGAGGTATCAGGCGAAGGGTCTCCGAGGCACAAAGATGAAACACCGCCAACATCCAATTCGGCGATGTTATTAAGAACTAGCATTGCCCGCGGCTCCGCCCGCGTTCAGATGACCAAAAACCAAATTCTTAGGTTTTACATATTAGTATACTCTTACATTGCACTTTTTGTATTTTTTTCTCAAAAATGAGATATTTTACCGCGGTAAAAAGTATCGTATTGACCCGGATAACCTGCTATCATCATACCAAATATCGAAATCTATCTAGTGGTTTTCCCGTGATGCGGTAACAGACAGACAGACAGACAAAAATTCTAAAACCTATAGATTCGGCATCTGCATCGATAATAATGTTTATTTCAATAAGATTTTTCAAAATATATTTAATGTACAGATTCGGCTTAGTTACAATTTTATTATATGTATAGATAGATTACCTATTTTCCCGCCCTGGGACTCTTAACTCCGGACTGCATATAGCCTTACCTGGCCACTAGACTAACGAGGCCAACGAGAAATTCAACGTCAAGAGTCAAAAATTCTGATTAGGACCAGATAAATCAAAAAGTTACCGACATAGAATTGATTCAAAATATGATGTTTTTTTCTTCCTTTACAAGTTGCGAATAGTTTTTTGTAATTATTAAAAATAATATAATTTCCGAACATTTTTTTTTTGTTTTAAAAATGTAAAAGGTCATATTTGCATATGATTTAATGTCTAGATTAGATTAAGTAATACAATATCTTTATAATATAAAAATTAAAAAGATCGCAGTAAAGTTCAGGCTCTTGTTTCGAGGACAAAGTCCACTTTTTCAGTATACAGTTATTATATCTACACCTATTGAAATATAACAATATATAAATATTATATTATATATATAAATATTATATATATATATATATATATATATATATATATATATATTTACACCTCACTATATTTTAAAATTAGATATTTATTGCCTAATTCATCAACGCGTAGATCAATTTGTAGAATCTAAAGGTCTGTAATTAAAAGAGCTAGGTAAATACCTATACAAAAATATTTTCGTTCGAAATTTGGTCATGGCGGCCAATCTCACTGAAACCACAGATCATATAATACTATATTAGCTGAAACTAACATTTGCGAGGTTGTAGTATTTAATAGAGTGCTCTCTCGATAACTTGCATAGTCCGATAGAACGGTTATACATCATCAGAGCGAGACGCAAGAACAATGACTTTACATTCTTTCTTAGGCACAATCAGGTCTTGAATCTAAGACCTATGATATGCAACTGCATGCATATCAACATGCTAGCCACGAGAGCAATGGAAGACTTATTAAACCGCTGTCAGTAACCACTAAGCCTAATCCTTATTTTTTTGTTTATATACATATGTATATACCCCACGGTTTAGTGAATGAAACAGGCATCTCGTGCGTGTCTTAAAAAGAGTAGTAGTCTTTCTAGTGTATGGAGTACAGATTGCGGTCGGAATCAGCAAAAAAAAATGCTACTTGATAGTCTTACTTACAAAGCTCTAAGTCTTATGAATCTGGAGATAAACATTTTCATCGTAACTACCTATAAACTAGTACTTAGTACAAAGACAAAACTTCAAATATCTCCAAAATCAACTTTGACAAATCTGCGGCCATCTTTTTTAAATTTTATGACGGCGGAGAAGGTGTCAATTCACTGAGCTATCAAATTTAGATCTTATTAATTTGTTGTAATAAATCAAATAAAATCAGCAGTTAACAGAATCACGTTATTTTTTCCAAACCAAGGCAACTGCGCCAGGGGTTTTCAATTATTTATTAAAGTTAACAAACAATTGTTGACATCAATTTCTATTTTATCCAGATTTTAGGGCGCAGTATGCAATCGTCAAGTTGATTCAAGATGGCGCTGATCTCTCCTGTGAAAGATAACAAGAAACCAACATAAATATACTAAGTCAAAAAAAGGATATTATTGTAAATATATAATATTATATTTTAATTTTGTCCTTCGTTTTTTCATTTTCAACAAAAGTATTTCCAAACCTTAATACGTAAGTTCAAACAAAGAAATAAATGGTTCAAAGATTCAAATGGACGGATAAAAACAAAATATGTACTTATATTATCTCTAAGAAACTTCTAGATCTTTTCTATTAGTATTTATATACTCGAAAAGTTGTGTGCAAAAATTTCATCGGAATGAACACTTTATGCTTTCTTAGAATCGATGCTTGAGCAAGGCCGCGCTTAGCATCTTCTGGGATGTACAATTCGAGCTTTATATTCTTTTAAATAGGGTTGAAAATATATTAAAGTCGATATATAAAATTTGCAAAACCGTCGGTCCTTTCGTTTTGTTCTAAATTGAACGAAATTCGCCGCCCGATTTGGTTGCAAAAACCCATAGCTTTACATCTATTGTAATATAATTCATCTGTATATTTATATAGGAGGATTATTGAATGGCAGGTACCTTCTATTTACTGACGGTTACCTGAATGCTTCAAAACATTTGTAACACGTCTTTTGTGTTAATAATATTCCAAATACAAAGATAATGAATTGCCCTTTCTAGAAATATCTGTTTCGTTATTACCTACTATTTTTAACTAGTGATTCACCCTCACTTCGCTCGGGTTCATCCCTAGGTACATTTTTAACAGTTAATATGGAATATTTAGAACTTAGACTACATATTATACATATATATGTACATAGGTACAAAATAAACAGTTCTGAACTTTTCGATTTTCCAGCTGTTTTTTTTTTTGGTTTTCCCTATTTTTTTATACTTGAACCACCCTTCACACTTCCCAAAAAAACAAAAAAAAAGAAGTGTTCAAATCGGTCCAGCCGTTTTTGAGTTTTAGCGAAACTAACGAACGGCAATGGATTTTTTGTATATAGATGTTGGTATGAAAAATGTTTTAAAAATATTATAAAATTGTTACCATCCTTTAAAACTAGATTGTGTAGATAATAGATAATTTCAAAAGCTTTTTGGAGTTGCTGTTGTCCATAATTTACTTCACCAATGTCATGTTAAATGGCAAAGAAGAGATGGATTGATCGGTGAAAGGTGACTTATTGATTTTATTACTTTAATAAATTAATATAGGTATAATTAATTTATTTTTAGTGTGAGAAAAGAATGTTTTTTATAGTAGCTCTCACTTCACTCACGTCCTATTATAATTGATTTACGAGAATATGTATTTGACATTTTAATAAAAAAACTGTTTATTTTTTCGCGTTTTTTTTTATTTTTTGCTCACGATGTTTCGAATGCTTTACAGCAAACATAGTCCATAGAGAGACTAATGCCCGATTTCACCAACAACCCATAAGCTACCACCTACGTATGGGATCCCTAGCTTAAAATTCCCCTAAATTAAATTTCGTTTTACCATCGTCTTTAAGCCCATATTTCGACCACCTAAATTTAGGGGGCCTTTTAACATTTAGGTGACCCCTAACTGTCGGTGAAACAGAAACTGTCCCCTAACAGCCCCCTAACCATGCTTAGGGGATCCCTTATACTTAGGTGACGTTGGTGAAATCAGGCATAAGGGTTTTGACGTCTTAAAAGTCGTTATTATTAATTAATTTGCTTAATTTACTAATACTCTACGGAAATCACCTGTTGTAAAAAAATCATCTACGGCAAATAAACTTTATATAAAGAAGTAAACTTTGTGTAAGAAGGTTTAACAAACGTTTGTTGGTAAGACACACTATAGAAGAGAGGTTGCTTTCCTTACCTTTCTTCTGTTGAGCCACCCCGGATTATAAAAAATATTTTCATGCTCCATTTATTTTTTTCATTATAATAAAACACACATTCATTATACTAAGATTTTTATTTTAAGTTATACAAAATAAACTCACTTTACGCCCTCCTAGGCGGGGAGAGGGGAGGGGGGGGGGGTGTCCTTGTTGGGAATTCCTTGAGTATAGAAAATACATTGCCTTTTAACATACTCAAATAGGTCACAGATAATATATAAGCTTTAAGTTTAATCAGTAATAACATTTCAAATTGTACATGTATTAAGAAATTAACTTCGATATAAAAACCGTTAAGTAATAAAATGAAACTTAATAACATCTTAGTTTAATATACGTATTGCTCCTCATCTTCCGATTTCTTTGAAGATAGGTACGAGTTTGTTCACAATTTCATGGGATTTTTTTGTGCGGTACCCTAAACATTTTTCTAAAATAAAAGTAGCTTAAGCTACTCCTTATAACATCAGCTATCTGCCAGTGAAAGTCCCGTCAAAATCGGTCCAGCCGTTTCGGAGATTAGTCCGAACAGACAAACAGACAAAAAGACAGACGGACAAAAATTTTAAAAATTGATTTTTTTCTTCTTATTAGTACTGTATACATATACAGAATTTCATATGCGTTTAGTAAAAAGCTATTATTTTGACATTACAAACAGACGCTTCATTTTATTATCTGTAAAGATGTATAGATGTTACTCCTAATAATAATTATCATTATTATTAGTGCAAAAGATTTGTATACACATACAGTAAGCACTACTGCGATTTTATCCATTTAAATTTAAAAAATAAGGTTCTATATTATTTATTTACTGTATATCCGTCTATAACGAGTAATCAAAATGAAGTCCTATCGTATTTCATTAAAAATAGTTCAGCAGTTAAAACACTATAAGAGATGGCAGTATTATTTTCCCATGGGAATAAAAAATCGTTTGTCAGTTTGTTTGGCAGCCATCTCAAGGTCAAGAATCTTGATTTTAAGAACATAATTTGGGGGTAATCTAAATCTTAGGATATAATATATCCATAAAAGTTTCTATTAGCCAATGTAGCCATTTACAAAAATATACTATTTATAGTCAAATATTTAAATTAAAGCAAATCGATTAAATAACGAGTTTACAATTATAGTTGTTCGAATTATTTTTTAAATCGAATGAATATCTACATCCATATTGTGTAATACAACTAGCGTAGGATACTTAATCGATAGAGAGTTTTTCTTGCATTTTTGCAGTTCATTTGAAATAATTATTTATGATTAAATTAAAAAAATATATTTTATTTTATATTGAGTGTGGTAGTACAGATACTTATCACTACGGATGTCACCATAACCCTAATGTTAAAAAAATCCAATAAATCAAAATATATTTTTTAAATCATTATTATTGTCTTAGTTTAATTTAAATATTAAAAGTAATGACTATAAAGCTTTTTAATTTATTATATTTCGAGATCGCTGTTTTAGGATAATTTATAAAATTATTATAAAACGAATATCAAGAATATGTAAATGATCGTTTAAATGTTTAAGTACTGACTCATTCAGTAAAGGTAAAAAAATAATTTATTTACAATAAAGGAAATTCAAATGTAGGTATTTAATTATATATACAAAACAAATGATTTACACGTATTTATTACTGTATACAAAGCTTAATATAATCATAACTATACCGTATATCAAGAAGAGATCATTTGAAAATTTTCTCATATAAAAAAAACAGTCATGAGGATTGCCGACAGAAGTGAAAACTTAAAACTATTAACAACAGTTGTTATTTTTGGATATTCAAATTAATTGTTTGATCTTAAATTAAAATTTGTAAACTCACTGTTTACATTTCTTTGGTTTTGACATCTATCGGCACTCTGAGTGTTAGCGTTAACACGTCACGTGACCATGTCGATGACGACTTACATGAATTTACTCCCCATACAAACCTGCCTATAGAAGTTTTCACTTCAAAAATAATATCTACGATTTGCGAATATTTTGTTTAGTAATCGATCGATAATAAGCGACAAACATATGAATAACTTAAATTAGCTTAACTTAGCTTAAAATAAATCAATCATGAAGAAATTAATTTTAAGTACATTAATAATGATGTCTAAACAATGTCTACGTAATTGTGCTAAAAATCTGTTATAAAAGGGTTTTTTTTAGTGTATAGTTTGAACAACTTTTACTCTTTTCACAAGTCACAGCTTTTTCGAGCTTTAAGTTAAAGTAAAGCTCAATATAAGATTTACTAATTATAAAATAAATATTCAATTCATAACATAGCAAATACATATTTAAGACACTTATTGATTTTTTATTTATTTAAATACATCAACAACTTTAAATTTTAGACTCGTGGTATTTTTATTTCCTTTTGTTCTCCTTGAGCCTCTGTAGCTGCTTACTCTGTAATATGCAGGTAGGAGCGCTCGGGATGGACGGCTTGAGCGGAACGTTTGAGGGTTGCTAGAGCTTAAACTTATACTTGACCCAAAAAATATTAATATTATAACTATAACGAAGCTTTGTCTATTAGATAAATATTCAGAATATCAATCGTTTTAGCATACAAACGAAATATTTCTAATACTTTATATTCTAATGATTTAACTCATAATGTCAGTATAAGGTCGGCCACCTCTGGTAGTTTCTAAGTCATTCATGATTAAAAGCAACCTTGTGTTTGTAGCGCGAAAAGCTCACATACGTCACCGCGCAACGTGTCAAGGATCACAACTTTTACCGCACAATTTCCCACGATTCGTGGAGAAATCGAATCGACCACCCCGTTGGGAAGTTTAGGAACCACTTCCCAGAACGATAAAGGGCCCGGGCGAGGGGGGTGTGCGGGGAGGGGCGGAGAGAGGGGGGAGGGGACGACAGCTGCGCGTGCGACGCTCGCCCCGCGCCGCACTCCAGCGCCGACCGTCGAGCGCATCATACGTGTTAACTAACCGAGCCGCGCGCGATACGCGAGTTAGTTTCGTTACGATTCATCTAGCGTCTCAGAGGCCCGGGTGGCTGGGCGGTGATTGGCGCTATATTATGTGTGTACAATATTGCACCAGTCCCGGCCTATCCAAACGGGCCGGCCTTCGGAGACCGCTACACAGCATCCGCGGCGCGCGATCCCGTTAGCCGGCCGGTCGTTCACAGCGGTGGCTACGCATAGGACGTGATTCGGTGTAAACGCTGTGATCCTACCACATTGCACCAATCCCGGCCTGCACGCGGCCATGGCTCGTGTGTGTTGTTATCAGGTTTACCAGCTATGCACGTGGCAGCTCAGGTAATATCCACCAACTTTCATAAAGACAGCGTTCCCCCGCTATGAAATACATTTGACAATGTCGGGGTTGCTCGTAAGTCGTAGTTTTAGAAAGTACGTCTCGATCGTGATTCATTATGTGTAAAACATTTGGTTCGGGGTGACTGAATCGATGTAGACACCGAATACCGTGCAGGCAGACCGGTTTTCTTTAAATTGTAACATATATAACTTAAGTATACACCACTCGTAACGCCAAAATCAAGGACAATATCGGTAAGTCAAAGCTCTAAATGTTATAAATCTTCAACAGCTGATTCCTTTGTTAGTTTTTTGAGACAAAGCGATCGCATCGATACAATATTCATAGAATTAACTCACGCACCTACCGCGTATTGTTCTGTACATTGAATAACAAATTCTTACAACTTTATTCTTTGCAAGTTATATAGGCAGTAGTACAAAGAGCGACGTGAATCAAGCGGAAAGATGATTCACCGGGTAAGTTAAGAAGTAACCGTTATGATTTAAATTACAACAGCTGTCAGGGGCATTCACGAATTGCGGTACCTACATACCTACCTTATCCAGTGATCGCATGGCGCCAAAACGGTAAAATAAACTCGTTATGTTTGTACGTTCCTAAATGCATCGAACTATTAATATTTGTCCGTCGGCCCCGGGCGGTCACGATTTTGGCATCTATATTTTATATCTTATAAATGTAACATGTTATTTTCTAAACACAAGAAAAAAACTTTAATTTTTCATCTCACGAAGCTGGTATTTTATATTTAATATCTTACAACGATTAGTAGATTGAAAAGTTTCATTAAAAACATATTTTGTATATATTATAATGTCAAAATAACGCGGAAAATTTGTTATGGCTGATACAATACAATAGCGGTCATTATAGTTTTTTTTTCAAGGCGTCTGCACAAGGTAAATATAGGAAACAGCCTATCGATACCTTTGTTGATCTAAGATAATCTAACCAAATGTCCGCTGACATAGTTTTGGTATTACAGCCTATTTCAAAATGTAATTGCTTAAATTTTAAAATATGTACTTTCAAATAAACTTTAACAATATATTTTCAAAATGTAGGGTAGATCAAATTTGAAATAACGGATGCAAAAGACGTTTAAAATTAGTTTTTAAACGACAAAGCTTTACAACGGAGATTAAAAAAACTGTTTATAATATTTTAACATGGCCTATTTTTAACCCGTCTTTTTATGTCAAGTTCACATCGGTGACGACATAATTAAAACACCCCTTTTACATCATGTTTTAATAACTTAAATGGTCATGTTGAAAGAGCAAACCGACTTTCCTATACATAGATAATTAAATTTTATTATCTACAGTTTAATACAAAAGAAAACAATTTTTCGATATAATAACTATCTTAGGTTATAACTTTAAAAAGTGTACTGTTTTTTTTTTTGAAAAAGTAGCCGCCTATGTCACTCTCCAGTCCTTCAACTATCTCCACACAAAAATCACGTCAATCCCTCACTCTGTTTCGATGTGAAAGAAGAACAAACAAACACACTTTCACATTTATAATATTAAATATAGAAAAATGGATATGGATATACTACTTTTCACTAAATGATTTGAACCAATTACCAACTAATGCGATTTTTTTTAATTGTATTATACAAATATTGCCACCTAAAATAATCAATTTTAATGCGTTTTCTTAAAATGTTGAGCTTTAAATGTTCTATCTCTTATGGTTATCTTTGGATATACGTTTTACGTTTAGCTTAGAAGTGACCCTACTTGTGCTAGCGGTCGCGGGTTCGAGTGCCGCTAGGGGCATTAATTTGTGTGATAAGCGCGAATGTTTGTACTTCAGTCTCGGGTGTTTATATTTATAATATTAGTATATAAAGTTATATATGTGTAGTGTATCAACTATCTGGGATCCATAACACAGCCTCGTAGCTTACCATGGAACTAGATGGTGTGTCCCAACATATTTATTTACTATTTTTTTAATGACTGAACTAATTTTCATGATTTTTAACGAAAAGAATATAATACTTTCTTAGATTTACGCGCATATTTGACATTTTAAATAAAGCTATCTTGTCGGATTATTTCGCGGATTTATTTTGATTTAGTTCCCGACGTTTCGAATGCTTTATTTACAGTAATCATGGTTACGGGAGGGACTAAGGCTTAAGAGTATACATATATAGCTTATACTCTAAGGACTAAGGATTTAGACGTCTCAAAGGTGTTTTATACTTGTTACAGACAGTGCCTACCCACAATTTTACAAAATGATTTCATAAATTCAAAAATGGCACTAAAGTACCTTACAATATTTGTTGATTTTTATTCTAAACATTCACAAGTAATATAATTAAACTAGCGGCTCACCCTCGCTTCGCTCGGGTTCGTCGCTAGGTACGTTTTAAATAGATATAAAAAGAAAAAATCTTTCTTTCTCACATTTTAATTATATGTTTTAATACTTACCTATTCCGGACTAAGAGAAATCCAAAAATTAAAATATCATAAAAATTGGAACGCGGTCGAACGGGATAAAAAGTATCCTATGTCCTTCTCCTGGCTCTAAACTACCTCCCTGCCAATTTTCAGCTAAATCGGTTCAGCCGTTCTTGAGTTATAAGCGAAGTAACTAACACGACTTTCTTTTATATATATAGATATGGCAAAATTATTTATTTAATTTAAGCTGTTATTATTATAAATATAAGCTGCAATAAAACGTCGGGAACTAAAAATCTAAATAAATCCGCGAAATAATCCGAAAAGATAGTTTTATTTAAAAAGAATATGACATATTTATTATTTACCTCCTAGTTCTATCAAACTCGATCTTGCTGTTTTCAAGGTATGTGCGATTAAAATACAAAAACCTACTACGAACATTGATTTATTACACCTTTATAATATTCGTTAAACACAAATTTGCACAAAAATTAAAATAACTTTTGCCCGTTACTATTTTTTAATGTAAAGTGTTATCCTATACATATATGATTAAATTATGTAGAATTTACGACATCTTTTTTTATTCTTGACAATATTTTTCTCCATTATTTAACATTCGTACTATAATCTATACTAATATTATAAAGAGGCAGGGTTTGTTTGTTTGAACGTTTGAACGCATTAATCTCAGCCTCAGGAACTAGTAATCCGATTTGAAAAATTCTTTTAGATATACATTGTATTATCATGATACTACCCAAGGGGGTAGTATCAATATACCTAAACCGATTACTAGAGCAGTAATCATAAATGTCAACAAATCGGGAGTACTTCCTTAAATTATTGTAAAACTGATGTTTACAATGTAGCACTTTAAGCTCAGAAAATACTGAGTCCATTTCAAAAACGCCTTTTGCATAAAGCCAAAAGTTGTTTTGTTATTTTAGCGCGAGCGAAGCCGCGGGTTCTGCTAGTGCTATATATATTATATTCTCATACAGATGTTTTATTTTTTTAAACATTTGACGGATCAGTGACGGCGGATGGATAATATGATGACAAACTGTTATAAGGGCATTAAGTTTTTTGACCTTTGCCATACATAGCTTGAAATTTAAATATTTAATTTAAATGAAACTTGATTTTCTTATGGTTATTATTTTATTAAAAATGTATAAAGTATTTTTTAATTGTTACGAATTACATTCTACTAAAATTTTATTTACATATTACGAGTACCTAGTTTGTATACATTCATGGTCGATTTGTTCTTTCAGAATAGGTACTAAAGTTTAAGTTTTACATAGAATTCTAATAAATAAACAGCAAAACGAGTTTTTATATAGTGAATAAGGAAAAATGTTGTGTTTCAATTTATTTATCCTAATACATGAAATATAGAGGAGAAAGCAATAGATTACATAGACAGTCAAACTTGACAATGTAAACCTACGTTTATTAAAAGACTAGCTACTCTCCATCGCTTCGCTCGGGTTCATCCCTACTTACGTTTTAACGTTTAGTATCGATTTCTCAGAGATAAGATATTTTCCCGCTGTAAAAAATATTCTATATGTTGACCAGGATAACCAGCTATCACTATACTAAATTTCCCTCCAGTGGTCTTTCTGTGATGCGGTAACAGACAGACAGACAAAAATTCTAAAAACTATAGATTCGGCCTACAATAATTAAAAAAAAGTGCCACTGAAATACCTTTTTTTTAATAAATATAATTAGGGTTTCTAATTGCTATATTTATATAAAACTAGTGGCTCAGCCTCGATTCGCTCGTCCCTAGTGAAAAACAATAAGAAATCTTTCCCATACATTTTTCCGGGATAAAAAGCCTATGTGCTATACCAGGCTATAATCTATCTCTGTGCCAAATTTCATCCAGATCCGTTCAGCCGTTCTGGCGTGATTGAGTAACAAACATCCATCCAAACTTTCGCATTTATTTTATATATGTAGTAGTAGTATTTAACTAGTAAGATAAAACAATGAAATATTAATTATCTTTAATATAACTTTAAAACGGGAACCAAAAATCAAAATAAATCCGCGAAATAATCCGAAAAGATAGTTTTATTTAATAATGTCAAACATTCGCGTAAATCTAAGAAAGTATTATAACTTTAAATTTAAAATAAATATTTATTATATTTAAATTTTAAATATATAGATAATAGATTTAATTATTTCTTTTTTAAATTGCCATTGTTTCTTTTTTCTAAATTATTGTACATATTATAATATTTACGGGTAGGCACCGTCTGTAATATGTAACTACTAACTGATAACTACTTGTATATCCATACTAATATTATAAATGTGATAATCCGTTTGTCCTTCTTTAACGTCGAAACAGAGTGAAGGATTGGCGTGATGTTTTGTGTGGAGATAGTTGGAAGCCTGGAGAGTAACATCGGCTACTTTTTACCGCGGGAGATTATCTTATTCCCACGGGAAAACACGTTATAAAACAACCCAAAAAAAAATTATTTATGATCAGAATTACTTGAAGCTTGGCATTAGTGGTCTTCAATATAATTAAATAAATGTGTTTTAGTATTTTTCGAAATTCATCCCATAAGGGGGTAGAATTGGGGATGAAAATTTGTATAAAACCTACCTTTTTAGAGTTTTTTTGTAATTTTAGCGCGAGCAACGCTGCGGGTTCTACTAATATGTATATTTATACATTAGTTAAGTAAAAATTAGCTACTTAGTTAGCTACTTAAAGACGGGGAGTGTACTTAGGACTTAAGACAAGCGAGAGATATTACTCGTATAGGATTCAGTTGACAGATATGGCTATGTACGTTGGAATATTTTTATTTCACATCAAAACTCGTTTCTTATCAATGAGCTTATGAAAGCGTAAAGAGACGGGTGTGCCTTGTATAGAAAGAATGTTCTATAGATTTAAACTATAAGATAGGTAGTGTATTGTGGTGTGGATGGTTGTGGTTTTATGGTAGGTACATTTAAGAGTAAGAAATTGATTTTAGTTTTTTTTATTCAGAAAAATGGCATTAGGCTCGAAAGTCGAATGGATGTATACTTTTTTTTATTTAAAAAAGTGATAGGTCACAGAATAATTTATTATCAAACTTATAAAGGTAAAATTGAAAATGCGTAATTGGGTTTGGCAGAGAGCTTCCGTGTTTAGGAAAAATACAAATTTTAATTTATTGATGTAGACATGCTTAATACGTAAGGTGACTTTTAAAATAAATATTCAATCGTGATAAACCTTCCAGTTGCTTTTATATAATATTGTGTACAAAACTTTTGTTTTTGTTTTATAATTTGCTGTCTAACATTTGAATTAAGTCCTCATGGGTTTTCTGTCATTAGGGCTATTGATTGGAGCTTTCGATGTTTTTTTTTCAGTGTTGAAATACCTTTTAAATAAAGAAGTTATATGTTTGCTTCATTTCGATTACGAATACGTAATAAAGTTTGATTCAATTAAATTCTTCATTTTGTTGCTTTTGAGCGTGTCAGTTGGGCAGTTAACTTCGCTAATGTCGCGTAAGTTTGAAAAGACACGATACAGATTTAGCGAAGAAAAATCAATTCTTTGGTTAGCTTTATTAAAAAATGTCAATCTGTCAATGTCATTTGCACGATGTCTTTTCATAAATATTATTTACTATTAAATTAAAAAAAAAAACTTTGACATAAATACGGCCTAAAAATTTAAAAAATTAATCATTTAACATAAAGATTTTTCTTCAAAAGTAATTACTTTTCTTAATTATTAATAATTTACTATCTTGTGTTTGTTTACTTTTAACATTACAGTTTACTTAAGTTTAAGGAGTTGTCCTATGCGCGCTTTGTTTAAAAGTGAAACATGGACGGTCCAGTGATTTCGTGTCAAGGTCCGTGCTTCCCCTACAATAACCCACATAACTGTTTTATTTTATTATTGCGTTAAGCTTTACTGAATTAATTAGACGCAGGGTTGCCTCGAAAGATAGCATAGGCCATAGGGTAGGCGATGTTTTGTGACACCACGCCATTGGTCAACATATATATTTTTTTAGTTTTTCTTTTTAGGGACGTTTGGAAATATGTGTATATATATATATATATATATATATATATATATACTATCATTGCCCGCTTTCAGATGATAAAAACCAAATTCTTAGGTTTTACATATAAGTATACTCTTACATTGCAGTTTTTGTATTTCTAAGAAATGAGATATTTTCCCGCGGTAAAAAGTATCCTATATGTTGACCCGAGTGGTTTTTCCGTTATGCGGTAACTGACAGACAGACAGACAAAAATTCTTAAAACTAGATTCGACCTCTGTATCTATAATAATGTCTATTTCAATAAGATTCTTCAAAAAATATTTAATGTACAGATTCGGCTTAGTTACAATTTTATTATATGTATAGATTTTTACGCGCACACCGACAGCCAAAAGCGACATGATGATGTTCGCTGATAACTGTTTGGTGCCATGGTAACCGTATTTATTGTCTGAAAAATGATAGGTATATAAATTTGTATTCTTTCTTTAAATGATCTTCTATAAATATATGATTGTAATATGCCTAATATGCCTTATTTAATTATTTTTATTAATTTATCATTCTTTTTACAAACAGAGAGTTGTGAGGGATGAAATCTTTAGCTATATTTGTTCTGTTACGCCAAAGAAGTACAAATTCTTACGTGCGTGCACAGCAAGTACACACACACGTTTTTTTAAATTTTCTATATAGTCGTATATCTTTCAAGATACTGGTTCTGAATATTACCATTATTTCATTATTTCCAATGTATACTTATGTAATAAATGATTTAAATATTTTTGTAAATTAGATTTTTTCTTTCGAGTTGGAGATCTATGCACTCTTTATTATATATTTTTTGCCTTGTGCTAAGGTCCTAAGGAAACCAATAGCTGATGCTAGATAAAAAATAGTTCTTTATGTATTTTTCCATTAGGTTTATCTTTTTCCATTCATACTTTACAACATTTTTACTATTATAATCTTCATACAGGGTAGAGAGAAAGTTAATACTGCTCCATATCTTTCTTATCTTAGTAACTAATTCCTGTACTGAGCATTTGTTTTATCACAAAGTATTCAGTTGTTTTTAACGTCTAATTGCTGGGCACAGTCTGCAAGGGAAGCTCGTGCCCAGCATATGAGATCAGGCCATAGTCCACCACGCTGCCTTAGTTGGGTTGGTGGACTTGACATGACTTCCGAAAACTTGCTAAACTCTCTTAGACATGTTTTTCTTCACTGTAAGATAAGTGTGTATGATAAGTGATTATCATATTGTGAATGATTCGCACATAAAAATAACAGGAGGTGCAAGACCCGGGATTTGAACCCGCTTCACTTTGTTTCCCAAGTAAACGCTTTACCACTGGGCTACCACTGCTGTCTAATAAATCCCAAAATGTAAGGTCAATTTTTTATTTGATATTTGCACAGTTTGATTGAACCAGTGATATCCAGCGTTGAACGGCTAGATACGCCATATTTTTCCCACTTCGATACTAAGATCTTCAATATTAAATTTATCTATATTTATGCAAAGGAAAGTGGTTAGTAAAAATAAACTGCTGTAATTTATGTTACTTCGGTTATTAAATTCATAAATTGCAACAGTGAACGCTAAAAATGTTACACTATTTACGGTTATGAAGTAAAAGTAGAATCGTTCAATTGTGCATAGCTGTATAATTAACATATATAAGATAACATTTGCTTTGGAGTATTAGCTTTTAAGGCAGACTTTTATAAAAAAAGATATATAATAAAAACATGTTAATTTTATGTAACTTTACATAAAAGTTAATATTAAAATTTAATTATTTGTTATGTGTGTGATACTGTTTTGGTTATTATTAATTTATTTAATTAATATGGTTATTTATGTAAAAAATGCTTTTTTTTTGCTTTTCATAGTTTTTATCATTTTATTAATTATTAGTAAATGTGAAGACCTTTTTTTATTTTTTTTAGCGAATAGAAATATTCTGTAAACATAATACTAATAATCTTCTTTATCTGATAGCGGGCAACCCTGTTTCACTGCAGTTGCCGTTGTAGAGTGAGAGCGAGACGTCAATATTTACACCGCGTGGGTTAGAGCGAGACGGACGCGGGAATAACCGCCATTTTGCTTTCGACGCGTTTGGAACGGAAAGAGGTAATGTAGTTTTTTAGTTTTACTAAAACGAAAGTTATGTACGATCTGACAGACATTTATCAATTAATAAATAAACTAGATACAGTTAAGTCATTGTTATACGTCTGTTATTTAGCGGTACAACATTTATGATTAGTTATTTAAAAAATAAAACGCCGTTATAAAGATGTATAAAGACATATCTGTTTATCTATTTACGATATCTGTAATTTGCATAAATATTGCATTAATTTATTATATAATAACTTCTAACTTTCAGAGGCTTTATGTGTTGTCGGTTGCGAGTTCGACTTACGGTTGGGTATAATTATTTTACGCTGGTTAAAACAAAAGCGTGTTTTAATCTAAATGTATTATGATTTATGGACTAAATAAACTAGCTCACCCTCGCTTCGCTCGGGTTCGCCTCTGGAAAAACAATAATAAATCTATCCCACGGGAACCGTAAATTTTTCCAGGATAAAAAGTAGCCTATGTGTTATTCTGATGTATAGGCTATATTATTGTAAAGTTTCATTAAATTCCATTCAGTAGTTTTTGCGTGAAGGAGTAACAAACATCCATACATCCTCACAAACTTTTGCATTTATAATATTAGAAGGATAAATATTAAATAATAAATTCTATCTCGTTCCCTCAAGGAGGAATTTCGGACACTGAATAATTAGTAAATATATTTAAAAAAACTGACATACTACATAGAGAGATTGAATAAAAAAATAATCTATGGAGCTTAAAAAATGCGTAGAAACTTTAGAATTTATAACACTTTCGCATACAGAAACTGCGACGCAGAAACCATATAGTGCGTAGTATTGGATATAACGTAATATATCCTGCTCTGATGGTCTAGTTGCTAGGCTGTACGGTTGTAGATCCTAGGTTCGAGTCCTGGGTTGAGCGAAGTTAATTTATCTGAGTGTTAAGAAATTATCAGTAAAAACCCTGAGTTGGGAAGTTGCCGGTTGTTCATTCATGGGCCTCACAGCGTTTCATATGGGAATTGAACTCCTGTACTACGGTGAATTAGGTTATGCTTATAGCTGTCAAAACAGTAGAACAATACGGTCTAGATTCTAAACAGGCTGTCTAGATCGAGTCTAGAAAATTCGACATTCCGACACAGCATCACTGATCTCTGATCTTTTCTTAGGACTATATATAATCGAATACCATTTTAGGCGTCAATTCCTTTGTCCTTCACGCTCTGTTTATTTTATTCTTTTAGTCCGAGTAGTCTACGCTTCCCCACTGAAGTTTTATTCATATGTAAATTATTTTTAAATTGATATTACAGGACCAGCCTTTTCATTAAAATCCATTCAGTTGTTCCCGAGTGATGCGAGACTCATATTCAAAATTTCCCTATAACGTTATAGGTTGCCATGACAAATTTATTTTTAAATAAATCATCGTATTTTATATCTTAAACTTCACTGACCCAAAATGTCTATTCACACGCAAATTCGAGCATTCATTAGGTAACTAGAAGCTGAGCCGAATGACACCATCATGTTTAAGTTTTTATATATTTTTTGGGATTTTTGACTTCATACAAAAAAATTATAGAAAAAGCACTTTCAGTTTTTCCAAATTTGAAATTTTTCTGGAACCTTTTCCAAATTTTTTACAGTTTATCCTAAAAAGCAAAAAAAAAACCTTATTCGGATTAATAAGAACATTTAAGAAAAAACAGTCAAATTGGTCAAAGTCGTTAGTACTAGAGTGTGCGCTCAACAACAAACAGCATTTAATTTTCATTTACGTACTAGCGACTCACCCTTTCTCTCTCTAGTTACGTTTTAACGTTTAGTAAATATTTCTCAGATATAAGACCCCGTAGTAAAAAGTATCCTATATGTTGATCCGGATAACCAGCTATCATCATCATACCAAATTTCATTAAAATCTGTCCAGTGGTTTTCTCATGATGCGTTCCCAGACAGACATACAGACAGACAAAATCTAAAAAACTATAGATCCGCCTCAGTATCGGTAATAATGACTATTTCAATAAGATTTTCGAAAAAAATATTTAATGTACAGATGCGACTTAGTAAGAATTTTATTATAAGGATCTTGTATTGTTAGTACATATTTTAACGGTTCAAGTTATTAGAAAAAAAATGTATAGATGCCACACCTGAAACTTAATATATTTTAATATTAAAAAAAAGCCTTATTTTTCCATATTCTATCATAAACAAGTTTTCTAACTTTAACGGTGCAAAAGCTTAAATATGCGATGCGTGATCTTGAATGTCTAATTTATACTTTTCTTTATGTATTAAATTACATTAAATATATTTTATTTGACGACACGTCTGGCTCAGTTTGTATTGACCCTTCTTGCTGTGCCAGCGGGCGCGGGTTCGAATCCCGCTGACGGCATTCATTTGTGTGATGAGCACGAATGTTTATACTGCACTCATGGGTGTTTTTATTTATAATAAAGAATGTATTTAAAGTTATATATGTGTAATGTATCAACTATCTGGTATCCATAACACAAGCCTCGTAGCTTACCATGGAACTAGATGGTGCTGAGTGTTAATGTCACAACATATTTATTTTTCCCCTTGGAGGTAATCCTTAAATTCCATAAATAGGAACACAGAAAAAAAATGTTAAAATGCGACAATCGACTTTTTGTATGTCGGTTAAAAGAAGGTCAAGCTATTTTCTAAAATATTAATTTAACTGTTGTTTTCTATATTCCAGGTCCGAGTACGTTTCGCCAAAACAAAGATAAACTTTATAAAATTGAGTGATGAAGTGAGTGTTCTCTATACTAATATTATAAAGAGGTAAAGTTTGTGAATTGTGCGTTTGTGAGGGGGTAATCTCTGGATCTACTAAACCGATTTAGATGAAATTTGGTAAGAAGATAGTATGAGACTGGGAAGGATATAGGGTACTTTTTATCCCGGAAATTATCCTTTAAGGGGGTTATATTATGAAAGTTTGTATGCGGAATCAACCTAGGGACGAAGCCGAACGAAGCGAGGCGCTAGTTAATTTTTATAATTATAATAATGTCTATATTATGTACTAGCCACTCACCCTCGCTCCGTTCGGGTTCGTCCCTCGATACGTTTCAACGTTTAGTATAAATTTCTCAGAGATGAGATATATTCGCGCAGTAAAAGGTATCCTATATGTTGACCCGGATAACCAGCTATCAGTATATGAAATTTCATCAAAATCTGTCCAGTGGTTTTCTCGTGATGCGTTCTCAGACATAATCCGATTGTGATGAAACTCTGGTAGGCTATTCTGTATACACCTGCGAAGGTTCCTTGCTCAAAAATAAGAATTTTCTTTGGGCATTTGTCTTTTATGCGTCTGTAAACCATTCCTTGGAATTCCTTGTTTAGGGATACGTCCAAGCAAAACGAAGGCAAGGCGCTAGTTTCCAATAAAACTCACAGCGATAGCGGTCCTGCATATTTGTATGATCGCTTGCTCTAACTCCTTTACAAGGAAAAATAAACGTGTGTATGTACTTATGTAGGCACGTAAGAAGTTATACTTCTTTGGCGTAACAAAACAAAAATAGCTAAAGATTTCATCCCGTATGACACAACTCTCTGTTTGTAAAAGGAATGCAGCTAACTTCATTGTGTCGCTTTCAGCTAACTTTATCATGTCGTTTTTTGGCTGTCGGTGTGCGCGCGCATCGTATAAATTTTACTATTATATTTTTTCCTAAACGTGCGAAAAGTATGACTTCAAAAAGTTTCAAAAGTATGACTTCAAAAGTTTCATCGAAAACCATCCAGTTCAGACTAAATGTGTACATAAAAATAAATACACAAAAATTCGTGTCTAATTCAATTTTCTAACAAAATGTATAAAACTCGATATATATATATATATATATATATATATATATATATATATATATATATATGTGTGTGTAGTTTATATATAAAATATGACAATAGTAGTGTTTTGAACTATTTTAATGAGCCTTATCATTTAAGATTCAGCCACAAGTATGCAACCGCCGCATTGTTCTATATATAGGCGAACGATTGTTTCTATTATAATTTGTCATCGTCCACTTATAAATTGTATGTAATTATGTATATCTATACTTATATTATAAAGAGGTAAAGTTTGTGAGTTTGTGATGTTGTAGGGGGTAATCTCTGGATCTACTGAACCGATTTAGATGAAATTTGGTAAAGATAGTTTGAGACCCTGGAAAGGACATAGGATACTTTTTATCCCGGAAATCATCCCTTAAGGGGTTGAAAATGGGGATGAAAGTTTGTATGGGGAATCAATAATATATACTAACTTATGTTTAGTCAGAGGGGGAGGGATCTTGTTTAGTTATATTTCTTAAATTGATTAAATATATATATATATATATATATATATATATATATATATATATATATATATATATTATATATATATATATATATATATATATATATATATATATATATATATATATATATAGTGTCATAGAACTAAAAATGAAGCCAAACAATGGTTTTTTTTGTAAACTATGTATTTAAAAAAAATGTTACATATAAAAATTAATTGTTACATATTAAAAACTAATATAAAATTTCTAAAAACGTATTATATTTCTCTTATTCTTTAAAGAAAGTAAACAATCTGTATGGCGAAGTCGAGAATAATAATTCAATTCAGTTGTTTTGTTCAATGACATAATTCGTTGGCGTACTATTACAAGGTTCTATGTTAATTTTAATAAAGTTTAGTAATTTTTACATAGAACTTCGTTATTTTGTTATCGTAAAAAAAACAACATAGAACTATGTAAAATTGAATATTTTGTAGTTAAAGTGCCGCTATCTAGTGGTTTGTTTTTGCAAAACTGTAACTAATGACACATAGAACCTTGTAGCATTAATAACTAAATAAGTACTAAAATAAAAATTGTAACATAAAACCTTGTAATAGTGAGCTAACGAATTAGCAATAATAGGATAAACAGCAAATCGTGCTACGATTTGACTTTGTCATTTTTTTTATTTGGACTCCGTCTTTATAATTCTTTAGTCTGAGGCTCGAAGTCAAAACGTTATTAAGTTTTATACGTTTGACGTGTCTGTGTGTTCGTATGTGGCTTTATAGATCTTAAACAGATGGTCCGATTTTAATGCGGTTTATTTATTTCACAGTATTAGATCTCGTTTTCTATGCAAAAACTATATATGATGTAATAATATATCTTTAGAACATCTTTCAACGTTTAAATAATAAAATTTTAAAACTAAAAAATGTAGATGATTATATTTTTTGAACATAACTATATACATGTAACTGCTTCCGGTTCCGATTTAGTGACAGCTTCCTCTACAGTTACACTATTTTTAAATTAATTGACAATTTAAAATGTTTGTATAAGTTTAATTAAATAAAGTGGATTTTTTTTTTATTACAGATACCTACATCATCTCAAGGACTCAAGTGTTAAATCTCATCAGGAGAAGAATTCTTAGGTCATAGAAATGTCAATAGATGGCGTTACATGGATGTTAAATTAATAAAAAGTTAAATTAATTTTTAAAATGTACATATATTTTAAGACCTTTTGTAACTTACAAATGAAATAATGGTTTTTTAAGTTTCCATAATTTTAGGGTTCCGTAGCCATAATAAAAAGGTTAAATTCAGATTATAGGAAAAAAAAAAATTTAAATAGTAGGTAATAAGGCAAATAAAATAGTTTTAAATGGTTTTAATTTATACAATATGTAACAAAAACCCTGTTGTTCCATGTAGGTACGTAATACGTATACATAATCATATAGGCGTACCATTAATGAAAATTTTATTTAAAATCTTCAAGTACTGGTTAGTTATTGTTTATAGTTAAAATAGCTAATAAAATCGACATTAAAAAAAATGTTTGTACATTCTGAATTATGGAGCATCCATTAATTACGTGAGATAATTTTGACGATTTTTCGATCCCCATGCGAAGCACATGCCCGGTGGGACACGAACTAGATGTAAACCACACGCGTGTTTGGAGAATTCTCAAAGATGATGGCCAGCACCCATTTCACTATCGTCGAGTTCATTCTCTACTTCCCACGGACTTCAAGCCTAGAATGGTGTACAGCAGATGGGTACTAGACAAGATGAAGTCGAAGGATAGTGAGCTCTTGATCAGAGTACTGTTCACTGATGAGTGCTCATTTGTTAGAACAGGTGTATTTAATTCTCACAATCAACATGTATGGACAGTCATTAATCTGCATGCCTTTAAGTCATGAACCCGATGGAGGACTAATGTTTGGGCGGGAATAATACGGGACAATTAATTTTGATACACTCTTCAAATACGGTTTTATTCATTAAAATATGTAACTAAGTTTTAAAAATATTTCGCTAAACTGGCAACGAAACCATAGCGCGTCTTAGAAGACTCGTAGCGCCATCTGTTATCACAGTGTGTAAACTATCGACAGTGAATTTGATATGAAATAAATAATTTAAATTATAATGCAGTTTTATTTTATTATAAATCTTTTAAAACAAAATGAACCAATTAGTATGCAAATTATATATTAGTTAGTGATTCTTAAGATACAACACAAGTCACATAAATTTCTATTAGCGATACCAATTTTACAATTGGAAAGATTCAAAATATAAATATGTTAAAATAAATAGTTGTAACTTTTTAATTATTATAATCTATCTAAATTAATAATATAAAAAGGTAGTTTTATTGTCTGTTTGTTTGAACGCGCTAATCTCAGGAACTACTAATCCGTTTTGAAAAATTCTTTATGCATTAGATAGCCCGTTTATTGAGGAAGGCTATAAGCTATATATCATCCCGGAAAATCTACGGTTCCGAAGCGAGACGAGGGTGAGTCGCTAATCGTACCTAGCGACGAACCCGAGCGAAGCGAGGGTGAGCCGCTAGTAAAATATAAAACTGGAAACTAAATGACTAATGCACTTTTTTTGGTTTTGCTTTTTTTAGTTATACTTATTGTCATTTTAAATTTTATGAATATACTTCCCTGGTGTCTCTCTGCTCTTCAAACTTTCGGGCTTTCTCCAAACTATAATATGTAAAAACCCACATCAATCTGTTGCTCGTTTGATATGTGAACCGATGTACCAACATATACTTATTGAGCGGGACCCTAATTTTTTTTCTAAAATAAAGTCAGCCTAGGTTACTCCTATAACATCAGCTATCTGCCAGTGTGAGTCCCGTTTAAATTGTGTTTTTCTTATAAGTACCGTATATAATTTTATATGCATTTAGTAAAAAGCTGTTTTTTTGACATTACAAACAGACACTTTAATTTTATTTATCTGTATAGATATACAAAATTCCGTGAGTGGGTTTTCCTAAACAACGACCGATTTTGATGATATTTTTGTGTTATGTAGATTAATAATTCCAGATGGTTAGCTATAGCTGGTAGATGGCGCTATTGTTGAGGTCCTGAATTTTTGTATTAATTTTGTGACAAGATAACGTCTGCTCTTATCTAAAGGGCTTTTAGTAGGTATAAGTATAAAACTCAGTACGAAAATATGTAAATAATACAAAAATCCTTGGTTATTTTGGAATTGAGAAAATATAATTTATAAACAACATTTTACTTAAAAATAGTTTTTTAATTAACATTTACAAAATCGCATTACTATTCGGTGTAACTTTCTCACAAAAAAATATATATAAAAAAATAAACATGACATCAGTAAATAACAAAATACACATTAAAATATATAAAAACTCTTATTTTGTTACATATTTAATAATCAATTTTATTATACCACTAAGCTATCTCACAATGCAATATGGCTGATTTTTAGATACTTTTTCTTGGATTTTCCCATCGATCAAAAAAGTACTAGTTATACAATCTCATGCAAAATTTCTCTTAAAACTGTCACCAATTGTGTTTAGGTAATTATTCTAGTTGATATAAATATACAACAATGTAAATTGAATCTTAAACGTAATGCTTAAAGTTGTTATCACAAAAAAAAAAAAAATTAAAAGCGCGCTTAAATGTTTAATTGAGCGCTCATTCGGTGAGGACATTTTTCGTCGCTGATTGTGTATCTAGTACTTTTTTGATCGATGGATTTTTTTGCATACTTCATATATTCAGATTAAAAATGTATATAAACAGAGTGCCATAGAACTAAACATAAAGCCAAACAATGTTTTTTTTTTAAATAGTAAACATAATAAAAAAACATGTGTGTGTGTAGTTATGTACACACGTAAGAAGTTATACTTCTTTGGCGTAACAGAACAAAAATAGCTAAAGATTTCATCCCGTATGTCACAACTCTCTGTTTGTAAACGGTGTACGCGCCCTTTGCAGACCCAGTGTGTAGTGACGTTTATTATTATCTGTGTTCCGTGATCTATGGCAACCCTGTAAAATAGACTTCCGTATCCGCACTTACTTTTTCTAATTTTGGACTCCACGCCGACGTTAAATAATTCTTAATGTTAAAAAAGTTAAAATTGTTATTGAAAACTTAAATATTGCTTTTTGTCGCTTCCAATTTGTTTTATTATTAAACAAATGAAATACAGCTAAATTCATCATGTCGCTTTTTGGCTGTCGGTGTGCGCGCGCATCGTAAAAATTTTACTCACATTTTTTTTTCCAAACGTGCCAAAAGTATAACTTCAAAAATAAGCTAATATTTTGCTCTCTTAAAAAAGTATATAATATTATTTTTATTATTCAAATTTCATCGCCAAAAATTATATATTAATTCCATTAATATGTACCATAAGCAGCAAATCACGCTACTATTTTTGACTTTGACATTTATTTTGGCGGACTCCATTTATTATATACTATAATACGCTTTATACATTTCAACAACTATAATTACTAACAATTAACTATAATTATAAACAAATTTCATTACAAATATATTATCACTACTATCTATATACACACAATTTAATATATAATAAATAAATAAGCCGTGATTTTCAACAAAATGTTGTATAAGCAGACAGACAAAAAGATCCTTATCAATATACAAAAATACCTTATGCGCGCATATGAACTCACGGCCTCCAGGGTAGTGAGCAATGCCAACCACACTAGCACTGTACCAGTGGATACTATTTTAATAGATAGTTTTTTTTATTTGAACAAATAAGCACTAAGGCAGGGTATTATATGCATTTTTATATACAAATATTATTTAAGTACCGTCTCGCTGTCCGCATTCTGGCAGCAGCTATGCTGTCGAAAACCCACTTCGAGCTGACTTCTCCAATTTCCCGCCCAATTGTTATGTCAAACATTGGTTGTCCGCCATTTTGTGTTGCTTGTGTCCCGCCATTTTGCGTTCTCGTGCTTTTTGACGTTTGTTTCTGTGTGACATGATTTATTTTTATTGTATCATTAATAAATAATCCATACATATAATAAAATTCTGAGTCAACTCTGTACATTATTTGTTGGAAAATCTTATTGAAATATTCATTATTATAATCGATACAGAGATCGAATCTATAGTTTTTAGATTTTTTGTCTGTCTGTTTGTCAGGGAACCCATTATGAGAAAACCACGGGACAGTTTGATAAAATTTGGTATGATGATAGCTGGTTATCCGGGTCAACATATATGATACTTTTTAACTCTTCCTCGCTCCCCTCGTGTTCGTATTATAAAAATTGATATATAAAAACATAAATACAAATTTCCTAACAAATGCTCTTCAAAAAGTGGCGTCGTCATGTGACGTTAAGTCAAACCAAAGATTAACATTCAAAAATCGAAAATTCGAACTTACGCACACCACATAAAGTACTTTTTTGAATGAAACAACATGCATTATAATTTTGTAATTCGAAAATCAATGAACAGTTGTGCACTTTTTTTGAGGACGCTTTTGAGACGCTAATTGTATAACTTGAGTTTTATATCAATGCTTTTGAAACAATAAAATAAATACCTTTTTCTGCGATTTTCCGCGCTTTTGCAAAGTTAAGCCGCCATTTTGTTGTTCCAATCCGCCATTTTGTTGCTCCAATCCACCATTTTGTTGTACATTCTCGCCATTATCGATGACCGCGCCACAGAGTGTTAGCAATTGTTTGACGGCGTCTTTTTGTTCTGCATTTTCGGAAACCCTCACTCGCATTCCGTTGAAAACGTCGTAAACATAATCTGAAGACATCTTGTTTAGAGCTAACCGTTCTATTCGAGCTTTCTGTAAAGAATTTTTGTTTTACAAAAATCAAAATAAATCGCGAAAAAATCCGAAAAGATAGGTTTAAAAAGTTTTTTTTAAGTTAAAATGGTTATGTCACTTTAACTTTAAATTTTTTTTTGCAGGAATAGATTAGTGAAGCAAATTAAGAGAGAAGTGGTCTTTTTTTATAACTTTTTTATTAAAGACTTCAAAGTCACTTAAAAAGGAAAATTACATCCTTAAAAGCAGATCTTTTTTCTAGAAATTTATATAGGAGCAATAAAAAATCGAGTCTTAGCAAAGATGTCATACAGCATTATAGGTAATATAAAAAATAACAATCGAATACTCAATTCTTTCTATAAACTTTCTTTGTTGAAGTCATCTCAAAAACCAAAATTTGTGTTTATGTATTTTGAATTTTAATGTTTTAAATAAAGTATAAAATTATTATGTTTATATAATTGTTTTTTAATGTGATTTCTTTTTGATTAAGAAAATAATTATTAAAAAGTATAAATACATATAGGTAAGAAATTAAAAGTAGTTGAAAAGCACACCATTGGTCAGACCGAATATGACGTCAGAGATCATAACAGAGAGATTGGCGATTTTGTCGTTACAAATTGCGTCGTCGTTTTTCTGTGTATTACATACGGCATGACGGGCGTTCAAAGTATCCGTAACGGTACGATACTTCAATTTTTTTAATACTAAATTTTAGATTTTTGGAGCTGGATAGTTTATTTTCAATTATATAACGATATTGGCTATTGTATAAAAATTGAAACAAAAAAAAAACACGCATATTCTTATAGTTACCTAATAACAATTACAAAAGATAGTTCAATAGTACCCACATTTATTTATAAAAAGAAATCTACGTTTAAATACAACAACCATACAAACCTGTGAAATCTTCAACAAATGTGGTACTTCATAACCCAAATGGTGTATCCAAGAGTTAGCTTTCACCGAATCAATTACCCACTGTGCATATAAAACTCTACATCCTCTCACCGCTCCCAATAAAGCGTTAACAGTCCTTGGCTTAAAATTTCTATCATCTGTGGTAACAATGTTTTGTGAATTATCATTCCTCTGTTCCTCATTTACTCCAATAATATGTCCATTTTGAACGTTATTTGTATTTACATTAGTAAAAATACTTTGTGAATTATCAATCTCCTGGGCGTTAAAGTTTAGATTATCAATTCTGTTCCCTTGGTTATTTCTCTTACTTGGGGTAATAAGACTTTGGGAATTATCAATCCTCTGGCCATATTGTGTATTCTCAATGTTATCATTTTCATTATTATTTCTTTTTCCCTGGTTTGTCTTATTTCTCTTATATGGCGTAATATTGTGTGCCTCAGTCCCCTGTCCAGATAACGTTTCATTTTGACTCAACACATTAACTCCTGATATATTGCAATTACAAATTGTATTTTTATTTATTTCCTTTACTTTACTTGTAACAGTTACATTATTTGCGAACATTTGAGTAAGTATTCTCTCTGGACTATTACATTTTTGACACATAACTATACAATTTGGTGGGGTTTTCTGTTTGCTTGTCTGTTTGTTTATTGTAGAAGGTATTTCAGGTTCTCTACACGAGCCCATGATTATGTGGGTCGTCTTTTTATTTACGTGGCTTTGAACGACGCCGTTTAATTTTTGTACTGCGTGCCATATGTCGTGTCGTTCCTTTTTAGACATTCCTGTCAGCACCTGTAACATAATAATTATGATATTTGAAAAACAAAACAAAAAAGTTAAATGCCTATATTGTTACGATTCACATTATATGTATGTTTGTACAAAATATTTTAACATATTAAATGTACGTACTAGGTATGTACATATTTTAAAAAGGCGACTGTAGAAATAATATTTTTCGACTCTTAGTGGTGGAATCCTATCCTTCTTGATATTTATATAGGATCACGCTTTTTAAATTTGAAAAAAATTTAAAAAGCTAAATAAATATAATGCATAATACTTACAATTCTTGGTGCTGTATTATTTTTCACATCTGGTTTTTGCTTGGGCGTACCGAGCAGTCGCCGCGCGAGGCGTTCCGCGCGCGCCAGCTCTCTCTTGCCGTCTCGTGTTATGTGTTTTACCGTTTTTTGTTTAGGCGGAGGTGTTTCTTTATCTGAAATTGTAATTTAAAAATTATATATTAATACGTAAAGAGAAATATTCGTAGTTTTTAAGAATATCGCTAGATACGTCTTATGTTCTTCTCCAAGGTTTCACCTTGTCTATCTCTCCCTCTCTCTCTATTGTTCTCTATGCCGAAATTTATTAAAATTGGTCTAATGGTTTAGGCGTGAAACGTAACAGACAGACAGAGTTACTTTTCAACCGACTTCAAAAAGGAGGAGGTTCTCAATTCGACTGTATTTTTTTTTATGTTTGTTACCTCAGAACTTCGTCATTTATTAACCGATTTGGACAATTTTTGTTTTGTTTGAAAGGGTATACTTCCAGATTGGTCCCATTTAAATTTCAAAAAAAAAAACCACCCCTAAGGGTGGAAAAATAGCTAATAATGAATTTAACCTACTTCTAATTGTCATATTGACTTGAAACTTTGCAAGTGTTTCTATTTCCGTTGATAGTACAGAGGTTCGGTATTGTTGACTTGATCTCATGGCAAGGCCAGAAGGTGGATAGGTGGAACTCTTCAACGACTAATAGTAGATACTTTGACTTTGGGCTTATTTTGTTTGGTTTGACAAGCCTAACACTTTGGAATTCTTACTTTGCTACTACTGTCTACACTAAAAAGGGAAAAATAAAAACTTTTTAACAAAAAAATAAAAACCGACTGCAAACAAAAGCACTAATAAGTAAAAAATAACTGATTGGTAGTTTTCATTTACTATACATACCTAATCAAATATTTTCGAAGTCGGTGTGCTTTGGCTAAGTAATTAAAGCCTACCTATTAAATACATACCTAATCAAATATTTTCGAAATCGGTGCCAGCCCATACAAAGCAAAGCACACCGACTTCGAAAATATTTGTTTTTTGCATTTATAATATAAGTATGGATAATACATATTTTGTAAACAATCAGTGCTGTTTTGGCAATTTTTAAAAGTAGTTTTAATAATTATAGCAGATCACTATACCATTATTTATTTTGATAGTGTAGTGAATACCTATAATAGGTCTACATAGAATATCTTAACAGAAAAACTCGGCGATTAAACTTGGTTCTACAAAGGACTCGAACCCAGGACCTCCAGATCTGCCCTACATGCTAATCACTACACCACTGAGGCAGATAAAAGGTCCATAGTATGTATACTGTCGGTGTTCCTAATAAATAAGACTCACCTGTTTCATTCCCACTAGACGCAGTTTCTGCTTCCCTGTGGGTGAACAATTTCCTTCTGGACTTCTTCTGTCGCGGCGGAGACAGTGAGATAGGTAACGCCCTGCGAGGGGCTGTGTTCACGTTCCTCTCTATATCTATAAAGAAAATTTTTTTTGAGGTTATTCATTTATGTATTTTAGTATTAAAGGCTCTTTTTAACGTTCTACTGCTGGGCTTGACCTTTCAATACAAGAGGGACCAGGTCATAGCGGACGGATTTAGATCTAGTTCCGTGATAAGGTCCCAATACGTTTACCTTTGTGGTGGGAAGCTCATTAGCGTCCGGCAGTTCAGCCGGGCGCGAAGCCAAGAAATGCACACAGAGGTGACACACTTCGGTGGGCGGTGTACCATGCGGGTTGCTCCTGGTACTTCTCTGATAGCAGAGTGGACCTTGGAGCAACCACATGGTGGTTGTGATCTGCTTCGGCAGACCTGCCGTCGGGGCGTCGTGGTTGAGTGCGGAAGCAATCCTGCTACGCCAGATTAAGACGGGGGAGGTTGTTGGGTTTTAGTGGATAGTACTGGCACAACCACCTGTACGCATGCAGGTGGTATGCCTAAATTCATTTCTCAACGTTAAAAAGAAGCCCATGATTAGGTCATAGGTCAGACTTTACATGTCTTTCGAGAACTTATTAGATTCTCTCAGGCATTCCTCACGATGTTTTCCATCACCATAAAGGAAGTGGTAATCATATTGAAATGCGAGATGCGAGACCGGGATTTGAACCCGCTTCACTCGGTTTCCACTACCATTTCGCCCTTTTTAAATGAAATTGACGATTCAAAAGTGCTTTTATAAGTCTAATTGAATAAAGTTTAATTTCATTTCACTTCACCTGCATCTTTCGACTTGTCGTGAGATGTGTCGTGCGATGTGTCGTTAGTCGTGTCGGTCGTGGTGTCCGTCTCACTTGAGATCCTGAGCCGCGGACGCTTGCCTCGTGCTTCTTGGCTCTCTGATAATAAATTCAATGGTATGTTCTCTTGATCCATCCTTTTCTGAAAGTATTTCAGGTTTTTACTAGTAATATACATAATATAATATAGACTGAGTATCATAAAACTAATAATAATGTCCTTCCGACCGATTTCGGCCAATCTCACCGAGACTAGCCAGATGCCCAGGACATATTAGTGTACAATTGTACGAGCAGACACAACGTGCACTGTCTTTTTTTAACCCTCGATGCAAAAAGAGGAATATAGTTTGATGTGTCTGTGTATCAGTGTGTCTGTATGTGGTGTCGTAGCTCCTAAACGAATGGTCCGATATTTTGCGGTTTTTTCGTTTGAAAGCTGACATGATCCTATCAAAGTCCGATGGGACGATACTTCGACACTCGCGGTGCATTTTAAAATAATATTTATATGTTTCAAAATAGTTTACAAATGAGAATTGTATACTGAGTGGTAAGTATACTTAAATATTAATATATTGTATACTAGTGGTAAAGAGCAAAAATTAAATAAGCTTAGGTTATGCTATCTCTCTTTCAATGGGAAGAGAACTAATGCTTAAAAAATACAAAAGAATATAGTATTATTTATATCACTTTCACTCAAAATTCAAATTTTCTATCACTCAAAAATCGTATATTAATTCAACAAATCCTACTAATATTATAAATGCGAAAGTTTGTGAGGATGTATGAATGTCTGGATATTTAGATGTATGGAAGTTTGTTATTCTTTCATACAAAAACTACTGAATGGATTTAAATGAAACTTTACAATAATATAGGTCATACATAAGAATAACACATAGGCCACTTTTTATCCCAGAAAAATGTACGGTTCCGGTCGGATAGATTTGTTTTTATTTTTCTAGAGACCAACCCGTGCGAAGCGAGGGTGGGTCGCTATTACCTATATAAATTTTCCCTTATACTTTAAACAAAGCAAACGATCTGTATGACATAATCGAGATAAGTAGCATATACAGCAAAGCACGCTACTATTTTTTACTTTGAAATTTATTTTAGCAGGCTCTGTCAATATAATTTTTTAGTCCAATTTACTTCAGAACGCTTTTTATAAATCAAAAAAATGACTTTTATATTACTAAATTTTGGCTGTTAAACAGTCTAGGTCCGTAGGATATAAACTATCTGTATTTCAAATTTAACTCAAAACTGTTGAGCCGTTATAGTGTGAGGGAGTAACAAACTTACACACTAAAAAAAGACGCATATACATATGTATATATTAGTCCGGGTAGTTTCATATTAATATACTTAAGTTTTTCCTTGGGAACATTTTGCAATATACTTATTTCTCTTGTAAAGCATTTGATGTGCCAGGGTAATGAGTATTTTACATCATTTTCCCCACCATTAAATTATCTTCTTCCAAAAAATAGTTAAAAACTTCTTTGCTATACTATATTATACGAAATAATTATATAAAAGCACGATTAATTATTATTTATAAACAAGTCTAGGACATTTTCCTCACCTGTGCTTTTCTTATAAATAAATATATTGAGAGAAGCAGAATAAGGGAAAATATTTACAAAATAGTCAGTCATACATAATTCAACACAACAATTGACAGATTTCTAAAATGACATATCATTTTAAATATCGAAAAGAGGTACATAACTGATGATAAAAAAGACATTAAATTATAAACTAAAAACTATTCATATAATAATAACTAGCGACTCACCCTCGCTCTGCTCGGGTTCGTTCCTACTTATGTTTTAACGTTTAGTATAGATTTCTCAGAGATGAGATATTTTCACCTTTTATATATATATATATATATATTATCTTTACAATTAAGCGAGGAAAAATCATTAACAAGTATGTAAATTGTATATAGTGTAACAACATAGCATACCAGCATTATCTTCAAAGTTGCCGGAGATGGCAGATCCGAGGGTCTTGACACTGCCGGGAACAGTCTTTCTGGCAGCCGTCTCCCTGATGCTGCACAGGATTCCACCCAAATTGGAGACACCAGTCGACATGCCAGCGCTCTAGCCCTCGCGCGCGTTTTTGTGCATCCCCCTAATAAATATTGTTAACAATTTAATAAGACATTGTACACAAGCATTATCATATAACGTGTATGCAGAAATAGTTACATGATAATATTTATTAGGCTTAAAATATTACATATTTTTTACTTTTCTTTCAAATATGATATGTTCATTTCAAAAATATATAATCTGTGGGCAATCAAAATTCTAATAAGAAAATACAGACAATTAGCTGTTTTGTTATTTATTTCAAAAAGAATGAGGAATTAAATTTATCTGTATTTTTTTTTGTGGATGTGTTATTCAAAATCTTCATCAATTGTGGATCAATTTTCCTAAAACCTTTTTAAACTCTTTTTTAAATCCCTAGTTAGTATGAGTATATATTTCACAATGCATTTCACCAGGGAAGGCCAGGGTGCGTGACTAAGCTAGCGGTCAGTGAAAACCATTTTATGATGCAAGAATGAACTCAGTAAAAGTGGTATAAAAGGTAATACCAGCCAAATTAATGTTAAAACTTTAAATAAATACTAAGATGCAATGCATAAGCATCGAGTATCCATTGTACTCATAATAAAACGATGTATTTTTAAATTACAGTTTTTACGTGCAATATAACTATATATATAAAAATTCTTCTCTCTCCATGTGAACTCCAAAACGGCTGGAGCGATTTTGACGAAATTTTTAGGCAATCTTCAGAAATCATGGGTACTGCTAATAGAATACAAATAAAATATTATACCTTCACTCCAAACAAGGTGAGTGACAAGGGGACTCCAAGCTGGCATAACAGATGCACCAAGAGCCACCAAAGCAGCTCTAAGGGCCAATGCTCGACTCTCTGACCCCACATCTACTAGTATTACAATCCCTCGAAGAATTTCATTTATTGGTGACTCTGAAACCTAATGTTAGACAAAGTTAGGTTAAATTCTAGAAGATTATATATCTGCTTTATGATAAAATGTCCGAGGCAGTGGTAGCCCAGTGATAATGCGTTAGAAATAGCATATGAAAAAACCTTAAACACCTTTGATATTTTCATGTGTGAATTATCATTTCTTACATGATTACCACTTGTTTTAAGGTGAGGGAAAATATTGTGAGGAAACCTGCAAGTCTGAGAAAACTTAGTAAGTTTTCAAAAGTCATGTGCAGTCCTCTAATCTGCATTTGGCCAGTGTGGTGGAATATGGCTTGATCCCCCTCGTATTGTAGGGAGGCCCATGCCCAGCAGTTAGATGTTAATAAGGGCTGAATACATGATAAAATGTTTAAGTAAACTAAGACTGAGTTAGATTCATAATCATTAAGATGAAATAAATGAATCTTCCACGGACTTAGAAGAAACATTTGATTTACTATGTGATTTGAGTCTGACATCAAGGCTGGCTATGTTTTCTTACCACATTCTCAATATAAAAAACCTTCAAATTTTATATGTATATCTCAAGGAAAGTGCTAAATATAAAATTAAGCTTTATAAATATTTACATTCTTACTCCGCATACTATGTGTATTTGAGGAATTTCTATTGTTCGTCATAACATTTTGTGGCTTTTTAACCAGAACATTTTTATGTTTGTCAGATTCATTACATGGTCCTTTTAATTCTGACCATTCCTCTCGTAGGCGTATCCTTTCAGCCATAGCTGAGCGTCTCTGAAAATTGTACAATATTGTACATTAACATTTGGTCCTTATATTAATAACATAATAATGAAAAGTCATCTCACATCTGTCTGTGTGTATATAGAGGATATTAGAAATCATTTTACTTATAAGCAAAAAGTTTATAATATATGTTAATAATATTATAATGTTCTTAATATTAATAATTAATTAATAAGTTAAATATTGGCATATATTTGCTCATTTTTAAGTTTCTGACTAATAATATTTACAGATAGTGAAAATATTACTCACAAGTCCTGCAGCATTTTTATTGTTTTCTTTATTCATTATATATTTCTGTAGAGTACAAAAGTCAAAAATTCACTTCATCACTTGTACAAATACTAACAACTTCTCTTCTACAAACACAATGTACATGCATTTGTTAAATTCATCATGCAGTTCATTACTTTATTATGAATTATTTAATTTGGTCTAAACTATTTCATTAAATTCGATTACGTATTTATATTGACCACAAATAAAAACAAATTTCAAGTTTCAAGTTTCAACAAGTTCATGACATAATCACAGACCTATTTGATCGTTCAACGTTGACACTTGACGTTTTTACAATTAAGGGTTGCAAGTTTATAAGAAAAATGTTGCTATAGACGCTTTGATGTACAAATATTCAAGGTTAATTTAAAATAGATATTATTGTCAAAATCTGTTTAATAATTTATTTGAAATCATGGAAAAAAATAAACGTAAAATGCAATAAATGAAATATTGATGATTATTACTTTTTAATAATTATGCAAATAATTAATCCCACCTACAAATTGAACTCCTTTTGTTTTTATAATGATTTATTATAAATTAAAAAAAAACAGATACTTGCACTAACAATTTATTAAAACTTTGATTTTTAATTGTAATTTGCAAATATTATTGCAATTTGCTATGTAATATTTACATCACGAAGTAAAATAATATTTGAATATAAAAAGAGTTTTATACGTTATTTATGCTTTTAAAGCAATTTCAAAAGAAATTAGGGTATTAGAAAAATTGCGCCAACTAATTAAAAATAAACCAACGCGTTCTTTAAGTAACTTGTATAATGTGCATATATTATACATTTAAAATAAATCATTGTATCGTTTTGAATATTTCGCCATCCAAAAATAGGTAAAAAAAATTTTTTGGTGTAAATGTCCTGAACACTTCTGAACTCCCATTGACGATTGATCCGGTGGCCTTGGGATTCTGTGTCCCATGAGATACGGCAAAGAAGGAATATATGTAGGTACATGATTAAAAATTAGAAGCATAACAAAAAAAAAAAAGATTTACGTAATGATACGTTTTATTTATATTATAATATTTCTAAGACTAGTACATACTAATATTTAGTTAACTACTAACATGTAATTCAATTAGGTATTCATTATATCTATTTAAATTATAGCTTATGTGTTTCTTGATATATGTATAACCTATATTACTGTAAAGTTTCATTAAAATCTGTTCAGTAGTTTTCGCGTGAAAGGGTAACAAACATACATCCATCAATCCTCACACACTTACGTGTTTTACAATCAAATTTTAATTTGTTGTTTGAACTTCAAAAAGACTTTTTAATGTAAAACCTTCTTTTAATGGTTCGATAGCTAAACCTAAGTACGGACTATATACAGGTTGTATATCAACATCTTCTTTATTCTGAGCTTGCTGAGATGCTAGATACAGGCTTGGGCCCATTTCACCACGTGGTTCACCTATTTCTTCAAGTTCGTCTAATTCGTTGTATGTAGGCTTTGATACCTTTGAAAAATAATAATGAAAAATAAATGTAACACGATAAAAATTCTGTAATAATTGAATATTTAATACTAGGCACTGATTAAAGGTTAAAAATAATTTGAAAAACTTTATTTTAAATGAAGCTAATATTGTCAATTTGTAAGTATGTTTATTGGTTTGTTGGTCTTTACCTTAGCGATCTAGCAAAAGTTATACAAACATATAGCAGTACTACATAGTAGTACATCTATCTATCTATACTTATTATAAAAATAAGTCCCCCGGCCGCGTCTTTCTGTCCTCCTGTCTGTCCTCCTGTCTGTCTGAACGCGATAAACTCGAAAACTACTGAACGGATTTTTATACGGTTTTCAACAATAGAAAGAGTAATTCTTGAGGAAGGTTTAGGTATATAATTTATTATGCTTTTATGTAAATTAGCTGAAATACGGCGACAAATGTTGAAGAGGTCGCAAAAAATCTCGCCAAATGGGAACTTTCCACGCGAACGCCGCGTAAACTAGCAAAGATACAGTTAAGTAATGTACTAGAGAATTCAAAATCTATAAAAATGCTACAAAAAAGTCCGCGATAGCATATCTCTATCTCTTACGGTTGACTTACAATAACCACTTTTATGTTAACATTTTTAATTAAAAACATTACGTTATTTTCAAAGTTATTTTCTTTAGTTCGGTATTAATCCTTATCCAAATGAATATTTTAGTTAGCTTAGTCATTTAATGCAGATTAAAATTGCTCTTTACACTAAATCAATCAGATGAATAGTTTTTGAGATATCGTTGTTAGAAGTAATTAGTAGCGAAACATTTTTAATGCTTGGCGAGCATTGAGATGCCTACGGCGAGTCCATCCCCTCTGCCCCGCATCGCTCGACCGCCTGCTCAAGCTATATAAACCGGGCGATGTAGCGCGCGATCCTAGGATACTTTTTACCGCGGGAAAATATCTTATTTCTGAGGAAAAATACAAAAACTGCAATGTAAGAGTATACTAATATGTAACACCTAAGAATTTAGTTTTTGGTCATCTGAACGCGGGCGGAGCCGCGGGCAATGCTAGTATAAGATATTTAGAGACTCAGATTAAGATTTTTATAAAAAGTGACTTGGGACTTGTGTTCTATATTCCAATAAGTACCTAATTGTTATTTAAAAAAAAGTAAAAAACATGCAAAACATATTTTCACTCAAATTTATTTTATTTGAATTTACAAACAAATTCAAAAATCAATATAACAATTATTAAGAGTAAGCCAAAATCGATGTTAACGATTTCATTACGTAGTAGTTACAAGGGAAGCTAACAAGTGAAATAGAAAGAGGGGTGTTACTTAAATTACCTCTTTATCCCAATTCATTTCAACACCGAAAATTGGCGTTTCAGTGTACGCCTGGTGTAATGTTTGAAGCTCAGTGAGTAAAGGTCGTAAACGCTCGTACGGATCTGCTCTGAAGCCCAATACGTAACCACCAGACGTAGCTCTGATTATTATTACCAAAGCATCTCCGAACTTTGAATCACGTATTGAAATCTGATGATAAACAATTTATTTTAATACATTTAATTATTATTTTAGGTGACATAGGCTTGATAAGTTCCAAATACTTCATTCGTTAAAACATACATATTATTTGAAATGAAAAAAAAAACTTAAATTTTAAAATAAATTCCAATGTATTTTATTAGCTTAAAGAGAACGTTTAAATGTTAAATGTATACTAAAACTATATAGTATATATATGTGCAAAACTTAACTGTCAAATTGCACAGGTAATAATTTATTGAATGCAAAATGTTATTTTCATTATATTTTTACAGTATTAATTAGTTCATAATACTTTAATATACTACGAATTATAAACCCACAGACGGCTACGACTAGCCCGTCGACTTACGGCTAACTTCCCAAGGCGCATCTAAGTTATGCGCGAACTACATAATATTATATTTACTTACACTCTCTATAGTGATGTACGGCATAGAAACATTGAAGGCCTCATTAATATCCGCGTACCAGACAATTCTCACATTGCTCACTATCATCGTTCCCAAGTTTCCAGAATCACTAGATAAGTTCCAAATACCCCTTTCGTGAAGACTTATCTATAAATTAAATTATTATTTTTGTCTTGGCTGTATGGATGGATATACATACATGAATTGACATGTTTATACATATTATGTTATATGTATCCGAACGTATGTTTTTATTTTTTTATTATATTAATTTTATTTTAATATAAACAAATATATATATATATATATATATATATATATATATATATATATTTTATATAGGCAGCATTAATTTTGAATTCGAACATGGTATTGTATTTAGCTATTGTGTTAAGTTTCGAATGCTTTAATATAAAATTGTTGTATAATTTCAAATTGCAACCCTAATTAATATTATGCATTACAATTTTAAGACTTTGCCATTACTTTATCCTTTTCTTCCAAAATTATTGTATAATTTTATAGTTAGACACGATCTGTAATAACTATGGATTTAAAGACAAAATAGTCTAAATAAAATCTTAAGTCTCTGCCGTGAGTAGTAGGCCTTAATTGCTATAAAACATTCGAAACGACGGAAAATAAAAAAAAAATTAAATCGCGAAAAAGTATTAATATTTATTTGTTACAAGAAAAATTGTTAAGAAATCACCTTCTCGACCGATGGTGACAAAATTATTACATCCATGACACATACCATATACAATACCCTTACATATCGCATAAAACACAGTATTATTTTCAATCCCGGTCCATCCCATGGGATATTGGCACATTTGAATAAAAACTAGAACCCGTTGAAGTCAGGGCTTAAGCGAAACTAGCGAAAGTGCTAGTTATGAATAAATTTTAATATTAAAATCACAGTGACCTATATTTAGAGAGTAACTGAATGTTAACTTTGTTGAGTGCTTACCTTCTCTAGTGGTAATACTCGTAACTGTTTATTGTTTACAACTGCACCTCTCAGTTTTAGATCGCGATACATTCTCGATGATGCATAAGCTCTGCAATAGTCCATATCCATATCTACTATTTATTAATATTACTAATGTCATATTAAACGTGGTTGATTAATTGGACGTACCTATTTCGATCCAGCCCACGAAAACCGTTTTTGAGTTACTGTCATAAATAGCACCTATAATATTATCAACTTATATATAGAAAGTAGATAAAATACCCAATATTTAAGAGTTATTTCAAAAAAAAAACTACTGTCTTGTTATCTTGATATACCAATTTTACTAAAACCCCTACTTTCTCAAAAGCTTTTGTGGTTTGATCTATTTTGTATAACTACGTCCAACTGTTTTTTATTGGTAACATATTTATATGGAATCTGTCATGGGGTAACTTTGAATTGGTACTTGGAATTAGGTTCTTTTTTTTTTAAATCAAATTGTTTCTGTCCGTATCATTAAAGAGCTTTCTTTTATATGTATATATTGAAAAAAAAAACAGATATTTGTTCCATTCTGGATATGATAAAATAATCTGTATCAATAGTTTTAATTGCGTTATAAGACAAAACTTCATAGTCTCATAATTTTTTTTACAGATTTTGTCTATCTTTAGGTTTAAATTAAAAATATCTAATTATCTATAGAATAGTCAAGCTTTTAGTATAAAAATAGAATATAATTACTGTCTTTCTTTCTTAATTATTTTTAAATACTTATGTATTTTAAGTTTTTTTTATAAACAACAGGTTAAACGTAAATATGTTTTTTTCTTACTTATGGACTCCAGTCACAGTAGTATAATGCCTCACACAGTTTGGAGCTAAGTTGGTAAAGACAAACTCGTATTTGTTTTTGCTGTACGCAGCCAATACGTATAGAGCTTGTGTGGTGCCTCGAAGACCGGAGTTGACGATTTTTGTATTTGTGCTTATGACACAGTTTAGGCCCATAGCTGTCAAAAATGTAGATTATATTAGACAGACAAATATTAGATTTTCAATATCTATGTAATAGTAGCATAGTTGCATTTTTTATTTATAAATTTATATTAATTAGATTAAAATACATTATATCTTTTAAGTATAATGCCCTCCTGACTGATTTCGGCCACGGCGGTCACTCTCACTGAGACTAACTACATGATATACAGGGCACAAGCGTACGCGCAGACAAAAGTGCAGCCTCTATACCTGTCACTCCCATACTCCGGTGGGATGGAAATTAAATACGACCGGTGAGAGATCAGGCGCAAGACCGATGGTTGTACGTGCATTGGTGCAAAAACCGCCAACTCCCCAAAATATGGGCAGTTATTGACAATTTCTTTAAAAAAAACCCGAATAATTTGATACTTGGCCCGACCCGGGGGGCGAACCCAGGGTCTCTGGATCGGCATATAATATACATTATGTCCAATGGATAAAGATTCGTTAAAAATATTTGAAACAAATATAAGCGACATATGTATATATATCATTCCCTATCATTATGGAATAAAGATATTAATTTTTGAAATGATTGTTTTGGCCATTACATGAAGCCTTGGTATCAATTTACTAAAATTAATTAGAAAAAAAAGATCAAAAGATTCCTCGAACAATTTCATTATTTTTAATTGATATCCCAATAATTTTCCTTCTTCACAATAATAGCTTTGCTATACTTGAAAAAATCTTCAATTATTAGTAGGTACTTAAAAAATATTTAAGTATATGACAACTTTTAACAGAAAAAAAATTTTTTTTACTAAATAATTTATCTTATGTTGATATTATAGAAACAAATAATTACTACATAATATTTTTAAGATATGCGTGGATTTTAGGCTTAGGTAGAAGACCTGACTTCAATGTATACCTAGGTACTAACGTAAAGTGATAATGATAAATTGATACTTCTTGAAATTTGACTCTCACTTCTGCGACATTATTTTTCCAATGTATTGACTTACCCCTCAGTCACGCCTAAATAAGTTTTACTTCAATAAAATTCAAATAATAAATATAAAATGCATTACCGTGCAGGAAGTTTTGGAATAGGTCAGTAATTGTACACAGCGACTGGCGAGGATCAAGAGAGCAATTTCGAGTCTATATCCATGCAAATATAGGCGAATGGAATTCGGAAGCAGCGTGATTGTACTTAAAATTGATTTTCTATGTAAAATGTTTGGATAACATATTAAATGTTTGTGTGAGTCGCTAAATTGTTATCGCACGTGTGTAGAGGATATTAGTTGTTTCGTTGTTGTACTACGCGATGGATAGATGTCCTGGATTTGAGTTCCAGTTGAGGATGAGAATGTTTACGCGTACCAGCTAAAGCCTTTAATTATGCTGTGCTTCTACTTCATTTCCTTAAGTGGATCTTACCATGTTAAACCAGAACACCTACTAAAACCTAGTAATACCCTGAACGTCTTAGTTTGGTGCTAGATCGTTACATTAGTATACTCCTAATGCTTCGAAAATGTTCATTCCCTAATTAACGCGTTTAGGGGGTGAATTTCCAAATATTCTTTATATAAGGAACTATTGTGGTAAATTTTATGCTTGTAGACCAAGTGGTGTAGATTGGGTGTTGTGAGTGTGTTAGATCTAGACACATCACACAGATTATTCCTGCAGGGTTAGTGTATTTTAAAGAGATCAGTTACATATCTTTAACCTCATGCACTAACTCGAGCAAAGCCGGTGTGCTAGTTTTCAATACATTCAATTCTTTTATGTAATCTATCATTAACAGTGAACTAGATGTAATTTAAAACTACGAGCTTCACGGGTCAGGCATTAATGTTAGAAAATAGCAGGCTACATATTGTTGGTCTGCTCGATCGTTTAGGTTAAATACATGTAGTTACCACCGATTTTCGATTCTACGATTATGTATAGAAAGAGGCCAAACGTGCATCGGACTTGTAATTTGACTGATCCATGCTCTTTCAATTATACTGTTTAATGTGTTTAAATAAATAATGACTTCATTTATTGGCTAGGGAAATTTGTTTTCGAAGGATTCATAAAATTATAAGTTTAAAAATAAGTTTAAAGTTAAATCGACTTATATTTCCTATGCGAATTTGTTGCTACTTTTCATAGTTTCCAGTTACAAAAAAAATACTTGGTATTTCTATTCATGAAAAATAAACAATGTCTGACAATCTATGTACTTATTCTGACATTGAGGATGTAGTTAGCCCATCAATACAAACAAAACTATATGAGGATGCTGTAATCTAAGATTCTCTGAAGGATCTTATTTAGAACAAGGTGATACTGATTTAGAATCAAGTCTATCGACTTAGCTCAAAAAAAAGCAAGTTTACTTGACATACGGATGTCGCAGATTTGATAGACCATGGAGTAGTAACGTTAAGTGGGTTCTAGAATGGAGACTTTGGCAAACATATTGTACGGTTCCTCTATGTAAAGCGATATATGCGAAGTAGTTGGTAGCGGTTGGATATGAGGAGGTAAAACTTGAGCTTAGTAACGTAGCATAGAAGAGTCATCTCCAGCAATGGAAGAAAATAGACTGACAATGGTGATCTCAGTTTTTTAGTCAAAATTTTGCCAATTAGACGTTGTGCTTTTTAATAAACTTTATGCAAAAATCATTGATTAATTAATAAGATATTTACACAAATTGATCCTCGGTGAACTCAACGAGTGCCATATGATTCTTAAGTTTGTGACAACGAGGCGTCCTTGCATACCGCTGTTGCCTTTTGTATCTTCTATCGCATCGATTCTATCAAAAACCTTTTCTCCAGACCTTAATTTTAAATATCTGAAACAAAATCGTAGTGTAAAGTAATAAAGTCACTAAATAAGTATAAATGCGATTGCTCCTATCGCATCTACTTAAAGCAACCCGCATGGTACATCGTAGACCGAAGTGGGACATTCCCTCACAACAACACATAGGCTACAAAGTAAAATGTAATAAATATGGCGTTGCCTGTTTATAATATTACATCGATATATACTTAAATATATATTTAAAAGTTTTAATATAAATAGAACATTATTAAGTAAATATTTTATAATTTAACTTACTAAAGAGGAAAATTTTTATTCAGAATCTATAATGAAATTTATTTGGTATAATATTGTAGAACCTTTTATATACTAGAAAGAAATCTTAGAAAAGACTCGTCAAGTCAATAATTATGATTTCAATTTCCTAAAAATATAATATCAAATGTTATTGAAAAGGAAATAGGCCCATGCAAAGTAAACAACGCGACAGTGGCAAGGCTAACAGATACTCTGTACCTATGTATATATAAATAAATAAATATCTTACTCGAAAGGTAAATCGAAAAGCACTTCTCGGTCTTCCCACACGACATCTTTTTTAGCTTTCGACATGTTTATTTGGATGAAAAAATATACTGTACGGTCGCAAAGTGTTGTGGTTACTATGGCGACGGTTCATAAACATACAGCCAATGTATCGCTTTCATAATGTTTTCTTTGATACAAATATCAATACAGAATATTTTTTTGTATACAAAAGTAAGGATATTTAATGTAATATGATCCTGAGCTTTGAAATATTATTTCGTATGAATAAACATCTTTTGCGATAAGCTTTGTTAACATAAAGTTAATTTATTTGTTAAAGAAAAATCTAAAGAATTTATTAATAAGAACGACAAAATATATTACCATTGCTTTACACAAATAAAAAAATTGATAAAAAGACATTAGGGTTTTATTTTAATGATAAATATTTTTAACAAATAAAATTAGCTTAATTTTAGTTTTTGAAACATAAAAGAATAAATTAATCACATTAATAATTTTGTCGGTAAATCATTTTATGCCCTCCATTCCGATTTCATTATTGTTAAATTGACCTAAATTACACTAAATTAACGCTAAAAGGAAATTCGGCAATATCTAAGTACACATCTGTTATAATAAAAGGAAAGAAATTTTATTTTCAAGATATTTTTTATTTAAATAAACCCTGTTTACTAAGTTTATTAATATTACAGCCTTTGTCACTGGAATTTATGAAGAAAAATATTTGTCTATGCTTTGCCGGTAAACAAGAGGGTCGCTTGGCGCCAATAACTTCATTATGGCAATGCTGTCAAATTTAAAAGTGTTTAAGTGCAAAAGACAAGCTTCTAATTGATGAAAACATCTTAAAAGCCATTTCAAAGCCCAATGTTATCGGATTTGTCTTTCCTGGTAACTTGTTAGAAATCTATTGGCGTGTCATTCTGACGTTTTAGATGGCGGGAAATTGTTTTGGCAGTGTCAAGTAATTAACATATTTTACAGCGATTAAAAGTCACCAAAAATAAAATCTAGGTTATTGCTATTGTAGGTAGGCTGGTGGTACAAATTTTTAAAAAATTTAAGTATATAAATGTTGATTTAATTATTTTTTTTATATTATGTTTGTAACTATTATCACTTTTTTTTTATACAAAGTCACGATTACGATATGATAATCATTACGACAAAATACGCGTTCTGTTCATTTCCTGTAGGATACCTTTTATCCTAAATATTGAACCGAGTAGTAATTTTTTTTAAATAAAACTGGGTAGTGATACAAAATTTAATTAAAGTCCGTTCAGAACAAAGACAAACAGATATACCTCCAGACAAACAGACAAACATTTGAGAAACTTTTTCTATATTCTGTTATAATAGTAGGGTCAGTGTATACAATAAGTATTGATTGTTTTTAAAAAATATATAAAAAACTAGCCCGCGGCTCCGACCGTGTTCAGGTGACCAAAAAACAAATTCTTAGGTTTTACATATGAGTATACTCTTACATTGCAATTTTTGTATTTTTTCTCTTAAATGCGATATTTTCCCACGGTAAAAAGTATCCTATATGTTGACCCGGATAACCAGCTACCATCATACCAAATTTCATCAAAATCCCTCCTGTGGTTTCTTCGTGATGCGGTAACAGACAGACAGACAGACGGAGAGACAGACAAAAATTCTAAAAGCTATATATTCGGCCTCTGTACCGATAATAATGTCTATTTCAATAAGATTTTCAAAAAAATATTTAATGTACAGATTCGACTTAGTTACAATTTTTTTGAATCAGTCTAGTATAGATATAGTAAATATAGTAATGACAAGATAAAAATATTAATGTTTGTGATTTTTCTTTTTCAGTTAACATTGAATATAGTCTGTTTATATTTTTTTTTAAATATTAATTATCAATTAGATGACTTGATGATGACAGTGGCATTTATTCCATGAAGACCCAGAATTCCCTTGACCGAGCACTGTGGAATGCAAACGTAAATTGTGACCAGCAGGGCTATTGCGTATCTCAGTTGACAGTTCATAGTGAAGATCACTAGACTTAATGCTCAACGATGAACTGTCAAACAGCTAGTTTCGTATTGGCTAACGTCAGTGACCAACTGGGATGATGTCATAGGCACCGAGCCTCCTGAGCCTACAATTTCAATACATTTCATTGAAATTTTACAATTATGACAACAATAAATTAATTTAAACCAGTACTATCATTTCCAAACACTCGGGCATAGCATTTAAAATGGCAGCCACAGTCCGAAGCGTAATGGGTAAACCGTTAAATTGATGGACTTTGGAGCATAAAAATCGTTTTTATTACATATCTTCTACTACCCAGGCTGGACATTTTTTATTAATGTTAAAGAATAATTTGAGGATCCTCATGCGTTGTGATACATCTGGTTAATGTTAATCTATTCATGTAGAGGCAGTGGGTTCGATTTTTAATGGCAAAAATTTAGCTATTTACTTTTTCATCTTAATTTTTACAATATTGTATAGCGGTTCATATCGGGCAAGTAGTCCGTCTGTTCTTGACTTTTTCCTTTTTGGCTACCGGGCCCTAAAAATTCCCCATTATCATTTTTTTTTCTATAAGCTTCGTCAAATCAAATTTAATAAAAACTCTTCCGTTGTTCCCTTAGAACTGTTTAAGTATCTTCTATTTAATTACATTGGGAAACTAATTTCGAATCGTATATCTATACATATAACAAAATTCTAACTAAGCCGTAACTGTACAATTAATATTTTTTGGAAAATCTTATTGAAATAGACATTATTAAAGATACCGAGGCCGAATTTATCTGTCTGTCTGTCTGGGAAAGGACCACGAGAAAACCACTGGATAGATTTTGATGAAATTTGGTATGATGATAGCTGATTATAGCAGTCAACATATAGGATACTTTTTGCTGCGGGAAAATATCTCACCTCTGAGGTAAACGATAAAACGTACGTCGCTAGTACTTACTATATTTTAAATCAATATGACAGTTAAAAGTAGGTTAGTATTGATTTTCTTTTGTTTAACTCTTAGTTTGCTAGTTACGTCCAAGAGAAGGAAAAGCGTGTTAAAATATTCAGACACTCAGGAAAAAGTCGAAAGCCATTAAGAGTTAACTGAATCACCAGATTTATAATTAATTTAATTCCTCAATTGGATTAAATTCATCTAACTTCCATCAAAATAATATTTTCGAAAACAATTTAGGATTCAAAGATTACCTTACCTTTAAGATTTTTAACAAAATTCTTGAAATCTCAGGCAAATCCTTATATTGTTGGAGTTAATGTTGGTTTTCGAATGTTTGATAAGTTTTTGGGCTTGTGGCGGTCATAATTGACTTGTTTAATTAAGTTAGACGAGTTTGGAAGTAGGTAACAGCGGGCAGATGCGTAAAATTATCTAATTAAAAGTATTAGCGAACATTTGCATTTAGCCCTTTCTCTAATTGTTTTTTGGAGATAGTGTCCCTTTACTCTACGGACTCATTACGTGTTACTTAAATCTTTTTTCTATTGTATACGTCGAAAAAGAATCGTTAAATTCATGAGATCGAGAACTCGAAGGTGAAAAATTAATATATGTGCTACTAGGTACTTATTGCTGGGTACTGGTCATCCTTCAGTACTAGAAAGATCAAGCTATAGTCCACCACGCTGGCCAAGTGTGGTTTGGCGGACTTCATCTGTCTTTCCTATAATAGGTTTTCTCAGATGGGTTACGGTGTTTTTCTTTAACTATTACCGTATGGAAATTATGTAAAGCACGATTCGTAACCGCCGGATTTGAATTCGCTTCTTTCCTAAACGATCGCGTTACCATATTATTTTATTTATCTAATGTAAAATGAAAAGGGCTTTGAATAGTTTACTATGGAAGCTGGTAATAGCCACCTACAGCCATTTTGATATTTTTTTTAAAGTAGCAGTAGACGATGAAATAGGTATGTATGTGTGCATAAAATACATTTAAAAAACATTTAACTTATTACTGAGTTATTTGAGGTGAATATCATTAAAAGATTTTTTTGTTTAAGTATCTTCTATCTATACGTATCCCTTACTTACTTCCATCTTACGTTATTAACTTGAAAAAAAATCAAAATGGCGGCCGTAGGAAATGCCACAAAGGTGCTATCCGATTTACAACCACTTCGTTCAGCAAAGCTCTTAAATTTAAAATCAAATCTGGATGCTTAGACGAGATGCTACTTTACAATTATAGAAAAATTGAAATTTTAAAAATGCTATTCCCATCACATATATTTTTTTAGATTTTTTAACGAATGTAGAATGACATCTAGTCCTCTGCTTTACTGACAATAATTCTCACGAAAAATTTCAAAACTCAAACTCGTGCCAGGTGTACCACTTGTGAGTTACGAATAGTAAACATTGTAAATGAAAAAGGTTGGCACTCGTTATTTTTACCTCCCCCGTTTATTGCACCAATAAATAACATTAGGGGTTTATGAGGCGAATAAAACGCGCAGAGCTGAATTTTTAACATTCAATACGTTGTACGCATTTCCTCGTAGAACTGACATTGCGTGGTCGTTTTAGTTTATATTGTAGCAGTTTTTGCTAATACAAAATGTCCGTTGATACAAAATGAGAGTAAAGTTAATGAGCGTGTAATTTGTAGATAAGTATTTTCACTATCTTAATATATATAATTAATTCTTCTGTACGTGTGTTTGTTAAACTCCTAAAGGGTTAGGCCGATTTGGATGAAATTTTGTGTGTATATTTCAATGGGCTATTGGACGGTTGGAAAATACAATTGGACCCGGTAGGTGGCGCTGCAGTGGGTGTGTCACTGAGCATCTCCTAAACGGCAGGGACGATTTTAATGATATTTTTGGTGTATGTTCGAGTGAGTCCCTGCAAGGTTTGAATTAGTGGTAGGCAGTACTAGTAGGTGGCGCTGCAGTCGGTGTGTCACTAAATTTTCATAAAAGACTCCATTTTCCGAGCAATAAATAAATTTAAATTCTTGATTAAATTAAATAAAAATCGATGTGTGTATGTATGTTTCCTATGGACTCCAAAATAGCTGGAGCGATTTTGATGAAATTTTCAGGTAATCTTCAGATTAGCCCAGCGGGTGATCCTGTGAATTTTATTAGCGATCGGAAGTTTGGACGCGGGCGAAGCCGCGGGTACTGCTAGTTTATTATAATTTAAAACATTAATATTCAGAATTACAAAGTCTGGATGATATAAAAAATTGCTTCTTAAATTCGTATTCGTCGACATTTTTTCTTGAAGTCCGTTTAAAAAAATAATTAATTCAAAATACTTATATTTGTTTTTACGCTAAGAGAGACAATTTTCACAGTTTTGTTTTTAATGAAAATAAATGTGGCAACATTATTCTTAGTGTTAAAAACATTACTTTTAAGGAAAAAGTGTACCGACCTCAAAATCATTTTAAGACTAATTATTTAAATAAGAATACATCGTGACAGCTTTGGCTTTATGTACTAGCGCCTCACCCTCGATCTGCTCGGGTTCGTCCCTAGTTGCGTTTTAACATTTAGTATAGATTTCTCAAAGATAAGAAAGATATTTTCCCTCAATAAAAAGTATCCTATATGGTTGATAATATAACATTTATGGACTTCTAGTTTTTGCCCCCGGCTTCGCTCTCGTGATCAAAGGTGGTATGTCCGTTCTAAGGATGCAATGTATGTTCTTGCCAAATATTATCGAAATCTGTTTAGCGGTTTAAGCGTGAAACGATAACAGACTTGTCTAAAGTTTCTTCCACATTTATAACATTAGTATGGATAGTACCTTTTATTTAGCTACATCCATATTAATATTATAAATGTGAAAGTGTGTTTGTTTGTTTGTCCTTCTTTCACATCGAAACAGAGCGACGGATTGGCGTGATTTTTTGTGTGGAGGTAGTTGGAAGTCTGAAGAATGAACTTTTTACCGCGGGAGATTATCTCAATCCCACGGGAAAACGCGTTATAATACCACCCAAAAAATAGTTATGTTCAGAATTCCTTGAACCTTTATATTATTGCTCTTCAATACAATTAAATAAATACGTGTTTTAGCATTTTTTGAAATACATGACAAATAGGGTAAAATATAGGATGAAAGGTTGTTTGCAACTTACCTTTTAAGAGCTTTTTTTGTAGTTAGAAGCCGCGGGTTCTGCTAGTGTTATATAAGTAAATAAGCTATGATGGAATCTGATAACCATATGTGTATAATACATATGTGTATGCTAATATGAATGTTTCGAAATTAAATTGATTCCTGCTAAGAAGAAGAGAATTACATTACGTTTACAAGAAATTCATTAAACGCCTCGTTGATTTAATGGCATGTGGCTGCAGATTGAGAGGACCTGGGTTCGAGTTTCGAAGCTATAGTTTGCTATAGGCTATCACAGAATTATGTAATACCCTCTAGCAACCTATAGCCCCATATATTGCAATTATAATTAATATTTTAAAGCAAGTGTAACATAGTGCACCTGAAAGTTAATACCTAATACTGCAGAGAAAAAGAAATGACGAAAATTATTATAAGGAATCAATATCTTACAAAAAACGAAAAATGTAAAAAAAACAAAAAACAAAAAAAACCAGCCGACTGCGAGTCGAATTCGTACACGAAAGGCTCCATACCATTGTACATGTACTTTTTATGATTTTACAATATGTATGTAGTATATTAATTTCGACAAACGATTATGAACGTTAAAAAAATGTTTCTTGTATTTTGATTTGTTTTATTTTTATTATTTGTTATTTTTAGCGGTAATAGAAATACATAGTCTGTGAAAATTTCAACTCTCTACCTATTACGGTTCATGAGTTACAGCCCCCCGACAGACGGACGGACAGATGGATTGCGGAGGCATAGTAATAGGGTTCTATTGGCATCCTTCGGGTACGGAACCCTAAAAAAAGTGTAGTTAACTCTAAGAAGCTTCTAAAGGAGACTTAGTCTAGCTCGTTCTAAGTCTTTTGACTGTTAGTTAGATTGTCCCAGACTTCCTGGATTCCTGACGATTTATTTCTTAGTACAATTTCATGGTAAACGTGTTGAAAATTAGTTTTGTACTAGAATATCTCAGATAATATGACGATGCGAGAGCCGGGCTTCGAAACCGCTTCATTTAGTATTCCAAGCGTGCCCGGTACTAATAGGCTATATAACTAAGTCATAAGCTCCAAATGAATTAAGTGACTTTTTTGGTGGACTTCTAATTAAATGCCTTTTAATACCGTTCTTAGGAGCTTTCCTCAGCGTGGCAATAAAAAGTTAGTACGTTCGTTCTCTGTACTTACAAAGTGTTCTTAATTAAATTACTTAATTTACTGATTGACAGATTAAATCCATACTATTCTTTTTCAATACTAGTGACTCACCCTTGCTTTACTTGGTTGTGTCCCTGGATGCCTAACAGTAGCTTATGTGCTACTTCCGGTATCATTAAGACTATCAATAAGACGGTTTCCGTCGAGTTTAAGTGGGTAGTACTGGCTTTTCTGAGTGGTGTCCCACATAACCACCTGTATGTATGCAAGTGGTATGCTTAAATGCATTTTCCAGCGTTAAAGAAAGGTCATAGTCTATCTATATATTAAACTAGCGACTCACCCTCGCTTCACTGGGGTTCGTTCCCCATACAATCTTTCATCCCCATTTTCACCCCTTCAAGGTATGATTTCCGGAATAAAAAATATTTTATGTCCTTTCCAGGATCTCAAACTATATTTTTACCAAACTTCATCTAAATCGGTCCATTAGTTTTTGAGTTTATTCGTTACAAACATTAAAAAAATACAAAATATCTTTCCTCTTTATATTATTAGTGTGGAAGTGTAGATAGTATGGTTTCATCCAAATCCGTCCGGCCTTTTCAGCGTGAAGAAGTAACAAACATACAAACACGTACAAACTTTCCCAATAATATATTAGTCCCATATTATATTCTGTATTAGACTTTTAAAGGTTTTTCAATACTAAAATTTATATTTTAGGAGTCTTAAAATATGACTGGACTGTATACACTCAAAAGTCACCTTCTTAAGCCTATCCATTTGCTTAATTGTGCAAACTTCGTGAATAGATGAAAAGCACTCATTTTGAATTTGCTTAAAAACGTCAAATTATTTGTCCTCATCCGTTTCAAGGGCTTTTAGTCCTGCTTATTGTCGTCCAGCTCGCGATTACTCGGTTCAATTCACTTGCAAAACGTAATGGTCGAAACATTTGCTTGGTTTATATTATAACTAGCGGCTCACCCTCACTTCGCTCGGGTTCACCTCTAGGAAAACAAAAACAAACCTATCCCACGGGAACCGTACATTTATCCGGGAAAAAAAATGTGTTATTCCAGACTATAATCTATTTCTGTGCTTTTCATGCAGATCCGTTCAGCCGTTCTGGCGTGAAAGAGTAACAAACATCTATACACATCACAAACTTTCATATTTATAATATTATAAAAAATATTATAAAAAATATAAAATAAAATATTTTTGTTATAAAATTTTACTTTCGACACGAATATAAATTATTTCTTTTCATGGATTCAAATATTCTAGGATCACATATGTGCAGTAAAACTTGACCAGATTATGTATTTTCAAACTAACAAAAGATTAGGTAAGTCAAAACAGTAGTTAGTTTTAAAATATTTATATACAAGTTAAATTCAGACAGATAGACATACGAGTATGTATTGTTTCATGTTTATAAAATGTAAATTAATAATTATTGTAAACAGTCGTTTAGACCAGCAAAGAGCTCTAAGTTAGGCAGTTTTAGTTTATAATAAAATATTATATTACATTATTTAGTTTATATAAATAATTATTTAATAAAAAAAACTGGTAAAGTCAGATGAGATTAATAGTATTTTTAATAAAGCTCGCAGTGCCATGAACCAGCGCCACCTGGCGGGACAACTTGCATTATTAGGCTTTTTTACTTTCTTCTAAATTACGGCTATACTCCGTTTTAAGAGTTGAGACAAATGAGTCTTGACTTGTGATGAGGTCGGATTTTTTATTCTCTTTCGGACTTTTCAGTTAAATCTCTGTTTGCGTTAGAAGTAAAATAAGAATTTACTAACCACTTACATATATGTTATTAAGGTTTTTATGTATTATGTATATAGTTGTGATTCATCCTCGCTTCGTGAAAAACAAATGCAATTCTATCCCACGGGAACCGTACATTTTTCCGGGATAAAATTTACCTATGTGCTATTCCAGACTATAATATATCTCTGTGCCAAACATCCAGGTCCGTTCAATCAAATTCAGTAACAGACTTTTGTATTTATAATATTAAATGGATCAATCTGTGCTCAACTGGCACGCTTTGAAGCCATTGACAAGATAATTATAATTAACATATGTTTGAAATGTGAGTCATCTTTTTTGAAGTTAGCCAAAGAGGGTTCAAGATAGTTATTAAATATTCAAAGATTTTATTAGTGAATCTAAAGTTGATTTAGTAGCGGGAATGTGGAGCTATAGATCAAGTCCTGGGTTCGCTTCTAGGTTTGAGACAAAATATTAATTTGGGATAAGCCTGAGGTAGTTTCCTCACAAACCGAAAACAGTTACTTATTTAAGTTAAACTAGCAATTTAAAAGTACATGTGTAAGTCTAATTGAAACGTTAATTTTCATTTTATTTCTCACTTCTTTCTTTCTGCAGTAATTTCTAGTTGGGAAGGTGCTACACGCCATTGTTCTCATACGGCGACATAAGGCCATTCTGCACCTGGATTCTCCCTTTGTGTCAGGTTACAGACTCCAAGGGATTTGTCTAGTTTATATAATCATATCTAAAGCTATTTATATATTTCTTTTACTATTATTTTACAATAGCGACTCACCCTCGCTTTGCTCGGGTTTGTTCCTAGCTTGATTCTACTTTCATCCCCATTTTCATCCCCTTAAGGGATGGTTTCCGGGATAAAAAATCCTATGTCCTTTCCAGGGTCTCAAACTATCTTTATCAAATTTCATCTAAATCGGTTCAGTAGATCCAGAGATTACCCCCTACAACGTCACAAACTCATAAACTCACAAACTTTACCTCTTTATAATATTAGTATAGATATAAGGTAGTTGCAACAACTGATAATGCCTACATCATGCTTGTGCACTGTAGAACTTACTAACTGCAAAAGTAGGACTTTTGCAGTTCAGAAAAGGACTCTCTGTCCTATTTTTAAATTGGATCATACTTCGGATTGAGATAAATTTAGTCATGTGGTAGCGAATTTTACTCTCTAACTACTCGATTGCTAAAAAAGTATGTGTGAAAGTTTTTATTTGAAAGGCTGTTTGGCTATGTAAAAAATATTTACTTAAAAATCAGCCCGAAAAGTTGGTAATTGTGCCAGAAGTCGAGTTCGCAACCGAATAGTCAATATTTTACGTAGAACGTCTGTGAGTTATATTTTTCAAAATACTCTGTAAAAATTAAAAATAAATGAACAATTTTGTGTATAAAATTCATTTATCTACATTTATTCATATGAGAGCGTGAAGCAAACAAGCTAAATTGTAAATTCGCTGAATATGCATGGCATGGGCTGTGAACTCGGAACTGTAATTTTTGTGAGAATTTGTGTACTATATTAATTATAAAACTCTTATAAAATAGGCGGAGACGATAAAGTATGTTTTTTTATGTGTCTCATTTTATTTTATTTTTTCCATGGTTTAATTGGGCTTGTATTCAGCCCTTTTTTAACGTCCTACTGTTGGTCATGGGCCTCCCTTCAACACTTCTTAATTATTTCTGTGTAAATAGATTTTTGGTTCCCGACGTTTCGAATGCTTTACAGCATCCATGGTCACGGGAGAGACTGAGGTGTTACATGTCTTGAAGGTGCAATTTTCATTTTGTTAATTGTGGGTAGGCTGTCTGTAACAACTATACCTTCAAGACAAAGATAAGATATGGATCGTGTAACTTTTTAATGGTTAATACTAAAACCTTCGTTTTTGGACTCTTTTGATTTGTTTTTATAAATCCCATTTACACACAGTTGGTCAAAAGTGTTACTTTTTTTATTATGTTTTCAGTATGAGTTATTGAGAAGGCTATCATTTACTGTCAAGTAATGTTTTGTTTTATTTAATATTGAATATGGACGATTGTAACAATATTCTTCTGATATTTTACTCTGCAATTTAAAATAAATATAACATATAGTATGGCACATAAAGGACTTATGAAACTTCAAAATGACTTATCTGTAGTTTGCCTTACTAGCGATGGGATATAATTGGTATGTACGTATGTAGCTTATGTGAAATTTCTATTTCCAGTAAGAAAACTTCAGATAGATTGGCTTTTTAAATAAATAAATAAATATGTTTGAATATTAACGCAGCACCATCTAGTTCCATGGTAAGCTACGAGGCTTGTGTTATGGATACCAGATAGTTGATACACTACACATATATAACTGTAAATACAAGTACATACATATTATAAATATAAACACCCATAACTGGAGTACAAACATTCGTGCTCATCACATAAATAAATATTCCCAGCGGGACTCGAACCTACGACCGTTAGCACACAAGTGGGTTCACTACAAATTGAGCAAAAGAGTAGATATAAAAGATTATTTATTTCTTCCATTATTTAGTTAAACAGCAGTGTATAGAGTTAAATACGAACTAAAATCTAATAACCGAGAGCAACATTCAAATGAATGCGGGCAAGATAAAAACCAGCCATTTTATGGTTTATATTGTTTATTTTTCATTTACAAAGAAAATATGATTTACCATTACGAAGCTCTTAAAGCAATTGTCGGAAACGAGTTGGCAAAATGAAATGAAGATATATTTTAAATGTTGGTATTTATTTTTTTAGTAAAATGTGATTTTAAAGGCTAGCAATCTGCTGTTATTTGGCTTTAACCTTGGCTGCAAAAAAAAGAGTCTTTGCCAAAAAATAATATTTACGGATAGCTATAACTTCATTATCTTATCCCATGGGATTTTTTTTCTCTACATAAAAAAAAGATATTGTATAGATAATTTTAATAAAATCTATTTCTTTTTTCTTTTCACTTTTAAGCTCCGGTTGCATGATAATTAGAGACGCCCAGTGAGACATCAGGTGTAGGATTTATGGATCAACGTGCTCTCTGTGTAGCACTGGGATGCTATTATCCCACTTGTCACTTTTCGGCTGTAACTGGGAAATTCTTGAAAGAAAAATCCAATACAAAATCAAACCCCGAAATTGCCCTGATCTGGCACTCAAACCCAAGACCTTCGGAACTACAGCTAAACATGCTAGACACTGCTGCTGCTAGTGCGAATAGACTTAAAGAATTTCGGAATAACCGCACTTAAGCCAAGTAAAAGGATAATTGAGGACCTGCCTCATACCACAACGTACCATATCGAGACTAACAATATCTGAAGCAGAAAGGTTGAAAAACCTACCTTTCTTCAGGATTATAAAATATTTCCACGCCATCTTTATTTTTTTTTAATAATAAAATAAAACCCACATTACTTTAACGATTTTTATTTATTTTCATTTTAAGTTATACACAATAAACTCTCTACGCCCACCTAGCCCCCACCTCATTCCCCTTCCGTCTTGGTTAGGAACTCCTGATCTAATAACAAAGTTACTTGAATATTAAATAATATTAGATACAAAGTAACATTAGTAAAAATATTTCTATCCAATACAATGAGTTCCAATTGTACGTCGAAAGCGGAGCTAAATCCAGGGAGTTGCGTTTTTTGAAACAAGCATTTTTAACTTTCCAACGATGTGGATTTACGTTTGGAAGTGATTAGTAGACGAATAAGAAAACTTTCCAGTTCTAATTATACTGTAAATGTTTTAGACATATTGAGTGCTCATTCGGTTTCACTTAATAGCTTTTTATTTTAACGGTTAGTATGGAATAGATAGACTGTACATAGGTATGACGAGTTTTATATACCTTACTTGAGATATGATTGATTTTCCATACAAACTTTCATCCCCTTTTCACCCTCCTAAGAGATGTTTTCCGGGATAAAAAGTCTCACCTAAATCGGTTCAGCGGATTTTTAGTTTATCCATTACAAACATTTTTTTTTCTCTTTATAGAATTAGTATAGGTGTAAGGGTGTATTATTGCCTAATTTAACAATGAATGTGATCTTCAATTTTTTACGAGCGTATAGAACAAAGCTCTAGTTACATCCTTAAATTTTTAGATAGGAAATGGGTCTTAGGTACGTTTTTAATTCATCCTTTTTTCAATTGGAACAAACGATACAATTTTGACGTTACGATTGGGTCAGCTTGTAGTAACCCTACTTGCTGTTCCGGCGTTTGCGGGTTCGAGTCCCTCTGGGGCGGCATTCATTTGTGTGATGACCACAAATGTTTGTACATCAGTAATGGGTATTTATATTATAAATATGTATGTATTTAAAGTTATTTATGTGTAGTGTATCAACTATCTGGTATCCATAACACAAGCCTCGTAGCTTACCATGGAACTAGACGGTGCTGTGTGTTAATGTCCCAACATATTTATTTATTTATGTATTTATTTAATTATTGGAATGAGGCTTCATCTGAAGCACAAGTAAGATAAGAAAAAATAATAATACGAGTTTGTTTGTGCCAACAGATTAGGGTCGCTATTTTAAAATGTATTTTGTTTGTGAACATAGAAAACGATTATGCACTACGCAGTCTTCTATCAACCAAATAAATAGTTGTATTTACTATAATTCATACTACATAATGAGATGAAAAGTGCTTCAATTATCGCTTTTAAATATTATATTTATGAGTTAGTATATTTATTTTATTTATTGTAGGTTGTAGACACCCTACCCTGTTTTAGGTTCAAAAAGCTTAATGAAAAGACTAAGATGCAGGCATTTACACTACACTAAGAGGCAGGTATGCCTATCTGTGGTTTTCCTTCATAGAGATAGAAATTTGACATAATCAGTATGGAGCTTATGTCAAATTTCTATCTCTAATAACAAAAATCCGATAGATAGGTTATTGAGAACCGCTGCTAGCCTTATCTACCGCTTTAGATATAGAGAGTGGTCAGTGGACTGAGTGTTTCTTTGCCAGCTGTCAGCTAGGATTGGCGGATAGGTGCGACAGAGACAAAATGAATGTGCGGCCCGAAGTCTTCTGTATTAATTTAAATACGATTAATGAAGATAGATATTTATAATCATTTTATATTCCTTTATCTATACATATAATAAAATTGTAACTAAGCTGAAGTCTGTTATTGAATATTTTTTGGAAAACCTTATTGAAATTGTTTGATTGATTGTCTGTCTTTCTGTCTGTTACCGCATTACAGAAAAACCACTGGAGGGATTTTGACGAAATTTGGTATGGTCATAGCTGGTTATCTTTTTTTTTTTTTTGTTATCGCTGGGGAAACCCATCATGGGGACCCTACCGGCCGTCAATGGGTAGGGTACTGTGAGACTCCTACTCACTAAAACCCACAGCGGAACCCGTCGCCGCAGTGCAATGGGGTGTGCAGGATCGCTTGCGCATTCACTGCAACACCCCTGCGGACGGCCCGTACCCCGCGGGCCTGCCTCGCCTAAATCAGGATGCCCTCGGTTCGCAGGGCATCCCGACCGCCCCGATGACGTGCAGGGGAGTCAACGAGAGACCCCCCCGCAGTAGCTCCTCTAGGGTGGCGGGAGAAGATGCGCGTACCGGCGCCTCCTCTCCCCCAGCCGACGGCGACGAAGAGGGTCTGCTAAGGCGTTAGCCTCGCGTTCCCTCTCCGCCGTCTCTTTCAGTGAGATGACGGCCTCGCTGAAGGAGACCATCGCCGACCAGGACCTCTCGTCGCGTAGCATGGCCCCCACCACGCTTCGCAACGACAGGTCTCCACCCACTACCGCCATCAGGGCATGGCGCTGGGGAGCCCAAGCGGCGCATACCGCGAGGGTGTGGTGCGAGGTGTCCTCGGACGCACCACACTCGTGGCATACGGGCAACGGTTCCCGACGCGCAATTTGACACAGATACTTACCAAAGCACCCGTGCCCGGTAAGCATCTGCGTCAACCTGAACGTCAGGACGCCGTGTGGCCGCCTGACCCAGCGAGACAGGAACGGACGAACCGCCCCCACCGTCGCCCGGCCAGCCGCTGGAGTCCCCAGGTCTTCCCACCAGCGCCGGATCAGTGCCTCGTCAGCTAGGCGCCTGATCCGAGCGACTCCCTCCCGCGCTGGACGTTCCCCTCGCGCCCGCTCACTCGCCCGAAACCGATAGACTTCGGCGAGCACCTCCGCCTGGAGTTCCCAGGGCGGATCGCCCGCCAGAAGTGTCGCCGCCGTGAATGACACCGTACGGTATCCCCGCACCGCCCTCACCGCCAGGACCCGTTGCGCCTTGCGCAGTTGGGCCCTGTTCGGTGCGGAGAGGGCGTCAATCCACACAGGGGCACCGTACAGTGCCATGGACCTCACGATGCCGGCATAGAGCCGCCGGCAGTGAGATCCAGGGCCCCCGACATTCGGCAGAAGTCTGCCGAGGGCCGAGGCGGCGCCGATCAGTCTCGGGGTGAGCTGGGCGAAATGGACACGAAACGTCCAGCGTCCGTCCAGGGTCAGGCCCAGATATTTCATCTGGGCCCGTACCTCCACCATCCTACCCTGGACCCGCAGACAGGCGTTGCGGGGGGCACCCCTGCGTGGGCCATGAAAGAGGAGGGCCTCCGTTTTGGAGACGGAGACCCTCAGGCCCAGCATCCCTATCCGGTCGGCGACCAGGTTGGTGCCGACTGTGGCCAAGCGTGCCGCTTCCTCGTAAGAGCGCCCCCGGGCTGTGACGAGGGTGTCATCGGCGTAGGCGATGACACCGAGCCCGGGGAGAAGCGGACAACGCAGGAGCCAGTCATAGCCGAGGTTCCACAGTACCGGGCCCAAAACGGCCCCTTGTGGAACCCCGCAGTCGACACGTCGCCGACCGACCACCCCATCTGCCCCCGTCCACACAACCTGTCTGTCGCGGAGGTACGCGTCCAACACCCGCCGGAGATAGAGAGGTACCTCATGGAACCGAAGTGCCTCTCGTAGCGTCTCAAACGGCAGGGTGTTGAAGGCGTTGGCCACATCCAGCGAGACGGCTAGCATCACGCCTCCCTCCTCCACTGCGGCCAAGGACCGGACCTTCAGAGCGTTCAGGGCGTCCACGGTCGACCGACCCGCCCTGAACCCGAACTGAGCCTCCGAAAGGCCCGGCCCCACCTCCTCGAGATGCCGAGTAAGACGGGCAACGAGAATTCTCTCGAAGAGCTTGCCCATCTCACTCAGCATCACGATCGGCCTGTATGCCGAAGGGGAGTCCAGAGGACGACCCTCCTTGGGCAACAGGCACAACATCCCCTCCTTCCAGATCTTCGGGAACTGCCCAACGCGAAGACAAGCGTTGAAGAGGTCCCGAAGATCCCCTCCCAGGTATTCCAGGGCGATGCACAGAACTCGCCCCGGAATACCATCCGGTCCCGGAGCCGTCCGTTTGGCCCGCAGTTTATCGCGGGCCAATTCCATCTCCCCCTCGGTGATTGGGGGGAATTCCTCCACTCCCACAGAGCGTGTGGGAGGAGCCATCACCGGGGGGATGTGCCCAGACGACTCCGGGAACAACCCTCCGATCAGTCGCAGGAGGACCTCGGGCGGCGTGGTCTCCGTGACCGGGGCGCCATGCGCGCGGAGCTTGTTCCGCGCGCTGATGTAAGGGCGCCCCCATGGATCCCGATCCAGACCCACCAGCATTTCCTGGCGGGCCGCCGCCTTGGCCTGGCTGATGGCGAGCTGCAGGGCCTTTTTGGCTGACCTGTAGGCCGCCCGCAGCTCGCTCTCCAAAACCGGGTCCAGGCCATTCCTCCTGCGACACCGGACGAACCTCCGTCTATGCCAATTACACGTCGCCCGAAGCTGTGCGATTTCGGGCGACCACCAATACACAGACCGGCGACGCCGGTCGATCCGCCTGATCCGCGGCATGGCCGCATTGCACACCCTCGTAAGAGCGTTGCACATGCGGCCAGCCAGCTCCTCGACATCGGAGCTGGCGCCCACCACACTCCCCTGGGAGCACCATGCTTATACGATGGCCGCCTCCTTGGCCAGCTCAGTATCAAGCCGGCCCAGGGCCCATCTCGGGAACGCTTGAGAGGGCCCCCTTGGGCGGTCCACCGGCACCGGACGGGTGGAGATCTCGAATCGGATATAATTGTGATCCGACAGAGTCTCCACCTCCTCCTCTACCCTCCAGTTGATCACCCTGCGTGCGACGGCGGGGGTGGCGAACGTTAGGTCCACCACGGACCCCCCCTGCTGTCGCACGCACGTGAACGCTGTCCCCACATTGAATAGGGACAGACCGGAGAGTAGGGCCCACGTCTGAACGGCTCGCCCTCGAGCGTTCGACGTGGGATTCCCCCAGGCCAAGGACTTGGCATTAAAGTCGCCGAGGACGATAGTGGGCCTCGGCGACTGCCTGCAAACCGCAGCGCGGACGGAGTCGAGGAAGATCTCGAACTCCGCCAGACTGCGGTTGGGGGAGAAGTACACGGCGACCACCGCGTACTCTCCCCACCCTGCCACGACAAGTCCTTGGCCCCTCTCGATTGCCGAGAGACGGGGGCCAGTGCTGCTCCCAGACACTAAGGCCACGGAGCCCTCTAGGTCCCCCACCCAGTTCGGTTGGTGAGGGACAAAGTAGGGCTCACAGGCCGCCGCCAGATCTATTTCCCACTCGGCCATGGACTGTAGGAAAAGGTCCTGCGCCCTGGCCGAGTGGTTTACATTCCCTTGGAGGAAGCGCTTATGTCCAGACATTATGATGACATACGCGCTTCCTCAGCCTGGCGGCTTCCGGCACTAGTGACGGCTCCGGTCCGTGGAGCCATCTTGCCTTTCACGATGGGTGGGTTGCAATCGCGCCCACCCATCATATGCCCAGAGGGGCGACCTGCATCCGCGCAAACCGCACAGCGGACTGTCTTCGCGGTGCAAGCAGCGGAGTGGTGCTCATCGCTGCCGCACCGGAAGCACAGGCGCCCCCGCTCCACCCTCGATGGGCACCGAGGTAGGGTGTGCCCAAGACCCATACACCTGAAGCAGCGAAGTGGTCGCTGCTCCAGCACCTCGACCTTGGCCGACGACCACCCGACCAGAAGTCGGCTCGCGTCGGCCACTTTTTTGGCTGCCGTAACTGGGCATCTTACGACAGCCGTGCCCATCCCCGCCTTTCCGGTGTGGACCCGGCTCACCCAAATGGACTCGGATGCGCAGCCGCCCGCCCTAGCGACTGCCTCGATCACCGCCTCCTTGGTGACCGAGTCATCCAAGCCCCAAATCCTCAGCTCCCCCGTTTTTGCAGGGCGAGCGATGGTTGCCACCCCGTCGAGAACCTGGCGGAGCTTGTCCGCCAGTCTGTCCGCCGCTTCCGACGGCACAGAGGGCGACAGCTCCAACAGCCGCGCCCCTGTTGCCGCAACCCTTACGGTTAGGCCCCCGGTGATGCCCAACTGGGCGAGGTCTATCTCCATCCTCGCACGCTCCAGCAGCTTGGCGTAGGTGACACCCTTAGCCGCCGCCTCCTGCTGGAGCGTAATAATAACCGCCGCTGTACGCGGCGGGGCCGACACCTTGGGCTTAGCCGGCGCCGAAGGGGCCTTCTGCACCACAGGCGCCTTTGGCCCCGAAGGAGCCTTTGGCGCCGACTTTGTTCCAGCCGAGGCAGCCGGGGCCGCTGGGGGGGAGGACTTCTTCCCCTTCCCTTTGCCCTTGCGGACCACCGTCGCCCATGAGTCATCCCCGGCAGTACTCGGTCCCGCCACGGGGGCCGGAGGAGCTGGTCCCGCCACAGGAGCCGCTGTCGCCAGCTGCGACCTAGGGCGCGCCGGGGCTGCCGTCCCATCCACATTGGGCTGACGCCTGCGCGTCGCCGAACCCTCGCCCGCCACAGCCGCTACCGGTGCTGGCGTGCTCTGAGGCACCCTCGGCGCAGGCTTAGGTGCAGAAGCACCTGCCTCCTTTCTTCTGTCCGCTGCCAGAGGCGGACGATGCGACCTGGCCGGCAGCAGGCGTTCCTCAATGCCGGCCAGTTTGGCATCCATGAGGGCCCCAACCGAGGAGATAAGAGAGGCCCTCAACTCCTCTACAACATCCCCCTGCAGGGAGGAGGACGGCGCACTCGCCCTCATCTCCGAGAACTGTCGACGGTGCGCCTTAACCTCCGCCTTCAGGTTCTCCACCTCCTTGCGCAGCCGCTCATTGTCGGCAGCCACCTTCCTCGTCTCCTCATTCGAGGAGCGATCCGCCAGGGCGTCCACTATCCCCGTCAGGGCCTCAGCAGCCAGCTTCAGACGGCGGACATATTCCCCCTTCAGGTTGCCAGAGGTCCTGGCAACATGGAGAATCTCCGTCACGCTGCGTCCTGCTTCCGCTCTCAGACCCTGCACATCTCTAGCAGAGATGCCTTCCTCCCGGCTCTCAGAGGCCGACAAATCCGAGCCGAACTCGAAAACGGCCTTCCCCGCCTTATCCGCCTTTTCAGGCTTCTTCCGAAAAGCGCGCGCCTCAAGCGCGCGCTCAAACTCCCGCTCTCTGGCCTCAGCCTCCGTATTGCGCAATTCTGCGCGCGCACGGGTCAAGACCGTCCCCCTCCCAGATCCAATGGGCCTCCCCCTTCGCGCCTTATTTTCCTTCGCGCGTACTCGCTCGTCGGTCTCCGTTTCCGAGCCTGTAGAGCCCGCTAACGGAGGACGCGCAGCCGTTCTCTTGCGCCCAATGGACGCATCTGTGTCCGCGCTGGCGTCTGAGTCAGCCATGACTCATTCGCCAACCGCACACACTCGCACACACACAAACGACGCGACAAATGTCGCCAAAAACAACAAAAATCCAAACCAAATCAAAAAATCCAAAAATCCGTGAGAAAAGCCAAAAGTCAAAACATGTAGTGCAAGAATCGAAGTCCAATAGTCAAAGCCAATCAAAAAACAATCCAAAACACTCGAAAAAGAACCCGTAACCCAAACAAACTCAAGCTTATTAACCCCTGCACGACCCATAGCTGGTTATCTGGGTCAACATATAGGAAACTTTTTACCGCAGGAAAATATCTCATTTCTGAGAAAAAAAAATACAAAAACTGCAACGTAAGAGTATACTAATATGTAAAATCTAAGAATTTGGTTTTTAGTCATCTGAACGCGGGCGGAACCGCGGGCAATGCTAGTAATATTATAATTTTCAATAATATTATATTTTTTTATATTCCATTTATAAATTCAAATTGGAATAAAAGACAGGTATAGGCCGCACGGTCGTTTTCTCTCTTTCTAGAGAGTGGCCAATTTCATGAGAGTATTGCTCAGTCCATACTCTACGTCTATGCATCTAACATAATCCGATTAGGATCTATGACTGAGCTTAAATATGACGTAATACATTACGTAAATTGAATATCTGGACATGACTTCCGGTATTGTAGAGCTTAACGTCATTACAGAGGGTTTTGTAAAGAAGCTAGTCGTTTTGTAAAAAAGCTAATTATATATTCCTACTATGACTTATTTTTAGATTTACGAGAATATGACATTTTCTATAAAATGATTTTACGTATTTTTACGCGGTTTTATCTTGGTTTTTGATATCCGACGTTTCGAATGCTTTATAGCAGACATCATCATGGGTGGGATTAAGGGTTTTAATGTCATAAAAATTATTATATACCTAGTTATTACAAACGGAGTCTACACACAAAATCATACTTTTATTTGAAGCAAAAGAGAAATTGCAAGGAACTGCATCTGTAAGGTACTGTGGAAATATTCCAAAAAAATAAATAAATACAAATTAAATTATATGCCACTTTAAACTTAGGCGATGTCAGAGGTAGCTAGTATATTAAAAAAAATGGAATATTTTCTTCATCAAAACAAATTATGAGGCATATAAGCTTGGAATATGAAATGTAAGCCCTTACGCCTTTAAAGTCAGCGTAACACGTATACGGGCGGCATTTACGGAGCGTGCTTTAGAAGTATGAAAGCAAAAGAAAAAGCATTAATGAAAAACTTTATTTAAATTACCATGATAAAATGTTTTACGTACGTAACGTAATATTCGTAAAGAAATCTAATTAGAATACACCAAAATTTTATTTTATTCTTAATTTTATTCTATTTTCTATTTCTCGTGGCCTGGCCTTACTTTGTTTTTGCCAATGCTACGCGCTGTATTTTTTTTAATTATAAACGGTACTTGACTATGACTTCGAACTTCGAAAGAACTTGGTACCCAGTTAGAACCCACTTCTTTTATTAGAAAAAGTGCAATCAGAGTACCATTCTTGCAAGTTTTTTTAATAAATTAGCTTTCTTGCATATTTGTTTTGGTGAAATACATTTACAAAAGACCATCTTTGAGTATAATATACAATGAAAACTGGTTTAAAGTTCGCGAAGATATCACGTAGCATCATAAAATATAGAAGAAACTAGCAATCCTCACTTCGATCGGGTGCACTTCTAGATACCTTTTCTAATTTTAATATTTTCCTTTATGTTTGGTTATTACCCTCATACTTCACTCTATTTCTATGCTAAATTTCATCCAAATCCGTTCAGGCGTTTAAACGTGACGGAGTAACAAACATACACACATGTATATTACAAACATTCGCATTTATGTTAAAACGCACGTAGTGTGTTATACAAATAAATGAATTTAAATAGGTTTGTGTTTTATAACTAATAAAAACGTCTTAATGGAATATGCTCTTTGCATGACATTCAAACATAAACAAAAGTTACTAAAATTTTTGGTCTGTCTGGACTTTTTTTGAGTTATTTATGCTTAAATATCGTGACAATAGCTTGCCCTATTAAGATAAGGACTAATATTTACATTACAGAACATTTTAGTCTAAATTATATGTAGATACTAGCGGCTCACCCTCGCTTCGCTCGGGTTCGTCGCTAGGTACGTTTTAAATAGATATAAAAAGAAAAAATCTTTCTTTCTCACATTTTAATTATATGTTTTAATACTTACCTATTCCGGACTAAGAGAAATCCAAAAATTAAAATATCATAAAAATTGGAACGCGGTCGAACGGGATAAAAAGTATCCTATGTCCTTCTCCTGGCTCTAAACTACCTCCCTGCCAATTTTCAGCTAAATCGGTTCAGCCGTTCTTGAGTTATAAGCGAAGTAACTAACACGACTTTCTTTTATATATATAGATATTATGTCAATGCCAAAAATTTACGGCACTAGGATGAATGCTTAGTGGTCTGTGACAGGTTGTTTCATAAAAAAAGTTAATATTATTATCAACTTTTTTATAGTATGAATTTGGCAGATTGTTTTTGATTAAAAATATTATTCTGTAATGTGTAGGATTTAAAATAAAATATTTTGCATGTTATTATATGGTTATATGTTAGTCTTGTTTTATAAAAACTAAAATGACATAGTTAAGGGGAAAGTGAAATAGAATGAAGTGATTTTAATATCCATGTACACACACCTATTTATTAAAAATAACATGGAATCTAAAAAAAAAACAAAGTGTCAAACAAAAATATTCCAAATCAGTAACTTGATTTTGTTAAGACAAGGAGATTGTTATAATTGTATCATATTGTGGTCTTGATAAATTCGAGTAAAGTCACAGTCAAATGCTAGTATAATGGATGCTGTATCGTTCCACATCGGCTCAGGAATAATCAATTAGGCGAATATATTTAACAACAAAAGTTACCGTGTTACTTTGGCTTGTGGGAACTATCTATAGAGCGTGTTGCCTTTAATTTATGTCAAATAATTTATTGTTACAATTTTATGCTGCAAGCTGAGCTGATAAATTTACTTACATGCTTTTAATAGCTTCGTCTGAACAAAAATTTTAAATTGTTTTTATTTTTGTATCTTCTTACTTTAAAATTATTTATACCTACTTTAAATTTCAAGAAAAAACTTGTTATTTAAAAATGTGTAGTATCATGACATATGAAGTTAATAAACAAAATTGTTAAAATAGTTCAGAAAGTAGTCCTCTGATGTCTGTAAGAAGATACTATTAGAGATAAAGCCGTCTATAAATAAATAAATATGTTGGGACATTAGCGCACACCATCTAATTCCATGGTAAGCTACGAGGCTCGTGTTATGGATACCAGATAGTTGATATACTACACATATATAACTTTAAATACATACATATTATAAATATAAACACCCATGACTAGAGTACACACAATCGTGCTCATCACACAAATGAATGATGAATCTCTCAACCGTTGGCACAGAAATTAGGGTCGCAACGAACTGAGCCAGACGTGTCGTCAAATGTACACCTCTCGTATAGTTATACAATGTTAATATATCGTAACTGCCTCGGTGGTGTAGTGGCTAACATGTACGGCTGCACACTCGGAGGTCCTGGGTTCGAGTCCCGGGTCGGGCCAAGTTTAGTTATTGAGTCTTTCTGTATACTAAGTCTCAGTAACAGCCCGGAGTTGGGAAGTTGGCGGTGTTTCACCCCCGTGCCTCGGAGAGCACGTAAAGCCGTCGGTCCTGCGCCTTAACTCTCACTGATCGTGTCGATTAGTCGTCCCACTGGAGTATGAGAGTGACAGGAATAGAGAGTGCACTTGTGTCTGCGCGTACACTTGTGCACTATAATATCTCCTGCGCAGTTGGCTAGTCTCAACGAGATTAGCCGCCGTAGCCGGAATCGGCTAGGAGAACATCATAATATATCGTGTATATCATATAATAATGTGTATTAAAGTATAATAAATACAAAATAATATTATTATAGAACCTTAATATTTAAAAAAAAAACTAACCATATCTATAGATACGGCGTAATACAGTTGTTACCGGGCAGACAGCCGGCGCGGTGATTGATGACCGAACTTGATTATAATGCTTATTCTTTAAATGCCCACGAGTGCAGGTGAAAGAAAAGTTGGTAACTTGTGAAAAATTACGATAAAAAATATTCTAACGCACCCACTTTGATATAGCCTTTGTTAGCTTATGGAAAATATTTGTAGCAATATTTATTACACTAAGACGTTCTGTTACTCGTGAAAGAAGTTAATTACACTGAACTTTTGTAAAAAGCCAACGAGTAATTTAACGAGTAATTTTCATTATGCCGAAAAATAACGGAAAATGAAAATCTTGATTGACGCTTTTCTTTTTACTTCATGCATGTTTTCATTTTGCTTGGTTGTAGCTATGTTGGCCTCTATGCCATTGGAACTGCTTTTGTTTTTGAATTTGAACAATCTTCTATCATCATCATCTCCCTGCACATTTCCCAATCACTTGGGGTCGGCGCAGTACAACTTCCGTACTGCTGATAGGATTTGGCAAAAGTCTTACAACCAGCCGCTGTTAGACATCAACCCTCCTTGGAAATGCTATTGTTCATCGTGGAAAGGACCCAAGGTGCGATGACCAGTAGATTTAATTTAGATTTAGGTTAAAATTATCTAATGCCAGTAATTTTTTTCACCACTTTCTTTGGCACAGTCAATTGCTTGCGGTTAGGCGTGGCTTGATATTGGAGAGTTCTTAAATTTAAGTTTTGTTACATGTATATTCCATAGTTTTTTCTTTTAAAACATTTTTAATAATATTTTTCAAATTTTTCATGTAATATCCCGATATAATTTGAATGAACGAACACATAACAAATTTTGTTTTGACGCTGTCATTTTTTCTTATTTTGAACAATCTTCTATATAAATTATATATAATTATATATAAATCTCGTCTGACAAAAGAATTTTCTATCTCCATTATTTATGGAACTTTATTAATGGGAGATGGCTCCCTTTGGTTAGTCCCATTTAGTTTTACAGCTCTATTTTATTTATTGTCTGCATATTGCAAACTCGTTACCCTCCCTTACTTCACTCTGTAAATTTAGCATTACACTTATATCCAAAGAGATCCACTCAGCGATAAGCAATAGCCTATCTCTCTGGAAATTGTTGGATAATCTATGCAAAATACGATTTCGTTCCTATGCCCTAAAACTCCGTATAAGAAGGACGAACCCACGAACATATTAATTATAATATTAGTAAAGAATAAGTTTGTATCGATTTAATTTTTATTAATACATACTACCGACTTATTCTGTCTTTTGCTATATATTTAACACCTCCAGGTAAATTTCTAAGAAATTAATTAAATTTCTAAGAAATCTATTGTTAACTGTAACGCCAGCGTGTGCGCGGTCGTGGAGGGATTAAAATTATTTAGGCAACGCATGCCGATAAAGCATTTATTATGATTTCTGTAAGAAAAAAAAACTTTTATCGGAATAAAAAATACCATAAAGTAGTCGGCGGTAGTGTAGTAATTGTACTCTTATTAGTGAATGAATTTGCATACTGGGATTGAGATATTAGAACTTTACTTTTTTATAATATCTGTAGTAAGAGGCAAAGACAAAATAGTTCAGTGCCTTTTTCTATTCTGTTAGTCAACCGTTTTTTTTGTTTAGTAGCTATTGACGAGCTCAAAATCAATTTAAAAAAAAAAGATTACAGTCGAATTTCGTTCACTGGACGAATACTACATACTCCTATATTAAATATAGTAGATTATTTTTATTTTTTCTATATATTTCCTTTAGCGGCATGATGGATAAAACCTTTTCCCATAATAATATATATTATCTGTGCTATTCCTAGTTATGTAGAAGCTGTAACTTTACCAGTACTTGTTGACAGCTACTGTCGTGTTTATGACTTTAGCAGCCATTAACACAAAATATATTACAACACACAATATTGTAGTTAAAATACTTATATTACCCATTATAATGACCAAATACTATGCTTGTTGACAGTGTTTTTTTGTGAAATGTGGGTTCGATTCCATTTTTAAGCAATTTTATTTTAAGCGATTTATATGCAATTAGTGAATCATAAAAAAGAGCTTTTCTCTTTGTCGCATCGTAAGTTTTTTCTTCTTGAAAAAACTTTTAATAAATTTAAATTCTTTTTCTTTCACTAGTGATTTACCCTCGCTCCACTTGGGTGCGTTCCTAGGTACTCCTTTTTAAAATAAAAGTAGCTTAAGTTACTCCTTATAACAGCTATCTGCCAGTGTAAGTCCCGGAAAAATCAGTCCACTCGTTTAGGAGATTTGCTGGAACAAATAGACAGACATACAAAAATTTAAAAAAGCGTGTTTTACTTATAAGTATCGTATATAATTTCATATAAGTTGAGTAAAAAGCTTTTATTTTGACATTTCCAACGGACACTTCAATTTTATTTATCTGTATAGATAAAACAGATTACCCTTATTGCTTATGATCTACTGTACGAGTATTGATTTTTGATTTTGCTAGGTTTCATAGAGTAATTTAAACCTTTTGAATGAACTTTATAAAATATCATTTTACGTATACTTTTTTCATTTTCATTACAAAGTGTTTTTGTTTTTAAATTCTTGATCATGTGAGTAGAAAATATTATAATAGTGCAGTGAACATGAGCGGAGACACAAGTGCACTCTCTATTCCTTCCACCCTCAAAGTCCGGTACGACGAAAATTTGACACATGCAGTAACTATGGCGGATGAGAGATCAGATTTAGTTTCTACTGAAAATTTCTTAAGAAAAAAATCCATTAGCTTGGTCTGACCAAGGATTTGAACCTGTTGATCTGCAGCTATACATGCCATCCACTAGACTAACGAAGTACATCATATGTATTATAAACTAGCATTCAAACAGACTGACAATACAATAATTTATTTAATTGAATTAGTCGTACTAAAAGATAAGTTGACACCATACAGTCAAATCGTTCACAATTAATTACGAGCTTGCATAAAAAAACGCTAGCTCATCGTGATCCAAGGTTAAAAATAATAGATACTCGGGAATGGAATTAAATAAATAGCTTTGAATTTCCTTCGCAAGTTTGATAGATTAAGCTTTATTGTTAAATACGGTAACGTAATATTTTTACCTTGCCGCAAACTAAAATTTTATGTATAGTTATCGTAAATAATAAAGCCTTTATCTAAGTATCGAAACACTGTTAAAAAGTCTCACTTGGTTATACTTTATTAGCTATACCGGAAATGTGTTGTGACTGGTATACTTGTATGATAAAAATCTTTTGCCATGATGAGAATCAAACGTGTGACCAGTGGCATATGTAGTGTCCCATTTGAAGTAAATATCCTTACTAGTCCGGGGTAGCACAATGACAACAAGCTCGCTTGTAAAACCAAGTGAAGTGGGTTCAACCCTAGGTCTGGTAATTTCATGTGTGAATCATTTTCAGTATCATTACTATTTACATTACGGTAAACAAAAATGTTGCGAGGAGACCTGAATGTATTAGAGAGCTAAGATATATAATATCCATCAACTCGCACTTGGCCAATGTGGTGGACTATGGTCTGATCAACCTTGCAATGAAGAGAGGCCCGTGCCCAGCAGTGGGACGTTAAAAAAAAAGGGCTGAATACAATACAATACAATATAAAGCTCAGTTTCTTTGAGATATTTTTTGGTTGGTATAACTAGAAAGTACTTCGTATTCTTGAAAGGCAAATAAACATTTTTATTGAATATAAAATTAATATCTCATTTGATGGAGTTTCATGTAAACTGATATTTCATTACTTGCAATATCTTATATTCAGAATAATAATCAACGATTAATCGCACAGTAAAGGGATATTGTTGACGTTTGATAATTATATCCTACTAGCATTGCCCGCTGCTCCGCCCGCGTTCAGATGACCAAAAACCAAATTCTTAGGTTTTACATGTTAGTATACTCTTACATTGCAGTTTTTGTATTTTTTCTCAGAAATGAGATATTTTCCCGCGGTGAAAAGTATCCTATATCTTGCCCCGGATAACCAGCTATCACCATACCAAATTTCATCAAAATCCCTCCAGTGGTTTTTCTGTGATGTGGTAACAGACAGACAGACAAACAAAAATTCTAAAAACTAAAGATTCGGCCTCTGTATCGATAATAATGTCTATTTCAATAATATTTTCCAAAAAATATTTAATGTACAGATTCGGCTTAGTTACAATTTTATTATATGTATAGATATACATACATATATATGCTACATGGTGTTTTGTTAATCTGAAAGAAAAGAGTGAAAGTTGTTTATTATACATAATTAATTAAGTTATAAATATTAATTAATTAATTAGTTAACAAAGTTAACTAAGCTGTGGTTTTGTAATTAAGTAAGTAGTTGTCAAGTTACATTTTGACTCTATTTAAATCTAAATATAATTATAAATTAAATATAAAAAAAACCCTACGCAAATTAATTGTCATTTAACGATTACACTGGCACGCGTGAAGCACTTAATCGAGTAATCGTACGCCAACATCCCTTACATCATTTCGGAAAAGAGCTGATACTCTTACACTGCTGGGCCGATATTAACCAAACAGCTAAGAACCACCGCAAGGAAACTGGCTTTCAAATGAAAAAAACCGCATCGAAATCGGTCCATCTGTTTGAGAGCTACGATGCCACAGACAGACACACACACAACACAGACAGACATCGACGTCAAACTTATAACACCCCTCTTTTTGCGTCGGGGGTAAAAATCTAATTATTATTGTGAATTTTTTAAATTTATGTCATTATAATATTAAAACGAAAGTTTATGAGTTTATGTGTTTGTTGTTCACGCCGTAACTGCTGAACGAATTTGAATGCAATTTAGAATGGGAAGGCAAACAGGCATATTTTTATCGACATTTTGGGAAATACCAACTTATTATATATCGGGATTCAAACTAGCGACCTTAAATGCAGTGACAAACATTCTGACCACTGTACCAGACGGTCTCTTCGCTTTGAGCGACTTCTTATAAAGCGAAGTGCTCTAATAATGGATGTTGATAATATAATTACCGTCACGGTTATATAAATAATTACCGTGGAATGAATTTAAATTTAAAAAAATATAGAAAATATTTTAGCCAAAACTTCGTTAATTTGTTTTTAGGTTTTTGAATAAAATTTGTTGCATTTGCTAAGAAATTGAGTCAGAAGAGACTCATTATGATTCAAAGTATTCTAATTAAATCTTATGTATCTATACTAATATTATAAAGAGAAAAAAAATGATTTTATGTATGTTTGTTTGTAATGGATAAATTAAAGTTTCAGGCTCTGGGAAGGACATAGGATAGTTTTATCCCGTAAATCATCCTTTAAGGGGCTGAAAAGGAGGATGCAAGTTTGTATGGAGAATTAATCATTTTTCAAGTACGGGATATTAAACTCATCATTCCTATGTAGATATAATACTAGCGACTCACCTTCGCTTTGCTTGGGTTCCTATGTACTGTATATTATAATATATAGTTTTACAATAATGTATGGAAGTCTGCCCGATTTCTTGACATTTATGATTTCTGCTCCGCTCCTTTGGGTAATAGCACGATGATGGCCTTATAGCCTTTCTCAATAAAGCTATCTAATGCAAATATTTTTTTAAATCGGATTACTAGTTCCTGAGATTAGCGCGTTCAAACAAACAAACTCTGCCTCTTTATAATATTATTAGTACATATAAATATATATATATATATATAAATAAAAGCAATTATAATATTTTGTTAGCTTAATTGTTTGTAATATACATTGATAAGAATCTCATAATAAATTGGTAATTAGATAATTGATAACCCTTAGCAATATATTATTATCGATAAAATCATCAGGTTTTGTGTTTACAAAACAATATCAGTATTTAACGAGGAATTTGAGATTTAAGATATTCTTGATACAAGCTTTATATATAAAATTCCGATATGTGTATGTTTGTAATTCTTCTTGGTTTGACGTCTGGATCGTTTTTAGCTGTAGTAGAATCCGGTGTTATAATAGCCGACAATATTTTAAGATATGAATATCTAATAGGTAAATATGATTAGGTATGAACTCAATTTTTATTATTTGTGATGTATTTTAGGTATAGAAATATATTAGACTAGCGACTCACCCGCGCTTCGCTCGGGTTCGTCCCTAGCTTGATTCCCCATACAAACTTTCATCCCCATTTTCACCCACTTAAGGGAATATTCCCGGGATAAAAAGTATTTTATGTTCTTCCCAGGGTCTCAAACTATCTTCTTACCAAAATTCATCTAAATCGGTTCAGTAGATCCAGAAATTACCCCCTTCAACGCCACAAACTCACAAACTTTACCTCTTTATAATATTAGTATAGATTTCCTTTGCATCGGCTGGCACCGACTTCGAAAATGTATTAGGTATCTATTCCAAATGACATCCCCCGTTTAGTTATCTTTTTACATTGTAGTGCCTGGAAGGCGGTTTTTATTTTTTTTAAATAAGTTATATAGATTATGAACTAAAAAATACGATACAACACAAAAGAACTCCAAACGAAGCTCGGTCGCCCAGGTACTACAAATAATAAGCTAACTAGCAGTTTCAACATTACCATTTTGTTCAATCTTACTTGATAATCCGTCTTTACTATTACATGAAAGAACTATAAAGTACTAGCAGAACCCGCGGCTCCGCTCGCGCTAAGACTACAAAAAAACTTTTTAACAAAAAAATAAAAACCGACTTCAAAAAAATGCACTAAAAAGTAAAAAAATAACTGATTGGTAGTTTTCATTTACTATACATACCTAATCAAATATTTTCAAAGTCGGTGTGCTTTGCTTTGTATGGGCTGGCACCGATTTCGAAAATATTTGATTAGGTATGTATAGTAAATGAAAACTACCAATCAGTTATTTTTTACTTTTTAGTGCTTTTGTTTGAAGTCGGTTTTTATTTTTTTGTTAAAAAGTTTTTATTTTTCCCTTTTTAGTGTAGACAGTAGTAGCAAAGTAAGAATTCTAAAGTGATAGGCTTGTCAAATCAAATAAAATAAGCCCAAACTCAAAGTATCTACTATTAGTCGTTGAAGAGTTCCACTTATCCACCTTCTGGCCTTACCATCAGATCAGGTCAACAATACCGAACCACTGTACTATCAACGGAAGTAGAAACACTTGCAAAGTTTCAAGTAAATATGACAATTAGAAGTAGGTTAAATTCATCATTAGCTATTTTTCCACCCTTAGGGGTGGTAGTTTTTTTTGAAATTTAAATGGCACCTATTTGGAAGTATACCCTTTCAAACAAAACAAAAATAGTCCAAATCGGTTAATAAATGACGAAGTTCTGAGGTAACAAACATAAAAAAAAATACCGTCGAATTGAGAACCTCCTCCTTTTTGAAGTCGGTTGAAAATCTCTAAAAAGGTAGTTTTCATACAAAATTTTATCTCCTATTTTACCCCTTATAGAATGAATTTTGAAAAATGCTAAAACACGTATTTATTTAAATTTATTGAAAAGCATTAATACAAAGTTTCAAGTAATTCTGATTATAAATATTTTTTGGGTTGTATTATAAAGTGTTATCCCGCGGGAATGAGATTATCTCCCGCGGTAAAAAGTAGCCTATGTCACTCTCCAGCCCTCTAACTATCTCCACTCAAAAAATCATGTCAATCCATCACTCTGTTTCGACGTGAAAGAAGGACAAACAAACACATTTTCACATTTATAATATTAGTATGGATTTTTATTTACTTCCATGGCTACTACCACTTATTATTAAATTCTTTAGAAACATAGCTCAAGTTAGTCTGGTCGTTGTAAACTAAAAGTTAATGATAATAACACATCACTAGAAGTGTTTTGTTGCTAGTTCTTTTAAGCTTTCATGTAAAGCTTTTAAAACTAGCGGGTAAATGAGATTTTTCTTTATTTTTTGTAATCTTAAAGCTCATAGAGTGTTCTAAAAATGCGAACAAAGGTAGGCTTTTTTGAAAGGCCAAAATAAATTCAAAAGCGGGCGGTCAGTAAAGGACAAATTTTTCTAAAACGCACTGCGACCGGATAGTTGCCTGTAACATAATGTGTGGCAGGGCTACCAGGCGGTCAGAGCATTTATGAATCTTTAAATTGTGTACAAACTGAAACATTTCATTTCCTTTTATATAATTATACTACTGATAGCACGCGGATCTGTCTGCGTATTTTATTTTTTTACGTCTGTTGCTACTAAGAAGTGTTTAAGGTATTGTATTGTTGAATTGAATATATCTAATATAGAAGGTTATGTGACATATATCAAATTTACTTTTACCAAATGAACCATATGGATCCCGTCTGAGTAACCAATAATAAAAATTGTTGTACGAGAATCAAATCTACAACATATTTAGTGCATAAATACGCTAGTACAGTGTTTAAATATGAACATAATAACGTGTTGGCATTTCTCTCTCGTGTGTACTCGTATATGGAACACAGAACAGGTGCTCGTAAATTATGTAAACAGTCAAAAGGTCATAGGAAAATGTCAAAGGTAAATAAACATATTAGTATTTAGTATACATTAACTACCGAGCTATAATGTTATTCTATACTGTAATGGGAAAGATGTTATTCGGATCAAGAGTCAACATTAGCCATTTTCATATCGAAATTATATAGAAAAAAAACGAATTTCCCAATTTTCCGGGCAACTTTTCCATTTTTTCCCCTAAAAACTAAATTCGGATTTTAATGGAAATTTTAGAAAAAATAGCTAAATCATCCAGCCGTTATCAAGTGCGCATACTAACGGACAACATTTCAATTCATTTATATATTCATATATACCTCAGACGTTTTGTCTGTGTACTCATATTGTTATTACGATTAAAATAACCTATGTCACTCTCATTCGAATTCTCTATCATTAATGAATGCTTGGTTAAAATTTGTTTAGTGGTTTCGGAGATTATATATTAATATAATGATAATTTTTAAAGTTTGCCACATATTTAGGTTTTGAAATCATTTTAACAGCTGTGGTTTCAGTATGATACATCCAATTATTTTAATTATATTGGATTAATTACTTTTTTTAAGGTATAACTAACTATATTTGGAATATTAAATGCTTATATTAGTCCTTGAAATATTTTTAAATTAGAAATTTTAAGTAAATTCTTTTATCAATTAAGTTACATGTCTGATTTCATATCCACGTACAAAACGAGTAGTGCTGCGAGAAGACATATTACGTATTATTATAAATACAATGAAATTTAAATTTTGATTATTTATTAATTTCACTCAAAACCATAATTAAAAATTTTCATAATTTTAATGAAGAAGGAAATGAAATTAAAAAAAAAACACCTCAAATCAATAAAAAAAAAACACTATTTCATTAAGTGACACGTGACAACCCTAACAAAGAGACCTATTCTAGCGTCTGTGTAAAATTGTGTCCCACAGCAAATGGACATCAAAGTCCCTTCGGGCTGCTGACGCCTTGAATGTCCCACAAATCGCTACTGCCTATCGCGACGACCCATCTCGAAACCTAATATTTCTAACAGATGGCGTTCTAACTAAATATGGGTCACTGTCAAATGGACCAAATTCTTTTCGTATACACATTGTTCAATTGATATCTATACAAATAAATATATTTGTAATGTCGAAATGACAGATTTTACTAAATCCATATAAACATATATACTGTCTGTTTGTGTGTTCCGGCAGATCTCTAAACCGACTCGACCGATTTTTTCGGGACTTTCACTGGCAGTAAGCTGTTGTTATAAGGAGTACTAAGGCAACTTTTATTTTAGAAAAAGAATAGAGGCACCGCGCGAAAATAAAATAAAACCTGTTCTTATATAAGATTCATCCTCTCTATGACGTTTTGATAAATATTTGTTAATTTTAGATTTTTTGAGTTCCATAGCTACAGGGTTCAGATGAAATCATGTAAGTTTACGCTGTCTGTCCGTCTGTCATAGCGTTAAAAGGCTTAATCTTTTAAACCTTTAGCCGATATTTATATATGAAGTGTAATAAAATTATTTTGTATTTAATTTATATTGCCTACGATTTTATTGAATACTAGCTTTTATTCGCGGTTTTGCTGGCGTGTAGGTTTCTTTATTTTTTCATTATTGATTTATTCTAACATCGCTTGGGTACAAGCATCGAACCTACACATCTCAGTATTACAACATGCCTTTTCATGATTCTTTTGCTCAAAGGCTAAAAAGAAATCGTTTTGATTTCGTCATGTCCCTCTGTCAATATGCGATGGCTTTTTCACTCGAAGACTATTAAAGCTACATTGTTGAAATTTGGTTAAAACCTATGTAGGTATTTCATATGAATGAATAGACAATTCTGTAGTGAAATCCTACTAATATTATAAATGCGAAAGTTTGTGAGGATGCATGGATGTCTGGATGTATAGATGTATACATGTTTGTTACTCTTTCACGCAAAACCTACTGAATGGATTTTAATGAAACTTTACAATAATATAGCTGATCTATCAGAATGATATGTAGTTTAATTTTTATTAATAGTTAATTTATATTCAGGATTATGTGCGGTTCCCGTGGGATAGATTAGTTTTTGTTTTTGTAGAGGCTTGAGTCTAGTTTTTTATTAAAAGTTTAATATACTTTAACTCATAAATATACATTTATTTAAGTAGAACAATTTAAGTGGTTAATTCGACTTAACAATAAGCACTTGCGCATCGAAAATCTTAAGGTGAAGATTAGTTAATCTTCTCCAGCTTCACAACGTGACTGGGGGAAGTACCTAAATCATAAATTTACCGTCACATTTGAGTTTGTCTGCTTACTCTGTGGCAAACAGATATCCTCTACTGACCTTGCTCCACTTAGCATTGAAGCTGAATAAATATAGAAATAGAACCATTTTCTTTAATCATTAATGTAAGTATATTTATCTACTTTACAAGGTTAGGCTATAACATGGTGTTTTATTTATTTTATAAGTCAGTGGTAGCCCAGTGGTAAGGCGCTTGCTTGTTAAACCGAGTGAAACGGGTTCAAATCCCGGGACTCGTATCTCTGATATTTTCAAGTGCGAATCATTTCCAATATGATTACTACTTGTCTTACGGTGAAGGAAAACATCGCGAGGAAACCTTTGACCTGATTCCCCTCGTATTGAAGCGAGGCCTGCTCCCAGCATTGGGTAGTTAAAAGGGGCTGAAAACGATGGTAAACAGTTCGATACATATTTTTTTCTGTTTCTCAAACGATTTGTTTTCTTTTTCCTTTGTTATTGACAAGTTTTAGTGATATTAATTAAACTTTGGTAACAAATAGTTTTTTATATAGATAAAGGAATAAGGAGGAGGTTAGTTATTATGAATACGAAACTGAGGCTATTTTCAGGCCAAAATCTAAACATATAATAAAATTCTAATTGAATCGAATCTGTAAAGTAAATATTTTTTGGAAAACCTTATTGACATAGACATTTTTAACGATACAGAGGCCTAATCTATAGTTTTTAGAATTTTTGTTTGTCTGTTTGTTTGGAATGGAATGGGTGTGGGAATGAAGTTTGGTATTATTTGAACTATTGGTTGAAGTTTGGTATTGGTTATTGGTCAGCGTCAACATAGGACACTTTTTACTAAAATATATCACATAAAAAATGTATATTAAACTTAACGTAGTAAATAAAAATATTTATTTGTCTTTGCGTATCAATATGTCCAAAACAGCTGAGCTGATTTGTATTCTTCGATTGTTAGATAGACGAATTTGGTTAAAACTGAAAAAAGTTATTATTATTCTGGAAATAGGAAACAGGTAGCGGATGAAAGTCTAAACTAAAGCTAACATAAAGGTAGCTTGTGGCTCCGTTCATGTGATAGATATGTCGCTGAAAAATAGTCTATGTTTTAATCTGGGATTATACAAATTATAATCTATTTTTATTGTGAACATCACTAAAATCTGCTGAGGAAATTAACCAATAACCAGTTTTCAATTTGTTATTATTTTAATATTATTATTCAATTAGTGTTTATAATATTGCGATTGACTCTGTGTGTAAGTGAAAGCTGAATCTACCACCAATATGGTCTATATATTCCATACTAATACTATAAATGTGAAAGTGTGTTTGTTTGTTTGTCCTTTTTTTTCACGTGGAAACGGAATGACGGATTGGCGTAATTTTTTGTGTGGAGATAGTTGGAGTGTTGAAGAGTGACATAGGCTACTATTTACTGCGGGAGATAATGTCATTCCCATGGGAAAACACGTTATAATACAACCCAAAAAAAATATTTATGATCAGAATTACTTGAAACTTGGTATTAATGCTCTTCAATACAATTAAATAAATACGTGTCCTAGAAATTTTCGATATTCATCTCATTAGGGGGTAAAATAGGGGATGAAAGTTTGTATGAAAACTAACTTTTTAATTTTTTTGTAATTTTAGCGCGAGCGAAGCCGTGGGTTCTACTAGTTATTATGTAAAACAAAGTAGGGTTTGTTACAAAACTTATAACTCGAGAACGGCTCGACCAATTTTTATGATCATTATTTTTGTTTTTTGGATTTGTATTCGTACTGAATAGCAGAATTTTTTTTTAAACTCGAAAAAAAATTACGAAAAAAATAAAAAAATAAATATATGAGACGAACGAGCAAAATCTAAATTAATACACATATCGGTTATATTTTTAGGACTAATCATTAAATAACTGATTGAGTATTGCGTCGGTTTCAAGCACTCTATCTAGGTCACAATAAATTATTCGTTCATCCATACGTTGTTTTTTCGTTGTTACCAAAAATTGAGTGTTAACCAAATTAGCTTATATTTTTGACATTGAAAATCCAAAAATAACTTAATCAGAGTTACGTAATAACTTACAATTACTTATAAGCTACTTAAGAATTATAGTAGTGGTTGAGGAGTTCTTGCTCCCTTCATTTTCTTCATCAGATCAGATGTATGGTACCATAAATAAAATAAAATAAACAAATAATAATATGAATGTATGAATTTTTAATTAAATGCTCATTTTAAATGCCGGTGCGTTTAGATTGGTTGGAAAACCGGAACAACGATCGAACTGCTTAAAATTAAAAACTTCTAAAAATAGTTTTAATTCTTGCCATAAAGCTTATCTTCACTCAGAACACGATAAGCAGGATTTATCCGGGGATCGTATACCATCTGTAACAAGTAGCTTTCAACCTCCTATATCATTATTTTGGCTTATATCTAAGGTTAGTAGTATTAGCGAAGAAACAGATAGCAAGCGGTAAATCTCCTAGACATCCCTAGACATGAGATTAGCTCTAATCTTCAACTACGTGACTTTAAGACGCGAGGTGTATTCCACAAGATGTATAGTGCTATATAGCAGTTTATTAAAATTATCATACTAACCTTTCACCCTTATAGGACTTGGTCTTCTTAAAATTTGTTGGTTTGTTTGTCCTACTTTGACGCGCAACTATGATTATATGACGATTGAAATGATTTTTTGTATGGAGATAGACAGTTCAAATGACGCAGTAGCTTTTGTATACTTCAAACTTACGGGAATATGTTTTAATAGATAAACGATTGTGTAAAATCGAAGCACAATATAATGAATATGAGAATTTAAATACATTACAAGTCCCTAAATATAGATTGTAGGTTTAAGAGAATTATAAAAAATAGTAATAATTGGACTTCGTTAGCTGATTCGTACCATCAGAAACGTTTATTTGAATTTTCCTAGAATCGTATAATGTTCTATGATAATAAGCGAAAATTATATTGAGGATTATAATTTCAAATAATGTTATACCGTCAGAGATTATTTTAGATGTTGACTATTTAGAACATGCAGAGCATGCATTACGATGTACCTATGAACGAATTAACCACCGATTCGTTCATGGGAGTACCTATATGTAAAATGATAAATCTCGGTATAGCAATGGATAGCGTTAGTTGTTAAGTGGAAAACCTCCTGAAATGGTGTGCGACGTTACAAATACGTTTAAAATCTAATTAACTGCATTCAAGTCACATGCCCATATACCAAAGTTTAGACAATACACATAGTTCAGCTTGTTTGTTACTAGTTTTTTCTGTGATGCGGTAACAGACAGACAGACAAAAATTCTAAAAACTATAGATTCGGCCTCTGTATCGATAATAATGTCTATTTCTATAAGATTTTCCAAAAAATATTTAAAATTCGGCTTAATTACAATTTTATCATACAAGTATGTATAGATTACATATATAAACAAAATATATATAACTTAAAACAAATTAAAATATATAGATAGTACTTTGTCAGTCGCCTTGTCTTCACTTTTTTCACTTCACCATTGACAACAATTTCGCCTAAAGATTTTCATTGCCATTGCCATTAGCGAGGAAATTTAGCTAGCATTTTTGCCACAATTCCACGCGGACATGATTGTATAGTAATTATTAACGGCACGTTTTTTATATATATTCAAACATATATCTTTAAATATTTTTTTTCTTGTAGCCAAAAAAATTTATATCTCCAAAAAAAAAATACTAAAATAAAGTATGGCTAAAATTGAATTAAACTAAATTCCAAAAATCCCACGAATAAAAGCTAGAAATATGATGAGCTTTAAAATTTTATTTTTCAGTGAGTAATATCAATTCCTATAAAAGAGGCTTTAATTTCAACACATGGTATAGACGATAATGTCGCGAGTTAATTGATTTAATTATGTAATTAACAGCTAAATTGCGTGCAATTAAAATCTATTTGGAATGAAATAATAATAATAATATTACTATAGCTAAAACCCAGTATTATAGAAGTGAAATAGAAGAAATAAACGATTTTGCTTATGTTTCAAGTTTCTTAAACATCCATTGTAAATAAAACAATGCATCTTATGAAGATAGCCAGTTGGAATCCTTCCCAGAGTCCAATTTAGACCTCCTTGTAAATAATTATTGGATCCTACCACCATGGACCACACTCATAATATGGACCCTATTACTAATATGGACCACACTATCTAGGCATATGGTTATTTAGAATTTTTGTGATAGATTATTTTCTCCTTTTACTAGATTATATCAAATAGTATTTGTTTACTATGTTAATGGAGCTGAAAGTTTTGTTTGAGTTCAAATTAAAACGTAAATTATAGCATTATTAAAATTGGGTTTTTAAATCGCTTTTCGCTCACCACTTTTTGCAATTGTGTAGAAAGATAGCTATTTAGCAAGATTAATTTAAGTATTTTTATTTTTGTATGAAGATAAAAAGCGCCGAAAGTTTTGCTAAAGAGGTTGTTCATAATGTAAGAAATATACCTAGTTTCTAGAGGACCTGCGCCATTAAGTTGTGGGTCTGGCCTATGCATTATAATTATAAAATTTAAAATATACTATCGCGTCAGTACTTATCTTACTTCAGTCGTTATCGTAATATGTTCAACAAAATGCTTAATTTATGGTAGATAAGAAGATTTTACACATGGAATTCTTTTAGATATTTAAAAAAAACAATGAACATATTAAAATATTGTAGAATATGTATATCTGTTCTATTTTTCTATAACCACCTCGCTACTGAAGTGGCTAGCATGTACACGAATCGGAGGTCCTGCGTTCGAGTTCCGGGTGGGGACAAGTATATTTTTTTTACATAGTACAATTAGTATTGTGACTCTTTGTTAAGAAACTCTCAGTAACAGTTCCGAGTTGAGGTATGAATGGTGTTACACCCCTCGACAAGACCGTAAGGTCTTCGACACTACGCCCCATCTCTAACTGATAGTGTCGAATTGTCGTCCCACTGGACTTTGCGCATTATAATATCTCCTGCGCTATTGGATCGTTTCAGTGAGATTGACCGCCGTAGCCGAAATTAGTAGGAGAATATTATTACTATATCTAGTTATTGAAATAGAACACGAATCAATGAAATTGTACTGACGACACGGTTAGCTCAGATTGTAGTGACCCTACTTGTAGTGCCAGGGGTCCGGGTTCGAGTCCCGCTGGGGGCATTCATTTGTGTGATGAGCACAAATGTTTGTACTCCAGTCATGGGTGTTTATATTTATAATATGTATGTATTTAAAGTTATATTTGTGTAGTATATCAACTAACTGGTATCCATAACACAAGCTTACCATGGAACTAGATGGTGCTGTATGTTAATGACCCAACATATTTATTTTATTTATTTATTATTTGTAAATCTGTTGTATTTACGAAAATGTTTTCGATGATTATACGAAAATGTGACGAGCATCAAAATAAGCCAAACTGGACTTAGGCTAGTGCGTAAATGGGGAAAATAAAAATCTAAAAACGATACTATCGCCGTTATAATATAAATCTAGGCAATAAAGTGCAGGTAAGTCGGGTATAAACACTAGAGAACAAGGCGTTAACCGTTAACTGCTAATTGGAGTTCCACTCGTAAGTGTTATTGCTAGGTCTTACCATTTTATGTTTATTTTCACTGGTCTTAGGGTTCCGTTGTTGAGAGTAGAAATTTTAATAGAATTCTTCCGGCTTTTACGAGGTAGCGAGTTCGATTTTCGTAAATGTAAAAAAAAATTTTTTACAATGATGACTCGGATCTAGTGGTATACTATTTTTGTACCAAGATTAGCTTATGTAATACTTTCTTAGATTTACGTGAATATATGACATTTAAAAAAAACAAGGTTAGGGAGACGCTTAAAACCTTAGTCTCCTCCGTGACCATGATTGTTGTAAAACATTCGAAACGTCGGGAACCAAAAATCAAAATAAATACGCAATAAAATAGTTTTATTTAAAATGTAACTTAAATCTTTCGGTCTAAAACCTTACTTATCTATATCTATTTTAAAAAAGTCACATCGATCCGGTTTCAATTTTTTTTTATTTAATCATATATTTCAGGCAATATTTACAAAAGGATCTTATATATGTAAACAGAGTCCCATAACATATATACCTTAAAACTAACATATATATATATTAATTATAAACCCTAAAAATTTAAAATAAATCGTATTATATTAAAAAAAATCTATTTCTAACTGTAGTTGGTAAATTTAAAAAAAATAAAAAAACTTATTGCAAAATAAACTGATTTTTTTTTACTAGACTTACTGTCTATTTTATCTGTTGTCTTGCTTGAAGCAATTATCTGTTAGAATAGGTGCAAGAGATTTGTTCCTATTATTTCATGGTTCCTATTCTACATATTTTTTATTTCGACGCGTTTAAAATAAATACATATCGAGTACCTACTGCAGGCAGTTTCAGGCAAATTCCTTACATAAGTTGACTTTCTATAATCGACATTGCTAATAGAAACGTAAAAATTTTATGGGCATATGATTATTCGACATAACGTTTGATTTTTCATTTACATATAAGTTTTTGTTATCTACTAACTAACCTAATTATCTCTGAATCTATGAGTCAATATTCTCAATTTGTGTTCAGTCCCTTTTAATATCCCACTGCTGGGCACGGGCCACCCTTGACTCAAAGGGGGATGCGGCCACTTGGCCAGCGTGGTGGACTACCACGCTGGCCAAGTGCAGGCTAGGTTAGGATAGACCAAAATCGAGTGTCAATATAACAAATATAATTTTTACGTATATACATATATATAGTTTATTTATTCTTCTGTTTGCTTTTTATTTACTTGAATGCACTAATTTCAGGAATTACCGGTCAGAGTTTAAAAATTCTTGTATTTATTGTACTGTCACGCTACGATGCTTAGGAGTAAAAGCTAGTTTATAATGTACATTAATAATAAGTCCTCCTGACGGCCAATCTCATTGAGACTAGCCAACTGCGCAGGAGATATTATAGTGCACAAGTGTACGCGCAGACACAAGTGCACTCTCTATTTCTGTCTCTCTCATACTCTGGTGGGACAACCACTCGACATGACCAGGGAGAGTTAAGGCGCAGGACCGACGGCTTTACGTGCTCTCCGAGACACGGGGATGAAACACTGCCAACTTTCCAACTCCCGGTTGTTACTGAGGCTTACTAAACAGAAAGACTCAATAACTAAACTTGGCCCGACCCGGAACTCGAACCCAGGATTTCCGGATGTGCAGCCGTACATGCTAGCCACTATATAACCGAGGTAGTTAATGTACATTAATTATATTATCACACTAAATTTAACTTCAAAATATTAATACCGGTAATCGACTCTCGATATTTTTGCAGAAAATAGCTATAGTACAAAACCGATACGGAACTTCATTACAATTTATTGGCAGCCACAACAATCCTTGATGTAAGGTTTAATTTAGTTTTATTCCTTTGAATGAATGTTTCGTGAACATTACATTGTTTGTCTTACTTCCTTGTTTAGCAATTGTATCACACATGTCACAGGTTCGATTCCAGGAAAGTAATAAGTTTTTATTAAGCAGGTTGCTCGATTTGATAAAAAATGCTTTGTTTGATTTGATAAAGATTAATAGGAAGTGTATCCACCGCGTTTCGCTCACTATCAGATATTTTCGAAATCGGTGCCAGCCGACAATATTTTAAGATCGAATATATAATAGGTAAATATGATTAGGTATGGACTCTAATATATAATTAGAGTTAAAATATTATACATCATTTTGTGATGTATTTTATGTAGCGAAATATATTAGATTTGCTTTGCATCGGCTGGCACTGACTTCGAAAATATCTGATTAGATATCTCTTCTAAATGAAAACCTCCGCTTAGTTATTCTTTACATTTTAGTGCCTGGAAGTCGATTTTTTTTAACGTTTCCATTTTGATTGTTAACGTAATAAGCAGGTAATTTGTATGAAGAAAGTTTATTAATAACATATTCAATTAAGCAATTTATTTAAAAAAATAATTTATTTATTGATTTTTTTAAAAACCGCTCGACTGATTTCGATAAAATTTAAATGAGACCACCTGGGAAGTATTTCCTGCGAAACGAAAAAAAATCCAAATCGGTTCAGGCGTCTTCGAGTAATCGGTGAACATACATAAAAAAAAAAGATTCCGACGAATGGAAAATCTCCTCCTTTTTGGAAGTCGGTTAGTAAATGTATGACAATGTATTTATTATTTTTAGCCTATTAATAAGAATTGAACCTGTAACCGTTGACATTACACTATTCACTAGCAAGCTTTACATTTCAACAGCTTTCAAAATGGACTCGTTTATGAGCTATGCCACAGGCGGTTTACAATATTTTCTTTAACGTTCAAAGGCGTCTTACATATTCTCATACTTTTAATACAAGCGTATAGTGTGCTTATGTGTCTTATATTCAAAATAAACTACAAATTCCGGTCCATTCATCCACCCAGTTCCGTTTTCATATATTTTATTAGCTTTAGATGATCAAGTTTTTGCTATTGTAAGCCAGCAAATATTCTAGATACATAATGAACCCCATTCAGGCAAAACAAATCAAACTATATTTATATTATCTATACTAATATTATAAAGAGGTAAAGTTTGTGAGTTTGTGACATTGTAGGGGGTAATCTCTGGGTCTACTGAACCGATTGAGATGAAATTTGGTAAGAAGATGGGTTGAGACCCTGGGAAGGACATAGGATTTTTTATCCCGGAAATCATCCCTTAAGGGGGTGAAAATGGGGATGGAAAAGTTTGTATGGGGAATCAAGCTAGGGACGAACCCGGGCGAAGCGAGGGTGAGTCGCTAGTTTATTATATACAGATATTTCTGCTAAACTATTTTCAGCTTTTATAGTTATTTGCATCAAACAACCATTAAAAAAACCTTGACGTTTTTGTTTGAACTTGTTACTTTTGGAACGGCTGAACCAATTTTAACGGGATTTTAACAGGTACATCTAGGATTTCAGTGGACAGTGGAGATGAACTTCATCTAAAAAAGGTTTTCATAGGAAATAACATAGAAAGCAAATGTTACTACCCATTTTAACAAGAATTTCTCAAGCGCATAGGGACAGGTGAGTGATATAGGTTATTTTTATCGTGCGAGTGGAGTCCGGGGGAGATGTAGTCGCCTATTTTTCATTGAGTTACAATGCCGTTTCTCCCTTTAATTTAAAAGGCACGTCTTTTAATCTATTTCCCGATTCTATTCACTACAATCCTGAGGTATGAGGCAGCGACCACAGCTGCGCACAATGCATGTCACACTCTCGTTATTGCTTTTGGTTCGTAAATAAAAATGGATTGTATTGAAACTTACAGAACATACTGTGCGTAGTTTACTTCTATACTAATGTTATTACTAAATTTATGTCTATACGTTACATTTGACGATACGTTTGGCTCAGTTTGTACATAGTAGCCCTACTTACTGTGACAGCGGTCGCAGGTTCGAGTCCCGTTGTAGGCATTCATTTGTGTAATGACGAATGTTTGTACTCCAGTCACATTTATATATGTATTTAAAAGTAATATAATATGTGTAGTGTATCAACTATCTGGTATCTATAACACAAGCCTTGTGGCTTACCATGGAACTAGATGATGCTGTGTGTTAATGCCCCAACATATTTATTTATTTATTCTCTTCTTGGTGATGACGTATACTTAACACGTCTCGTAATTGTCCTGTGATATGTCTATGCGTGCTATTGAGAAAGAAATGTATATACGTTTATATATATATGTAACCTATATATACGACGAAGAAAGACGGTATATACCGTCTTTCTGTGCTAGTGTTGCTAAATGCATTGATATTTGCAATAGGGACTTAAAAAGGTGAAATATTTCGAATAATTCGAATATTGTGAAATATTTTGAATTAAGCCTGTATTAATATTTTTTTATGTAATTTCTTTTTGATTAAGAAAATATACAATTATTAAAAAGTGCAAATATATATAGGTGAGAAGTTCAAAGTAGTTGAAACGCAACGCCATTGGTCAGACCGAATATGACGTCAGAGTATATCATAACAGAGCGATTAGCGATTTTGTCGCTACAAATTGCGTCGTCATTTTTGTGTGTGATATATAACTGTGACGTCACGCCAAGCGCGCGAAATGGCGGGCGTTTAAAGTATCCGTATCGACATGATATATTTTTTTTATAAAAGATGTACTTTTTTGGAGCTGGATATTTTTTTACAATTATATAACAATGTAAGCTATTGTATAAAAAATAAAAAAAATACGCATATTGAGATATTTAAAAAAAATATAATATATGGCATAATGATTTTTCTTTTTATCGCACATTTTCCGGAAACCGTGGCGGAAATGGTATTAAATTATAGACTATTTCTTTATAACTACTATTAGGCTAATTCTTAAATTAATAAACTAGGATTTATTTTATTTTTATTTATTTATTAATTATTTTATTTTTATTTTATTTATTGTTTATAATACTTTATGGGGTAATCCTTTCTGATTATGTTAAATAACGCTTTATATTTTTTACTTTTCTATTATTATTAGCTATTGCAGCTGTAGAATATTAGCCTAGCCTGGTTTAGCTAACCAATGGGCTTAAACAAGATGTATTAGGTTTTTGAAAAATAACCGAAACACCTTTAAGTATGCGTTACGTCACATGGTCATCGCAATTTCTCATTTATGGTCAATGGTCATCATATTTCTATGTAAGTTTGTGAGTTTGTGACGTTGTAGGGGGTAACCTCTGGATCTACTGAACCGATTTAGATGAAATTTGGTAAGAAAATAGTTTGAGACCCTGGGTAGAACATAGGATACTTTTTATCCCGGAAATCATCCCTTAAAGAAGTGAAAATGGAGATTAAAGTTTGTATTGGGAAGCAAGCTAGGAACAAACCCGAGCGAAGCGAGGGCGAGTCGCTAGTTTTATATAAAGAAGAACCTTTGCGGGCTCATGTAGACCTACTCATCAAAGTTTCATCACGACCAGGTGGTTTAGGAACGCATAGAGTACAAACATACAAAGAAACATTAATTTTCATTTACCTATTAAGATATACGATTGTTTCTATTACTAATATCGAACGTAGAATATTTTCTTCTTTAATCCTCCAGATAACGTGAAATAGCTTTACATACTCGTATTAAAACAATACACATAATATTTTAGTTTAGTGAATACCGAGTATAAAACGCTATCTTCCCTTAGCATAGAAACACACTTGTAAATGTGTAACACCCTTTAGTTCAAGTGCATACCTTTACGAATTTTATGTACATACAGCCAAGTTAATATTCTATTATAAGTATTGATGTAAAGTGGTATAGAGTTCTATGTAATTCAATACATTGAGGTATTAAGCAGTGGCTACACCTGCGCACAATGCTTGTCACATGCACGTAATTGCTTCGGCTTTATTCTGGTTACTGGTATTGGTGCTATATGCATAATAAAAATACTATTTTAGTTTGTATTATTTAAAAAAAATATGTATATACATAATATGTATTTATTATACTACTAGCGATTCACTCTCGCTCCGCTCGGGTTCGTCCCTATTTACGTTTTAATGCTTAGTATAGATTTCTCAGAGATGAGATATTTTCCCGCATTAAAAAGTATTCTATATGTTGAGCCGGATAACCGGCTATCATCATACCAAATTTCATCAAAATCTGTTCAGTGGTTTTTTCGTGATGCGTCACAGACAAACAAAAATTCTAAAAACTAACATATCGATTATAATATCTATTTCAATAAGATTTTCCAAAAAATATTTAATTTATAGATTCGGCTTATAGTCCAATCGGTATCCGGTTTGGGAACAAAATATTAAAAACCTGACGTTTTATGATTTTAAAATATTAGCAGGTATATAAGGAAAAATAAAATGCCCCACATGCCCAGCTACCCACGAGAAATAGGGGGACGCAAAGCGATCGAACGACGAAAGAGCGAGCGAACCGAATTGAAAAATAGTTTTTTTCAATTCGGGCTTATTGTGATGTTCATGAACGAATTAACCACTGGACTAGACATATAAGCGGACGTACCTTTATCGGTCTTCTCAGTAACCAGGAGATTTTAGGCTTAGTCGTTTATTTTTTGCGTCAGTCTCAAGCACTTATTTGTCAACAAAACATCTCCCAAAAATGACTAAATGTTCTATTAAATGATGTAAAAACTATAACGGCGGAAGCAGCAGTATTTCTTTTCACTTGTAAATACATTATTTTATTACATTTATTGTTATTTATCACACAATTTAATTAAATGTAAAATAAAATGTCATATTATCCAACTATGTTAAATATAGTCGATATTTCTATGTATTGTTGACATCTGACAACCATCATAAAATCCCTGGATTATACCATTCAGAACAAATGACTAAACTGTCGAGTGAGTCCATTTGACATCGACTAGTGCTTGACAATGTCGAAAAATATATCGATATTTGACGAAATTACTAAACGAATTGTGTTATTTGTACAGTACAATAACATAAAATACTTTTACCACAGTATCCTACAATCTGATGACAATAAATTTATAAAAATATTTTCTAAATCAAATAAAAATATAAATGCAAAAATTATAATTAGTATGTGTACTTAATTTTTATTTTATTTTATTCCACATTTATATACTTTGGAATATTATTCCATTGTAATAATAATAAAGATCATTTTAATTCAACACATAAATTACACAAAATCAAACAATAATGTTTTAGCACTAAACTTCTGGGTTGGCGATTTGTAATAAAACACTTTACCACTTGCACTAATTATTTTACTTTCACGACCCAACACTTTAATTTGCAATCACTTTTTCTTTTTCCTAATTTCACAAATGCTTATTAAGAACTGAGCAATATTAGGACAGTGTCACATTTTTATAACTACCCGAGATAATCAATTGCCAATTAAAATAGTTCAATAACAGAATCAACCAAATCACTTTATTTAATTAAATTAGCTTAATATTTTTTTAATCTTTACAAAATAATATTTATTATATATTAATGGAATATTACCCGATATTCATTTGTTCATTAACATTATTATAGGCCAACAGAATGTTGCCATCAATGCCATCGTATTTATATAAATCAAATTAAAAAATAATTATTATTTGACACATTATTATTGCCTCTTTAATTCATTTATTTTAATTTATTAAAATTAAAAGAAGAAGAATAAATTATAAGATGTAAAATATGATGACTATGCTAACCAATGTCTAAAATGTCATTCATTGGTTCATCGATATATGTATTTTATCGATTACGTTCAAGGACTAGAAATATTGTATTGTGTATCAGTGTTTATAATAATGTAATAAAATCTTTGTGTGCGTTATGCGTCACTTGGTTGAACTAGTTTTCATACATTTGTATTTTATGTCAGGTCCAGTCTCTAATTCGTCCATGGTGATGTTCTATCGAAAAATGTTTTCTACATTCACAATCTACTTATGTTATTTTTTTTTAATTTATCGATGTTTTATTAGTTTTTGATCGATTCCGCAGTTTTTATTGTTTTTTTTCTGAAAAATTTTAATTTGAAGCGAAATCATAGTCTAATCTTGTTTATTCATTAGTTAAAAATATATTTAAAAAAATTAAGTTGATATTAAAAAAATTACTCATACTTTTGTTAAAAAATCATAAACATTTTTTTTTAAACGTGTCAAAATGACATCTAATTTCAATCAAATCCGTTCAGCGGTTTGAGCCATGCATTAATAGATCAGTAAATCCGTCAGACACGGTTTTCTTTTAAATGTATATACAGAAGATAAATGAGCTCTCTTAAATTTAGTTATTTTTTTAAGTTTAATAGAGCTCTTTTATAGTTACAGTTTTAGTCTGTGGTTTCGACCGTATGTCAAATTAAATTAAAACTATAATATGTAGTGATTTACAAACTAAATAAGTATTGAATGGTACACATATAGATAAAGTACAAAGTATGTGCAGCAACGCCTTAGACCTGCCGTCTCCTTTGAATTTTTCATTTCCTTCCAACAATGGCCGTCAAGTTTCCGACAAAGAATCGAATTGGTAATTACAAATCGATTGATCGCGGCCCACCTGTGCACGTTTTTATTATTAATGCCGCTATGACGTGAAGCACTCGCTATTTACAATTAAAGTATATCTTGAAGGAAACATATCCGGCCTTTACAGTACGATTATTATTTAACGTGACATTCATATGGTACTAGTGGTTTACCCTGGCTTCACTCGGATGCCTCCCTAGGCATCAGTGGCGAAGGGTCCATACGAGACGTGTTACCTTAAAATTATTTTGCTATAATTTTACATACATTTAATTTTTTAAATATATAAATGTTCTTTTGGATATATATATATATATATATATATATATATATATATATATATATATATATATAGCTTTATTTCTTACGTATATATTTTTTTTTATTTTTGTATCGGCTTACCTCTGCTAAAATTTCACCCTTATCTACTGCTAGGCATGTACATATACTATAGTATATAAGTATTTTTAAGAGGAATAATTCCTCAATACATTGTTTCCATATAACTCTATTAGTTTACGCGGCGCACGCTAACAAAGCTCCCAGTTGGCATGATTTTTTCCGACATCTTTTCCACAATTATCGTCATATTTCAGTTAATTTACACAAAACCGTAAGTAATTATATATATATCTTGAATATATATATATATATATATATATATATATACCGTATGAAAATCTGTTCGGTAGTTTTTGAGTTTATCGTGTCCAGACAGACAGGTGCGGCGGGGGGACTTTGTTTTATTTTGAGTACGAGTATTTGGATAAAACTATTTTATTACGATTTATCTGCCGTTTTATTTTAATTTAGATTCTCAATGTTTTGAATGTTTCACATTAAGACGTCACAAACCCACCTCACGGTAGAGACGGGTTTTTGATGTATATTACAAAAGTGTCTTGCCTTGTGTGCCTTTGAGACATCTAAAACCTTAGTCTCTTCCGACCATGATTGCTGTAAATCATTCGAAACGTCGTGAACCAAAAATTAAAATAAATTCGCGAAAAAATCTGCAAAGATAGTTTTAATTATAATATAGGAAAGTCTAAAATCGATTTGAATTGAAATATATATGATATACAGTTAAAGATCGCCAGCTTAAACCCGTCAAGTGCCAATTTATTCCAGTCTGGTTGATACCCGTTGGGGTTGAGAACATCAACAACACGCATGTTCTAAAGCAGTCTACGCTTGTGTAACCTAGCTTACACTTTTAGAATAAATACCAACTCTAATTATTAAAAACTGCCTTAGCACTTATAATATCTGAGCATTCATGGTATTAGTGAGTCTGATCTATGTGTACGTATAATAAAAGTGTAACTGATCGCCGTCTGTACATGGAAGATTTTTGAGAAAAACTAATATTGGGAGTCTTTATTAACGTAATAGAAACCAAAACAATGATTTTTTGAATTTTTGTCTGTTTATCTGTGCGTTTGTACGCGCTAATCTCAGAAACGGCTTAACCGATTTGGGTGCGGTTTTCACTAATGTAAATGTTTTCAACTCATCCAGTGCACGTGCGTCCAAGCGTTATCATCAAGAAACACGTCCAGAGACTTTTTCTCAGAGCGCCGTGTTAGCGCTCGCTGACTGTAGACTCTTGACATTCAGTAAAAAATTGTAATAATTTAATGCTGAATAAAATATTTTGAATTGGAATTTGAATTTGCAGCCTTATAGTTTTACATTACTGGTACAAGCCCGGTAGACTCTTTCAAAGTGCCTTTAAAGTCCACTCCACCACTGGTGTCTCACTATGATGGTTCAGACCACAACTTGACAGCTTTACTGACTCCTTACCAAAGTACACTCCACTATAGTAAACATTAAACATGATATTTCATATCAATACGTTGAATCACCGATTCGCAAATAACATAATCAATCACGAAAATTAAGTCGTAAATCAATTAAGAGATTCTTGACTTATCGCACTGTACATATGTATGTACATGTATAATTGTATTTAATTACGTACTAGCGACTTGACCATTCTGGGGTTCGTCCAGTACTTAATATGTTCCTCCAGGTCATCTAGTGACCACCCTCCCACCCAGTGCGTTTCTTGGCTTCTCACCTGGCTGTCACTATGTGTAACTCAGCTCAGAGCCGGTTCAAATATTCAGTTCACAGTAGCTAGAGCCGTTGAGCTGCGGCTCAGTTGCTAGATAATCGGTTCACAGCTCAATATTACTTAATATGGCTCCGTGCATCACTTCAGCGCCACCTAACGTCAGCTATTTCGATGGACCCGAGCCGTCAGCCGACGGATCTGTACTATAGTCTATAATCTATATTATTATACTCTTTGCGACGGACGGTATGACATTTCATCGCGACGTAAAGATATAATTGCATGAAATTAGCATTCCCCTATAATTGTGTAAGAACGAAAAAATATGATTATAATAACTTTTTTCGAAATGCTGCTTTGTTACATACAAATATAATTTAGGTACATCATAAATGTCATTTGTTTGAACAGAGTCATAAATTAGCTGTAAATCTATAGTTATAAGTACCGATACAACATCAATTGAACTGAACTGTGAGCCGGTTCACAGCTCCGGTTCAAGCATATGACTCATGAGCTGACCTGCAGCTCATAAAAATTCATTGAGTTACCCATGTCTACCTGGCTGACCTCCCACCACGACAAAGTGAACGCACGTTTGAATGGATGGATAGGTCAGGTCACCTAAGTATTTATTGCACATTTTATACTTTTATCCAGCAGTTTCGGAGAAAATAAAGTTGGCCAAATGGACGGACAGACACACAAGTAGATTATTTCTTGGCAGAAGGAATAATTTCAAAGGCATTGCTTCAGATCGATGTGATAACACTAATAGACACTAATAGATAATCCAAAAGATTTATAATTTTTCTTAGAACGAAATTACAAAACAAGGTACTTAAATAAAATATAATTTTCTTCTTGAGTTCAAGACTATACTTGGGCAAAGTCACGGTGAATGTCTAGATTTATCATTAGTTCAGATGATACTTTTTAGGAAAATGCATGATATTCATACAAAATTAGACTCTATTTCTATACATATAGGGCTTAAATAAAATATACAGAAATATATATGAAATAACAAAATGAACTCTATCCGTATAGAAATAAAGGCGGAAATTTAATTAGAATTAGCTGCAGTTGTGTAAGCGATTACACGATGCGGTTGTAATGAGACGATCGATTGTACACCCGCAGGGAGCTGTTACATTTTTTTTATTTTTCAAGTTAGGTAGCAACGTTTCTTCAACATTGAGTACAGATTGAAGTATAATTTTTTTTATTTCCTTAGTTTTATTTAAATATCAAAATACTATTTTTATTAAGTCAAGTAAACAGATTTTTTTATTGTTTTTTTTAACTTTGGATTTACCCAAATAGGTCACATTTGAAATATGAATAAATTTTTTTGAAAAATATTGAATCATGAAAATCAATTCACAATATTTAATATCGTGTAACCATAGTTACTTATAAAGAACCAAATTGAGTACCTCCTACATTTAAAGTCGGTCGGTTTTTTGTTTTTTTATTATTTATTTACTACAATTTTCTTAATAATGACTTTAAAATACGTCAGCACAGCACAGATGACTACGCCAATGTTATTAGAATGGAGAAGACACGACGGAGATTGGTTACAAGATTTACCAATATACGTACATTAAACTTACATTTGCAGTACAAAATATGTAAATGCGAAGAAATATTTTAAATTACTGGCAGTATTTGACAGTCTCCTTTGCCTGTACACTAACGCCAGGTGCGCTAACTCATGGCATATTTATGCTGCTGTACCGATGTCGATGAATCCGATTCATTTATTATTCGCTAAAGCATTGTAGTTTGTAGTGTAGTGTGTTGTGGTCTTAATGTACAAATTTGCACTACAAAATATTATGCATTTAGATTATATGGCTAAGTACGTGATTTAATAAAAAGGTAAATTATGTTTATTTTGATTTACTCTAATATTTGACTAATAATAAAACTGTCTTTTTGGATTTTATTAATAAAAATAAAAATAAAACTAATAATAAAACTGTCTTTTTGGATTTTATTAATAAAAATAAAACTATTAATAAAACTGTCTTTTTGGATTTTATTGCGAATTTATTTTGATTTTTGTTTCCCGACGTTTTGAACGCTTTAAACAGCAATGATAGACAACGGAGAGACTAAGGCTTTAGACGTCTCAAAAGTTATTATATAGTTGTTATAGACAGTATCTAACCACAAATAGAAAATAGAAAAACGAAACTATAAAGTAAAATTCTTGCTAAAATAATTAATGCGAAAAAAGTACTTTGTCACTTCTTGACTATGGCACTCATTATTCGTAATAAAGGCATTCTATGATATGAATAAAAATGTCTCTACCAATAGACAATTTATATTTGAATTTAAATAGAGCAAAAAAATAAAAAAGTGCTGTTGCTCCTTTATCTATACATATAATAAAATTGTAACTGATCGCTGTCTGTACTTGGAAGATATTTGAGAAAAACTATGATTGGGGGTCTTTATTAACTCAATAGAACCCAAAACAATGATTTTTAGAACTTTTGTCTGTGCGTTTGTGCGCGCTAATCTCAGAAACGGCTTAACCGATTTGGGTGCGGTTTTTACAAATGTGTTGTGGTAAGCCTACTTAACTTACTACTTAATTTACTTAACATTACTTAACTATTTGTTTTATTACAATCGGTTCATAAATTAAAAAGTTATGTCTATTTAAAGAATCACCGCAGATGAACCATAGCAAAGCGAGGGTGGGTCTCTAGTTTATAATATAGCTACTTAATTCGTGCGTAGATGCTAGCAGTAGCCTACTTTTTACACCAGGTCATAGTCTATTTGTGTACACAATACACATACACCACATACGAATACTTTTCGTTAATATATAGTAGGCCCTACTAATATTATATATTCTTTACTGCACTAAACAAGTAATAAAAAAAATACATAGAAAATGACGTGGACAAAGGTGGAATTATCTCTATAAGAGATCTCTTCCAGTCAACCCATGCATGTGGGAAATAGTGATGAGTAGCGGGACAGAAAGAGAAAGTGCAGAGAAACGATAAGAAAATATATAAGAATAATCATAAGTAAAACAAAATAAATACAATATATACATAAACATACATATATACATAAACATACATATGTACATAAACATACATATGTACATAAACATACATATGTACATAAACATACTTATATTATTACAAAACCGATATGTACACATTTTTCAATTATGAGTTAGAAAATAATTTTTCACTTTGATTTTAAACGCATCATTAGAAGGGCTCTCTTGTAGGACTATTATATATTTGTTTGTTCGTCTGTTCTTTTTTCACGTCGAAAAGGATTGAGGGATTGGCGTGATTTTTTATGTGGAGATGGAAGGCTGGAGAGTGACATAGACTTTTTACTGCGAGAGATCATCTCTTTCCCACGGAAAACACGTTATAATACAACCCAAAATCTGTTTGTAATGTAAAAATAACAATGTTTTACTAAATGCACATGAAATGATTAGGGAACTTATAAGAAAAACACATTTAAAAAAAATGTTTGTCTGTCCGTCTGTTTGTTCCAGATAATCTCTGAAACGGCTGGACTGATTTTGACGGGACTTTCACTGGAAGACATAGCTGATGTTATAGGGAGTAACATAGGCTACTTTTATTTAAGAAAAAGACTTAAGGTTCCGCTTCAGTACTTACTATAAAATAATAAACAGCTAGTATGTGCAATTTTGGCCATTTGGAAATTCGCCATCTTGGTTTTTTATTATTTGTTGTTATAGTGGCAGTAGAAATACACACTGAAAATTTCAACTCAACATGAGATGCAGTCCGCTGACAGACAGACGGACAGCGAAGGCTTAGTAATAGGGTTCTCTTGGCACAATTCGGGAACGGAACCCTAGAAAATCATAAACAATTTGAATCAACGTTTGCCAATAGATCTCAGAAATTTTAATATTTAATAATACATTTTTTTATATAAGTTTAGTTGTAAGGTTTCTGTGTGGAACTTGGTATTCACTGCGTATTGCGACTCTGTGAGCAGAAACTTCGTATGGGAAAATTACCTCGAATATTAGTTCAAGCATCTCATCAATAACATATGTCTAACTTTTATATTCGTGCACCAAAGGTTCCATACTATCGTTATATATGGTTGCATCTCAATATATGTGTATACTAGCGATACATCCTCACTTCGCTCAGGTTTGTCCTAAGGTGATTCTTTAAATTGATATAACTTTTTAATTATAAACCAATTGAAATAAAACAAATACTTAATGTGAACTGAAGCTTACCACAATACATAAGTGAAAGCCACACCCAAATCGGTTAAGCTGTTTCTGAGATTAGCGCGAACAAACGCACAGACAGACAGGAATTCTCAAAATTTTTGTTTTGGGTTCTTTTGCATTGCATTAATATATACCTGCAATAATAGTTTTTGTCAAACACTTCCATGTACAGACAACGATCAGTTACAATTTTATTGAGACCTAAAAACTCTAGATGAATTCTAAAAAATCGGTTAAAATACTAATAATAAAATATTGATCCTACTTCCTACTTGCTGTGCCATCAGTGTCCATCTGAAGTATGCTAGAAGTGGCTTTTTTTAATTAAAAGGTAGGTAAAGCCTATCCTCAAATATGTTTGATGTAAATAATAAAATATGGAGTGATTTAGTTTATTTCACTATAGAATTAACAACTTTTGAGTGATTTTTATATTGGTGTAACTTTTTTTTAGACAATTACACCGACATTTTGTATTTTTTAAACCTCGATTAAACTATAGTTAAAGTTTAACTATCGAGATTTAAATATGCAAGGATTTATTTATTTATATTGGAAACAAACGGTATTAACAAGATATATAGAATAACAAAACTTAACCAATAACAGTTTCTTATATAACAAAAATACATATATCAAAGTTAGCGGAGAAGATGCAAAACATAATTGAATTAATAATATTAAAAAAAAAACAATAATCTAACAAATTAAAAAAGAGAGATAGAGAGAGACCATAATCAATCAATATGGTCTCTCTCTATCTCTCTTCAGGATAATAATAAATTGCCCCATATAATTTATTCTTATCCTTGCATTATTTTTAGACATATGCTATAAACTCCATGACTTCCCCAACTTACCCTTGATAATAAATAATAATATCCTCCTGACCGATTCCGGCCACGGCGGCCAATCTCATTGAGACTAGCCAACTGCGCAGGAGATATTATAGTGCACAAGTGTACGCGCAGACACAGGTGCACTCTCTATTCCTGTCACTCTCATACTCCGGTGGGACATCATCCATGACAGTGTATGTATGAAACTAGTACAAAACACATGCACACAGCCCGGGCCCAATACTTGTGCTGGCTATTTAAATATTGAACTGGAGCGGGATTCGAACTCATGATCCCTAAGAGATTTTCTCTAGTCTACCACGATCGTAAAGTTTTTTTTTCAAACAACAAATGTACAACATGTTAATAAAAATGCTTACAAACAAACAGTTTTACTAACGCATTTCATAGTAAGTAGAAAGCTATTGTTCTGACGACCATTTAAACAATTTGGCGCTCATTTATATTATTTATGGCTCCTTCGCGTAATTACCGACTGCAACAATTTGTATGTAGATGGTAATGTGTTGGCATAGTTTGTGTAATGGCGAGGGTGAAGCACGGGTTCGGATCTTCGTTGTTAAACTTCTTGTTTAACTATAATTTTGGTATTTAATTATTCACTCTTGGTTCTTTTGTTGGACAGTCGCTCCCGTGACCATGATTGCTGTAAAGCATTTGAAACGTCGGGAACCAAAAATTAAAATAAATCCGCGAAATAAATAAAATAAATAAATAAATATGTCGGGACATAACACACACCACCATCTAGTTCCATGGTAAGCTACGAGGCCTGTGTTATGGATGCCAGATAGTTGATACACTACATATATATAATTTTAAATACATACATATTATAAATATAAACACCCATGACTGGAGTACAAACATTCGTGCTCGTCACACAAATGAATACCCCCCGCGGAACTCGAACCCGCGACCGCAGGCATAGCAAGCAGGGTTACTGGTTACAAACTGAGCCAAACGTGTCGTCAGAATCCGAAAAGATCCGAAAAGAGTAATCCGAAAAGATAGTTTTATTTAAAATATAATATTCTTTATTGCAATAAACAATTTATATAAAAAAATGAAAAGAAAGTGAAATGGACATGGCGAATTTAATACCTACTTTCTTAGATTTACGCGAATATTTGACATTTTAAATGAAACTATCTCTTCGGATTTTGTCGCCTTTTAGTAATTTTAATTATATTTTATATTTTTGTTCCCAACGGTTAGAAAGCTTCACAAAACACGTGTGCTTGAGTGTGCGAAACGATAAAAATTACCAAAGTTTGAAGAAAGTCAATATTGTGAAATTATATTTCTTACTAGAGTTTTATTTGTCTTTGAATTTATTAGTACCATACATAGCTTTATTGAAAAAAAAGTAATTTTATTTTATTATGTTGTTTATATATTTTGTGAGTACCTAATTGTTGATCTCAAATCTAGTTCTTTGATTAAAGAGTCTGTATTCCTTTTAATTGCAAGATTCTCATTAAAATTTTATTTAGAGTACATAAATTTATTTTAATGGATCCTTTAGTACATTATTTAATATTAAATAAATACGGGGGGGAAGCTACCATATGTAATTTCCATGTTATAGACAAGATAGAGTAGCGGTCTGTCAGACCCCACGTCACCAGTTAAAAGTTAACGTTCTACTGCTGGACACGGGACTCCCTTCAATACGAGGGGGATCAGACCATAGTTCACCAGGCTGGCCAAGTGCGGGTTGGCGTATATACATGCAATGCAATGTTATAAAAATATGGTTTTGGTTACAGTGGTACAAAAATATAGTTTTGAATTCAGATTGCTCATTTACCTGGAATCGTTTCCTGTCACTCTTTAATTTACCAGATACACTAGTGAACTTACATTTTCAAAGCGAAAGCGAACCTGTGACCTCTATTGTAGCGCAAGCAATATGTAAACCAATCTCATTTTGACAAAAAAAAAACGAATCTTTTGTTTTTCCATTTAAAATCAAAAAATTGACATAGCGACGATATTTACGTTGGTTCCTATTTCAACGAATTGCATATGAATAGTTTATCCGATTATTTGGGTCTAAGCTCCGTTCCAATTAAATTGATACGCGAAAAAATATTCTGAACTAGTATAAAAGCTTCCAAACAACTATATGTAGAGCTTTTACTTTTTAAATGTTGTTATCAACACAGCCCATTGACAACGTGCTCGCTTGAAAACCAAGAGAATGAATGAGAATCTGTGCCTCCTCATTTTCAACATTATTACCACTTGCTAATTCGATGTAGAAAGATATTGAGAGAAAACCTGGCAAATCTGAGAGAACTGGTTAGGTTTTTGAAAAATATGTGATGTGACGTTTACAAACCCACATTCGGTTAGGGTGGTGGGCTATGATCTCCTCATGTATTTAAATGAAGACTCATGCCCAGCAGTGGGAATTGGGAATATAGAAGGAGGGGCTGAATTGTTATTATTAATTATAAGTTTGGTGTTAATATGAGTTGAGATGGAGGTTACATATTATTGTATAAAATTCTAACAACCTACCAAAACGGTTTGTTTAGGTGTACGTACATAGACTTAGTTACTGGTGATATTCTTAACTTATTTGATTAGTATGGTGCGACATCTACTATACGCTGATGGTAATATGTGAATTGTGTTAAAACTTACTTATCGTGATTGGCTTGAATTCAATCTCTTAAATAAGAAGTGGCAAAGTGTAATATTTCTCAGATAAGCAGTCAAGTGTTGCGAGTACTTGTTGCTAATCTATTCTAATATTATAAAGAGGAAGGATTTTTTGTTTGTTTGTTTCTTTGTACCGAATAAGCTCCGAAACTATTGGACCGATTCAGATGAAATTTGATAAGAAGATAGTGTAAGACTCTGGAAAAGATAATGAAAAGTTTTTATGGGGAATCAACATAGGGACGAACCCGAGCGAAGCGAGGGTGAGTCGCTAGTCCTCTATAAACACAGTATATGACACACTAGTGACATACCCGCTTGAAGGAATAATCTCTCTCCATCGTTTGACAATTTGTAGTACTCGTAGGTAGCCTTTGTTACTCCAGGTATATGTACTATAGTATATATTTAGGATTAATATTCATCAAAATCCGTCCAGCCGTTTCAGCGTGTTTTTTACAAACAAACATACATTTTTCGCATTTAATAAACGAAATATCATAATTATAAGAAACAAGTTCAAATAATGTAACACATTGAAATTTTCAACCCCTTTTCAATATATACTTTTTATAGCGTATACCATTACTTGTAAGACAGCGTTTTCAATCCAAAAGTTTTATAATTTTCAGTACTTTTATCCTTGGTTTTACGTTTTACGAACTCTGCGAAATTGATTTAAATGAGCGCCGGCTGTAAAACTTGATGTTTATCCTTGAATACAAATGTACTTTTAATTTTCTGTTCCGTCCACGAAAGAGACGGTTTTTTTTAATACTAGCGGACCCGACAGACGTTGTCCTGTCTACACGTCTTTAATTTGAAAATTTCAAACTTTTTTTAATAATTTTTTTGATGAAAATTATTATTCATATTGTGAATCTAAACCATTCCCAGATCCCCTTGAACACACACAAAAAATTTCATCAAAATCGGTCCAGTCGTTTGAGAGAAGTTCAGTGACATACACACTCACAGAAGAATTATATATATAAAGATTTAACTCTGATGAAGTAGCGTCTTACCCTAGCTTCGCTCGGGTGTGTTTTTAGGTGTTTAATAGTAGCCTATGTAATAATTTCTTACATATACGCGAATATTTGATATTTCAAATAAAACTATCGTTTCGGATTTTTGATTTCCTACGTTTCGAATGCTATACGTCAATCATGGTCACCATTACTCTAGCAAAACTCGAACCTTTCCACCTTTTTTGTATAAACAGTGAACTGTTTATACGAAAAAGGTAACATGTTATTTTTTATTTATTTTTTAAATTGCAATACTGGTCTGAAAAAAAATGTTCGTTCTTAACTTTTAATTGACTTTAAAGAAGACACTAGAGTTTCTAAAACAATTTCAAAAAAAAAAAACAATTAAAAATGAATATGTGCCCTAGGAAAACTAATCTAACACTAAAATATACCGATTACTATGCCTGTTTTCCACTAGCCTATTTTCAGACATAAATATTGGGTTTATTATAACAGTGCATTAGCTTCCCGCGTGAAACTGAATAACAAATGAAATTGTTTGTAGAATCTCAGGTACTATGTAATGGAATCATTATTTTATTATTAATGAATTTAAGCCAACAGTGAACTGTGCTATTTGGGAAGCACTTGTTACTCGTAATTACCCTAATGTTAAATGGTAAATCAATAAATGACGTTTGGTTAAGTGTATATATATATATATATATATATATATATATATATATATCATCTTATGATCCTTAGGAGCGAAGTGAATACATAAATATAAACTAAATATAAAATATGTTTTTACGTTTGCTTATTTGCTTGATCTCCTGGCCCCACTTCATACTATTTGTGTCGTAATTCGCGGTTACTTCCTCGTATAGTATCGTGCCTTGCAATGAGTTTATTTTTCGTCAGATTGAGTTTCGAGTTTTACAACAAATTATAAACTTAAAAAATATATCATAAAACTTGATGTTAGTACCTCACATTTAAATCGATCTTTATCTATTAGCGACTTGCCTTAGCTTGGCTCGCGTTTGTCACTAGGTGTCTTTTATTTTATTTATTATATTGAACAGGCATTTTAGCGTAGCCGTAGTCTATCTGTCTACTAAAGTTCACCCAAATCCGTTTAGCCATTTTACCGCGATGGAGTAAAATACGTACACACATACAAACTTTCGCGTTAAACTTAGTTATTTAATTATATACTAGCGACTCACTCTCGTTTCGCTCGGGTTCGTCCCTAGGTTGATTCCCCATACAAACATTCATCCCCATTTTCACCCCCCTAAGGGATGATTTCCGGAATAAAAAATATCCTATGTCCTTTCCAGGGACTGAAACTATCTTCCAAATATCATCTGAACCGGTCCAGTAGTTTTTGAGTTTATTCGTTACAAGCATACAAAAATACAAATCTTTCCTCTTTATAATAGTAGTATAGATTATATATTTAATTAGTTGTATAGTTTGTTGATTTACCCAAGAATTTAAAATTTAAGCAATTCACAGCACGAATTGTGACCCATTTCAGAGGAAGCATTGTCCACACCCCAGACAGCCCATTTAGACGAGGTGACAGTTACATATCTGCAGTCCCACAATTCAATTCAATTTTCTTGTTAATAGCTTCAAAGCGTACCACTTGAGATCTACAGTCCCTATCGCTTAGGAAACTAAATGTTATACTAAACTGTTTACATTTAGAATTGCAAACCGTTGCAAAGCATATTATATAATTTTAGTTCATACCTAATCATATTAACCTATTAGATATTCATATCTCTAAATATTGTCTGGCACCGACTTCGAAAATATCTTATTATTTTTTACATTTTAGTGCCTGAAAGTCGGTTTTTTTTAAGTTTTTATTTTTCCATTTTTAGTGTAGACGTAATATGCAGATAAATTGTAAGTAGTAAGTTTTTTTTAATAACATATTCGATTATGCAATTTATTAAAAAAAAAAAAAAAATTTGTTTTAAAAAAAACCGCTCGACCGATTTCGATAAAATTTGAATGGAACCACCTGGGAAGTATAGCCTTCAAGTAATCGGTGAACATACATAAAATAAAGATTCCGACGAATTGAGAACCTCCTCCTTTTTGGAAGTCGGTTAAAAATAATCAAACAAACAAAAGAAACCCATAAACAAACAAATTATTCAGCTTTACTTATTATTATATATATGTATATTAGTATAGATAATTGTAGTTTATATTATATCAAGAAAATTCTATTGTTTAAAATGAATAATGAGTGTTCCACGCTTATATTGTATACGTAAGTGTTGTAAGATTTGCCGCGGTAATACTGTGCCCTACACACGATACGCCCACGTCTCTTTGTAAATAAAACTTTTCGCATACGCCACAGTTCTAATATTTATTGGAAACTTTTATTGAAATATAATTTTGTTTGTTTCTGTTTAATTAAATCTTAGTATGAAGTCTAAGCTCCAACCAACCGCTCAACTGGTATTTCTGGGAGACTTTAATGCCCACCACCAGGAGTGGCTGTTCCCATTCTTAAAAACTGATCATGCTGGGAGAGAGGCGCGCAATTTCGCATTATCGCTAGATCTCTCTCAGTTAGTTCAGGAAGCCACTCGGATACCGGATGTTGATGGACACACACCCAACTGCTTGGACCTTCTGTTAACAACTGATCCTGATAGATTCTCGGTCTCAGTTTCGTCCCCCTTGGGAACCTCAGACCACTGTCTAGTGAAATCTGTATCCAACTTTTACCCTCCTGCTCCAGACTCCTCAGTAAAGAGGCGGATGTGGCGATACAGTTCAGCAGATTGGGACGAGATGCGGCACTTCTTTGCATCTTACCCTTGGCGGTAAGTTTGTTTCTCTACCAACGATCCGTCGAGCAGTGAGAGTGCTATATCGGATGTGATACGCCAGGCAATGGAATATTTTATACCATTTTCTGACGTTTCGCCCGATGGCAAGACACCTCCGTGGTACAACGCTGAATGCGCTGCTGCAGAAGCCCGTAAGCAATCGGCGTTTTGTAGCATGGGCGGACGCATGTGCTCTCAATGCACCGGACGTAAAGACGAAAAAAAGAGAATTCAATATTGCCACCAAGTCCTACAAGAGGGTCCTGGGAAAAGCTCGTTTCAACCGAACTAACCGCATCGGGCGTAAGTTAGCCACACACCCTAGTGGTAATAAAGCTTTCTGGTCCCTCGCAAAGTTGGTTGAAGCGAACTTCTGCCGTTCTTCGCTGCCGCCTCTGCAGAAATCTGATGGATCACTGGCTGTCTCTGCAACTGACAAGGCTAATCTTCTAGCGTCTCTATTTGCAGAAAACTCACGCCTCAATGCTGGAAACAAATTACCACCCACTCTTTCAACATGCGACTCCTTTATGCCAGAGATACGCATACACCAGCAAGAGGTCCTAAAAACTCTTCGTAACCTCGACGTGAACAAAGCCAGTGGCCCTGACGGTATACCTGCAGTTGTCTTGCGGAATTGTGCCCCTGAGTTGTCTCCTGTACTAACTCGTTTGTTTCGCCTCTCTCTTGCAACTGCTCAAGTCCCCAAATCGTGGAAAGTTGCAAATGTGCAACCAGTACCAAAAAAGGGGTGTCGTGCTGACCCGGCCAATTATAGACCAATTGCGATCACGTCCATCCTTTGTAAAAGTATGGAACGTGTGGTCAATAACAAGCTCCTTGCATACCTGGACGAAAATGATCTCCTGTCCGACCACCAGTACGGCTTTCGGAAAAACCGGTCTACTGGGGATCTTCTAGTGTATGCCACACATACTTGGGGTGAAGCCATTGAAAAACACGGTGAGGCACTCGCCGTGTCTCTCGATATTTCGAAGGCTTTTGATCGGGTCTGGCATGACAGTCTTCTCAGTAAGCTTCCGGCATATGGGATACCCACTGGCTTTTGTAGCTGGATATCTGATTTCCTGAGCGAGAGGTCATTTAGGGTGGTCGTTGACGGCTGCTCATCTGACCTAATGGCTGTCAATGCCGGTGTTCCTCAGGGATCTGTTCTGTCCGCAACACTCTTCCTGCTGCACATCAACGATCTTCTAAAACCCGGTATCTTTGGGTACGCTGATGACAGCACTGTTACGGATAGATACTTGTCCAGTTCTAAAGCCAGTGCTTCTGAGATCCTTGAGCAAAGAGAGGCCTTGGTGAATCGCATTGACTTAACTCTGAAGGAGGTGTCCGAATGGGGTGACGCCAATTTAGTTAAGTTTAATGCCACCAAAACACAAGCGTGTTTATTTACCGCAAAAAGGAGCCCCTTTACCTTGGCTCCCACTTTCCAAAATGTATCCATCCCGATAAGCGACCATATTGAGCTCTTGGGCATAGACATCTCACCCAATCTCAATTTCGGGAAAGGCATCGAGTCAAAGGCGAAAACAGCAGCCAAAAAACTTGGTATCCTGAACAAGGTGAAGCGGTACTTCACACCCGAGCAGCGCCTGACTCTCTATCAGGCTCAAGTGCGCTCGGCTATGGAGTACTGCTGCCACCTCTGGGATGGCTCTGCCAAGTATCAACTCGATGCATTAGACTCGATAGAACGCCGAGCTCGCCGTATTATAGGTGATCAATCACTAACGCAGACGAAACTGCTTAGTCTACAGCATCGACGCAATGTCGCCTGTCTATCGATCTTCTATCGGATATACTTTGGAGAGTGCGCGCAGGAACTTCACAACCTTGTGCCCCCTTCACCGTTTTACCACAGAACTGCGAGAAGTCGTGAGCGCTGGCATCCTTTTATGCAGTAGCAGTTTGTAGCTTCGGATTAATTTTAATAAGTGAGGAAGTTGGCGATATATTCGTTTTATTGTAGGCTAGCGGTAGTTTTTGGGTGAAAGAGTAACAAACATCTATACATATCCAGACATCCTCACAAACTTTCGCTTATATAATAATAGTATATTGTAATTAACAAGCTAAAAAGAATGATATAACATACATTACACAGGAAGTTAAACATAATACTGAATAATATGTTATTATGTAATATATGTTAACGTTTGTAATTTTAGGTATATTTTAATTATTGAAATATTGCATGCTGTAAGGCTGAATTTGGCTGAACATTAAATATGTTATTATCAAAATCTAAATGTATGTACTATATATGTATGTACTGTATATGTATATCAACTGCCTCGGTGGTGTAGTGGCTAGCATGTACGGCTGCACACCCTGAGGTCCTGGGTTCGAGTCCCGGGTCGGGCCAAGTTTAGTTATTGAGTCTTTCTGTATAGTAAGCCTCAGTGACAGCCCGGAGTTGGGAAGTTGGCGGTGTTTCACCCCCGTGCCTCGGAGAGCACGTAAAGCCGTCGGTCCTGCGCCTTAACTCTCACCGGTCGTGTCGAGCGGTCGTCCCACCGGAGTATGAGAGTGACAGGAATAGAGAGTGCACGTTGTGTCTGCGCGTACACTTGTGCACTACCTATAATATCTCCTGCGCAGTTGGCTAGTCTCAATGAGATTGGCCGCCGTGGCCGGAATCGGTCAGGAGAACATCATCATATGTATATATGTATGTACTGTATATGTATGTATTTGATTAGTAGATATATTACGTGATATCCATGTTTATTTTTAAATTATTAAAAAAAATATAAGATATAATATCGTAAAGGTGATCATTGATCACAGGTTTCAAAAGAATTGCTGAGGAATTAATTTTAAGTTAAATTAAGTTTTGTAAGTAAAATTAAAAACGTAATTAGGGATGAAGCCGAGCAGACCTAGTGTTTGTCGCTATTTGTATAATAAACCACACAAAAGACCTTTAACATTTTTTTAAATCTAGCAATGAGAGCTTTTTGAACGTTTTCTGGGATCTAGTAAAAACTTATACATTTTCCATAAAAAGAGTTACTATGTGTAAACGAGTCTCAGACATTACAAGTGTGTATTTGCTCCTAGTATTAATGCTTTATAAAAAAAAATATGTTGATACATTAATACAGCACCATCTAGTTCCATGGTAAGTTACAAAGCTTGTGTTACGGATACCAGATAGTTGATACACTACACATATATAACTTTAAATACATACATATTATAAATAAAATCACCCATGACTCGAGTACAAATATTTGTGCTCATTACACAAAGTAATGCCCCTTGCGGGATTCGAACTCGCGACCGCTGGCATAGCAAGTAGGGTCACTACAAACTGAACCAAACGTGTCGTCAAATTGAGAGAATAAAAATCGTGAGGATACAAATTAAAATTAAATTAGAATTGCGTTAGAATAAAAAAAGGGTAACGATAGAACTAAGGCGAGTCACTAGTAAATTTATAATCTTAATGGAAGCTAATAAGTATCCCTCTGGCTCACAGAACGGGGATCTTGAAGAGTGTGTGTACACTCCTTAAGAATCGATACCGCATTGCTTCTGCCCTTCCATTCTCAATGACTACTTGACTTAAAAATGGAAAATGTAACTTTTTTATTAAAGGAGTTACAAAATGATTTATGAATGAAAAAAAAATCATTTAAATTTTTATGTTGGTCTGTCTGTTTAAACGTATATCATATAGAAATAGCTACATGAATATCAATGACACTTTTTAATATGGGACTACTGTTAAAAATGTGTGTGTGTATGTTTGTTACTCCTTAATGTTGAAACGGCTGGACAGTTTGGGATGAATTTTAATACACAGATAGGCTATAGCCTGGTATAATATATAGGCTAATAGTTTAGGCATAAAGGAACGCATCAGAGTGAACCCCTCGGTTCAAGTCATCATTTTTAATATAATAATTATTAAGCTCTCCATTACTTATGTTCACAATTTCATGGGTTTAATTTTTCTGCGCTGAATCCTAATTCTTTTTCTAAAATAAAAGTCCTTTTAACATCAGCTATCTGCCAGTGAAAATCCTGTTAAATCGGTCCAGCCGTTTCGGAGATTAGCTAGAACAAAGAGACAGACAGAAAAAAAATTTAAAATGTTTTTTTTTCTTATAAATACCATATATAATTTCATTTGTATTTAGTAAAAAACTGTTATTTTGACATTAAAAATTTATGTAATTAGCGACTCTCCGTCGCTTCGCTCGGGTTTGTTCCTAGGTATGTTTTGACGCTTAGGATATAATAGATTTAAAAAAAAAAATCCGTGATTTTTTCCGATGTTTTAATAGTTCTTCTGCTATTCGGAGTGAAGACAAATCCAATAAAGCGAAGATCATAAAAATCGGTCCAGCCGTTCTCGAGTAATAAGTGTTGTAACAAACCCGACTTTTCTTATTTATGTATATAGGTAGATGTAATAGATCATAATGGAATTCGCCGTTCTACACACACTTAAGTAACAGGGGTTATTTATAGAGATTGTGAGCTGAAATATAAAATTCCACGAACAGTCTTAAGGGTAATACGCATCACGCGAGTGTTATGAGTGCGAAAATTTATGGGTATGTTTGTTTGTTCTTCACAATGCAACGATACAACGGATTGGCGTGAAATGCCGAATGGAGATAGATACCTTACCTCTTGGATTATCCCATGGACTTCTTTTTTTATGTACCTATAACACGAGCGAAGCCGCGGGTAATTACTAGTATTCCATTAACACTACTATCGCATGATCTACGGATAAATAGAAGAAAACGTTCAAGATAGCTTCGCGTGATGTAGAAAATAAAACTAAATACATACACAATGTGTTTCACATGAAATAAGTGTTCCATTATGTTCCACCAAAGCAATTCAATATCATAGATTGGAAAAAGGAAATTGAAGGTTCGGAGATAAGGCTGGGGTCTGACTTACAGCGATTAATAGCTCGTATCAATATTACTATTTATTATTTAGTTTTAATTAGTACGACACGTCTGGCTTAGTTTGTAGTGCCTGTGCAGTGTGTTAAGTGTGTGCAGTGAGTTTGCTGCGCCAGCATTTACGGGTTCGAATCCCGCTGCGGGCATTTGTGTGCGAGCACGAATGTTTGTACTCCAGTCAATCAGTATCAACTATCTGGTATCCATAACACAAGCCTCGTAGCTTACCATGGAACTAGATGGTGCTGTGTATTAATGTCCCAACATATTTATTATTATTTATCATAATATTAATAAATTCATATAAAAATATAAGCATAAGTACATATTTTTATATGAATTTTTATCGCTGTCACTATGCCTCCACAAACAGGCATTTGTTTGTACGAGTGTACGAAGGAAATGAAAAGGGAAAGGCGTCTCGGGCTATAGTTGGGTTCGACGGGACCATAGGCATTTAGCGAATCTACATGAGATTGGAATACTTACTATAAGTCCAGTTATACATGAGCTGATACAAAAATACTATTAACTTTAAAATCTATCTTTCGATTGTTTCTTCTACTAGAGCTACGTATTTATTTGGCATAATTCTAATGCGGCCAATCTCACAGAGAGTAGCCAGCTGCGCAGGTGACATTATAGTGTACAAATATGCGCGCAGTCAAAAGTGCACTCAATGCCTTTCACCCATACTCTGGTGAGACGATTAATTGAGACAATCAGTGACAGTTATGGCGCAGGACCGATGCGACACGTGCTCTTCGAAGCACGGGGGTGAAACATCGCTAACTTCCTAACTATGGACTACTGTGAATATTTTAACAAAAATATTAGTAATTAAACTTGGCCCGACCCGAGACTCGAACCCAGGACCTCCGGATCTGCGACCGTACATGTTAGCCAGTAGGCCATCGAGGCATTGACATAACTCTATTTAGCTTCTGTCAAATTTCAATCACTAGTGACAGTGGTAGTTCAGTGATAAGGCGCTCAACTATCAAAATTAGCGTCTGTCCTGCACTTCTGATATTTTTATGTGTGAATAATTTTCATTGTAATTACTACTGTCCTTACGATGAAGGAAAATATCGTAAGGAAACCTAAAAACCTAACTAGTTTTCAAAAGCCATGTGAAGTCCCAACACGCTTTTGGCTAGCGTAGTGTATGTTTGTTCGACTATAAAAAGTATCCTATATCAATCCCAGGGTTTCAAACTATCTTCTTACCAAATTTTATCTAAATCGGTTCAGTAAATCCAGCGATTACGCCTTACAACCTCACAAACTTTACTTCTTTATAATAGCAGTATATATATAAGTTTTTTTATTATATTTTTCTAATTGTAAACACAGCCTTAACGTTTATGGCAATACCATATACACATTGTTTGTAACCAAGACCCATGCTCTAGCCCCATGCGGAGCATATCCAATAGATTTTCAGGATTTGAGGATAACAGCCTACAAAGTTAGCATTTATACTTTGATTGCCTTCTGAAAGGTTTACTTCCCTTCTATGATACGTTAAATCTTACCAGGTTTAAAAGGATTTTGTGTATTTTTGTGCAAATTTACATTTGTACTTTTCCTTGTATGATCAATGTAAATTATTATTAAATGATAGGAATATTTTATTGATTATTTGCTTTAGTAATAATTTTTATGGCATTGCCTTGAATTATGATATTTCTAAAATCGTGATTTTTTGAGATTTTTAATCTATGTATACATATAATAAAATTGTAACTAAACCGAATCTGTACATTAGATATTTTTTGGAAAATCTTATTGAAATAAACATTATTATCGATGCAGAGGCCGAATACATAGTTTTTAAAATTTTTTTTTGTCTGTCTGTCTGTGCATCACAGAAAAACCACTGGAGAAATTTTGATGAAATTTGGTATGGCGATAGCTGGTTATCTGGGTCAACATATAGGAATACTTTTTACCGCGGGAAAATATCTCAATTTTGTGAAAATATACAAAAACTGCAATGTAAGAGCATACTAATATATAAAACCTAAGAATTTGGTTTTTGAACATCTGAACGAGGGCGGAGCCGCGGGATTTTGATTTTTGGTTCCCGACGTTTCGAATGCTTTAATTTTTGCTATTATTTTTATAATTATTACAATTTTAAAATATTAATTTGTAATCTATATGTAGTGTTGCCATTGTTATATTTATAATTAAGTAATAAATTTCCATATTCAATTATAATTAAAATTATAAAAATGTTTAAACTTAAAAAATATTGTAATGTAATTGGTGCAATTTTCATTTTGTTAATAGTGTGTAGGCTGTCTGTAACAACTATACATTCAAGACATGTAACACCTCAGTCTCTCCCGTGACCATGGATGCTGTAAAGCATTCGAAACGTCGGGAACCAAAAATCAAAATAAATCCGCGAAATAATCCGAAAAGATAGTTTTATTTAATAAAACACAACCAAATTAATCCTCTTATTTGAAGTCGGTAAAAAATCTAAAAAATAAATAATCAATAATACTCCTATTCCCAAAAATGCCACAAGAATGTAAGCATTCATCAGTCAATGTTGAGGAAACTTAATAATTCAATGCGGTTTGGGATTTGGACCCTTTATAATACTGCATTTGTGCGTGATTCGGAAAAATGTAGGTAGTTTTTTCGTTATTTAATCGATTTTAAATAAATAATCCAATAAGAGCAGTGGTAGCAGGTAACGCGCTCGCTTGGTATACCGTGGTTGAAGCAATATGAAACGGGTTCGAATCCCGGTTCTCTGTTTTTTATAAATGTGAATCTTTATCAACATGATTACCATTTGCCTTACGGTGAAGTACAACATTGTGAGGAAACCTGCAAATCTGAGAGAATCTAGAAAAGTTTTCGAAATGAAATGTGCAGTCCGTTAACCATTTGGCCGGCGTGGTGGACTATGACCCCTTCATATTCAAAGGAGGCCCGTGCCCAGCACTGGGATTTTAAAAAGGGCTGAATACAATCCAACAATAATCCTTTTTTTTAACATTGTATTCGTACATATGTAGATAAAAAATAAATATGATAAAAATAGCATTTGCATTAACTCCATAATAAATATTCATAATAATCGACACTAATATTACAAATGAGAAAGCACCTTTGTACCTTAAAACGCTGAACACATTTCGATAAAATTTTTCAAGGACATAAATAAAATAAATAAATATGTTGGGACATAACACACACCACCATCTAGTTCCATGGTCAGCTACGAGGCCTGTGTTATGGATACCAGATAGTTGATATACTACATATATATAATTTTAAATACATACATATTATAAATATAACACCCATGACTGGAGTACAAACATTCGTGCTCGTCACACAAATGAATACCCCCAGCGGGACTCGAACCCGCGACCGCTGGCGCAGCAAGCAGGGTCACTACAAACTGAGCCAAACGCGTCGTCGAAATATAAATTGCATCCTTGGGACAGACATGGGCTATCGATAGTTTCCGCCAAAGTTACCACGCAAAGTTGCGGTTAAGAACTAGTATTAAATAAAGGAAGGAGTGTATACTGTGTAGTCTCTCTCTTCTAGCAGTAATTAGGCATAATGACTGGTTTTCGTATTCCCCGAGGTAGGGTAAAGACTGTTAGATAAGTGAGATCTTTACTAGATTCGTATGCTGCCACAATATACTGTGGGATCGTCTCAGCGCTATTAAACTAAGGTTTTTCTCAAGCATAAGGCAGACAGTTATTTGTCTATTTATATCCAAAAAGAAAATAAAAGTACTAGCAGAACCCGCGGCTTTGCTCGCGTTAAAACTAAAAAGGTAGGTTTCATACAAACTTTCATCCCCCATTTTAACCCCTTATAGGATGAATTTCGAAATACGCTGAAATACGTATTTATTTAATACTTTCTTAGATTTACGCGAATTTTGACATTTTAAATAAAACTATCTTTTCGGATTTTTTCGCGAATTTATTTGGATTTTTGGTTCACGACGTTTCGAATGCTTTACAGCAATCATGGTCACGGGAGAGACTGAGGTGTTAGATGTCTCGAAGGTATAGTTTTTACAGACAGCCTACACACAAATAACAAAATGAAAATTGCACCCATTACCTTACAATATTTTTTAACTTTAAACATTTTTATAATTTTAATTAGTTTTATAATTCAATATGAAATATTATTTATTTAATTTTTACTGTTATTATTATAATTATTACAATTTTTAAAATATTAATTAGTAACCTATATTTAGTGTTGCCATTATTATATTTATAACCATAAAGAAAAATTTAAAATATAATATTGTTTATTTAAGCCACATAATTGTTCTATGTGTAATTTAAAAAAAGTTAAAATAATTAAGAATTAAATAAATAATATTCCATATTCAATATATATGGGACCATAGTCCACCACGCTGGCCAAGTGCGGGTTCGCGGACTTCATATGTCCTTCACGACGTTTTCCTTAGTGTACGAAATAATAATAATAATTATTTTCCTTGTTGGAAAATGAATCGCACATGAAAATATTGTAGGTAGAAGATACGGGATTTGAACCCGCTTCACTTGATTTCCCGAGCGCGTTGCTACTGGGCTCCCATTGCCTTTTTATTAAATTTATTTTTAAAATGAAATATTCTTATTCTATTCTTTAATGATTGTAGAATGCAATCTTGTCTAAGTTTTCTATAAAAAAAGATACATAAACCGACGCAAAGTTTTTCGCTACTATATTTTTCAATTTAATCAAATCTTGGGTAATACTTTCTTAGATTTACGCGAATACTTGACATTTTAAATAAAACTATCTTTTCGGATTTTTTCGCGAATTTATTTAGATTTTTGGGTTCCCGACGTTTCGAATGCTTTACAGCAATCATGGTCACGGGAGAGTCTTTCCCGAAATCCGAAAAGATAGTTTTATTTGAAATCTTGGGTATTAACCTATTTCTATGTATTGTATTATCGATCTGAAACATTGTATTTGAAATCCGGATTATAATGCAATAGCTTTATACTATTGACCTTGTAAGTACATCATTAGAACAGCTCAATGGGTCAAAGGTTCAAAGAGGGTTTCATAAGGTTTTAAAGGTTATTCAAATAAAAAAATATTTCGATTTAAGACTTATTAGATTTGTTTTGATGAAACTCGATAATCCTGCATTAACTTATCATTACAATAGATCAAATATGTGTATATACGTTTTAAACCAACTAAACTTATAATCCCTTCACGACCGCAGACACGCCGGTGTTACAGTTAACAATAGATTTCTTAGAAATTTAATTAATTTCTTAGAAATTTACCTGGAGGTGTTACCTATTATTACGTTTTTGCATCTTTCCATATAGTGACTGGCATAAATCTTAAACTTAAAATAGTGTAGTGGGGAAAAGTTGGCACATCGAAGGCTTAAGAAATGATTAATATATCATTTACATCACTAAAACTAGCGCGGTGTAAATTGTCTTCTAGCTTCGACATTCAAGAGATAGGTAACAAAGTAAATACTGCTCAATTATGGCTATTTTTTTTAAGTTATTGTATTTTTTTTAAATAAACATCATAAAAGAGGGAGAGAGTTTTTTTTTATTTTTCTTTTTTAATCTATTTTTATTTAGGGACTTCTTAGCAACAGAGCTAAATGTCAGTCCCATCGATCCCTTAAGACATGTATACCACTAATAATACTAGTACCTCTAATTATAACTTATTTAACTTAAATTGATATACAGTTTTGGCTATCTCTCAGTTAGGTTTAGACAGTGCGCTTTGAAAAACTCCCAAGGGAGAGAGTTCAAGCCTAGCAAGGACTCCCTAGTAAAAAATAAAAAAAAATACCGATTGCGTAAAAAGTGAACTAAAAAGATAAAAATAAGTTGAGAGCAGTCGGATATTATGTACATATGTACATGTTTTATAATAGCTGCGCGTGCGCGTGTGTATGTTCCTTTGTCAATTTGTTTTCATCTTTTTTATTAGCTTTTTATGCAGTCGGGTTTATAATATTTGTAAATAATTAATTACTTTATTTGTTGTTTTTTAGCATTTCTCATTCAAAACAATATTTAAACATACACACAAGTAGTATATACTTTCGTGGGTCATGTATAAAACTCTTTATTCTGATATCACACTCGATAAGTTTTGAGGATGAAATTTTTTTATAGAAATTTTTTTAGATATAGTATGGCGCCAAAAATCGGCCATTTGAATTTTTATAATTTTGACATATCCATTGTCAATATCATAATTAAGACGAATCTAACGACATCTCAAACTAAAATCTATCAAGCCGTTTAGGCTATAGAGCGTGCTAAAGAAATATATACATATGTATACATACATTCGAAAAACATGATCCTCCTTTTGCTATTAAGTAAAGAAGATATTTAACCTGTGTTTGAAATTTAGTAACGTGAAAACTACGAGTTTTACCGATTCATCGACTCACCTGAAATTGATTGTTTCGGTTTTTATAACTAGTTGGTATATAGACAGCGTATTTCTAAAGGGAATCAAACGTGCTACCCTTATATGTAGGGCTAAGCCTTTCATATCTGAGTTACAATATATGTTATTTATAATATGTTTGTCATGCTTTGCTTTTCCGTTTTATATCCGTCTTTCGGCAAAATTAGAAGGTCGTTAAACACTTGGTCCTAAATAAATAAATTTGCTTCAATTGACGTACGCCAGAAGTCAAACTTTATAAGCTCAAGCTTTTTTATTACTTTTGCTATATTTCTCAAGAGTTATATTTTGTACATAATATGTATTACTACTATATGAAATATTATGTGTTACTGAGGCAGTGGTAGTCCAGTGGTAACGCGCTCGCTTCGGAAACCGAGTGAAGCGGGTTCAAATCCCGTGTCTCGCACCACAAAATTCTAAAAACTATAGATTCGGACTCTGTATCGATAATAATGTCTATTTCAATTAGATTTTCCAAAAAAATCTTTAATGTACAGATTCGATTTAGTTATTATTATTATAATTCATGTATACATATAATTTTATTATTTGTATAGATGAATTATATATAGATGTATAGATAGCCGTTGTAATTTTGTCAAATTAAATAAAGCAATGTTGTCAAGTTGAAATTTGAATCTTTTTACTATACATATCACACGATATCCATTAAACAAACCAATTTTAATGAAATGTTACATCAAAACTTGTTAGCGTTTCATGTGGACTGAATTCCTAGACCCAAATATTCTAGACTAACTAGTCTGAAAAGCCAACTATTTGGTTGCAAATATACTAACTTTGCCGTTTGATCTGAACGAGCTTAGTTTAAATGTATACTTATTATGATGTTTCATGATCTTCTGGTACCCAGAAATAAACTCTTACGGGTAGTTGGAGGGTTTAATATACATAATATTTTTATTGGACACTAATTGCCGACACTTTTGGCTCAGTTTGAAGTGACCCTACTTGCTTTACCAGCGGTCGCGGGTTCGAGTCCCGCTGGGGACTTTCATTTATGTGATGAGCACGAATGTTTGTACTCTAGTCATGGGCGTTTATATTTATAACATGTATGTATTTAAAGTTATATATGTTAGTGTATTAACTATGTGGTATCCATAGCAAAAGTCTTGTATCTTACCATGGAACTAGATGGTGCTGTGTGTTAATATCCTAACATGTTTATTATTTATTATTATTTGCCATTGCTTTGTCCAGTTTTTAACAAATTAATGTTCCACGGGATACCATTAGATAAATTGGTTTAATTGGGATAAAAGATATCCTAAGTACAAATCCAGGACATGATATATCCGTATACTAAGTTACAAATCGATTTGATACTTTGTCGTTATTGAGTAAGTAGGTCATCAACATTTGCGTTATTTTTATATAAGGTTTTTTTTTCTTTTTTTTTTATATAATAAAAATTTTATTTACAAAAAAGAAAATTACAAATATACTTAATTATATATACAAAACATATGTACACTTAGTTATTACTGTACAAGTCATGTCCGCGTGGAATAGTGGCAAGAATGCTAGCCGCATTCCCCCGTTGAATGGCAATGCCGATTCTTTGGGCGAAAAATGCGCCAACCCTCCTGTCACCAGTAGAGGTGATAAGACGGGGTGTTATGTCTTTTAAGAAGGTTATGTTATTATTTTATGTCTTTTAATATTAGGTTAGTTTTGATCTACTTTCAAAGTACGTTTAAAAAACACACTTGTACGTGAGTAAAAATTAGGAAAATTAGGTAATATACATAATTTGAACGCATTCTTAAAAATCAGTTAAAAAAGTAGCCAAACAGCCCTTTACAATCATCACTTCAAAGATTTAGTCGAGGGAAATAAGACGGTATTGTTTGTTAAAAAATTAAAATCTCGGAGATGCTTCTACTGCCTTTTGAGACCGAATGATTTTAACTACAAAAGTAACGGCAAAAAGCGAGATTCAGTGGACATTGTTTTTCTAAAGATGTCTTCATAACGCATTACAAAATAAATGATATTATTGGCTAAGTATTATGAAGTCTAATATTGTAATTTAAAAAGAATATATCCATATAAATTATGCGGTAAAATTCAACTTATAAGGGCGATTTTAAATAAAACTATCTTTTCGGATTATTTCGCGGATTTATTTAGATTTTTGGGTTCCCGACGTTTCGAATGCTTTACAGCAATCATGGTCACGGGAGAGACTCAGTGTTTGAATCAAAAATCAAAATAAATCCGCGAAATAATCCAAAAAGATAGTTTTATTTAAAATGTCAAATATTCGCGTAAATCTAAGAAAGTATTATTATAAGGGCGAAGTATTTTTAATGTAATGACACGAAATAGTTTTTGACTAGAACAAATTAAAACTATTGATCTTCCCCTAAACTATGGGATACCAGTGTAGCTTTTCAGGTGATCTCGTAGAAAAGCTTGTATTGGACCATGTAACGAACGAACTCCAAGAAAGCTCTATATGAGTGTCACGCCTTTACCTTTTGGAACAAGTAGGTCGCTTTAACATCAGGTTGATAATTAAAATGGTAGCTTTTTCTATGCATCTTTTAGTTGTTCTAAGTGAGCACAGTTTAAAAAACTATATATATATATATGTATATGTATATATATGTACTAGGCATGCCTTTTAAGTTCTGTCGTTTCCATATTTCCCGGCAATTTTGAATTTGGAACTGTTACATATTCGAATGTGTTTAAATTTTGAATCTCAAAACAGTTGAAAGTTTTAGGATTAATGCTATTGTTTAGTCACAGCGTCGATTGGAATCTGTCAGGTTATGTACGAAAATGAATCTTTCTAAGGAAAATGTTCGTGCAATAATTTTCTACAACTTTAGAAGAGGCCTGACACGGCTTCAGTGTTTTGAAGAGCTAATATCTGTGTTCAGTGATGAAGCCCCATGTCTGCGGACTGTCGAACGCTGGTATTTAGAATTCCAGCGTGGACATACTAGTGTTAGTGACAAATCTCGCGAAGGACGCCCAAAATCCGCCTTCACCGAAGATAACATTATTGCTGTGAGACAACTAATTCTCGAAGATCGTCATGTGACATATCGAGAGATAGAGGCTTTATTAGGCATCTCAGGGACAACCATTTAGAAGATCTTGCATGAAGTGCTTGGTGTGAGAAAGTTAGTTTGCCGTTGGATACCGCATCTGCTTTCCGACGATCACAAGGCGGCCCGCGTCAGATGGTGTAAGAAAACTCTGCAAAGGTTCAACCGAGGAGAGTCAAATCACGTCTACGACATCATCAGTGGTGACGATTCTTGGATCTATGCCTACGATCCTGATCCCAAACAACAACCTACAATCTGGGTCTTTCAAGACGAGCCAAAGCCGACTAAAGTTTTTCGTTCTCGAAGCACTTCAAAGAAGATGGTGGCCACGTTCGTTGGAAAAACGGGCCATGTTGCGACTATTGCACTTGAAGATCGTAGAACGGTTAACGCAGAGTGGTATACCACAGTTTGTTTACCACAAGTCATCGCCGAACTTCGAAAATCTAACTCAAAGCGACGCATCATCCTGCACCACGACAACACAAGCTCACACAGCGCTCGTCAAACGATTAAGTATTTGAAGCAGGAAAAAGTAGAAATTCTTGACCATCTTCCATACAGTCCTGACCTAAGCCCTAACGATTTCTTTACATTTCCTAAAATTAAGAAAAATCTTCGTGGTCAAAGGTTCCAGTCCGGTGAAGAAGCAGTCGACGCTTTCAAGTCAGTCATTTTGAACACCCCCACTTTAGAGTGGAATAAATGTTATAATAACTGGTTTGAGTGAATGGAAAAGTGTATTAAGCTACGTGGTGAATACTTTGAAAAACAATAAAAAGTACTATAAGGTTCTAGTTGTGTTTTTTTTTCAAACGACAAAACTTAAAAGGCATGCCTCGTATATACATATATATATATATATATATATATATATACACATATATATATATAGATGTTTAAACCTCTTTCTGTTTTACATATTAAAAATGAAGTGCTGATGACATCGTGGGTTGTTTCATGTATTTTTTTGTTGTATATCCTTTATTTCAATTTTGAAATTAATGATTCAATCGATTTGTTTAAGAACGTGGACAAAGCTTGACATGTGACCTACATGAGATTTCTTGCAGTTAAGTGAGAAATAGAGTTAGCGGTTATAACAGTGTTGTTAGGCTATATGTAATGAGAGCTTAAGTGTTATCAATAAAAAAAAAATGATTGAAATTGAATTTCGACCACTGTGCGAACACTATTATGGCTCGGTAATGTAATGCATACAGTATTCCAACTCAGGCCTGTCCTTGAAATAATTACCTACAGCCGAGTGGCACGTACCCACGCGACAGGGCTGCCCGCCGGCCGGTATTAAAATACTTTCATCTACCTACTTGAGTTTCTTTCTAGTTTTGTGATTTCAAATAGTATATATTTTATTTAAAAAATATTATTAGTAGATTTAATTAAAAAATCTCAAATTTACAAGGGTTGTATGTGACCTTTATAAATTTGAGATTTAAAAATATTTGCACCTCGACTGAGACATACGAAAAGCTTTATTGTTAAATTTAATAGTATAAAGAATCCGCATTCGGATAAAAAGTTTAATTAAAAATACTTTAATTTTTATTTTTATATTTTTTTTAATTTAATTAATTAGTTTTTATTTTTAAAACATACGATGTCTCGATACTGTTTTGTTTGACATTAGCGAAGTTACGGAAGGAATAAAATATTTATTTTTGTATTCAATTATAAAAGTTACATAACATAACCATCTTATAAAATTTTTGTATCAAATTATACGATGTGGTACCCCTACGGTTGTGTACCGAGTGTAAACCGAACGCGACGCGTGTAGGTATAACTCGATTTCTGACCTTTTGTATGAAGATGGAGTACTGTATGTAACATTACCGTGCTTATGGCATCATGCCCAGTTAGCTTTTGTTCTGTTAGAGAAATTCTTACTTTTTTTTTAAATAAAGTTGACTGTCATAAACTATTAGTGTATTACAAAATTAAATTATACTGCATTCAATACTTATCGACAAAGAGTCTAATTGGACGTCATCTTTCCAAGTACCAACGTTTTTAACAAATTTTACTTTCTCGTCAATTTGTAACTTGTTGTACATCGATTTGTTCCAATTAAAATAATGCAATAAACACAATTGATTTGGAAACACAACACAACAAAGGACGATAAAATACATTTAAAATAAATCGGTTTTATAATATATACGAGTAACTTATACCTCGCAGAGAGATGAATAACAGCGAATGTTTTGCCAGGGGTTTTTAATTCATAACCTAGCAGCGGATTTATTATATTTAATTCGAAAGTTTGTTTGTATGTTTGTTTGTTTGTGGCTCTTTCTTGCGGAAATGTCTGAACAAATTAGGATGAAACTTAGTATATGAACTATTATGATATTATGATGTGGAGTAACAAAGACGAAGAAGGAGATACAAAGACTATTAAGCACTAAGGAACGCACCCCAAAGCGAGAGTAATTCGCTGTGTAATCTGTCTGTATGTATAAATATTATAAATGTGAAATTTTGTATGTATGGATGTTTGTTGCTCTTTCACGCCAGAACAGCTGAACGGATCTGGATGAAATTTCGCACAGAGATAGATTATAGTCTGGAATAACACATAGGCTTTTTATCCCAGAAAAATATACTGTTCCCGAGGGATACATTTGTTTTTATTTTTCTAAAGGCGAACCCGTGCGAAGCGAGGGTGAGCCGCTAGTTTAACATATTTTTCTATTGCGTTCTTTAATATATTCTTTTTAATAATAATTACGTAGTTTAATCAATATCCTACAAATCGCTCGTATTAAAAGAAAAGCTAGTCTAAAATGCCTTATATCTGATTAATAAATAAATAAATATAAATAAATGTTGAGATATTAACACACAGCGCCATCTAGTTCCATTGTAAGCTACGAGGCTTGTGTTATGGACACCAGATAGTTGATACACTACATATATATAACTTTTAAATACATACATATTATAAATATAAACACCCATGACTGGAGCACAAACATTCGTGCTCATCACACAAATGAATGCCCCCAGCGGGACTCGAACCCGCGACCGCTGGCACATCAAGTAGGGTCACTACCAACTGAGCCAAACGTGTCGTCAAATTAATATCTAGATAAAATTCAATGGGAGCATTTCTTGTAAAGTGATTTATGTTATAATAAAGATATATAGATATATGTTATATACGAGTATAATAGAATTTCTTATAACTTAATTAAGACAGTTAATGAATATTGCCAGCCTTATTATGTATGTATTCAGCTCTTTTTAACATCCCACTGCTGGGCACGGGCCTCCCTTCAGTACGAGGGGAATCAGGCCATAGTTCACCACGCTGGCCAAGTGCGAGTTGGCGGACTTCACATGTCTTTCGAAAACTTGTTAGGTTCTCTCAGACATGCAGGTTTCCTCACGATGTTTTTCTTCACCGTAAGTCAAGTGGTAATCATGTTAGAAATGATTCGCACATGAAAATATCAGAGGTGCGAGACCCGGGATTTGAACCCGCTTCACTCGGTTTCCCAAGCGAGCGCGTTACCACTGGGCTACCACTGCCTTATTAAAGTGCAAGGTATTTTTCTAAATTAATTTGCGCAGGTATTTTATTTTAATTCTTTGTTTTAATTCGATTTTTAAAAAATTCTCTAAATCGTTTCTGAGGACTATATTTTTAAACTTGGGATATCCATTTATGAAGTCATTTTATTATACACGTCACGATATTTTGATATTTCGTTCCCGATAATATCCTATATCGGGAACCAAAAATCAAATTAAATCTGCGAAAAAATCCGAAAAGGTGGAATCCGAGAAGATGGATGAAATAAAATATTTAAAATGCCAAATATTCGCGTAAATCTAAGAAAGTATTATGTTTATTATTTTTGTTTTAGTATAAAATAGTAAAACAATTACCGAGAGAACGATATAATATGTACTAAAACAATGATTTTTCTTAACTATTTATGATCACTGTGCTTAGATATATTGAGAGAGAATGATCTAATAGATCAAACTGCATGTTATTGGAAGTTATTCATGACACATCTATACAGATAAATAAAACTGAAGTGTCTATTTTTAATGTCAAAATAACAGCTTCTTACTTAATGCATATGGATGTATACACGGTACATATACCAAAACAACATTTTTTACAATTTTTGTCTGTCTGTCTATCTGTTACCCAATAAAACATTTCATCCCCATTTTCACCCTCTTAAGGGATGATTTCCAAGATAAAAAGTATCCTATGTCCTTTCCAGGGTCTCAAACTATCTTCATACTAAATTTTATCTAAATCCGTTCAGTAGATGCAGGGATTACCCCCTACAACATCACAAACTCACAAACCTTACCACTTTATTATATTAGTATAGAAGAAGTAAGTTATAATATTATATTTTCAACATTTTCACTGTCTTGATTCTCACTAGCTCTTCTGAATAGACACATCGAGCCTTTCTCCCGCATTTGATAATACTTACTCTCTATTTCGAAGGAAGGTATGCAGATTTTAAAATCACTTATAAATGATTATTTCACCTGTAAATTACATTTTTCTCCTAAAATTTATGAAACCACTTTAGGTATGTCCCATTCATTTGTTTTTTCAAATTCAAATTATTTTTCAGCGTTAATTTTATTACAATATTTTAGTGAATGTTATGAGTCTAACACAAGTTTAGAAAGAAAAGCCCTTAGTCAGTTCTAAAGAGAACTGGCTCAGACTCAGCGTGATTAAAATAATTTTTTCATTTTGTTTCGTAAGTAAAATTATAAATTATAATAATTTTACAACATTTAAGTCTGAAGGCGATCACATCATTTCCAAAGCGAGCCACATTCTATAAAATTATTAATTGTAATCACCGTAAGTACAAGTTTTTTTAGAAAATCTAGATAGGTATATTGTAGTCGCTAGGTTTTATATTTTAGGCCATCCGCAGAACAACTGGAGCGTGTAATCACGATCGCTCGATCATTCAGAGTCCCCCGAGTGCCTGTTTGGGAAATCATCGCTAATTGACATGTTTAACATTTTATATTCAATAGAAATTCATATTTTATCATTCAGATTTGTTAACGGAAATTTTCTGTTTTTCTCCTCATTAGGTGCAATTACTTAGGACGATAATATATTATAATGGTTTGGTAGAAATGTGTTTACGACGAATGTTCTGGGTTCGATGCTTAGTCGGTACAATATTTATTAAGTTTGTTTGTATAATTTGTTTCCCAGGTTTCTATTTGGAGTAGAGGAAATGAAGGTGTAAAACTATCTTTTCGGATTTTTTTTGCGAATTTATTTTGATTTTTTCACGGCGTTTCGAATGCTTTAGCCTTTACAGGAATACATATAATGACTTCGCGAAAAAATCCAAAAAGATAATTTTATTTAAAATATCGTCTAGATTTGTCTAGATTTAGTACATATTCAGACTATGACCTTTTTTAAATTACAAAATGGAAAAGGAGTATCAAACTGATACGACTATTGTATTATTTCATCGATATGCCAAGATTTATCGTATTGTATAATTTATCGCAGTAATTTTTATGTAAATACCGTTTTTCACTCCGTGGATTGCAGGAAAATGGGCTTGGAATAATGGAATTAAAATTTGAATAAATGTTATAAAATACGTTTAATCATGGCTGTTTGAGTATCCGCCTTAGCTTCGTTAAAACTGTTATATATTTCGTTAATTACCTCACTATGGATGTATCTTTTTGAAAATTTTTTTTTTGAAGTAAGAACAATTCAATTCCTTATTATTTGGCTTTTAAGCGTGCCAGTTGGGCACAGATTGCTTCGCCATTGTCGTGTAGGATTGAGAAGACATGATGTAGATAAGGTATTAACCGGTTAAAAAAAGAGATAATCACGAGAACTGACAATTTTGGGATTATTGTTAGAAATACACAATCTGTCATCACTATCTGTCAACTGGCAATTTTGACGGGACGGCCCGCCATCTTTATCTCGCGCTTTTTTCGCTTCCATGTCGGTGTCTGGTGATCCATATATGAATACTTAATAAATACTTTCTCCTAAATAAGTAATTGTTTTCTTTGGCTCCCCTATAATATCCAACAAATGTCTACAAAATATTTTCAATATATTTTTTTACATAGCTATATAAAAAAACACAATTTTTTAAATGTTTTTTCAAACAAAAAATATATTAATGGATGACATTTAAAAAAACACTACTGCCTCAGAGTTTGTGATATTCCTTCAAAAATTACATCAAAATCAGCTCATCTGTTTAACTGCAGATAGATTGTCTCTTACTAATCTTATAAATGTGGAAGTTTAGATACATGTTTGGATGTTTGTTACTCCATCACGGCAGAATGGTTGAACGGATCTGGACGAAATTTGGCACAGAGATAGATTATAGTCTGAAATAGCACATAGGTTACTTTTCATCCCGAAAATATGTACAGTTCCTTCTGTACATAATACATTATAGTTATTGTTTTTAAATAATATTTCATATAAAGATTTCGCTAAGTTACTATTTCATTATATGTATAGATAAAAGACAACGTTCGCGACTCATGACTGACTTTTCAACGTTTAGCCCAAGACGATGATAGAAGTTTATTTGGAGAGGATATTGATTTAAGATAAGAGGGTAAAAAGGGGTAAATGTAAAATTGGCAAGAATGTCTGCCATTTTTATTGTTAAATTTACGTATTCAGTTCCTAAGTTAACAAAGATATAATTAAAAATGTTATGATACCTACTTATAATGAACAACTAATTTAAGTAGCGTTAAATTTGACGACACGTTAGGCTCAGTTTTTAGTGACCCTACTTGCTCTGTCAGCGCTCGCGGGTTTGAGTCCCGCTGGGGGCATTCATTTGTGTGATGAACACGAAAGTTTGTACTCCAGTCATGGGTGTCTATATTTATAATATGTATCTATTTAAAGTTATATTTGCGTAGTGTATTATCTATCTGGTATCCATAACATAAGCCTCGTAGCTTACCATAGAACCAGATGGTATTGGATATTAAAATCCCAACATATTTATTATTATTATTTTGTTAAAAATCATAAAAATGGCAAAATTTGAATATATTAAAATATACTTTTATTAGAAACTTAAGTTGCTCGGGGCTACGGCCATGTATCTTATTTATGTACACACAGCGCTCCACTCCTTACAATACGTGTTACATAGACCTTTCTCCAGGCTATAATATCCAAGGAGGATTTTTCAAAATATCTACTGGTAACAATCAGATGCTGGCTAAACCTTAAGAGATACATAAAAACAATGAATTAGAAAATTGTATGTCTTAAAAAGGTCTACAGAAAAATTTGCAAAAGCATAAGTCTTTTTTCTAAGGGTACACTCGTAATATTTATAACTATTTACAACATACCTAGAACGCTAGAACAATATAATACATAGTTTATAGGTATATATTATACTATACTTATAGGTATCTATAGTCTATATATATAATAAAATTCTGAGTCGAATCTGTAGGTACATTAAATATTTTTTGGAAAATCTTATTGAAATAGCCATTATTATATATCAATATAGAGGCCGAATCTATGGGTTTTAGAATTTTTGTCTGTCTGTCTATCTGTCTGTCTATCCACATCACGAGAAAACTACTGGACAGATTTTGATGAAATTTGGGATGATGATAGCTGGTTATTCGGGTCAATATATAGGATAATTTTTAAAGCGGGAAAATTTGTCATCTCTGAGAAATCTTAAAAACGTAACTAGGGACGAACGCGAGTGGAGCGATGGGGAGTCGCTAGTATATAAAGAGTTTTATTTCAAATAAATGCCAGTTTAATAAACACGGTTATAAATTGAGCGATATCAATGTGCGGTCGGACTTCACATAAATCCGTTACACGCTCTCACTGACCTGAGGTTTTTAAACAAAAATTGGACGGACCCTTTTCGCTTAAAAAACCTGCATTTATCAACAAATTCAATGTTAGATTGTTATTTACTGCCTTATTCTAATTTGTGGGTGTACATTTTTATTAAGACAATGGCACTTTAAAAATTATACGTTACATTATGCCATTATTTTTTTGGCTACACAAATGAAAAAATTCTTTCGGGCATCGAATCTGTGAGCACCACCGTTGAAAATAGTGCTGTATTATATTATTATCACTCTTTTATTATATACTAGCGACTCACTCTCGCTAAGCTCGGGTTCGTCTCTAGAAAAACAAAAACAAATTTATCCCACGGGAAATATATCTTTCCGAAATAAAAGTAGCCTATGTGCTGTTTCAGACTATAATCTATCTCTGCGCCAAATTTCATCCAGATCCGTTCAGCCGTTTTGGCGTGATTGAGTAACAAACATCCAAACATCTATCAAAACTTTCACATTTATAATGTTAGTAAGAAGTAAGATGCGAAGTTTTGAGTGAATGTGTTTTCTTGTTACTTGGAAATGACATATCTAAGCGTTACGTCACGTGATCAGAATTAGCTATATATAGAATAGAAATAACCTATAGAAATAACCTCGTTTATGGAGGCCTGTTACAAATTAATTACATGTAAAATGTAAAAAAATCAATTTCACTATCCAGAAAGTCCTTTTAGATGCTTGTGCTAATTTGCTTTGAAAATATTATGTGTTTTTGTACCTACTTTAATATTACTATCGACATATTCTCGCTTCCCTCGGGTACGTGTCTGTTTGCCATTTAACTTTTAACATATAGATAGCGATCTTTTGACAAATATTAATACTAAGAGTAGCCTAGGTATTACACAATAACAGTCTATCTGTTATCGAAGTTTCATTCAAATTAGTCCAGCCAATTCAACGTAACCAAGTGGCATATACACATACACATTAATTCATTCAACATTCTTGTGTAATATGGTAGTGTGTAATATTTTCTTATAAATACGTGATTGTAATTTAAATCTTTTCGGATTTTATTTCGGATTTATTTTAATGGCTCTTAATCTCACCTGTGACCATGTTTGATGTAAAGCATCGAAACGTCGGGAACCAAAAACCAAAATAGGTAACTCCACAGTGTGATTATTTATACTTTTTAATCTACGTCTACATGTACAATAAACAAGTAACAAGGTCGAATCGGTACGTGTTTTTTTTAAACTATAACTTACACCAAACTAGTGTCTTACCTTCGCTTCGCTCGGGTACATCCCTAGGTTTGTGCACATAGCGTTGCGACAGTTTAATAGGAAGATCTTTTAAGAGGAATAATTCTGTAATACATTGTTTTACGCCAATAAACCTCCCACTCAGCGGGATTTTTTCCAACATCTTCAACAGTCATCGTTATATTTCAGCCAATCTACACAAAACCCTTATGAATTATACACCTAAACCTTTCTCATGAATCACTCCATCTATTGGTGTAAACCGTATGAAAATCCGTTCGGTGGTTTTTGAGTTTATATAGGTATATATACAAACGCACCCGAGCGGAGCTGGAGTAAGTCGCTAGTCGATAATATAGTTTTAACATCGTATTTCTCTAGATCTCAAATATCAGTTTTTTTATTCTCAACGGACTGACGAATTGACTTTGATCTGAAAGTTTAATTGGCGTTGAAAAAGTGCGAGCAAAAGTCTATATGAATACAGTATATTATGACTTTAAGCTTTTATTTATATGAAAATGCTTTTTTTAAATAAATAAAAGTGATTTTTCGTTCAAATATTAAATGAATAAAACGTTTGTCCTTTGGTTATTATTATTTAAATACGACGTTGTATGATACTACACTGCTGTTATAAAGAGGAAAGATCTGTATTTTTGTAAAGAACTCGACAACTACGAGACCGATTTAGATGAAATTTGGTAAAAATATAGTTTGAAACCTTGGGAAGGACATAGGATATTTTTATTCCGGAAATTATCCCTTAAGGGGTTGATAATGGGGATGAAAGTTTGTATGGAGAATCAACCTATTTATGATTGCACTGCGTGACCTAAACAAGTATTTAACTAACGCTTTTCCATGACTTAAACAGGCCATTTTAACTTTTTTTAGTGTCTGCTTTTACTGCAATAAAGCTTCATTTGTTAAGAGAATGTTGATCCTATTTGCTATCTTTATTTTCAACAACATGTTAAAAAATAACTTAAAAAAATGTGGGCCGCAGATTTAGACTGTACTCTAAATCTGTGATATGCTCTTTAGGCTTTATATAGTTTACGATTAAGTTTCATTTCGTATAATTTTTTTAAGGAACGAAATACCTATTTGATTATAATATTTACATCGACATATTAGCTGCATACGAAACCACTGTCATCTTTAAAAAAATTAACTAAGATTTTTGGAAGATCTCTTTAACAAGAAAGCTGGTTTATGTCACACGGGCTATAAAATAGTACTTATACTATACTAATGAATTAAGAAGTTTATTAATCCCTAACACGCACTATGTAATAAAAAACCATTTAAGTTAATCGTTTAGTAATGTACTATAATCCATACTAGACCTATATGACATAATGTTAGACTCCTAATAGTAATGTTCTCCTGATCGATTTCAGCCTCGATGACCAATCACATTGAGGCTAGCCGTCTGCGCAGGATATACTACAGTGCACAAGTGCACTCTCTATTCCTGTCACTCTCATACTCCGGTGGGACGACTACCCGACATGACTAGTGAGAGTTAAGGCGCAGAACAGATAGTTTTACGTGCTCTTCGAGCTACGGGTATGGATGAAATACCGCCAACTTCATAACTCCGGACAGTTACTGATAATATCTTGATAAAAAAAAACCAAATAACTATACTAATATTATCCCGACCCGGATGATTTTTGGACATTAACAACCAGCACCGTCTAGTTCCATGGTAAGCTACGAGGCCTGTGTTATGGATACCAGATAGTTGATACACTAAACATATATAACTTTAAATACATACATATTATAAATATGAACACCCATGACTGGAGTACAAACATTCGTGCTCAGCACACAAATGAATGCCCCCAGCGGGACTCGAACCCGCGACCGCTGGCACAGCAAGTAGGGTGACTACAAACTAAGCCAAAGGTGTCGTCGTTGTATCCCGGGACCTCCGGATCTGCAGCCATATATACTTGCTACTAGATTAACGAGGCCAACAGTAGTCTATATATATATATATATATATATATATATATATATATATATATATATATATATATATATATATATATATATATATATATATATATGTAGTTGGTTCATTATATAACCAAACGAACTGCAATCAAATGCTATTAATTCAACTAAAATAAGCTGCTTGGAAAGAGCTTAACCTATTTCATTTGCGTTTGAAACTTCACGCGATATTGGTCAAAGCTTAATTATTTGTATATACAATATACATACTAGTTTTTTCCCTCGGCTCGATAGCAAGTAGTATACTTAATATGTTAATTCAAGCTACAAGTTATCCCCATTCTCAAGTCAACTAACGGTCTTACTTGAGTTAAGCCGTTACATTGTGAAGCAGTAGCAAACATACACACATATAAAATTATTATGGCATTTATCGGATTCGGATTATCTAAAACCTTTAAGGACTTCATACTGTAAAAAACATATGCTTATATTATTATCAAAAGGTCGATTTTCGTGACCTTTTCCTTTTACCTCTAATCTTGTGATTCGTACACGAGATTATGTGAGACTTTAGAGCCTACTTATAAAATACTAAAATATAGTATGAGATCGATGTGACCTTGATATGTAGGGAGTGGACGTACTCGGGCGTCGCGAGGGGTATGACATACGATCAACCATGCTATCAACAAAAACTAGATACTTTCTTAGATTTTAAAAATCAGTTTGTTTTATGGGTAGTCAGTGTATATAATAGCTATATAACCTTATATAGCTATTACATAATGCTGATACAAAATGGTTGCTGTAAAGCATTCGAAACGTCGGGAACCAAAAAAAAAAATTCCGCGATATAATCCGAAAAGATAATTTAATTTTAAACTATCTAGATAGTTGATTCATTTAAATTAAGATATTAAACATTTATTTTAAGTAAAACTCGTAAATCTAGTAGGTTTATTTTTCCACACAATCGATATCCAAATCGGGAGTTAAAGGCGAATAATGTTTATTTATTTGAGACCACATGGCCGCTGTTCTTTGTAACGTATTTATTTAAAACCTATAATTAGTAATTTATTTATGTTAGACTTATTTTTTATATCAAAACTAGCATTGCCTGCGGCTCCACCCGCGTTCAGATGATTTAAAACCAAATTCTTAGGTTTTACATATTAGTATACTCTTACATTGCAGTTTTTGTATTTTTCTCAAAAATAAAATATTTTCCCGCGGTAAAAAGTGTCCTATATGTTGACCCGGATAACCAGCTATCATCATACCAAATTTCATCAAAAACCCTCCAGTGGTTTTTCTGTGATGCGGTAACAGACAGACAGACAAAAAAACTATAGATTTGGCCTCTGTATCGATAATAATGTTTATTTCAATAAGATTTTCTAAAAAATATCTAATGTACAGATTCGGCTTAGTTACAATTTTATTATATGTATAGGTAAATATTTGTTGGGGAATTTACTAATAGATTTTATTTTATACTTACTAGCGACTTTAGTTTCGCTCGAGTGCGTCCCGGAGCTTGAATGGTTTAGGAACCCATAAAAGACAAACGTCCAAAGAAAAAATCTTTTTGTGCCAGGAAACTTTGCAGGTGAATACAGTATATAAGGTGAATTTAATTTATTTAAAACAAAAATTTATCCTACGGGAACATTTTTCTTATAAAAAGTAGCCCATGTGCTATCCCAGACTATATTAGTTTATAGATTAGTATATAAATTACTATATAAGTTATCTATCTCTGTGTCAAATTTCATCTAGATCCATTCAGCCGTTCTGGAGTGATTGAGTAACATACATCCACACATCCATCTAAACTTTCACATTTATAATATTAAGTAAGATTACATATGCTTATATAATATACGCTTAGACTAGCGATTTATATACCTAGGTATATAACAGTAGTATATATATATATATATATATATATATATATATATATATGTGTGTGTGTGTGTTTCTAGGTCATAGTCTATGCACTAAACGTTTGAAATCGTATTTTGCGCAATTTTTAAGGGTTTCGCACTGGAATCCTAAATATTTACGGAATAAAACATACTCTATGTATATGTACACAGTCCGACATAAGTGTATCTTTCAGTAAAAACCCCATTACAATTGGTTACACTATTCGAAAGATTACTCCAGACCAACAGAAAGACAATCAGACAGATTTTTTTAAAAAGGTTTGCGTAGGCACTGGTATCATTTGAATGACTCTATGTACTTGAGAAACATAGTTATTTTAAAATCACAGAACTCCTGAACACATATTCATAAATTATAGCTAAGAGCCATCTCGATCATGCTTGAAAAACAAAGGAAACCTCATCAAAATCGGTCCATTCGTTTAGCAGCTACAATACCATAGACAGACACAGATACACAGACACACACAGACATACACAGATAGACGCGTCAAACTTAACACTCCACTTTTTTCATCAGGGGTTAATAAATAGGTTTTCAATACTTTAGATATGTCATCTTCATATTTTTTACAATGCTATAACTAAATTTTAGATTATTTATTAAAAAAATTTAAACTTTGAAAGATTTTAATAAGCTACACAAACGCTCAAATAACGAAGTAACAACTTGAAAATAGTTGTCTCAAAAGTTTTCAGATTATTTTATATCTTTACTAATTCTTGCGTATGGAATAGCGTGCGTTTTTTGCAATTAAAATGGCCAAATCTGCCAGAAGGCCCATGTCAATAAATAGTGCCGTCGGCTAAGCAAATTTTGTCTTTTTAATATTAGTATATATACATCTATCAATTTTGACCATAAATTCCAACCAACTTGATCCTTGATTGGTTAAATTTTTTCCAAAAGTTTTAACACTTATCTAACTTTGAATTAACACTAACTTTAAATATTTAACTCAGCAGCATAAACTTTTTTTTAATTTATCCAATCTAAATAAACTAAACATCTAAAATTAAATACTCAAATAAAAAAAAAATCCATACTCACTAATATTATAAATGTGAAAGTGTGTTTGTTTGTTTGTCTGTCCTTCTTTCACGTCGAAATAGAGCGATGGATTGGCGTGATTTTTTTGTAGAGAAAGTTGAAGGGTCTCATTCCCACGAAAAACACGTTATAATACAACCCAAAAAAATATTTATGATCAGAACTAGCATTGCCCGCGGCTCCGCCCGCGTTCAGATGACCAAAAACCAAATTTTTAGGTTTTACATATCAGTATACTCTTACATTGCAGTTTTTGTATTTTTTCTCAGAAATGAGTCATTTTCCCGCGGTAAAAAGTATCCTATATGTTGACCCGGATAACCAGCTATCACCATACCAAATTTCATCAAAATCTCTCCAGTGGTTTTTCCGTGATGCGGTAACAGACAGACAGACAGACAGACAGACAAAAATTCTAAAAACTACTAATTCGGCCTCTGTATCGATAATAAAGTTTATTTCAATAAGATTTTCTAAAAAATATTCAATGTACAGATTCGGCTTAGTTACGATTTAATTATATGTATAGATTATATGAATCTTAGTATTAATACTTATTAATACAATTAAATAAATACAGTTTTCGAAATTCATCTCATAAGGGAATAAAATAGGGGATGAATGTTTGTATGAAACTTAACTTTTAAGAGTATTCTTTTTCAAGTTTTAGCGCGAGTGAAGCCGCGGGTTCTACTTTAATAATGTCGTGTTTGTTTTTAGACACCTATAAAACTAAAAAAGTTAAATAGAATTTAAACGAATTAGAACCCGTGACTGAAGACTTAGTATTCTAAAACTATCACTGTGCCAGAAGAACCAATATTTTTATACGTACAATATCCACAAGCACTAAAAAATTTTAACCGACCGTCGCTGTCATTTCAAAAACTGTTAAAGTTTATCTTAGGATTTTACGATTTTAAAGGATTTATAGAACGTTCACAATTTTCATCAAATTTTTCGTTTTCAGAGTTATTCTAGTACATGACAAAAAATATAACACAACGGGTTAGAGAGCAAAAGCAGAGTGATTTGCCGTTATTTTTTACAACTTTTGGATTTAGATCAGAAGCCCAAAAACATAGTTTTTGAGCATTTTATATAAGAAAGTTACCCTAACTTGTATAGTATTGTATTAAAATATGTTTTAAAAAAGTAAAATTTTAAGGTTTGTCTTACGGTGAAGGTACACATCGTGAAATCTAGCAACTTTTCGAAAGACATGTGCCATTGTGCAGTCCGCCATCTTGGCCAGCATGGTGGACTATGACCTGATTCCCCTCGTATAGTTGGGAGACCCGTGCCCAGCAGTTGGACGGTAAATATTGCTGAATAAAATACAACATTTTAAGTTTCTTGAGATTTTGAGAACTTTATCAGTTTTCGAAAGGCATGTGATGTCCGCCAACCCGAGGTTGATCAGCATGGTGGGCGATTACCTGATATCTCTCACATCGTAGAGAAGGCCGTGCCCAGCAGTGGGACGTTAAGAAAGCCTGAATACGAACACAATAAATTCTCCTATATTTTTCATACATATTATATTAAAATAACGTATTATAAAAGAACTAAAAAGCTCATAAGCATAATTTTTGAGCATTTCATATAAGAAAGTTACTCTGTTTCTTAAGTTAATAATGTCGTTGGTAATACTCTGCACCGCGTTTACTCTGTACTCTCAACGCTCTTACCGAAACATTGACTTAGCTGTGAAACTTTTAATAAAGGGCGAGTATGGCTACATAAGGGTAGTAAAATTCTAAAAATGTGAAAGTCTTGAGACTTATTTCTTTACTAGAAAAGATTCAAGAGGTCTCGCGAAAAATCTACCAAAACACTTGTTTAGTTCGTTAAAAGTTGCCTAATATGCTTTATTATGTTACTGGTATTTTCCCGCAGCTTTGCCCGCGTCGTTGAATAATTGATAGAGTTTAGTTTTAATTTGATTAGTTAATATAAACTAAAAACATAAAAACCTTAAAAAAAACCGACTTCCAGGCACTACAATGTAATAAATAACTAAATCAGATATTTTCGAAGTCGGTGCCAGCCGACAAATTTTCATGTAAGACCCCATTTCCTGTGCAATAAATAGTTGATTTAATAAAATAAAATCGTAAGTAAAAGTGTGTATGTATGTTCCGTATGGACTCCAAAACAGCGGGAGCGGTTTTGATGAAATATTCAGGCAATTTGTAGGTTAGCCCAACAGGTGATCCTGTGAAGTTTGGTAGCGATTAGATGTATAGACGCGGGCGAAGTCGCAGGCACTGCTAGTTTTTATAATATATATGTATTTAAAGTTATATGTATATGTGTAGTGTATCAATTATCCGGTATCCATAACACAAGCCTCGTAGATGGTGTTATGTGTTAATGTCCCAAGATATTTATTTAATGTACAAATCAACAGTGTTGTATCGAACCTGTAGTCCTCATGATTGTTACCACTACACCATACAATAGTGCTATTTTATCAAACCTAAAAAAGCTTAAAACACTTTAATAAAGTGCAAAACCGGTCATATAAGTGTAGTAAAATTCTGAAAGCTCCAGAATTTCCAGCTCATAACCTCTTTGGTATAAGTGATTCTATAACGTTAGAAAGAGCCTATACCATTTTACTGCCTAATTGGTGTGTCTGAACACTTTTTTGAGGAGGTCTGGAAAATCATTTAAAAATAATACTATTTTATGGGGTTTTAGGGTTCTGTAGCGAAATGGCAATAATTAGTTTTATAATTTCCTCACGTCCATCTGTCTATCTGTATGTCACACCGTTTCGAGCTGGAACTATATTGTTGAATATATGTCTTATGTAAACCAGACAATTCTGTAGTCATATAACAAAGAATTAAAAATTAAGGGTTGCACTCGTCTAAAAATAAAGTAACTAAGGAATAAATAAAAAAAATAAGTTCACATAAGGGTCACATCTGGAAAATTAAATACTTCTTAAACACTTTGAAGGAAAATAATTTTTTTTTTTTTTTTTAGTTGAATAGTTTGGGATATTTTCGATTCGATTCGGCCACAGAATTAACTTTGTTTTTCATAGAAATACTATAAAATACAAACTTATTTACGCAGTCAGTATATTGTAGATGAGTAAATATTTTATTTTACTGTTCACGTAAAAAATATTTTATTTATTTAGGTACAGAAACAGAAAACAAATTAAAACTTTACAACTACGCATTAGAAGCTAAAATATCATTTTTAATTTGCTGTCCAATTAAATATATATGTACACAATATTCTAATAAATATATAAACAAACCTAACCAAAAAGTGAAAAAAGTGAATACTACAGTATGTGTAGTTAAAGATAGATAAAAATATTAAAAACAAAAAAAAATATATATTTACATTTCATTTAACAACCACATTTTTTTTAAAAAAGGAGAAGAAATAGTGAGATAGCATATCCTTATTATCGAAAATGTAAAAAATAAAAAAAAATAATATTTTAGGAACTACACATTTATATATATATATATACTAGCGGCTCACCCTCGCTTCGCTCGGGTTCGTCGCTAGGTACGTTTTAAATAGATATAAAAAGAAAAAATCTTTCTTTCTCACATTTTAATTATATGTTTTAATACTTACCTATTCCGGACTAAGAGAAATCCAAAAATTAAAATATCATAAAAATTGGAACGCGGTCGAACGGGATAAAAAGTATCCTATGTCCTTCTCCTGGCTCTAAACTACCTCCCTGCCAATTTTCAGCTAAATCGGTTCAGCCGTTCTTGAGTTATAAGCGAAGTAACTAACACGACTTTCTTTTATATATATAAGATATATATATATTTTAATCAATTTTAATCATTTATTTCAGGCAATTTTTACAAAAGGATCTGTATGAATATGTAGGTAAACAGAGGCCCATAAAATATACCTATACCTTAAATTTTTTTGCTCGATTAAAAACTATTATTAAAAATGTCGTATTCATTATATTTTAAATTATTGTATGTTTTACAAATTCTGTGTAAAAGGTTGTTTTGGGAAGCATTATAAGTTGCCGAAGGTATATTAAAAACTAGCGACAATATCTGATTAGGTATCTATTATATGAAAACCACTGTTTAGTTACTTTTACATTTTAGTGCCTGGAAGTCGGTTTTTTTTTAAGTTTTTATTTTTCCATTTTTAATGTAGACTTAATAAGCAGGTAATCTGTAAGAATACCACCTGGGCAGTAAATGTTTTAAAAGACAACAAAATCGAAAGTGCATAATAATTATAAGACTTCCGCGACACCATTCAGACAAAGAGAGACAATAGCATTCCCAAGGAGGGTTGATATCAAGGCAGGTGGCCTGTCGTAAAACTTTTGCCAAATCCTTTCAGCAGTACAGAAGATGTACTGCGCCAACCCCAAGAGATTGGAAAATGGGCAGGGAGAAGAAGAAGACCACCTGGGAAGTATACCCTTTGAAACAAAAAAAATTCCAAATCGGTTCAAGCGTCTTCGAGTAATCGGCAACATTCATAAAAAAAAAGATTCCGACGAATTGAGAACCTCCTCCTTTTTTCCGAAGTCGGTTAAAAATTGGCGCATTTAAACAAACATACAAAGTTTTCACCTTTACATATTAGTATTTTTTTTCATTTATAAATTTGTATAGATTGTAATTGTTACTATTTTGTTATATAAATTGTATATGTTCTTTTAAAATAAATCGGTATCACTACAAAACATATACTAAAAGCTCTTAAAACCCAACATTCTTACTCAGTAGGGTTAAATTATAACGTGACCTTCCTAACTCAGTCGGGTTATACTACGGTATGAAGGACGAAGGTGTTAAGCTTTAGTTGATTTCAGTGCGCTAAGGGCTGTCATGGGGGATGGACGTGCCCCTCTAAATTTTGTCGAGTAATACGCGATCGTGTAAAAACTTTTTACGTGGTATGTGCTTTTGTTGAATTTTTAAGTGATGTGGAATGCGATTTATTGTGTATAGGTGAGTTATATATTTATAGCTTGTATTATTATTTCCCTTGTTAAAGTATTTTTTTTATTTTATTAATTTGATGTTTATAAAGTATTCATATTTAGAATAATATATTATGGCTTTACGCACAATTTTCGCAAGTTTTATAATAGAAATGTTTCAATTTTTTCTTTATATATATATAAAAATATATTCATGTTATTATTTTTCATTCTAATCTTAGTTTAAAATATAAAGAAGGCATACTATATTTTCTTCCTAAGATTTTCAGAATTAAACTTTTATTTATACTGCGGAAAACGGTTTAGTTCTTAGAAGAGCTCTAAAATAAACTCTTTAAAGAAAAATACAATTGATAGAATAAAATATTATAAAATATCTAATCAATATAAAGATATAGATATAGGTAGGTATAGATAAAGTATAATAACAAAATATATAATAATATCAATAAAACAATACTAACAAAAATATATGAGTAAAGGCATATTTTTAATAATGAAATAAAAGTAGAATAAAACAAAATCGAATATAAAAATGACACAATTAAGCCATTTATACATACTATTATTACTAAATATTAATAATTTAATGAATTTTCTTTATAATGCGTCATTTTTAATTTGTTGATATATTATTCTTAATGGATTATTTATATTTAATTATATTTTTTTTTCTCTCACACTCGAGAGTTTTTGGTAGAGATCTCTTAAAGAGATGAGTCTTTGAACATAGTTATCTGTTTTCTCTTTATGTGTATTTTTTGTGGTACATAGATAAATAAATCTATATATATAAAAGAAAGTCGTGTTAGTTACTTCGCTTATAACTCAAGAACGGCTGAACCGATTTAGCTGAAAATTGGCAGGGAGGTAGTTTAGAGCCAGGAGAAGGACATAGGATACTTTTTATCCCGTTCGACCGCGTTCCAATTTTTATGATATTTTAATTTTTGGATTTCTCTTAGTCCGGAATAGGTAAGTATTAAAACATATAATTAAAATGTGAGAAAGAAAGATTTTTTCTTTTTATATCTATTTAAAACGTACCTAGCGACGAACCCGAGCGAAGCGAGGGTGAGCCGCTAGTCTTTTATATATAAAAGAAAGTCGTGTTAGTTACACTATTTTTAATTCAAGAACAGCTGAACCGATTTGGCTGAAACTTGGTGGGGAGGTAGCTTAGAACCAGGAGACGGACATAGGATACTTTTTGGCCCGTTCGACTGCGTTCCCGTATACAAGACTCAAGAACGGCTGGACCAATTTTTATGATATTTGAATTTTTGGATTTCTCTCATTCCGGAATAGGTTAATAATACCTAAGTATTAAAACGTCAGAAAAATTAACGAAAAAAAAAATTATATGGCTAATAACACTGGCTAATAACTATTTATATCTATTTAAAACGTACCTAGCGACGAACCCGAGCGAAGCGAGGGTGAGCCGCTAGTTAACTATAAGAATAAGAACCATTATATAATCATAAATAATCATTGTTTAATTATATTATTATAAAGTTACACAACAGACAGGCAGACAAAATACAATTATATAATAAAATTTTATAATAAATAGAAAAGATAATAGTTATATCCCTATTAATATAGATAGAGTATATTCCTAATAATAATAAGCAAGTGATATTGTGTAAACTAAACTAACAAGTAATAAAGATGACTTTGAACTTTGCTTCCTATGGGATTTTCTGTAGGAAACTTCTACGTACTACGAGTAGCTTTCGCGTTGCCACCTTTAAAAATTAAATAAATAAAATATGTTGGGACATTAACACACAGCACCATCTAGTTCCACGGCTACGAGGCTTGTGTTATGGATGCCAGATAGTTGATACACTACACATACATACATATTATAAATATAAACACCCATGACTGGAGTACAAACATTCGTGCTTATCATACAAATGAATACCCAGAGCAGGACTCGAACCCGCGACCGCTTGGACAGCAAGTGTCACTACATAGCAAAACGTGTCGTCAAAAATTATCAACATTTTTTATAAACCTTTTCTTTCTTCTTTACTTCCAAATATTTAGGAAACGTAACGTGATTTTATGGTACTATAGCGCTAATATGTTATGTTTGTTGAATTGTTACATAATATGTACATACATACTAATTTCATTGTCCATCGTTATTTTGGAAAACTCAAAGAATGAGTGTGGCTAATGCCAGTTTCCATAGAAAATTAACATTGAAATCCCTTATAAAAATATTCATTCCTTATTGTTTGAAGTTTTTTCATGGGGAGTTAATATTTATAACGAATTTCTATTAAATACAAAAATAAAACAAACTGAGCCAAACATGTCGTCATATTGAAAGACATGTTAACACCGCTAACCTGCACTTTTCCAGTGCGATGGACTGTGGCCTCATTTTCTTTTTATTAGGGTAGCCCTAGTACCCATCACAGTGGGACTTTAGATATTATTATCAAATAAAGGCTAAATTATTATTATTGGACGAAAATAATTATCTATACTAATATTATAAAGAGGTAAAGTTTGTGAGTTTGTGTGTTTGTGAGTTTGTGACGTTTAGGGGTAATCTCTGGATCGATTTAGATGAAATTTGGTAAGAAGATAGTATGAGACCCTGGGAAGGACATTGGTTACTTTTTATTCTGGAAATCACCCCTTAAGGGGGTGAAAATGAAAGGATGAAAGGTTGTATTGGGAAAAACTTTAATTCTAATGGCTAACCATGCTATTGTTTTGGAGTTTTTCCGGGAGCGTTTAACCATTATAAAAGATATTTCTAATTCAATTTGGCTACATTTATATCCCACGACCCAGTTGTTGGAAACTATTTAGTTTAATAAAGTTTGATCGTATTATTAGAAATACATCTCATTGTGAAAATTCCCTAGCGGCAGGTCGCTCAGCCTATTTCTACTGATAAAGACGGTAAAGTTTGTATATTTTCTGCTGAGTTTCTTCCGTCAGATTCTCTTATTTCTGAGGCTTTTTTTCCAAGGTGATGGTAGACTCATGCCGTTCAATAAAAATTGTAATAATTTGATGCTAAATACAATATTTTGAACATTGTTCCTAGAGTATAGATATTTTATATAGACGACTAGCATTGCCCGCGGCTCCGCCCGCGTTTAGATGACCAAAAACCAAATTCTTAGGTTTTACATATTAGTATACTGTTACATTGCAGTTTTGTATTTTTTCTCAGAAATGAGACATTTGCCCGCGGTAAAAAGTATCCTATATGTTGACAAGGATAACCAGCTATCGCCATGCCAAATTTCATCAAAATCCCTCCAGTGGTTTTTCTGTGATGCGGTAACAGACAGACAGATAAAAATTCTAAAAACTATAGATTCGGCATCTGTATCGATAATAATGTTTATTTCAATAAGATTTTCCAAAAAATATTTAATGTACAGATTGGACTCAGTTTCAATTTTATTATTTGTATAGATATATTAGTATTGCTATTATTACGTAAGCCATGCCGTAATCTCAAAAAAGCAGTTGTAGCTTAGTAGTTACGCGCTCGCTTGGAAAACCAAGCGAAGTGAGTTAAGCTTCCGGATCTCGCACCTCTGATATTTTCACACGAATCATTTTCAAAATGATTGACCACTCGGCTTACGGTAAAGGAAAATATTATGAGGAAAACCGCATATCCAAGAGAACCTAATTAGTTTACAAATGACATATGAATTCTACCAACCAGGACTTGGTCTTCATGCTGGACTATGGACTGGTCTCCTTTGTATTGATAGAAGGCCCAGCAGTGGGACGTTAAAAAGGGCTGAATACAAATAGAATACCGTAAACTGCTGTTGTTAGGATTTTTTCGCGGATATATTTTAATTTCTGAAACGTCAGAAATCAAAAATCAAAATAAATCCTCCAAACAAATTCGAAAAGATAGTTTTATTTAAAATGTCAAATATTCGCGTAAATCTAAGAAAGTATTATGCTGTTGTTAGTTCCAAAATCAGTTACTAGGAAAATTTTGTCATCAATAAAAAATATGTATATATCTTCAGTACCGTCATTAGTGGATATATATATATATATATATATATATATATATATATATATATATATATATATATATATATATATATATATATATATATATATATATACACATAATGATATGCGTCCATCTGTAAAGGCGTTCTATTGTAAAACAACATCCACTTAAATAATAACAGCAGTGCAGAGTAATTGAAAGCTGCGCGATCCATTTTAATTTAACTCTAATTAAATCTAATTAATTCGCTTATTTGGAACAAATTTTGACTGTTTAAATCTTAATAAAATAAACTAATTCCAATAATGTTAGCTGAAAATGTATTTGACAAAAGCTCGCAAGTTTGGTAAAGTGCCCTTCATACTATATAATATGCATGTAAAGTAGGTTCTCAGAACGTCTTATATGAGCTTTGAATGCCTCGTTGATTGATGTAGCATGATAGGTGATCGTAAGGTCTTGGGTTTGAGTTCTGGTTTGAGCAAAAATAGTAACTGGCATTTTCTGTCATAAAATACTGTTGTTATCGGTCCTGCACCTTATTGATTACCTTGTATACATATACTAGCGACTCAACTCTCGCTTCGCTCGGGTTCGTCCTTACTTACGTTTTAACGATTATTATAGATTTCTCAGAGATGAGATAAGTATTTTCGCGCAGTAAAAAGTAGTATCCTATATGTTGATCCGGATAACCAGCTATCATCATAACAAATTTCATCAAAATCCCTTCAGTGGTTTTTTCGTGATGCGGTAACAGACAGACAGACAGATAGACAAAAATTCTAAAAACTATAGGTTCGGCCTCTGTATCGATAATAATATCTATTTCAATAAGATTTTCCAAAAAATATTTAATGTACAGATTCGACTTAGTTACAATTTTATTATATGTATAGATGACACGTTGTGTCTGTGCTTAATGCACCCTGCACTATAATATGTCCCGAACAGTTGGTGAGTCTCAGTGAGATTGGCCACCGTAACCGAAATCGGCTATGGGGACATTATTATAATTAGCTTTGAACGTATATACTGTATGAGTGACAACTGACATGTATGAAAATGTATAGTTTATATTATCAATATATGTATAACGCTAAAGAGTTCGTTTAGGACGATTATCTCTGAAACTACTGGCCATGACAAGTTTCTTTTTTTAATAAATGTTATTTACATATATTTCAAAAGTGGTTTTATATATTCAAGAAAAAAAAACCTAACTCAAGGGGTTCAATAATCACTTTCAAAATGATTTTGAAGTTAGTGTACTTTTTAAGTTAATTAAATTCTAATTTCAAAAGCCTTTTTTTCATTTCTGAAATAAATTATTTCAAAATAAAAAACAGACCCGCCTAGAACCCTCTAAACAACTTTTTGGAAGTACAAAAAAACAAAAGAAATGACGGTCCAAGTTTAAAAATCACAAATTTCGACCACCAATTATACTTTTCTAATTTTCGCAGCTGTCGTGAAATTGAGATTTCGGATTAATCAATTTTCTCTCCTTGTAATATATTTTTGTCGTATTTTTTATGATTTCGGTACATTTCTACTCATATTAGAATACTCTTGTGGCTTTCTTCTTGCTCTGAAGATATATAACCCTTTTTAACAGTAAAATAACAGTCTGTTCTTTCTTGTCAAAAAATCGCAAGTTTTTCAATCCCCATTTTTTTGTATCTGTTATCCATAGAACTTGCACTTATGATGAAAATAAGTCAAAATTTAGAAATAAATATGGCGTATTCTGATCTACCTTCAAAAAGGATGATACACTCAATTCTGTTGTTTTTATGTTAGTTAGTATTCTCCGAGTGATCGAAATTAGACCATAATTTTTTTATTGATAACAGTAAAGCTCGTCACTAGCTACTAAACAAATAAAAAAAAATCAGTTGACAAACAGAAGAGAAAAAGGTACTGAACGGTTTTGTCTTTGTCTATTTGTTTATACTAATATTATAAAGAGGTAAAGTTTGTGAGATTGTGAGTTTGTGAGCTTGTGACGTTGGAGGGGGTAATTTCTGAATTTACTGAACCGATTTAGATGAAATTTGGCAAGAAGATAGTTTGAGACCATGGGAAGGACAAAGAATAATTTTTATTTCAGAAATCATCCCTTAAGAGAGTGAAAATGGGGATCAAAGTTTGTTAGGTAGGGACGAGTGACGAGTGAGTCGCTAGTGTATAGATATTTCGCTTATCTTTATTGATTGTACATTGATTTTATTGATATTTTTATTTTATTTCAGGATAAAGTATTTCATTACTGGGGGTGGAATACTTCTCTCAATATCTTCCTAGAATACTTTATTACTTCTTCTGAAGTGGGAGAAACTTTTTTACTACTAATTTACGGGCATACAGCTTACGTAACTGTAAAATAACTTTTTACAGTAAATCACGTCGGTCCTTTTCTATATTGCATAATCTGTGATAAATTAAAGTATACATATTATAGTTTCGCATTCGTGTTATGATGTATTGTCACGAGTCTAGAACATCTTTAGATCTAAATAGCCTCAACCAATAAATGTCATTTTGGTTGTCAATTTATGACAATTCATGACAATGACAGTTAATTGTTAATTGCTGTGAGTGGGAAAGAGACAAAACACTTCTCAAACTTGTTTATTCCTATCATGAACGAATTAACCACTGGACCAGACATATAAGCGGACGTACCTTTATCGGTCTTCTCAGTAACCAGGAGATTTTAGGCTTGGTCGTTTGTTTTTTGCGTCAGTCTCAAGCACTTATTTGTCAACAAAACATCTCCCAAAAATGACTAAATGTTCTGTTCAATGGTGTAAAAACTATAACGGCGGAAGCAGCACTATTTCTTTTCACTTGTAAATACATTATTTTATTACATTTATTGTTATTTATCACAAAATTTAATTAAATGTAAAATAAAATGTCATATTATCCAACTATGTTAAATATAGTCGATATTTCTATGTATTGTTGACATCTGACAACCATCATAAACGGGCTGGATTATACCATTCAGAACAAATGACAAAACTGTCGAGTGAGTCCATTTGACATCGACTAGTGCTTGACAATGTCGAAAAATATATCGATATTTGACGAAATAACTGAACGAATTGTATTATTTGTACAGTACAATTACATAAAATACTTTTACCACAGTATCCTACAATCTGATGAAAATAAATTTATAAAAATATTTTCTAAATCAAATAAAAATATAAATGCAAAAATTATAATTAGTATGTGTACTAATTTTTATTTTTTTATTTTATACCACATTTACATACTTTGGAATATAATTCCATTGTAATAATAATAAAGATCATTTTATTTCAACACATAAATTACACAAAATCAAACAATAATGTTTTAGCACTAAACTTCTGGGTTGGCGATTTGTAATAAAACACTTTACCACTTGCACACACACAGTGCAAAGGAAATTAGTTTGGGGGAATCAGTCATATCTCAAGTAAGGGATATAAAACTCATCATACCTATGTATATATAATTGTATTATGTATGTAAATGAATATATAAATATAGTCTGTTTATTCCATTGTAACCATTAAAACTACCTGGGGACGAACCCGAGCGAAGCGAGGGTGGGTCGCTAGTTTTTAATAAATCGACTTATATGAGGAAAAATTAAGCAAATCTGTGCATAGAACTATGTAAATTTCGTAGGAATAGTGCATCTGGGTGCCGTATAGAAGACCTATTTTATTCCTGGACTCCGACCAATATTTTACAGTAAGCCTGAAATCTATTTCATATGTCTCTACAAAGGCTTGCCTATTGCAAATTTTTAGAATTTTTATTAAATTTCTAAAATTGACGTCCTTTTATATGAAATATATATTTCAATTAGTTTTCAGTTTACAATGATATGAAATTATGGTAGTAACGTGCACACGTGACAGCTTCTGGTTTTTTTTTATTTATCGTGGGTTCAATTTTACTCCAGGTAAAATTTGTATTGATCACATAAGAGTTTTTCCTTTCTGATTACCATTTATTTACTCTTAGGCTAACGAAAATTGGGTTGCTATTCGAATAACCTACAAATAAAATACAGTGATGTTGTATGGTACTTTATGACCGTAATATCTGCGGTACTACAGGCCATTACAGTTGAAGGCAAAGCGTGGTGTTGAGTATGCATCATACAAAATTTGAAGGAGCATAAGCTACTATGATGTAGAGTGCATATAATCTATACATGTAATAAAATTCTGAGTCGAATCTGTACATTAAATATTTTTTTGGAAATCTTATTGAAATAATCATTATTACCGATACAGAGGCCGAATCTATAGTTTTTAGAATTTATTGCTTCTCTGTCTGTCTGTCTGAAATAGAAATAAAGAAAGAAATAGTGAGAAATATTCGAAAAATGGTATGTACATACATGCTTCTTAATTTCTGTTAAACATTTTTTGTATACAATATGTAATAGCTTATACCTTTTTTTTCGTGTATTTATAGAGGAAATCTAGTCTCAAAGTTACAATTTAAAATTTGTATAGTATAACTGTACACATATATATATATATATATATATATATATATATATATATATATATATACATGAGTTGTAATTTATTAAAAAAAAAGGTAAAGAACAATAATAACAAGAAACAAAATTTCTAAGTATAAATAACCTTATTTCACTCTGAGGTATTGATATTTTTCTTTAATTTCATACGGGACCATCCTTGGGATATAACCAAATCGTCAAAGAGGATAATGAAAATCGATTCACAATATTTAGTGAAGATATTTGGTATCTAATATAGCATAAATAAATATGCTGGGACATAAACAAACAGCATCATCTAGTTCCATGGTAAGCTACGAGGCTTGTGTTATGGATACCAGATAGTTGATACACTACATATATATAACTTTAAATACATATATATTATAGATATAAACAGCTATGACTGGAGTACAAACAATCGTGCTTATCACACAAATGAACCCCCAGCAGGACTCGAACTCGCGACCGCTCGCACAGCAAGTTGGGTCATTACAAACTGAGCCAAACGTGTCGTTATACAAAAAGCTCAACTGTTGATGTGATGTTTACATTAAACATCTTAAAATTTACAAAACAAAATAAATACGTAGTTTGACGTAGATTTTCTGGCGATTATAGGAATAAACTAACGCATACAGTACTGATTCCACTGTTAAAGCTTTACGTATGATTAAGGCGGGGCTTTTATCCCAGCGCATATATACATACTCGTAGATGTACTTATCTTTTCGTTTAAAAGTACTAAAACAAGGTATTTTATGAGAATTGCGCATTTTTGTGGAAGAATTTTTTAAGATTACAAAATTTAAGAATTGTTATGTTCTCAAAAAAAGCATTAGATATTATATATAATAATAATTAGAAAAATAAATTATATTATGTAACATATAATTCAAACAATCATTTTTTTTACTGATAACACTAAAGCACGTCAATAGCTACTAAATAAAAAAAGAAGAAAATCCGTCGAAAACAGAAGAGAGAAAGGTACTAAAAAGTTTTTTCATAAGTCAACAAGTTAAATTCAATTCATGAATTTAGTTTTTCGCCTACTGTAATTAGATTAAAAACCTAACGTAATAAGCCCCATTTTAATTCAAAGACGGAGATCATATCTTTAAAAATTGGCTCTGTTTTATAATTATAAACAAACTAGCAGAACCCGCGGCTTCGCTCGCGCTACAACTACAAAAAATATGTAAATAAGGTAGTTGCATACAAACTTTCATCCCCTATTTCACCCCATTATAGAATGAATTGTGAAAAATGCTAAAACACGTATTTATTTTTAATTGTATTGCAGAGCGTTAATACCAAGTTTCTAGTAATTTTGATCATAAATATATTTTGGATTTTATTTTAACGTGTTCTTCCGTGGGAATTAGATAATAATTTCACGCAGTAAAAAGTAGCCTATGCCGCTCTCCAGCCCTTCAACTATCTTCACATAAAAACACGCCAATCCGTCTCTCCGTTTCGACGTGAAAGAAGGACAAACAAACAAACAAACAAACACACTTTCACATTTATAATATTAACTATGGATATACATATATGTATACATACATTATTATGTCGGCAGCCACCCTTTGACATGTTTTTTCATTTTATTAAGCTATAAAATTTAAGATGTTATGTACTCTTAACCCAAGCTACAGCTCGACTGCACTTTGCAGGAATATGATAGAATGCATTGTATGAGATTAATATATTTCTTTTTTGTTAGCTATAGTATAACTAAGTCGTATTAGTTTGAAATATACCAGTACAATAATCTGTTATCACAAAACGTGATACATGATGATAAAATCATGTAATAAATAGTGTTAGTACCTATTTAATTGTTCTATTATGCCATTTGAGAAGGCAGTGGTAGGCATATGTTGACACGCTTGCTTGCAAAACCAAGTGAAGCAGGTTCAATTTCGGGTTTTACACCTCTGATATTATCATGTACGAATCCTTTTCAGTATGATTAGCAATTGTCTTACGGTGAAAGAAAACATCGTGAGGAAACCTGCATGTCTGAGAGAACCTAGCAAGTTTTCGGAAGACATGTGAAGTACACTGCGTACTTGGCCAGCGTGGTGGACTATGGCCTGACCCCCTTCGTATTGTATGGAGGTCCGTGCCCAGCAATGGGACGTTAAAAAGGGCTGACACAATATAATAGAAGCCACTTGGATTCAGACATCCAATTTATTTCAAAATGTACTGTTCAATATGCTTTTCAACTACAATATGTATGTATTTTTGTGAAATAAAGTATTATTATTATTATATTATTATTATTATTTTGAGTTTAATTTAGCGATGAGGATTTGATAATAAAACCTCTTATAATGAAAAAGTATTGTATCAAAAATGTTTATAGAAAATTTTAAATAAATTGTAAGACTTCATGATACTTTTTTATTTATTTTATTTTTGATTTAGATTTACGCGAATATTTGACATTTTATAATGGAAGTATCTTTTCGGGTTTCGTTGCGGTTCAATTGAAATTACTTTTTCCTCGAAGTTTCGAATATTTTACAACAAACATGGTCAAGGAAAAGACTAAGGCTTTTGATATTTCAAAAGCTATTATTAATATTTTCTCTGATTTACGCGAATATTTGACATCTATACATATATATATTATTTCGCAGATATATCCCCATCCCCCCATGGAAGCCAAAAATCAAAATATATCCATGAAATAATCCGAAAAGATAGTTTTATGTAAGTTATTATTATTATAAATGGTGTTTGCCCATAAAATAATACAATAACTAGCATTGCCCGCGGCTCCGCCCTCGTCCAGATGACCAAAAAGCAAATTCTTAGGTTTTACATGTAAGTATACTCTTACAATGCAGTTTTTGTATTTTTTCTCAGAAATGAGATATTTGCCCGCGGTGAAAAGTATCCTATATGTTGACCCGGATAGCCAGCTACTACCTTACCAAATTTCATCAAAATCCCTCCAGTGGTTTTTCTGTGATACGGTTACAGACAGACAGACAGACAAAAATTCTAAAAACTATAGATTCGGCCTCTGTATCGATAATAATTCTATTTCAATAATATTTTCCAAAAAATATTTAGTGTACAGATTTGGCTTAGTTACGATTTTATTATATGTATAGATTTAGATGTAAAGAGAAATGAATGCCACGGAAGTAACTTACCAATTATAAAATTGTAAGGTTTATTTGAAATGACAAATATTCGCGTAAATGTAAAAAGTAGGAATAATAATATATAGTTTGTACTATACCTATACAGTAGTAGTGTTATCTATCTATACATATAATAAAATTGTAACTAAGCCGAATCTGTACATTAAATATTTTTTGGAAAATCTTATTAAAATAGTTATTATTGATACAGAAGCCGAATCTATAGTTTTTAGAATTTTTGTCTGTCTGTGAACGCATCACGGAAAAACCACGGAATTTTGATGAAATTTGATACGATGATAGCTGGTTATCTGGGTCAACATATAGGGTACTTTTTACTGCGGAGAAAGATTTAATCTCTGAGAAATCTATAGGTACCAAACATTAAAACGTAAGTAGGGACGAGTCCGAGCAGAACGAGGGTGAGTCGCTAGTATATTATAAAACACAAAAAAATCGATAAATTCAAACGGGACTATTTTTTCTGTGTATGTCTGAGCGAGAATCGAACATGCAACCCTCAGCTAAAAAGCTCTATTTCCGAAATAACATTTTCCTCTTACTATAATAGTTTAAAAGCGAATAAGTTAAAGCATAAACTTTTCGTTCACAATCACATTTATGTTTGCATATTACATTGTATCAAGTTTATATACCACCCTAGTTCCATTGAATACTCCATTTTAAACTTATGTCCTTTGAATATTAAGATTCGTATTTAGAGTTTGGAATTTTCTTTCGACTATAGCATAAGTTGCCAGGGATGTAAATGACCCTATTATAAATAGCCCTCGGTGGTGTAGTGGCTAGCAAGTACGGCTGCACACCCGGAGGTCCTGGGTTCGAGTCCCGGGTCGGGCCAAGTTTAGTTATTGAGTCTTCCTGTATAGTAAGTCTCAGTAACAGCCCGGAGTTGGGAAGTTGGCGGTGTTTCACCCCCGTGCCTCGGAGAGCACGTAAAGCCGTCGGTCCTGCGCCTTAACTCTCACCGGTCGTGTCGAGTGGTCGTCCCACCGGAGTATGAGAGTGATAGGAATAGAGAGTGCACTTGTGTCTGCGCGTATACTTGAGCACTATAATATCTCCTGCGCAGTTGGCTAATCTCATTGAGATTGGCCGCCGTGGCCGGAATCGGCTAGGAGAACATCATCATAAATAGCCCTATCTGTATGTTTGTTACTTCTTCATCTATAAACTACTGAACAGATTTCAGTGGAATTTAGCAAGGACATAGATTGCATATGATAATGCTTAAAAGTAGCTTATGTTGATCTCCATAGGCATTAGTTAACTTTCAGCATTGTTCCGATTACCATGTAAGTTAAGTCAGGAGCAAAATCTATACATGCAATCTATGTATCTTGCCTAACTTTATACTACTAACTATACTGACTATACTGACTTTAAAATTAAATGAAAATTTAACTATCCAGACCCCCCCCACACCCCCCACCTCTCGTGGGGAGGTTTCCTAGAACTTGTGAAATCACTCTTGATCTTGAGCATATTCTTCAATTCAATTGAACTCTCTTGTTATAAGCGTACAGCTGAGCACAGATTACTTCGCCAATGTCACGTAGAATTATAAATAGTTTTCAATTGTATTCTTCAACGATATCTAAAACCTAAATATGTTGTAACATAAATAAACAAACAACCGCCCAAATAAACATTCTCTTTATAAAAAGTCGGTAAAAACATGGATGGTATAGAGACATTTTTAAAAAATATTCAAAGTACAGTCTTGACACCACTCGACCGAACGTGCTTATCATAATTACTGAGCTTTCCATTTAAATCAAACTTCAATCGCATTAAAAATATAAGTATGTATTTATTTTTATGAAAATTAACAAAAGTCTTCCTCAGCGACTCTTCGAAGTACTCTTGGCGAGTGCACGCCGCGCTGGCTATTTGAGAGCGGTTATTATATTTTATTATACGACAAATATAATTTTTGGAATTATATTTTTGATCGAAGTTAAAAAGATGGAGGTTCTCATTAACGCTATAAAACAGATATAAATTGTTATTATATTATTTATTTCTTACTCGCGGCTTACTCTCGTCAGGTTCGCCTCTAGAAAAACAAAAACAAATCTATCCCATGGGAACCATACATTTTTCTGATGTAAAAAGTAGCCTATGTATTTTGAAATATCTAGGTTAGCTATATTATTATAGTTTCATTAAAATCCATTCAGTAGTTTTTGTGTGAAAGAATAACAAACATCCATACATTTATACGTCCAGACATCGATACATCCTCACAAACTTTCGCATTTATTATATTAGTAGGATTCTTAGTATTTGAATAAAATCTTATAAAGAATTTTAGTCAAAATATACTTGCAGTTCAAATTTTAGAGATTATTTTATTTAACAGTAACTTTTACGTACATTTCTAACCAACTTTCAAAGTAATACTCAATTCGTATGTATTATTCGTAACTCAATTTTGACATAACTACCATCCAAACTTTTTTTTATCGATCCACGTTTATGGTATAAAAGTACGAGTTTAAGACGCTGTTGAAACGTCGACATTCACAAAAGGACCATTTACTGTGCCAAAATTTCAAACCTTCATTCATTCGTTTAGTCAAATCTTCAACTTCAATTTATCCTAAGTTATCTATTGTGTAAATAATTCGACTGTTCAAATTTAAGTTCTATTTTAAAATAGCAAACACTTTTGTAGAAGAAAAAAACAAGCAATTGTGTTTTAAATTTTTTTGCGTTTTTATGAAAAAATTGCAGGATTATCTACAGAACTTGGCACCCATTTAGATCTCAATTCTTTTATCGGTAAAGTTGACAACCACGCTTATTCTTGATATTGAACTTGGCTCCCATTTTCACGTTTATGTTTTTGATGGGATTAGTTACTGAAAAAGGCGACTGCACAGGAAGTCAGTATTTGTGCAAGTACACATTCTCAAAGATTGGTGCGAAAATTCGACATTAACGGCGATAGACTATGTTTATTTCGTAAGGACTTTTACGTCACTTGACAAATTTACCCAAATATTATTAAGTAATCGCATATTCAATTTTTGCATTACATAACAGGCTCTCCATGGCAGAATTTCTTGGTAGAATAACTGAACAACTACACTTGACCCGACCCGAGGCTCGAATTCCGAACCTCCGGATCCGGATACAGACCCACCAGATACATACCATTACCAACAAAGCGGTTAAAATATACTATGACTTTGAATATTATATTTTTATAGTGCACCATATTGATATTGGATATATTAGGTACAACGTACAAATTATATACTGTATCTATAAATTAGTACATTTCGCTGATAAATAGTTTATCCTTTGGGGCACATTAATATTTTATTGCTCACATAAAACGATCCCTCGCTCGATGGAATGTGATAGGTGGCAAGTTTTTACGATCATATTTTATTTTTGAGGTATTCGATGGTACTAGATAGTCCTTGATATGATTTATATTGCTATACATGTATTACTTTACAGGATTAACGGTAAATAAAGAAGCTAATTCATATGGAATGCGTATTTTTTGTATTTTATGTTAAAACTAGCGACTTACTCTCACTCTGCTCGGGTTCGTCATTACTTACGTTTTAACATTTAGTATGGATTTCTCAGAGGTGAGATATTTTCCCGCAGTAAAAAGTATCTTATACGTAGACGCAGATAACCAGCTAACATCATACCAAATTTTATCAAAATTCCTCCAGTGATTGTTTCGTGATGCGGTAACAGACAGATAGACAGACAAAAATTCTAAAAACTACAGATTTGGCCTCTGTATCGATAATGTATAGATTCGACTCAGTTTTATTATGTGGAACATATTAAGTAAATGAAATGAATCATTTATTTCTTACAAGAGAAAATAATTTTTCTTCTCGCTCCTTGTATTGCTGATGCTATATTTAAATATTATATATTTGCCCAGGATTTTGCACAGCAGTGGGACACTAATGGCTGAAAAATAGGTGTTTAATTTTTACTCTACGAGTATATACATTAACTATAATTATTTGGGCTATAAAATACAAAATTTATGTTCACATAAATGTACCTTAGGAGATACACACGTGCTATTGTCGACTTGTCTATAGACCTTTTTAACCAACTTCCAAAAAGGTTTTAAGAAATATAAATATAAATTTTATTTAAGGGTTTGAAACCCAAAAGTCTCACTCGAAACCCTTTTTTGTCAGTCCCTTATATAGTGCGTACGAATGTATGAGACATCGTGCTGTATCTCCAGAACTCTGGCAAGGTAAAGAATAAAGAAAGCAGAAATACTCATTTATGGCCCGTCACTGTTGTTGTTTGGATACACTTTTAAGTATATTTTAATAATTCATGCTTATTTATCATGAATTCCTTTATTACCCTACGACTATTAAGCTCTTTTATTATATCAATTACGTTTGATTGATATCTGACTCTAATGAGTTTAGAATTAGCCTTTACAAGTTTATATGAATAGGACTGTTAAATTATATTGTTCTGTTATTATTGCAATAATGGTTTTTTATTATGAAAATTATAATTTTATTGAAAATTATTCTTTAACATGTTTTTTAGCCTCTCCCGTGACCATGATTGCTGTAAAGTATTTTAAACGTCGGAAACCATAAATAAATTCGAGAAAAAATCTGAAAAAATAGTTTTATTTTAAACTAGCATTGCCAGCTGCTCCGCCCGCGTTCAGATGACCAAAAACCAAATTCTTAGGTTTTACATATCACTATACTTTTACATTGCAGTTTTTGTATTTTTTCTCCAACATGAGACATTTTCCCGCGGTAAAAAGTTTCCTTTATGTTGACCCGGATAACTAGCTATCATCATACCAAATTTCATCAAAATCCCTCCAGTGGTTTTTCCGTGATGCGGTAACACACAGACAGACAGACAATAATTCTGAAAACTATAAATTCAGCCTCTGCATCGATAATAATGTCTATTTCAATAAGATTTTCTAAAAAATATTTAATGTACAGATTCGGCTTAGTTACAATTTTATTATATATATGGATGTGAAATATTCGCATAAATTTAAGAAACTATTATATTTTGTCTTTAATTTTGAAGGGGGTTACCACTCCATGTTTCATTAGTGTTTAGGGCTTCTCTTGCGTTAGATAATCTTCGAATTAGATATTTTATAAGTCTGAAAGTATGTTTGTTTCTTTGATCTTCTTCACGTGGCAATGGAAGAACGAATTGTGATTATGATATTTTGTATGGAGAAAGTTGAAGTTCCATTCCGAAAAATACGAGGTCATATTTATGGAAAAATACGTAAGAATGAAAGTGCACAGAAATTATTTTTAAAACGGCGACATAAATGAAAAGTTTCTATAATTAGAATAAACATAATATAAAACTGAACGCCGATTCCTTTCCTCAGTTACTCAGTTAGAATTTTATTATATGTATAGACAGATAAACTATACATATAATAAAATTCTAACTGATTCGAATCTGTACATTAAATATTTTTTGAAAATCTTATTAAAATAGTTATTATCGATACAGAGATAAAATATATAGTTTTTAGAATTTTTCTTTGTCTCTCTGTCTATCTGGGAACGCATCACGAGAAAACCACTGGTCAGATTTTCATGAAATTTGGTATAATGATAGCTGATTATCCGGGTCAACATATAGGATACTTTTTACTGCGAAAAAATATCTCATTTCTGAGAAATCTATACTAAACGTTAAAACGTAACTAGGGACGAACGTGAGTCGATAGTATTAATCATAATATAGCGGTATAAATAGTTAGACGTGTTAGGTTTAAACTTTAAAACCTTTAGAGAAACGCGTAAACTAGCACGACACCCTCTGGTTGAGTACAATGCAAATGCTGTCCCGCTGTCGACCAGTGATAGGGGGTATTATCATATATTCGCTGCGAGCGTTAATCTCTTATACGGGGTGGCAAAAATGGTGGGTGTGCTATGAATATTTATTTGAAACTAGTGGCTCACTCTTACTTTGGTCGGGTACATATAGGCGCCTTACGCCATACAGTAGCTTATGTGTTACTGAAATTAATAGGTTATCCGTTTACTAAATTTCATCTAAATCCGTCAAGCCGTTTCATTGTAATAGACATACACACACACACATATGATACAATTTTCTCGGCTATCCATAGTTTATTTATGTTTATTTACGCCCAGATCCTTAGTATATGTCATATGTCTGTACATAGAAAAAAAAGTGATAAAAACCGAGTCAGGGCGATGTGAAATAGAACAAATCCAGATTTTTTCAATTTTTTTTTATCTGTCTGTTTGTGCGGGCTAATCCTCGAAACTATTGGACCGCTTTTAATGAAATTTTGTATGGTGGTATCTTATACCCCCGGTCAACATTTTAGATAATTTTCATCCCGTAAAAAGGTGAAAAAAATTATAGTAACTTATATAGCGCTTATTTATCCTGATAACTTATATTGCTGGTCAAACAACAGGGTATTTTTTATTCCGGAAAAATGAAAGGTTCCCGTGGGATAGATCTGTTTGTGATTTTCTATAAATCCGCTAGTCTTCAATAATTCCGTACTTAATACTAATAATGTGAAAGTATATCTGGCTTAAACTGCTAAACAGCTTTTGATAAAATTTGGCAAGGATATAGATTGCATCCTGGAGACGAACATCTTACTAATATTATAAATGTGAAAGTTTAGGTGGATCTTTGTTACTCAATCACGCTAGAACGGCTAGACGGATCTGGATGAAATTTGGCACAGAGGTAGATTATAGTCTGGAATAGCATATAGGTTACTTTTTGTTCCAGAAAAATGTACGGTTCCCGTGGGAAAGATTTGTTTTTATTTTCTAGAGGCCGCTATGAGGTCATAAAGTAGAAATTAAAAAATACAAAAATGCTATCAGACTGATATTTACAGAGATTAGCGCGTACAAACAAATAAAAAACATATATTCAGTTTTATATATAAGTTTTATAGATGACGTAAGTGTAAGAAGTAAAAAAATATGTAGATTTAAACGAGAAATTCATGTGTTAGCATAGTCATCATAATTTTACATCTTTTGATTTTAAATATCTGTATTTATTATAATGAATTAAAATAAATAAATTAAGGAGGCAACAATAACGTGTTAAATAATAATTATTTATTAATTTTATTTATTTAAATACGATGGCATTGATGGCAACATTTTTTTTTGATTATTAAAAATGTGACACAACTGTCATATTGACAGGGTGTGAGAGTGCGTGTAACGGTCCGGTGTGTTATTTCATTATTGTAAATTTAAATTATTTAAATACATTAATAAACGAATGTAATCATTGGGTATTTCATTTTAAGTGCTATTCTAACACATGTTATCAGTAGAATATCTATTATGGGATCATTTTAGAAGAACAAATGTAAACGATACAGAATATTTTTGCACTATCAAGTTCCGTTAGAAACCCAACTCCCGTCGTTAATGTTGGCGCAACTTAGAATAAAGCCGCTTGATAAAATAAATTTTACAGCCACTATAGCAACTACAGCTTAGTGGATTGGACTTGTGTTTGTGTGATATGTATTAGGATCGGAGTTGGATTCTAATTAATTAAAATATACTGATGATACGTTTGACTCTGTTTGTAGTGACTTGCTGTATCGGCGGTCGCTGGTTCGAGTCTAGCTGATTCATTTGTGTGACGAGTACGGATGTTTGTACTCCTGTAACAAGTATATAATGCCTTTGAAACGTTTAAAACCTTAGCCTCTCCCATGACCATGATTGCTATGAAGCATTCGATACGTCGGGAAATGTTTTTTCTGTTTCTGAGAAATTATTGTATAATTTTGAGAGACAACGTCTAACAACTATATGTATAATGATTTTTGAGACGTTTAAAACCTTCATCTCGCCCGGGACCTTGATTTCTGTTAAGCATTCGAAACCTCGGGGACCAAAAATGAAAATAAATCTGCCAAGAAAGTCATTTTTTTTTTATGTAGTACAGTTAATTCATTTTACTGCTATAAAGTTCTCATTAGCAGTCAAGTTGTGTATTTGTTAGTTCCACTTTCGAACTGATACAGAGCATGTAACCGTCGTACCTGCTCATCTCTTATCGATCGTCCAATAAGTCCCGCTGGATTTCAAGCATGATAGGAATAGACAACGAGAGAGATAGAGAGCCAGAGAGCGAGAGAGAGAGAGAGAGAGAGAGGTAGTAGTAGGGCGATATAAAGTAGGTTTTATATACATATATGATCTATGTAGGTCTATAGCCATACCAATTTTTATGTATATAAACCACCAATTCTGATCAATTTCAGTCACGATATAGAGACATATGCAAGATATGTACATACATACTTACATACACGTGTAAAGCGTCTAAATAAATTGGCGTATTATTTTTGGCTTCAACTCGAACGTAAGAAGATCTTACTCGTAGATACTTATCTTTTTATTACGGGCGCTTAATATTCATGGGTAGCAAATTGTTTCGAATTATCTTTCCATTTTCTTTTTTATTGTATCTTTCGCATGTTGTAAGTACTCATACAGTAATGGGTTCTATATTTTAAGAATAATATTAGATGCATAATTAATTCTCTTCCATTTCTTCTTTGGACTATGGCCTGATTCCTTCGCATTAAAAGGAAGCTCGTGCCCAACCGTGGGATGTTAAAAATGGCTGATTACAATCAATTTTCTTATATTTAAGACATAAGTTTGTTGGGGATTTGCGTTTGGGCTATTATCATTTTTGATCATTCGTACACTTAATTTCATCCTCTATATTTCAGAACAGCTCTGTTAAAGACGAAAAAAGAAAACTTACACAGATTCTGTAGCCAAAATACAAAACAGATACTTTAAAAATTTGGCTTCTTCGTCTGTCCGTATGTGACATCGTATGTACAGATGAACTATCGGTACTATACCCGATATATACACAACTAGCTTGAAATTTAGAATGTACATGACATAAGAGTATGGTTTTTTGATAGGTCTTCCAAACTATCTTTTTGAATTTTTTCGCGAATTTATTTTGATTTTTGGTTCCCTATAAATTCATGAAGAAATAGTTACAAAACGTAGTTTTATTTAACACCTCCAGGTCAATTTCTAAGAAATTAATTAAAATTCTAAGAAATCTTTTGTTAACTGACACGCTGGCGTGTCTGCGGTCGTGGAGGGATTAAAATGTCAAATATTCGCGTAAATCTAATAAAGTGTTAGATCTTCAAAAGTAAGATTTTCCACAACGATTTTCTTCATTTGAGTCAATAGGGACTGTTACTATTATAAAATAGTACATTTTCTGCCTTTAACTTTTAAAGTATAAGTCGAAAATTAAAAAAAATAGATTACACGAAATATATTTTGGGGGAAGATGTGTTGAGTAGTTTTTGAGATGTGGGATATTTTCGGTTACACGCTTTGCTAGTTTAGCGACCGCAAAATGTAGTGACATAACTTTGGTTTTCATAACATTTGAGAGATTCTAAGTCTATAAAGTTAATACAATGGTTGAGTAAATATTTTATTTTGGAAAATATGTAAGTTAAAACATGTCATTTCATGCAGAGTGAAAAAGAGCATCGGTATTGCAAAAAAGGTGAATATGATAGTGCGAGTATATGAGAAGCAGGTGACCGAAAAAAGTAGGTATTTATTGTATACTAGCGGACCCGACAGACGTTGTCCTGTCTACACGTCTTTAATTTGAAAATTTCAAACTTTTTTTAATATATTATTTTCTATTAAAAAAATTGTGAATCTAAACCATTCCCAGATCCCCTTGAACACACATAAAAAATTTCATCAAAATCGGTCCAGTCGTTTGAGAGAAGTTCAGTGACATACACACTCACAGAAGAATTATATATATAAAGATAGGGCATATGAATAAAAGGGTGGTGAATTTAAATATGAAGAACTAACGACTCACCCTCACTTCGCTCGGGTTCTTCCCTAGGTACGTTTTAACGGTTAGTAAGGAATAGATAGTCTATCCCTTGCTCTGTGAAAAATAATAACAAATCTATCCCACGGGAATCGTAAATTTTTCCGGGATAAAAAGTAATCTATGTGTTATTCCAGACTATAACCAATCTCTGTGCCTCATTTAGATACGTTCAGCCGTTCTGGCGTAAAAGAGTAACAAACATCCATACTCACATACTTATACATTTATAATATTAATACAGATTTATGCGATTAATTCTATAATGGGATGATAGAGATTAATTTAGGGAATGTACACACTGTGTCGATCCCATAATGGCTAAAATCAAAAAGAAGATGTAAGTTAAAACATAACACTTTTTAATGAACGTTGGTGCGCAAATGAGACTCGTAACTGTCTCATTTTTATATTTGACTGTACTTATTAGGAATAAGTCTGAAAATTTCATAAATATATTTAAAAAAAACTTATTTACCGATTTTTTTTACTGAACCGATTCTTCTACCATTTCAGAAACTAACCCATTACTAAAAAAATATATTATTTTATTTAAATTACGTATATTACTCTAGTTTTCTTAATTTAGTTTCTCTGTTCCAGGTGTAAACTAAAAAGCTGTGAGTGTGAAGAGTGAACATTAAAATAATGTCGAACAGTTTCACGAAATGGTGGCGCTAATGTGAACAAGATGGCGGATGGTTTTGGCGGGAAAGGCGCTTTCGTGCTTCTATTACTGCTGCTGAAAAACACTGTGGGCCAGATGGCACGAGAGAGCGAGGACCTGGGTTCGAGTCTTTTTTCCTTAAAGTAGTATTTATAAAATATAAATAAAAAATATGCTCGTGGCGTTGGAGATTATAATTCAAAGAATATTAGGCATATATTTCACATATATTTAGTATTTACCTAATTCCTTTTGTTTTTACCTCATTACTAGTAGCGTGAGAATTTTCTATCGTTATCGTTAAAAACAAGAATAGCCGTTATGTCTATCAAATCGAAATTTTCTCCAAAAATATTCATGTTATTATAGAGGACATAAAAAATCCATATTCCATTATGAGGTTTTTTCGCAATATAAAATATACTAAGTAGATAGTATGCTAGCAACTTACGTCAAATAATTTCCGAATAACAGAACAGTCATATAATTTTCATGCTGTTTTATGGTTTTACGCCATAACTTTCACTGGTTGTGTAAATCGTTATACCATTAAAAATTTTGAGTTAGGAATGGAGAGTGCATTTATGTTTGTACTCTATAATATTTTCCACGCACTTGGCACTCATCTCAATGAGATCGGTTGCCAAATTATTTTTAGATCATGCGTTGAGCAAAGAGAATATCTTGTTTACGACAACAAATTCTTTTATTAATTATATAAGTAAATATTTTATACAAGGTTAGGTTATGCAAAACATTTTACTATTATTTGGATTTTTAAGCCATCAGAGTTTCATCTCAATCAGATCAATGGTCTACAAACGCGTAGAGGACAAACATACTAATATTCATTTTTATTTATGTATAGATTTAAATAGATTATATCATGTACTATTTGAGAGAAGTAGCCATTATGTTTTCTTCTCTTCTTTTTTCTTTCAGCCAGACACTCCCTAAAGCAACTTTTATCGACAGGCTAACGTGTAAAATTTTTATACCCTCCAGTCTCATTTTACAGAATGTTGCCTATATTTTAACGAAATTCTCGAGATCTATGTTCTAATGGACAGTTCTATATTCCCATACAAGTGAGCAGTTAGAAATTACAGGCATTGAATGTTGGAAGGTAAACTAGGAAGTTATTATTTTGAAGCTATATTTTTGGCAATGTTTATTTGGAAAATCTGAGCAACCACGAGGGTTGATGTTAATTTTTAACGAGTACATGCGTTATTTAATACAGCGTTTATTCCTGTGAAAATTTTTTGGATGACTCACACAAATATATAATAATACATATTATAAAGAAGATTTATTTGTTTATTTGTATTAGATAATCACTACTGAACTGATTTCAATAAATCTTTTATCATTGGAACGATATTTTATATGTACGAGATGTACAAGATGTACAAGCAAAGCTAGGGTGCATAAATAGTATTACATGCCATAAGTTACTAAGTAAAACAAAATGTGATTCATAAATCATAAATCATTTTACCCCACAATCACAGTATAGTATCTCAGTATACTAAACTAAACTTTCATGCTATGTTAAAGCTTGGCGTTTTTTTATTGTAGTATACGGTAATTGGGTTCACCATCTTTTCAAGACATCTCGTTTGCTAAGAAAATATTTTCAACATTAATAACCTAGTTCCAAAGGCGATGAGAATAAAAAAATACTACACTTACTCGAAAGATTGTAATAAATGGAAATATTTTATTTAAAATGTGAGAAGAGGGAGATGGAAGTTAGTTTCTTATTTTGTTTTTAAACATTTTCTATAAATATAAGTCGATCTTGGATCTTTCGTTTTTGCTTTCAATGCTTTATAATGGAACTGGGAAGTTTATCTGTTTGTGTGTTGATTCTTTATAACCCTTTTAAAAAATTTTGTAGATAACAAGTTTACAAATTGAACTAGTGATTTACTTTCTCCGCTTCGCTCGGGTGCGTCCCTAGGTACCCAACTCCAGGTCATATCTATATGACTGTAGTATGTCATAGTTTATCTATGTACTAGTTTTATCTAAATCCATCAAGCCATTTTGGCGTAAAGGTGTAACATACACGTACACACACAAACATTCATATGTATAATAAATAGTAGAACACGAGTACGGAGTACTACATAGTGATTAGTGTGTTTTCTTTTTGACTATGACGAGATATTGTCAACCTAAATTCAAAACCTGTTATGTCAACTGGCAGCGCTTACGTTATTACGTTATTTATACTTTAATATTATAGTAGGGGAGCCCAAGAGGGGATTTTTGTAGTTACTCAAGCGCGGCAGATTAACATAAAAGAGGTTACCTTGCACTCTATTGAGTACTTTCACCATAATATAAGTCTTCTATATAAAGGCGCGCGTCTAGGGAAGCCGATCAAAATATTTAAAAAATGTTTTGATAAGGTAGAAATACTTGAAACCGTCAGATTAAGGTGTGGTAGGCTAGTCACATCCTGAAAAGTGTCCAATTCAATAATCTGCCGATTTGCACAAGCCGAAGAGGCAAAAATCATCATAAACTTTATAGTCGATTTTTGCCTCTTCGGCTTGTGCGAATTGGCAGATTATTGAATTGGACACTTTTCAGGATGTGACTAGCCTACCACACCTTAATCTGACGGTTTCAAGTATTTCTACCTTATCAAAACATTTTTTAAATATTTTGATCAGCTTCCCTAGAGATAGAGTGCAAGGTAACCTCTTTTATGTTAATCTGCCACGCTTGAGTAACTACAAAAATCCCCTCTTGGGTTCCCCTACTATTATAAAGAGGCAGAGTTTGTTTGTTTATTTGATTGAACGCGCTAATCTCAGGATCTACTGATGGATTTGAAAAATTCTTTCTGCATTAGATAACCCCTTAGTTGAGGAAATCTATAGGCTAATTATCATCCCGGAAAAATGTACAGTTCCCGTGGGATAGACTCGTTTTTATGTAAGGACGAACCCAAAGCGAAGCGAGGGTAAGTCGCTAATGTAGTATATCTATCGTTGCACGGTTGTATAAAATTTTACTTCTGTATTTTACTTCTAGCTCATATTATAAATTAGTTTTTACAATGTGGGATAATTTACAAAATATCTTTAGCTTCTACCATATAATATTTCATATCACATTACGGAATCAAGTTACGACGTGGTTGGATATAAAATTGAAATTATTTTATTAACTACTATCGCCTTACCCTCGCTCGGGTACGTCCCTCTCGAGAAAGTTCGGGTTCCGTTCAAAAAAATAAAACATAGCGGCCTATGTTTTGAGCGGAACCCTAATTCTTTTTCTATGATAAAAGTAGCCAAAGTAACTCTTTATAACATCCGCTATCTGCCAGTGAAAGTGTGGGAGATTAGCCGGAACAAATAAACAAACAGACAAAATTAAAAAAAAAGTGTTTTTCTTATAAGTACTGTGTGTAGTTTCCTATGCATTTAATAAAAAGCTTTTATTTCGACATTACAAACAGACATTTCACTAATTGTTCAATATGTACAATGTACATAATATGTAGGCTGGTTAGTAGTTATTTTAAATATAACTATTTTTTCGGATTATTTCGCGGATTCATTTTGATTTTTGATTCCCGACGTTTCGAATGCTTTACAGCGTAAATAGTCACGGGAGAGACTAAGGTTTAAGACGTCTCAAAAGTTACTAGGTATATAGTTGATACAGACAGTATCTACCCACAAAAATAATTACCTGAAAAAGCAGTTTTATTTAAAATCTCAAATATTTGAACTACCTATTTAAAGAAGTTTTCTCTTTTTAATCGACTAAAAAATGGACGGGTTTCTCAATTCGACACGTATGTTTTTATTTATGTTTGACCACGCAATACTTTTTACAGTGTAGTCCGATTTCGTTGATTCTTGTTTTCAACCGACTTCAAAAAGGAGGAGGTTCTCAATTCGACTGTATGTTTTTTTTTATGTTTGTTACCTCAGAACTCCGTCATTTATTAACCGATTTGAACAATTTTTGTGTTGTTTGAAAGTGTATACTTCCAGATTGGTCCCATTTAAATTTCAAAAAAAAATACCACCCCTAAGGGTGGAAAAATAGCTAATGATGAATTTAACCTACTTTTAATTGTCATATTGACTTGAAACTTTGCAAGTGTTTCTACTTCCGTTGATAGTACAGTGGTTCGGTATTGTTGACCTGATCTGATGGTAAGGCCAGCTCAACGGCTAATAGTAGATACTTTGAGTTAGGGCTTGTTTTGTTTGATTTGACAAGCCTAATACGTTAAAATTCTTACTTTGCTACTACTGTCTACACTAAAAAGGGAAAAATAAAAACTTTTTAACAAAAAAAAACCGACTTCAAACAAAAGCACTAAAAAGTAAAAAATAACTGATTGGTAGTTTTCATTTACTATACATACCTAATCAAATATATTCGACGTCGGTTTACTTGGCCAAGTAATTAAAGCCTACCTATTAAATACATACCTAATCAAATATTTTCGAAATCGGTGCCAGGCCATATAAAGCAAAGCACACCGACTTCGAAAATATTTGATTAGGTATGTATAGTAAATGAAAACTACCAATCAGTTATTGTTTACTTTTTAGTGCTTTTGTTTGAAGTCGGTTTTTATTTTTTTGTTAAAAAGTTTTTATATTGGAAAGGGTTATACCTCAAAGTTGGTCCTATTTAAATTTGAAGCACAAAGTGCAGAAAATAGAGGTTGATTGAATTATCACCCACTGAATTTTTTAAATACTTCTTACTTCGCTACTACGTCTACACTAAAAAAGGAAAAATAAAACCTAAAAAAAACCGACTTCAAAAATAACACACTAAAAAGTAAAAAATAACTGATTGGTGGGTTTCATTTTCTAAACATACTCGTACCTACATAATCAAGTATTTTCGAAGTCATTGCCAGCCGATGCAAAGCAAAGCACACATACTACAAATACTACTTTTTAGTGTTTTTTTTTTGAAGTCGGTTTTTTTTTTAATTTTTATTACTCAAGAAATATTTGCCAAAATTTATCAGGACATTTGCTAGACTATCCAATTTTCTTATAATACCTGTTGACATAGCAGAGCCCAGTTAATCTCAGAACAACCTCAACTTAGGCAATAGTCCGGGCCTGGATTTAGACCAAACTTAGGGACGAAGTTAGATTGCTATTTTCAGAACTGTGTAACAAAGAATCCCTTGACGACAATTAGCTGTTTACATGTCGGCTAAGATTTGCCATTTAAACTTAGTGATTATTTTAAAGACCGTAATTTAGATAAATACAGACCGTAATATAACCCCTATTTATATAAATAGGCAAAGACAAAACGGTACAGAAAATTTTTTTCCTCTGTTTTTCAACCGATTTTCTTTTTTTCGTTTAGTAGCTTTGGCGAGCTTTATTTGTTATCAATAAATCAATAATAAAAATTGAAAACAGTTTTCTTCATATACATTAATAAAATTAAAACTGCTTAATATACACACACACACACACAGACATATATATATATGAAAAAGTTGATAAATACTTTTTTATAGAATTTTAAACGTACTACAAATTTGCCATTTAATATTTTTCTCTAACTCTTACAGTTTAGCTGAAAAATGCAAAAATCCGTAAATTTGAACTTCAAAGCCATATAACAAATAAAATATTGAAGATAGAAATTCGACTCAATGGAACTTTTTGTAGTAAATTTAATATTAAAAACGGTCCATTCATTAATTTTTTTGAAAAATATTTTCGTCACAGTTTGCAGGACAAAAAAGTGTTAAAAATCATATTTTTCATACAATTTGTATGGGAAAACTTAAAGTTCGATGGAGAACCTCTTAGAATTGCAATTTTAAGCTCCGCTTTGAACAGGAGCTTTGTTGGGACATTTTCTGAGATATTTTGGGGTGAGAGCGAAGAAAAAAAATATCGTAATTTTTTGGCACACCCTAATATACACATATATATTAATAAAAAAATCGCAAACGGATTTAAAAAATTAAATAAGCTAATATTAAGCGATCTTTTAACTAATAAATACATAAAATTTCTCTTGTTGTTCAAACAAAGTAAATGGATCAGTATGACAAAATCGAGTATAGTAGCATAAACAGCAAATCACGCTAATATTCATGACTTTGACATTTTTTGTCTGGACACCTAATGGAGATAGCGAGTGGAAGTAGATCTTTTTAGTGGCTACTAGTAAAAATCTTGTGCTTGGGCAATGAATATTGGATCATTATTAAAGTTATTTTACATCACACTGTCATGTTTTTTTATTATAATGTTTAATAAAAATGAAGCTCAATACAAAGTTTTATATCCCATATATTTAAAATTTTGAACATATAATGTGCATGGGAAGTTATAAATGCGGGAAAATATAATAAAATTTTTAATAAGTCGTGTCCGTACGTGCAAAGAAATCAGTATTTTATGGTCTGTTGCGACTTTTTCGCTAGGGTTGCGACTTGCTTAGAAATTTTTGTTTAATTTTATTTATACTTTACACTGTAATTCAGATTTTCATATTTCCTATATTAAATATTGCCTTCAACGCCTAAATCCTTTTGTTTTTTTCTAGATTATTAGACGTTTACATATGTCATATATATTTAGATTATGAGTTAATTTAATTTATTTCAAAGGAACTATTTTGGATATCACATTATTTTGATGACACGTTTGGCTCAGTTTGTAGTGACCCTTACTAATTACTTACTGTACCAGTGATCGCGGGTTCGAGTCCCTCGGGGCATTCATTTGAGTGTGTGTGTGTGAGTGGTTTTTATTTATAATATGTTTGTATTTACAGCTATATGTGTAGTTTATCAACTATCTAGTATCAATAACACAAGCATCGTAGCTAACCATGGAACTAGATGGTGCTGCGTGTTAATGTCCTAACATATTTATTTATTTATTTATATAAGGAGTAACAATTTGTGTGATAGTCTTGCAAGAAAATAGTATATCTTTTTAATTTCCGTTACTTAGTTATTTTCATTTAATTTTTGTTAGTTGCGTTCAAGCGTGACTTTTCAGGACAATTTACTAAGCAGTAATTATATTATTGGATAGATCGGAGATTGATCAGTAAAATAAGGTTTTGTATATACTATTATTGTTATAAATTTACATAAAATTCTAATGTAAATATTGACTTTACTTGGGAACGAAATGATGATTAATTCTACAAGTCTTACAATAGCGAAAATACTAAATTTATAATTACTAACTATATTTCTATATGTGTTCAGTTCATTTTTAACTTCCCACTGCTGGGCACGGCGCTACCTTCGATTTGAGTGGAATTGTTCCTTAGCGCCGGCCAAGTGTGCCTTGGCGGACTTTACATTTCTTTCGTATACCTGCTTGGTTCTCTCAGACATGCAGGTTATTTCACCATAAAGCTAGTGGTAATCATGTTGAAAATGATTCTCACATAAAAATATCCGATGCGTGACCCGGGATTTAAACCCGCATCACTTGGTTTTATATTACATACATATTATAATAAAATGAAATTTAAATTAATTCATGAAGTGGCAACCCTAACTAGATTTGAAGAGCTTTTCTTATCATAAAGAGGTGAAATTAAAACAAAATACGCGCGGATCGGGGTTAAGTGAATATTACCCGGGTTAGATTGTATAAACGGATGCAGCGTAATACCTTATTGGATGCTGCATCCTGTAGCTTCATCTGCGACGCAGAGATTGTTGTGAATATTCTAGAATATTTTACATTAAAAGATAATTTATACATACATATGTAGAGCTAACGTGGATGAAGCAATTTGTATGTAAAACTCAGCCAAACATGGGATATTTAGAATGTATTAGCTACTTAACTCGACATGAATATTGTTTTGTCTTTATATATGCAATTAGTTTTATGTCGTAATAATAATTTATTGTCTAATTTTATAATAAATAGGCTTTGAGACGTCTACAATCTTAGTATCTCCCTTAACTATGATTGATGTAAAGCATTCAAAAAGTCGGGAACTAAAAATTAAAACAAATTCGTGCATTTCGAAAAGATAATTTCATTTAGAAGCTTACAAACTTGTAACTAAGTACCTGGAACCTTAAAAATATGCTATATAATTCATTTGGAAATTCGAAAGTTAAGTGCTTCATATAATAGTCTAAGATCCCGATCTATGTGGTGGACCCTACATTCTTTTTCCAGGCCAAATATATTTTTTAAACCATACAACATATTAACAAATACAACCCCGGGGAGTGGTCACCAAAAATTTGCTCTAGGCTATCGTTTATTAAAAATCCCGAGTCTGGAGAGTTTTAGTATGACAACCTTATATCATTAAATTTGTAATTCAATTATCTACATTTCGATACTTGGTTGGTTCCGGCAAATACGATCCGATACGAGCAATTAACTACTTTAATTTACCTCAATCTACCTGTTTATACCTGGATGTCAGGTAATGTGTTCGAAAAAGGCCGCCAACCGTATCAGGCCATTTTCTACAAGTCTTTTAATTTTAATTAATACTAAGTTGTCACAAAAAAAGAGTTCTTGTACTTTTAAAAAAAAACTATTTTTTTTTAAATTAAAAATAGCCTGGAGCAAATTTTTGGTGACGTCCTTGGGTTGTGTTTGTTAATACGTTTCATGGTTTAAAAAAATATTTCGCCTGGAAAAAGAATGAGAGGTTCACCACATAGATCGGGATCTTAGACTATACCTTAAATTTCTCACTTAAATGCAAAATTAATAAAATCTGTTTTAAAGTAGCTTTACGCTCAAAAATCCTAAATCGGCAGAATTAATCTAATGCTGAAGTTGCATCAAGAAAATTTCAATCAGCTCGTTTCATATTAGGACACGTACAGACGCAGCTATAAAATCTGTTAACTGTTGTTGTTAAATAAAAGTTGTTTAATTTTCTATTATTCCTTAATATTATTATAATGCAAAAGTAAGTTTGTTTATTTATAAATATTTTATAAGTACTTTATGCTTAAAACCTAGGATAAGTTGTATCACGCATTTAGCATTGAGTATGGAAAAGGTATGCAACAAAAATTGCACCTGTCTCTCTTAGTTTACTAAAAAGGGCAACAGAAGAGATTTCATTATCTTATAAAAAATAAAATTCTTCAAAGTTAACCAAAATGGGTTTAAATATTATATATTTTTTACTTTGATGCATTATTCCAGCATAAGATTAATATGAATATATAAAAATGTTGGGACATTTATACACAGTACTATCTAGTTTCATGATAAGCTACGAAGCTTGAGCTATGGATACCAGATAGTTGATACACTACACATATATTACGTTAAATACATACATACATATTATAAACATAAACATCCATGACTGGAGTAGAAACATTCGTGTTTATCACAAAAATGAATGCCCCCAGCGGGACGCGAACCCGCGACCGCTGGCACAGCAAGTAGGGTCACTACAAACTGAGCCGAACGTGTTGTCGATTAATCTTTTGTAACAAGTTCTAGATCGGCCGGAAAATTATTGTTAGTTATCATAGGCACTTTTGAATCGGCAGCTTAAGGTAAAGAGAGTCAGTAAACTCATGCCATAAGGAAACTAGCATTAGCTTTAAAGCGCACGCGTGAATTTTTAATAAATATTGCAAATAAACTTCGTGTGTAAGAAGCTTAAGTTTTAATCTAAGTCAGCGTTGTCGGTGGTCTCGCCGCAACATATTTTATTTGATTCAGTTCGTTTCCGAGAGCTAATCAGAAAAAGTAAAATATTTCTTAGAAAAATCCCCGACCACTTGCGTACTATTTCTGCATTTTAATACGAAGGAGAAAATAAGCTATCTCCATGTAATGTTGCAAAATAACTGCCATAACTCAAAATATTTCTAAGTATTTTATTTATGTTATACCAACGAGTACTAGATGTTGCGTGACGAGCTAGCGAATTAGGGCGACTTTCATAGATCGTACTCACATTTATTTCACTTTATGACAAGTTCTATTTTTAGCAAAAGAAGTGTTTCATTTACTATATTTATTTTATATAATAATATTATAAACAGGAAAGATTTTTTGTTTGTTTGTTTATACGTTTGTACCGAATAGGCCCCGAAATTACTGAACCGATTTAGATTTTTGGCAAGAAGATAGTTTGTGACCCTTGTAAGGTTGGGAGGTTCGGGGAAAGAAATAACACGTCTAGTGATCTTGACTGTAGATTTAATACTCACCTAATGAACTAATGGAACTGTTGTATATATATACAATATAAATTTATGCATACATACTGATGATGTTCTCCTGACCGATTCCGGCCACGGCGGCCAATCTCATTGAGACTAGCCAACTGCGCAGGAGATATTATAGTGCACAAGTGTACGCGCAGACACAAGTGCACTCTCTATTCCTGTCACTCTCATACTCCGGTGGGACGACTGCTCGACACGACTAGCGAGAGTTAAGGCGCAGGACCGACGGCTTTACGTGCTCTCCGAGGCACGGGGGTGAAACACCGCCAACTTCCCAACTCCGGGCTGTTACTGAGGCTAACTATACAGAAAGACTCAATAACTAAACTTGGCCCGACCCGGGACTCGAACCCAAGACCTCCGGGTGTGCAGCCGTACTTGCTAGCCACTACACCACAGAGGCAGTAGCATACATACTATATATACGTTCAGTGGTGTGTACGTGATAGCGTGACAAAGGAAAAATCGCTTTCAGAATACATTATATATGTATATAGATTTCAAACAAAGAGAAGTAAAACTGTAATAGATTACATAATTTTTAATTTTTTGCTCCTTACAATGCGGAAAGTTAAAATGAAAACGGGTGGCAAATAAATAACGCGAATTAATAAAGAAACGCGTCGAACGTAAAAATTGTTTACACCCGTTGCTAACGTTTTAAGAGGATTATTATAAATCTAAGGGCTTTGTATAATACAAATTTCTACGATCCGGCTAATCCGTTGTATAGTTTGCTCGTTAGAATTAATATTTTAGATATTATTTTATTCTTTATCCACTACATAGATTATACTGGTTATTATACACCTAATAAAACAAATAAGCATAACAAAAGCAAAATACAAAAAATAAAATTACAGCAGGCGGCCTTATCGCTAGAAGCTATCTCTTCCAGGCAACCAGGTGGATAAGTGTATGGCAGAGACGGTAGGGGGTGTGCAAAATAGCTAATAAAATAATAGTATATATGTATACTCATACACACTTTAATTATCTATATCTATATATACATATAATAGAATTCTAACAGAGTCGAATCTATACATTAAATATTTTTTGGAAAATCTGATTGAAATAGTCATTATTATTGATACAGAGGCAGAATCTATAGTTTCGAGAATTTTGTTTGCCTGTCTGGGGACGTATCACGACTCACGAAAAAACCACTGAACAGATTTTGATAAAATTTGGTATGATGATAGCTGATAATCCTGGTTAAGATATAGGATACTTTTTACTGCGGGAAGATATCTCATCTTTGAGTTGAGCGTTAAAACGTAACTAGGGACGAACCCGAGCGGAGCGAGGGTGAGCCGCAAGTTTAACCTCCTGGGACCTGGCGTCATATCCATATTACATAGAACGGAAAAAATTGTAGCACCGCCATCTTTTAAGATTTGTTGTAACTTTTACTTTAATTTAATTGATAAGTTATCTGCCCGTCGATTTAAGCTGTGATTGGCTGACGAAATGAGATGTATTACTTTAGTTTCTTGGTTAGAGTGGACAATGGCGTCTTGGCCAGAAACACGTGGTAAGGATTTTTATATTTTCTCTTAAAATATTAAAAATTAGGATGATATTATCATATTAGTATTGTCGTCAGAACTACATATATAAGATTTGACGATTTGAATTCACTCATGTGGTCTGACAATGAAAAGTTATCTTAAAACGACTACATTTTCCAAACTAGATTTTTTTCAATATTTTTTTCGGTTAATTGGCCAACTGCTTATTAGATAAGGATAGTTTTCATTATAATTCCTTACAATAAATTGTGCTGGGTCCCAGGAGGTTAAATATATAACACATGCTGTAAATTGTATTATAAGTGTAAATAAAGTAGAATCATCGGTATTAAGAACACGCATTCCACTATTTCAATCCAATATTGATAGGTGAGTGGAAGCCGATAGTATATTCAATTTGCTTCTAGTCAAGGCTAGTTCTATATCTTATTTAAGCGTGTTTTTGGCCATGGAACCCTAATTGATCATAATTTTTTAACGAATTCCCATTTTGATAACTGAACTGATTGTGTTGTAGTTAGAATACTTTGTTTGACTTGAAAAAACAAATCATAAATTAAAAAAAAAATATTTAAAAGTATGGATAATGGAAAAACACTTATAATAATTATTATTGTACTAAAAATATAACCTAACTATATTATTTAATTATGTGACGCATAAAATTTTATAAATATTTATTTATGATGATGATGATGATGATGTACTCCTAGCCCATTCCGGCCACGGCGGCCAATCTCATTGAGACTAGCCAACTGCGCAGGAGATATTATAGTGCACAAGTGTACGCGCAGACACAAGTGCACTCTCTATTCCTGTCACTCTAATAATCCGGTGGGACGACTGCTCGACACGACCAGTGAGAGTTAAGGCGCAGGACCGACGGCTTTACGTGCTCTCCGAGGCACGGGGGTGAAACACCGCCAACTTCCCAACTCCGGGCTGCTACTGAGACTTACTATACAGAAAGACTCAATAACTAAACTTGGCCCGACCCGGGACTCGAACCCAGGACCTCCGAGTGTGCAGCCGTACATGCTAGCCACTACACCACCGAGGCAGTTATTTATTTATAACAACACTAAGATTAGGCTTTATGCCTAACAACGTTTTATTTAACGCTCGGGTTGAACTCGGAACCCCTGTGACCCTGTGACGGAACTATAGAGTTCCGTGGACCACAATTTGGGAACCGCTGATCTAGACTCTAAAAGTTATTATTGACATCTTGTTGTACCTTGAAAATAGTGTGATAAAAATTATAATTTTTTAAAGTTTATGAAATTTTAACTACAACTTAATTACAATGAAATCTAATAAATCGTGTTTTAAGAATGCCCGTCATTTTTAGATAGGATATATATCTCACAGAATTAAATAATAAATAAATATGTTGGTACATTAACACACAGCACCATCTAGTCCCATGGTAAGCTACGAGGCTTGTGTTTTGGATACCAGATAGTTGGTACACTACACATATATAACTTTAAATACATACATATTATAAATATAAACACTCATGATTGGAGTAGAAACATTCGTGCTCATCACACAAACGAATGCTTCCAACGGGAATCGAATCCGCGACCGCTGGCAAATCAAGTAGTGTCTATCTGAGCCAAACGTGTCGTCATTCGATATTATTTAGCTTTTATGATATGCTTTGGCGTGCGTTCTATTCTCCCTCATGAGGAGCAGAGTCTGGTTGCATCATTAGGATGATATTATCATATTAGTATTGTCGTCAGAACTACATATATAAGATTTGACGATTTGAATTCACTCATGTGGTCTGACAATGAAAAGTTATCTTAAAACTAGCTTCGTTACAGCGTGAACAAGCAACAAACTCAGCAACTCACAAAGTTGCGCATTTCTAGTAAGTATAAACAAGATCTAAAATTTTTAATAATAAATATGAAAATAATAAATATGTTGGGACATTAACACACAGCACCATCTAGTTCCATGGTAAGCTACAAGGCTTGTGTTATGGATACTAGATAGTTGATATACTACATATTTAACTTAAAATACATACATACATAGTATAAATATAAACACCCATGACTGGAGTACAAACATTCGTGCTCAACACACAAATGAATGCCCCCAGCGGGACTCGAACCCGCGTTCGCTGGCACAGCAAGTAGGGTCACTACAAACTGAGCCAAACGTGTCGTCAAATAAAACTATCTGTTCGGATTTTACGCGGATTTATTTTGATTTTTGGTTCACGACGTTTTAAATGCTTCTCATACATTCACTATCTCCCGTCTACTTGATTGCCGTAAATCAAAAATCAAAACAAATCAGCGAAAAAATTCTAAAAGATACCTAGTTTTATTTAAAATGTTAAATATTTGCTTAAATCAAAGAGAGTAAGATCTAAAATTATACATTTCGCAAAAATTGGCCCTCTAAATATGTTAATACTTGTAATGCCCCAGGCAGGTCTGCTTGCTTGATTCAAATTTAAGGGTTGTATTTACAACTTATGTAATCTAACCAATAACCTATACATACATAGTGATGTTATCTAACCAATAATTCTATACATACATATAATAAAAGTGTAACTGATCGCTGTTTGTACATGGAAGATATTTGAGAAAAAATATTACTAGGGGTCTTCATTAACGCAATAGAACCCAAAACAAAGTTTTTTTGACTTTTTGTCTGTTCGTCTGTGCGTTTGCGCGCTCTAATCTCAGAAACGGCTTAAACGATTTGGTTGATGTTTTCACAAAACTTAACGTAAGCTTCACTTAACATTTAGTATTAGTTTTCAATAGATTCATAAATAAAAAAGTTACGTCAATTAAAAAATCACTATGAATAAAAAGGCAATAAACTAAGTTATTAAGTATTTCTGTTAAGAAATTTTCAGTAGCAGCCTGGACTTGAGAAGTTAGCGGTGTTTCACCCCCGTGAGAGAGCATTTAAAGCCGTCGGTCCTGCGTCTGATCTATCACCGGTAGTATAATCCTATCGGACTTTGATAGTGAAAAGAAATAGAGATTACGATGTGTTTGTATACACTAATGTATATATGCATATAATACATGCACTGTAATATCTCCTGCACAGTTGGCTAGTCTCAGTGAGATTGAACCGAAATCGTTTAGCAGGACATTAAAAAAGCTGTAAAATGCTTGTAAAAAAGATTTGATAGTAGTTCGAGACATTAACCCGTAAAATCAAAAAATCTAACCTTAATAATATTAGTATAGAAAAAAGCAAAACAAACAGACATAACGATTTTATTTTAACATACACTTGCTACTATACCTATACCTACACCTAGTTGTTAACCTATTCCTAGTTGCTTCGCTCGGGAAAGCCCTTGAGTGTTAATTTTACAAGCAGTAGCTATGTTAATCTAGTTGTATACTTAGTTTTATTCAAAACTAACCAACCGTTTCAGCATGAAAGAGTAGACACATACAAACTTTCAGATTTACTCTTATAATATATGTATGTTTTCAGCCGTTTTTAACGTCCCGTCTGCTGGGCACGAGCCTCTCTTCAATACGAGGGGGGTCAGACCATAGTCCACCACGCCGGCCAAGTGTGGGACGAACTTCACATGTCTTTCAAAAACTTGCTAGCTTCTCTCATACTAGTTTCCTCACGAAGAAAAACCCTTCACGGCAAGACAAGTAGTAATCATGTTGGAAATGATTCGCATATGAAAATATCAGAGGTGCTATACCTGGGATTAGAACCCGCTTCACTCGGTATCCAACACATTACCACTGGACTACCACTGCCTTATTCCTATCATAATAACGTTATATTAAGAAAATCTTCTGGAATATAAATTTTAATCTTCATTAACCTGATAAATGGAGAGATTTAGTAGAATATTTTCTTCACTGTAGGTAGGTACAAGTAATTTTACTACATTTTCTATGCAAATAGTTTACTTGACCTTATTTCGTGCTTCTGTACCTACTTGCTTAAATCCTAATTTATTTTAACTAAAGCAATAAAATGACAGTTTAATGAAAGTATATCCATAAATTAAATAATAAATAAATAAATAATAATAAATAAATAAATAGTTTTTAATATTATAAACGTGTAAGTGTGTTTGTTTGTTTGTCCTTTTTTCACGTCGAAACAGAATGACGGATTGTCGTAATTTTTTGTGTGGAGATAGTTTGAGGGCTGGACAGTGATATAGGCTACTTTTTTCCTTTCTGCAGTCCATATAACATTTAAATATGCCAAAGCTCATACTTTTCTATCACGCAGTGTACTTGAAGTGGGCGCAAAGTTTTATCTTCGCCTATTAATATACTAATAGATATAAAAATATTCTATAATTGTACTACCTAACTGACTGATGTATAGAAGTCCCGACCAAACTACAGGAAAAAAGGGTTTCTTGGAGTTTAATTCCTCAGCGGGTAACAAGATTTTGAAAGTTTATTCTCTGTTAGCTGATTCCCTAACGGCAAATCACTGGACTAAGTCACTATTTCGCGTATGTTAATAGTAGCGATTCACCCTCGCTTCGCTTGTGTTCATCCCTACAAACGTTTAAAATGGTTATTATGGAATATTTAAACTATGTACATAGGTGTGATGAGTTGTAGTGGGTTGTACTCCTACACAAAGAGAACTTTGAAAGAATGTTATATCCGTATAATAATATTTTCAAACAAATAACATCATTTTCAGATTAGTAACCGATAATCAAAGATCCAAAAACCAAAGCAAGAAACTCGTTTAATATAGCATCGTTTTAGCCAATTCTCTGGGGCTTTAAAAGATTCATATGAGCTCGAAGCTTGCAATCAGAATTGGTAAAAGTCAGAGATTATGGAACATGTGTCATATGAAGTTTATGTGGTGGTACGTCTGCATCCCCCTGAGAGCTTCTTGGTTATGATCTTATCGTATAAATATATATAGGGAATAACGTATAACTTATATAATAACTCTCTTAGATATACGCGAATATAAGACATCGATACTTAATATTATAAACGTGAAAGTGTGTTTGTTTGTCCTTCTTTCACGTCGAAACATAGTGACGGATTGGCGTGATTTTTTGTGTGCAGATATTTGGAGGGCTTACTTTTTACCACGGAAGATTATGTAATTCCCACGGAAAAACACATTATAATACAATAAAAAAATATATATTTATAATCCGAATTACTTGAAATTTGGTATTAATGCTGTTCAATAAAAGTAATTACTTGTTTTAGCATTTTTCAAAATTCATCCTATGAGGGGGATATAATATTTATATTTATATATTTTAGTTATACATTTTAATAGGGGATGAAAGATTGTATGAAACTATTTTTTGTAGTTTTAGAGCGAGTGAAGCCGCGGGTTCTACTAGTTTATATAGAAATGGGCAAAGACAAAACAGTTCAGTACCTTTTTCTCCTCTGTTTGTCTGTTGACTTCCTTTTTGTTTTGTTAGTAGATATTAACAAGCTTTAGTGTTATAAATTGTGGAAACAATATTTTTTACATAAATAGGTAAAATCTACTCATATATGCTTTTCTCAAATTTTCAATAATGATTTTGGTCCAATTTCGACCACTTGGCGTGCACTAGTTTAAAAAAAAGACTTTAACTTTCGCCTTCTTATTGCAACCCAATAATTAAATTCAATTCAATAAATAATTAATTGGATAAGTTAATCATACTAATATTATAAAGAGGCAGAGTTTATTTGTTTGTTTGAACGCGCTAATCTCAGGAACTACTAATCCGATTTGAAAAATTATTTTTGTACTAGATAGCCTATTTATTGAGGAAGGCAGGAAGCAGGAATGCCAAACAAATCGGACATACTTCCATACATTATTGTAAAACTGATATCTTTAATAAATCATATTTAACGCGGGTAAAGCCGCGGCGCACAGCTAGTTGAATATAGTTTTAGTGCCAATAAGCCACTTCAATACGGACCATTGACCATCCAGTGTAATGTAAAAATAGTCCGGCGTGTCTTGAACTTAGATTATAAGCTATTTAACCCATCACTAGGTCAGAACTAAGAAGTGAGTAAAGACTAAAGAGCGTTTACGTGTTTTATCGCAACGGTAACAAAGAGCTCTTTAGCATATGGTAGGTTATACGTCGTTATTACTATACGATCTTATGTAAGCAATGTATCGATTGTTCTTTCATTCTTAGGGTATAGTTGTTTTTTTGCCTCGTTGATATAACTTTAATGACTTAGCATGTACCTATGGTTACATATCCAGAAATCCTGGGTTCAAGTCCCGGTTCGGACGAAGCATAGTTATTGGGCTTCTGAACACTTAAAACTGTCCATTCCGGATTAGTCCTCTCACTTAGGTGTACTTATTTCTTTCTCAATTTACTTACTATTTACGTGCTCATCTTTTATATTTATAATAGTTAGTGTTATTCTTCACGCTGATACGACTGAGCAGATTTGGATGAAATTAAGCACATAGATACATTATGACCTAAGATAACACATAGGCTACTGTGAGGCACCTAGGGATTCAATAGCTATCAGATAATACTTTCTTAGATTTACGTGAATGTTAGACATTTTAAATAAAACCATCTTTTCGGATTATTTCGCGGATTTATTTAGATTTTTGGTTCCTTTCGTTTTGAATGCTTTACAGCAATCCTGATCACGAGAGAGATTAAGGTTTTAGATGTCTCAAAGTCATTATATACTTGTTACAGACTGTGAATACCTACCCTCCTCTGATAGTTTTATTTAAAAGCTAACATATAAGTTAGTGATTTGCAACATAAACGTATAATACATGTAATATATATATATATATATATATATATATATATATATATATATATCAACTTGCATTAATATTGAAATAATTTATTATTGATTTATTTTTCACAAAACCACAGCGTGGCTTCAACGTTCTTAATTCTTTAGTATATACGAGTACGTTATAAAGGCAGAGCGTGCCAACAAAAACCGATATTCAACCATAGTTATTATGTAATCTGTGAAGGAAACGGCTTTAAATTATTTTTTATTATAAGGAACACTAAATAATAAAAAACAGCTTATACTGCTTAGCAAAAATTATGTAGTGCTAACAGAAACCGCGGCTTCGCTCGCACTTTCATCCCCTATTTTACCCCCTTATAGGATGAATTTCGAAAAGTGCTAAAAAACGTATTTATTTAATTGTATTGCAGAGCATTAATACCAAGTTTCAAGTAATTCTGAACATAAATATTTTTTTGGGTTATATTATAACGTATTTTCCCGAGGAAATGAGATGATTTCCCGCAATAAAAAGTAGCCTATGTCACTTTCCAGCCCTCCAACTATCTCTACACAAAAAAAATCACGCTCAACCGCCAAGCCGTTTTGACGTGAAAGAAAGCCAAAAAAACAAACAAACAAACAAATAAACACACTTTCACATTAATGATATTAGTATGGATGTAAGTTCATTGCTAACGCGACGTACGTACTAGGGAAAATATCATTAAAATTTATTTATTCATATTAGAGTTTACCTAAAAAAGGCCACCTTTTTCGTAATCACTGACAAATATTTGGATTTTAGACCGTCTTTCAAAATACGGAGGTATTTATGTCGAGTGTATTTTTTTCTTTTTTAGTGTAAAGTGATTTTCTTGTTTTTTTTTTTTATTTTCAAAAAGTTGGGATCATTATAATAATTACTTGAATAAATTGTGAATACATTTATGCCGTTTTACTAAAAAATATTTTGCTTATTACTATAGAACAATAAGATTATGTTATACCAGATATAAAAATTAATAAGACAAACACGAGTTCCTATAAACAAAAACGAAATTTAGAAGCCTGTACAAAAATATGGTGGCAAATTCGATAATCTACTATAAGTTTAGTATGACATCTAGCCCCAAGGGTTAACATCCGCGTACAGAATCACATATCAACGTCTTTATACCCCGACGTGTAACTCATAATCTCTTTGAGTTCGCAATTTTTATTCGACGCTGGTTCGAAGGCATTGTATGAATTTTTGAGAGCCCCAGGGAATTATCGACAGCTAACGTGTATGAGATTTAGTTGAATTACCAATGTCGCCTCGTCCCCAGATAGACCTTTTTTGTCCGAATCTATTTACTATTTCGTAATGTTTGATTTCGGATGTTTTTCTGTAATAGATTTTGCTTATATTTTGCCCTTTTTTTGACTCGTGTTACATGATATTTGGTATTTTGAAATATAGGATATGCGTCTAATCCATACTAATATTATAAATGTGAAAGTTTGTGAGGATGGATGGATGTTTGTTACTTTTTTACGCTAGAACGGAGCTGGTTGGATACAGAGATAGATTATAGTCTGGAATAACACATAGGTTTACTTATATCCCGATGAAATGTACGGTTCCCGTGTAATGCATTTGCTTTTTGGCTTTGCTCGGGTTCGCCTCTAGAAAAACAAAAATAAATGTATCCCACGGGAACCCTACATTTTTCCGGTATTAAAAGTAGCCTATGTATTATTGTAAAGTTTCATTAAAAACCATTCAGTAGTTTTTGAGTGAAAGAGTAACAAACATCCATACATCTATACATCCTCACAAACATTCGCATTTATAATATTAGAAGGATTCCTATATACTTATTTAGATATCTATTCATCATTGATAGTAGAATAAAATCTTGAGTAAGCTCTTAGGATATAAGCTAGTTTCATTCCACTGAAATCCTTGAAACGCGTAACAGAAACAAACACTCGCACTCACTCATAAACTTCCGCACATATAATTATTTAATTAACAGTACACTTTTATATCTTAGTCTGCGATCGATTCCACTAGCGATAATAAATCTATACAGATAAATAAAACTGAAGACTTTCTTTATAATTTCAAAATAACAGCTTTTTACTAAATTCGTATGAAAGTACCTACATATATATACGGTATTTATAAGAAAACAACAATTTTTAAATATTTTGTCTGTCTGTCTGTTTAACGGGACTTTCACTGGCAGATAGCTTATGTTAAAAGGAGTAACTTAGGCTACTTTTATTTGAAAAAACAATCAGGGTGCCGCGCAAAAAAATAAAACCCATGAAATTGTAACTGTAATCCGCGTATCTAGGGATGCACATAAGTCGCTAGAATTAATTCTCAATCAAAACATTTAAACTATATACTGCACTAACGGAATGCGACGGCTTCGTCGGTTAATTTTTTCGATTTAATTCTTGAAAAAATATTCTTTCTAAAAAAGTTTAATAAGTCATGTTCATAGAAAACGTAAGTTTTTAGTTAAAAATTGTAATATTTTTCAATGATTAACAGATTATACAGTATAAGATTATGTATGGAATATAAATTTGTCTAAATAAGGTTTGAGTGGTCGTGGGTCTCTTTGCTCTTGAAGCTAGTTGAGCGCTGTACTAACAAAATTCAGCCACTTTTATGCAAAATCATGGATTTCAACGTAAGAATCAGTGTGCAAGCATTTAGGAGGCTTCTCACCCCATATGCGACTCCATATATAATTTTATAATTTATTATGTATAAATCAACACTGTTGGGACATTAACACACAGCACCATTTAGTTCCATGGTAAGCTACGAGGCTTGTGTTATGGGTACTAGATAGTTGATACACTACACATATATAATTTTAAATACATACATATTATATAACCCATGACTGGAGTACAAACATTCATGTTCATCACACAAATGACTGCTCCCAGCGGGACTCGAATCCGCGACCGCTGGCATAGCACTTAGATCACTACAAACTGAGCCAAACGTGTCGTCAAATCTATGAATCACTAAATATCTGTATTGTATATTAGTACAGCAATATAGATTAAAAATAATAAAATTATTTTTAGGTATGTTTGTTTATGCTTTTATTTTGAACTAGCGATTTACCTTCGCTTCGCTCGGGTGCGTTCCTAGTACGTTTTAATTTTTTTGAGCAAAACTCTAATTCTTTTTCTAAAATAAGAGTTGCCTAAATTATTCCTTTTAACATCAGTTATCTGCCAGTGAAAGTCCGGTCAAAGCCGTTTCGGAGAGTAGCCGGAACTACCAGACAGACAAAAAATATAAAAAAATGTGCTTTTCTTATACTAGCTGGAAACAAAACGATCGAAACCACAGTCTGAAACGAGTATAATCCTTTGTATTATAGTTTAACCAAGCTCTGAATATATAAACCCAGTGTAAAGGACGAATTTTAATCTCTTCATTAACCTGTTAAATTGAAGCCATTCAGGAAGGATATATTGACAATGTACCTTCTGTTGGTTCACTTCATTTTCTATGCAACTAGTTTGCTTAGCTTTACCTGTTTCTTTACAAGTTTTACTTTATTCTTAGTTTACGGTATTATGTTACTTGTTAGTGTTAGAACGATAACTGCTGTATTGATTCTAATAAAGTTTTAAAGGTTTGCAATCTTTTAAATCTAATACTTTCTTACGATTTACGCGTATATATATATAGGAAATAAAACCATTTTTACAGATTGTTTCGCGATTACGATTACGGATGTTCGGTGTAGAGCATTCGAGTGGTCAAAATGTTATTACTGATCTATACAGATAAATAAAATTGAAATGTCTGTTTGTAATGTCAAAATAACAGCGTTTTACTAAATGCATAAGAAATATATTCGGTACTTAAGAATAAGTTTAAGGCTTTTTTGACTAACTTCAAATATGATGATCAAAGTCAGCTGTATGTCCGTATTCGTAACGCGATGCACTCACCAATTATGAATCAATTTTTATATTTTTTTAATGAATAGGTTATAAATGTATGAGACTAGCGATAGTTTCTAGGTAGATAAGTTTTTACGGTTAGTATGAAATAGATACACTATATTATATGATATAGCCTTTGACAATAAACGGGCTATCTAATGCAAAAAGAAAATTTCAAATCGGATTAGTTGTTCTTGAAATTAGCGCGTTCAAACAAACAAACTCTGCCTCTTTATAATATTAGTATAGATATGAACTAATATATTCTATCTATATATCTCATCTCTGACATATCCATACTAAATGTTAAAACGTAAGAAGGGACGAACCCGAGCGGAGCGAGGGTGAGTCGCTAGTATATAGTATAATAATGAAATATATCTAACTAAATTTTGTAATAAGTCTACATGAACTAGAAAATCCAACATAAAGCCATGAAACATGTCGACACCTTTGGCTCTACATCTTATCATGTCAGTGTACGTGCAATACGTATAATGAAAAGTTTATTTTAACTAATATTAGCGACTTTCTTGCTTCGCTCGGGTTCGTCCCTAGGTTGCTTCCCCATACAAAATTTCATCCCCATTTTCACCCCTTTAAGGGATGATTTCTGGGATTAAATCAATTCTATGTCCTTTCCAGGGTCTCAAACTATCTTCTTGCCAGATTTCATCTAAATCGGTTCACTCAACCGATTTAGCAAGCAAACAATTATTTTTAATTTACCGAATAAGCTCCGAAACTAGTGAGTTTCAAAAATCTGGTGAAAGAAATATTTATATTATGATCAATACATTGGTATCAGGACCATACAACACTCACCATGATATTAGAAAAAAGTCTACTTCAAAGAATACTTTAAAAATTAAACAAAAGCAGTAAATTCTCGACGATTCGTACAGAATTTTAAATGGTTAAAATTAGGAATCGAGAGTAATATTATGTAAATTTACTTTGACGCTACATATTATCCTTCGCTGTAGAATAATTTTATGCAGCTCGGTCATTAGAAGGGTTCTTGGATATTATTTCACTTTTGTACAATTTTTTGTGACATTTTTTTCCTATTTTTTTATTATTTTTTACTGCTAGACTAAAATGGTACATTTTAACTTATAATTATACTCGTATTAATAAACTTTTCAACCGACTTCAAAAAGGAGGAGGTTCTCAATTCGACTGTATTTTTTGAAGTAAATATTTTTGTATGAATAGGCAAAGATAAAACAGTTCGTGACCTTTTTATCCTCTGTTTGTCAAACGATTTTCTTTTTTTTTGTTTAGTAGCTATTGACGCTTAATAGTATAGTGTTATCAATAAATAAATTTTATTATAAGTAATTTTTTTATATAGATAGGTTAACTCTCTCTCTCTCTCTCTCTATATATATATATATATTTATTTATTATATAATATATATATATATATATATATATATATATAAGTATGATAAGTTATATATATTATATGATAAGACTAGCGACTTATCCTAGTGAAAGTCTTATCAAAATCCCAGCCGTTTCGAAGATTAGCCGGAACAAACAGACAGACAAAAATATAAAAAAATGTATTTTTATTATAATACTGTATCTAATTTCACGTATATTTAGTAAAAAGCTGTTATTTTGCCATTACAAATAGACACTTAATTTTATTTAACTGTATAGATAAATACATCAACTCGCGTAGTAAAAACTATTTTAAATACACTCACTCTGTTAATGTAAACGATGAAAGTTTAAAAGCAAACTAAAGCTTTGGTAGGTAAGTAATTCGTAGCTGTGTGAGGAAACAATGTGGAAAGGACGAATACCTTACAAACACTTGTTACCTACTTGCATTTTAAGTACTAGAAACTCTAAGTTTACCAACATCAGGCCAGAAGTTTAAAAACAAAGTTTTTTCTTAACATAAATATTTGTATGGCTTAACGATGGTCTGGTGGTGTGATGATAGCGGTATGCGGTTCGATTTTCGTGTTAGAGAAATATTTGTAATATATGAAAGTCGATTCGCGGTGAAGATATTGGGTCATATACAGAAACTAATTTATTTCTACTTTTTTAAATCGGTAAAAATATTATAGTCATATTATGGTGAAATGAGTTGTTTTTATCCTAAGACTTGAAATTTTGAAATACTTATATGTTTAACTAGCGACTCACCCTCGCTTTGCTCGGGTTCGTCCCTAGCTTGATTACCCATACAAAATTTCATCCCCATTTTCATTCCCTTAAGAGATGATTTCCGGGATAAAAAGTATCCTATGTCCTTCTCAGGGTCTCAAACTATCTTCTTACCGAATTTGAGTAGTATCTCCTTTGGGTAGTAGCATTATTATATATAGCCATCCTCAATAAATGGGCTATCTAATAATCCGATTTGAAAAAATAATTTTTCAAATCGGATTAGTAGTTCCTGAGTTTAGCGCGTTCAAAGAAACAACCAAACAAATAAACAAACAAACTCTGCCTATAATAAGTACGTATATGATTATATACGTTCTTTGCGAATATATTTTTTACACATACATATGTATGTGTAAAATATATTCTTTTACAGGTATTTTTATCTCGCACCCGAGACAATGACGTGACATTGCATCTTGAAAGTCTAAATTACTAAGGATTCTATAAATATTTCTCATTCTGTATACATGTAATGTACAAAAATATTAATAAAATCATTTCAAAATAATTTAAATTATCAAATGACATTCATAATAAAATAAATATAATAATAAATAAATATTTGGACATTAAAATCACCCATCTAGTTCCATGGTAAGCTACGAGGCTTGTGTTATGGATACCAGATAGTTGATACACTACACATTATAAATAAATATAAGCACCCATGACTGGAGTACAAACATTCCTGCTTATTACACAAATGAATGTTCCCAGCGGGATTCAAACCCGCGACCGCTGGCCTAGCAAGTAGGGTCACTACTAACTGGGCCAAACGTGCCGTCAAATAAAAATAAGCATATCATATATAAACGGTTAAAAATGCGTGCGTACTTGAAGCTACAGGCAGTAGTTGGCTTATTGATATAAGGAAGTTGCCAAAAATACTCCAAAGTGCACGAGAGTCGTTGATATATTAGAATTTCTAAGTTATTCTGGCTTCAAGACGACTTGCTTAAGCAAATTTCAGCTTAACATATCGCAAAAGTGCTCCATTTTAAAATAAAATTATATTTAAGTTGCGAGTAAAAGCTTGAGTGAAAAGTTTATTATTTCTGTACTTTAGAGCTTTTGACACGTTGAGTTTGAATGTTGGCGTTAAAAATTATTGCTAAGTTTTTTTGGATGAAATCTTTATTAGATCAATTAATGGAATCTGTTTTACAAAGTGACGGTCATACTTAAGCCCCTTCCTGACTTAGCGGTGTGGCATCGGTGCAGTAAAGTACGCTCGGTAAAATTCTTACCAAAAATATTCTATACCTCCAAAAGCTACTCTGCATCAAAACTATTTGTGCATGCCCAAGTTTGAGTGCATTTAAATTTTTTTTTGTCCTTAGATTCGCGATTCGAGTGTTATTTTTTATTTTGCCTAGTTTTTACTAATGCTCACGCTTGGAAAATCGAGTGAAACGGGTTCTCGCACCTCTGATTCATGTGCGAATCATTTCCAAAATGATCACCACTTGCCTTACGGTAAATGAAAACATCGTGAGGAAACAGCCATATCTGAGAGAACCTACTTAGTAAGTTCTCGAAGGACAAATGTCCGAGTAAAATAGCTGTGGCATTCGAGTAGACGGGCATGATGAAATTATATTGCCGATTTTGCATTTTGCCTTGGGAACCCTAAAAACAGTAAAACTTGTACAAATCTAATCCCATATATTTAATTATTGTACTAATTATAATTATATGTGTATTTTAAGATTGAACTAGCTTTAAACTATGCAACCATTTTTAGTGAGAATTTTGAAAGAGATCACAATCAAGCGTCAGTTACTAACGCAGTGGCATTATGGAGATTTCGGACGGTGCTCGGTTATCTATTGTTTAGTTTTACATTTTCTTCTAAAATATTTTATATAAAGGGTTACATTACAAAAGTAATCTATACTAGCCCTTTATTATGGCTCCGTCTGCATTGTTTAATTTTTCAGAATTGCTCTGTCATGATATGTACGATGGTCTAAAAATTTTCTTAATAAATAGGCTATAAAACTTAAAATAAATTATTCCAATCAGACCATTAGATACAGAGATGAGCGCAAATAAACTCTTCAGCTACATATTAGTATGGATTATAAGATTTTTTGAAATCCATTAACTGTAATATGATAGAGTATCCTTTTTTTATATTATTACCATTTGCCTATGACTGATAGAGTGTAACTTGATTTCGAAAGATGTGTGAATTCTGCCAATCCGCCCAATCGTAGTGGACTATGGCCTGATTCTCCTCACATTGAAAGAAAGAAGCAGTGGGAGCATCCCAAAGGGCTGAATTATTATAATACACCACGGTTTTTTCTAAACTTCTTTATGATTCCCCTAATTTATGTCAATTCTAAAATCCACTTGGAAATTACGTAATAACTAATTTAATAAAGCTTGAAACCGAAAATATACTCCAAAAACTACTCTGCAATAAAACAATTTTCGTATGCCCAAGTTTGTGTGCATTTAAATTTTCTTTTACCCTTAGAAACACGGATATTTAGTGTTTTTTTTTTTTATTTTACCACCCCTATTTTTTTTACAATAACATTATAAAATACAAAATCTAAGTCACAAGTAAAATTATGTTCAGCGTAAAGTACATACGGAAAGCTCCCGTACAATTTATCGTTGCATGAACGATAGTGGTGATTAATAGAGGCAGCGATATTTTTGTTAAGATTTAAATTTGTTGAATTTTATGGGTTAAAATTTATTTTTTGACCAACTACAAAAAAAGAGAATGCACTCAATTAGTTTGTGTAACATGATACCTATCAGAATTTGAATAGATTTTCATGATTATTTTAATAAAAAAGTTAGTCCTCGAAAATGGCCTCATATGGTGGTTTGAACATTTTTCTATAGAAGCTAGCAGTACTAGTGCGGTTTTGATTATTTTCAACCGACTTCAAAAAGGAGGAGGTTCTCAATTCGACTGTATGTTTTTTTTTTATGTTTGTTACCTCAGAACTTCGTCATTTATTAACCGATTTGGACAATTTTTGTTTTGTTTGAAAGGGTATACTTTTAGATTGGTCCCATTTAAATTTCAAAAAAAAATACTACCCCTAAGGGCGGAAAAATAACAAATAATGAATTTGACCTACTTCTAATTGTCATATTGACTAGAAACTTTGCAAGTGTTTCTATTTCCGTTGATAATACAGTGGTTCGGTATTGTTGACCTGATCTGATGGTAAGGCCAGAAGGTGGATAGGTGGAACTCTTCACCGACTAATAGTAGATACTTTGAGTTTGGGCTTATTTTGTTTGGTTTGACAAGCCTAACACTTTAGAATTCTTACTTTGCTACTACTGTCTACACTAAAAAGGGAAAAATAAAAACTTTTTAACAAAAAAATAAAAACCGACTTCAAACAAAAGCACTAAAAAGTGAAAAATAACTAATTCGTAGTTTTCGTTTACTATACATACCTAATCAAATATTTTCGAAGTCGGTGTGCTTTGGCTAAGTAATTAAAGCCTACCTATTAAATACATACCTAATCAAATATTTTCGAAATCGGTGCCAGCTCATACAAAGCAAAGCACACAGACTTCGAAAATATTTGATTAGGTATGTATAGTAAACGAAAACTACCAATTAGTTATTTTTCACTTTTTAGTGCTTTTGTTTGAAGTCGGTTTTTTCAAAGTAGCGGTGCTCGATGAAAATGATTAACATCGATGGATGACACTTAAATGAATAAGATGTCGGCATATGATGATCAAAAATGTCACGTTTCTAAGATATTTGGAGATAAAAATCATATTTATTACATTTGAGATTCAGATTTGTATTGAAAATAATAGATGTAATATATTACCTTTATAAAGGTAGGTTTAAAAGTAAGGAGGAAGCTAAATTCGATTTTTTAAAATGAAATAAAAATGACTTAATATATTACTAGGACGTGGTTTATTATGTATGTTCATTGTACAATGTACATATTATGTACATAATATATATATATATATATATATATATATATATATATATATACATATACATATATATATATATATCATAAATCTATGAAAGTTATCATTTTTCATTTAATTAGTTTACCTTACTTACTAGGTATAGGTGCTATACTAATTACTGTTTGGTGGTGGAACCCGCTCCTGTGACCAAAAAAAAAATATAGGGATTATTGATTAGGTGGATTATGTTTTCAATGTAAGTAGGAAATACTGCATCAAACCTTGTACGGGCATCGAACCTACAACCGTCATCACATATAAAAAATCTTATTACATTTCATAATTCTTTTCAAATCACATAATAAACTTGACCACTATACCTTTATCTAATATGTCGAGTCTAACTAAGCCAGTCAAAGCGAGATATCGGTGATTTAAAGAAGATCCATTGAAATCATATGTAAAAGCTGCTTTGAGTTTTCAACGAGCTTTTTGACATTAGTGAATAGCTTATTAATATGAAAGCGGGTCGCAAAGTGGTTTGTTATATAATAAAAAGATTTTCATGTGTGTCAGCAACTATTGGGAGTTTCAAAGAGATCGTCTAATTTAATTTATTTTGTATTCTATGTTATTATATATGTTCTGAAGGCTAATTATTATTATGAGTGCTATCATTTTTGTTGCCACCAGTTGGCGCTACTGGCGAGTAAGGTCCTGACGCTGTCGTTGAAAACGTATTTATTAAAGCATTAATAGTAAATTAACGCTAACTCTCACTGGTTATGTCGAGTGGTCGTCCCACCAGAGTATGAGAGTGACAGGAATAGAGAGTGCACTTGTGTCTGCGCGTACACTTGCGCACTATAATATCTCCTGCGCAGTTGGCTAGTCTCAATAAGATTGGCCGCCGTGGCCGGAATCGGTCAGGAGAACATCATCATAGTAAATTATCTTATTTTATAATAATAATTGTTAGCGCGAAACCAGTTTACCACTTAGCAATAATTAGTGAAAATCCGCGATGAAAAACTCGCAGACAGTATATATTCAGAACAATTTGACAATAAGTACTAGATACCTCACTCTATACTAGCGCCTCTCGCGGCGAATTAAGCGCGATACCCCTCATTGACGACCATCCCCCTCCTCACATATCCTCGCTTGAGTGCATTTCTAGGAGCATTAAGATATTTGGAAAATTAATTTAAATATTGTCAAATTTTAATAAATGTGGCTTAGTGTTTTTACAGATGAATGAAGTAGAAATAATAATTTACACACATTTAACTTACGTTTTTCTAAATATATGTATGCTCTTCACTATCTCACCACAAAGATGGAGTTATCAGCGAGTTTCGAATAAGTATAATAACCTCATTATTTATTAAGTAACTCTTAAATAAAACTATTTTTTCGGATTTTTTCGCGAATTTATTTTGATTTTTGGTTCTGGTAATGCTGGTAATGCTTTACAACAATCATGGTCACGGGATGAGATAAGTTCGCGTAAAAATCCGAAAATATAGTTTTATTTAAAATGTCAAATATTCGCGTAAATCTATGAAAGTATTAAGTAACTCATTTATCCCTTCCATATATTCTGCATCCCTTAAAATGAACTAAACTGCACATCATTCACAAGTAAAAAACAAATAATAATAACCTCGTTTTAAGTAAATACACAAAAAACGTACTGTACAGTGTATGAATTGAATTGCTCTTTATCAGCCGCCGCCAGATTCATATTCACTGGCCAATGTTATTATATTTTGCTATAACAATAAAAATCAATATGGCCGGTGGCATCGATTGCAGGACATGTCCGTTTATTGAAATTTTGGAGTGAAAATACTCTTGGGAGGGATGCAAGGTATGGAAGAACTTCTAGTGGGAAGAGATAGTTTATTATTTCTAATAATATTAATTTAATTAGTATTTTCCTATGACTTCGCTCGCTCATTTTATTTATTTATAACTCCTCGGCTCCTAGAGGCCTTAGCATGATTATAGACGAAAACCTTTATATATAAATGGTAGTTTCAGAGATTAGCGCATTCAAACAAATAAAAAATCTGTATTATAATATTAGTACGGATTACGAATATAGGTCAAAGGTACGGTAAGGTAGAAAGAATTTTTGGAACACAATAATATATAAATCTACAGCTTTTATAAGTAATATCTATATATAAAAATATATTAAAGTTTTTACCTACGGCTCCATTCATAACAAGGGTTGCGAGGATAAAAGTTAGCCGTAGCCTATATTCGTCCCCATTATACAATCTATGTACTTGCTAAATTTCACCGAAATCTGTTCAGCGGTTTTATAATATTCCCATATTATTTAGAAAAATTAGGATCAATTCTATGAAACGTAAAGGCATATATCCTTATCTATTATAATTTGGAGTACCAAAAATTAAGATAAACCTTACGAGATCTGATTCCAGCCTCCTCATTTACATATTTACGTGAAAGAAGTGGTCACTAACCGAATGCTACCCACTGACTGAAATAACGAAGTAATTATTTTATAATGAACTTTTTTTTAAAACTCCTAACAATGTTATTTAATATGATATTTTATTTTTATTCTATCTCTAATATATAAAATTCTCGTGTCACTGTGTTTGTAACAAAACTCCTCCGAAACAGCTTGACCGATTTTTATGAAATTTTGTGTGTACATTCAGTAGGTCTGAGAATAGGACTTAAACTATTTTTCATACCCCTAAGTCATAAGGGTGGTCCATCCCAAAATTTATTCTTTTATTTTTTGTCATTTTTTTATTTTAGATTCGGCAATAAAAAATACATATAGACCTAAATTTTCACTATTGATGAACCGGAGCGGAGCGAGGGTGAGTCGCTAGTATATTATCATAATAAAATTCTGCGTTATTATGCGTTAAATATTTTTTGGAAAGTCTTATTTAAATAGTCATTATTATTGATACAGATACCGAATCTTTATATATTTTTTAGAACTTTAGTCCGTCTGTCTGGGAACGTCTCACGACAAAATCACTGGAAAGATTTTGATGAAATTTGGTATGACGATAGCTGGTTATCCGGGTAAATATATATAGGATACTTTTTACTGCGGGGGAATATCTCATTTCTAAGAAATCTATACTAACCGTTAAAACATACCAAGAGTCGCTAGTATATATTACATAAAACGTTTTTATGGTTGCAGTAAAACAAAGGCATCATTTCATTAGTCTCCAGACCGATGTGATGTGCCCGAGAGATATTATAGTGCATCTATCTCTTTTACTCAATCCGATAGGAGGACAATTCAAAATAAAAAAATCTAAGTATAGTTTTTTAAATAAAACTATCTTTTCGGATTTTGTCGCGGATTTATTTGCATTTTTGTTTCCCGACGTTTCGAATGCTTTACAGCATCCATGGTCACGGGAGAGACTGAGGTGTTACATGTCTTGGAGGTATAGTTGTTACAGACAGCCTACCCACAATTAACAAAATGAAAATTGCACCAATTAAATTACAATATTTTTTAACTTTAAACATTTTTATAATTTTAATTATAATTGAATATGGAATATTATTTATTTAATTTTTGCTATTATTTTTATAATTATTACAATTTTAAAATATTAATTAGTAATCTATATTTAGTGTTGCCATTATTATATTTATAACCATAAAGAAAAATATAAAATATAGTGTTAATTATTTAAGCCATATAATTGTTCTATGTGTAATTTAAAAAGTTAAAGTTAATTAAGGATAATTATTTTAATTTAGTTTGCTATTATTTAAAAACTACTTACTAAGCAAGTATATAGTAATAGTGTTGCTTAGTAAGTAGTTTTTAAATAATAGCAAACTAAATTAAAATAATTATCCTTAATTAACTTTAACTTTTTAAATTACACATAGAACAATTATATGGCTTAAATAATTAACACTATATTTTATATTTTTCTTTATGGTTATAAATATAATAATGGCAACACTAAATATAGATTACTAATTAATATTTTAAAATTGTAATAATTATAAAAATAATAGCAAAAATTAAATAAATAATATTCCATATTCAATTATAATTAAAATTATAAAAATGTTTAAAGTTAAAAAATATTGTAATTTAATTGGTGCAATTTTCATTTTGTTAATTGTGGGTAGGCTGTCTGTAACAACTATACCTCCAAGACATGTAACACCTCAGTCTCTCCCGTGACCATGGATGCTGTAAAGCATTCGAAACGTCGGGAAACAAAAATGCAAATAAATCCGCGACAAAATCCGAAAAGATAGTTTTATTTAAAATGTCAAATATTCGCGTAAATCTAAGAAAGTATTATAAGTATAGTTTGTTCAAATGAACTTTTACAAACAGTTTGGGAATGCTTAGTTTGACATTTAAATTTAAATTAAATGCCAGTATGTAAGTCCGTGAGGAAGCTACCACCGGCTCGGAAGGCAGTTCTGCTAACAAGAGCTGGCGAGAAACTCAATGAACGCTCTTTTAAAATTATACATTATTTATTGCAGTGCATATTTTATTGTATTGCAATAGTTTATAATATTGCAATACATTAATAATATTATAATAATAATAAAATACAATATAATAATAATAATAATAAATATAAATTATTATAATAATATAATATACATTATAATTATGTTATTATTCTGCGTAAATATCAAGTAATGGTAATCCCATACATTTACATCTGTAAAGTATTTCAACAGAATAATATGCTTCGCTCAATACTAATTTTTAATTTTTGACTAAAATTCGACACGACCGGTGAGATATGAGGCGAAGGACCGACTGGTTTACGTACTTGCCTTGGCATGGGGATATAATTTGTAAAACCAAAAATTTCTTTATATTAGGCTGTTTTTCAACTAAATATATCTTTAACTAGTATTGCCCGCGGCTCCGCCCGCGTTCAGATGACCAAAAACCAAATTCTTAGATTTTACATATTCGTATACTCTTACAATGTAGTTTTTGTATTTTTTCTCAGAAATAAGATATTTTCCCGCGGTAAAAAGTATCTTATATGTTGACCCGGATAACCAGCTATCATCATACCAAATTTCATCAAAATCCCTCCAGTGGTTTTTCCGTGATGCGGTAACAGACAGACAGACAGACAAAAATTCTAAAAACTATAGATTTGGCCTCTGTATCGATAATAATGACTATTTCAATAAGATTTTCTAAAAAATATTTAATGTACAGATTCGACTTAGCTACAATTTTCTTATATGTATAGATAAAAACATAACTTTATAAATAAGAATAAATAAAAACATATCGTTTTCTAAATAATGACTATATAGCAAATGTCCTAAGTCTTATTCCTAGAACGTATAAAATCCTTCTAAGATGAGTCAGATTAGCCCCTAGTAGTTTTTTTATTCTAACCGTACTATTAAAGCTTTAATTAAGCTTTATAGATATTATAATAAAATCGTCAAAAGGTCAAAACTGTTCGGTTACTAACTTTTGTTTGGGGAATATTTGGTAAGTGTTCGTAATAGAATTTAACTCAACAGCTATTAGTTATTTTGTCCGTCTGTTTATTCATATACATAACTCTAAATTTACTTATTTATTTTGTATTTATTTACTTTGTATTATACCAAATACACTTTAATCTTTGTTACTATGAGAATTATACACTAGTTTCTTTTTAACCAACTTCCAAAAAGGAGTATGGTATGTATGGTTTTTTTATTTGTTTTTGACTTAAAAAAAAGGGTAGTTATAATTGTAATATGGTAACAGATTTCTCGATGATAATTTGACAGATCTGGCTAGTTAAATTGTTTTATATTAATGTAGATCCCAAGCTTATCCCGTGTAATTTTAATTCTTTTTTTTAATTTATTTGCGATTACTGTTTATGACCGCCTATTCTTTAAAAAAATTATGTTAATCGATACCCTCATCAATACAGATGACTTAAGAAGCTCTTTTATTTGAAGTTAGTCAAAAAAAAAACTTTTTATTTGCCCAGTAGTCGAAATTCGACCATCATCATTATTGAAAATTTGAGGAAAACATAAATAAACAAAATTTACCTATTTACGAGTATATATACAAAAAAAAACTTTTTCATTTTTTTTTTATTGATAAAACCAAAACTCGTCAATAGCTACCAATCAAGTGAAATAAAATCAGTTAACAAACAGAGGAGAAAAAGCTACTGAACTGTTTTGTCTTTGCATATTTATGTATACACTAGCATTACCCGCGGCTCCGCCCGCGTTCAGATGACTAAAAACCAAATACTTAGGTTTTACATATTAGTATACTTTTACATTGCAGTTTTTGTATTTTTTCTCAGAAATGAGATATATTCCCGCAGTGAAAAATACCCTATATGTTGACCCAGACAGCCAGCTATCATCATACCAAATTTCATCAAAATCTGTCCAGTGGTTTTCTCGTGATGCGATAACAGACAGACAGACAAAAATTCTAAACACTATAGATTCGGACTCTGTATCGATAATTATGTCTATTTCAATAAGATTTTCCAAAAAATATTTAACGTACAGATTCGACTTAGTTACAATTTTATTATATATATAGATAGATTTTTATTAAGAACATACTCGTATGTATAGAAATAACAACAATTGATAATGATGTTTATTGATTGTAATTTAAAGGAGAGGGTTATAAAGTTGTGAATGAAGTTACAGGCAAGTCCTAGTTTTAAAATAACTGAATTGTTCAATAAAATACTGAAATTGTTTATACGTTTAAATGTAAAGCAACTTGAATTTGTTCTAAACTAACTCGAAAGCCTTTGATACTCTAACATTGAAAATAAAACCGCCTTTTAACTAATTTGCTTCAAATTAATGCCTATTTTGCTGAATCGTGATCTAATAAAGGCGAAGCTTAGAATTTTAGTCTTTGAGACAAATATTTGAATTCGGTTTCAAAGCTTTTTGTTCATTTTTTTCGAGGGTTCGAGTCCTGCGGGATTCATTTGTGTGATGAGCACGAATGTTTGTACTCCAGTCATGGGTGTTTATATTTATAATATGTACTAGCATTGCCCGCGGCTCCGCCCGAGCTCATATGATCAAAACCAAATTCTTAGGTTTTATATATTAGTATACTCGTATTAGTATATTAATTGACCTGGATAACCAGATATTACCATACCAAATTTCTTGAAAATCCCTCCAGTGATTTTTCTGTGATGCGGTCACAGACAGACAGACAGACAGACAGACAAAAATTCTTAAAACTATAGGTTCGGCGTCTGTTAGCGATAATAATGTGTATTTCAATAAGATTTTCCAAAAAATATTTAATGTACAGATTTGACTTAGATAGAATTTTATTATATGTTTAGATGTATTTAAAGTTATATATGTGCAGTGTATCAACTATCTGGTATCCGTAACATCTCATCATCCTCGTAGTCTACATGAAACTAGATGGTGCTGTGTTAATGTCCCAACATATTTATTTAATTTTTTTTTATTTTCATTAGTGTTTAAACCTATATTTTCCTGCACCTGGCACCGAGTTCGAAAATATCTGATTAGGTATCTATTATAAATGAAATCCCCCGTTTGGTTATTTTTTACATTTTATTGCCTGGAAGCAGTTTTTTTTTAGTTTTTTTATCATATTTTTTTGATTCTCGTTTGAATGCTTTATAGCAATCATGGGAGCTCCCCCTAAAGTTTCAGACGCCATATAAGTATTACACAGTTGTTACAGTGAGTAGATACTGTCTGTAACAACTATAAAATAACAATATATCAGAAGACTGGACTTTATGTATAATTAACAAGATAATTTATATTTGGGGATGAAAATTGAAAATTATTTAACATTTTAACGACATTTCATTATTAACAAAAATAATACGATATATTTCAAGAGCATTCGAAATTGAAACACAGGTACGTTGTATATTGTAGAGGTTTCGATAAATAAGAGGTTTATTAAAAAAAACTTAACGCGAATGATCTCACTAATATTATAAATGTGAAAGTTTAGATGTTTGGATGTTTGGATGGATGTTTGTTACTCAATCACGCCAGAATGGCCGAACGGATCTAGATGAAAGGCACACAGATAAATTATAGCACATAGGCTACTTTTTGATCCGGAAAAATGTACGGTTCCCGTGGGATTGATTTGTTCTTGTTTTTCTAGTAGCTGCTAGTAGTTTATATTTAATATACAGTTACAAAACATATTGAAGTCATTAAAAAGGTTTTAAATTAAAATTATAAAATTTTTCAAGTTACTTTCCTATCCTCGTAAAATATTCACTCTGAGTAAGATGTTAAAGTATGAAGTAGAATGCACCCATGCAAAGGTAATTTAATGTTCGCAAGATGCAGACAAAGCCGTAATAGTTAGTCATGTATAAAAAATCCCTTTCAGACGCTAAAAAGTAAAAATAACTGAACGGGGTTTTTTATATACTATAGATACCTAATTAGATATTTTGGAAGTCCGTACCTTTTTTTAAAATTTCAAACTCCTGTATGACATACTAACAAAAAAAACCTGTCCAATTTTACTTGTTTCATAATAATATAATTAGCTAGCAGAACCCGTGGCTACACCTGTGTTCAATCTACAAAAAAACTCTTTGGCTTTATGTTATATAGCGATTGACCCCTGCTTCGCTCGGGTTCGTCGTTATGTATTTATTTAATATTGTTTAAAAAATGTTATAAAGAAATAGCGACATATTGTACAAAAATACTAAAATCGCGATAAAAAATTGGTGAATGGGGTTAAGTGGGTAAAAAATATTTTACGACCTCTTCTCATACCTACCAAATATACAAAACAAAATCATTAAAATCGGTCGAGCCGTTTTGGAGGTAACCACAAATACCGTGACACGAGATTTTTATATATGATATTATATTGTAGATGACGCAAAAATTAATTTGGAGAAAAATAATGATATCTCTATCGGTAAGTACGCTGTGCAATGATTATGGCACATAAATCCTTATACAGGAATAATGTGTGACACTTTTACAGTCTGGCTGCAGGTTTCGTACAGTGATTGCATTTTTATTGCAGCTCGCTTATATGCTTGGCTGAAAATACCTATTAAATGGTATAATGAAAGTTCTTATTAATAATAACATAATACAGGCAACTACCCTTGCTTATCTGGAGTACGTTTTAAGTTTTTTGAAGGGAACCCTAATTCTTTTTCTAAAATAAAACAGCTTAAGTTATGCCTTATAACATCAGCTATTTGCCAGTGAAAGTCACGTTAAAATCGGACCAGCCGTAATTATAATATGGGGGGTTATGGGTTTGAAATACTTCCTTTCCTGTCACATAATCAAAAATTCAAAACAAATGTATAATCTTTTATCCAGATGCTCTAAATTTGAAATTAAAAAAAAACAAAATAAAGTAGCTAAACAGATCTATACTAATATTATAAAGAGGTAGAGAGTTTGTGAGATTGTGAGTTTGTGACGTTGTAGATGGTAATCTCTGCATCTACTGAACCGATTCAGATGAAGTTTGGTAAGAAGATAGTATGAGATCCTGGGAAGGACATAGGATACTTTTTATCCCGAAAATCATCCATAAAAGGAGCGATAATGGGGATGAAAGATTATATAAGGAATCAAGCTGGGAACGAACCCGAGCGAAGCGAAGGGTAATTATGTATATAGAAAAGTACAAACAAATCTATCTCACGGGAACCGTTCATTTTTCCGGATTTTTCCGGGATGAAAAGTAACCTGTTGTTTGACCGGCAATATATGGTATCAGAATGCCAAATTTTATTAAATTAGGTGCATACGTTGTTGTGTACTAAGCTGTATAAGTTACTATAGTTTTTTAACTATTCCACGGGAACTCTTTACTTTTCCGGAATGAAAATTATCTTACATATTAACCGGGGATATAAGGTACGACCATGCAAAATTTCATTTAAATCAGTCCAATAGTTTCGGGGATTAGCCCGTACAAACAGACAGAGAAACAAAAAAATTGAAAAAATCTGGATTTGTTCTATTTCTCTTCTTACATCCCCCTAACTCGGTTTTTAGCATTTTTTTTCTATGTATAGACATTCGACCTCTACAGTTTTATTATATGTAGAGATCAGTCGTACATTAACTGGATTAATGTTCAATTTGTTTTTTTTTAACTTTTACTGGTTACTGTTCTGACTAAATAAACAAGGTCAGAATTCCTAATTCATATTTTGACCTTTCCGAAAAACTTGTGTGAATATACATATATATATAATGCCATCAAATATTTGTTTCTGGTAAGAGAAATAATATAGGTATTAACTGCTGGTTTAATTTTCTTATGTATATAAAAGCATTTTAATGTATGTCTGTTTGTAATTTGTATATTCCTATACGACTCTTCCTATTAGGATGAAACTTTGCTGAGTTATTGTGTTGGTAACGACAAGACTGAGCCACAGTTTGTAGTGACCCTATTTGCTGCGCCAGCGGTCGCGGACTCGTGTCCCGCTGGGAGTATTAATTTGTGTGATGAGCGCCACTGTTTGTACTCCAGTACATGTTTATATTATAATATGTATGTATTTAAAGTTGTATGTGTAGTGTAGGACCGAATTTCGCACCAATGTCTCCATACTCCAAGAACTCGGCATTAAACAACGCCTTTCGGCGGTAGTAGAGGGTCGCATCCTAAAGTTCTTTGGACACGTCTCCCGGCGTAAAAGCGACTCCATAGAGCGCCTTGTCGTACAGGGTGGAAGGCACCAGAGGACGAGGACGATCATGCATGCGATGGACCTACCAAATCAAGTTAGCTGTGGGTGGTCCCCTGCATGAGTGCACCAGGATGTTGGCCAACAGGGAGAAGTGGCGATCAATCGTGAGGAGCATCACATCTGCTCCTACAGAGACTACTACGTGATGACCACGACCGCTCTGTCAAGAGTGTCACGAAGAAGAAGAATGTGTAGTGTATCAACTATCTGGTATCCATAACATAAGCCTCGTAGCTTATCATGGAACACTATGGTGCTATGTGTTAATGTTCCAACATATTATTTATTATTTATTTATAAATATTTTCATGGAGTGATGTAAATGTATACGCACGCAACAATTGTTTTGTACATTTTATTCAGATAGACAAAATTACATTTAAAAGTTCTATAACAAAACCGAAAATAATTTGTCTTTGTAAATCCCGCCATATCTCAAGAATGCTACGAAATGATGGCTAAGGTGGCGTGTATCTTTTAGATGCTGTGAACAATGTTAATGTACCGCATCAGACGTCTTTGATAGACTAGTATGACTAATTTTCACCCAGTTTAAGGCGATCGTCCAAATTTCGTATCGTAACATGTAAATGAATGCGAAAACAATAGAAGAGATAAAATTTTTGGATTTAATATTTTCTTAGATTTCCGCGAATATTTGACATTTTAAATAAAACTTATCTTTTCCGAATTTTTTCTCGGATTCATTTTGAGTTTTGGTTCCCGACGTTTCGAATGCTTTACAGCAACCATGGTCAAGGAAGAGACTTGTTCCAAAAATCAAAATAAAGTCGCGAATAAATCCGAAAAGATAGTTTTAATTAAAATAGTTTTTGGATTTTTTAAATAAAACTATCTTTTCGGATTATTTCGCGGGTTTATTTTGCTTGTTTATTGTAATTAGCTTTTATACATGTAAGTTTTAATAAAAAAGTCTACATTCTACACATATGATAAAATTCTAAGTCGAATCTGTACATTAAATATTTTTTGGAAAATCTGATTGAAATAGTCATTATAATACAGTGGCCGAACAGTTATTAGAATGTTTGTCTGTCTGTTACCGCATCACGACAAAACCACTGGACAGATTTTGATGAAATTTGGTATGATGATAGCTGGTTATCCGGGTCAACATATTGAATACTTTTTACTCCGGAAAAATATCTCATCTCTGAGAAACCCATACTAAACGTTAAAACGTAACTAGCTATTTCAATAAATGTGAAAGACTTAAAGATCTATTTTTTTATTCCCTCATGAAATACATAATATTATGTAAGTATATTAAAGTCTGGGCTTCAGTTACTCTGTGCTCCATAAATCTTAGGACAAAATAATGCGCGACACTTTTACAGTGTACGTGATTGCATCTTTATTAGACATGATATTACTGTACAACGCATTTCTTTATTAAACGAATTCTAAATAAGAAATAATTTTCCACTTGCATTTATTTATGAATGTGATTTGTAGGTATTTATTATAGTTACTATGACCTAAAGTGTAACTAAGATGGCAAAAATGGGATCTTGGGTTCGAGTTTCGAGATGGGTTAAAAACATATTGTATCTGTTTATGAAAAATTTCCAAGTGGTTCGGAGTTTGATCAATCGATTTTTTGTCTCTATTGTCATCTTTAGTTAAGAGAATAGCAGATAGTGCACCCGTGTTTTCGTACATTTTTGTACACTATAATATCTCCTGAGTAGTGACCAATCTTAGACAGATGTTAGTTAGGTCGATGTGATCCAAAGTGGTCAAGTTGCTATTATATATTTGAATTATAGTCGTATCTATCAATGTATTGGTATATAGTTCCTAAAATAGTTTCATCAGTATTTATGCCCGCACTATATTTCTAGTATTCCCTTCCATTCTTTATTAAATACTAGCAATGCCCGCGGCTCCGCCCGTGTTCAAATGACCAAAAGCCAAATTCTTAGGTTTTACATATTAGTATACTCTTACATTGCAGTTTTTGTATTTTTTCTCGGAAATGAGACATGTCCCCGTGGTAAAAAGTATCCTTTATGTTGACCCGGATAACCAGCTATCACCATACCAAATTTCATCAAAATCCCTCCAGTGGTTTTTTTGTGGTGCGGTAACAGACGGTCAGAGAGACAGACAGACAAAAAAATTCAAAAACTATAGATTCGGCCTCTCTATCAATAATTATGTTTATTTCAATAAGATTTTCCAAAAAAACCCAACATGTACAAAATCGGAAAGTCTCACTGATTTAAATTTTTTTGACGCTAAAAACATTTTTACTATTTTATTGCAGGAACGATGTTGAATGAAGTGTTACTGCAGAAAAAATGCTTTAAAAAGAACAGCTTATTCGATTTTAATGAGATTTCTCAGCGGGTAGAGAATTTGGCTAAAAGTGACCTATGCTATGATATTTTATTCAAGTTAAAAAAATATGAATGACATTTGCGAGTAGCATTGAGTGTAGCAAGACTCAAAACAAAGCTAAAGCGAGAGCCTAGTATTGTAAATATTTTCCAGGATTCTGATAGCGGAAATATAATTTAAGTTAGTACTTTCAAAGCAGGGATTACAGGTTCAGTTCCGGCGTAGCTTTAAGTTTAAGTTTCAGTGTAATAAGTTCGTGATTGCTTTAAAAGATACTGTAAGTTAGATTGAAAGGCATCCTTTACCTTGGACCGGTCCTCTCTTGATAGCTACCTTATTTTTTTTGCTCTATAAATCTTGTTGGTATAATCATCTTATATTATAATTTTCTATAGATAAATAAGATTATATATATATATATATATATGTATGTATAAATTGACTAACTGATTAATTAATACTCAGATCAAACTATTTTTCTTTAAGGCTACATTTTTGGCAGAGAATAAAAATATACTTATACTAACGGGACCCGTGGCTTCGCTTGCGCTAAAAAGGTAGGCTTCATTCAAACTTTTATCCCCTATTTCACCTCATTATGGGATGAATCAAGAAAAAATGCTAAAACGCGTATTTATTTAATTGTATTGAATAGTATTAATACCAAGTTTTATAAATATATTTTAGGGTTGTATTATTACGTGTATTCCCGTGGGAATAAGATAATCTCCCGCAGTGAAAAGTAGCCTATGTCATCACAAAATCATGTCAATCCATTACTCTGTTTTGACGTGAAAGCAGGACAAACAAACTAACAAACAAACACACTTTCACATTTATAATATTAGCATGGGTGATTACTGTGTAACATATTGGTTGATTACTGGTTCTATTAAAAATCGGTTGACAAACAGAGGTGAAAAATGTACTGAACTGTTATTTTTTTTACTTTACTATAAGTATAGAGTTCTCTATAATAAATTACATAAATACATAAAAGTAGGTTGTTCATATGTTAATCGTTTTAATCGATATTTTATCTGTCGATATTCGAAAGTTGCCATCTTTTAATAAGTTATCGGTGAAAATCCATATTTTAGTACTTTACAATTTAAAAGAGCGCTAACAGTTGAAAATATCATTGAACTTTCAAGTAAAAATGGCTGTAAACTATATTTAAAGTCCTCTGAAGTTGAAAGACAGAATATTATGAGGAATATAGTGAAACTAGTATCTCACCCTCGCTCTGCTCAGGTTTGCCCTTAAGTAAGTTTTAAGGGTTAGTATAGATTCCTCAGAGTATCCTATATGTTGCCCCGAATAACCAGCTACCGTTATACCAAATTTCATCAAAATCTGTCCACAGACACGGACAGACAGACAAAAATTTTAAAAACTATGGAGTCGGCCTCTGTATCGATAATAATGACTATTTCAATAAGATTATATGTATAGATAGATATATAGTGAAAAAGATTTGTTAGAGAAATTTGGAAGAGATTGTTGATCTTTATTATGAGTTGTATATATTTTTGTAAGCCATTTATAAAAACCCTTTATTTTGATACACCACTCAATAGGTTTCTAGGAAAAAAAAATTTTTTTTGAAGACACATTATGGCGCTAAAAATCGCCCATTTTCATTTTTATAATTTTGATATACCCAGTGTCACTCTCACAATTAAGACGAATCTAACGACACCATGCGTGCATGAGCGTGCCAAAGAAATATATATATACCTACATACATACGCTCAAAAAACATAAATAACCCTCCTGCCGCAGTCGAGTAATAATTTAATTGTTGAATAATATTTTTGTTATGACAAATACAAACATACAGATCTACCAATACTAGAACAAAATTTTAAAAATTCTACTAATATATCACGATTTCTGAAAAGCGTCGCTAGTGGTGGCTCAAGCCTTACTCATTTATCAGTTTATACTTCCAATAAACCTGAGGCATTGCCAACTTTTATTCGAAGTCCATTTGATACTTAACTTCTACGAATTTCAGTATGTTAGTTTTCTATTCTTTATAGTATAGTAGTACTTGCTTGCACCTTCATAAAACTTCCGATATAAACATCAGTTTTACAATAATGTATGGAAGTCTGCCCGATATGTTGACATTTATGATTACTGCTCATCTCCCTTGGATAATAGCATGATGATACGAGTATATAGCCTTCCTCAATAAACGGGCTATCTAATGCAAAAAGATTTTTTTAAATAGGATTAGAAGTTCCTGAGATTAGCGCATTCAAACAAAAAAACAAACATTACAACAATTTTTTGAAAGACATACATAGATATAAGAACAGACGAAAAAAAATACTAAAAAAACAATTTTAAAATCATGCTTTTATATAAATACTCTACAAAGAACATAAAATTTAAAAAAAAATTTTTTCAAGTCGGTGCCAGCCGACAATATTTTAAGATACTGTGATAGTTTCAATAAGATTATAGGTAAATATGTATTTTACGTATCGAAATACATATATTAGATTTGCTTTGCATCGGCTGGCACCGACTTCTAAAATATCTGATTAGGTATCTATTCTAAACGCAAAACCCCGTTTAGTTATTTTTTACATTTTAGTGCCTGGAAGTCGGTTTGGTTTTTTTCTTTAAGTTTTTATTTGTCCATTTTTAGTGTAGACGTAATAAATAGGTAATTTGTAAGAAGAAAGTATTTTAATAACATATTCGATTAAACAATTTATTTAAAAAAATAATTATTGTTAATTTTTTTTAACAAATTCGGTGAACATACAATAAAAAAAATCCGACGAATTGAGAACCTCCTCCTTTTTGGAGCTCGGTTAAAAATAAACTTCAAATTAAATCAAAGCCATAATTATAAATTTATTACATTACAAAATTTATATGATATAGAAGTTTGTAACATACACACAAACATTGAAAGTTAAAAGCTCGTAACAATCAAAGACGGGTGTAAAAATGACTTAATTCTCCAAATAAATGATTCTAGATGTTGTGACCTCAATATATCGCTGAACACAAGACCTCATAATCAGCAGCTTTTATCACAAAACAATTCAAAATCTAATTCCCATACAGTTTTGGACTTCAATTAGTCTAAATAGTCTAAATCCACTGGTTATATATTTATTTTCTTTAAAATAAGAAAGTCGAGACGTTGTTCATGATATCTCTTTCATAATGAAAGGTCCACTATAAATTACATAGAATTCTGAAGTCTTCATACAAAATAAAATTTCGCCTAAACAAAAATAACAGCGCACAGACATGAGGTAGTGCGCATTAAGCATAAAATATATCCTCAAATTTCACAGACGCCTTACTTTTTCGACCCTGTCTGGAGAGTCCAAAATGAGAAAGCTAGCGGACTATGACCACGATTCTTTTATTTCGTATAGAATATCTAAATGAGAGTGATTTTTAAAGTTGAAAATAACTATAAGTACATATTTCTTTGAGCATCTAATTCTCTTTTCATTAATCGACGAAAAAAAGAGGTTTTCAATTCGACACGTATATTTTTTTTTTAATTATTACGGGTATAAAAAGCAACCTATATATGTAGGTCTGGATTGTTAGCTTTTTGTAAAAAAATACTCCAGCCTTACAGAAATGCAGAACCGAAATTATATTGTATGAAAAGTCCTTCTATCTAACTTTTAATAGAACTTATAGAAAAACAGAAAAAAAATACATACATTTTAAATAGAAAAGGGAGACAAAAATCAAAATAAATCCGCGAAAAAATCCGAACACATAGTTTTATTTAAAATGTCAAATATTCGCGTAAATCTAAGAAAGTACTAAAATATCTATCTACATACAAATGATTTTCCAAAAAATTATCATGTACAATTTTTTTTTAACTATGAAGACAGAACTAACTAATAAAAAACCTCTTTCTCGGAAATCGGTTAAAAAGATTTTTCACAAAGAACAACAGAAAGATCCATAATATATGGGATCTATAAGATCCATAATGTATGGGAGTAATTCATGGAATATTAAAGCTTATAGCTTGAACCGCGTACCAAGAATAAATAATTGGTGCCGGGCTTCAGGCCGGTGTTATCTTTATGTGCGCGATACGTGTCAGTCCATCGTTACTCGATCGTGTCCTTTTAAATCTCCGAAACTGTCGCGTGGCGTTTTATAATAAAACAGCTTGTTGGGTTCATAATACGTGGATAATAGTTTGATGTCGATGTTTTTAGTTTCTGGGTTCTGTGTAATTTACTTTTTGACATAGCAAGTTATATCCTCCTAAATGTTCGGTCATGGTGGCTAATTTCGCTGAGACCAATCATTTTATGTGAAGAAAATATTGTAGTGCGCTAGTGTATGCGAAGACACAAGTGCATTTCTATTAATACTTTCTTACTTTCTTGGATATACCCGAATATTTGTTATTTTAAATATAACTATCTTTTCGGATTATTTTGCGAATTTCGGGAGGGTCTCTCCCGTGACCATGATTGCTGTAAAGCATTCAAAATGTCGGGAACCAAAAATTAAAAATAAATTCTCGAAATAATCCGAAAAGGTAGTTTTATTTAAAATGCATTTCTATTCTTTTCACTTCGGTGGGTCGACAATTTGATACAACCGGTAAGAAATCAGGCTCAGGACCGACGGCTTTACAAACATTCCGAGCTACTTATAACATTGTAAACTTTCCAACTCCGGGTTGTTACTGACGATTTCATTACAGAAAACCCAATTACTAAACTCAGCATACCCTGGGACACAAAAATTAATAAAATACAGGAACATTCACGACATACACCTAGTAATTCTTTGTGTTTTATAATAGTAACACTTACTTATAGTAAAAAAGTAAAACTTTTAAAAAGCACTCGAAATTTTAAAAATCTAACAATACCGCTAATGTCTAAAACAATGATTTGTATGGAAGGAGAAAGCTTAGTATGCCTGTAGGAACATAAACTACTTTTAATCTATGCTTTTAAAAACCTCGCTAAAATATTAGAAAACGAATAGAGTGGGCAGTAAAAATATTAAAACGTCATCTAGTTATACGTATTTGTTTTGCATCTCTAATATTAAGTATTTTAAGTACTTAATTTAGCGGAAAAAATAATATGCTAATACACAAAGTTATTTCCAAACACAAAATCTAATCCAATAAATAGACAGACAAAATTCAAAATCAAAAGAAATCCGTATTAAATTGTTACCATTTTTTACTGAACATCGAGAGTATCGTGGGTCAGTATCAGAGCCGATCAATAGGGATATCTGTTAAGTTTGGAAAGAATAAGCTTCAGTCCCATAAAGAACTGGTCAAGAAACTTAGCGTAGCTGAAATAATCATTTTATTATTTATTTTAATAAAAATATAAAGTATTAACAACTCACCCTTCATCATCATACCAAATTTCATCAAAATCTGTCCAGTGGGTTTCTCATGATGTATTCCCAGACAGACTGACAGACAAAAATTCTAAAAACTATAGATTCAGCCTCTGTATCGATAATAATGACTATTTCAATAAGATTTTCCAAAAAAATGTTTAATATAAAGATTCGACTTACAATTAGAATTATATGTATAGATAATAATATTACAATATTTAAAAGTTATTTTTATCTATGTCGATCAAAAAATATATTTAAATCATATTTTACATAAATTTTAGTATTATATGGATCCTATTTAAGAAGCATAATCCTAATATATTACTTTTCAGCCAGACTATTTGTGAATCGGTGTAGAAATGTCCGTGCAATTTTGCCTGAAATCTTTCAAAACTTTTCGTAATGACCGCTATATCATATGAATGAAGGCGTTTTTGTTAGTAGCCCAGTTTTTTATGAAAATAAAATATGTTGACAACATTTTACGTTGTATTAAGTTCAATTCCTGATGGTTTCATAGGTATTGGGTTCGATATTCTTCATCTATCAATATTTGAGTGTTTGTATTGTATTCAGCCCTTTTTAACGTCCCCCTACTGGGTACGGGCCTTCTTTCAATACGAGGGGAATCAGGCCATTGTCCATCATGCTGGCCAAGTGCGGATTGGCGAAGTTCACATGTCTTCCGAAAACTTGCTAGGTTTTCTCAGACATGCAGGTTTCCTCACGATGTTTTCCTTCATCAAGGAAATATACGATAATCACCAATTTTCATAAGCGTTTAATCAATAAAAATATCTATAAACACTTTAAAAAGAGAATCACTGGACAGTAAATCCCAATATATTACACGGACCGATCCGGCACTCAAACTCGGGACTTTCGAATCTGCCGTACGGTTGCAGAACTTTTGCTAGCCACTAGACTAATTTTGATTATATACTCATAATACTGATATGGACTATTACTAAAATTATTACTTTGAAATTCAACCTCTTTAGATTATAAAGGTAGCTTAGTTTATAAAATAAATATTTTAATTATATTATTCAGACTAAATTTACTCTAAATTTGGTTTATTTTATTATTTATTTTACTACTCTTAGACAAAATTGTAAAACAGATTATTTTAGAGTAATATGAAATTTCATTAAGTATAGTACGAGTTTTATTTACATAATACTGTTTTTGGATTTACGCGAATATTACATACTAGCGTCTCATCCTCGCTCCGCTCGGTTTCGTCCCTACTTACGTTTTAACGTTTAGTATAGATTTCTCAGAGATTAGATATTTTTTCGCAGTAATAGCAGCGGATAACCAGCTATCATTATATCAAATTTCATCAAAATCTGTCCTGTGGTTTTCTAGTGATATGTTCCCAGACAGACAGAAAGACAAAAAATCTAAAAACTAAAGATTCGGTCGCTGTATTGATAATAATATCTATTTAAAAAGATTTTCCAAGAACAAATTTAATATACGGATTCAACTTGGTTAGAATTTTATTATATGTATGAAGGAAGGAGAAATGACGCCAAACTACATTACAATATAATATCTATGTATAAATAGGCAAAGGCGGTTCAGTACGTTTACCTCTTCTGTTTGTGAACCGGTTTTCTTCTTTGAAGTAAACCTTCTTTAGACGTGACTGAGGGGTTAGTCAATCCATTGGAAAAATTGGGTGTCGCGGAAGTGAGAGTCAAATTTATTATTAACAAGCGGCTCACCCTCGCATCGCTCGGGTTCATTGCTAGGTACGTTTTAAATAGATATAAATAGTTATTAGCCAGCGTTAGCCATATAAATACATTTTAATTGTTTTTTGTTAATAATATTGACAAATATTGACATTAATATTTATATGATACTAACGTCACTCAATTGTTTTGCCTTCCCGGAACCTCTCTAACACTTAAACTTTATTGTATGGTATTAAAGTTCAAATTGACTTTTAAGTATTATTACGAATCTTTTGTATAGTAGTATAGAAAAGTGTTGTTTTTAGATTTTTTCATGCATTTTTTAAAATTTTTCCCTCTGTAAGAACCATCCTCGTACTTTAAGGAATATTCTAAAAAAAGAAATAGCGAAATCGGTTCCGCTCCTCTCGAGATTTGCGCTTACCAACACATTCAGCGATTCACTTTTATATTATAGATAATTAAAAAAATATATATGTATTTATATTTTTGTAATAATTATTATGTATATTAGTTATAAAAAATGAATATTGATTACTTTGGGATGAATGTGCATAAATTAAATAATAGCTATTGTAGGCACACACAAATATACACACACATCCTTTTAATACTTTTACAATTTTGGTTTTTCTACCTATTTATTATTTGCCTTTTTAATAGCTTTTTTTTATAAATTACATTTTTGACAAATTTGTAAAAATGTTTAATAAAAAGGTCTTATCAAAAATGTTAAAGTATTAAAAAGACGTATGTGTTATATTAGTGTGTGCAATTGTTGCCATGGTAAACGTTATTATTATCTGACAAATATTTATATTCTTTCCGTATATATATTATATTCTTTCCGTATATGATATTCGACAAATATATGATTGTAATATAAGTTTTGTTTTTAAGTGGAGTTTTAAGTTGTCAATAAAATTAATTTCGACCAGTCAGCGAACACTACTTATAATCAAATATATAGAACTAACAAAGAGCATAATTTCATTTAGATTGTACCTTTCACCATTCTATCATTATTAGTCTTCTGTGTCTGCGGAACAACGTTTAAGAACAGTTTTATTTAATTTATTTAATACTTTCTTAGATTTACGCGAATGTTTGACATTATTAAATAAAACTATCTTTTCGGATTATTTCGCGGATTTATTTTGATTTTTGGTTCCCGACGTTTCGAATGCTTTACAGCATCCATGGTCATGGACATGTTCTGTAACAACTATACCTTCAAGACATGTAACACCTCAGTCTCTCCCGTGACCATGGATGCTGTAAAGCATTCGAAACGTCGGGAACCAAAAGTCAAAATAAATCCGCGAAATAATCCGAAAAGATAGTTTTATTTAATTTATTTAATTAAAGTTAGTAAATTCCCGCGAATTCTGTAATGTCTATTACAGAATCAAATGACTTTTATAATGAACGTGACATTTTCATTTGACATTTTATATACAGATGTCATTATTACGAATGGAAATATAAATTGTTTTCATTTATTGACGCTCTGTGCCATGCTTCTGATACTGTGATAGATATCACGTGTTTGATACTTGCTGAAGGCAAATTAGTGTACGATACAAATTTTTACGGTCAACGGTAGAATTTTTAACGGTCGAGGGAAAACTCATTTATGCTACTCTTATATTTTATTATATATTTTTGACGATACGTTTGGCTCAGTTTGTAGTGACCTTACTTGCTGTATCAGCGGTCGCGAGTTCGAGGCCCGCTGAGAGCAATCATTTTTGTGTGATGAGCACGAATGTTTGTATTCCAGTCATGAGTGTTTATGTTTATAATATGTATGTATTTAAAGTTATATATGTGTATTGTATCAACTATCTGGTATCCATAACACAAGCCTCGTAGCTAACCATGGAACTAGATGGTGCTGTGTGTTAATGTCACAGCATATTTATTTATTATTTATACTCTATCTGTATACTAAATCTTATCCAAATCCGTCTCGCCACTACATATATGAGTAATAAACAAACAAACAAAAATTACAAATATATAACAGTAGTTCGATAATTGTTCTTAGAAATCGCTATTTAAAATGTACTTTTATAAAATAAAATATAATATAAAAATAATTAATACTATAATAAAATTCTTATGCGAATATTGTTTCATCAAAATATATGCACATTGCATCACAACATGACACTCGTCTAAAAGTTGGTGTAACAAAAACAAAATATATATTTTGGCCGGTTTCTAAATAAAAAGAAAATCCCTATTTCTCTAAGCTCAAAGATACGGACCAAATAAACTACAAACTTGGCATCCATACAAAGAATCCAATGCGACTGCAAAAACAATTTTGAACTAAATAGTAAATATTCTGCAATAACTTAAGCTAAGCTAAGGGAAATAGTAAAAATTTTATATAATTCTAGTGCAGAATCCATATTAATATTATAAATGTGAAAGTGTGTATGTTTTTTTCTGTATGTTTGTCCTTCTTTCACGTCAAAACAGAGTGACGGATTGGTGTGATTTGTGTGGGGATAATAAGAGGACTGGAGAGTGACATAGACTACTTTTTACTGCTGTTGATTATCTCAATCCCAAGGGAAAGCACGTAAAAATACAGCCCCCAACTACTCATTATACCTATATAGGTACATTATACATATATGTAACTCCATTCTCTCTTTCTGATGTTGTCCTGCACGGATACGGGCTCTGTATACGGTATTCACCATAGTTTTAACTTAAAATCCTAGAACCCGATTATAGCGTCACCTACCGAGTCCAATTTTGATTCTAACCCATTAAGGGGCCTTAAAGGGGGCATTTAAAATTATTTTCAAACACAAAATGTCATCAAAATCGGTCTAGCGGCTTAGAAAGAGTTCAATAACATACACACGTACAGAAAAATTATATATACGTATATTTACATAAAGATTATAAAAGAAAGTTAGAGTAACACTGTGCGTGTGTATGTATATGTTTGTTTGACACCACGACTCAAGCAAAACAAGCAAATCGATGGGCAAAAACTAGTTTTATTTGCCTTATCCATGTATAATAGTATAATCAGTAGCAATTGCTATTATACCTCTAATATTCTGTATATACTGCTAATAAAGCATAAAGCATGTTGTGAACACCATTAACGTTTACCGAACAGCGGAAGTTGCCGGTACGTCTAGATATTGATAGGTAGGTGAGTGCTGACGGCGGAAAATGTGCATGAAAAGTCAGGAAGAGTCTGCATAGTAGTAACATGCCCCTGCTTCGTTCAAAAGCTCCCTAAAGTAGCTTTTTTAAAGCTTTAAATAGATATAATGTTTAAACAGTTATTGCGAGTGTATCTTAGATGATAGATATACGCTGTTGAAGACTTTTTTGTAGGCCGTTTTAAGACCTAAAATTTTTTAGTACATTGTTTTAATGTATCTCAAGGTTTAGCCAACGTTAGCCATACTTTTTAAGAATCAATCGAGGTATCTTTTCGTGGGAATGAAAGATTTTCTTGTAGTAAAAGTTATTTTAAATGTTGACCCGAAAAATAAATGATTTTGAATGACTACATAAAATTTAGTATAAACCCGAGAAATAAATTATTATTATATACACAAAATTTAGTAGAAATCTGTTGAGTACTTTTTGCGTGAAATGCACACAGACATACAGACAAAAATTTTAATAACTACATATTGTTTTGGCGTCTATATTCTGTACACAATAAGTTACATTCACTGTTTTTTTAAATATTTTATACTTATACAGTTTTCGCTAATTTAACATTTTATTATATACTAGCGACTCACCCTCGCTTCACTCGAGTTCGTCCCTAGCTTGATTCCCCATACAAACTTTCATCCCCATATTCACCCCCTTAAGAGATGATTTCCGGGATAAAAAGTATCCTATGTCCTTTCCAGGGTTTCAAACTATCTTTTTAACAAACATCTCAATCGGTTCAGTAGATCCAGAGATTACCCTCTACAACCTCACTGACTCACAAATTTTACCTCTTTATAATATTAGTATAGATATATAGATGTTGGTTTTGTTTATACAGTGGTAGCTTAATGGTAACATGTTCGCTTGAAACGCCAAGTGAATTGAGTTCAAGCCCGACGCTGTTATTATTTACGTACGAATCATTATCCACACGATTGTCATTTGCTTTACGGTGAAAGTAAACATCGTGAGGAAATCTGCATGTCTGAGAACTTAACTAGTTTTCGAAAGACATGTGAAGTCTATCAACCCGCACTTGGCTAAAGGTATCGCTTATAGGATACAAAAATACATCTATACATATTTTTTTTATATTTTTCTTTATCTTATTTATTTAGGTACAGAAACAGAAAACAAATTAAAAAAAATTACATCTACGTATTAAAAACTAAAAATATCATTTTAAATTTGTTGTCCAATCATACCTGTACACAACATTCAAATGAAAACATAAAATAATTATATAAACAAACTTAGCCAAAAAGTGGATATTACAGTACGAATCTGTGCATTTAAAGTTTAAATTTTAAATAAATTTAAATTTTATAATAAAATTCTAACTTGTGGAATCTGTACAATAAATATTTTTTTGGAAAATCTCATTGAAATAGTCATTATTATTGATATAGAGGCTGAATATATAATTTTTAGAATTTTCGTCTGTTTGTCTGGGTAAGCATCACGAGAAAACCACTAGACAGGTATTGGTGAAATTTTGGTATAATGAAAGCTGGTTATCTGGGTCAACATAGAGGATACTCTTTACTGCGGAAAAATATCTCATCCCTGAGAAATCTATGTCTATAATGTATGTCTGTATTTAAGATATGTAATTGTATGTAGTAAGTACACCACCTACCTTTTCATATAATGTCTCCTACGCCCTAAGGTTGCCTGGAAGAGATCGCTTATAGCGATAAGGCCGCCTGCTGTGCATCATCTATTGTTTATATCAACTTTTTGTATATTTCTTTGTGGTGTACAATAAAGTATCTATATATATATATATATATATATATATATATATATATATATATATTACTAGCGACTTTCCGCGAAAAAATCCAAAAAGATTGTTTTATTTAAAATACAAACAAACACTTCAATTTATATATTTTTTTATTGTTTTGTTGTTTTTTAATTTGTATAATTATGAAAATAGCATATTGTAAGAGCATTAAAGACTAAGATTAAACTAAGCTCTTTAAAAAGGTGGCTTATCGTAAGTAGAGCTTTATTAGGAGAATTATCCATCGGCAATACGTATAAAAACAAATTTTCATGTTTCTAACTTCAAAAATGACGAATTTCAATTTAAAATTATATCCCCTTTAACCCTCTTAGGGGACGAATATTCTATAATCCTTATTCGGTATAATGAATAAATATAAGTATGTTGGGACATTAACACACAGCGCCATCTATTTCCATGGTAAGCTACGAGGCATGTGTTATGGATACCAGATAGTTGATACACTACATATATATAACTTTAAATACATACATATTATAAATATAAACACCCATGACTGGAGTAACAAACATTCGTGCTTATCACACACATGAATAGCGGAACTTGAACCCGCGACCGCTGGCACAGCAAGTATGGTCACTACTAACTGAGCCAAACGTGTCAAATTGAAAAAAGCATTCAAAACTGATTACTATTTAAAAGATATGATTTAAATGAAAAAGACAGACAAATAGAAAAATAAGCCTAAAAACTTTGATTTCAGCTTCTACGAGTACGTACTCTGAAATGTAAAATTACTCGTCGAGCAAGTTTTCAAAATTGTCAACAAACAAACTCCCGGTGTAACTTTGCTATGTTTACGTTATATAAATACTCGTTAGTGTTATTATAATTGTCAGATCTTAGCCAAATAGGATTAGCAAAATGAAATTATTACATTTGATTTTTTTCTATAGCGTAGATCTAGTGATAGATCAGTGGTAGCGCGCTCGCTTAGGAAACCAAGTGAAGCGGGTTCAAATCCTAGGTCTCGCGTCTCTTATACGGATTTTATTATCTAATATATAAATATCCCGTGTCACGGTGTTTGTGGTCGCACTCCTTCGAAACGTCTCGACCGATTTTAATGATTTTTTTTTTGTATATTCGGTAGGTATGAGAATAGGTCGTATTTTTTTTTCACCCTCCTACCCCCATCTCTCATTTTTTTAATCTTGATTTTAGTATTTTTTGTATGAACAATATTTAAATATATAGCGACGAACCCGAGCGAAGCTAGGGTGAGTCTCTGTATAACATAATATTATATCTCTCTTTCAAACGGAAGAGAACTAATGCTTTAATAATACAAAAATATAGTATTATATAAATACTAGCTTTGCCCGGGGCTCCGCCCGCATTCAGATGACCAAAAACCAAATTCTTAGGTTTTACATATTAGTATACTCTTACATTGCAGTTTTTGTATTTTTTCTCAGGAATTAGATATTTTCCCGCGGTAAAAAGTACCCTATATGTTGACCCGGATAACGAGCTATCACCATACCAAATTTCATCAAAATCCCTCCAGTGGTTTTTCTGTGATGCGGTAACAGACAGACAGACAGACAGACAAAAATTCTAAAAACTATAGATTCGGCCTCTATGTATATTTCAATAAGATTTTCCAAAAAATATCTAATGTACAGATTCGGCTTAGTTACAATTTTATTATACGTATAGATTATTCATATTTTCGTCTCAAAAACTGTAAATTAACAACTAACACTTATATAAAACTTCCCTTATTCTTTAAAGAAAGCAAACGATCTGTATGGCAACATCGAGAATAGTAGCATAATCAGCAAACCACGCTACTATTTTTGACTTTAACATTTTTTGCGGGTTTCGTCACACACATAATGTTGGTAGTACGTTTTACTGCCATAAAACGTAACGACTGCTAGCGGCCAAATGATAGAGCCTTAACATATTTTATTACTGGACAGAGGTACGTTGAGTGAACTTAATTTTAGCTTTGGACAAATAATTTTACTTTTAACTATAAAAGTTACACCATCAATCTTAAGGGAAGTTATATATTTTTTATTTATTACTATCTCACTTAGGAACGTTTTAATTTTTTTGAGTGGAACCCTAATTGTTTTTCTAGAATAAAAGTAGTCTAAAGTATTCCTTATAACATCAGCTATCTGCCAGTGAAAGATCTGTCAAAATCAGTCCAACCGTTTCGGAGATTAGCCGGAACAAAAAGAGACAGACAGACAAAAATTCAAAAGTTTCGTTTTTCTCATAAGTATATTTTTCCTACCGAATATATTTTATATGGAATGAACTTTAGTAATAAACTGTTATTCCAGACAAGACAGACAAACGGACACTTGAATTTTATGTATCTGTATAGATGGTTTGTTAGTGGTTAGTGGTTACTACATATCATATAGAAATTCATTAAAATGAAATCAATATACAATAGAGCACAGTTACGCATTCCATTTTAAAGCAAATTTTCGTGTCCGGTTTCAGAATTATTAAAATTAATTATTTAAATATATTATTTGTGGGTAGATACCGTTTGTGACCACTAAATAATATCTTTTGACATGTATAAAACCGTATCTTCTGTGTTATAATCGCTGTAAACCATTCGAAACGTCGGAAACCAAAAATCTAAATAAAACCGCGGAAAAATCCGAAAAAATAGCTTTAAACTATCGACTCACCCTCGTTTCGCTCGGGTACGTTTTAACGTTTAGTATAGATTTCTCAGAGATGAGATATTTTCCCGCAGTAAAAATTATCCTATATGTTGACCCGGATAACCAGCTATCATCATACCGAATTCCAACAAATATTTAATATAGGGATTCGACTAAGAATTCTATTATAATATGTATAGATGTAAAATATTCTCGTGAAACTAAAAAAGCATTACTATGTTCCTACGTCACTTGTTTCTATATTTTTAGTTCGAATTTCACTCAATTAAATTATATATTTTTAGTGTATTAATACATTTTTAGTGAGTCAGTTAAGTCGTTTCTTCGTTTATCTGTCCCTTTTTTTCAATATTTACGGTTTATAAAAACTTAAACATCTCGTTCCCAATCGTAAAATGTAACAGCCTCGACCGTTCGATATCGTTTAGATACATTAAATATTTTATTTCTATTTCTTACTGTCATTTTACTACAAGTATGGTTTTTTTTCTTTAATTTTATAAAAATCATTTCATGAAAGCTCATCATCGGACTATTATTATAAATGAGAAAATTTGTATGTGTGTATGTTTGATACTCCTTCACGCTGAAACGATCTTGATTTTAGGGTTTTTTAAGGTTCCGTACCCGAAGGATGCCAACGGAACCCTATTACTTAGTCTCTGTCCATCCGTCCGTCTGTCAGGTTGCTGTATCTCATGAATCGTAATATGTAATGTAAGAGTTGAAATTTTCACAAAGTATGTGTTTCTATTGCCGCTTTAACAAGAAATAATAATAATAATAAATAAAAATACAAAACATTTTTTAACCTTCGTGATCTACCATCGAAGTTAATATACTACATACATAGAGTAAAAGTCATATTAATAAAATGTATATGTACGATGATACGGAACCCTTCATGTGTGAATTCGACTCGCACTTGACCGATTTTTTTCTACTCTTATAGTTTAGCGAAAGCACTTACAATAAAAATATCCCAAAAAACTAAACGAAATAAATCAAGTGTTGTACAAAAATCGGCTACCAAATTAAAGTTGGAATGATTTTCAATCAAAATTCGTCATTTTTAACGGAACGTAAACTGCGACTTTTAAAGTTAAAAGATCGCGACCTCATTTTTGAACGATCATTTTTTGTTTTAACTATTTGCTTAATCACTTCCGACGAGATCGAAAAAATTTTTTTACATTTGTCTGTAGAGACTTACTAGTAGTATATTTTTGCCGCTTTATACTATACTAATGACGACTCTCACTTCAGTCGTGTACGTCCTTTCGTAACTCTTGTATTTATATATACTTTAATTATTAACAATATATGATACTCCAGTTTATAATGTGTACTAAGTTTCATCCAAATTCGTACAGCCATTACAGCGTGAATGACTAACAAACACACATTCAAATTTTCGCATTTATTAATTACTAGCAGAACCCGCGGCTTCGCTCGCGCTAAAACTACAAAAAATCTTTAAAAAGGTAGTTTCATACAAACTTTCATCCCCTATTTAACTCCCTTATAGGATGAATTTCGAAAAATGCTATAACACGTATTTATTTAATTTTATTGAAGAGCATTAGTACCAAGATCATACAAAAAATCACGCCAATCCGTCGCTCCGTTCCGACGTAAAAGAAGAACAAACAAACACATTTTCACATTTATAATATTGAGTATGGATAGTAAATACTACCACTAGCTTGTCTGATAGAATCTAGCTTTCGAAAGACATCTGAAATTCGCTCAGCACTTGGAAAGTATGGCGGTGGACTATGGCCTAATCCCTCTCGTAATGAAGGGAGGCCTGTGCCCAGCTGTGGGACGTTAAAAATGCACACAACTGCTGTAGCTAAACTCGTGTATAATTTCGTTCTTTTCAAATCTTTTGGTTAACATCTCCAAAAGAACTGATGCTGTATTTTTAAGCCTACTCAAGCGATTTTTTTATTCACTCCTTATAAGATTTTGCTTAGAAGAAATCGCCTTGAGCGATAAGGCCGCGGATTTTATACTTATATACTATTCTTTATTGCACTTATATGTAAAATACAGAGAGTAACAAACAATAAAATTAGTTAGCAAAGGTGGACTTATCTCTAGAACAGATCTCTTCAAGTTAACCTAAGTGAGTTAGGGAGATAGTATTAAAAAGCAGGCTAAAGTTCAGTTACTCAAATATAAATACTTAAATAAATATATATTATATATACATATAATAAAACATTATACATATTTATTCCCCTTATTTATATTTATCTGGTGATTATTAAAGTATAATTTATCGTTTAGATAATTTATATATTCCACAGCATTTCTAAGTGCTACTCTGTTCTGTTCTTAGTAACATAATTCAGTAATTTTAGGGATTCAATCTCTACATACGAACAAACATATTTTTGTTTATATATAAAGTTAGCCACTTATAAAGCCATTGGAATTCTTTTTGGACTTAAATATAAAATTCAAGAAAAATTGAAGACTCAAATGTCTTTTAAAGTCAGTCATGATGTGATTCAAATAATAAGAATGCACTCATTAAGCGCTCAAATCAATTAAAATTTAGTCGACTTTGTTCCAGTGTCAACAGTGGACGTCGAGGCGGTGGTTGGGAGGACTGCTGTGCTACCTTGCGATATAGAACCCGATTCCCATGAAGACAGGGTCTACATGGTGCTGTGGTTTAGACATGCGGGAGGAAAACCTTTGTACAGGTAAGAAGTTATGTGTAAAGTATCAATGATAACATGAATGGGTCAGATATGTAAGAATTTTTATGTAGAGTTTTTATATTCATTAAATAGGCCAGATGTGGGAAGACTGCTAATATGGTGGGCACAGATCTTTGAATGTGGCGGGGATCAGGCTGTAGTCCACTTGTGTTTCTAAAACTAGTTAGGTTCTTTTAAATAGTAGGTTTTCTAACGTTTTCCTTCACCGTAAGGCAACTGTAAGTATCTCTTTTAAATCAAATCAAAATACCACAATCAAACTTTATTCAAATAGGCTTTTACAAGCACTTTTGAATCGTCACTTTTTAGATTAATTTTTAAATTAAATGTCAGTATGTAAGTCCGTGAGGATTCTACCACCGGCTCGGAAGGCAGTTCTGCTGAGAAGAGCCGGCTACAAACACAACAGTTGCTCTTTTAAAATAATATTTGCTTACAATATTGCAATCTTAACTTATCTACTTATCCTACTTGAGACTAAACAGAGATCTAAAGGCACAGATCTAAAACATTTATTACTATGTTATAATCCTAATCCATATTTTATAATATTATAAATGTGAAAGTGTGTTTGTTTGTTTGTCGAGAGTGACGGATTTGCGTGATTATTTGTGTGAAAATAGTTGAAGGGCTGGAAAGTGATATACTCGTAGATATAATTTAAATTTTCAATTTCAATCCCACGGAAAGCACGTTATAATATAACCCTTTACTCATCTTAGATATGTATGTATGTATGTATGTATGTTTGTATGTATGTATGTATGTATGTATATATATATATATATATATATATATATATATATATATATATATATATATATATATACTAGCGGCTCACCCTCGCTTCGCTCGGGTTCGTCGCTAGGTACGTTTTAAATAGATATAAAAAGAAAAAATCTTTCTTTCTCACATTTTAATTATATGTTTTAATACTTACCTATTCCGGACTAAGAGAAATCCAAAAATTAAAATATCATAAAAATTGGAACGCGGTCGAACGGGATAAAAAGTATCCTATGTCCTTCTCCTGGCTCTAAACTACCTCCCTGCCAATTTTCAGCTAAATCGGTTCAGCCGTTCTTGAGTTATAAGCGAAGTAACTAACACGACTTTCTTTTATATATATAGATATATATATAATAGTCTATCTATTTCATACTAATAGTTTAAACGTATCTATTTACTAACTAAGACAAAGATGTATTTTACAGCATTAATCAAAATCCTGAACAGTCTAGACTTCTTCATTTTTAATTCGCTTTAGACCTACATATAAAGACCTAATTTATATAATTTATAGGTCTGAATCGAACCTATCAAAGGAACAATGATAAAACGAAATGAAATATGAAACGATTTGCCCATCGGTTCAGAATACAAATGATTATCACGCGAGGGTTTCGCCGGTGGCCGATTTGAGATAACCTATATATTATAATGTATCAGCAATTGTTTTTGTACTGTTTGTTTGTACGTTTTTCAGTCAATTACTACTTATGAAGAATTTTAAGGAGCACGTAGAATGAGCTTTCTTTAAAATATCAATTGTCTTTACAAACTCCAAAATAATAATTTTAAGGCTGTTTGTTATCTATACTAATATTATAAAGAAGCAGAGTTTCTTTGAACCCGCTAAACTCATCAACTACTAATCCGATTTGAAAAATTATTTTTGCATTAGATAGCCCGTTTATTGAGGAAGACTATAGGCTATATAAAATCGTTTCGGAAAAATGTACGGTTCCCGTGGGATAGATTTGTTTTTTTTTCTAAGGACGAACCCGAAGCGAAGCGAGCGTGATTCGCTAGTCTCTTCATATAATAGCTCAATGTTATTCCATTATTCTTTTAATAAGCGTATTACGCGAATGAAACGACAGATGAAGGTTAAGTGTGTTATATTTAAAATACGCATAGTTAAATAAACATACTGACAAAGAGACAAGAATTCAGTTTTTTTTTTGATTTGGCTCTTTTAGGATATCTCAGATTTTAGATATTATTCCGTAGAACAGTAAGGGCGTTCATTTGTGTTTCAGAGTTGAAAAAAGTTTTAGGAATTTTGTATATACATACATTAAACGTATTACGATTTTTGTTAGGAAAATTTTCTGTATTTGTTTTTATTCTTGTTTTAATCCTAATATATAAATAATTGAAATTAAAACATATGTGTGCTATTTAGTTATTTATAAATTTTTATTTTTTATTGAAGCCGTTATCAAATATAAAAAAGGATGTGTGTATAAAAAGCTCTTTTGCAAGCATATTTGATGTCCATATCATGCGGATGCATAAAAAATTGTCCATCATCATCGGGAATCCGCCTTATTGGACTTACAATGACGTCACTTTGCTTATTGTGCTTCGCTTATACGATTACTATACGCTCCCTTTTATTTGATATTCATATCATGGGGTGCTTAAAAAACAGACCGTCATGTTTGGGAGTCCGCCATATTTGATTTACAATGACGTCATTTTTCATTTGTAAAAGTATATATTAATAGTGTTGCTTAGTAAGTTGTTTTTAAATAATAGCAAACTAAATTAAAATTATTATCCATAATTAATTTTAACTTTTTTAAATTACACATAGAACAATTATATGGCTTAAATAATTAATACTATATTTTATATTTTTCTTTATGGTTATAAATATAATAATGGCAATACTAAATATAGATTACTAATTAATATTTTGAAATTGTAATAATTATAAAAATAATAGCAAAAATTAAATAAATTATTTTCCATATTCAATTATAATTAAAATTATATAAATGTTTAAAGTTAAAAAATATTGTAATGTAATTGGTGCAATTTTCATTTTGTTAATTGTGGGTAGGCTGTCTGTAACAACTATATCTTTAAGACATGTAACACCTCAGTCTCTCCCGTGACCATGGATGCTGTAAAGCATTCGAAACGTCGGGAACCAAAAATCAAAATAAATCCGCGAAATAATCCGAAAAGATAGTTTTATTTAATAATGTCAAACATTCGCGTAAATCTAAGAAAGTATTAAGAAAGTATGACGTCAATTTGCTTATTATATTTCACGCATCAAGCTCATCAAGTCACTACTAAATTACAAATCGTCATTTTATAACGTCCGCCATGTTGGATTAAAAATTGCGGCACTTAGGTAATCGTGCGATTATGAGAACCAAACGTGTGTGTCAAATTTCAGCTCAATCAGACACAGTAAATGGACATAGAATTATTATTATTATTATTTATGTTGGATGTGGTGCCGAGGTCGGCCCTAGCTACGTCGACCAGTTTTGGTCCATTGTAGCTCCCTTTATAGTGACTGTTGACTCCAGGAACTTCCAGATTTTCTGAGCGGGGAGCATCTGTATCTCTTCTGGTTGCATAATATGCTGCCCTAGATAGATACTTCTGCGGTGCATGAGTGGACCGCACGAGCAGAGGATGTGCATAGCAGTTTCCTCTGTCTCATGGCATAGTCTGCACGTTGCGGTCTGACTGAGGCCGACGGTAAACATATGTTTATTGAGTTTGCAGTGACCAGTAAGTATTCTGGTTACTGCACTGGTTTTATACTTGTTGAGTTGAAGCAACTCTTTTGACATAGAATCACACTTAAATTAAAGGGAGATTCAACGACTAACTTCACACTGTTGCCAATAACAACTAACTTCATACTGTAGTCTAAGTCTGTCGCATCGTAAAACATTGACTCTGATCATTCATTTCTTAATTTTTTCATAACGCGCCAAAAGAAGTATACCTACAAAAATGACAATATTTTATTAAAACTCCAACACTTATCATATAAATCCATAATTACATACCAATATTATAAATATATGTGTTTGTCCTTCATTCACGTGGAATGATTGTTTTTGACAGATCGATTCGATTTTTTGTGTAAAAATAATTAGAGAGCAGGAGAGTAACATAATTTTTTTACGTGAAAAAATAATGATTTTTTTAGAAAATACATTATAATACTATTATTCAAGTTGAAATTGGGACTTAGGGTTTAATATTTAGAACGGGAAAAGCACCTAGGGATGCTGTGACTCATAGTAAGTAAGATGATTTAATCAAAAATACTATTAAAATAACAAAATCCTCAGCTCAAAGCCCGCAAAAGATGTTAGTCTAGACGTGCAAAGATCTGGCAACAGTGTCAAATTTTGAAATATATTTCATCTTCAAAGAAAACCGACGAAGCTATAAATATTTAATTAAATAATAACAAAATGATTCTCATAATTTAGCTCAACAGCTCTAGAAATAACAGAACCTCCATTAGCCGGTAAATCCCCGACAAGCGACGTCTGGTTTCGTAATCCTCGTAATCAGATATAATCACATTACTGACTTATCTACTGACATGGTGCTTAGCCAGCTATACATTTATAATGAACTAGTGACGTACCCGTAATCGCTCGGGTGCGTCCCTAGCTAAGTTTTGCATAGATAAAAATAAATAAATATAAATATTTTTGGACATTAACACACAGCACTATCTAGTTTCATTGTAAGCTACGAGGCTTGTGTTATGGATACCAGTTAGTTGATACACTACACATATGTATATAATTTTAAATACATACATATTATAAATATAAACATCCATGACTGGAGTACAAGCATTCGTGATAATCACACAAATGAGTGCCCCCAGCGGGACTCGAACCCGCGACCGCAGGCACAGCAAGTAGACACACAACAAACTAAGCCAAACGTGTCGTCAAAAAATATTGTAAGTGTATAATATGATAGGGTATGTAAGATATAATAGTATTTTATAGTACATTGTTTTGATGTAATAGGAACGGGTTTTTTTTAAACTGAATTATGTTCAGCCATTTTGTGCTAAATAGTTACAAATTGTATACGCCATCTTTTCTAGTCTATCGATTTTTCTATTAGTGAAAATTTAATTGCAATCCGTTGCGTGGTTTTAAAGAGAATAGTGGAGAGTTACATAGATGAAGACAGCGACTTTGTTCTTACAGCGTTCTACTTTGTATAGACATATATATATATATATATATATATATATATATATATATATATATATATATATATATATATATATATATATATATATATATATATACTCGTAGATGAGCGTCTCACGCTCGAAATAAATTATGTATTTTCCCATGAAAATAAGATATTTTACCGACTTTTTAGTAGTGATCTACCCTTGATTTGCTTCAAGTTAAACTTGACGATTTGATTGTAAAATATAACTGATTTCTAATTCCTTATTCTGTTATATAATAAACAAAGTCAAAACAGTTCAATACTTTTTTTCCTCTGTTTGTCAATCGATTTTCTTCTTTTATTTTTTTTTGCAGGTATTATGACAAGCTTTAGTATTTTCAATGAAAAAAATATCATGGTCCAATTTTGGCCTCTGTTCGAACACTAGTCTGTATAAATATTATAAATGTGAAAGTTTGTGAGTATGTATGGATGTTTGTTACTCTTTCACGCCAGAACGGCGGAACGGATTTGGACGAAATTTGTCACAGAGATAGATTATAGTCTGGAATAAGATACAGTCTACTTATTATCCCGGAAAAATATACGATTCCCGAGAGATAGATTTATGTTTGTTTTTCTAGATGCGAATCCAAGCGAAGCGAGGGTGAGCCGCTAGTATTATATAAATGAGTATTCTTTCAGTTCCCATAAACGTTTGACCACTTTCGAATATTAGATATCTGATGATGATGTTCTCCTAGCCGATTCCGGCCACGGCGGCCAATCTCAATGAGATTACCCAACTGCACAGGAGATATTATTGTGCACAAGTGTACGCGCAGACACAAGTGCACTCTTTATTCCTATCACTCTCATACTCCGGTGGGACGACCACTCGACACGACCGGTGAGAGTTAAGGCGCAGGACCGACGGCTTTACGTGCTCTCCGAGGCACGGGGGTAAAACGCCGCCAACTTCCCAACTCCGGGCTGTTACTGAGACTTACTATACAGGAAGACTCAATAACTAAACTTGGCCCGACCCGGGACTCGAACCCAGGACCTCCGGGTGTGCAGCTGTACATGCTAGCCACTACACCACCGAGGCAGTCATTATGTATATTATTATTAGATATCTATTACCTACTAGATATGATCTGCAAGTATGCTTGGTTAGTTAGCGGGCCAGGGTTGAATGGAAATGAATAGTATCTCATGGGGATCGACCCCATGACACAATCCATGTCATTATCTATCATAGACATCAGTTCAGAGTTCAGATATACAAACAGAATTATTTCCTCATTTATAATCTATACATATAATAAAATTGTAACTTAGCCGAATCTGTACATTAAATATTTTTTGGAAAATGTTATTGAAATAAATATTATTATCGATACAGAGGTCAAATCTATAGTTTTTAGAATTTCTGTGTGTCTCTTACCGCATCACAGAAAAACCACTGGAGGGATTTTGATCAAATTTTGTATGATTATAGCTGGTAATCCGGGTTAACATATAGGATGCTTTTTACCGCGGGAAAATGTCTCATTTTTGAGAAAAAATACAAAAACTGCAATCTAAGAGTATACGAATATGTAAAACCTAAGAATTTGGTTTTTGGTCATCTGAACGCGGGCGGAGCCGCAGGCAAGGCTAGTATTACTATAAAATACTACTACTATATTCAAAAGTCGGTTAAAAATAATTATTCCCATACAAAAAGATCGATTACATGCAATTAGGCCGTTTAATGTGAGTTGGTACGATAATATATTGTCGTTGTGTGCACTTGCCGCCTTGTGATACGCGTAGTGTCAGAACATAATTACCCATTTGTTTTGTATTGCCAATAATGAGCTGCACGGAGCCGATTTACGACCAATATTGAAGTAATAATACATATTCTATGTAGTATTTTAATTATGTTGACATTAATTATAATGTAATTAGTGATGTCGTACGCTTTTATTAGGACGTTTCTGATGAGGTCTATATCTATATGTAAACTAGCGGCTCACCCTCGCTTCGCTCGGGTTCGTCACCAGGTACATTTTAAATAGTTTTAAAATATAAATAGTTATTAGCCAGCGTTAGCCATATAAATTAAAAAAAAATTTTCGTTAATTTTTCCGATGTTTTAAATCATATTATGGTATTCCGGACTAAGAGAAATCCAAAAAATCAAATATCATAAAAACTGGTCAAGCCGCTCTTGAGTTATAAATGTAACTAACAAGAAGTTTATCAATATATGTATGTCTTTTCCTACAAAAAAACGCTATATTTTATTTTTTCGCAAAAAATGCCCAGCGCAGCTCGGTCGTTTCGGTACATATTTATGGTAAAAACACGAAAACGAAGTTAAATGAAAATGCGAAGGTGAAATATATATTATGCCGAAATATTAAAGAAACAAGCAAGAGTAACAAGGTTTCACATCAAACTGATCGGCAATCGTTTTCATAATATGCGGTGAAATTCTTTGATGTACAGAATACAGATGATTGAGATAGAGACGATTGAATAAACTTACTAGCTGAAGGCCCGCTTTGGTTTTATCCGTATTAATATGATTTTTGCTAAAATTTTCTTCTCATTTCACCTCTTTTATTGTTTTTTTTTGGGTTTAGTTTTCTAAAATGAAAACATTACTTTCTCTTTATTGAGAATATGACGTATTCAATCTCATCAAAATCGGCTTAGGCAGATGTCAATTTAATAAGGATTGCTTGATATTCTTCATGTTATAATCAATACGTTTAAACATAAGTATTTTAAAAGGAAATAAAATGTCCCTTCTGTATATTTAAGTTTGCGGAAGGCGCTGAGTCGAAACCACACACCTCGTTAGCGCTCACAGGGTTGGCGAGTAAAATACGACAGTAATGAATATTCTTTTTCATTTAATACTATTGATTTAGCCCCGCTTCACTCGGGCGTGTTCCTAGGTACGTTTTAAATAGATAAAAATAGTTAAATATATAATTAAAATTACATATCTGCTACAATTGTTATTTTATTAGGTGATTCTTTAAATGATATAACTTTTTTATTTATGAACCGATTGAAATAAAACAAGTACTAAATGTAAAGTACTTGGTGTAAACCACACCCCAATCGGTTAAGCCGTTTCTGAGATTAGCACAAACGCACAGAAAAAAGACAAACCGACAAATATGCTAAAAATCATTGTTTTGGGTTCTATTGCGTAAATAGATACCCTCAATAATACGAGTAGTTTTTCTCAAATATTTTTCATTTACAGACAGCGATCAGTTACAAAATCATATGTTTATTTATTTATTCATTTATTTTATTAGATTCACCAGTTTAGTTATAATAATACAATTTATTATTATATACGAGTACAATTTTTCAAGTTCTTATAGCTTATTGCACTACCTTTTAAGGTGAAGACCACATGCAAATTTGGAAGTTTTATAAATTGTTTAAATTATATCTATGTTGCAGTAATAAATTACTATTATAAAATATTAAATTATATAAATGACAAAATACACTAACACAATTAAAATAATACACAAAAATTGAAAAAGATTACAATTCGAATTTTTAAAAAAACCCAGGAAAGCTACAAAATAAATTATAGGTTTTCTTTGCATTTTTTTGGAACCTAGGGAGCAAGTCTTCGAATGGATCCAATGTAATATGATTATTAATAATAATATTACAAAAACGTGACAAGGGTGATTGATATGTATAGATTTAATCTTATTAAAATATAATATAGGTATTTCTCTATTTGAATCGGATTTTGTTCATGATTTCATGGGTTTTAATTGGACCCAGTTATGCAAAAAACAGCTTTGTGCGTAAAAGTACCACCAGAGTTATAAGCATTTTATTATAAAAAATAAAATAATTATAAAAAATAAACAATACTTATATAAATATTGTTCAATTTTAAAATAACCAGACAAACAAAACGTAACCCAAGTGCAACTATCAACAGAAAAATGTTTATAACTCTGTTGGTACTTTTACGCACATGGCTGTTTTTTGCATAACTGGGTCCAATTAGTCTATCTAATTTTCTGATCGAAAAACAGACAGACCAAATTTTTTTCTTATAAGTACCGTATATACTTTCATAGGCATTTGGTAAAAAAACTGTTATTTTGACATTTTAAATATATACTTTAATTTTTATAGACTAGTGAGTTTACCCTCGCTTAGTTCGTGGTACGTCCCTAGCTGTCTTATGTATTTATAACATTACTAGCAATTTACCCTCCTTTCGTGTGTGTGCGTCCTTAGGTCAACAGCCTATATACTAACATAGTCGTCAGTGCAATAATAATTTTATGGAAAATCTTATTGAAATAGTCATTATTATCGATATAGAGACTGAATCTATAGTTTTAGAATTTTTGTCTGTCTGTCTGGGAACGCATCATGAAAAAACCCCTAGACAGATTTTGATGAAATTTGGTATGATGATAACTGGTTATCCGGATAAACATATAGGATACTTTTTACTGCGGGAAAATTTCTCATTTTTGATAAATCTAGTATTACCGTTAATTCATATTAACCGTTATCATTTAATTAGACGTATAATTTTATACAAATATAAAAGGAAGTAAATTCTTAATACACCTTGCACCTATAACAAAAGACAGCACAATTAATTAATATCTATACATAAATAAAAATGAATCACCGAACAGTATGTTATTTATAATATTTATAATTGGATAATTCTTTTTTTTTTGTGTTTGTTATTGTGAGGAAGTTTTGTTTAGAAGAAGATTAAAAGAATTATTTTTCACTAAGATAAGTTTTTTTTTCAATCCCAAGATATGAAAAGTGAGTGAGTGAAATATATTTTATCTCGGGAATCATCCCTTAAGGGGGACAGAATGGGGACAAAAGTTTGTATGGGGAAGCAAGCATGCTAGCTAGTATGTACATTAAAATCCTAATAAAAGATACGTGGTTAGTAAAATAACGAATTAAATTTTTTATTAATAGTAATTCAATATTTTCATATGAAGAAAATCTTAAGTGTTTTAGTTAGTGATCAAAGTAAGACGATATCAGTTTTTCTAGACCACATCTTATCTGTACTGTATCTTGGTATCACCGTTGTGTCAGAAATGTCACGCTCGTTAGCTCTAGGGGTGACACTTTTTAATTTATATTTTCAACTTTTTATAGCCACATTTCCTTGTTATAGCCTGTTCGTTCATTTAATTTATGTTGTTTAAACTTATCGTATATTATATAACTTTAGCTTTGAGTTAGGTTACCTACCTATGTTAAATTGTATTTTTTTCCCTAATAAAAAAAATATATTTTAAAATCACCCAAACGACTTAACTATCGTGCTAGCAACTATCAGCGCTATTACAACACTAAACGAGACTGAAACGCCATGATATACAGAAATTTGGTGACAGATGGTGAAAGATGAGGGGGATAGCCTACTTCGGTGGGCGGTGTACCATGCGGGTTGTTGCTCCTGGTACTTCTTTGATAGCAGAGTGGACTGTGGAGCAACCCCATGGTTTTCGTGGTCTGCTTCGGCAAAGCGATAGCGATAAAGCGGCGGAAAAGCGGTAAGCGGTCATGCGACGCCCCATTCAGACGGGGGAGGTTTTGTTGGGTTTTTGTGGGTAGTACTGGCTTTTCTACCCAGTGAGTCCTGCCCCTTTGTCTACATAACTACCTGTTCGTATACAGGTGGTATGCGTAAATGTATTTTCCAACATAAAAAAAAAGGATGAGATGTCTCCTGCTGAGGAGCTCCTTCGACACGATAGGAACGACAGGAAACAAATCTGCTTATAGTTTGGGCAGATTAGCACAAATATATATATATATACCTTTAGCTGGTGTTTCTCTTCATAAAGTAAAAATATAGCTTAATAAAAGTAGCATTATAATATTATTTAATATTACTTCGGTAGTTCTAATTTATGTCTCCTACTTAATAAGTATGTTATACGTATTACACGATTTTTTTTTCTTAACGATTTTATATTTGTTATTGAGAATGATGATCATATTTAAACAAATCTATCCCACGGGAACCGTACATTTTCCAGGATAAAAAGTAGCCTATGTATTATTCTGATGTATGAGCTATATTACTGTAAAGTTTCATTAAAATCCATTCAGTAGTTTTTGCGTGAAAGAGTAACAAACATCCATTCATCTACACATCCAGACATCTATTCATGCTCACAAACTTTTGCCACCAACCAGTTAGGTTATTTAATTTTTTTTAATTTACCTTACGGTGAAGGAAAACATCGTGAGGAAACCTGCATGTCTGAGAGAACCTAGCAAGTTTTCGAGAGACATGTGAAGTCCGCCAACCCGCACATGGCCAGCGTGGTGGACTATGGCCTGATCCCCCTCGTATTGAAGGGAGGCCCGTGCCCAGCAGTGGGACGTTAAAAAGGGCTGAATACATACAATACATACTGAAAAAATGGCAAAAATCCCAATATATTATAATTTATTATTTATTTAAATATTTATTTTCTTATATCAGTATGTTTTGGCATTTTTTGAGCAGCGAATAATTTATATATTGAATATTTATCATAGTATTATAGAATTTGATGCACAGATTTTTATATAATTAACACTCTTTCAATAAGTAAAGTCAGAAATGAGTTCTTAGTTTAAAAGTATATATACAATTTTTTAGAGAAGAGAAATATTGCAGCACCGTATTTATTTCTGCAGAAGGTATCGAAGTGTCGACATAGCTCGTTAGTGATGCTAGGGTTACCAAATCTTGTTTTAAATTAATTAAAATATAAATATTTTTTTTTGCACAACTCATGTCATTAATATTAACATAATACTTTCTTAAATTTACGCGAATATTTGACATTTTAAATAAAACTATCTTTTCGGATTTTTTCGCGAATTTATTTAACAACAAAACGAAAATTGCACCAATTACCTTACAATATTTTTTAACTTTAAACATTTTTATAATTTTGATTAGTTTTATCATTGAATATGGAATATTATTTATTTCTGTCTCTATCTATATACGCTTTTTTACTACTTCAACTCAGCAAGAGAATATACTCGTATAAAGAGTTCAAAGAATAAGAAGTGTTCTAATAAACAGAAAGTTTAGAAGTTATTATATTTTTATTGAAATCAAAGTATGCAGTAACTTTTTACTATGTAGATTTTTGGACAATCCTCCTTCTTTAAAGGTATGTCATGGACATTCCCAGTTCGCTTTGGGCATAGATAAAAACGTATTCATAGCGACATCCGGTGAGTATTTGTAAAAACTAGGGGTTGGGAATGCAATTACCATAGACATAGATTTGTGTAGCAAATAAATTATTTATTACTCGTAATTAAATTATAAAGTAATTAAATAAATTATAAAGTAATTAATTAAATTATAAAGTAATTGCAAATCCAAAACAAAAAAAAAACAAATTGTGAGATTCCCTGTTCGTTGCCTGTTGCCCTTCTTAAGGTAAAGTTAGATAATAAAAATGTTCTCCTCATTCAACATGCAAAGTAGAGTAAGCATATCATCCATATCATCTAGATGAAATTAGTTCATTAAATGTTTATGGTTCTCAGTAATTAGTCCCGCAATAATTAAAAATGGGGAATTTCCGCTTTCTATTGTCCTTTTCTTTTCTTTAGATGTTTTAATGATGCTTAATTATATTTATTACTCACTAAGATAAACCTTTTGTGCAGTAGATAAAAACACAGGGCACAAGTGTATGTGCAAACTGCAAACACAAGGGCACTCTCTATTTCTCTCTCATAGCTCAATGGGACAGTTCTAAGACGACAGGACAGATATATTATACCAAATATAGTAGTTCAGTGACATGTCACTGTAATAATCATGATACAGTGAGATCTACAATAACTGCCCAGAAAGTACCCTTGCCCAAACACAAGTGCACTATTCATTCTTTTATTCTCATCCATATATATGAGTTTTTAACAATAAAAATCCAATAACTAGGCCAGATCTAGGACTTTAATTTAGAACGTATCAGGTACTAGACTAAAGAGGCAGGACAGATATATACAAACTCTTTAAAGCAAGACAAAGTAATTTTTCCCTATGTTGCAGATGTCCATGTTTGAATGTGACCAATTGCCCTTACCTACCTAATTTTTATATATAAAGATGTAACGAAAAATATCGTTTTCATAATCATTTATCATCTTATAAAACTATACTCAATTTTAATCTCTTACGCCATTAAAAAGCTTTTATTTCGATCCTGTAATATACTACCTATATTTTTAAATATGAAAATTTTGAATACGCCAGTAATCTCTGAGGTTTAAGCATTATAATATGTAAATATCAGCCATTATCGCGGCACGGGGAAGTCGGACGCAGCAGCCCTGGAGCTAACGAAGCGTATGACAAAGTGGATTAACAACCCAAATGATTGGCATGAGATGAATACCTATTATTCTAATAAGCCCCAAGAACTTTAAAGTAGTGATCTATTTAATTTTACTCATGTAGAAAATATGGAATTTTGTGATATTTTTAGACTTACATACCATATCATTTAAATTGATGATGATGATGATGTTCTCCTAGCCGATTCCGGCCACGGCGACCAATCTCAATGAGATTAGCCAACTGCGCAGGAGATATTATAGTGCTCAAGTGTACGCGCAGACACAAGTGCACTCTCTATTCCTATCACTCTCATACTCCGGTGGGACGACCACTCGACACGACCGGTGAGAGTTAAGGCGCAGGACCGACGGCTTTACGTGCTCTCCGAGGCACGGGGGTGAAACACCGCCATCTTCCCAACTCCGGGCAGTTACTGAGACTTACTATACAGGAAGACTCAATAACTAAACTTGGCCCGACCCGGGACTCGAACCCAGGACCTCCGGGTGTGCAGCCGTACATGCTACCCACTACACCACCGAGGCAGTTAAATTAATATTACTTATAAATGTAAATTGTCTGTTTGTTTGTTTGCTATTTACATTTTCACGTCAAACCCACTGGACCAATTTTCACGATTTTGGTATACACATAGACTGGACCTTGGAGAAGGACTTGGCTACCTTTTGTCATAAAAAAATTAGCAGTCGTAGGGCTGCACGTCAGAAGTGGGTTTTTTGTCTTTTTGGGTTCACAAAAATCTGTATATCCGAGTATGTATCTGAGCGTGCTGGTCACGCGAGTTCAATGCTTTTTCACTATCCCAAAATTGCCAAACGTGCCTAAAGAAGTTTTGCACTTCAATAACACTTGAAGAGAGGAGGAAATGAAAATTGGTATCTAAGAGAACCCATTATTTCTCAAGTTCAAGTGTCGAAGGGCTCGAGAGTGATAAAGGTATGCGTCTGCTTACTTAGGGATGAAATCGAGCGAAGGAAGGGTGCGTCACTAGTACTAATATAAAGGTATACATTCCCCCGAGCCCTTTGGAAATTTGACGTATAGCTGAATTTATCAATTGCTGCTTTTTCATACCTATCTCTACAAACTAGTAAGTTGTATAGAAAAAGATATATATATATATATATATATATATATATATATATATATATATATATAGAGACACGCAAACCATTACATAAAAAATCTTCTGTAAAATCATTTATTATATTTATTATTACTAGAGACTCACCCTCGCTTCGCTCAGGTTAAGTTAGTTGTTAAGTTGATTCCCCATACAAACTTTCATCCCCATTTTTACCCCCTTAAGGGATGATTTCCGGTATAAAAAAGATTCTATGTCCTTTCCAAGGTCACGAACTTTACCACTTTATAATTTTAGTATAGATAAAAATTCTTCACCTTCTTTTTGTTATCGCTAGAATATTAACGAAATAACAAATATTTTCGTATCATAAAACTAATGAGGATACATTAAAATAACATAAATGAAGGAAATGGTTACCGCACGATCGACGGGTGCACGTTAGCATGAACTTAATGAGTATAGAGGCACTGTGTGTTTGATAAACGTCACTTATTGCAAACTGACAATTTATGCTGACTTATGGTATACTAGCATTGCCCGCGGCTCCGCCCGCGATATTGTTATTTTTTTTCGAGATAAGCCATTTTTAATAGTTTTTATTTAGTAAGTTACCATGCTAAAATATATGTAGTATCATCGTGGTTTTATTCTAACCAGTTTTTGTATTTTTTCTCAGAAATGAGATATTTTACCGCAGTAAAAATCAATCCTATATGTTGACCCGGATAACCAACTATCACCATACCAAAATCCCTCCAGTGGTTTTTCTGTTATGCGGTAACAGACAGACAGACAGACAAAAATTCTAAAACTATGGATTCAGCCTCTGCATCGATAATAATGTCTATTTCAATAAGATTTTCCAAAAAATATTGAATGTACTGATTCTACTTAGTTACAATTTTATTATATGTATAGATATGAGTGCATGTGACGTATATATTTTACACACTATTGTATGATTTGTATGTGTGTATGTTTGTCACTCCTTCGCGCTGGAACGGCTGGACTGGTATGGCTGAAATTTATAGATGAACCTGATGAAATGATAATGAGTAGGTTATTGGTAATTAAACTGCTATTGCTAAATTTCGCTGACTGTAAATTAAATTTATAAATAAAATAGCACCTATGGCGGCACCCACTCGAAGCCATTTTTAACGTCTCACGGTTGGGCACGGGCCTCCCTTTAATACGAGAGGGATAAGACCATAGTCCACCACACTGGCCAAGTGCGGGTTGGCGAACTTCACATGTCTTTTGAAAATTTGCTATTTTCTCTAAGACACACCGGTTTCCTCACGATATTTTCCTGCACCGTAATACAAGTGGTAACCATGTTGGAAAGGATTTGCACATGAAAATATCAGGTGCGACCCGGGATTTGAACCCGCTTTACTCGGTATCCAAAGCGAGTGCCTTATCACTGGGCTACCACTACCTTAATATCATGCATATCAGCTTTAAAATAGTGTATTAAAGCAAATGGTTACCACACGATTGACGCGTGCAAGTTAGCGAGAGCTGAATATTTGTTATGGCGCTGTATTTGATATACGTCACTTATTACATATCAATTTATGCTGACTTATCCTCATATTTAACAACTAGTTATGAATTGTGTTTTTGCTCGCTTTATTTTTTAATAAGATATAAAATGGACATTTCGACTAACATTTCAATGTTTTTTTTTTATTTGAGTAAGTCTAAGACCCACAGACATACGTCCGTACCTTTTTTTGAGCATTTTTATATTTTGTTGTTATTTTTATTTTGTTTTATTTGAGATGGATTCGTGCGTGTATAATTTTAGAATCAAAAGATCTTGCGAACATAAAAAGAAAAGCTGAACAAAACTATGGAGTCGGGTGGACTTTAAGAGTCCACCCAAATGAGGTTAGTGTATTATATGCGAGATTAATATTATACATCAATGTTAGCCGATAAAATAGATATATTTTATCTAATAGGGGCTTAATATTTTCTTAGATTATATTTTTTAGCCGTAAAAGCTTTATAAATATGGCAACCCCAATTTTTCATATATCACGTTCACCTTCCATTAATGCTAAATATCAGTATAACGGGAAAATAAACCACATGCGTCGGATATAATCGATTTTAAAAATTCAATGTTCGATAGGTAATATATAATGGATGAGCTCTCTAACATGCACGAGTTTTGCCAGATTTTATTCAATAGGATAAAGCGGTTAGGGTTCTAAATAATATATATCTATACAACTACTCTTCTAACTGCCTCCGTGGTGTAGTGGCTAGCATGTACGGCTGCACACCCGGAGGTCCTGGGTTCGAGTCCCGGGTCGGGCCAAGTTTAGTTATTGAGTCTTTCTGTATAAGTAAGCCTCAGTAACAGCCCGGAGTTGGGAAGTTGGCGGTGTTTCACCCCCGTGCCTCGGAGAGCATGTAAAGCCGTCGGTCCTGCGCCTTTACTCTCACTGGTCGTGTCGAGCAGTCGTCCCACCGGAATATGAGAGTGATAGGAATAGAGAGTGCACTTGTGTCTGCGCGTACACTTGTGCACTATAATATCTCCTGCGCAGTTGGCTAGTCTCAATGAGATTGGCCGCTGTGGCCGGAATCGGTCGGGAGAACATCATATCATACACATTATCAAAGAAGCACAGTATTTCGACAGTTATATTTTGTCAAAATATGAAGGTCTAAAATTCGATTCCTGACTAGGAATCTTTTGTTTAAACATGTTTTTTTTTAAATACTTAACTATCTTTTACAAATAACTATATTTTCGGAATTTTGTGGTTAGGCACTGTTTGTAACAACTATATAATGTCCTTTGAGACGTCTAAAACCTCAGTATGTCCCGTGATCATGATTGCTGTAAAGCGTCGAAACATCAGGAACTAGAAATCAAAATAAATGGAAAAAGTCAGAGAAGACAGTTTTATTTACAACTAGCAGAACCCGTGGGAAAAATATAATCTCACGCGATAAAAAGTAGCCTATGTAACTCTCCAGCCTCCCAAATATCTCCACACAAAAATCACGCCAATCCGCCAAGCCGTTTCGACGTGAAAGAAAGACAAACAAACAAACACACTTTCACATTTATAATATTAAGTATGGATATCAAATATTCGCGTAAATGTAAGAAAGTATTTATATATTAAAAGATGTTTTGATATAACTTTAGTCATTTTTGAAAATGAATCTGTTGACTTCTTCTTTATTTTGCTAGTCAATGTATTCGAAACCACTATACAACACCACCACATTTTGTAGTAGTAAAAAGTATTATTTGTTAAAATATTCAATAGAATCTATATATATATATATATATATATATATATATATATATATATGTGTGTGTGTGTGTATATGTATATTCAAAAAAGCACAGTGGCTTCAAAGTTTGGAATCTTCAAAAGATTATATAACTAGTTGTAGTGGCTATTAGAGATATATCGTCTTTTGCTCATGCCCATCCTATACCTAGACCGATACATATTATAAGCGCCCTCAGAACTATGTTAGTAATAATAAATGATAATAACGATTAAAACCTTTTAATGCTCTATTACACGACACGCCCTTCCCGTCAATATAAAGGGACTTCACACACCCTTCAAAACTAGTTAGGCCCTCTGAAAAATAAAAATAAAACAATTTTTCTGAACGCTTAGAGTCTACGCGAAAGAAATAAATAAAAATGAAATGTCTGCTTGTAATGTCAAAAACCCTCTTTTTAATAAATGCATATGAAATTATATACGGTACTTATAAGACAAACACATATTTTAAATTTTTTGTTTGTCTATCTATTTGTCTGATTGTAGGGGGTAATCTCTGGATCTAGATGAAATTTGGTAAGAAGATAATTTGAGACCCTGGAAAGGACATAGGATGCTTTTTATCCCGGAAATCATTCCTTAAGGGGATGAAAATGGGGATGAAAGTTTGTATGGGGATTCAACCGAGGGACGTGAGTCGCTAGTCTTATATAAATTAATAAAAAAAACTGTGACAGACAGACATTTTAAATAAATAAATATAAATATGTTGGGACATTAACACACAGCACCATCTAGTTCCATGGTAAGCTACGAAGCTTGTGTTATGGATACCAGATAGTTGATACACTACATATATATATAACTTTAAATACATACATATTATAAATATAAACACCCATGACTGGAGTACAAACATTCGTGCTCATCACACAAATGAATGTCCCCAGCGGGATTCGAACCCGCAACCGCTGGCATAGCAAGAAGGGTTATACTACACACTGAGCCAAACGTGTCGTTAATTTTAAATAAATTAATTTATCATTTTGAATAATTTCTCGTAGCTCTAACAACAAAAAATACGACAGACAGACACGCAGCCTCTATAATATATGGATGGCAATATGGTTGCCATCAACGTACGTAGATAGAATATCCAATAAACATTGTTTATTAGAGCACTGTCAGTTCCACCTGTAGATTGCCAGGCGTTAGAAATAATATGAAAATATGATATTCCCTTATATTTATTGGAAACCTAACAATATTTTATATGACATTATGTTTTTAAGCCTTATTTATTTATTGTACGCCATAAAAGTATAATAGATACTGAGTTTTTTTTATTTACAGCTTTTTAGTTTTAAACAATTTTCCACAATCTAACATGTAGAACGAATCTATCGAAGTATGAATAATTAAAATCGGTTACGCCGTTTCTTAATTACGAGGTAATATAGGATCGGACTTACATAAATACATAAAAATAAAACACTTAACCCTCCTTTGAGCTTCGCCGCAGTCGGATAAAAAGCGCTTTACACTGATAGTACCAGAGCTTTAATGTCCATTTGTTACAGCTAATCTCAAAAATATGAAAAAAAAGGTTGTATATTACTAATTTTATTAATTTGTAATGAAATAAAATAATTGTAAAACTCATTTCAGCTTTAACACTAATATTATACATGAAAAAATTTTTACTGATAAGGATTTGAAATTAAAAGCGGAGTCCAAACAAAAGTCATGATAAAGACTAAGCTCGAGGGTTGTATTATAAAAATGTTATTTTGTTGTCTCACCCCTCGGGAACTAAACATTGAGTAAGGGTGGTGGCACACTTAGAAGTATTTCTTAATAACTCACAAAACTCAAAAATTAACTCAAGAACTCATCTTCTCGGTATCTTGTCTCGTAGATTTGACGATATTTAATATTTCTCTTCATTGTTCTATAGCTATATCCATAATTCGATACATATAATAAAATATTGTAACTAAGCCGAATTTGTACATTGAATATTTTTTTGAAAAATCTTATTGAAATAGACATTATTTTCGATACAGAGACCGAATCTAGTTTTTAGAATTTTTGCCTGTCTCTCTATCTGTGACCGCATCACGGAAAAGTCACTGGAGGGATTTTGATGATATTTGTATTGTGATAGCTGATTGGTCGGGTCAACTTATAGGATACTTTTTACTGCGGGAAAATATTTCATCTCTGAGAAATCTATACTAAACTTCTTATATAAAAAATATTATATTTTTTATATAATATTAAATGATCTATTAGTACTACTATTAAAAAGTGTGTGTGTGTATGTTTGTATGTGCATGTGTGTGTATGTACATATGTGTATGTGTTTCAATCGTGTTACTAGTATTTATACTTCTAGTTTAAGGAATAATTAAAAATAATATAATGTTGTAATATCATAATTCGAATGCTAGTATTATACAATAGTCTAAAATATTTGAAGCCAAAAATAAAGTCGTGTCTTTATTCTTTCATAGATTGAGAAGCAATTTAATCCCATTTATATTACAAATTTTGATGGATGCGAAAATTTGGATGGATGTTTGTTACTCAATCACGCCAGAATATCTTAACTGATCTGGATGAAATTTGGCACAGAGATGATTATAGTCTGGAACAGCACATAGGTTACATTTTATCCCGGAAAAACGTATGGTTCCCGTGGGATAGATTTGTTTTTTTGCTAGGCACGACCTGGAGCGAAGCGTGGGTAAATTGCTAGTAAATAAATAAATATGTTGGGACATTAGCGCACAGCACCATCTAATTCCATGTCAAGCTACAAGGCTTGTGTTATGGATACCAGATAGTTGATACACTACACATACATAACTTTAAATACATACTGTATATAAATATAAACACCCATGACTCGAGTACAAATATTCGTGCTCATCACACAAATGAATGCCCCCAGCGGGACTCAAGCCCGCGACCGCTGGCACAGCAAGTAGGGTCACTACAAACAGAGCCAAACGTGCCGTCAAAGTAGATTATATATTTTAATCATGACTCGGTGTGTCACAACCTTAACAGATACCTCTGCGTTGACAATCTTGCTCTAAATGTAAGGAGATTTGTGATAATTTTATACTTTCTTTAGGGGGAACGTTTAAAGTAATTTGACTCTGAATTCAGAGATTTGGTCAAACAAAATTGACTTTGTTAGTAAAAGAATTTTTATTTGTAATTTTTATCTTTTATACTGTAAATACCATTATTTCTTTTCGCAAAAGAATTTACTGTAGTTGAATATTGTATGAAAGTACTTATTTTTCAACTTATGTACAGAAAAAAAAATACACAATATTTAAGAGGATTTAAAAAATACGGTCTTGTTATTTTGATATACCAATTTTACTAAAACTCCAATTTCCTCAAAGGCAAGTTTTTGTAGTTGGATATTTTTTGGATAACTACGTCCAATTACTAATTAGTGAATGCAATACAAAAATAAAGATATAAAAATGTTAGGAGTGGGAAATTTCTAGAATATATTCAATATATAATATTAGTTTTAAAAAACTAAAAAACATACTTTTGATGGATTGGAATATTTGGAACTCGTGAAGACAAACCATACAAGCCCTAGCTAGTGGGTTTACTAGTAACCACTGAAGAGCTCCAGTATCCACCTCCAGAATGCATCATCAGATTAGCTCCAAGATACCAAATTATAATATTGTCATTCTAACTACATATACATACAAAGTTTCATTTCGATACAATAATTAGAATTAGATAAAAATTGACTCCTAAGATTTTATTACATTGTTACAAGTGAAGCTAATAAAATTTTGTAAAAGCCACATCAAAATCGAACTACTCTGTACATGCATCAGCGTATTCATAATAAGCAACTTGTACTTATGTACTTATCTTTCTTCATAGAAATATGCAGACAATATAATGCAACGGGACTCGAACCCACATCCGCGGGCACAGCAAGTAGGGTTACAATAAACTGAGCCAAACGTTCCGACGAAAATATGTCAGTCGCTTATAAAAACTACATCGATATGATAACATTGAGATTATTTTAAATTTTAAATATCTCTCGTATAATGACTCTGTCTGTCTGTCTAGAATAGCGTATATATTTTTAACCTGCTCTTTTTGGAACTCGGTTAAAAATATCCGAAAATAAAAATGTCAGTGGAACAAGCGGAAGAGGTCTAATAGATACAAAGTAGAGATCGTAGTGATTGTGAACTCTATTTCCTCTGGACTAGGTAAGGGACTTCAGATATAATGTAAGATATGCATATATGAGTATACATATATACGTATGTATTATTTTGTACCTACAGAAGGGATCAGTTGTATATTTTTTGGATATATATGTCGCGATAATTGCACCAATTGCTAAGCGATTTTGATGATTCTTTTTCAATGGATAGATTATGCTTCAAGAACTGAATGACGAGAGAATACCGCCACTAAAGGTGTAATAATTATTAGGGTTTAAAAAGATCTGTTCTTTATAAAGTACTCGTATTTTTATGATGAATCTCATGGTATTTTTTCGTTCACTTGTTTTTAGTAGACCATGAAATATTTACTACAGCTAATTATATAGTATAAGTTATAAATAAATGTAAATTAATGATATCGAAATTTCGATATATACGTCTAGTTATTATACCTATGTCAAACTCGTTGGTGTAGTGGCTAGCATGTAGTACCAGGACTTCCGGCTGTGCAGCCACAGCCGGAAGTCCTGGGTTTGAGTCCCGGGTCGGGCCATGTTTAGTTATTGAGTCTTTCTGTATAGTAAGCCTCAGTAACAGCCCGGAGTTGGGAAGTTGGCGGTGTTTCACCCCCGTGCCTCGGAGAGCACGTAAAGCCGTCGGTCCTGCGCCTTAATTCTCACCGGTCGTGTCGAACAGTCGTCCAGCGGAGTATGAGAGTGATAGGAATAGAGAGTGCACCTGTGGCTGCGCGTACACTTGTGCACTATAATATCTCCTGCGCAGTTGGCTAGTCTCAATGAGATTGGCCGCCGTGGCCGAAATCGGTCAGGAGAACATCATACTTGTTTTTATATGTCTAAGTATATACATATAAGTCTTAAGTTAAACTTTTGTTCTAAATTAAATATCGGAGCTACTTTATCTGTTAATTATTCATATTATGTGATTTTTTAAAAACTATATGAATAAATTATTATTATTAATTGATAGGTTTTAGTGACCAGCTGACAGTTGCTAACCGTATTGTAAGGACGAACAAACACATGTGTATTTTTTAAATACTGTATATTTAACTATATAATATGAATAGAAGGTTTAAACGTGGGTCGGCATCAAAGGCAATCACATTTCTTCCCACATGCCAGCTCGACAATGTAGCCTATATTGAAATTTCATTGGAGCAGAAGAGTCGAGTGTCTTACCGCTTCGTTACCTGTCTTATACGGTGCAAGTTGTGAGTTTGAGCGGGTTGAGGTACAAGGATATTTGAATTTTTATAACTGGCAATCCTACTAATATTACAAACGCGAAAGTTTGTGAAGATGGATGTATGTTTGTTATTATTTTCTGCAAAAATTACTTAACGGATTTTGATGAAACTATACAGTAACATAGTTTATACACTAGAGTAACATATAAGCTATAATTTTTATAGATATAGTTATACGTAATTGAACTACATAATAAAATCTCTAGTTCTGAACACGTGAAAGATTATTTAATTCGCGAATAGATTAAATGGTTATTTTTACCCACGAGGATTACATGACGTTTAGTATCACGATAATATTCGATATCTATACTAATATTATATAAGGAAAGATTTTTTTTGTTTATTTGCTTGTACCGAATAAGATCTGAAACTACTGAGCCAATTTAGATGGGTAATAAGGTAGTTTGAGCCCCTGAGAAGGACATAGGATAGTTTTTATCCCGGAAATGATCCCTTAAGGAGGTGAAAATAGGGATGAAAGTTTGTATGATGAAGCAACAAACCCGAGCGAAACGGGGGTGAGTCGCTAGTATGTGATCAAGCTGATACATTTTTGGCTAACACCATGCAAACTCAAGGATTATTTGTATGATGTGAAACGTGATATTTACTACGCCTTTCCCTCCTTTTTAACCGTCTTCCAAAAAGGAATTTTTTTTTATGTATGTTTACAGATTACTCGAAAACACTTGAACCGATTTAGAATATTTTTTTTTGTTTCAAAGGGTGGTCCCATATAAATTTAATCGAAATTGGTTGAGCGGTTTTAAAACAAATCAACAATAAATATATTTTGTAAATAAATTGTTTAATCGAATTTGTTATTAAAAAACTTTCTTCGTACAAATTACCTGCTTATTACGTCTACACAAAAAATTGGAAAATAAAAACTTAAAAAGAAAATCGACTTCCAGGCACTAAAAGGTAAAAAATAACTAAACGGAGGTTTTCATTTAGAATAGATACCTAATCAGATATTTTCGAAGTCGAAGAAATTTTATTTTTATATTAGATTTGTTTTGCATCGACTAGCGTTTATACTTTATATGAATTGGTCAGAGAATAAAGACAATTTTATTTGATTTATATTAGACATTGAAGTCCGCTGACTACTCTTGGTCAGTGTGGTGGACTATGGAGAGATCCCGACGCGAAGTGGGAGCCCTTGCCCAGCAGTGGGAAGTTAAAAATGGCTGAATCACTATAATTCTAATAACATCGTAATTTTATTTTTTATAGTAATACTAGCGACTCACTCTCGCTCCACTCGGGTTCGTCCCTGGGGTGGGGTCTGGGAGGACCACCCTTATCCTTATCACTTAGGGGTATGGAAAATAGATAGTAGCCGATTCTCAGACCTACTGAATACGCATATAAAATTTGGTAAAAATCGGTAAAGCCGTTTCGGAGGAGTACGGTAAGTAACATTGTGACATGGAAATTTTATATATTAGATGAAGACGTTTTTATCCAATGCTATGTCAATATACGCTTATGATATCTACAAATATTTGCTACAAATATTTTATTTAATTTATAATACTTTCTTAGATTTACGCGAATATTTGACATTTTAAATAAAACTATCTTTTCGGATTTTTTTCGCGGATTTATTTTGATTTTTGATTCCCGGCTTTTCGAATGCTTTACAGCAATATGAAAAATCGAAATAAATCCGCGAAAAAAATACGATAAAATAGTTTTTATTTAATTAATTTATCTTTTAACGCCATCTTACTATTTTTATTTTATTTGTTTATTATTTATTTAAACACTTTCTGTACAATAAAATTGTACATACACAAAAAAGAAATACAATTATAGAAATGTGCAAATGCGGCCTATACTATTATACCATCTTTCATCTTAATCTTATTACTCAAACAAAGAGGAAAGTTTATTTATGTATGTGTGTGGAGGATAATCTATTAAACCTACTGTAGCTATTTTATAAATCCTTACTCTAATGGATACTATTCTTAAATATTAGGGACATAGAGTAAAAATCCTTTCATATTGTTTGTGTGACGTAACTAAAAACATTTTGACGACACATTAGGCTCAGTTTGTAGTGACTAGTGTCTAGTGACCCTACTTGCTGTGCCAGCGGTCGTAGATTCGAATCCCCTTGAACATTCGTGCTCATTACACAAATGTATCCCCATTTGTGTGATGAGCACGAATGTTTGTACTCCAGTCATGAATGTTTATATTTGTAATATGTAAGTAAAGTTATATATGTGTAATGAATCTGGTATTCATAGCACAAGCCTCGTAGCTTACCATGGAACTAGATGGTGTTAACCGTTAATATCCCAACATATAAATTTTAAAAAATTAACATTTTTTATATATATTTTTATAACAATTTTTTTGCTTTTTTTATACTCTGTATATTTATTTTTTGTCCAAATTACTTTACACAGGAATCGAAGCGGCTATAACAAACAAAAAGTTTTCATCTTTTATTAAATCATATTTACGCAAACACGATTACTCTAACAACTGAATCACTTTCATATGAATATTGGTGGATATTCACGAAAAATCCTGTAGCCATTTTTCTAAAGACTTCATTCCCCAAGAAATAGGGCAAACGATCTGCTCAAGTACTATCAGTATAGAGCTCAGTCTATGCTCCGTCAAACTTACACGTGAAATATCGTAGTAACGTTTGGTACGAGCGACTTCACGCTTCGTTGGTCGTGGCGTATGCCGTAAGTTTGGAGAGTAAGCCGGTTTTTACTGTTTTGTTGAATTTATTATCACTGTATAACTTATATTGTGACTTAACTGTAATAGTTAGATATATATCCATACTTTTTCTGGATGATGATGAGTATTATAAACTTATAGTACATATTATATATGTGACGACACGTTTGGCTTAGTTTGTAGTGACTTTACTTGCTGTGTCAGCGGTCGCGGGTCGAGCCCTGCTGAGAGCATTCATTTGTGTGATGAGTACGGATGTTTGTATTTATAATATAATATATTTGTAGTGTATCAACTATCTGGTATCCATAACACAAGCCTCGTAGCTTACCATTAGACTAGATGTATATATATATATACAATAACACACAGCACCATCAGCAGGATATATATATATATATATATATATATATATATATATATATATATATATATAAAATTCTTTAAGCTCCTTTTTCCAATAAATATAATAAAATAGTTACGAAATTCTTTATTGAAACCCAAAAACCATGACTTTAATTAATCAAATCATTATTTAATATAAATAAGCACGCGGTCAAAGCTTAAAAATGCTAGTCTCCTATACTATATGTATGAACGTTTCTAAAATATACATTTAAATCCCGAAAAATAGTTTTATTTAAAATATATATGTATGTTTTTTTATTTACAACTTTTTAGTATTGACCAGTTGGACGATTGGACTTTTATTTGACAATTTGTAAGCCCGAATTATTTGAACCATGTAAGTTGTATATTTTTGTGATTGCCTTCCTAAAACCTTCATTTTGTCAGGTTAAAAAAAATCCGAATTGGTACCTAAACTCCGCCATTTTGAATTTTATCAATTTAACTACCATGACTTCTGAATAAGTCTAACGACGTTTAATTCTTTAAAATCGGTTATAGCTTTTAGAAATTATGAAAGAACAAATAGTCAGACATACACCCATACAAATATACACATAAAAGATGTCAAAACCTTCCTTTTGGGGCACACTAAGGTAAAAACCCAAAAATTAAAAGAAATGCAATATTGAGGCTTAGCGAACACTGTATCAAAAATCTGCATCTGCACACAATAAAATATAGCATATTGCATGAAAATTCTCGTCACTACCACTTTATCGGCGATTGTGGCTACAAGACAAATTTTGAATGCACCTTACTCACACTATCTGCCAAGGCGTTAACTTTGTCACGTGACATCATTTCTATTCCTAGAGAATTTTACTAAAAAAAAAAAAGATTTTTGTTGATTCCATTTTCATATTGCAGATATTTTTTTCTTACATAAATAAGTCATGCACTTTAGTGTATCTACACAGGTAAATATCGTGACAACCTTTTATCTATACTATACTAATATTATAAAGAGGTAAAGTTTATGAGTTTGTGAGTCTGTGAATTGTGAGTTTTTGACGTTGTAGGGGGTAATCTCTGGATCTACTGAACCGATTTAGATAAAATTTAGTAAGAAGATAGTTTGAGACCCTGGAAAGGACAAAGGATACTTTTTATCCCGGAAATCATCCCTTAAGGAGGTGAAAATTGGGATGAATGTTTTTACGGGGAAACAACGTAGGAACGATCCCGAGTCGCTAGTATCATATAAATTGTGTAATGTAATAAATGGTTCGGTTTGATTTAAAGTTTATTTTTTTCTTTTTAGAGCATTTAAATAAAAGCTTGTTTTTTACAATGTTTTCTTACTATTAATTTATTTCATATAACATGTAGATATAGCTAAATTTTATTCATATATTATGTTTTTCTCAAATTTTCAATAAAGATTATGGCCGAATTCCATCCAATCGGCGAACGTATTACTAAAGTGATGATGTTCTCCTAGCCGATTCCGGCTACGGCGGCCAATCTCATTGAGATTAGCCAACTGCGCAGGAGATATTATAGTGCTCAAGTGTATGCGCAGACACAAGTGGACTCTCTATTAATATCACTCACTCTCATACTCCGGTGGGACGACCGCTCGACACGACCGGTGAGAGTTAAGGCGCAGGACCGACGGCTTTACGTGCTCTCCGAGGCACGGGGGTGAAACACCGCCAACTTCCCAACTCCGGGCTGTTACTGAGACTTACTATACAGAAAGTCTCAATAACTAAACTTGGCCCGACCCGGGACTCGAACCCAGGACCTCCGGGTGTGCAGCCGTACATTCTAGCCACTACACCACCGAGGCAGTCGATGATCACTAAAGTATTATATTATTAAAAAAAAAACATTGTTAAAACACATATTATTACTACAAGATATACATAATCTAGAAAGCAAGACCTTTTAACCAATTTAATTAATACGCTCCTCCGTTTAAACAGAATGTATGTTTCTGAGTAATTATGCCTCGAATCTAATAGCTTTAGTACGGTTAATGAAGCAAGTACAAATATCTGGATAGCAGTTCTTGGCGTCTCGCGTACGTACATATATAATGTGTAGTGTAATATGTATGTAATTTAGCTTTAGCTAAAGAGATTTGTATAGTTTATACATTATACGGTGGCTTACCCTCGTTTCAATCGGTTGTTTAGGGATAAATGGTTTAGGAACGCATACAAAACAAACACAAAAAGAAAATAAATAGATATGTTGGGACGTTAACACACAGCACCATCTAGTTCCATGGTAAGCTACGAGGCTTGTGTTATATTACATATATATAACTTTAAATACATATAAGTATATTATAAATATAAACACCCATGATTGGTGTATAAACATTTGTGCTCATCACACAAATGAAAGCCCCCAGCGGGACTCGAACCCACGACCGCTGGCACAGCAAGTAGGGTGACTACAAACTGAGCCAAGCGTGTCGTCAAACTACTTGCTACTGTAAGTTGTACTCAGTTTTGAAAGATTATATTAGCATTTTATGCTAAAGAAGGTATAAGATTAATATCGCACAGCGAACCATACGAGCAAAGCGCTTATATTTAAATAAAATACAAGAGCGAAATTTAGTGGTATGTATTCAGCCCTTTTTTACGTCCCACAGCTGGGCGTGGGCCTCCCTTCAATACGAGGGGGATCAGGCCATAGTCCACCACGCTGGCCAAGTGTTGGTTGGCGGACTTCACATGTCTCCCGAAAACTTGCCAGGTTCTCTCAGAGATGCAGGTTTCCTCACGATGTTTTCCTTCACCGTAAGGCAAGCGGTAATCATGTTAGAAATGATTCGCACATGAAAATATCAGAGGTGCGAGACCCGGGATTTGAACCCGCTTCACTCGGTGTCTCAAGCGAGCGCGTTACCACTCGGCTACCACTGCCTTTTTTATACCCACATAAAATTATACATAACAACTTGGTTGTAAATGAAATGTTTGTAATTGTTTATACAGGATGAAGTAATTTGTTTTAGCGAATATCAGAAGTAGTATATAGCGCATATATAAATTTTAGAAGATACTAGCGGCTCACCATCAGTCCGCTCGGGTTCGTTTCTAGTTACGTTTTAACGTTTAGCGAAGATTTCTCAGAGATGAGATATTTTCCTGCAGTAAAAAGTATCTTATATGTTGACCCGGATAACCAGCTATCATCATACCAAATTTCATCAAAATCTGGCCAGTGATTTTCTCGTGTATGCGCTCTCAAAGAGACACACAGACAGACAAACAGACAGATGAAATTCTAAAAGTATAGATTCGGCCTCTGTAACGATAAGTCTATCAGTCAGAATTTTATTATATGTTTAATTTGTTTTATGTTTGTTTACCCGACTTTTGAGAAGAGGTGTTTAATTTTATTGTGTTTATTTATTTTGTTTATATGTTTCGGGATACCTATCTAATAATTAATTAAATTTACAAATTAAAGGAGGTCTATTAGAAATAGTATGGAAAAAGTTATTACAGAATAGACCAGTAATTTCAGGTTCTTATATGACTACAATTTTAGGCAAAAAGTTATTTTTAAAACCTGTAAGCCTGATTCTTATTTGCTGATTCTCACTTGTTCATTTAAAGAATATTAAACCTGTACTCTTGAAGTTAAACTTTCTGCGGTAGATTTCAACGTCTCAAACATCTGGTTGGATATATAATTTATATAAAAAGCGGTCCCTGTGATAGAATATGGAACATAAAATACCAACTCCATTTAAATTATCATGTACACGAGTTTAATATCTCGCTCGAAATTTAATAAAATTATAATATCCGTGAAACCGTCCACACGTAAATCTACTTACCATTTTCAAACACACAAACAAACGAATGAACAAAATATAAGCTGATGATTCGACATCCTAAATAAACCACAGAATCAAATAAATAATTCACCATGCAAATATGACGCCATATTACTTTAGTATATGCGTTAAATTAAAATGTCGATATGATATGGTCGAAATTCGACCAAAATCTTTATTGAAAATTTGAGGAATACATATATGAATAGAATTTACCTATATATATATAAACTAATAAAAATATTTATTTATATAACTATAGCTTGTCAACAGCTACTAAACAAAAAAAGAAAATCAAACCGAAGATAGTTTTATATAAAACTAGCAACTCACCCGCTTCACTCGGGTTCGTCCCTACGTTGCTTCCCCATACAAACTTTCATCCCCATTTTCATCCCCTTAATTAATGATGTTCGGGATAAAAATTATCCTATGTCCTTCCTTTATCTCAAACTATCTCCATACTAAAATTCATCTAAATCGTTTCAGCGGATTATACGTGATAAGGTAACAAACAGGCTGACAGACAAAGTTACTTTCGCATTTATAATATTAGTATGGATGGAAATAACAAAAGTCTAAGGAATAATAAAACTTATTCATACGTTAATTTGAAAATATTCAACTTTTCTTTTCGTTATACAAAGATTGAATAATTCGTTTGATTTACTGCGAGCCAATTACGTATGTCAAACACTGACACAGCTGAATGAACGCAGGACTATGCCTTTATGATGTTTACTTCGCGCTATCATTGCGCAAAATGGCTTTATGGGCTCTGAATTTTTAAAGATTTTTTTTTATATCTTGTATAATTTCTGAACAGATAAAAATTGAAAGCGCTCTCAAAATTTCTGCGCTGGACTTAAGGATTAGAGGGTCATAACCTATCTATACTATAATAAAACAGTAGAGGTCGAATGTCTGTACATAGAAAAAAATGCTAAAAACCGAGTCAGGGGGATGTAAAAAGATAAATAGAACAAATCCAGTTTTTTTCCAATTTTTTTGTTTCTCGGTCTGTTTGTCTGTTTATCTGTTTGTCTGTTTGTACGGGCTAATCTCCGAATCTATTGGACTCATTTAAATGAAATTTTGCATATTGGTACATTATATTCCCGGGCAACATCTTAGATACTTTTCATCTCGGAAAATTAAAGAGTTCCCATGGGATAGTCAAAAAACTATAGTAACTTATACAGCTTAGTACACAAAAACTACTGATTGGATTTGAATGAAACTTTACAGTAATATATTTCATACATCAGAATAACAAATATGTTACTTTTTATCCCGGAAAAATGAACGGTTTCCGTGGGACAGATCTGTTTGTGCTTTTCTATAGGCGAACCTGAGCGAAGCGAGGGTGAGCCGCTAGTCTTATGTAAATAAAAATGAATGGTCGTATGTTTGTCCTCTATGCTATGTTCCTAAACAATTGATTTGATTATGATGAAATTCTGGTGGGTTATTTTGTATACGCATGTAAAGGTTCATGGCATAAGAAAAAAAATCTTTGGACGTTTGTCTTTCATGCGTTCCTAAGCCATTCAAGCTTAGGTTGCGCACACACCGACGCACCCGAGTGAAGTGAGGGTAAGTCATTAGTATATGTTAATATTTTAGTAGTCTAGTCGAGAAGCTAGATTACAATAGAATAATTAATTTTTACGTCCAACGTACACAAATTCAACTGATAGTTGATCCATTTTCCTAATCAAGTAGGCAATTTTAATTTACAAGGCAAGTACATAAAAATTTAATTATAAACAAAAATCAGCAAAGTACTAAATAGAAAGTGCTTCCAAACTTTGTCAAAAAATATTCTATTTACTTATTAGACGAAATTAAACAAAATTTTATAGGCTTAGGACTGTATAAAATTATATTTGAAACATTATAACACAGTAGAAGGTAAACATGACTCAACAGCTATTATAATTTTTCAAAACCTACGTCACGCAGGTTTGGTCGTAGGTTTGATAATAGTTTGAAACTTTGCCAACTGATAATATCATAAACTTAGGATCTCACAAACTGCAGACGTATGTATATGCTAGGCAATAGATCAACGAATCATAAGTAATGAATTCAGCTCTTTTTAACGTCCCACTGCTGGGCCGGGCCTCATTTCAATACAAGGGGGATCAGCCAATAGCCAGCCGCGCTGGACAAGTGTGAAGTGGGTTGGTGGAATTCACACATCTTTTGAAAACTTACCAGATTCTCTCCAACATACAGTTTTTATCACGATTTTTCCTTCACCGTACGAAAAGTGATAATCATGTTAAAAATAAGCACATGAAAATATCAGACGAGCCAGACCCGGGATTTGAACTCACTTCACTCGGTTTCCGAAGCGAGCGCGTTTCCACTAGACCACCACTGCATCTAACAAGCTATAGCTATCTATTTAAAAATGCTCCATTATATTTTTATTACAATTTTGAGCAACATGTCTAAAGAAATTTGAGTCTCACTTTAGTTTCTACCAAGATTTCACGGCCGAGTTCACAGAAATAATAAGTACATTTCTTCGGTCTTTCCAGCATTTTGAGCATTGAACTAAACCCAGCTTTATTCTAATACAAACTAAATTTAAAGTGAAAGGCCATTCTGGTCCAATTTTGCGCTTTTGAATACGTAATAGAGTTATCGGGGCAAATTTAAGTGTTTACATTTCGAAATGCTTCAATAGATATGAAGTGGTTCTAATATTTACTTTTGAACACGTCTTCATTTACAGATTTTGCTATTTTATTTGTATTGTTTTCAATTTGTATTAGCGCCTTTACAATTTAGGCGTGATTAAACATAGTTGGGGCTTAAATAAGAGGATTTTCAACAATCGTTGAAAAATAGAAATCTAAAAATTGCCAGTCTGCCGCCATTTTCTAAATCTAAACTGGTGGTGCAAAATGAAATTAGTATTGCTAAATAGCAAAGTAAAAGTTTTACCTAAAATCCCTAATGTGTTAGATTCAGTAACATTTAAAGATGAATGTCGTCATATAACCAGAATGTCACTAAAAAGGTAACTATTAACTTCAATATTAGTTTCCAAAATTCTCATATATATTTAAGCGATTTTTACCTCAAAATATCTTAGAATTGTGATACCTAAGGGCATCATAATGTTGATATTTTTTGTTTGCTTAAGTGTCTTCTATCCATACGCACGACTTTTATCATGTCATTAAAAAAACTATTCGAATCCATCCATATTTTTTTCATATACTCGTAATTTTATAAATTCCTATTCATCAACGACTGCAGAATGATATCTCGCGTAAGCCCTTGTTTGTACTCGTAGCTAGGTTGAACCCCTTATAACCTACAATAGGGAAGATGCGTGTGATTTAAATAAAGATGTAATATTTTATTTTATAATATTTATTACTTTTGAATTAAGTCTATATTTTTTTTAATGTAATTTCTTTTTGATTAAGGAAATAATTATTAAAAAGTGCAAATATAGATGGGAAAATCGAAGTAGTTGAAAAACACGCCATTTCCGACCGGATATGACGTCAGAGTACCTATATCATAACAGAGAGATTAGTGATTTTGTCGCTACAAACTGCTATCAGCAGTACAGAAGATGTACTGCGCAGACCTCCAAGTGATTGGGAAATGGGCATGGAGAAGAAGAAGAAGTAGTCGCTACAAAATGCTTGAGCAAAAGTCGTCATTTTTCTATGTGTGATATATAATATTTACTTTGGCGTCACGCCAAGCGTGCGAAAGGGCGGGCGTTTAAAATATTCGTATCTGTATGATATTTTAAAAAAAATATACTAAATTTTAGTTTTTTGTAATTGTTTTTTTTACAATTATATAACGATGTAAGTAAGTATTGTATAAAAAATTAAAAAGAAAACACTATATATATATTCCCTAATATATTTTAATTTAAGCTCAGTTACAATTCTGTATTGTTCCTTAAATAAATACTATATAAATAAACGTCGACGAACAAATCGCCAAGCGATATACATTAAATGATAATATGATCAGTAATATTTGACTACACTCAAACGTCATCATTTCATGAAATAGCCGACTTCATGATATTATCAATTCTACGATGGGACAGCGGTACATGTATTTATAATGATATTGTTACGTTCTATAAGTTCGGGGATCGGAAATTAAAGCACGTTTTGCACTATCGATGTTTTATTACTTCTGATTAACAAGAGTGACTTTTAGAGATTCGCGCAGTGTATAAGCAGCTCCAGTTAAAATCAGTCACTGGACACTAATTTTCACCACTAGAACACTTCCACTACAGCTTAACTTAATTTTTCTTTACTTTACACTTCTTCGCAATCTTCACTTCGAAACTCAACTGACCTCTCGACACACTGCCGGCCTTTTTATATGCATAAGCAAAGAATATTCTAGTATTCGAAAATTCAAAACCTTTTTAGTCATTTCGAATGTTAAAAATCTCTGAAAACTGTATACTAACAGTTAAAACGTATTTAGGGACGAACCTGAGCGGAGCGAGGGTGAGTTGCTTTTTATTATTTTATTTTAAAATGGCTGTCTGGATTTGGATGAAATTTACACTAACACAGATATACTAAATTTAAAAAAAACCACAAGAACTACTGTTAGGCATCACGAGCGTTTCACCTAATGCGTTTGATTTCATAAAGTAAAACTTTGTAGAAATATTTACATTTTTTTAAATTAAAAAATTTTTCCCCCAGTTTTGATGTCCGAGGTCGCAGTTTCAACAAAGCCCTCCACTGGTCAGACCCTCTGGCTTTTGGGAAGAGGGCCAAATTCATCACCATGTCCAGACCTTCATCCCTTAACGTGGAAGCGGTACAGCTGGATGATGAAGGTATTTACAGATGTAGAGTGGATTTCAAGAACTCCCCGACACGGAACTTTCAAATACGCCTTAACGTAGTTGGTAAGTGTTAATAGTCATGGTATTCTTAAATGATAATATAAGAAAACATACACCATCCATGCTAATAATTTAAATGCAAAAGTAACTCTGTCTGTCTGTTACCTTTTCACGCCTGATCCGCAGAACTGATTTAGATAAAATTTAGTATGAAGATAATTTGCGACTCTGGGAAAGACATATGATAGTTTGTATCCCGAAAATCAGCCTTTAAGGGTGTAAAAAGGGGGATGGAAGTTTGTATGGAGAACCAATCATTTCTACAATAACGAGTATATATTTTTTATTATATTAATTACTTACCGTTTTATCTATACCTATGTATGTACATATAAAATCTGTGCTATCCGATAAATAAATATCTTTTTAAATAATTCAACCGTATAAATCGTGTCAATAAACTTGGACCTACAACAAAAAACAGCACAATTAATATAAACATAACAATCTCAAGTTAGCAAATTCTATTTATTTTACAAAAAATGTTATTCTATAATTTAATTCCATTATACTTAATATACATATATCACTAGGGCCTCATCCTTGCTCCTCTTGAGTTCGTCCCTAGTTACGTTTTAACGCTTAGTATAGAATTCTCAGAGATGAGATATTTTCCCGCAGTAAAAACTATCCTATATGTTGACACGGATAACAGCTATATCTCGCTTTAAAACTTGCCATCGACACGAGAAGAAGAAGAATAACAGCTATCATTATACAAAATTTCATGAAAATCCGTCCAGTGGATTTCTCATAATGCGTTTCCAGACAGACAGACAGAAAAAAATTCTAAAAACTATAGATTTGGCCTCTGTATCAATAATATTATTAATGACAATTTTAATAAGATTTTCCAAAAAATATTTAATGTACATATTCGGCTTAGTTACAGTTTTATTATATATATGTATATATAATATATATATATATATAGATTAATATCAAACAAAGTCTTTCAGTCAACATAATAACATCAAATACGTAGTTAAAAGCTGAATTGACTTAAGATTCCTCGACTGAGCACTTACCGGTGCACCGCAGTGTTTGTAACTTTACTCAACCAGTCGACCAACTGGTTGGATGATTTTACTATCAAACCGAGTACTTCTGTCCTTGCCCTAAAAAGTTAATACTGCCCCTTTGCTGTAAAATAGCTGTGAATGTTAATTACAAGTCGTTGAAAGTGAGAAAATATATTATCTATTTATATTTAATTTTAAGCTTTTGTTAAGTTGATGGAAAGACTTATAGAAGGTGTTGTCTTATATACATCGAAACGTTGCGATTGGCTTCAAGGATCATGAGGTTTCGCAGCTAAGATATTGATAAATTATAAATTACAGGTTGATTCCCCACACAAACTTTAGTCCCCATTTTACCACCTTTAGGAATGATTTCCGGGATAAAAGCTATCCTATGTCCTTTCCAGGGTCTCAAACTAACTTCTTACAAACTTTAATCTAAATCGGTCTAGTAGTTTTTGAGTTTATTCGTTACAAACATACAAAATACAAATCTTTGTTCTTTAGTAGCGTAGATGTAGAAAATAATTTTTATTATAATTTTTATAATCCACTAACGTTTTCCTGCGACTCTGCTTATGTGAATCAATAAAATATTGATGTATTATATACATACATATATAACAGTTTATGTATTACTTTGATGTACATATAAGATTTATTACGTAAAGGCTCATCTAATATCGTTCAGTAGTTTTTGCGTGAAAGAGTAACATACATACATACATCTATCCTCCTCACAAAGGTTCTAGCCGTACTTTATATTGTAGAGGACACTAAAAGTAGTTGATCCAGTAGATATTAGCTTTATATCTTAGTTAATTTCAAAGTTAGCAAAATAAAACTAAATGTAAGTGTTACGAGTATAGTACACTTCTTTTGACAACACAGTTGACAGTTCAGTACCTTTTTCTTCTCTGTCACCCGATATGTTTAACGTTATCACTTTATTACTTTCTTAGATTTACGCAAATATTTGACATTTTAAATAAAACTATCTTTTCGGATCATTTCGCGGATTTATTTTGATTTTTGGTTCCCGACGTTTCGAATGCTTTACAGCAATCATGGTCACGGAGTTTGTAAAAGTATATAGTAATAGTGTTGCTTAGTTAGTAAATTGTCTTTTTCAATAATAGCAAACTAAATTAAAATTATTATTCTTAATAAATTTTAACTTTTTAAATTACACATAGAACTTATGTGGCTTAAATAATTAATATTATATTTTATATCTTTTCTTTATGGTTATAAATATAATAATGGCAACACTAAATATAGATTACTAATTAATATTTTTAAAATTGTAATAATTATAATAATAACAGTTCAAATTAAATAAATAATATGCCATATTCAATTATAAAACTAATTAAAATTATAAAAATGTTTAAAGTTATAAAATATTGTAAGGTACTTGGTGCAATTTTTCATTTTGTTATCTGTGGGTAGGCTGTCTGTAACAACTATACCTTCGAGACATCTAACGCCTCAGTCTCTCCCGTGACCATGATTGCTGTAAAGTATTCGAAACGTCGGGAACCAAAAATCAAAATAAATCCGCGAAATAATCCGAAAAGACAGTATTATTTTAAAAGTTATCACAATATTTGTATCATCATCATATTTGTACACATGGTGTCTGTTTTCTATTTTATGTCTATTTTTTTTGTGTTACATAAATCTATACTAATATTATAAAGAGGTAAAGTTTGCGAGTTTGTGAGGTTGTAGGGGCGTAATCTCTGGATCTACTGAACCGATTTAGTTGAAATTTGGTAAGAAGATAGTTTGAGTTTAATATAAGTATAATATAATAAAAAGAGTATAATATAATAAAAAGTATACTTTTTACCCCGGAAATCATCCCCTATGAGGATGAAAATGGGGGCGAAAGTTTGTATTGGGAAGCAAGCAAGGGACGTGAGTCGCTAGTAAAATAAATAAAATTAAAATGTCAATTATTCGTTTCACGTTTTAAGAAAATATTATTTTTCTACATAAATTACGTATATTTAATTAATAAAAACACCTCAATCCTTAATTAAAACCACATTCAAGGTCTTATATAAGTTGACTCAGAAAGTCTAATCAAACGAGGAGTGTTTGATCTATTGCCGGATCGCAGAGTTTACTTTATACTAATGAAGTGCAACGTCGAATCTATACTGAGTAGCTCCAGAACTACTTAACACTTACTCTTAAAAGATTTAACTAGCTTATTTCATTCGGTATTACTTACATTTCTTTAACTTGGAATATGCAAAGTAACAATTATTCAAAGTTTTTACGTATTGCTGATGTTGTTGTTATATACATTTTTTTGTCATTTTAGCTCTTGAATACTAACACTGTGTAAGATATTTTTTGTTATACTCATTGTTTAAAAATAAATGAAAATTATACAATAATTGACAAACACATCGCATAACGTAGGAACAAAGAAAATACGACTAGTTGAGTAGGTTCCCTTTTGAAGTCCACTAAAGTTGTATGGTCGGTGGTCTGTAGCATATAAAATTTTATTTTTACTTTTCTTTCATGCGCAAATGAAAAAAATATCAAAATTTTAATTTTCATAATACACAAAATAAAAATATTTCTGATCATCTTCAATTACAGGTCATATCACAAAAAATTAGCAGAAAACCTAAACGAATTACTTACGCTTTTCTTACTATAAGAAGATTTGGCTTTTTTCTGTAAGATTTGACAGTTCATCTTCTTTTTTTTGGACCACGCTGTGTAAGGTCAGCATAACTAAAGCGGTCTATAAAATACATCGTTATATTAATCGATCTATCTCTATTTCTATATCCTTTCACATTCTCTCTTACGGTCTCTTAGAATAAAACCTTGTCGTCACAAGTGAATTACAGGTAGTTAAATTTGGACCTTTTCTTGAAATTCCATTATATACATACAGCTAAAATAACATTTCTTGAAGTCGGTCAATAACAATAATAATCTTATTTATCTGATTGCTGATCCAAAATCTAAGGTAATTTTTCAATTATATTCAGACCCCTAACAGCTTTTGAACTCGATCCGAACTTTGCCACTATTATAAACCAATTTCACGCTAATATTTCAAATCAGTGCTTTGTAACTTTGTTACTTCGAGGGAATTTGATGTCGACTTCACCAATTTCACTAATTCTTACGAATTCCTAATAAGTATTAGTCGTTATTTATGTATATGTTCTTCTTTACTAATTTTACATCCATTATTTTCTTTTAAGCGTATATTTCAAGGTAGAAGTGGCTACAAAAAAAATTGTTTAAATGTTGCTTTTCTTTTGCAAGTAATGAAATAGTTTTGTAAACTCGAAAAGGTATATATATTTGTTTGAATTTCTGTGAGTCACACTTCATCTTATTCAAAACATCACTAATATTTATATCATATATCATCTTATCCCTTAAGTCCCACACTGGGCCCCAAACATCCCACTACTAGGCCTCCTTCAATGCGGCCATAGTCAACGCTGGCAATGTGCAGATCGATGGAAATATTTTTACGTACATATGTCTAATACAAATTTCATTAAAAATATCTTACTAATTTTGGTCACGGTGACTTTTAAAAGCTAACACACTTTTAACTTTAACGAGAAAGAAATTTGAGGAGAAGACTTGCCACCTTTGCTATTCGAGTTGCTTCTTTTTGTTGATAGAACAAATCGGCCCTACCTGGCCACTTGGGATTTGCAACCATATAATATACTTTTCATTAGACTGATAAGCTAGTTATTTAAAAATCTTCTTTAAAACTAGGTTTTGTATTGCATACCAAATTTCATCAAAATCTGTCCTGTGGTTTTCTAGTGATGCGTTTCCAGACAGACAGACAGATAGACAGACGAGAAAAATAATAATCTCTATTTCAATAAGATTTTCCGAAAAATATTTAATGTACGTTTGGGCTTAGTTACAATTTCATTATATTTATAGATAGAAGAAGATGAGTGATCATGATTATGAAATAAGATAACTGTGTTATACTTGTAAGTAAGCCATTTAAACCGTTAAAGCATAATAATACAACATATACATACATACACTCTCTAACTCACAAACTTTCGCAGTAAATATCTATGAAATGAAAAATATATATTGAAATATCATAACTATACTAATATTATAAATCTGAAAGTTTGTAAATATGGATGTATGGATGTATGATTGTTACTCTTTCACGCCAGAACGACTGAACGGATCTGGATGAAATTTGGCACAGAGATAGATTATAGTCTGGGATGACACATAGGCTGCTTTTTATCCGAGAAAAATGTACGGCTACGTGGGATAGGTTTGTTTTTGTCTTCGTAGTAATTAATATTACATGCAAATTAATATGATTGGTAAATTACTTGAGAGCTTTAGCACAGAGAAGTACAACTTTGGTAAGGTTTCGGTAAGGCTATACCGCTCTGTAGTGTTGATTACCTACCCACATACATGGTAATACAAAACACGACTAAACCAACTCAGTCACTTAACAGGTTTCATAATATGTTAGTTAAATTATTTGAACGATTACGCGCGATAATTAGATGTGGTGTTAAATCAAAATTATTTCCTTGTTAAAATATATTATGTAATGGGAATTTTCACCGAAAAATTTGATTACATAATATATGTTTTATTTCCTTTTATTTAAGTTTAGGGTCTATTGTTAGGTTTCAACATATTTAATAACTGCATCTCATATTTTAAAACATTAAATTGTCATCACTTGTTATGGGACAAAAAATTATGATGGCTACATATCTCTCTTTTGACGACACGCTTGGCTCAATTTGTGGTGACTTTACTTGCTGTGCCAGCGGTCGCGGGTTCGAGTCCCGCTGGGGGCATTTATTTGTGTGATGAGCACGAGTGTTTGTACTCCAGCCATAGGTGTTTATATTTATAATGTGTATATATTTAAAGTTATATTTATGTAGTGTATAAACCATCTGGTATCCCTAACACAAGCTTTGTGTTTACCATGGAACTAGATAGTGCTGTGTGTTAATGTCCCAACATATTTATTTATTTTTATTTTCTAGGCTCTAGGTCAATCTGATAGACTAGCCAACTATAGGAAATATAACAGTGCACAAGTGTTCGCATAGACATAAGTGCACTTTCTATTCGTATTTACTGTCAATGTCCGAACGGACGATACATCGACACGACTGATGTGACTTAAGGTACAGGATCGACGGCTTTACATGCTCTTCAAAGTACGGGGGTGAAAATGCCACCAACTTCTTATCAACTCAATACCTAAAAAAATCAATAACCAAACTTGTCCTGACTCAGGACTTGAACTCAGGACCTCTGGATCTGCGGCTGTACATACGAACTACTATACCGAGGCAGTTAGAGTGTAATGAAGGAACAAATACACAGACTGACACATATTATATAAAAGTTACACATATTATATTAAAGTAATAAAGCCTACTCTTTAACAAAAACTTTGTTTTCGACAGTGCCTCCTCATCAGTTGCTTCTATACGATGAAGCAGGACGCGACGTCGCAGGTGTGGTGGGTCCGTTAGAAGAAGGTGGCAACTTCACACTACTTTGCGAATTAAGAGGGGGTAAGTAAAATGAAACAAACTTTAATTCAATTAGACTTATTATAAGCACTTTTGAAATGAAAATTTAAAATTTAAACAGCGTCAGTGTAGTCAGTCCGTGAGGAAGCTATCACCGGCTCAGAAAGCAGTTCTGCTGAAAAGAACCCAAGAGAAACTCATCAGTTGTTCTTTTAAACATCGAAGTTATTAGTCTTATTTTATTTAATGGATGTTAAATGATAATTAAAAGTAATAACAAAATTAACGATTATAATGTTGAATTAAAGGGAGATTATACGATTTTTTTAAACAAAAAGTTTTATCAGATGTAGATCATCTTAAAATTTGCCTTTTTAAAACACTATAATGCGCAAATGTTTGTAATTATCGCATTCAAACAAACAAAAAAATAATTATTAAATCTTCACGAAGAAAAAGGAAGAAGAAGAATACCTCTTCTATTGAAAAATTAGTTTTTGAAAAATACAAGAATTTTAGATTTCTTAATAATAAACTTTTTCCACACTATCGCCATAATAAGTGATTTTAAAATTATTTTACTGGAAAAAATGAAAATACGTGGCACATATCCAGTTTCATACAAAAGACTGGACGCAAAAGCGTAATTTAAACAAATCATTTGAAATAAAGTCTACACAAGGGGTCATGTACAAAAGCCGGTAGTCCCATTCATTAGGTGGAAGCTACCATTCACATAATATTGTACTGAAAAATAAAAACAGGGCAGTGAAAGAAATTTTTTTACATTTTTCCTAGGTAGTATTCTAACTAGTATAAAAATGTGGTCATATGTTTGTCTGGTTGTTCTTCCTTTACCCAGGTTCAGCGGATTGACGTGATTTTTGCACAAAAGGAGTTTATTGGATGTTTTGAATTTGCAAGCAAAACCAGTAATTTTATAGAAATATCAAATTTCTTCAGGATGATGTTACTTTTAGTATCATCAACATGAAAAATACAACACCACTTGTAAAGAAAACGTTATTTATAACGTTAAAGCTTGACGTTACTTTCTCTTCGTGAAGTCTGATTTTGTGGACTTTTGGTGGGATAGTTTTTTTTTAAATAATTTTATTAGTAGCCAGACAGAAACTACTCACATAATACACTATGGTATTTTATTTTACAGTTTTTATCGATATTTTAATCGCCAGAACTCAGTGAGGTAAATCTCAGAGGCTTACCATCTATCCGGGCCTGCATCATATAATCATTATGATATTAGTAAAAATAAATTATTAATTACAGGCAAAAAAATACCATATGTAGAGAGAAAAAATAAAAATATAATAGTACAGTGAACATTAAGTACCTGGGTGACCGAGCTTCGCTCGGAGTTCCTTTTTGTTTTATCGTATTTTTTAGATAAAACAAAAACTAAAACTTGAATAAATACAAAAAAAAAACGAAAGTAAAAACTTTGTATCCGACCGGGACTCGAACTCGGACACCCTTGAATGTCTATTTTGCGCCTTGGCCGCTTGACCACGGTGCTTATGCCCGAGCGTGCGAAGATATATAATGAAAGGTGTACATGTCTGAGAGAACATAGCAAGTTTTCGAAAAAAATGTGAAGTCCACCAACCGCTAAGTAGTGGTGAACTATGGCCTGATCCCCTCGTGTTGAAGAGAGGCCCAACAATGGGACGTTAAAATGGCTGAATACATACATACAAATATTTAAGAATTTCGAGTATCGAATCTTACTTCCATTAGGCAGAAACATTGCCATATCAAACAACATCAAAACAGTCGACTACGAATATTAGAAGCCTTTCAGTATAATACTTTCGAAATATTTTATTTACGTTTCACCCATTGTGTTGTCAAGCATGATTGATACCACACTCTCGAATATATCTTTTCCATCAAAAACTAGAAAAGTTATAAGATATCGCGAGTAAGTGTAGCATTTGTGACACACCATTGCGTTTAGAGTGTCGCACATTCTCGTTAACAAAAGACAAGACATAGTGGACTATTCGTCGTTTTTTGATACACTTTGGAGTTATTTTACCAACCTTTTGCAATATTGTTTTATCTCAATAATATGATGCAGTGCTAAAATAATTTCTCTTATAATCTATTTTTTTAAGATTTTAATTGAAACACATATACATATTCAAAATAATCAGATCCTTAGTAGCTGCATTAGTATAAACTGAGTCGCGTTTGAAGCTATATTAGTAATAAATATTGAAATGGAAAAAGTTCTAAGCAAATGAGTGTATATATTCTTTTTCATACTCAAATTCGGAATGGATGAGTTAATGATGAGTTTATATTATGGTGATTTGACATATAGGCTACTTTGTAACTCAAGCGGAAAAAAATATAGTTAGCTGAAATAATTTTTGATCATAACCGGTAAATGTAAGTTATTTATAATTCATACTTAATTCAGCTATAAAGTTACATTTATAGTAGGTTCAATTCCCACCCGTGGTAAAAGGACAAATGAAACGGTAAAGTTCTTTGCTTATGATATAAAGCTTATAATGTTAACGCTATGATGCATTATTTTCACTATTATCCTTGCCGAGAGTGTATAACGAATGGCAAGAGTTTTGCTATTTCATACTTTATTTGTTTGAAATACAGCATATTATCTATTGGATTTACATTTAAATTGTCTCTATTGTATGTATTGATTAATGTATTGTTTGTTGAAGCTAGAAAAATTGTGATGGATGTACAAATTTGAAAGGCATTAAATAAATGATTGTTATTCATAGAAGTTATTTTGTGTAGTAAAGTTTATTACATGCACTAAAAATACCTCATTTAATCTCTAAACATTCAGCCCTTAGTGATGGTTATTTCAAAAAAAAACACGAAAATGTTAGTGGTGCGTGAGCCGGGTTCGAACCCACATCACTTGGCTTTTCAAACAATTTCGTTACCAGTGGGCTGCCACTGTCTAAAAATACAGATATAGAGTTTTTGATATCACTTCTCCATCGGTTTGATATTTTGATCAATTTGCTACGACAGTAATCTTCTATACATATAATAATATTCTAACTGAGTGGAATCTGTACATTAAATATTTTATGGAAGTCTTATTGAAATAGTCATTATTATCAATACAGAGGCCAAATCTATAGTTTTAAAAAAAATCTCTGTCTGTCCGTCTGAGAACGCATCACGAGAAAACCACTGAACAGATTTTCATGAAATTTGGTATGATGATATCTGATTATCTGGGTCAACGTATAGGATACTTTTTAAAAATCTTATCTCTGAGAAATCTATACTAACCGTTAAAACGTAACTAGGGACGAACCCAAGTGGAGCAAGGGTGAATCGCTAGTATTTATATATAGGTAAAAGAAATTAATTATCTTAGTACAAATCGTCTGGAAAATTCCCAGCATTTCAACTGTGACATACTGAATAAGTAATTGAGTCAAAGCGAGAAATGAATTTTGAATGAAGTTGTAAGAAAGTCTTAGTTTTACATCCAAGAAGTACCAAAGAACTTTATGTTCGGTGAGATTAATAATTTCAAATCAATTAATGGCGACGTTTCTCTTGAATAAGGTCATGACTTCATTTCCTGGTTGAAGCAACGAAATGTATGTCAAAACAACTTATTTAGGACCAATTTGAATACTTTTTCAATGTAAGGCAGTCTAGGGCATTCGTTTTTCAAATATTATATGGACCCTCCTTATTTTGTTTATAAAGATAGGGTTTTCACATCATTGTATATATGTAAATACTTGGATGCGTACGTTTAGTACATTTATTTTGTTTTTTTTGGAAAAGATATAAAAATTGCTTTCTTTCTTCAGAAAAGATAACTACATCGATAAACTTAAAAAACAACTTATCTAAATACAAAATTTGATCCAAATCGTTAGAGGTATTTCCAAGAATATATGTATACATACATATATACAAGAATTACTCATTTAATATTATAAAATACTAGCGATTCACCCTCGCTCCGCCCGGGTTTGTCCCTAGTTACATTTTAACGGTATACATTTCTCAGAGATATTCTCCCGCAGTAAAAAGTATCTTATATCCCGGATAAGCAGCTACCATCATACCAATTTTATCAGAATCTGTCCAGTGGTTGTCTCGTGATGCGTTCGCAGACAGACAGACAGAAAAAAATCTAAAAATTCTAGATTTGATCTCTGTATCGATAATAATGGCTATTTCAATACGATTTTTCGAAAAAACATTTAATATACAGATTCGAATCGGTTAAAACTTTATTATACGTATAGAAGATACGGCGATACAAAAATTCATTAAAAAGTTTTCATTGCAGCGCGAATGAAGGATACCAAGAAACATGCACAAATGTAGTATTATTAAGAATATATTATGTTGAGGTTTTTTGTCAATTTTGTGGTAATATACACTGGCGTGCAAAAAAATCGGGCCACCTAGAGAAAATGAACAAACTTAAGAAATGATATTTTTTTATTAATTTTGTTATTATATATGGGTAGCTGTATACCCTAGGTACCTAAATCAATCGTTGAAAAATTTAAATACAAATTAATGCTCGAAAATAGAGGAAAATCAAATTTAATGATTTTTCGCGAGTTTGGTATATTTGTTTGTTTGTTTGGTATTGTATTATCGTTTTTGTAATGGGGCAATTAAACGTTTATACATAATCTGTTATAATCGACTGTTTCTCACAAAGATTTTATACCCTCAACGTTGTTATATTCCGATATCTGTGTTGTACGTATGGAAATTTTACACGTTAGTTTATTATAACAGCTTTTAAAAAAAAATCTTTTCGTATTATTTAGCGTCTAACTTATTTTGATTTTTTATTTATGTTTTATTTTTAGTTCTAGACGTTTCAAAATCCGAAAAGATAGTTTTATTTAAAATGTCAAATATTCCGCGTAAATCTATGAAAATAAAAGTTTTATCAAATTTTGTTCAACCAAAGTGTTATTATACTTGTATTTATATATTATAATATCCTACAAAATATCTTGACAAAAGAATATTCCATTTATTTAGAGTTAAAATGTTTATCCGTAACTAGATAGTTTAAATTCGAACGGCAAATGTTTTCCCGTGGGAACCATTATGTACTTGGACAGAGATAAAAATAGTGAATATTCCGGGAATTGAAACTATCCCTAGGGAATTTTTGAATCAAATATTTTAATATTTCTTTTTTTCTTTAATAAATTTTACTTTATCTATACACTAGCAACTCACCCTCGCTTCACTCGGGTTCATCCCTAGTTTGCTTCCCAATACAAACTTTCATCCCTATTTTCACTCCCTTAAGGGATGATTTCCGCTATAAAAAGTATCCTATATCCTTTCCAGGGTCTCAAATTATCTTCTTACTAAATTTCATCTAAATCAGTTCAGTAGATCCAGAGATTACCCCCTATAAGGTCACAAACTCACAAGCTATACCTCTTTATAATATTAGTATAGATTAAAACCCTATAGAGCTAAAATCCGACTATGATATCAATATTACATGACTAATGTAAAAGCGAGTGAGACTTTTGAATCAACTTCAAGAGACCACTTGTGCTAGCTACCGTTCCCTAAACTAAGTTTGATCTTATTAAGAAACTTAAGCCGTTCTGTAACTTTATGAAAGGAAGGAGAAATGTATAGTCTACGTCTTTTGCCAGGTGCAGTGATAAGTGTCAGCTTATAGGAAATCTTAGCTACATTTAAATAATATCTACCATGTAATGACTTTTGAGACGTCGAACCTTACAGCAGTTATGGTCTTTCCCGTGACCATGATTGCTTGCTTACAGTAATCATAGTCGGTGGTCATGCTATATTTTTTTTTTGGAAAAAAAAATTTGAATGTACAGATTCGACTTTTATTATATACATATATTATTAATACAATAAAATACGTATTACTTTTTAACAAAAAAAGTAAAGTACACTTCCTTCAAATAACTTAAAAAGAAAAAAAACTAATTAATTTGTTTTCTCGTTTTTATTTTATTTTGACGACGGACCAGCGGACGGATTGGCGTGATTTTTTGAGAGGAGATAGTTGGAGGGCTGGAGAGTGACATAGGAGGAAATTATCTCATTCCCACGGGAAAACACACAATATTTATGACCAGAATTACTTGAAACTTGGTATTAATGTTCTTCAATACAATTAAATAAATACGTGTACGCATTTTTCAAAATTCATCCCATAAGGGAGTAAAATAGGGGATGAAAATTTGTATGAACCTTTTTAGAGATTTTTTGTAGTTTTAGCGCGAGCGAATCCGCGGGTTCTGCTAGTTATTATATAATTTTCTGCATCCCCGTCTGCGACAGCCGTGACTTTTGAAACGTCAAAACCCATAATCTCTCCCGTGACCATGATTACTATTACCTTTATCAAAACCACATGATTTATGTACAATATTGCTACAAGCCTCCACGACCTATTTACTTTCATTTTTTACTGAGAAAATATTACAATAACCTTACATTAATAACCACTGAGGTTTATGGAATGCTACATTATTCGATACTAAATATATTACTAGAATATTACATAATATTATATTACTGACAACACGATTGGCTCAGTTACCATGGAACTAGATGGTGCTGTGTGTTAATGTCCCAACATATTTATTTATTTATTATCTTTTAAGTACAAACAAAAATGTAATTTTGACTTGTTGTCGTTAGTAATTGTTTTAATTATATCAGTGGACAAACTATTTATAAGTCGCGGAGACTGTACATAGACGTTCCTTCGAAAAATCACAAAATAAAATTTTCAAGACAAAGGAAAGTAAAATAGTTCTCAACCCGTTTCGTAAGGAAGAGATATATCGCTTTCGATTTAATGGAAGACTATCTTTACCTTTCTCCGGTAATTGTTTAAAATGATACTCAACGCTTGTGAAATTTATTTTCATTTGAAGTCCTTTGTGCGTTTATCAAAGATATATCTGTGAAAGCGGTTGAGCTGAAATAATAATGATATTTGCTTTGTTTTTCTGAAAAAAAAACTGTATTTGCTACCTTACTGGTTGTTCGGCAGCAGACATCTTTTTTTATTTATTTTTATTTTGTTTATTAGATCATAGATATAATAAAGTACACACTAAACACATTATAATATACACACATTATAAAATAGGTTTTATATATGTCAAAACAATTTTAGAGCAGAGTTGAAGAGCATCCAAGATTTCCAGTAGGACTAGCCTGGAGCAAATTTTTGGTGACATACCCCCAGTAAGCTACGAGGCTTGTGTTATGGATACCAGATAGTTGATACACTACACATATATAAACTATAAATACATACATATTATAAATATGAACACCCATGACTGGAATACAAAACATCGAGATCATTACTCAACCCCACAGCGGGACTCAAACCCGCGACCGCTGGCACAGCAAGTAGGTCACTACAAACTGAGCCAAACGTGTCGTTAATTAATATTTTTTTTTATGGTTGAAAAATATATTAATTCGAATGGAAAAATAAAAATTGGTGAAAATATTGCATAACATATCCTCAAAATGATCAAAAATAATTACTATCCCTATAATATCAAATCCCCTATTAAAAATGTTAATAATATCGATTTTTAAGCGTCTGCGAAAATGTGCCCACTTCTATCCTAAAACAAAATATAAACCAGCTATAGCTTACCAATTTCATGCGTTATTATTTTGAAATACGATACTTTCCGCTCGTTTAAATGCAAATTGCTTCTTTCTAGAAATATAATTTATTGGTGTATTCGAAATGAATTTCTTACTCCAAAAATCCAGAACAAATGTTGATGTTTACATACAAAATAAACGGATAACACCTCTTATGTTTATATTTAGACCGCTTAAGAATCAATTTGAATAGAATAATATTTAAACGTTCGTCTAAAGTCGCCGTCCAAAGTTCATTTACACGTATTATTTATTCATTATATCGTTTTGCTTTTGAAGTCTCTGTCCTCTGCCAAGCTTGTTTGGCTTTATTTCCACAATTATGTGTTTATACCTGTTTTTCTTGTGCTATCTCTCGTTTAAAATAAGTATGATGCCCTTTTTTAAGTTCTGATGGGCAAAGGCCTTTCTTCATCAGATCATAGTCCATCAGGCTATCCAAGTGCGGGTTGGTGGACTTCACATGTCTCGCTAAACTTGCTAGGTTCTCTAAGACGTACAGGTTTCCTCACGATGTTTTCCTTTACTTCAAAATTACTTACACAAACTAATATAAGTGGTACGAGATACAGGATTCGAACTCGCTCCACTTGGTTTTTCTAACAACTGCTGTAGTGAAACTAACTGGCTTTGCATTGCTTCTCAACTATTTAGAAAAAAATAATACAAAGTAGGGTCTCTCACTTTCTTTGTATGGAGTTGAGTCTGTAGTGTACTAATCGAACTACTATTGTAAATGTAGATTTTTATATGTGCTTGTGTTTTACGTTTTACGTTTTTGGTACTTGGACGGATTTGGCTAAAATGTTACACACAGATATACTTCTAATAGCAAAGGCTGGAGATATAGTATCATATGGTATATAGTGTAATCTATACCAATATTACAAAGAGATGGTGTTTGTACGTTTGTTTGAACGCGCCAATCTCAGGAACTATTCGATTTGAAAAATTCTTTGTAAATTAGATAGCCCGTTTATTGAGAAAGGCTATCTAATTTATATATTATCCCGGAAAAAATTTACGGTTCCCGTGGGACAGATTTGTTTTTCTAGAGACGAACCCGAAGCGAAGCGAGAGTGAGTCGCTTGTATATTGTAATCATACCTTTGTCGTCTATTGTTGTTACTAAGTATCGTCAAATGTAGGACTTCGGCAAGCACAGCTTTGTCATGGTTCATCCTCGTACCAACTTAAAAGTTTCCATGAACATGACTTAGATACAATATTGTTCAAGGGTAAGCAACTTTCTACTCTTCCTGAAATCTATTTTACATTAATTAGAATTAAACTTATAAGGTATAAATATAATTGCTAATTACGTATAAACAATACAATAAAGGAAATCCAATTAAATAACAAATACACATAATTATATATTGTAATGTAGCAAAACAATTAATGTACACTTAATTTTCAACCGACTTCAAAAAGGAGGAGGTTCTCAATTCGACTGTATTTATTTTTTTTACTGTACAAGTCATGTTAGCGTAAAATTGTGGCAAGAATGCTAGCTGTATTCCCCTACTAAATGGCTATGCCAATTCTTTGGGCGAATAATTAATTATTGAGAAATATGCTTGTAATGTCACTCTCTTTTCGGAAATCGAATTCGTTACCACCGCTACAGTCATCCTATCTAAATAAAAACCCACTATTGAAATTTTCACAAATGAATCTCATCGAAAACTTGTTCAGATATGAAAATAGTCAAATATTTATGAGAATTTACTTAATAAAAGTTCGATGGGATATCGAAAAACCCATTCATTTCCATTCCCAATATCAAACAAGCGGATGAGCATAAATTTCATATATCCGGTCAATTGACAATATACCATTCAATTAATGTACTATCGATTGTTGGTTATGACAAAAGTTTTGATAAAATGGAAGAAAATGTTATTTTTGAACTTAAACGTTTACTGATCTACTGTTCTTGAATTATATAAGAACTAGCGACTCGCCCGTGCTTTGCTTGGGCTATGCCCCTCGGTACGTTTTAACACTTGTAAGTAGTACTAACATAACTTGTAAGTTAGAAGTAATTTTTTTTTCTTCCTTTTTTGTTTACATTAACTTACTTAACCTTATTATAACGTGTTATTTCATGCATTGAATATGTACGCCTGATATGGGAAGGTACTAGCTCCTGACACACAGTTTTCTAGTTCAGGTGTTAGGTGCTGTGTGCATTTGTTACCATTGTGTTATTTGAGCAAAGACTGTTTTTTTTTAGTTAGAATGCAATAGATAGATTACATATTATATTTATTGACTTTTCTCCACAATAATATGTATTATACATATAAACCTTCCGGAAAAAATGATTTAAATGATAGTGAAACCGAAATCCGTTGCGTGGTTTTGAAGTTCGAGGAGAAACGTCTGTTTCTGTCTAGACAAAAATAGCGACTTTACTTTATACTACTTTATTTTACTACAAGTGACTCATCCTCGCTTCGCTCGGGTTCGTCCCTAGCTTGAGTCCCCATACAAACTTTCATCTCCATTTTCATCCCCTTAAAAGGTGATTTCCGGGATAAAAAGTATCCCATGTTTTTTCCAGGGTATCAAACTATCTTCTTACCAAATTTCATCTAAATTGGTTCAGTAAATCTAGAGATTACCTCCTAAAAACCTCACAAACTCACAAACTTTATAATATTAGTATCTAGAATGTATACCTAGAAGATTTTTCATTTTATTAAAACTATCCTTTTTAGGCATTACATAATCTTCATCATATTAATTATAAATAGATAATAAATTAAAATCATTAACTATAAAATCTACACATATAATAAAATTTTAACTAAGCCGAATCTGTACATTAAATATTTTTTGGAAAATCTTATTGAAATAAACATTATTATCGATACAGAGGCCGAATCTATAGTTTTTAGAATCAAAAAATATTTCATCTCTGAAAAATCTATACTAAACGTTAAAACATAAGTAGGGACTAAACCGAGCGGATCGATGGTGAGTCGCTAGTATCACATAAAGCCAAAGAAACTGATTATTTTTTGCAGTTTTAACGCGAGCGAAGTCGTGAGTTCAGCTAGTTGTTTCATGAAACTGTAAATCTTAATTAGCTTTAACGAAAATGATGAAAACTTCACCACTTATATCGAATCTAATTTAACATATTTTGCTCCAACGCGCCTCCGTATATCTGTAGCGGCGATAAAATCTAATCGGCAATATGTTATAATATTATATACGAGTATTAAACAAAGTTACGAACACCTAGTTTAACTTTTAGCTTCATACCGCAAAGAGTCATTACCATTATAATGTATCGTAAACAACGATAATCCAGAAATTGAGGATTTAAAATAATTATTTTAATAGAAATTCTGATTTATTTCATCCCATGACTATTACACTGCACCTGTTAACGTTTTGAATGTTTTTAAAAACGAGGTAGTATCAACTATACCCATATGTATTGGTGTATGTGAGATTTATCTTAGCTAATTGTGAACTTTTTATATCCGAGTCCAATTTGTCATTGAGTTTAAAATTGTAAAGTACTGTGGATTAAGTTTCTGGCTTCAAAATAGCCAAACAAGCAAGCTAGGTTAGACGTGGTAAAAAAACCATATTATTATATTTCGCTCCAGCCTATATTATTATAGCCTTCTCACCTATCAATTATCATGATCCAAGTAGGAACTGTATATCTAATATTATATATATATACTAGCGGACCCGACAGACGTTGTCCTATCTACACGTCTTTAATTTGAAAATTTCAAACTTTTTTTAATAATTTTTTGATGAAAATTATTATTCAAATTGTGAATCTAAACCATTCCCAGATCCCCTTGAACACACACAAAAAATTTCATCAAAATCGGTCCAGTCGTTTGAGAGAAGTTCAGTGACATACACACTCACAGAAGAATTATATATATAAAGATATATATATAAATTTCTGACTGATTATATAATATGTAGTATATGGAAACTAAACTATAGTATGAAAAAAAAACTGGAAAATCGATAAGTTCCGAACTGTTTATTTTGTAACTATGTATACACATATAAAATCTATTCCATACTAACCGTTAAAACGTGCCTCGGGATGAACCCGAGTGAAGCGAGGGTGAGTCCCTAGTGATATATAAAAACAAAGACTTGCTCTGTTTGTTTAAACGCGCTAATCTCCAAATCTACTGTTCCAATTTTAAAAAAAACGTGTGTGTGTACTTATGTACGCACGTAAGGAGTTATACTTCTTTGGCAAAGGAAAATAGCTGAAAATTTCATCCCGTATGTCACAACTCTCTGTTTGTAAAAGGAATCCATCATGTCGCTTCCAGCTAACTTCATCATGTCGATTTTTGGCTGTCGGTGTGCGCGCGCATCGTAAAAATTTTACTCTCATAATTTTTTCTAAACGTGCCAAAAGAAGTATAACTTCAAAGATCTTTTGCATTTTATAGCCAATTTATTGAGGAAGCTATAGGCTATCTTACACCACACTACGACCTATAAGAGCGCCGAAATTCTAAAAATAATACGACGCAGCCGGAACCATGAGGGAACGCTAGTGTATATGCTATTAGTGCATCAGCAAAGCTAGAGAAAGCTGCTAGTATTATAGTATGAATATAGTATTTTGTAAATTTTCTCTAGCGTAAATTCAACTTTCACGAGTGAGGCAAAGAGGATGGAACTACAAGAGTTATGGAGCTCTTTGCTTCTTAAATAACGCTCTTTATGCATACTCTTTGGCTTATTTTCTAACCTTATTGAGTAAAATTTATCAACCGACTTCCTCAAAAAGAAGGAGGTTCTCAATTCGGCTGTGTTTTTTTATGTTTGTTACTTCAAAACTCCGTCATTTATTAACCGATTTGGACAATTTCTGTTTTGTTTGAAAGGGTATACTTCCAGATTGGTTCCATTTAAATTTCAAAAAAAAATAATTCCACCCCTAAGGGTGGAAAAACAGTTAATGATGAATTTAACCTTCTTCTAATTGTCATATTAACTTGAAATTTTGCAAGTATTTCTATTTCCGTTGATAGTACAGTGGTTCGGTATTGTTGACCTGATCTGATGGTAAGGCCAGAAGGTGGATAGGTGGAACTCTTCAACGGCTTATAGTAGATACTTTGCGTTTGGGCTTATTTTGTTTTATTTGACAAGCTTAACACGTTAGAATTCTTACTTTGCTACTACTGTCTACACTAAAAAGGTAAAAATAAAAACTTTTTAACAAAAAAAAATAAAAACCGACTTCAAACAAAAGCACTAAAAAGTAAAAAATAACTGATTGGTAGTTTTCATTTATTATACATACCTAATCAAATATTTTCGAAGTCGGTGCCAGCCAATACAAAGCAAAGCACACTTTTGAATTTTGAATAAGGTAGTGGTAGCCCAGTGGTAATTCGCTCGCTTGGGAAACCGGCGGAAGGGAGTTCATATCCCGGGCCTCGCACCTCTGATATGTTCATGCATGATTTATTTCAACATGATTATCACTCGCCTGCGGTGAAGGAAAAGATGGTCAGGAAATGTCTGAGAGAACCTAACAAGTTTTCGTGTGCTGTAAATATGAAGAGGTTATCTTGGAAATCAGGTTTTTTGTTTGCGATATTTTAAAACGTACAGGCAGTAGATCTCTCGTTGATAGCATAAGTACATTTTTTTTTCGAATCGACATGCTCTTTAGAGCTCTATAGAGCTGGGGGTTCGATCCTGTGCAAAGCAAAAATTAATATTTAAAAAAATAAAAGCCACGTACTGCTTACGTAATCCCATACAAAGTGTATGCGAGTATCCAAAGCGGTGTAGTCAATCCAGTGTTATAATATGTAAAGTTATAAAATAATAATAAGAAATATATTATTAACATATAATTCAATAAAACTTCGTACATTCAAAAACTTTGCGACACAACGAATCTATAAAAGCCAACTTGGAAGTTTTCTTACTTTTTCTAACTGAATATGTTCCACTTTATATGACCCTCTTAACGTGATATGTCTTTGGGTTTTCTCTTCATATACATCTTATACCTTTACTTAACTTCTAAAAGTGGAAATTCAAAGAAAATCGATCAAAATTTAGCGATTTTTTTGTAGACTATTTTTTTCGTGTTTTCGTGTACGTATTAGAAAGAATCTTTTGAAAAGGTTGTCTTAAAATCTACGCAACACGTTTATAGTTAAAAATTGAATTTTTTTCATTGATTCGTAGAGTATTTAGTATATAAGGGTTGAAAAGGGGTTTTTATGGGAAACAATATAATTCTTCTGTGAAATTTATTTTTTTATTTTATTTGGGAAACAAAAAGTAGAAAGTAATACAATTATAAAGCAAAGCAAAAGATATAAAACAACGACCAATCAGGTTTCCATAATTAAATAATGCGTAGAATAATGCAAACACAGTAAGAAATAATAAGTACAATTGACAATCAATGACAATAAAAAAAAATATAAATAACATAATAAACATTTTCTAATATTCTGAGATGTTTTAAAAAGACCATCTTTGTAATATTTTATTAACAACAAAAATTGAGTTGTTTATGTTTCCCACACTTCTCTTTTGACCTGTATTTTTCCACCAAAAAATAAATTATATATTTTTGTTTTCAATCAGGTCGACCACAGCCAACCCTGTCTTGGCTGATCAACAATAAACCATTAGAAGACCACACGATCCTCAAGAACGATGGGAAGATCATCATCAGCAAAATAAGCGTGAGTGGAGCTGAGAGGAGTTGGCTGAACACATCTGTGAAGTGCCAAGCAACTAATACACCCTTGTTGAGTCCACACGAGCGAACGGCAAGGGTCGAAATGCACTGTAAGGGACGCTATTATATATTATTTCATTTGTATTAATTATATAATGACTTTCATTTTTATTTAAAATGTCAAATATTTTCGTAAATCTAAAAAAGCTTTATTGTCGCTCAATTACATAAAAATATCCGTTTTTTTTTTAATAAAAATTATTATAAAAACTATTTTTTCGGATTTTTTCGCGGATTTATTTGGATTTGAGATTCCCGACGTTTCGAATGCTTTACAGCAATGTTTAGAATTAAAAAAATATTGTAAGGTAATTGGTGCAATTTTCATTTTGTTAATTGTGGGTAGGCTGTCTGTAACAACTATACCTTCGAGACATCTAACACCTCAGTCTCTCCCGTGACCATGATTGCTGTAAAGCATTCGAAACGTCGAGAACCAAAAATCCAAATAAATCCGCGAAAAAATCCGAAAAGATAGTTTTATTTAAAATGTCAAATATTCGCGTAAATCTAAGAAAGTATTATAAAAATTATTAGTATTGATATATGTAAAGTAAAAAAGAGCATGTATACAAAATAACAATAGCGTCAGTAAAAAGGCAAAGTACCCAAATTATAAGTTTAAAATTTTAAGTAATATTTGACGTTAAAGTAATCTATTTGGTTTTTTTAAAGTAAAATTGCTGTAACTGTTAAACGTCACGGTTTTTAAATTTCATTTTGATAACTGGCCTTTGATTAAATAAATTAGATTAATTCATTAAGTAGATTATTAAAAAAAAATTACTACCTCAATGAAGCTTCTAGAAAGAATGGCATACCATCCTTAATTTTTTTTACAGTACGACCCACATCAGTGTCAATAGTTGAAAAACCTGGCCAGTTATCAGCTGACACAGAGTTCACGTTAGTATGTGTCACACACGGAAGCAGACCTGCAGCACAAGTCACATGGTACAGAGAAAATAGACGATATACAAGAGGAAAGGTAATTTAAGTTATACATTATCCTTTAAAATATTTAGTTATTTTTACATTATATTATAACTGGTGGTATAATGGCTAGCATACGGCTGCACATTTGGAGCTCCTGGGTTCGAGACCCGAATCGGGTCAGTTATTTTTATGAAGTCTTTCTGTTAAGAAAGCCCAGGTAATTCAGAGTTGGAAAGTCGGAGGTGTTCCACCCCCGTACCTCGGAAAACACGTAAAGCTGTCGATCCGAGTAAAAGTAATAGAGATTGCACTTGTGTCTGCGCGCATACTTGTGCACTATAATATCTCCTGCACAGTTAGCTAGACAAATATACACATTCATACAAACAAGAAATTTTGCCTTTACTTATCTATATACAAAAAAATAGATAAAAAAGCCAAGGTAAGTCGATAGTATATAATACATATGTGAGAACAATCGTTTATAGACACAACTTAAAAACGTTTTAACACTCTACCACCTGCAGAACTATGAACAATTTTATTGCCAAATTTTACGACTCGTGACCATGTCGCTTGCATCGTCAAAATATTTGAAACTCAAAAATGAAAGTCAAATAATAATAGTAGTGCTATAAAAGCTTAGATTTATTACCAATTTTGATTGCTTTTATGACTTGTTATAATTTGAGATTAGGATGAAGCTCCTCGTTTTAAAGTCTAATATCTTATTATATTAATTTCCCGTGTCATTATGTTGGTCCGCGATTAACTCCGAAACTACTTATCCAATCTTAACGTTCTTTTTAAATGTATGATTTGTTCCAACTTAAAGGATAGGATAGTTTTTGTCCTGATTATTTCCTTTTTTTATTGCAAAATTAACGATTTTCACATCCGGAGAGAGATTCCGGAGAGAGAACCTGATAAAGGGCAACTCTAAGATATGTATTCTCTATCTATTCTATACCGTATAACCGTTAAAACGAGCAAAGCGAGGGTGTGTCGCTAGTAATCTATATTTTTTTATACATATATATTTCGTACTATAGTAAAGTTTTGATACACATACTAATGTTTTAAATTAAATTGATAATAGATTTGACTCGAAAATAGATCAGAAAGTCATATATAGTCACAAAAACCATGCGCTTTCGAAGTCACAGCTTACGAGATGCAAAGGATATTGCGTACATCTCGAGCTTCAGCTTCGAATAAACTTACAAAGTTTCGAATGAAAACGACAGATGAAAGCGGGAATACCGCCTTTTGGAAAGCCCAGTTTAGACTTCACTACGTTCAAATTGAAACTTAAAAGATATTAAGTATCTTTTCGGATTTTTTCGCGGATTTATTCTGATTTTTGGTTTTTGACGTTTCAAATGCTTTACAGCAATCATGGTCACGGGAAAGACTTAGGTTTTAGACGTCTCAAAGGTCTTTATATAAGTTGTTAAAGACAGTGCCTTTCCACAAAATTGCAAAATAATTTCAAAAATACAAATATGGCATCAATAATCTATACATATAATAAAATTGTAACTAAACCAAATCTGTACATTAAATATTTTTTGGAAAATCTTATTGAAACTGACATTATTATCTATACAAAGGTCGAATCTATAGTTTTTAGAATTTTTGTCTGTCTGTCTGTTACCGCATCACAGAAAACTCACTGGAGGGATTTTGATGAAATTTGGTATGGTGATAGCTGGTGATCCGGGTCAATGTAGAGAATACTTTTTACTGCGGGAAAATGTCTCATCTCTGAGAAGTCAGTACTAAACGTCAATTATAATATCGGCGTTGCTCTACAAACACACTTAATACGAAACGAACCAAATTTTCTTTTTAACTTACTTAAAAATGATTAGTTAGACATGAAATTCTATTGAATAATAATTTAAAATTTTCTATGCGCTGAGGTTGTAAAATCGGCCATCTTAAAGGAGTGAAGTTTGTTTCCAAAGAACTAACCACGTTGTAAAGTGAAGCGGGAAGTGCTCAAAGTGAACTAATTAGGTCATTTAATGACCTATGCTAAGAGCGTATCGATTTTAGATTATTATTTTAGTATTTCAAAAATTATGTAGAGGAGTGACGTTTTAATTTCCTAGTTTTCCTTTGACTTAATTAATGCTAGTGATGTGCCATTGCTTTCACTTTATTACTAATTTGTTTTATAATTGGGGAACTTGACGTGGTATTTAATTATGTCCTACTGCTGGGAACGGGCCTCCCTTTAATACGACTTACGAGGGAGATCAGGCCATAGGCCCAAACACTGGTCAAGTGTGGGGCGACCTTCATATGTCTTTGGAAAACTTACTAAGTACTCTGACATGCGAGTCCTCACGATGTTTTCCTTCACCGTAACTTGATGTACCAGATTAGAATTTTGTATCACTTCCAAGCTTATAGGTTATAGGTTATTTCTATCAAATGGATATAGAGTATGTTTAAAGATTTTGTTATTACTCTATTAGATAAAGAAGATAATAATAAAAATATTGACAAAAGAGATACTGAAAAAGGGGAAAACCCCGTTCAAACAAATAATTACGAACACACGAATATCGAAACATTTATATTTAAGACCAGCGACTCGAGCTTTGCTTAGAGTTCGCCCCTAGACAAAAACAAATTGTCCCACGAGGACTCACATTTTTTCGGAATAAAAAGTAGCCTATTGGCTATTCCAGATCGGTTCTGCCGTTCTGACGTGAAAGAGTAACAAACGTCCATCCACCCATCTTCACAAATTTTCACATTTATAATATCAGTAGGATGTTAAGATGATGCTCATTTAGTATACAATTTTCGACTTTATCAAACATATTCATTAAGACTGGTATACATATTCGGCTGTATTTTTTTTTATGTTTGTTACCACAGAACTCCGTCATTTATTAACCGTAATTTGGACAATTTTTATTTTGTTTGAAAGGGTATACTTGCAGATTGGTCCCATTAAAATTTCAAAAAAAAAATACCACCCCTAAGGGTCTAAAATCAGATAATGATGAATTTAACCTACTTCTAATTGTCATATTGACTTGAAACTTTGCAAGTGTTTCTATTTCCGTTGATAGTACAGTGTTTCGGTATCGTCGACCTGATCTGACGTAAGGTCAGAAGGTGGATAGGTGGAACTCTTCATCGGCTAATAGTAGATACTTTGAGTTTGGGCTTATTTTGTTTGATTTGACAAGCCTTACACGTTAGAATTCTTACTTTGCTACTACTGTCTACACTAAAAAGGGAAAAATAAAAACTTTTTAACAAAAAAAATAAAAACCGACTTCAAACAAAAGCACAAAAAAGTAAAAAATTACTGATTGGTAGTTTTCATTTACTATACATACCTAATCAAATAATTTCGAAGTCGGTGCCAGCCGATACAAAGCAAAGCACACTGACTTCGAAAATATTTGATTAGGTATGTATAGTAAATGAAAACTACCAATCAGTTATTTTTTACTTTTTAGTGCTTTTGTTCAAACAAAAAAATGAAAACCGACTTCAAAGTCGGTTATTATTTTTTTGTTAAAAAGTTTTTATTTTATTTTATAAAAAAATAAGAGTTCCGCGCAAAACAATTAAAAGCCATGATATTGTGAACAAAATCTGCGTACGCACTCAAGTGAAACGAGGTTAAGTCGCTAGTTGATATATATTAGCCAAGAATTCTAATTCTATCTCGTTTTCAGCATAGCGAGTTCACAAACGAGACTTCAACAGTTAGCAGATTGACAATGTCTCCACAGCCGGAAGACGATGGGGTCGTAATAAGATGTAGATCAGACAACCCCGTGTTAAGAGTAGCTTTGGAGGATTCGTTCAGGATGACTGTGGTTTGTAAGTATGAAATAATTGTGCTGTTTTCTATATATATAATAAAATTCTGAGTTGAATCTGCATATTAATTTTGCAAAATCTTATTGAAATAGTTATTAATTGAGGCCGAATCCATAGTTTTTACAATTTTTGTCTGTCTATCTGTCAGTCTGGGAACGCATCACGAGAAAACTACTAGACAGATTTTAATGTAAAATTCTTGATTTGTTAAGTATATCTCGACTTGTTTGGTAGATTTTGTTTATTTGTTTAATTTATTTAGGTTATAAATTATTATTTTTATATATAATTATTTAACACATATACTGTGCATACGGTATTTACCTTAAAAGGTAATGTTTTTAGCAATAAGAACTGTGTAACATAGTATCATTTTAACTGTAATATTGTTATTACCACTGGTGAATCGTAATTACAAAAATCGCCTTTTTAAAATTTTAATACATTTAGACATCAAAAATTGATCATAAATACAAAAAAACTGCAATACATATTAAGCTAGTACAATACTTATAATATATTATATAATAATAAATAATATATTATAATATCTATCGATTACTACTTACTTACTCGATTACTTTTATGCCGGTAATCGTTTTATTAGCCTTTATTACTTGCTGCCAGCTGACCCTACTTGCTGTGCCAGCGGTCGCGGGTTCGAGTCCCGCTGGGACTTCATTTGTGTAATGAGCACGAATGTACAAATGTACTCCAGACATGGGTGTTTATATTTATTATAAGTTATATATGTGTAGTGGTCAACTATCTGGTATCCATAACACAAACCTCGTAGCTTACCATGGAACTAGATGGGGCTGTGTGTTAATGTCCCAATATATTTATATTATTATTAATAAATTTTTATAAAAATCTTCATCAAAACAAACTTCTATTATAGAAAATCTTTATCGAAGTAATTTTTATTCAAACATTTTTCGTGTAAAACAAAATTAGTGTCGCTGGCACTTGTTTCACCAAACTAAAATAATCGATAATTACTTTGTACAGCTTGTGATAAAACTGATGTCTCGTAACTAATATCACAGTGTCATTTATATACAACAAGACAGACCCTCCTAATTATACTTTTTTATATAGTCAGATTCTTTATATTATTTCTTACTGTTTTTTTTATATATACAATATATTTATATATTTTTTATATCTTATTAATTATTACTTTATATATTACTTTAATATAATATACTAGTCCGTATTTCCGTATTTATTAATGTTATAAATGTGAGTTTGTATGTATGTTTGTTACTCTATCACGCCAGAGCGGCTGAACGGATCTGAATGACATTTGGCACAAAGATAGATTAGTGTGGAATAACACATAGGCTACTTTTCATAGCGGAAAAATGTCCCGTTCCCGTGGGATAGGTTTGTTTTTGTTTTTATAGAGGTGAACCCAAGCGAAGCGAGGTGAGCCGCTAGTTCACTATATTTAAATGAAACTATATTTAGAAAAACCAAAATATAATGATCAAATGGATAAAAAACTACTTATCCGTATAAAGCAATAACAACCCTTGTCACAAAAATTGGACGCAGCATTAAATATTTTGTACCGACCCGAGGTACCCTCGTACCTATTGATAAAGAAATTACGATTCAAAACCAAGCACGGCTTGCTTATGTATTCTTATTTTTTCCATACTAACTTGATTTATTTGCCGATTTCAAAAAAAGAGGTTGCTTAATTTGAGACTACGTTTTATTGTGTGTTACTAATGTACCCATCTTATTAATATTACAAATGTGAAAGATTAGATGTTTGGATGTTTGTTACTCTTTCACGCCAGAACGGCTGAACGGATCTGGATGATATTTACCACAGAGATAGATTATAGTCTGGAAATAGTACATAGGTTACTTTTTATCTCGGAAAAATATACGTTTCCCGTGGGATAGATTTGTTTTAGTTTACTTTTTAATAAATCGAACTACTAACGAACATTTACTATAGTAAATACAAAAGTTTATGTACATATGTGTGTATGTTTGTTACTCTTTCACAGTGAAACGGCTGGACGGATTCGGATGAAATTTAGTTCACAGATGTGACGTGAGGATGACTTGGAGTAAAACAGGCTACTCGTCGTCTCAGTTATTGGTCCAAAAAAATAATTTACAGAAAAAGTTTTTAGTACAGAATTATTACTTTTAAATGTCAATTCTATTGGTATAAAACACACATTTTACTTTAAAAAAAAACCTAAAAGTATATTTTATCTACCTATATGTGTACATAAATCTTCGGAATTCGGTTTTTTTGAACAGAGAGAATAAAATCTCTATTGTAAAGTAAAACAAGTATTGATAGTCTGAATAAGTAAGCACTAAAGCTACGTATTATAAGACACCTAGGTAGCACACAAGCGAAGAGCCAAGCAGACTAGAAACATCCTAAGTTTCTAATATTTAGATATTCGACGAAAAATTTCACCTACAATTTAGCTTTTTAACTTTAATTATTTCTTATCTTTTCTATTGATGATAAATAATATATTTTATTTTAATTTATACATTATACAATATAAGTTACTGCCATTATAATATTTTCTATCAACCTTTCAAAGTGCCTTGCTATAAAAGAAGAGATAAAACTTTGTATAATCACATAGAATTTTTTATCGACTTAGATACGAGTAAAATGAACCATAATAAGAATGTTTAATTAAAAACATTAAGCAAATATGTTTTTTATTCTATGACGAGACTAGTGCTATTCAATTTTCAACCAAAATACCTTAAAATAAGAATCAAATTAGAAATGATAAAATTAAAAAAAATAAAGAACTTTTAAATTGACTGCAAGTGGGAGCAATTTGCGAACTGCTCACCTCCGTATAGACCAAGAGACAAATGCACATATTATTTATGTTGGGTGTGGTGCCGAGGTCAATGCACATATATACATGCATATATTATATCACTATAATAACTTTATTAGTCTGGATATGATTAGCTTGGAAATAGAATTTTCTACTAAATAATAATAACAATAAATGAAAATATAAAGCCTCTTGATATCCTTAACACATTTCATCACATTTTTTTTTAAATATACCAAAAATATTTCTTATTTATTGCTCTTACAAATATTAAATTTAACCTTATGGAAGATTTATTAATAAATAATAAAATTAATACATGCTAGAAGATGTCTAAATATATACATTTTTAATTTTATATGTACATTAAAAAAATATTATCAAGTGCATATCTTATTTTCTCCCATTATGTATCACTAATTAATTAATTATTTTATATTTACTAATTGATTTGATGATAATTGTTGCTTATATAAACTAGCAAATTACCCTAGCCTCGTCCCTAGGTGCCTAACAGTACCCTATGTATTACTCTAGGCCTAAGTCATCTGTCTATGTACTAAAATTCATCTAAATTCGTCTAGCTATTTTAGAATTGAAAAAAGTTATAAACATATGTATGCACATAGATTCAGATTTTTGCTGTTATAATATTATTCCGAAATATTATGGGATAGGTTCTAATACTAAACTTATTAATCTTATTAATTGCACATTTTCTGCTTCTATAAACTGTACAACAATTTCCAAGAAGCTATAAAGTGTAAATATATTTTTACTCAAGCTATACCCATGAAACTTTTGAAACAAAGCTAATCTTACAATTGTCTCTCAGACTTTAATTTTAGGTCAACTTGAAATCAACCTTATTTTGTAGTAAATAAAGCTCTTTTTCAGACAGGCCAGTCCTCACAATGTCTTTAGGAAGCACACTCAATCCTAATGATATTAAAGAAGGCGACGACGTTTACTTCGAATGCAATATTCGAGCCAACCCTAAGGAGCATCGCATCACGTGGTACCATAACGTGAGTGAGTTAAAAATTAAACAACTTTAACAGTTTTAAGTTTTTGAAATAGTTTATAGGGTTCCGTACCGGAAGAGTGCCAAGGGACCCTATTACTACGCCTACAGTGTCTGTCCGTCCGTCTTCCAGAAGGGTGTATCTCATAACCCGTATTAGGTAGAGATTTAAAATTTTCACAGAGTATGTAACTTTATTTTCGCTATAACAATAAGTAATAAAAAAAATACACAAAAAAATTACATTTTTTTAACGTTCGTAATCGATCATCGAATACATATATACATTCAGTAAAAATCTTATTAATAAAAAGTGCATATACGATGGTGGAAAAATATTACTATTTAATTCATTTTTCTTACACTAGCGATACGAGGTGCTTTACCTACTTGTGTTTTAGAGATTTTGAAGTATATGAAAATCCCACGGAAATTAAAAGTATCTTGTATTATTCTCCATCGGTATAATTTTTGCATTGTAAAAACAAATAGGTTAATTTTCACTCTGTTATATAGAGGGAGTAAGAAGGGCTCGTATATACATACATATAATAGAAGAGCAGTAGTGGATACTCTAAACCTTCGTGAGTGGTCAAAAAAAAAAAGCTAAGTGTACATGTAGGCTTTTATATGACAATATTAGTTCATAAATATAAGGCCAAAACATACTCGTAGTTCACATATAGTATTTTTACAGGATCAGCAAGTAACTCAAAATATGTCGTCAGGAGTCTTCATAAGTACTAAATCTCTGGTTTTGCAAAAAGTGTCAAAGAGAGATGGGGGACTGTATGCTTGCAGGGCGGCCAACCAAATGGGAGAAGCTAGCAGTCAAGCTGTTTATTTACGCGTACAATGTAAGTATTATTACTATTTCTGGACTTTTTTCGCGGATTTTTTATGATTTTTGATTCCCGACGTTCCGAATGTTTTACAGCAATCATAGTCACGAGAGAGACTAAGGTTATAAATATCTCAAAATCAATACAAATAAATAAAATTGACGAGTCTGTTTATTAAATGAATATAAAAGTATAAATGGTACTTATAAGAAAAAAAAACACTTTTTTATGTTTGTTCCGCCTAATCTCTGAAACTGCTGGACCTATTTTGATGGGGCTTTCGACGGGCAGATAGCTAATACTTTCTTAGATAATACTTTCTTACGCGAATCAGTCTCTCCCGTGACCATGGATGCTGTAAAGCATTCGAAACGTCGGGAAACAAAAATCCAAATAAATCCGCGACAAAATCCGAAAAGATAGTTTTATTTAAAAGGGCAGATAGCTGATATTATAAGGAAAAAAGAATTAGGGCTGCGCGGTAAAAAATCTTATCGCTTATCGGCTAGTTATAAATAAAATTATCTATACCGATTTTTTCGCGTGTTTATTTTGATTTATGGTTCCCAATGTTTTAAATGCTTTATAGCAATCATGGTCTCGATAGAGACGTCTCCAAAGTTATTATATGATTGTTACAGAGAGTATACTGTATTTGGTACTATGTTACGATATAATTTCCTTTGACATGTTTTCTTTTTACAATCAATTTTATATACTGTATTGTGTAATTTTGTATTGTAAAACAATAATAAAGTAACAAATTCTAACCACGTGACAACTTTTGGTTATGTTATTTCCCAACATTTTAATAAATTTGGTTTTCTATCAGCGATAGTAGTAGATAGTAAATTGAACAAAGTTTATATTAGTCAATCACATGATAAAAATCTTCCAATCAAAATGATAATAATCACGTATTCTAAACGCTAATTTTGTAGCAAAAGCTGATCGATTACCTAAAATAGCACCAAGAATATCGCAGGCGGTATCGAATGCATAACCTAATTGGCACCCTGGGTGTGATACGCGAAAATTTACATTGTAAAATTGCCAGGCCGGGGCAAGCCGGTTACGTTATTAATACGCATGCATAATCTTTATGTCCAGTAGGAATTTGCTGTGGTTTTGCCTGCTATTTTATCAACTAGCTCAAGATAGTAATCTTTTTTGTACTGCTAAGAGGAGTACCTATTGGTAGAAGGAAGATGTCCTTTTTTTTTAACGTTGGGAAATGCATTTACGCACGAGGTGTGGGACTTACCGGCAAAGCATCCCACTAAAACCCAACAAAGCCTTCGCCCGTCTTAAGGGGCGTCGCAGGATCGCTTACGCATTCAACTACGACGGCCCGACGGCAGGTCTGCCGGAGCAGACCACAACAGTCACGGAGTTGCTCCAAGGTCCACTCTGCTATCAGAGAAGTACCAGGAGCAACCCGCATGGTACACCGCCCTACGAAGAGGGCCACCTCGCACCGCCCACCGAAGTGAGCCACCTCCCTGTGCGTTTCTTAGCTTCGCGCCCGGCTGTATTACCAGGCACTACTGAGCCCCCCCACCACGACAAGGTGAATGCACGTTGGGGGGGATAGAAGGAAGATGTCCTGGCTCTGGTACATCAGACAATGGACGGGGATAAACAAGGTTGAAGATATGTCCGGCTAGCCCTAAACAAAGAATGATAGGATGACTGCCGATCTTCAGTAATCGAGAGGCACTTGAAAAAGAATAATGGATGCTTATATACATAACTAGCAGTAGGTACCCGCGGCTTCGCTTGTGTTCAAACTTCCGATCGCTACCAGACTTCATAGGATCACCCACCGGGCTAGTCTAAAGGTTGCATGAGAATTTCATCAAAATCGCCTCAGCCGTTTTGAAGTGCATAGAGTCCACCCATCCACAGGTTTGAGTCTATAGGGAACATACGTACATTAATTTTTATACATATAGATATACATAATATAAATTACAGATATTCTTTGCAAAACATAGCATTATATCGCTTATTTCATTACACGCGCTCCCCTTAACGTTTTGTACGTTATGTACGTACAGAGCACCAGTAGATACTGTTGAATCATACTAATAAAGCTGTTTCAAGTTGAATAAACCACAATATGAAATAGTAATTGTATTTAAATTACTGTTTACAATGAGATTTGGTTTCGAGCTATCATACATTATTTTATCCTTTATTTTTTACTAGCGACTCACCCTCACTTCACTCGGGTTCGTCCCTAGGTTGGTTTCTCATACAACATTTCATCCCCATTTTCACTCCCCTTAGGGATGATTTCTGGGATGAAAACTATCCTATGTCCTTCCCTAGGTCTTAAACTATCTTCTTACCAAATTTCATCTAAATTAGTTTAGTAGTTTCGGAGCCTATTCGGTACAAACAAACAAACTAACCAATAAATCTTTCCTCTTTATAATACATAAATTGATATCAAAATTCTGGCTTGTGCGTTCGTAATTTTTCAACTCCTTAACGGCTTTACCGATTTTGATGCTATTTTTATTAAGTTGTGGGATCATCTGGATGGTTATTAACAATAGTTGCACCCGGCAGATGGCGCTCTGGTCAATATTCATCCAATTGTTTTTAAAGATCTCAAAATAAAATTGAAACGACAAAACGTGTGTCGAGTCATTTAGTATTTTCTTATATTTTCATTTATTTACTTTATCGTAAAAAAAAAGTGGTATCCCAATGATAGCGCGCTTGCTTGGGAAACCAAGTAAAGATAATCTAGAAAGTTCTCTAAAACATGTGAAGTTTACCAACAAGTACTTGACCAGCGTGGTGGACGATTGTCTGGCCCCTCTTATTGAAGGGAGGCCTGTGACCAGCATTGGGGCTATAAAAAGGGCTGAATAATTTACCGTGTCCTACAGTATTAGCTTTGTTATGTTTATTAGCCTTGTTGGTAGACTACCAAAGCAGTCATTGAAAATTGGCATTCAATTTTGGGGGTCGGCGTGACCCCGGGTAGGTAGGCTGAGTGACCTCTTTTTAAGTAGTAAGCTCAATATAGATTTGGAAATTTTATTACGTATATATAAAACAACAGTGTGATGCTACAACACCCTTCGAAGATATTAGTCTCAGTGAAATTGGCCACCGCGACCGAAATCAGGGGAATGTACAATACATATTCGTGTAGGAATCGACGAATAATATAACCTGTAAGGTTAATAACGGTTCAAACCCTTCACGCGACCCTTGGTCAAAAAAGTTACTGTTCTAAAGATATTTGCCATTTAAATGTAAGAAAGGTAGTAGGGTTCCTCCAAAAGTTTAGGTAAACTTATGTTTTTTTATTGAAGGGATAATTTTACCCTTTTTTATCAAGACGTGAATATTCGACATTTAAAAAAAACTATCTTTTCGGTTTTTTTGTGGATTTAGTTTTATTTTTGGTTACCGATTGATTCAGTCTCTCTTGTGTCCATAATTGCTGTAAAGCATTTGAAATGCCGGCTACGCTAAATTAAAATAAATCTGCGAAAAAATCCTAGAATACTTATTTAATTTATAGAAATTGTTGATATTTCTACTAAATATCCTTATATCATTTTGGGAAAATTATTTATTCAGCATAGTAACAAAGCTAAGGTTTCAACTAAACATGTTTATAACATAAAGCCGATATTTTCCAACTAATTTACCAAAAAAATATCAAATTTCATACCTTTCAAATATTTCGTATAATAACTATTGCGTCGAGCGATATTACTTCAAAATATAAAGTTACAATAAAAGCTACTTTAATATTCCCTAGTTATATGTGGCTTTTATATTGTTATATATTCAGCCTCCTTTTTAACGTCCCACTGCTAGGGCCCCTTCAGTACGAGGGGGATCATCAGGCCATGCTGGCCTAGTGCGTGTTGGCGGACTTTACAAGTCTTTTGAAAACTTGCTAGGTTCTCTCAGACATGCAGGTTTCCTCACGATGTTTCCCTTTATCGTTAAGACAAGTAGTAATCATGTTGGTAATGATTCGCATATATTTATATCAGAGGTGCGAGAACCGTGATTTGAACCCACTTCACTAGGTTTCCCTAGCGAGTGCGTTACCACTGGGCTGCCACTGCCTTGGCTTTTATATTGTTATATGTGGCTTAAAATTTCTATGGGTTTACGAATTTTCATTCGCGACATCATTGTACTAATATTGTGAACATGAAGCCAAACAATATAAAACATTATACAAATATGTATAACAATTTAAAACATTATACTACTACTATGTGATAAGTAAATAAATTAAAATAGCTGAAGCTAGAAGATTCAAATAAGCTAATATTGTGATAATTTATCTAAAAATACACAAAAATATTTTATTTATTATTAATTATTTTTTCTTCTTAATAATTACAAATTAACGACTAATATTTAATACTTCCTAAGATTTACACGAATATTTGACATTTTAAATAAATCCGCGAAAAAATCTAAAAAGATAGTTTTATTTCAAATGACTAATACATACCTATATAAAATTTTCAACGACCGCTTTAGAGGGATTTCTACATACATCAGCTAGTTATAAATCCATACTTAATATTATAAATGCTACAGTTACTCTGTCTGTCTATTACGTTTTCACGCTTAAAACTCTGGACCAATTTTGATGAAGTTTGGTATAGAGAGGGATGGGACCTTGGAGTAGGACATAGGCTACTTTTTGTAGCAAAAATAAAACATGAAGGGGGTGAAATAGGGGTTGAAAGTTTCTATTGGGAACAAATCATTTCTCAAAGATATAAAATTTCGTTATAGCCTACAATATTGGTAAGAAATAAAGAATGTTTCGGCATTTATGACCAATCAAGAAAATATAAGGGATGATTTCAAGTTTTTTTTAAGTACTTACCTACTTTTCTATACCTATGTATCTATGACCCACATATACATATGTACTATATAGACTACTCTGTAGTGTTTTATAATTACTGTTTTTCTTTTAACAGATGCGCCGATATGTGCTCAACCAACGCCACTAGTGATTGGCGCGCGTTTGGACGAACCGTTGCGGGTTCGATGCACGGTCGACGCAGATCCCGCTGACCTGGCCTTTTACTGGCAGTTCAATAACAGTGGAGAGAGCTTTCAAGTGTCACCTGCAAGATATGGTTCGTAAAACGAAATTTAATCTATTATTATATTTATAATCTCATCTGTTAAAGCTGTTGGACCTATGTCGTATATCTAATGAGATTATATTATATGATATTTGTATTGATATATTCTATACATATAATAAAATTCTGAGTCGAACCTGTACATTAAATAATTTTTGGACAATCTTATTGAAATAAACATTATTATTGATACAGAGGCCGAATCTATAGTTTTTAGAATTTTTGCCTGTGTGTCTGTCTGGGCATCGCATCACGTGAAAATCACTGGACAGATTTTGATAAAATTTGGTATGATGATAGCTGGTTATCCGAGCCAACATATAGGATACTTTTTACTGCGGTAAAATATCTCATCTCTGGGAAATCAATACTAAACGCTGAAACGTAGCTAGTTTGATATATGATATTTGTAGTGTTTGTGTAATCGAAATTCAACCATATCATTATTGATATTTTTAGGAAAACATGTTATGTTAATAGAATTTATTTATTTTTATTTAAGTAACATAAAATTTATGTTAAACAAAATAAAGTAACAGAATGTCGACAAAGGATAAGTTATCTCTATAAGAGATTTCCTCCAGAAACCCTTCAAATAGGAGAGAATAAGTTAATTTAGTACGGTGTATCTACAGTAAGTACAGCATTAAATGGAATAAACTTAATATTAAACTATGTCAACTAATAATATAATTATACAAAAATAAATACATATATTTATACATACAAACATATACATATACCTACAATCTACATAAATACATACATACCTATACAAAAACCGTTATTAAATATTTTTTATTGAAAACACTAAAGCTTAACAAATAAAAAGAAAATTGGTTGAAAAACAGACGAGAAAAAGGTACTGAACTGTTTTGTCTTTGCCTATTTATATTTAGTATAATAATCTCTTCTTGAACGTTTCTGGACATAATAACCAAGCACTAGCCAATTGCGTACAAAATATAGTAGTATACATCGATCAAAATAGTACTAAATACACAATCAGCGACAAAAAATGTCCTCGCCGAATGAGCGCTCATTTTAACATTTGAGTGCACTTTTAATTTAGATATTTTTTGTGAAAACAACTTTAATCATTGTATTTAAGGTTCAATTTACATTGTTTTATATTTATGTCATCTAGAATAATAATGAACTCAATAGGTGACAGTTTTAAGAGAACTTTTGCATGGGATTGTGATTCTGGTATTTTATTGATCGATGGCAGTTTATGACGTATGTAAATTGTATGTCGTTTGTGTTAACAAATTGTCTTCTATAGCTTGTTTGTCCCAACGACCAATTTACCAAAAGAGGTCTTCGTACAAACAACATATTTACAAAAAAAATCGGCTATATTTTTCATTCCAAATTACATTTAAAAAATATAAGTTGTATATATTTTTGTAAGCAATTTATATACACCCTATTTTGATACCCCACTCGATTTTGATATAGCCAATGTCACTCTCACAATTAAGACGAATCTAACGACATCTATGATGCTAAATCTATCAAGCCGTTTAAGCTACAGAGCATGTCAAATAAATATACATACACACACTTGAAACACATAACCCTCCTTCTGTCGCAGTCGGGTTTTTAAATGGTGCATTTGTTTTTAAATGTCAATTTTATTATAAAATACACATTTTACTTTAAAAAAAGCCGAAAAGATATGTATATACATTATACATACTAGCTGCTCACCCTTGATTCGCTGGAGTTCGTCCTAGGTACGTTTTATATAGATAAAAATAGTCATTAGCCACCGTTAGCCATATAAATTATAATATTTTTTTCGTGTATTTTTTCCTATGCGGTTATTCTGCTATTCGGGGTGGTCAAATCCTACAAACCAAAGATCATGAAAATTGGTCCAGCCGTTTTCGAGATATAAGTGTTGTAACAAACCCGAATTTGTTTTATATATATATATATATATATATATATATATATATATATATATATAGATGTATCTTATCTATATATTTACATATGTATGTACATAAATTTTAGAACTAAAGCTTCGTTTTTAAAATAGGGAAAAACCCTCTTTACTGTAACTCTAAACAATAAATATTGGTAACTTAAACAAATGGTGCTTATTTAAATATTAAGGCGACGAAATGGTCTGGAAGAAGTAGCATAGATTTTTATGAGATGATCCTGCTGTTTTAAATATCATCCCGGAAATACTAGGAGGCCACTAATAAAACTACAAGATATTTCTTGCTTATATTCAGTACTTTTATTATCGTCAGTATGTCTGTCCGTGTAGAAGCTACCACCGGCTCGGAAACCAGTTCTGCTGAGAAGAGCCAGCGAGAAACTCAACAGTTACTCTTTTAAATAATGAGTTACATCATTTATAACAATAATTTTCAGCATTACAAACAATTCATGAGTCGTGACTAATCACTACAGGGTGGTACCGATATCTCTGTGCAAAAGCGCGGGAAAACACATGAATATCCGGGTCCTTAATTTTTTTTAAATACATTTCTATCGGCCAAAGTCACATAACTAAATGCTTTATACATAAATCATCACAAGTGAATCAAATATTTTATTTTCCATTAAAACGCTCATATATAAAAATGCAACCTTACACTAGTACCTACGCTACTAAAATCTACAGATAATAATACTTTCTTAGATTTACGCTAATATTTGCTAATATATTGCTAAGCGCAAAACACGAGAAGGGCTGGACCAAATCGGTTTTTTTTTTCAAATATTTTTTGAAATCCGAGGAAGGTTGTTATGAAGAGAAAAAACCGAAAAAAATCGCGGAAAAACGTAAAATATCAAATTTTTTCTTTTTCCATACTATTACATTATAATTATGAACACAACCTTAAATTTGAATTTGAATATAGACTACTTGAATACGAATATAATGATAGTTTATTTATTCCATACTAACTGTGAAAACGTACATACCTAGGGACGAACCCGAATGAAGCGAGTTTAAGTCGCTGGTTTTAATAAAACTACCTTTCCGATTATTTCCCCACCCTTACTATATTTGATAATTATAATTTCAAAATATTTTCTATACTATTACTAAGTTTTGTAATTATAATACTTTCTTAGATTTACGCGAATATTTGACATTTTAAATAAAACTATCTTTTCGGATTTTGTCGCGGATTTATTTGCATTTTTGTTTCCCGACGTTTCGAATGCTTTACAGCATCCATGGTCACGGGAGAGACTGAGGTGTTACATGTCTTGAATGTATAGTTGTTACAGACAGCCTACTCACAATTAACAAAATGAAACCATGGATGCTGTAAAGCATTCGAAACGTCGGGAAACAAAAATGCAAATAAATCCGCGACAAAATACGAAAAGATAGTTTTATTTAAAAAGTTTTGTAATTGTTAAAAATAGTTAATTAAAATTTATTTATTTAATTTTGAATGTTATTATTATTACAATTTTTTTTCTCTCCCGTTACCATGATTGCTGTAAAGCATTCGAACGTCGGGAACCAAAAAATCAAAATAAATCCGCGACAAAATATGAAAAGATAGTTATTCTAGAGATACTAATTTAAAATAAAATTGTAGATACTCATTTTCATCGCTACTTCAATTAAAAAACACTGCAAGATAAAATTTTAATTGCTAAATAATTTTACAGCCACTCCGCTAAGTTTTAACTGAGGTATAACGCTCTCGCTAACTTTTGTTGTTTTAGGAAGAATAACTAACGGTCCGTAATTTTATGCAGTGCTATTACAGCGTTTGTTAAAACGTACGTAAAAAATAAAACTGTCAAAATTATTTTATCTGGTAGAAAAAAATAGCGGGTACATTGTCAAAATTAGTAATATTTAGTACTTTTTAACATCCTTCCTATAATACAAATTCCACCACGCTGACCAAGTGCGGATTGGCGGACTTCACATGTCTTTCGAAAACTCGTTAACTTTTCTCAGACATGCAGGTTTCCTTACGATGTTTTCCTTAATCGTAAGACATGTGGTAATCATATTGGAAATATTTCGCACATGAAAATATCAGAGGTGCGAAACCAGAGATTTGAATCCGCTTCACTCGGTTACCCAATCGAGCGCGTTACCACTGGGCTACCACTCCTTTCAAAATTAGTACTTGCTAATTATTATTATAATGTTCTTCTCACTGAACGCAGAATATTAAAGTGCATAAGTACTAACGCAAATACAAGTGCATTCTGTAATCCTTTCACTCACTAAGTCCAATGATGAGAGATCAGGCGTAAGAATGTTATCTTTACGTATATCTAAGACACGGACAACTCTGCCAAACTCCTAACTCCAAGCTGCTGCTAAGAATTCCTTAGTAGAGAAACTCAATAACTTTACTTGGCCTGACCTGGGACTCGAAGCCAGGACCTCCATATCTGCAGCCGTATATGCTATCCACTAGACGACGACTACTTTTTGTACCAATACTTGTTATACTTTACAGTAGAATTTTTTTTCCTCTACTTTATTTGGCTTTATTTCTAAGATTTATATACATACATAAATATTTATTTATTTATTATATATCAGTTGGGGAAAAAACAGCTTTTATGATATAGATTTATGTAAATACCAACTAATCTTCTCATCTACCAATAAAGTTTCCACAAAAATGGAGTGAATAAAAGTCCAAATTATATATAAAATCCCCTATACATAAATAATATTATATCAAGGATGATCGAGTTTATGCTTAATGCTTTGAGAAAATCTATTGGTACTTTCACCCCTTTCTCACCCCCTTAAGGGATGATTTACGGGACAAAAACTATCCTATGTCCTTCCCAGGGTCTCAAACTATCTTCTTACCAAATTTCATCTAAATCGGTTCAGTAGATCCAGAGATTACCCCCTACAACCTCACAAACTTCACCTCTTTATAATATTAGTATAGATGTGATCAACAAGCTCTAATTACAAAACTGTTTTTGTCATAATTTTTTGAACAGTGTACACATAGAAACATAAAAGGTATCTTTAGACGTGAAGTCGCTAAAAGTTGGGCATCTAAAATTAATATTACTATAAGATAATTGGAATCAATTATCCAAAAAAATGAGGGGTGGGGGTAGGAGGGTGAAAAATACTTTACGACCTATTCTCATACCTACCAAATATACAAAAAAACTCATTAAAATCAGTCGAGCCGTGTCGGATGAGTGTGACCACAAACACCGTGACACGAGATATTTATATATTAGAATTTTATAAAGAAATATATGGAAACAGATAAAATACATCTTTTTCGGCTTTATTAATGTAAAATTTTAACAGGGTTATAAATTTATTTAATAAAAGTATATTTTATCTGAATTGATTTAGTTAGGTCGAACCAAAACCCTACCTAGGTTATAATATAATAAGAATAATCCTTTGAAATAAATCTAGATGCAAAATCTGAGATAAAATATAATATTCAAATAACTTTAAAACACTAAATGTTAATTTTGTACTACTATATGTATAATAAAATATTTTTTTAATTATGTTAAATTAATATTTATTCAGCTACGGACCTCTTTCATATTAATATATTTCATATCAAAATCTATCTGATATTTAGTCTATATTTTTAACCACATCATATCTGTTTATGTTACTGCCTCCTCAAACTGGTAATTTTTGGTGGAATTTGATTTGGAAGAAAGGTCAATTTTTCATATACATAGATAGGTTTTACAAAATTTGTTAAGTATTATTATTTACTAGCGACTTAGCGTCCCAGTCCTAGGTACCTTTTAAAAATAAATGGTGATTGTGTGTACCTTAGGAGGTAGACTCATGCTTGATATCGCGGACTTTTCTGTAAGCCTTTTTAAGAGATAATTATAACGTTATATTATACTTATGTATAGATATTTTATTTAGTTAACTAGAATCTGGATTAGGATTAGATCAGGGAATTTTGATAGGAGTATTTTTTGTATAAACAAAAATATGGCTTACCGGCTGGTAAAGCACTATCGACTAATACCCAACAAAACTTCCCCCGTTTTAATGAGATGTTGCAGGAGCGCTTACGCACTCACCTCCCAGTGCATGTCTTGGCTTCACGTCCGGCTGGATTGCCGGACGCTAATGCACCCCACCAACACGACAAAATGAGGATTGATACTTGGCTAGATTAACATATCTATATCCAGATACCTACCTCGAAGGACATGAATTATAAGCTCTTCTAGTTAGTCTATTAATAAAACATTTTGTTATAGTATCCAATGGTGGTACAGCAAGTGAGCTGCGGTATCGCGCGGCGAGTGAACGTGACTACGGAGCACTTCTATGTCGCGCAAACAACGCTGTGGGAAGGCAGAAGAAGCCCTGCGTCTTCCAAATAGTACCGGCTGGTAAGTAATGTACTGTTCCACTGGAAAATTTAAGGCCGATCCATATTATAGTCCCGACCACATCCGTTCTTTGTCTGATATCGGTATGGTAAAATATATGAAACTTTGCTGGAGTGTGATTTGACCGAAACTTAACTTTTACTCATAGTGTAAATCCACTTATTGTTTCTTGTATATGCGAGTATACCTTACCAGACCGATATCGAATTGAGAACTAGACATGATAGGCAGTATAGTGTGATTTCTTTGAGATTTGACTATTTAATTTCAAAAGAAAAAGTCAAAAATGATGAATACTTAGTTTAGATGTATAAGGAGGCATTTTTTTAATATGGTTTTAATTCTACACTTTAAGTAAATGGTAAAATCGCGAGTTTTTGTAATAGATTCTTATAAGTGCATGCTTTTTATTATTTGAATGTTACTTAACTAGGGTTAACAATGTCATATAAATTTCTTCACTACAATTGACCGGTAAAAGGATGATATTTATTCTGAAAAATAAACAAGCAGTCATATAAAAGTTAGTCTGTTTTACTCCGGCCTCTAAATTTACATTAGTAGAAAAAGATTCTACAAAACTCCATTGCTACTTTACAGAAACCAACTTACATTCGCGTCTCTCCCGTGACCTTGATTGCTGTAAAGCATTAGAATTGTCAGGAACCAAAAATCAAAATGAATCTGCGAAAAATCCAAAATTTTTTAAAGTTTTTTTTTAAATTTCAAATATTCCCGTAAATCTAAAAAACTATTAGACATTTGCATTAAAATATTATCGATGATTTTTGTAATATTTATATTTTAACCTACTACTAAAAAATCCGTACTAGATAATCCTTGTACAGTATCTATGAAAATATTTCATAAGATACGATAAAACTGGGTCCCATTTATGCTGGAAACGTTAAGTTTTTGCCCATTTGCGATCGTAAAGAACCGGTAAATGTGGATCCGCTAAAAACCCCGTTGGGACGAACGTTCACATAAACTATACCGAATTTTATAGATCGCAATTGAGCTGCCATTATTTCTCGCCGAAAAATCACAGATTTCTTTTCATTATATTATAAGGAAAGTGACAAAGCGTTAGCTTTTTACGTATTTAAGTACTCATTATTTTTTGGTTCGAACATTTGCTTTTTATATAATAAATTAAATTGCCTAGGTGGTCTAGTTAGCATCATAGGTCTTCAGTTCGAGTCGCGGGTCGGCCCAATAATTATTAGGTTTTCCTCACGTAAAGACTGTCCTGTGCCTAATTTCTAACCACGAGTGTCGAATTATCGTCCCAGTGGATCTTGGGAGTTAAAAGAATTAAGAGTGTTAAGTGCATGTTATAGTGCGCTGTGTAGATGGCTAATCTTCCTGACATTGGCCGTCGTAGCTAAATTCGGTCATGAGGACATTATTATTATTAAAATATTACTACTTTGTTGTATTATTATCCTGTATGTACATACATATATATGTATGTATATATTGAGCCATTAGTGATGCCTCACAGCTGGGCAAGGGCTTCTCTTCAAAAGGAGGAAGATCAGGCCATAGCCCACAACGCTGGTCAAGTTGGCAGACTTCACATGTATTTCGAAAACTTCCTAGGTTTTCTCGGACATGTAGGTCTCCTCGCGATGTTTTCCTTCACCGTAAGACACGTGGTAATCATGTTGAAAATGATTGCGAGTGGTGGTAAAAAATAGTGCGAGACCCGGGATTTGAACTCGTTTTCTTAGTTCTACTATTGGGCTACCACTGCCTTATTATAACCTAACATTTTTTATTCGTAATATACAATAAGAGAGAATTTATAATTAAAAAAATATGGACTGTTATTTTATTTTTTGCTAGAGTAACATAATATTTTTTAACTTTAGAAGTATATTTCGCTGCGAAACAAAAGGGTACGTAAAAGTAAAAGGAATATTTATTTTTGACATTTGCTTTTTTAAACATTTACGTTTTGTAATTTAAGTCTTATTAATACCATTCAATCTCAATCGTGCCTCCATTATATGCCACATTAGTGAAGCAAAATGTCCTCAAATTGCACGCCTAGTAACCATAAAATAAAGAACAGATAATATATCTTGTCATTTTTAATAGATTAGACGTTTGGCTCAATTTGTAGCGAGCCTACTTGCTGTGCTAGCGGTCGCGGCTTCGAGTATCGCTAGGTACATTCGTTTGTGTGATGAGCACGAATGTTTGTACGCCAGTCATGGGTGTTTATCTTCTATCTCTAATATATAAAATTCTCGTGTCACAGTGTTTGTAACAAAATTCCTGCGAAACGGCTTGACCGATTCTTATGAAATTTTATGTGTATATTTAATAGGTCTAAGAATAAGACGTAAACTAGTTTTCATATCCCTAAGTGATAAGGGTGGCCCACATACATACGAACCTACTTTTTTATTTATTAGTTCATTTTCAGGTATTAGTATTTATAATATTATGTATGTATTTATAATATGTATGTATTTAAAGTTATATATGTGTAGTGTATCAACTATCTGGTATCCATAACACAAGCCTCGTAGCTTACCATAGAACTAGATGGTGCTGTGTGTTAATGTCCCAATATATTTATTTATTTATTATTTATTTTTTAAATAGATTTCAAAAAAACCTACCTAAGAACACGAAATTTTATTCTTTTCCAAACTACAAAGAACCAAATGTCTTAAAATAACCATAATAGCTTGTGCAGGGAATGAATCTGTAAGTTCCTGCATGGGTCAGACTCATCACGACTCATCTAAAATAGCCTAACTTAAAAAAAATGAAACAGCTGTAACAAAATACAACTAAATTCGTCCGAAATAAATTGTGTCTGGCGAGTTTCGATAATAAAATGGAAATTAATCGAATTTTATAGATTTCACATTAAACAGAGCTACGAGCTAAACACTCGCGAAACCGTAAAATTTTAACTGTGGAACTCTTTTACAACGCCCTTTATTGATTTGAGAAATCGTAAGAATTAACTCAACTTAAAAAGTATTTAAAATACGCAAGTAATGTTTTGAGTGAAAAAATTTTACATTGTTTCTTAATATTAAGAAACTATTGTTAACAATTTCATTTCTAAATATACAAAACTAGCTCTGGTTTATCCCTTTGTATGTATGTATGTATGTATATATATATATATAAATATATATATATATATATATATATATATATATATATATATATATATATATATATATATATATTTCCAATAATGTATGGAAGTCTGCCCGATTTGTTGACATTTATAATTACTACTGCTCCGCTCCCTTGAGTAGTAGCATGATGATATATAGCCTTCCTCAATAAACGGGCTATCTATTGCAAAAATAATTTTTGATATCAGATTAGTAGTTCCTGAGATTAGCGCGTACATACAAACTAAAAAACAAACAAACAAAATCTGCCTCTTTATAATGTCATAATAATATAGATATAATTACAAATTTATTTAATTAGTTGCTATTTATATCTTTAGTATTATGATAAACAATCAATCTTAAATTATCTTTTGACTAACATGGTAAGTACATCGACATTCAAATTAAATTTTCAAGACCTACATAAAACAAACGTACCTATTTATTAAAAACGAGTCATAAAAATCGATTTACAATTATCGAAGATATCTTGAACAATAAAAACAAATATAAAATATTTTTTGTAACATATTTTGATCCATTCGCTTCCTTATTAAAATAGTATTCATATCCTATATATACGGTGAAGAAAACATCGTGAGGAAACCCGCATGTCTGAGAGTACTTAGCAAGTTTTTGAAAGACATGTGAAGTCCGCCAACCCGCACTTGGCCGGCGTGGTGGACTATGGCCTAATCCCATCCCGTTTTGGGAAGTCCGTGCCCAGCAATGGGACGTTAGAAAAAGGGCTGAATACATATTATAAATCATCCATAATATTAGGCAAAATTCACCAATAATTTCACAAAGAGCCACAAGTAAATAAAATCTTTTAGAACTCATCAAGCAATAAAGTACCCAAAACTCGCAATAAACAAAAAAACTTTCTATATCTTTTGATCATTATTAAAAAAGTTAAAAGGGTTTCAAATCATAATCTCTTACATATTATAAATCTATACAGACGAATAAAATGGAAGTGTCTGTTTGTAATGTCAAAATAATTACTTTTTACTAAATGCATCATATGGAAGTATGTATATACGGTACTAATAAGAAAAAAACCATTTTTAAAATTTTTGTCGGTCTGTTTGTTGCGGATAATCTCCGAAACGGCTGGACCGATTTTGACGGGACTTTCACAAGCACATAGCTAATGTTATAAAGAGTAACTTAGGCAATTTTTATTTTAGAAAAAGAATTACAGTTCCGCTAAAAAAATAAAACGGACGCAAACGAGTAAAGCGAGACTCAGACGTTAGTCTATACTCGTAATATATCTCTTTACATATTTGTACATTTTTTTAAATTAGCCCATTACAGAATATTTGATTTAGAAATAGAGTGAAACAGGCTCAAAAACTAAATATCAATTATTATAAATTTTCATGTGCTAATCTCAAATCTCATTCATTGTATGTACCTATATATTGACGAGACTTTTCGCTCAGTTTGTAGTAATCCTACTTGCTGTGTCAGCGGTCGTGTGTTCGAGTACCGCTGGGGGCATTTATTTATGTGATGAGCACAAATGTTTGTACTCCAGTTATGGGTGTTTATATTTGTAATATGTATGTATTTAAAGTTATGTATGCGTAGTGTATCAACTATCTGGTATCCGTAACACAAACCTTGTAGCTTACCATGGAACTAGATGGTGCTGTGTGTTAATGTCCCAACATATCAAATACTCACACTTGACCGGTTTTTTTCATACATTGGTGAAAAGGGACAATGAAATTTGTAAGGGAAACAATAATTTTACGGATTGTTAAAAAAGAGCATGGAGTTATTTCGTGAGAGCTTGTTGAAAGACAATTGGTCCATATTCTCTGATGTGTGGATGCTGGCTTACTGTAATCTGATTAAATTACGCGACAAAGTTACTTAACTAGCTCTAATCAAAAGACATATCCGGGAAGTTCCATCAAAGTCAGTGTGTAAATTAATAATTTTGAACTTAATTAAAACATTCTCCGATACGCAAACTTAATATTGAGACTACAATTTTAAATAAAGGTGGCTACAGATGGAGCAATCGACATAATTTATCATACTAATCTAATATATATTAATATTATTTGTTTGTTTGGTTGAACGCGCTAATCTCAGGAACTACTAATCCGATTTGAAAACTTATTTTTGTATTAGATAGCCTGTTTATGAACGAAGGCTATAGGTTATATGTCACATGAACCTTGGGACGAACCCGAGCGAAGCGAGGGCATGTCGCTAGTCTATATATAAATTGGCAAAGATAAAACAGGTTCAATACCTTTTTCTCCTCTATTTTTAACCGATTTTCTTTTGTTATTTGTTTAGTACATATCAATCTTAATTTTATATAATTCATTTTTTTAATAATTTACATTATTATTAAAGTGTAACACTTCTATGGCTATATGTACATATGTGTGTACATACAAAAACTATATATTATATACAGTAACGATTTAAGCTTCGACGTACATACGCATTTAACTTTAAAAAAAAATAATAGTTTCAGCCGCAACAATTTTAATAATCTGTTCGTTTGTAGATATCCTTAAATAAGATTTAAAATATAGACTAAGTTCGCAATCGTACGCCAATAAGGAATGGGTAACGAGAAAACTTATTTGTCGCTTACGTACGTATTTCTTTAGTTTCTTAACAGCTTTTGCCAGTTCGCAATTGAGTGAGCAAAATTTATAAAATATCATTTTTTAGGTCAAAATCAATTATACTCGTAGATTACTATATTTTATATTAATAAGTTCGTAAATAACAATTTTTTAAGCAAAAATTAAATTCAGACTAAAAAATCTTTTTAAAGTAAGTAATTATTTATTCTCCTTTGAGTAAATATGAGACCACCTGTGATGTATAGTTATTTTTATTACTTAAGTGGCCTCGGTAGTCTAGTGGCCCGTATGTACGGGTGTAGACCCAGAGGTCCTGTGTTCGAGCCCCGGGTCAAGCCAAGTTCAGTTACTGAGTGTTTCTGTTAAGAAAGTTACAGGAACATCCCCGAGTTGGGAAATTCGCGATACTTTATCCCCTTACCGAAGCATAGTATGTATCGTATCGAATTGTCGCCCTTCCGGAGTATAAGAGTGACAGGAATAGAGAGAGCACGTTGTGTGTACAGTTGGCTAGTCTTAGTGTGATTGGTGGTAATGGCCAAAATCGATTAAGAAGATATTTTTATTGATTAAAAATTATGAAAATCGATTGAAATTGGCGAAGACACCGGGTAACATATACTCGAATTCAATTCTACTTTCTTTTGAAGTCTTTAGTATTAAATATTTTTTTAACAAATGTGTTTAGTTTACAAATGCATATACTACGTTATTTATATATAATACATATAATTTTTTTTTTGGGACATTAACACACAGCGCCATCTAGTTCCATGGTAAGCTACGAGGCTTGTGCTATGGATACCAGATAGTTGATACACTACACATATATAACATTAAATAGATACATATTATAAATATAAACACCCATGACTGGAGTACAAACATTCGTAAGTGTTAACCGCTTTTCTCGATAGTTTTTCTAATAAAAAGTTTCTACCAAGAATAAATACATGAATATTTGAAAACAATTTCTCTCTCGAAAGTAGATTTTGAAATGGAACACATTTTTAACTAAAATATAATTAATTTACATTCAACACAGAACATTGAATTAAATTAAAATCAAATATTCTTTATTGAACACCAAAAAATTTATATGACATTATTATCTATACATATAATAAAATTGTAACTAAGCCGAATCTGTACATTAAATATTTTTTGGAAAATCTTATTGAAATAGACATTATTATCGATACAGAGGCCGGATCTATAGTTTTTAGAATTTTTGTCTGTCTGTCTGTCTGTCTGTCTGTCTGTCTGTCTGTCTGTCTGTCTGTCTGTCTGTCTGTCTGTCTGTCTGTCTGTCTTTCTTTCTGTCTGTCTGTCTGTCTGTCTGTCTGTCTGTCTGTCTGTGTATCTGTCTGTTACCGCATCACGGAAAAACCACTGGAGGGATTTTGATGAAATTTGGTATGATCATAGCTGGTTCTCCGGGTCAACATATAGGATACTTTTTACCGCGAGAAAATATCTCATTTCTGAGAAAAAATACGAAAACTGCAATGTAAGAGTAAGCTAATATGTAGAACCTAAGAATTTGGTTTTTGGTCATCTGAACGCGTGCGGAGCCGCGGGCGATGCTAGTTATATATATTAAAGAAGAAATAGCACAACAGGCGGCCTTATCGCTAAGTGAGCCATCTCTTCCAGGCAGCCTTTAAACATCTGTACTTTGAAGTAAAATTATAAAATATAACCATTCACTTTAACAAAATCTGTATATAAATTGGAATGTCATTGCTCTCTTTACGGTCCTTTCAAAATATAGTCAAACTTCCTTCGCATTTCCAATACGGAGTGGATAACTAGAAAACTTGCCACTTCGATTCGACCGTATTTTTTGATTACTCGTACATTTAAAATAAGAATTTATAATGCATTTTTTAGTCTAATCTTATTTATATTAAACTTTTGTTAGTGAAATTTTACTATATCGATATACATACATACTTATACAAAGAGACTAGGATAAGACAGTTCTGTAATTTTTCTGCTCTATGACAGCCGATTTTCTTTTTTTTTTATTTAGTAGCTATTGACGAGTTTTAGTGTTATCAATACATATAATAAAATTCTGAGTTGATTCTGTATATTAATTATTTTGTGGAAAATCTTATAGAAATAGTCATTATTATCGGTATAGAGGCCGAATCTATAGTTTTTAGAATTTTTGTCTGTCTGTCTGTTTGTGACCGCATCATGGAAAAACCAGAGGAGAGATTTTGATAAACTTTGGTATGATGATAGCTGGTTATCCGGGTCAATATATAGGATACTTTTTACTGCGGGGAAATATCTCATTTCTGAGAAATCTATACTAAACATCAAATCATGTGAATACTATAAAATCAGTTGGTTTTTTTTATATATGTTTAATTCCAATTTTTAATAATGATTATGGTCAGATTTCGATCGCTGAGCGACCATTAGTTTTTATTAAAAAACCCAAAGCGCTGCTAGCTTTTCAAATGACAGATTTTCATACAAACTTCTCTTTAGAAGTTGAGTTTAGAGTTGAATGTCAAAGAATCCTTTCTTACTGGATAACTGTGTTCCTTTCGTAAGCAAAAACTAATTATTTTTTTCAATTATTAAATAAAACTATCTTTTCGGATTATTTCGCGGATTTATTTTGATTTTTGGTTCCCGACGTTTCGAATGCTTTACAGCATCCATGGTCACGGGAGAGACTGAGGTGTTACATGTCTTAAAGATATAGTTGTTACAGACAGCCTACCCACAATTAACAAAATGAAAATTAATTGTGGGTAGGCTGTCTGTAACAACTATATCTTTAAGACATGTAACACCTCAGTCTCTCCCGTGACCATGGATGCTGTAAAGCATTCGAAACGTCGGGAACCAAAAATCAAAATAAATCCGCGAAATAATCCGAAAAGATAGTTTTATTTAATAATGTCAAACATTCGCGTAAATCTAAGAAAGTATTATTTTTTTCAGATAAATATAATATATTGGGATGTTAATACACATCAGCATCTAGTTCCATAGTAAGCTACGAGGCTTGTGTTATGATAACAATACACTTATATCATTTTAAATCCTTATATACATACATATAATAATAATAATAAATTTTAATAAATTTCAACTGCCTCGGTGGTGTAGTGGCTAGCATGTACGGCTGCACACCTGGAGGTCCTGGGTTCGATTCCCGGATCGGGCCAAATTTAGTTATTGAGTCTTTCTGTATAGTAAGTCTCACATACTATAGCCATCACATATTATATTTCATGTAAAAATATTGCTTTAATCCATATAATCACTTTAATATAAAAGCTTCGTATCGTATTTGAGTTTGGTTACGTATTGAAATTCATGGTCAGAAACTAATCATATTTAATGAAACTGAAAAGCCTACGTTCAATAAAAAGAGATTTTCCAAGTCGATGAATATCAGCTCTCATGTAAGAAATCATCTACAGATTCTACACTATCGACATCTAAACTATACTATTATAAAAAGGAAATATTTGTTTTTTTGTAAGTTTGTAACGAATAAACTCAAAAACCAAGGCTCCGAAACTACTGGACCGATTTAGATGAAATTTGGTAAGAAACCGTAAGGCCTGTGGTAATCATGTTGGAAATGATTCGCCCATGAATATATCAGATGTGCGAGACCCGAAATTTGAACCCGCTTCTCTAGGATTTATCATTGATTTACCACTGCCTAAAAGTACCTACAGTATACAAAAAATATTAACAGAAATTAAGAGTATATTGAGTGCATATAAAAATTATATTTGTAGTTCAAATTTTATTTACGATGCCACTTTTATAGGTCGCGGTACAATTTGGTCGAAACGATTGAAAATTTCATTTAAACGAACCGAAACGGTTAAAACACCGGCCTGGCTCGCTGTTAAAAAATAAAACTAATAAAACCTGTAACACAGACCTTGTTAAAATGGCACTCTAAATGATTTTTTTAACTCTTTATAGTGTTCTTTATTTACATATCTTACTTTTACTACTTTGTAACCGTGGTTTTACTTGAAATGTTTAAAAAAAATGTTTTATTTCAGTGAGCGTATTTTGCTACTTCTTTAATCCAAATGTAAAATTTAAATGTAACAGTGATATATGCGATAGTTTGTATCCATACTGATATTTACCCATAAATGCGAAAGTAACTCTGTCTGTCTGTCTGTTATCTTTTAACGCTTAATCCGTCAACGACCGCGGGCACACCGGTGTGTCAGTTAACAATTAGTTTCTTAGAAATTTACCTGGAGAAATGCGCTGGACTGATTTAAATGAAATTTGGCATAGAGATAGTTTGAGATCCTGGGAAGGACATAGGATATTTTTTATCCCGGAAGTCATCCTTTAAGGGGCTGAAAGTTTGTATGGGGAATCGATCATTTCTTCAAACTCATCATACATGCGTATATATAGTGTATCTATTCCATACTAGCCGTCATGTGTATATAATAAGAAAGCGACTTCATCCTTGAGTATAGATTTAGACGCATAATAAATAAAATTGTTGGATAACACAAGTCGAAAGTGAAAAGCAAGTAACATAACAGCCTCTGCACATGTACAACACGTTCGTCCCACGAGACCAATACCATGTCTCACGTACTCATAATGACATTACTATTTAAATACATTAGCTGGAACTTGTCCTAGACTTGGCTAAAAGCCTTGATGCTATTATGGCGTTTAACCCACAATAAATACGTAATAACCCCACAAATGTATACTTAGGACTGAAACAAGATATGCAATGGCCGCAAGTTAGAATATTTTTCTTAAAGAAATTTAATATGGTAATGAAATAAATTATCTAATATATAAAAATCTCGTTTCACGGTGTTTGTGGTCGCACTCCTCCATAACGGCTTGACCGATTTTAATTAATATGAATGAAAAGGTAATATATATATATATATATATATATATATATATATATATATATATATATATATATATTTTATATATAATAAAATTCCAACTGAGACGAATCTGTATATTAATAATTTTTTCGATAATCTTATTGAAATAGTCATTATTATCGACACAGAGGCCGGATTGATATGCCTCTCTGACACACAGATAGTCACAAGACAGATTTTGATGAAATTTGGTAGGATGATAGCTGGTTATCCGGATTAACATATAGGGTACTTTTTACTACGGATAAATATCTCATCTCTGAAATATATATACTAAACGTTAAAACGAAACGTGTATATAATAAATACAATATCTCTCAAACAGTTACTATGTACTGAGGTCGTCAGTATAATAACATAAATAAGTATTAATAATCATTTTTTTCTAGCCCGTCCATCACCACCCAGAAACTGTACAGCAAAGAGAGTAGTGAAGAATAGTGAGGCATATCTGACAGTGAAATGTATCGCCGGCTACGATGGTGGTTTAGCCCAACACTTCCTTTTAGAAGTGGTGGGTGACACCAATAGAATACTTGCAAATAATACTGCTAGTAAATCAGGTAAGATACAGGTTAGTTTTTTAATAATGTCCTCCGGGTCGATTTCGGCCACGGCGGTTTTTTGTCTTTGTTATACAATTTTCACTGTTGTTACATCACAATTATGCGGATATTTTAGATATGTATACGATTTAAGCCCAGAAATGGACGTATAGATAAATGACATAGTACAGTCTTTTTCATTACTACTACATACATATTATAAAATAAAATCTTCCGCCGCGTCTGTCTGTCTGTTCTCGATAAACTCAAAAACTACTGCACCAATTTTTATGCTATATCCATTTTAATTTAAAACGTACCCAGGGATTCGTCCCGAGCAAGGCGAGGGTGAGTCGCTAGTTTATAATATAATTCATTGAAATGTTAACACCTTAACAGGTGGCAAACAAAAAATCATCGTATTTATATATTAGTAAAGTAAAATAAAATGGTAAAATTTTCATTAATTCTCCAATTTAACTAAATTACATACAAAATTGCACAATTCATATGAAAAATAGAAGAGATAAGTCTATTTACATAACCCATTCTCCGTAACACGAACTAGAAATCACATCTAAATTTTAGCTTTTTTTATATATACGAATATGTACGAGCATTTAGTCCATTCGAAGCTTAAACCTAAAATCATGAACGAATTAGAGACTGGACCTGACATAAAATACAAATGTATGAAAACTAGTTCAACCAAGTGACGCATAACGCACACAAAGATTTTATTACATTATTATAAACACTGATACACAATACAATATTTCTAGTGCTTGAACGTAATCGATAAAATACATATATCGATGAACCAATGAATGACATTTTAGACATTGGTTAGCATAGTCATCATATTTTACATATTTTAATTTATTCTTCTTCTTTTAATTTTAATAAATTAAAATAAATGAATTAAAGAGGCAATAATAATGTGTCAAATAATAATTATTTTTTAATTTGATTTATATAAATATGATGGCATTGATGGCAACATTCTGTTGGCCTATAATAATGTTAATGAACAAATGAATATCGGGTATATATTCCATTAATATATAATAAATATTATTTTGTAAAGATTAAAAAAAATATTAAGCTAATTTAATTAAATAAAGTGATTTATTTATTCTGTTATTGAACTATTTTAATTGGCAATTGATTGTCTCGGGTAGTTATAAAAATGTGACACTGTCCTAATATTGCTCAGTTCTTAATAAACATTTGTGAAATTAGGAAAAAGAAAAAAGATTGCAAATTAAAGTGAGTGTTGGATCGTGAAAGTAAAATAATTAGTGCAAGTGATAAAGTGTTTTATTACAAATCGCCAACCCAGAAGTTTAGTGCTAAAACATTATTGTTTGATTTTGTGTAATTTATGTGTTGAAATAAAATGATCTTTATTATTATTACAATGGAATAATATTCCAAGGTATATAAATACATATTAATTATAATTTTTGCATTTATATTTTTATTTGATTTAGAAAATATTTTTATAAATTTATTGTCATCAGATTGTAGGATACTGTGGTAAAATATTTAATGTTATTGTACTGTACAAATAACACAATTCGTTTAGTAATTTCGTCAAATATCGATATATTTTTCGACATTGTCAAGCACTAGTCGATGTCAAATGGACTCACTCGACAGTTTAGTCATTTGTTCTGAATGGTATAATCCAGGGATTTTATGATGGTTGTCAGATGTCAACAATACATAGAAATATCGACTATATTTAACATAGTTGGATAATATGACATTTTATTTTACATTTAATTAAATTGTGTGATAAATAACAATAAATGTAATAAAATAATGTATTTACAAGTGAAAATAAATACTGCTGCTTCCGCCGTTATAGTTTTTACATCATTTAACAGAACATTTAGTCATTTTTGGGAGATGTTTTGTTGACAAATAAGTGCTTGAGACTGACGCAAAAAACAAACGACCAAGCCTAAAATCTCCTGGTTACTGAGAAGACCGATAAAGGTACGTCCGCTTATATGTCTAGTCCAGTGGTTAATTCGTTCATGCCTAAAATGTATTTAAAACTATACTTTAAGTTCTTACTTATAAATGAAATTACTATTATAAATGCCAAATTTTGTGTGCGTATGTTTGTTACTATTTTATGTTGAAATAGTTGGACAGATTTTGATGAGACTATTACCTGCAAAATACCATTAAGCACATAAGAACAACTTAATAAAGCAAGAGTGAGTCGCTAGCAGCCGAAATTTTATCATTTACCTCAACCAGGATTCAAATCCGCGACTACTTACTTGACATTATTGATGGATTTAGCCTTCACGTTATCCCTAAAGCTACAAGTTCTATTATAGGTTTACTCAAACTGTAATAGCTAAACGATACAGCCAATTGATAACTTGCAAGGTTGCCCGATCGATCGTGCTTCGTTACTACCGCTCTAAAGACTGTAATAAGAGCATATAATTATTGCACTTGTGTATTAAAATGTAAAATTTCTCAATATGCGATAATTATAGATATAGAGTGTTACCCACCATGCTATTTATATATGCGCAAATTTAGTTGATTTATATTGAATGAAAATAAATAAAATGCTTTAAGATTTTTTGTTAACATAAATAAATAATAAATATATAAATATATTATGACATTTAAAACACGACACCATCTTGTTCCATGGTAAGCTACAAGGCTCGTGTTATGGATACCACATAGTTGATAGATACACTACACATATATAACTTTAAATACATACAAATTATAAATATAAACACCCATGACTGGAGTACAAACATCCGTCCTCATCACACAAATGAATGCCCCTAGCGGGACTCGAACCCTTGATCGCTGGCACAGCAAGTAGGGTCGCTACAAACTGAGCCAAACGTGGCGTCAGATAAATGTTCATTATAATATACTAAATCGATTTTGATTATAGCCTACTAGCTAATTTAAAAGCTAAGCTAAACTGAATTTTATATAACGGTAGCGTGAATCCTTAATTATAGAGGTATATCTTTGTGCTCATTACTAATAATAAATTTGTTTGCAGATTTCATCGTATGGCTCAACACAAGTTGGTCAGAGCTTGAAGATTTGTCTGAAGAAGTTTTGACTGTCAGCGCCAGGAACAGTAAAGGGGTTTCCGATCCTGTTGTTATTCGGGACCTAGTTTATAGAGACGCTGCTAAACATATAGGTAAGGTTTGTATTGTAAGTCCACGGTAGTAGGTTCGAATTATACAGAGAAGTTTTATGACTTTTTTATAAATTTAAATCTAGTATAAGCAAAAAAAAGTTTTAATATACCTTAATATATCTTTATATAAGTCTCAATATTATTTATAATATTATTTTTAATTTGTACTTTAACAAAGCACAAATTGAACACACCATTTTTCTTTTTACTCAAAGATAAAATAGATGTTCGAATTAAATAGCAAATCATATATAGCAAATTGTGACTAAAAGCTGTTAGACCACACGGTAATGACGGCTTACGTCGTTTATCGAGACAAATGATTATTTCTCACTCAATTATGCGAATTCAAATCTACTTATTTAACATTTTCTTTTTTTGTCATATCTTATAATCACTTTACGAGAAAACCAGTGGATAGATTTTATGAAGTTTGGTATGATGATAGCTGGTTATCCGGGTCAACATCTAGGATACTTTTCACAGCGGAAAAATATCTCAACTCTGAGAAATCTATACTAAACCTTAAAACGTAACTAGGGGCGAACCCGAGCGGAACGACGCGAGGGTGAGTCAGTACTAAAAATATTAAATACACTCCGTTCACTTAAAATCCTACCATTTTCAATTAAACAGTTCTTCGCAATCAACTCAAGCTAATTTCATTCGAAATTCCAAACGAGTTTCTAATCAAAAACTAGTAAAAAGCAAACTCCTTCTATTACCAATTCTCATGCAATTTTCGAACCTTTCTAACGACGTAACATGTTGCCTTCATTTTGTTTTATACCTAAAAGTATTGAAATCTGTTTTTAGTTCACTCTAATTTTGTATTTCTGTTGGCTAGCAATTTTAATATTTCAATGAATGTTATTGTTGAAAGTTTGTGAAAATATAATAATTTTGGTTGAAGCTTGAGAAATATGATATAGTTCATGATTCCTACTACCTCGGTGTTGTAGTGGCTAGCATATACGGCTGGACATCCGGAGGTCCTGGGTTCGAATCCAGGTCGGGCCAAGTTTAGTTATTGAGTCTTTCTGTATAGATAGAGAGTGAATTTGTATCTGCGCGTACACTTGTGCACTATAATATCTCCTGCGCAGTTGGCTAGTCTCAATGAGATTGGCCGCCGTTGCTGGAATCGGTCAGGAGGACATCATCATTAGTTCATGATTCAGATTATGGGTTTTTCTTATTCAGTGAATCAATTTTAATGGAATATACTCTAAAAGTACTCCTACTAAAGCTCTTTTTTCCAGAGCGAATCACTAAAAAAAGACCTAAATTATTTTTTGAAACATGCCTTGATCTTTGCATACTTTAGTTATTTTACATGAAGTGTATGATTTTATTATAGTGTTAGCGTTTTCTCGTGGCTCTGCTCGCGTTAATTACTTTTTTCCTAAGGATCATAGGAACGTATTAGATTACCTATAATCTTCCTCGATAGATAGGCTATAAAATACAAAAAGATTTTTTTTAATTGCATTAGTAGTTCCAGAGATAAGTGCGTATAAACACACTAATAAAACCTAAACACTATACTCGTATGTATAGCTAAAATTTTAAATTACATCAAACCATAAATAATATTTCATGTCTAATTTTATCGAAATCAACCGTGAGTACTACACGTAAGTAATGCAGAATTTCTAATATGTGTATAAATACATTCAATTTTTATTGTAACAAATATATAGATTCTAGCAGAACCCGCGGCTTCGTTAGTATTTAATCTGCAAAAAAACTCTTTGTCTTTATGTTATACAGCGACTCACCCTGGTTTCGCTCCGGTTCGACGCTATATATTATATATAATATATATATATATAATGATATATATATATATATATATATATATATATATATATATATATATATATATATATAGTTTTAGAATAATACATGGAAGTCTGCCCGATTTGTTGACATTTATGATCACTGCTCCGTCTCTTGGGTAGCATGATGATATGCCTGTCTAAAGACTTCCTCAATAAAAGGACTATCTAATGCAAAAATAATATTTCAATTCGCATTAGTAGTTCTTGAGATGAACGCGTTCAAACGAACAAACTCTGCCACTTTATAATATTATTCGTCCCTAATTGATTCCCCGTGCAAACTTTCATCCCTCTTTTCACCCCCTTAAGGGATAATTTCCGGGATAAATAGTATCCTTTGTTCTTTCTAGGGTCTCAAACTATCTTCTTACCACATTTCATCTAAATCGGTTCGGTAGATCCAGAGATCACCTCCTACAACGACACAAACTCACAATAGGGTATATGCATATAATATCTTTTTTATATTTTTAATTCACTATTTACACTGTTATAACATATTAAAAAAAATACTGTTTAAAAATGCCGTAATTAATTTAAAAAAAAATATTTAAAATAGAGAATAATTATAAGCTGCTTAAACGCCGCCATTTTCGCTCGCAGTATTGAAAACATCCAATACTATATCGAGCAGTGTTGCCAGATCAAAAAACTCATTCGGCGCTAGGATTGCACAAAAAACACTAAACCTCGCGCTAAATTAACAATATTTTTCTTGAACTATAAATTATAATAAAAAACAAAAACAACGAAAGCCTTAGATCTGGAGCCCAAAACACTAAATGGCAGCTCTGGTGTCCTGTCTGTCAATGAGACGTGAGTACTGAGTAGTGACAGTTCAGTTTATTGTTTACTAAAAGCACTGTAATATAATGCATATATTATCGTGCTAAAAGTTTAAGGTGTTCTCGTTCATAGCTTATTTCACCATGAAAAAAGCTCAAAAGCCAGTTTATAAGTATTGCATTGTCTCAGAATGCAAAAACACTATCAGAAGTACACCTCACAAAGTGTTATTTCCAGTCCCGATAGATGCAAAAATACGTAAGGAATGGTGTTAGGTTATTAGAAGAGACCAAGTGCCTGCAACAACTTGTTAACATTGTTGTGAAGATAAATAAATAATTAATAAATAAAATGATTTGTTTCTTCACTAACTGTTATTACTCATATTGAACTGAACCCTAGCTAATATTTAATATATAACAGAATAGATAAATACAAACAAATAACTTACGACATATTGAATATATCGATATATTTGTACGATATATCGCAAAGTATCGATACAACAATACGATATATTATATCGAAAAAAATATCGATTGTTTTTTTACATGAACATCCCCAGACACAGTATTTGACGTCACGTTTCGCTGGTATTGTGTTTTACAAATTTGAATTTCCCTCGCTTAATTTGTACTTTTAATTATTAATTTTAAGTAACCAAAAAGATAATAATTACTAAAATAATGGTTTCATTCAAATGTTTGGCCAATAAAGATTTGAAATAAAAATATTTTATGCAAATTTAAATTACATGCATTTCCTGTTCACAAACTCACAAACTTTACCTCTTTATAATATTATATTAGATTAGTATAGATAGTAATATCTAATAGAATATCTTGTAGGACTAATTCTATATCCAGAACTCAAGGGAGCTAATCTAATAAGCTAACAGTATGATACATATTTTATGATTTGTGATCTATTAAAGCCCCGTAACAGCATATTCGTGTAAGATGTTGGTAACGGGTTCTTGAGACAATGTAGCACTAATACTTTAGTTATCGTAATTATAATATTAATTCACTGCCTCATTGACCTAGTGTAAGTCCTGGGTTCTAGTCACGAGTCGGGTTAACAGGTGGGGTTCTCTGTCACGAAACACTCAGTAGCAGAGTTGAGAATTCGGCAGTGTGCCTGTCCATGTCAAATTAGAGCACGACGACTTTTGCCTGTGCCTTTTAAAGAGCTTTAGTTTTATTTTTTCTGGTTTTATTTTTTTTGTTTTAAGAATTAAAGTTGTAATTTTTTGTTTAGTTTTGAGAACTAAGCAGTTTTGTGAAACTATGGAATTGGGCTCATTACGACTGTATGAAGTTTTAAAGCTGGTCGGTCTTGCATCTTATCTCTCACCAGTCGTATTGACTTCTCATCTTGTGGCAATTGGAGAGTTAAAGTTATAGAAATTGCACTCGAGTCTGCGCATGCACATGTACAACATAATATGTACCGTGTAGTTGGCTAGCCTTAGAAGCCTTTGTTAAACCGGTTACAATAACACCATTATTTATCATTATAAAATTCGCATATACGTTTTATATACGTTTGTATACGTTTGTTATATATAGAAGATTAGCGCAGGCAAATAGAATAGCAAAGTAAGGTAAGTTCTTATACGATAAATAATTTTGAATGATTTAGACCTTTAGCCAATTGCCATTATTGTCAAAATGTGATAATTTGAAATTTATATGCAACCACCCTTGAGGATTACTCTTTTCATTACAAAATCACCACTAAAAATTGGTGTAAAACCTCACAAAAACAAATTAAACATCGGCCCTTTGTTGAAGAATGGTAATAGTATTTTTATATGAGCAATAGATATCTAATACTTTAGATGGATATCTCATTTTCTGAACTCCGAGCAGCAATAAGCTAGTGTGTTGTAGAAGAGATTGTCTTGGGACATGCAAACGGAATATTACGGTATATTGTTGGATTAGTGCCACGGTAGATGTATTGGGAAGTATTACTTATGGGGATGAGGTTCGTAGTTAATAAATAATATGTTACATTGTAATATTCATAGTATACTAATACTAAGTGAAATCGAACTACGAGTATTATAAATACGAAAATTTGTATGTGTGTACGTTTGCTGCACTTACATGCTGCAAATAGACTGTGAACACTTCGATAGAAAACCTGCAATACTGAGAAAACCTAGCAAGTTTTCGAAAGACATATTTAGTCCTCCAACCCGCACTTGGCCAGCGTGGTGGACTCTGGCCTGATGGCCTGCGTTTGTTGCATATTGAACGGCGGCTCGTGCCCAGCAGTGGGATGTTAAAAAGTACTGGATACATAGCCACTGATCACCATAGCAAAGCGAGTGTAACTTGCTAGTGTGGATAAATAATAAAGATTTAATTTTTTATTGTATATGGGGAATCCCATAGGCCTCATTATGGCTATAGGCTAATGATAGTATTTTTTCCCATAGAAGATACAACACGAACACTCTCGAAGTTCCCAGCTGCTGCGGGCATCGCAGGTCTGGCCGCCGTCCTCACTGCTGCAGCCGCCATCATAGTACTTGTCGTAAAAAGGTAAAACTTAATTACAGAAATAGAAGAAAGAATGAGATAGACGACACCATGTTACCATCAAAGCGAATGAAATCAAAATATAGTTTGTTCAAATGGACATTTACAAACACTTTCGAATCCTATAATTATTCATCAGTTTGAATCATTTGTAAATATAAAATATAACATGTAAACATAAAATTTTAATATTCTATTTTAATTACATAATTAAATGAAGCATGTTATTTACATATATCTGAGTTATTCATATATTTTATAATAAAGCTATCGCTGTTGTTATTATTTGTTAAAGTGGATGACTGCTGTATAGACAATACTATTTTATAGGGTTCCATACCCGAAGAGTACCAAAAGAACACTATTTCTAAGCCTCCGCTGACCGTCCGTCCGTCTGTCCGTCTCTCATAGTGGTGTATCTCATGAACTGTAATAAATAGAGACTTAAAATTATCACAAAGTATGTATTTCTATTGCCACTATAACAACAAATAATAAACAAAAAAATATTAAAATACACGGAACATTTTTTAACGTTTGTAATTGATCATCTAAGTTATTATACTACATACAAGGAGTAAAAATCATATTAATAAAAAGTATATGTACGATGGTACGGAACCATTCATGTACGAATTCAACTCGCCCTTGGCCGATTTTTATTTATTTTTGTTTATTTTTGCGTTCTTGTTATGTTATATTTTTCTCTGTTACAGGCTTATACCCAAATAAAGAAACATTCACTAATTCATTCATATGTTCGTTCATTCATACATTATAATATCATTCTGTAAGTAAAATAAGTAAAAAAAATATTATGCGATTTTAAAGCCTCATTACGTTTTTTTTTATATTGGGAAATGTATTTACGTATACCACCAGGTGGTTATGTGTGAGTCACCAGCTAGAAAAGCCAGTACTTCCCACTAAAACCCAACAAAACCTCCCCCGTCTTGATGGGGTGTCGCAGGGTCACTTACGCACTAAGCCACAACGCAAGTCTGCCGTAGCAGACCACAATAAGCATGGGGTTGCTTCAACGGTCCACTCTAAAACCTCATTAATGCTAACTCTCATTACCGATTTTTCAAACTAACTTTCTCCCATAACTAGGCGTAACGAAACAGCAACAACAAGTAAACGTCCTTCACAGAGTGTAGTGCAAGTAGATGCGAACGGTAGAAGATATCTCATAGCGTATCCTGCATCAGACAAGCCGGAAACTAAGCCGGATATACTAAACCCTAAATCTGGTAAGTATTCTAAATATCATTAAAAAATGTGGTTTACAAATTAAAAATTTTGATTTCTCCATTTTTTTTCAATTTTAAAGTGTTTTTTTACAGGGTGACCATACAATGTTTTATTTCTTCAAAAACTAGAGTTTAAGGCGAAAAATGAGCCCTATCTGAAAATTGAACAAAATTTTTTTTCAATGTAAACATCCTTCCGAGACAATAAAACAATTTTTTCTGTAACGGATAAATATTTTTAAATTCAATTTTTTTTGGTTATTATATGCATTCCGAAGATTATATTTCCCTAGTTTCATGAAAATCAAATAATAATTGCAAAAATTAAAAATGAAAAACCAAGAAAAAAATAAAAAACAGGTTTTTTTGCAAATATCTCGAAAACTTTGAGGTTATTGTAAAAAGTATCATCTATAAAAGTTGTAAATTTTTATTAGACCTACAACTTTTGTAGAAAACATTTTTCAATTGATAAGTAAGTATATACGTAAGCCGAAAATTGAAAAAAATTAAATGTGGCACTCGGAGACTGCCGCGGTAAAGCTATTGCATAGCATTTTTTATCAACTTATGCAAGCTTATTTTAATATCAAAAATTTTGATTATCTTTATAGCAGTATTATATATAAATTAACAAAACAAAAAATAATACTGCATTTGTCATAATAATAATAAAATGAATGTATATAGAGTACTAACTCATTTTCTTTCACTATTTTTTCGTGACTTTCTTCATTAATAAATGCACTTTGTTTATTCATATTTAAAACACTTTGTACACAAATTATACGAGTACAGATATTCACTGTTGTACATATCCTATACACCTATATACTTTCTCACAAACAGCTGATTACGGTAGTTCTCCAATACAACCAATGCCACCTAAAGGCGGATTGCTGAACTAAAGAGACAAGCGTGATATTTCAAGAAATCATTAAAAGTTCTGGTATTTATCGATAGATGGAAGTATCACCGCTGTGCCGGTGGGAGTAGGGGGTGTCAGGTTTTTTTCGTTACGTAATTTCTGGATTCGGTCCCCACGCTCAAGGCCCGCGATAGAAGCTATGCAATAGCTTAAAAAAAAACAATTTTTCAACGCTTTTCATCCCCCCATTTCCCGGGGGTGGCTGGACATCGGGGGCATTTTACGCATTGTTGTTCCCTATATACATAAAATTTCAGGTTTTAATTTTTTTGTTTCTAAACCGGATTCCGATCGGACTAAAACTTGGACGTCAATTTTAAACTACTTTTAATTATCATAGTATGTAGTGTTTGTAGTTCGAATGACAATACTATAGTTTGATATCTTGGAGCTGATCTGATGATGCAACCAGGAGGTGAATAGTAGAACTCTTCAGTGCCTACCGGTACCCCTCAAGTTGGGGCTCATATGATTTGTGTTGATTAGTTCCACACATGTAATTCGTTAAAAGCGCGCTTGTTTAATTTTCTAAAATTACAATTAAGTATAAATAATACTTTAAAAAAAGTTTTAATAAGAAAGTTTCATTGATTTAGTGTGTATTACCACGGTAATATGCATTAAATTACCGTGGTATTACTTTACTACTACTCTTAAAATTGAATACATAACACAATATAATATTGTATTGTATTTGAGATGCTGTGATTTTTTTACGGCACACTCGTTTAGGTTCAAGTCTCGTACGAATTAAAAACAACAACGAATTATAACAAATAGAAAAAAAATTATATGTCACGTATGAACTGTAAAAAGCTTTGAGATTCTATGGAAATCTATTAGTTTACTTTGTTATATTTTGAAAAAATACTCTTTTATATTCTAAAACTGATTGCTGGAAAACCTCTCTAACTACAATCGAAATGTTTAGGTTTTTGTTCGACCTAAAAAACTTATGGGGCTGAATACTCGAATATGACTCCCTTTATTGTTTCTGAGAATTAAAAAAATAATGTGCCTTACCTAGAATATGGCGTAATTTTTTTTTGATTTAAATATTATTTTAATACATTTATATTGTTATTGTTTACAATATACATTCGAAATAGCGTATAAAAGTTATTTTGCATATTTTTATGTTTTTTGGAATTAAAAAAATATTGTTATGCGTTATTTTTCACTAATGGTGTAGCGGTTTTCTGGTTTTTTTCTTCTGATTAGATGTTTTAAGAGTACTCCCATATATGGACCATGGGTTGGGACTATTATTATTCCTTTATACATAGAATAAATTAAAAATCAAACCCATTCTAGTTTAGAATCATAATAATCACATATTTGTATTCAGCCCTCTTTAATGTCCCACTGCTGGGGGTGGGCCACCCTTCAATACGAGGGGAATCAGGCCATAGTCCACCACGCTGGCTAAGTGCGGGTTGGCGGATTTCACATATCTTTGGAAAACTTGCTAGGTTCTCACAAACATGCAGGTTTCCTCACGATGTTTTCCCTTACCGTAAGACAAGTGGTAATCATGTTGAAAATAATAAGCACATGAAAATATCAGAGGTGCAAGACCCGAGATTTGAACCCACTTTACTCGGTTTCCCAAATGAGCGCGTTATCACTGGGCTATCACTGCCTGGACTTACATACATAACAATTTTGAAGTCGTTGTAATTTTTTAGTTAAAAACTTTATGCACTAATGTTAATTTGTTTTTTTCCAATAGAAAGTGAGCCGCCGCGAGTGGTTCTGGAGTCTAGTGACAATAAGACTTACACAATCAAGGAAGCTGCTCCCGAAGATGATATGGTATTCATTTATTCTATTACCTTATATGCAATATTATATTATGAAGTTTACAAAGCAACATATTATTATGACATCTACATATATCTGTGGCAGTATAGTTCCCAAACAGATTGATTTGGACCATTTTTTTTTTCATTTGAATAATATCCCAAATGATCTAATATATAAATAACTCGTGTCACGGTGTTTGTGGTCGCGTTCCTCCGAAACGGCTCAACCTGTGGTATAGTATATTCGGGTTTGTTTCTGCAACTCAACGTCTGTGCGCCTATTTTCCGTGCCGGCTCGACCTATTTTAATTATTCTTTTTTTATGTATATTTGGTAGATATGACAATAGGACCTAAGGTGTTTTTCACCCTCCTACATCTACCCCCAATTTTTAATCGCAGTTTTTGTATTTTGTATGAACAATATCCAAATAATTTAATATTATATAAATAAATAGGGACGAACCCGAACGGGTTATACTAGTAATATATAGATATGCCACTATAATTGATATCAATATAGATACATTTGTATCGATAAAAATTATAGTGGCCTATCTATCTTCTTCTCCTTCTTCTTCTCTATCACGCGAGTGAAGCCACGTGCAATAACTAATAATACATAAATAAACACAATTTAGCAAACAGCTCTCTTGACAGCCATCACGCAAAATGCGCAGACAATGGCAATTACGTCCGCCTGTTAAATACGCCTCAGTGTCTAATTGAGCTAAATTCAATTATAACTTACATGGCTATTAAATTGCTTATTTCAATTGTGATTTCCGAAATGAAAGGGATAATGCTTGAAACTGGACGCAGGTTCAATTCTTTGTTGATACAAAAGCTTTTGGAAGTACTTTAGCCACTATAAACGGTCTCGTTTTCTTTTGTTAGAAATATGTTTGGGTTTAAAATGTTGTAGTTGTCAATTTTGACCGAGATAAGGATTAAGTATCCGCTGAAAATTATTTTTTTGGAAATTGTACTTCTATCAGGGTAATAAGGAGTAGAAAATTTGTATAAAAAGCCGTTATTTCTAAAGTTACAGTGATCACAACTGGTAATAATTCTATTGATAAATATGACGACTATTTCTAAGTCAAAGTTTTAGGGAATACATCCTCTGGGGATGAGAATTGGGATGACGTGAACTTAGCCGATTTACACTCAGTCTTGCACCAGAAACCCAGTACCAGGATTAAAGAATAGCTTGGATAGAGAATCACAAACTAAATATTTTATTTGTTCCAAAAATTAAAGGCGGCGAGAATGTTTTTAAAACAATTCCAGCAATTTTCCACTTTTGATAAATAAAAATATTTTTCCAGTTGCATTCGAATCTCGCTTAAGGCCCAAAAATATTTTTGACTTAGTATATGTATTTATGTGATAATATTTTATATTAAAAAAAAACAAAGTCCATCAGCACAGTATCATATTTTGTGTTATAGTAATCTAGAACGATAGTGAAGACAGAATTTTAGTTAACCTAATTAATATGTCCAGTGAATCTAAGTTTGAATAAATAAGAGCTGCTAGAAGTCTGAAGTAAGTGACTTTCCTCAAACTAGTTAGTACTTAACCAGTAAGTCTGGGTAAATTCTAGGACCGTAGTTTGAGCTAAAAGTAACAAATAGACTAACCAACTTCGTAAAAACAGGAAATTTTTACGGTTTATTTTTCGCAATATTTAACGCAATTGTGAACCCATGTTGGGAAATGCATTTAGTCATACTACCTGCATGTATACGGATTGCTTACACGTTTCACCACGACGTCCTGATAGCAGGTCTGCCAAAGCAGACCACAACAACTATGTGGTTGGTCCAACAGTCCACCCCGTTATCAGATAAGTACCAGGAATAACCAGCATGGTATCCACCGAGGTGGGCCACCTCCCTGTGCGTTTCTTGACTTCACGCCCGGCTGGATTGCCGGGCAGTACTGAAGCCCCCCACCACGACAAGGTGAACGCACGTGGAGAGGATGATAACTTAACAGCACTCCACGTCATAATATATCTGTGTCCTAAATTTCATCCAAATCCGTCCAGCCGTTTAAGCGTGATGGTGTAACAAACATACAGACATACAAACTTTCACATTTATAACAGTAGTGCGATTCCACTAAGGAAGAATTTTTAAAGTGTTTTTTTTTTAATTTATTTATTAAAATTACCAGCAAGTCAAAATAATTACATATACTCGTATGTAAATTATTATATAGACATGATATTGATATGATGATTGCACTCTTAATTATAGGTAATTACAACATGCAATTATATTTGTATTTTTTTTTAATTATATAGTTAAACTAGTGACTCACCCTCGCTCCGCTCGGGTTCGTCCCTAACGTGAGCCACCCTTATCACTTAGGGGTATGGAAAATAGATAGTAGCCGATTCTCAGACCTACTGAATACGCATATAAAATTTGGTAAAAATCGGTAAAGCCGTTTCGGAGGAGTACGATAACTAACATTGTGACATGGAAATTTTATATATTAGATTAAAATTAAAAAAAAAAAACACAACCTACGATTATTAACCTATTCATTAAGGCCATTTCGATAAATCTAAGCACGGTGTATTTTATAACTGAAAATAATTTATAACATTGTTTCAGATGCCGCAGAGATAACATACGGAAGTCAAACATTATGTCGTGTAAATAACTCACTACATTGTACATTTCGGATTGCCAATCATAGTAGTAAGGAAATGTAGACGAATTCTTCCATATCACTACTAAATTGTGATTATGTGAGAGGGAAAGACCGATGATGATTAAAACTTCATTTTTTTTCTACAAAACACATTGATCAACAAAAACTCAAGATACGCAATAAGCGTATCAAAAGTGTCCTCGAAAAGAAGCGCACAATTTGAAATCATTCGATTTTTCCAAATTTTCAGATGACAAAATTAAAACGCACGTTGTTTCATTTAAAAAGTTACTTTATTTGGTGTGCGTAAGTTCGAATTTGTATTGAGACAATTGGAACTTTCGATTTTTGAATTTTATACTTTGGTTTGACTTAACGTCACATGTCGATGCCACTTTTTTTTGAATAGATAATTGTTACAAAACGTGTATCGAATTTCTCGTATATCAATGACAGAACAGTAATGTTTATTTAAAATTATACAATATATAAAAAAAAATACATAAGCAACAGTATTTATTATTTAGTGTCTTCTGCCAGATTCCTCTGGTATATATATAATTTGTATTTATTCCAATTTTGTATATTTTTGTATAAATATACATTTATTTCGTGTATTTCGGAAACGGCTCTAACGATCTAGAAATGTTGTTTGTATTTAGATAAAATTTTTGTGTTTTCTTTTTAAGTATTTTCTGAAAATGGAAATTTTTCACAAAAAAAAAATATTTTTTATAACTAATTATTTAATAGAGCTTTTTTCTATCTGCTCTCGTGCTGACAATGTCATATCGCGCCATCTCGTAAATGTTAGTGGTATTTACATGGACGCCAATGGATGTTTATCTACTGGGCCAGCGCCTACGCCGAGTGAAACTCGGTCTCCCAGATACTGAAAATTATTGCTTTTCAATCAAATATGATGTATGTATATCTATGTGTATGTTTATACTATTATATATATATATATATATATATATATATATATATATATATATATATATATATATATATGTCCCTTAAATAAAGAGGACAATGTATGGTGTGACATAATTAAATCGATTAAAAATACATACATATGTCATTTCCATACATTGTAATCTTTTGTAAGTACTAGTAATTTTAGTTATTGTAAAAAAGGCCTAATCATTATTATTTTTTTAATATAATTTTGACATCTAAAATTTTAACTGAGTTTTGAGATAAATTTAATTTGAAGTCAACATTCAAAATTGGCTTTCTTGCTCGTCTATTCGAAGGAATGGATATTAAAAAAGGTTATAGTTAATTTTTAAATAAAAAAAAGTTAACCGTCACTGGACGCCTGGCAGATGTGAAACATCTATGTAAATATTAGAATTTATTATAATTAATATAACTTATAACGAAATATGGCGAGAAATAAAAAAAATTAGAGTTTTGTTAATAAAGTCATTATTTTTCTTAATTATAATAATAATTGCAATAGAATAGAAAATATGTATTTTTAATACAGAGTGTTTTACAATGGAGCGTGTATAGTATATGCGCGCGCGTACAAGGGAGTCGAGAGCAGTGGCGTAGAAGGGGCGTGATGGCGTGACAGCGTCGTGCCGTTTGCCGTCACGGCATACGAGTCGGTTTTACTGCCAAGGCGCGCCAATAGATGTTTCACATCAAAAATCTTACGATCAGTATGACGAAATTGTACAAATGTATGAGTTTTTTACCCTGCACTACATATATACTACATAGAGGATGTATTGAATAGATAATAGTTTTGTTAATTGGTTATGAACCAATTTAATTTTTTTTATATATCATATTCATTTATGAAAAAAAAGTTGATTTTTATATATTTCACTACCTTGAAATAGAAAAATGTTAATTATGTATTATAAGTTTTAATTTAATTAAATAATTGCCTAAGTAGAAAATTGAACCTTGTTAATTTTTATTCTCCAATCTCTTCCTCTCACATTAATTATAATATTTATATTAATAATTATGATATATAATATTAATTGTAAATTCTATAATATCTTTAAATAAACGTTGATTCTTAAATAACTTATGTTGCATTTTATTATACCTTTCTAACTAGTTTTACTACCCAACTTTAATTCCTTACTGATCTGAATGCTATTGTAATTGTTAAAGCAAAACCCCAAGCTGTAAAGCTGAAACGTACTAAAATTGATACTATTTGAATAGCCTTATATTTTTAACTTTGACAAGAAAGAACTCCATATAAATGTGAAAGTAACTCTGTCTGTTCGAGTTAGATGGGTTTGGAGATAGTTTGAGACCCTGGGAAGGACAAAGGGTAGCTTTTATCCCAGAAATCATCCCTTAAGGATGTGAAAAGGGGGGTGAAAACTTGTTGTACTTTGTATAAATATTTAATAATATATTTTGCAGAGATATCCCTATTATATCACAATTCACACCTTAACATTTGTCATTTCACAAACCTGAGAAAATAAACCCATATTGACTTTTATTTTTCCAACCGTTAAAAACGAAATGACAAACATACGATTTCATGTGACATATAGCCAAGTAGAGTGATTGCGTCGATCGGGATTGCAAAATTTATTGTGAGAATCGTATAATTGATTCACTTCTCCTTTGGGTATAAATATACTGTAAATATTTAATTTATGTTTTCATTAATTAATCTTTGGTTACAGATATCGTTTTATTGAATGGTCGATTGAAAGTTTTGTTCTTTTGAATGGCTAAATAAAACATAGTATACCGCCAAATACAAAAAAAAGAAACATAAGCTAAAATCTTAGTCATTTACTAAAAAAGTAAGTGATATTTTTAGATAAATATCATTCTTAAATAAAATATCAGATTCATCATTTTACCAAAATTATGGAGATTATTTGATAGAATTCTAACTAGTAACTACTTATGTATGTTTTAATTTTTTTGAGCGGAATCCAATTCTTTTTTCAAAATAAAAGTACCTTAATTTACTTCTTATAATATCAACTATCTGCCGGTGAAAGTTTCGTCAAAATCGGTCCAGTTATTTCGGAGATTAGCCGAAACAAACAAACAGGAAGACCGACAGACAGGCAAGCAGATAGACAATATTTTTTTAAATTGTGTTTTTCTTTTAAGTATCGTATATAATTTGGTATGCAATTAGTGAAACCTGTTATTTTGACATTACAAACAGACACTTCAATTTTATTTATCTGTATATGTATACTGAACCAAAGTCTTTGGTTTTTATCTCAAGAACGGTCGATCGTATGTAATAACATAAGTTTAAACTTGTGGAGAATTTTACGCTCTACACCTTTTTTCTGAATAAATCCAACAATACTCTAAATATTAAAATTAATATTTATTATTTTCTAATTAAATACACTTTCATATAATAAAGCTTATAATTAATTGACTTAATATGTAACATTTTTGACATAATAAAATAAAGCAATATTAGTTATCCTTTGAAAAAGCTTTAAAAGCTCTATCTAATTTAGTACGATAGAAGGAAAAGAGATGGCGGTGCATGATGTTAGAACGCACTATCGAAGTTTCATGTTGGTTTCATAAGACCCCTCGTACCTCATAACATAACTTCGTGTCAGTCACACCACTAATAGGTGTTGTGCTTGTTGTGCTTTTCACCAGTTTTTTTCCATGATAATCTAGAACTATCTAGGATGGAAATTGATTGATTTTGTGGATAGGAAGAGGCAGAAGGAGAGGCTTCGTTTTAGCAGCCCATGCCCTAGAAATCATTCAATATAGTATTTGAATAAATTGTAAGTAAACGTTTCGTAAACTTAAGTTGGCTGGTAATCAGTTGTACTTAGAAGAATAAAACGAAACGAAAAGTATAAAACTATTTATATTCATCATATAATGTGCTAGCAATAATTTATAACCTATAAAAGCAAAAACAAATATATCCCACGGGAACCGTACATTTTTCCGGGATAAAAGTAGCCTATGTGCTATTCCGATGTTTGAGCTATATTATAATAAAGTTTCATTAAAATCCATTCAGTAGTTTTTGCGTGAAAGAGTAATAAACATCCATACATCTATACATCCAGACATCCATACGTCTTTCGCATACATTCAAAATTTAGCATTTATAATTTTAGTACGGGGATAATTTATTTCGGAATTGGGATGTTAGGGATGTCGTTTTTCTGCTATCGACATCAGATATATATTTAGGGGTATATTCATCGATATTTTCATCGATATTTTCTGTAAACGTGATATAATGATTAGATGTGTTACAATTTTAATATTTTTTTAAAGTTTTCAAGTGACGATTGTTATACTATTTTGCTAAAATTTCATCATTGTTAGTGATAAATATTTAATTTTTCACCAATTTAGCTATGTTTTTATGCGTCATATTAATGACTTTTCTTCACTTTAGACTATGATATGGAGCAACAAAAGTCGCTAGTCTATATACCTATACAAATAAATAAAATTGAAGTGTCTGTTTGTAATATAAAAATAACAACTGTTTACTAAATGCACATGAAAGCTTATACGGTACTTATAAAAAAAATAACATATTTGTCGGTCTGTCTGTTTGTTTACGCTAATATCCAAAACGGGTGGACCGATTTTAACAGGACTTACATTAGCAGGTATCTGAAGTTAGAAGGAGTAACTTACTACTTTTATTTTAGACAAAGTATAAGAGTACTATATAGGTTTTCGGGCAAAACTCAAGCGAAACAAATGTAAGCCGCTAGTAGGTATGGAATATTTATGAGGTCTAAACTCAAAAAATAAGACGTACGCAAAGGTAAATTTCAAATTCAATGTATTTAATAATTTGCATTACACACCATTACTAAAGGTGCACTCTACAAGTTCATTTATATCTCTACTAAAGTGATACTGGGGCCGGGAATCGATGAATTATTTAAAAGCGTTCCGCGCCTCATCTGGGATGGCCCTTTAAGCGTTTTTAATTTTAAATTTCAAAATCTTGAACTATAAATCGAGCTCGTGCACCAAAAGTTACACATCAAATATTTAACTATTATAGTTTTTTCTATTATGTTTTTTAAATATATTATCTTTTATACTTTCTTAGATTTACGCGAATATTTGATATCTATACATATAATAAAATTTTAACTGAGTCCAATCTGTTACATTAAATACTTTTTTGGAAAATCTTATTGAAATAGACATTATTATCGATACAGAGGTCAAATATTAGTTTTTATAATTTTTGTCTGTCTGTCTGCCTGTTTGTCTATGACCGCATCGCAGAAAAACCACTATAGGGATTTTATTGAAATTTTGTATGATAGCTGATTATCCGGGTCAACATATACCGTATACGATACTTTTTATCACGGGAAAATATCTCATCTCTGAGAAATCTACCCTTAATTTTAAAACGTAAGAAGTTAGGAAGTTTAAAATAAAACTATCTTTTAGGATTTTTTGCGGATTTTAGATTATCTTTTAAATTAAAAAAAATTAAGAGCCAGTCTTAGTATGCAGTATGTGCAGATTTGGCTAGTTTTTGACCGATTTCAATAAATACTTGACTTATTCGATGGCTAATACTATATTTTTTAAAGAAAAATCTTTATGTTAAATCTCATAAAACATGGAAAAAATCCACTACAAATACTAAAGCTTTAGGTAATTTTATTTATTTAAAATTATATACAAAATTAAACTATGATACAATCTTACAATTGACATTACAATTGACATTACGATATTTAATTAAATAAAGAGAAACCTACTTTATTGTATCCCTAAGTGTCTAATAGCCTATATAGTATACTCCAGATCGTAATCTATCGTTGTACTAAACTTCACCCTAATCCACTGAGCTTTAGCGTAAAAGACAAACAAATAAACAATCAAACAAACAAACAAACAAAAAAAAGAAGCAAGCAAGCAAGCAAGCAAGCAAGCAAGCAAGCAAGCAAGCAAGCAAGCAAGCAAGCAAGCAAGCAAGCAAGCAAGCAAGCAAGCAAGCAAGCAAGCAAGCAAGCAAGCAAGCAAGCAAGCAAGCAAGCAAGCAAGCAAGCAAGCAAGCAAGCAAGCAAGCAAGCAAGCAAGCAAGCAAGCAAGCAAGCAAGCAAGCAAGCAAGCAGCAAGCAAGCAAGCAAGCAAGCAAGCAAGCAAGCAAGCAGCAAGCAAGCAAGCAAGCAGCAAGCAAGCAAGCAAGCAAGCAAGCAAGCAAGCAAGCAAGCAAGCAAGCAAGCAAGCAAGCAAGCAAGCAAGCAAGCAAAGCAAGCAAGCAAGCAAGCAAGCAAGCAAGCAAGCAAGCAAGCAAGCAAGCAAGCAAGCAAGCAAGCAAGCAAGCAAGCAAGCAAGCAAGCAAGCAAGCAAGCAAGCAAGCAGCAAAGCAAGCAAGCAAGCAAGCAAGCAAGCAGCAAGCAAGCAAGCAAGCAAGCAAGCAAGCAAGCAAGCAAGCAAGCAAGCAAGCAAGCAAGCAAGCAAGCAAGCAAGCAAGCAAGCAAGCAAGCAAGCAAGCAAGCAAGCAAGCAAGCAAGCAAGCAAGCAAGCAAGCAAGCAAGCAAGCAAGCAAGCAAGCAAGCAAGCAAGCAAGCAAGCAAGCAAGCAAGCAAGCAAGCAAGCAAGCAAGCAAGCAAGCAAGCAAGCAAGCAAGCAAGCAGCAAGCAAGCAAGCAAGCAAGCAAGCAGCAAGCAAGCAAGCAAGCAAGCAAGCAAGCAAGCAAGCAAGCAAGCAAGCAAGCAAGCAAGCAAGCAAGCAAGCAAGCAAGCAAGCAAGCAAGCAAGCAAGCAAGCAAGCAAGCAAGCAAGCAAGCAAGCAAGCAAGCAAGCAAGCAAGCAAGCAAGCAAGCAAGCAAGCAAGCAAGCAAGCAAGCAAGCAAGCAAGCAAGCAAGCAAGCAAGCAAGCAAGCAAGCAAGCAAGCAAGCAAGCAAGCAAGCAAGCAAGCAAGCAAGCAAGCAAGCAAGCAGCAAGCAAGCAAGCAAGCAAGCAAGCAAGCAAGCAAGCAAGCAAGCAAGCAAGCAAGCAAGCAAGCAAGCAAGCAAGCAAGCAAGCAAGCAAGCAAGCAGCAAGCAAGCAAGCAAGCAAGCAAGCAAGCAAGCAAGCAAGCAAGCAAGCAAGCAAGCAAGCAAGCAAGCAAGCAAGCAAGCAAGCAAGCAAGCAAGCAAGCAAGCAAGCAAGCAAGCAAGCAAGCAAGCAAGCAAGCAAGCAAGCAAGCAAGCAAGCAAGCAAGCAAGCAAGCAAGCAAGCAAGCAAGCAAACAAACAAACAGACTTTCACATACAGGTATAGTAGTAAAAAACTACGTGATTAGTCTAAGCATTTACCCAAATAGTAATTAACAAACAAATTATACTCTCATCATAGCATTACGACGTGTATTAAAATTCTTTACTGAATATAATACGATCTATAAATTACTTTCACGTCACATCAAGTCGTCGTTAATTTATTATTGAATGAATTATGAAAAATGTTAATAATTCTGTTCATAATTTTATAGCTTTTTTACTGACAGATTAAATAAACTTAACTACAAAAAGTTAAAAAAAGTTTTCATTAAGGGTTATATTATGTAAGCTTTTCAATTTATCAATGCAAACTTCGCTTCGCTCGTGTGCGTCTCTAGGTACGTAGATACAGCATTGCTACAGTTTATTAGGTTTTATATTATAGGTACTAGCATGGGGCGGGCCTGAATCTATGCTTTTACGGTTTCCTTACGTCATGCTTCGCATGGTAGTGTAGGCGCAGGCCTACCCTACTGTCTCCTTCAGAGACGGTGGGGTGGCGTTGGTCTTGGGGGAGAGTGACGCTTTTGTCGCAAAGATCCCCAAGGCAAGTTCGGTGTACTATTCTTCACGAGGTTGCCAGCCCTGTTATTGGTCTAGTTCACTAGGAAATAGACGCAACAGAAAACACCGAGCGCTTGCTTTCATTTTCATTTTTATTTATATATGTATGTTTATGTATGTTTATGTAAATGTGCTTATAGGTACTAGCATTCCACGCGGCTCCGCCCGCGTTCAGATGACCAAAAACCAAATACTTAGGTTTCACATATTAGTATACTCTTACATTGCAGTTTTTGCATTTTTTCTCAGAAATGAGAGATTTTCCCACGGTAAAAAGTATCCTATATGTTGACCCGGATAACCAACTATCACCATACCAAATTTCATCAAAATCCCTCCAGTAGTTTTCTGTGATGCGGTAATAGACAGACAGACAGACAGACAAAAATTCTAAAAACTATAGATTCGGCCTCTGCATCGATAATAATGTTTATTTCAATGAGATTTTTCAAAAAATATTTAATGTACAGATTCGGCTTCGTTACAATTTTATTATATGTATAGATCTCATGAATAACTCCCAATTGAAGAAAACCGTATGAAAATTCGTTCGGTTATTTTTAAGTTTATGGCGTTTAAACAGACAGATAGACACAGTGGGGGACTTTATTTTATATAGTGATAATTCGTTTCGTATGGAATAAGTAAAATTGTATTCAGCACTTTTTAACATCCCATTGCTAAGCACGGGCCTCCCTTCATACGAGGGGGATCAAGCCATAGTCCATCACGCTGGCCAAGTGCTTGTTGGCGGACTTCACATGTCTTTTGAAAACTTGCTAAGTTTTCTCAGACACGCAGTTTTCCTCACGATGTTTTTCTTCTCCGTTAAGGCAAGTGGCAATCATGTTGGAAATGATTGCACATGAAAATATCAGAGGTGCGAGACCCGGGATTTGAACCCGCTCCACTCGGTTTCCCAAACAAGCGCGCTACCGCTGGGCTACTACTGCCTCACTAATACCAATAAGTAAAATTGGTTCATAAAAAGATATATATTCAAATGGTTATATAAATTATCTATATATAAATAGACAAACAAAACAGTTCAGTATCATTTCCTCGTCTGTTTGTCAACCGATTTTCTTTCTTTTCTTTAGTAGCTATTGACGAGCTTTAATGTTACCAAAAATATATATTTGAAAACAGCTTTTTTACATAATAATTATGCTCAAATATCAAACGTTAAAAGGGGCTGAATACATACATAGTGTTAGTAATCCCGTATATAGTATAACTAGCGAGAAGGCTGCTTCGAGCAGGTTACTTCCCCATACGAACTTTCACCCCCATTTTCACCCCTTTAAAGGATGATTTTCATGTTTAACTATCTTCTTACCATATTTCATCTAAATCGGTTCGGTAGTTTTGGAGCCCATTCGATACAAGCGAACAAACAAAAGAAACAAATTTTTCCTCTTTATAGTATTAGAATAGATAAATACAAAAGCCACCTAGAGACCTAAGCAAAGCAAGAGTAAATCACTAGTCAAACAATAAGGAACTATGAGACCTTTAAACGGGTTCAAAAAATAAATAAACTATATAAACGGTCCCTGTTTATAACCGTTAATTTCCATGTTACGTAAGCCTCGTTAGCTGTCTCCGACAACTTCCTTTCGAACTTACCCAGCTGGAAGCTGCTGACGCGTAATTTTAAGCTTTAATGTGCTACGATTTACAAGCAAGTTTATATAGCTTATGATTATCGTTTTAGGGTTCCGTACTCAAAGGGTCGATTAGAGACCCTATTATATGTACATCAAGACTATACTGTTCATCTGACTTTTTATCTATCTACGTAATAGTTTGAACATTTTTTTTATCTTTGTTGTTACTGCAGATGTCCTCAAAAATAATAAAAAACAAAAAGTAATAAACTAAGGTTCTCAGTACACGAAACGTGATTTTATAGAGCTTTTTCATTTTAGCTTTGTTGTATAAACAGTAACACATTAATAGAAGGTTTGAACACGAACAGTCTGAACTGAAACAAGAAATGATAAAAGCTGTGGTCAAGAATCGTTTATTATCTGGTTTTGCTCATTCGCAATTGCTATCATTTCACAAAAGGCACAAAACTGCTATCAAGCTCTAATATCACTGCCTTATCTATGTATGTCAGCTATTTTAAACGTCCCACTGCTGGGCACGGGCCTCCCTTCACTTACAGGGGGATCACGCCATAGTCCACCACGCTGGCCAAGTGCGAGTTGACGGCCAAGCATTATCTATACTAATATTATTAATATTAAAGTAACTCGGTCTATTACCTGTTCATGCTCAAACCGCTTAAAAGATTTCGATAAAACTTGGCAAGGCTATAGATCGCTTCTGGCATCGGACATAGGCTATCCTTAACACCCGCTTATCACACGAGCGAAGCCGCGGACAAAAACTAGTACATATCTTCACCTCAAAAGTTTCTCTCAAATACAATATTATTTCAGCAAAGAGAATCGTCCAAACGAATACAAATGGTTACTGTCTCTGCTATTGAGATAAATTCTCACGATCACATCATACTGAAAGCTCCTTAAAGCTAATCTTGTACCATTGATCTGTATAGCTGTATACTCTATGGACAATTGCATGGGTTTTTGTATGTGGGTGGAATGAGTTCGATTCCCGCAACGTAAATATACTAAAGTAACTTCTTTGTTATTAATTTAAAATCACCACTTGCAACGAACAACGTTATTTTTAGTTGAGATTTTAAAATAGAAACCAACCAACGTGCGTTCACCTTGTCGTGGTGGGGGGGCTCAGTAGTGCCCGGCAATACAGCCGGGCGCGAAGCCAAGAAACGCACAGGGAGGTGGCCCACTTCGGTGGGCGGTGGGAGGCGGCCCTCTTCGGAGGGCGGTGTACCATGCGGGTCTTGGTACTTCTCTGATAGCAGAGTGGACCTTGGAGCAACCCCGTGGTTATTGTGGTCTGCTTTGGCAGACCTGCCGTCGGGGTGTCGTAGTTGAATGCGTAAGCGATCCTGCGACGCCCCACTAAGACGGGGAAAGGCTTTGTTGGGTTTTAGTGGGTAGTACTGGCTTTGCCGGTGAGTCCCACACCTCGTGCGTCCCAACGTAAAAAAAAAGGTAGTAAGTGTCGAAATACGAGAAGCTTCAACATAAAATAATTCAGCCCTTTATAAAGTCCCACAGCTGGGCATGGGCCTTACGCCATCAAACTGGCCAAGGTCGGCTGATACCAAGTCTCTTCGCGATGTTGTAACTGTATACTACAAACCCCATAAAAAGTTCATACCTACCAAAGACTAAAATATATATTAATATATTTTAAATAAAACTATTTTTTTCTGATTTTTTCGCGGATTTGTTTTTATTTTTGGATCTTGACATGAAGATAGTTTTATTTAAAATGTCAATTATTCGCATAAATCTAAGAAATCATTATATTAATATAAGTTAATTTCTGCTGTAGACTAACAACGGTAATTTTACTGGCAGGTACAGACTTTTACGAATAGACAAAACTGTAGAAAGTACTACGCACTAACTTGAACGTGAAAAATGTATAGATTTTTTAATAATCACACTACGATGTAAACACAGTACACGATAATTAATAAAAAAATAAGGTATTTTTTTTGTTTGATTTTGTTATACTACTCCTAATATATATAATTCTTCTGTGCATGTATTTGTTAACCTACTCCTCCTAAAGGACTTGACCGATTTAGATGAAATTTTGTGTGTATATTTCAATGTTTTCCTGGATGGTTTGAAAATACAAATGGACCCAGTAGGTGGCGCTGCTTTTGGTGTGCCACTGGTCATCTCCTAAACGGCAGGGACGATTTAAATGATATTTTTGTGTATGTTCGAGTGGGCCCTTGCAACTTTTGAATTCACAAATATATCCGGTAGATGGCACTGCAGTCAGTGTGTCACAAAATTTTCATAAAAGACTCCATTTTCCGAGGAATACATAAATTTAAACTCCTGTTTAAATAAAATAAAAATCGATGTGTGTATATATGTTTCCTATGGACTCTAAGCTGGAGCGATTTTGATAGAATTTTCAGGTAATCTTCAGATTAGCCCAGCGGGTGATCCTGTGAATTTTGTTAGCGATCGGAAGTTTGGACGCGGGCGAAGCCGCGGGTACTGCTAGTGTATATATAATATACATATAGTCTATCTATTCCATACTAACCGCTAACACGTACCTAAGGAAGAACCCGAGCGAATCAAGGGTAAGTCGCTAATAAAAAATATTTACTCAGAACTCAGAAGTTTCTTAGGGTCGGTGTAAAGGGTCGCCCTATACAAAAATTGTTTTGACTAATAGTACCATATCGACTGATTACGTTATATCCAAAATCACACTCTAATAATGAACACTTATAATGCTAATATCATTATTAATATCACATAAATTCATATTGGTATTCGCTGCCCTGCATAACTTTGCTTGCGCGATTCAGAAACTTTCAGCGCCATCTATTTTCACGACACGAAAAATTAAAAAAGTTTCATAATATATTAATGTTGTTATTATATAAGGTGTTATGTTTTTTTTTTAAATATTCACTTATATTTAAATTCACACCTAAATTTTTCTGCATGAAAATAATAAAAATATAAGCAAATCTAAGCGTTTAAAAGAAAGCCTTTGAAGATACATTTTGGGAAATCAGAAGATTTCGTATAGAAATAGTTATTATTCAATATTACTTTTAAAAACACAAAAGTAAATTCTCATATGTCAGACTTCATTATGCTTTCATTTACTTTATAATAATTCGTGAGATTATATCATTATTATACCATAATCTGTTGCCATTTTTACTTTTTAAAATTCGCTATAGCGTAACACCAAACAAAACCTGAATGAAAAAATTCTGGATTTTTTATATAAATTTCAAAATAAACTCAATAGCAAAACAAAAAGGAATGGAGTAGTCAAAACATTGTTTTTGTGCTGTCAATTTCTCGTCTAGAACAATTATTAGTATTTTTTCAACCCATTAATATTTTTAGTTTAAGTATTTCATTATTATACACGATATTTTGTATTTTATTGCTTATTTTTCTCGTCGTAGACATGTTTAGTTTATAGAAAGTGAAAAAAGATGGCGCTGAACGTTTTTAGAACGCGCTATCAAGGTTTCCAAAAGATTGTTTAAGGGAGGTCATATTTACCTGAACCAACGATGGGCGTTTGTCAGGACCCATCCCGAGAACATATATTTTTTGGACAGGATTAAAATTAGATCAATCCTGAAATATTAATATGAATCAGAGCTTAAATTTTCTCTACGGAATTTGTGAAGAGCTTTCTTGATGATGAACCACCGGGGTGGATTTAGATGAAAATATAGTACAGATTTATGACCTGGCCATATATGCCATTATTAGTAATAAACAAGGGATTTTTGTCTGTTTGTCTGTTACCGCATCACAGAAAAACCACTGCGGTAACAGAGACAAAAATTCTAAAAACTACAGATTCGGCCTCTTTATCAATAATAATGTTTATTTCAATAAGATTATCCAAAAAACATTTAATTTACAGATTCGGCTTAGTTACAATTTTATTTTATGAATAAATTTTAAATAAAACTATCTTTTTGGATCATTTCGCGGATTTATTTTAATTTTTGGTTCCCGAAGTTTCGGTACGGTTTTATATGTTTTTAATATTATTTAAATCATCTTTTATTTCTCGGTTAATATCGTAATCTAGTAAGAGTGTAATCTAAAAAACTTAAGTGAAGCTAGCGAATATGCGATGCTATGCGAGCGAATTCACGTGCAAGAAATAGTAATAATATTGAGGATAACACACTTTCAAGACCACAAATTATAACATTCATCATACAATCTGTTAATGATTAGTCAATTTATTAGAACTAATGACATACAAGGACATTAATTTTAATTTATGTGACATATCACGGTTGTAATAATTATTATTAAAGCGAAAATTAGTGAATAACGAAATGATTTTCAATCTCTTAAGTGGTATGTATAGTGTAAATCGAATGAAGCCGCGGTAAATCTATAGTATATTCTCCTAACATATTTTCAGTCTTTGCATTTGTACTGGTTTCGAATCTTTTAAGGGTATATTATTTTTTAAGGATTAATATGAAAGGTAAATCTTCTTCTTCTTGTCCTTATCACACAGCACGTTTTCTTCTTCTTCTTCTTTCACACATGTTTTCTCTTTCACACAGTCTTGCATTCAGCTCTTTTTAACGTCCCACTGCTGGGCACGGACCTTCTTTAAATGCGAGGGGATCAGGCCATAGTCCACCACGCTGGCTATATGCGGATTAGCTTAGATTAGGATTTTTGACAACTTGCTAGGTTCTCTCGGACATGCAGGTTTTCTCAACATGTTTTCTTTCATCGATAGGACAAGTGGTAATCATGTTGAGAATGATTCACACATGAAAATATCAGAGTTGGAAGACCCGGGATTTGAACCCACTTCACTCGGTTTCCCAAGCAAGCGCGTTATCATTGGGCTACCACTGCCCCACATACATACTATCTACTATCTACTATCACACACACACAGTCTATCCATATCTTTTTCGGTCTACTTTATTTCTATATCCATGCACATTCATACCTAATAATCTCTACCTACTTCTCTCCGCAATAATTGCCATTACACATCTACTTCTCTGTCACTGGTACTATTTTCAAACTTTCTCTAATGCACTCATCCCTATCTTAAAAGCTAGATTGTGTAGCTAGTGTGTGTTGTGTGTGATAAATAGCCATTTGGTGGGGTAACTTATTTAAAAAAAAGAACTATCAAAATCATTTGGCGAAGATATGAGCTAGTTACTTGTGAGTTAGTAATAGAAATTTTTCAATACTAATATTTTAAATGTTATATTTAATATATCAAAATTGTGGCATGCTTTGAAGCCATTTATTATATTACTATACATAGAATTGAATTGGTATTTACATTTCAAAAAAAAAAACAAGTGGCAAAAAGCTTATTATTCTACGAATAAAAAGCTTTATAGGAATCAAGCTTTTTAATAATATAAAATAAATTAGAATAAGAAATAACAGACACTTATGAATTCTAAGAGAAGCGAGGCTTAGATGAAACTTACGTAGCGTCGATTAGATGCGATGAGAGATTTATCTCAATCAAGAGATCAGCAGAACCATTTATATTCATTTAGAGCTCTTTAAGCATAGCTAAAGCAAGCGATTGGTATACTGTAAAGGTTTATAGAAATGAAGTTAAAACTAAAAAGGTTATGTATGAAATAACTAGTTATACTATATAAATTTTATTTCTATTAATGGGTAACACAGGTTTGGCTTAATTTGTAATGACCCTATTTGCTGTCCCAGCGATCGCGGGTCTTTACTCCAGTCATGGGTGTTTAGATTTATAATAATATGTTTGTATTTAAAGTTATATATGTGTTGTGTATCAACTATCTGGTATCCATAACACAAGCCTCGTAGCTTCCCATGGAACTAGGTGGTGTTATGATACGTGCGTGCGTGCGTGCGTGCGTGTGTGTGTGTGTTTAATTATGTCAATAATGTCCATAATATGTACATACGCTATTTTAAAAGCTATGGGGAAAATTAGAATTACATCATTGAGGTTTATAATTTTATTAGTGTATGTATGTCATATGTTATGTAGATAGCGGATTCAATACCGGGTCTTGCACTTATTAGAATAATCTTAAAATGACATAAGTCCAAATCTCATTTCAACAAGATTACCATTTGCTACTACGCTAAAGAAAAACAACGTAAAGAAACCTGCATGTCTGAGAGAAACTAACTAGCTTTCAAACAAAGTGCAAAGCCTGTATCCGACATTGGGATAAGGTGACCACATTAAGGCTCGTGCCCAGAAGTGGGACAATCCCTCCACGACCGCGGATACCCCGAGGTGTGTTCCGACCTCGGCACCACACCCAACACAATAATAATACCCCGAGGTGTCAGTTAACAATAGATTTCAATAGATTTATTTTTTTTATTAAATTTAACAGCAATAGATTCTAATCTAATTTTCTTAATTAAAATTTTAATAATAATTAATTTCTTTGAAATTTACCTGGAGGTATTAAAAAGCTGAATAACTCATTTTATACAAAAATTGAAAATTTATTTACCACAAATGTACCTATGTACATATGTGTATTCGATTCATAAAATACATAAAATTGTATCTAATAAGTAAGCTAAATTGGATAAAAGTACGGTGTAACATTTTCCACAAACAAAACATAATTACAGTAGAATAATGGTAAAAGAAAGAAGGCAAAACAAATTAACTACGACGATGAAGAAAAAGTAGATTAAAATAACTAAACGAAAAATTCACTTTAACTGCGGATATTAGGTGGATAGCGTGGCTACTATGCACTAGTCATTCTGCTTTGTTTTACTTAGAAAGCTCTACATAGATATGTTATGTATAGTGAAGATAATACACCTCAAATATTGATTTTATATGATACTAGCAGAACCCGCGGCTTCGCTTGCGTTAAAACTACAAAAAAAACTCTAAAATGTTAGGTTTCATTCAAACTTTCATCCGCTATTTTACCCTCTTATGAGATGAATTTCGAAAGATGCTAAAACACGTATTTAATTATTGTATTGAAGAGCATTTATATTTATATCGAGTTTCAAGTAATTTTGGTCTTAAATATTTTTTTTTGGATTATATTATAACGTGATTTCCCGTGGGATAGAGATAATCTCCCGCGGTAAACAGCCTATGTCACTCTCCAGCCGTCCAACTATCTCCACACAAAAAATCACGCTAATTTGACAAGCCGTTTCGACGTGAAAGAAAGACAAACAAACACACACATATTATTCACATTTATAATATTAGTATGGTGGAAACTAGCGGCTCACCCACTTTAACGTTTAATATGGTAGTCGATCCCTTGCTCTGTGAAAAACAAAAACAAATGTATCCCACGGGAATTTTACATTTTTCCGGGACAAAAGTAACCTATGTGCTTTTCCAGACTATAATCTATCTCTACACCAAATCATCCTGATCCATTGAGCTGTTCTGGCTTGATTGAGTAATAAACATCCTTCCATCTAAACTTTCGCATTTACAATATTAATTTTATTTAAATTTTAACAAAAGATTTTTTTGAAGTGAAAACTTCTATAGGCAGGTTTGGATGGGGAGTAAATCCATGTAAATCTTCATCGACATGGTCACGTGACGTGTTAACGCTAACACTCAGAATGCCGATAGATGTAAAAACCAGCAGATAAGTCTTAATTAACAAATTTTAAATACAAATTTAAATCAAACAATTAATTTGAATATCCAAAAATAACAATTGTTTGTCTATAGTTTTAAGTTTTTACTTCTGTCGGCAGTCCTCATGGCTGTTTTTTTTTCTATTTTACTAAAATATTGAGGACTTTCTATTTATATATTCTCTTTGTGAGTTTCTATAATATTGATAAAGTGTGTTTAAAGAGAATGAGGTATAGAATAAAAAAGTTTTATTGCAATCGGTCCAGCAATCCTCGGGGATGAGCAATTAAACAAATACAAATATAAAAAATCTAATACTAATAATAGTTGGCTTAGTTTCTATTATATCTGCATATATTACCTACCTCCGCTTCGCTCATGTGCATCTCTAGGTGGTTTTAATTTTTTGAGCGGAATCCGATTTATTTTCTTAAATAAAAATGGCCCAAATTACTACTTATAACATCAGCTATCTGCCACTAAAATCTCATCAAAATCGTTCCAGCCGTTTAGGAGATTAGCCGGAACAAACATATAGACAAATAATTAAAAATTGTATTTTTTGTATAAATACCATAAACAATCCATACATATAATAAAATTGTAACTAAGCCAAATCTGTATATTAAATATTTTTTGGAAATTTTATTGAAAGAAACATTATTATCGATACAGAAGCTGAATCTATAGTTTTTAGAATTTTTGTCTGTCTGTCTGTCTGTCTGTCTGTTACCGCATCACAGAAAACCCACTGAAGGGATTTTGATGATATTTGGTATGGTGATAGCTAGTTATCCGGGTCAACATATAGGATACTTTTTACCGCAGGAAAATGTCTCATTTCTGAGAAAAATACAAAAACTACAATGCAAGAGTATACTAATATGTAAAACCTAAGGATTTGGTTTTTAGTCATCTGAACGCGGGCGGAGCCACGGGCAATGCTAGTTTCATATAAAATGAGTAAAAAACTGTTATTTTAACTTTATAAACGGACACTTCAATTTTATTTATCTATATAGATAACTCTTATTTGCATGCCTACATAGAAATTACACTTTGACACTATAGTTCTTCGTATCCAATATATGAACAATTTGTTTCTCTCAGAAGTTCTATTCAAAGCCATTACTTTATTTCTCATTCAAATACCAAGTACATGTTTCTAGCTCAATAAATTGTAAAGGAAGCTTCGCTAAATAAGCGTACAGGGATGTTACAGAGAAACGTCAAATGAGAAGCTTTTTTGTACCCATTTTGTTTATACTTAACTAAAATTTTAGTCAAAATTTTAGTTAAGTATATTAAGCAAAATGGGTTCAAAAAGAAATAATTAAATTAATAAAATAATTATCAAAATTTAGGGAAAATCATGATGTGTAAAATGAAAAAAATGTGGAAAACCCTCGAAGGACTTTTGAAGATCAAATATATAATAATGGTTAGAATAGATTTCTCAGAGATGGGATATTTTCCCGCAGTAAAAAATATGCGATATTTTAAATAAAACTATCTTTTCGGATTTTTTCGCGGATTTATTTGGATTTTTGGTTCCCGACGTTTCGAATGCTTTACAGCAATCATGGTCACGGGAGAGACTGAGGTGTTACATGTCTAACTATAATACTAATGAACGTTAAATTATAATATCGTTGCTCTGTTTTATTATATAAAATCTCTCTATTCTATTAATTAACAATATTTTTATTTACTAAATAAACCAATAATGAAAAAGAATTTTGATTGACGGCTGAACGCATCTGGATAAAATTTGGCACAGAGATAGATTATAGTCTGGAATATCACATAAGTTGCTTTTTATCCCGGAAAAATGCACGGTTCCCGTGGAATAGATTTGTTATTTTTCACAGATCAAAAGATCAACTATCTATTCCATACTAACCGTTAAAACGTACCTAAGAACGAACCCGAGCGAATCGAGGGTGAGTCGCTAGTATGAAATATCTTTTAAATTATCTCAAAAGGACGACCTGATTGACAGAGTACTAAAAAGCTCATCCACTTCATATATGAACTCACTATCATAGTTCAATTATATGAATAAAATTTAATTTCATAGAATGTAAAAGAAAAAAGGGCACTCTACCGAGAGTCGGTTAAAACTTGAAGCACTCGCGGTTGTGCACTATTTTTATGTAAATCCTTGTTTTTGAACCCAGCCGCGTCGGACAGTTGTTTCTCTGTGAACATACTTAAAAAACTTTCAAAACTACTTAATCTAAGTTTCAGGAGTTACAGAACTAAATAATTAATTTGTGCCTCGGCGTATACTTTTCTACGCTTACTGCACCTAGTATAGTGTACACGTAATGACGTATTTCTTGACAGAGTAGACTAAGCCACTGAATATATTTCTTACTAGCAACTCACCCTCTCTTCGTTCGCATTCGTGCCTAGGTAATTCTTTAAATTGACATAACTTTTTTTTGAACCAATTGAAAAAAAAACAAATCGGATAAGGCTTTTATGAAATTAGCACGCACAAACGCACAGACAAACAGACAAAAATTGTAAAAATCATTATTTTGGGTTCTATTGCGTTAATAAAGGCCCCTTATAGTAGTTTTTCTTAAATATCTTCCATGTACCGACAGCCATCAGTTATAATTTTATCATTTGTAAAGATATAGATTTCTTTATATAAGTATTCGTCCAGTGGTCGAAGTTCGATTTTGAAATTCGATCATTATTAAAAATTTGAGGAAAACATATGAATAGAATATACTTATCTATACTGTTTAAGACATTTTCTGAAAGAATTACAAAATTCACTTACAGAGAAAATACACAAATAATAATAATAAATAATAGATATGTTGGGACAGTGTCTAGCGACCCTGCTTGCTGTGCCAACGGTCGCTGGTTCGAGTCCCACTGAGAGAGGATTCATTTGTGTGATGAGCACGAATGTTTGCACTCCAGTCATGGGTGTTTTATTTTAGTCATAGGTTTATATTTATAATATGTATGTATTTAAAGTTATATATGTGTAGTGTATCAACTATCTGGTATCCATAACACAAGGCTCGTAGCTTACCATGGAACTAGATGGCACTGTGTGTTAATGTCCCAACATATTTATATTTATTAGCAAACTATACATAGTTTAGTTGGACTTTGAATGAGTTTTAAATGCTGAATCAATTAGGAATAGATTCGATAACATGTTCAACAGTGGTCCCAGTCAAATACCACACACTACAGTCTTATGGAACATTTGTTGTAATTAAATAAATCGTTCTCGTCAAGTAGATCCGCACAATCGAATTAAGTTGTGTGAGAATCAATGGGAAGATGTATTAAATGGCTTGGTATTACCATTGGTTTTGAAAACTATTTTAGTTTATGAAATAATATTTTTATATCGGGAACAGTGGTGCTACGTTTGGTAGTGGTCTGAGTCGAAGGTCGTAGGTTCGAAACTGGCTCGAAACAATTTGTATTGGTTCCGGATATGGAATGAGCATAATTATTGCCGTAATATATATACTGCATGTTAGAATATTGCAACATTATAGAAAAAAATCACTTTATAATACTGGTTTGGTCTGTTTTTATTTATTATGTATACATTTAATGCACTATTATTGAAAACATAGATTCGAATATTCTTTCGTTATTTCTCGTAGTAACAAACAAATTTCGCAAAAATATATTTGTTTTCTGCTATTACTTACAAAAATCCTCATTCATGAACTAGGAATGTTCAAACGTAAAAATATTTTATTTAAACGAGTATTTTGACTAATTTATAACAGGAAAAATTATTTAGTTCTGGTGTTTTACATGTTACGTAATAATAATGTCCTACCGCCCGATTTCAGCCACGGCGGCCGATCTCATTGAGACTAGCCAACTGCGCAGGAGATATTATAGTGCACAAGTGTACGCGCAGACACAAGTGCACTCTCTATTCCTGTCACTCTCATACTCCGGTGAGACGACTATTCGACACGACCAGTGAGAGTTAGGGTGTAGGACCGACGGCTTTACGTGCTGTCCGAGACACGTGGGTTTTTTTTTTCACATCGCCATCTTCTCGATTCCGGGCTGTTACTTCGGCTTACTAAACAGAAAAACTCAATAACTAAACTTAGCCCGAACCAGGACTCGAAGCCCGGACCTCCGGATGTACAGCCATCCATGCTAGCCACTACACCACCGAGGTAGTTAAAGAGATATTTTACGTACTATTACATAGACGAATTTTGACGATACTTTTTTTAATAAATAAGTTATCACGCAAGATTATTATATAATTTTGAGAGCACCTTTGAGGGAAGAATAATTAAAGAAATTCAATTACATAATTTTAAAGCTACTTAGCAGTTTTAGTTAGAAAGTAATAAATAAAAATTAATACAAAAAACTTTTCAATAGTAGGGGTTTCCAAGCGAGATATTCCTTGAAGCGTGAATTCCATTCCAAGGCACGATAAAACGGTTGATCGTTTTGTGACATCACCTTTGTAACGTTGAAGTCAACAGAGCTTTGTACTACGAGTATATGTACATTAAAACTTGTTACATTCTAATATTTAGTTTAATATTTTATAATATTAAAGAAAATTGATCACTATTAGGGCTACTAAACTACTTTTTTTTAAATAAAATAATAGTGTTTGGAAGTGTAGTTATTAATATTGTAATAACCAATTTATTTTGTAAACTGATGATAATGTGAACTATCAGTTTAAAGTTTCTTTACACATATTTTGTTTAGAGCAACTGATGTTGTTTATAATGTTTAATTTTTATTTACTTTAGTTATAAAACTATTATCAGAAAGCAAATTTGAAAAATAAACAACTATTGTATACTTAATATTTCGGATGACATTGCGAAGTTTTGTCTAAAATCTAGTTTTCGCTACTTTATTTAAAACCCCAAATAGTTTTCAAACACGGGGGTTAAATCGAGGTATTGGGATGCTCGACCCCTGTCGCCTTTTATCCACCCGTCATTTTACACACAGTATAGTGCTTACATATACAAATAAAATCTGCGCTTATTATATTATCTAGCCATCCTCCAACTCAAAGATTATTAATATTTATATACTAGCATTGCCGGCGGCTCCCGATGCCGATGGAAAGCAAATCCAATATATTTCGATACGTAAAATACATAATATTTACCTATTAGATATTAATATCTTAAAATATTGTCGACAGGCACCGACTTCGAAAATATCTGATTAGGTATCTATTCTAAATGAAAACCTCCGTTTAGTTATTTTTTTACATTTTAGTGCCTGGGGGTCGGTTTTAATTTTTTTTAAGTTGTTATTTTTCCATTTTTAGTGTAGCCGTAATAAGCAGGTAATTTATAAGAAAAAGTTTTTTAATAACATATTTGATAAAACAATTTATTTTAAAAAAAATATTTACTGTCGATTTTTTTGAAAACACTGATAAAAATTTTATGGGACCAACCGGAAGGTATACCCTTTGAAACAAAAAACAAATTCCAAATCGACTCAGGCGTCTTCGAGTAATCAGTGAACAATGAACATACATAAAAAAAAAGATTCCGATGAATTGAGAACCACCTCCTTTTTGGAAGTCCTTTAAAAAGACATAGCACCTCGTCTTATCGCCTCTACTGGTGACAGAACTGGCGCATTTTTTGCCCAAAGAATAGTCATTGCCATTCAACGGGGGAATGCGGCTAGCATTCTTGCCACTATTCCACGCGGACATGACTTGTACAATAATAACTAAGTGTACATTTGTTGTGTATATTTTGTATATAACTAAGTATATTTGTAATTTTCTTTATTGTAAATAAAATAAAATTATAACGATAGAGATCAAAAAATATTTATTTAATATGTATTTTTCTAAGACATGAAAAAAATACATTTCCGGAACCCAATACGCTCACAAATGACATCATATTTGCCATTTCTCTGTGATGTTTCAAAACTACAGCTTCATGCCGTTTACTTAGAGTCTGAATTAAAAACGTCCATAAACGTCTACAGAATTTATATAAAACTTTACCATTTTTATTTGCTCTTGTTGTAGCTTTTAAATATATTTAGGAATGCTTTATTTTACCATGATTCTTTACAGATTGAGATAAATTACTATCTCAGACGCTTCATAATATTTTGAATTTAACTACCAGAAACCGCTTGTAAGCCAGACTTCTGACAAGTTAATTTCTACAATCAATATGGCTAAAACAAAACAAAAATAAGATGGGAATGGTATATTCTGACAATGTGATATAACACTGTGCTATGTCACACAAAAAATTCTTTATTTTCTATTAGCGATGACGACAGTAGAATGATACTTTGTATGAGCCCCTTAACTATCCATGTAGCGAAGCATGTGGTTGGCAGTATTAATGTCAACTTTATAGACAACAGGTATACTAGCGATTCGAATATTATATGTCAATGGAATTTTTGATATGATAATGTATATTCAAATCGAATAATCATACGCCAAAATGCCTTACATCATTTTGGAAAAAGGCTGACACTCTACTGCTGGACCGATATTAACCAAACATAGCTAAGAACCACCGCAAGGAAACTGGATTTTAAATGAAAAAGACGGCATCGAAATCGGTCCATCCGTTTAAGAGCTACGATGCCACAGACAGCCACACACACATACAGACAGACATCGACGTCAAACTTATAACACCCCTCTTTTTGCGTCGGGGGTAAAAAAATGGAAAAATATTTAAATACTGATTGAATCACAACATCAAAAGACAGTAGGTTACAATAAAACAAAAAAATTTAAAACATTTAGTTTTTGATTTTATATAAAACCAGATAGCGTACAATAATAGAAGGTACACAATTGCTTATTCCTCATTTTTCGGACATTCTTCTAAAGGCACACATTTCTTGCTGACGGTGTCCCTCACAGTTGGAGCATCGCAGTAACAAGCTGAGTAGTCACAAATCTTACCCCTAGTATCTTCTTGGGGTTCAGGGTTATCACAGGTAGGCTCAGGTGTCAGGTACCCGCAACCAGTAGAGTAACCGTGGGTACCTTCTTCGCAACCTTTGTAACCTGAAAGATGCAAAATATCTTTATCTGGGCCTTATCTTATCTCTCTTGGGAAATACGTGTTTGAGAATAATTAATAATAAAAATTACTTATGTTGCCAAATTTGATATTTAATGCATGGTTTTGAGGGTTGTTGAAAATAGCGTTTGACATATTTGATAGGGAATAATTTATAACTGGTGTTAAAAATACGAGTGAACTCACTTTATTTTGAACACTTGACTGTGCCGCACAAGCATACTGACCGTGGCGGACGAGATACGCGATAACTTTATATTAAATTGTTAATACAGATATTTATGTGGCGACTTACGTCTAAACAGCCAGTAATACCCACTAAATACGGAATCTTTTAACTCCCTGAAAGTGGGATCGCAAGATCACTTTTACATTTATCCTGAGTTTATTTCGACATTTCTTCTCATGACTTTTAGTAAAAATATAACATTGTTGCAATAAACAATACATTATACATACACATATACATACGTAAATTTACACGCATACATAAAAATAATCAACCAAATAATATATAGAATTAGATACTAGAACATAGTAGAGGAAAAATTTTATTATAATGATGATGATATTAGGGTAAATAACTAAGGAGAAAGGCTTAAAGAGATAGATCTTTTAATAAGCTTTTAAATTTACCAAAATTTTAGCAATCTATCAATGAATACCGCATACAAACAAACAAAACAAACGAAAAAATATTTTCAGCTTTATAATATTGTATATTGGTTTTTTGTACCTCTGCTAAAATTTCACCCTTAGCCACTGGTATATATACTTACATTGTATATATAATGAGATATTATAGTGCAGCACGTGTGTGCGCAGAAGCAAGTGCACTCTCTATTCCTGTCACTCTCATACTCCGGTGGGACGACTGCTCGACACGGCCAGTGAGAATTATAGCGCAACGGCTTAACGTGCTCTCCGAGGCACGGGGATGGAACACCACCAACTTCCCAACTCTGGGCTGTTACTGAGGCTTACTGAACCGAAATACTCAATAGGTAAACTTGACCCGACCCGGGACTCGCACCCAGAACCTCCGGATGTACAGCCGTACATGCTAGCTACTACACCACCGAGGTAGTAACATTATACATGTTTATGTATACATACAGTATATTACACATCACATACTAATAGGGTCAAATAAAAAAATACAAAACTAAAAACTGCGCCAATCGTGTCGTATCGTGTGTGTATATATATATATATGTAAGGCTATAATATATATATATATATATATATATATATATAGTATGTTTTTTTATCATTGAAAAAAATTATTATGTAAAAATATTAAAGATTAAAATCTTTTTTTTAAATACTCACAGTGTCCCAAAATGTAAATACATCCTCTAGGGTAAGGGTTAGTTCCAGCGATACTCAATCCCACGAGAGCTAAGACACATAGAATAACTAAGGATTTCATTTTTTACCAATTTATAATTGACTGTTCAGTATCAAAACTACTTGTTGTTTATCTCACTCCAGACAAGAACCGGCCTTAAATAGCTTGACCGTTGCATCATTTATTTATTTTTATCTTTATATATAAGAACAAGTAAATCTCGTCTGTTTGTACACAGTTGGTATTAAATTGCTTGAAAATTTAAATAAAATACAATTTATATATCATAAAAAAATTAAACATATATAAAAATTCTACATTGATCTCATTTTAGAGTAAAATCATATTGTTTTTTTAAACTATACGAGCACATATCTTTTTTTGAGTTTTAGTTTAAATCTTTGAGTTTTGAAAAGTATCTTGAAAATAAAAAAAATTAAGGAGTTTTGTGAAATTATAACTCAGTCTAGATGAGCCCTCATGCCTACGGATTAGAGCTTTATAAACAGTGGAACTGCAAGTTGGTGATGCGATTTTAACTCTTCTTCATGTGGGGTGCTGGCATTTTGGGGTAAGATGCCAGCTTTCCGAATGCCTCTCGGCACCTAGCAGTAGCAGATACATCCGACCGTCTGTCTTATGATCACAACATTACATGCTGGATACTATCATGGATTTTGATCATCGAGATCTTTGTCTGAATGGAAACTTTTCACTCGTGTCGATGTTGATCTCTAAGTTTCCTTGACTGTGAGGATGCGTGAATTTTCTCCCACCCCGTAACCTAAAACATTGTTTCAAATAATTAAGAAAAATACCCTTTTCACCAATTTTAATCAATGGGAATCATCAAAATAAATAGGTGCACCCAAATTAAAGTTTACAAGCTTTACGAGTTTCATTATCAACCTCCTAATAAATATTTTATTCCAATCCGGATTTGGCAAACCCACGAAGTTTCTAATCAATACGTTGCTGTGCGTGTTTACGTGCGTGCGTGCGTGAATGCGTCTGTGCGTGTGTGTCTGTTTGTTTGTTTGTGTGTATTAGATATACATACATATATCATAAGCCATCTATGACAATGAAATGGAAAAAATACCAATACTGAGTCAGTATTTGCCGGAATATGACAAAGCAATTAATGTGTCTATTGACCATATAATAATAAATAGATATTAATGCTGAGCAAGTTCGTCGTTCAATAACACTTACTTTAATCCTAATCAACGTTAAATTATAATATTAATATTTTATGTTATACAAAAAACATATGAAATACATCTTAGCTTAAGATCTCTCTTAAGGTCTCAAGAGGACGATCTTATAGTAGAGCTATTGACTATTGACTAAAAACTCGCCCATTTCATACCGTACAAACATAGTTCAATAATTAAAGAATAAATTTTAAAATTATAAAATGTAAAAGAAAAAAAAGGACACTACTTAATAACAGTTTTTATCAAATATCTTCCATGTACAGACAACGATCAGTTACACTTTTATAATATATATAACGATATAATGCATTTGTTGTAGCTTTTAAAAATTTAGGAAGGGTTCATTTTACCTTGATTCTTCACAGATTGAGATGAATTACTTTCTCAGATGTTTCATAAAATTTGAATTTAACCACCAGAATCAAAATTCGCTTGTAAGCCAGACTTCTGACAAATTAATTTCTACAATCAATATGGCTAAAACAAAACCAAAAATAACATGGGAGAGACATATATTCTGATCACGTGATATAACGCTGTGTTATGTCACACATAAATTCTTTATTCTCTGTTAGCGATGGCGACAGTAGAATAGACAGTAGATAAACGTAACTATCCATGTAAGCGATAACTTTCGTAGCGAAGCATGTGGCTGATGGCGAGATTAATGTCAACTTTATACTAGCGATCCGAATATTATATTTAAAGGGTACTATTCATGTGTTACAATGCAATCACTCCTTGTATATCAAAATAAGTTTCAAAGGATTATAATAAGACAAAAAAATTAAATCATTTCGTTTTTATTTTATATGAAAACAGATAACGTACAATAATAGAAAATATAAAATTGCTTATTCCTGCTTTTTCGGGCAGTCTTCCAAAGGCACGCATTTTTTGCTGACGGTGTCCCTCACAGTTGGAGGATTGCAGTAACATGCTGTGTAGTCACAAATCTTACCCCTAGTATCTTCTTGGGGTTCAGGGTTCTCACAGGTAGGTTCAGGAGTCAGGTAACCGCAACCTGTTGTGTACGCGTGGGTACCATCTTCACAACCTTTGTGACCTGAAAGATAAAAGAAGTCTCTATCTGAGCATTATCTTATGTCTGATACTAATATATAATAATACTGTCCACTAAGCCCAACGAAATATTAGGCTCCCTAAAGTGGGATCGAACTCCCTAAAGAGGAGCACTTTCAAATTTACCCATGAGTTTATTTCGACATTTCTACTCATGGCGTTCAGTAAAAATGTAAAAAAGGGGAAAGAAAGAAAATAAACCTCAAAACAAAATAATAATACACCTTGTATTTCAATCTTAAACAATATCTAAGTACAAAATCGTAGAAAATATAAAAATGGACCCACTTATTACTCCAATCCCCCACTTAAATATAGCAGTAAGACATGTATACGATCTAGGGGATGGTGCGTACCTCTACGTAAGCTGGTTGAGTAAAATATAGTAATATTTATTTAAAGAAACACCTGATAAAATGGAATAGCAACCACTGTGTCTTTGGTCTACTACCGTTTTAGCGAGCTGTTTCTTTTTACAGACTTCCTATAAAGTCTTGTAATTATGATATTAGTTTTATTACTGGTCAAAAAAATTATGCCAAAAAGTTACATTTCATGCAAATTGTTTCAGAGAAAGATATTCAATAAACAAGCGTATAGAGAGACAATACATACAGATAAAAATGAAAATATCAAAAAATCCTTCTTATAATAATAAGAGCAATCATTAACAATGAAACTTAGTTTGAATTGAAATTTATTATTCAAATTAGGTCTCGTACATTTTACTATATGAAGTTTCATATTCTAGGAAAATTGTGAGAATTTGGTTAATTAATAATTCTATACTAAGGCAATTTACAAACTAGCTTTTTTACAGTCTACGACTTGCCTTGCGAGATAGAGAACTACCTCTTAAGTGAAACAGCAATATTATAATATGCAAGTATATAACGAACTTTATTTTTAATTTAAACCATGGAGAAGCATTATCGATCTCTAACGCCAATCCTTCTAGTGGATTAAACACCCAGCTGTTAATTATGTGTGTGCTTTCAAGCAATATTGTTGTTTTTTGTAAGGAAATTAGTAATATTTTTAGCAAGCGACTTACAGTCGCTTCGCTCGAATTCGCCCCTAGGTGTCTAACAATAGCCACAAAACAAATTTCGTCTGTGTCCGATATTCTTTTTTATTTTTTTTCTTTTTGGAAAAATTGGCAACTGGTTATTTATATGTAGATGGTTAAATTCTATTCAAATATTGTTATTCTCAAATTTTCAATAATGGTTATAGCTGAATTTCGACCACTAGACGAACACTAGTATAAATAATGAATTAATGATCATCACTTATGTGTAAGGATCCTTATCTTACTCATTACACGTGTTAAATTTGCTCAGTAAATATACTTTGTTTGAAGAAACCAATCTAACGTAGCTGTATTGACAATATTCTATTAGCGTTCCGTATTTGAACTGTATATTGTGCTGGAGGAAAAATCTTGTGTTATTATAGACTGGGCGTCCTCAGTTTAAACTAGCCATGAAGTCAGAGTTTAAAAGGGATTGTTAAAAGTCCTACACAAATCTATATCTAAATTATCTATACTAATATTATAAAGAGGATTTTTTTTTCTTTCTTTGTTTGTTTATACTGAATGGCTCCGAAACTACTGAATCGATTTAAAGGAAATTTGGTAAGAAGATAGTTTGTGCCAATCTCATTGAGATTAGCCAACTGCGCAGGAGATATTATAGTGCTCAAGTGTATGCGCAGACACAAGTGCACTCTCTATTCCTATCACTCTCCTACTCCCGTGGGACGACCACTCGACACGACCGGTGAGAGTTAAGGCGCAGGACCGACGGCTTTACATGCTCTCCGAGGCACGGGGGTGAAACACCGCCAACTTCCCAACTTCGGGCTGTTACTGAGACTTTCTATACAGAAAAAATCAGTAACTAAACTTGGCCCGACCCGGGACTCGAACCCAGGACCTTCGGGTGTGCAGCCGTACATGCTAGCCACTACACCACCGAGGCAGTTGAGGCTTCTTTGTAATGGATAAACTAAAAAACTACTAGAGCAAATTTAAAAAAAAATCTTCCACCTATCAAAAGCTACATTATCAGCAAGTAACATGGACCATATTTTATTTTAAAAAAAAATAGAGATCCTCACAAAAATATCAACAATGTAACCTAAGGTATCAAAAATTTGCCTATATCTATAAATATTTTTGGAAAAAATATTATAAACTGAACGTAACTCTACTTTTTCACTTCATTTGTTAATGATATAGATTGTATCCTGGGATCAGACAAAGGCTATCCATGAACCACATCCTTATCAGGCCAGTGAAGCCGAGGGCAAATACTAGAATATAATAAAAAAACTAAAGGAACCTATAAACTCTCAAAGCAGACGAAAGCGCGGGATTTGCTAGAATTATATATAAATTACATCTATTTTTAGTAAACTCGTTTGTAAATGAATATTATTCTCATAATTAAACTGGTTTACAAACCTACAACCTATCTAACATAATAAAATTAATATATTTTTATTAATCTTTTAAGTAATTATTTAAGTTCCAATTCACCTTGAACATAATGAAGTAATCGATACAATTAAAAATAAATCGCTAAATGTGTTGCTTAGCGCAAAACTCGAGAACAACTGGACTAATTCGGCTTTTTTTAATCAAATATTCGCTTAAGTCCGAGAAAGGTTCTTATGAAGAGAAAAATTGGAAAAAATGCCCTTATAGATATAAAAATTTAAAAATACCATTTTTCATTGGGTTGCTCTACGGCACAGATATGAAATTTTGTATTTGCGTTCAATTATCATTCAGACCTAAAAAGTGCATGAGTTTAAACACCATGATTTGTAAACTAAAAAAATAAATGAAGTTTCAGTTTTTTTTTCAAACAAAATATTATTTAATAAAGTAGTATTATTGAATAATCGGTTGATTAGAACTAACGTATGTAGTCGACAAAATAATTTACACCGTACGAGAATCAAACCTGCAATACTATTTCAACAATTCAACAATTGGCTAAAATATATCTGTTATTTATTACATATAGCTTAAAACTTATGTTTCATTTTATTCAGTACAATTTATTTATAAAAGTTAGGAAGAGTACTCGACTTGTTCTAACGCATTTATTGAAGTATGGACGTGCTTAAATATAATAACTTAAAAGCATCTCTACATCCTTAAATACTTTTTTTTCTAATTGCATTATTTTCGTAATATAGGATTTTGCCCCAGTTCTGCTCACGTAATTTATTTATATATGACTTATGCTGGCTACACTCGGGTGCTTCCCTACGTACCGACATCTATACAGATAAATAAAATTGAAGTGTCTGTTTGTAATGTCAAAATAACAGCTTTTTACTAAATGCATATGTATACGCGGTACATATACCAAAACAACATTTTTTACAATTTTTGTCTGTCTGTTCCGGCTAATATCTGAAATGGCTGATGAAGCGAGGGTGAGTCGCTAGTTTTAATAAATAAAAGAAAAGTATAAAGAAAAAAGTTATCGTGAGTGTACTTTGGGTAGTTGGTGCCTCATGCAAATTTTTAACTATGTCGCCACCTTTAAGTTGTATTTTCGCGACAAAAATCCTATGTCCTTTTCCAAGATCCCGTTTGTTTCTATATCGAAATTTATCAAAATCGATTCAGCGCATTGGCCGTGAAAACATAACAGACAGACATACAGAGTTACATTCGCATTTATTATATTTATATGGATACCTTTGATTACTTGAGGCAGAAGTAGACCGAGGAAAGTATGGATGGAGTAGAAGAACGTTTTGTATCGCGAAAAGAAGAAGAAAAAGCTACACTGTTAAGAATCGTAGCGCATTTTTAAATAGCTAAAACCTTCTTCAATAAACAGTCTAGATAAGACTAAATGAAATTTTCAATATATATATGTACATATATATTTTATAACTAGCGGGTAACCCTCGCTCCGCTCGGGTTCGTCCCCACTTACGTTTAGTGTAGTTTTCTCAGAGATGAGATATTTTCCCGCAGTAAAAAGTTACCTATATGTTGACTCGGATAACCAGCTATCATCATACCAAATTGCATCAAAAATCCCTCCAGTAGCTTTTCACTGATGCAGTCATAGACAGACAAACAGACAGACAAAAATTCTAAAAACTATAGATTCGGCCTCTGTATCGATAATAATTATGTCTATTTCAATAAGATTTTCCAAAAAATATTTAATGTACACATTCGGCTTATTTACAATTTTATTATATGTATAGATAACAAGGTCAAACGTACAAGCTATAATCAAATAAATAAGATCACTTCCCTTAAGTTTGTATGGCAATATAAACAAATGCTCAGATATAAAAATCGTAGGTCAAATATGTCGAACCAAACAAATTTTTTTACGCGTTTTTGACACATTAGTCAACGGAAGAATTTTAAAAAATATTTCTTTAGTTAATTTAATATTTTGTTATTTTTAAAATATACACTTATTGTCCAAAACTCTTATCAATTGTTTGGGAATAAAATACCTTAGTCCTAAGAAGAACTACCGAAAGAAACTCAGCAGAAAACATATTTTTTTATATCACAATATAAAAAAAAAATACTCTAGTATAAAAATGTCAATTAGTGAAGTAAAAAAAAATACTTACATCTTCCCTCAACGTAAATGCATCCGTTAGGGTAAGGGTTGGTTCGAGCGATACTCAAACCCACGAGGGCTAAAACACAAAGAATTACTAAAGATTTCATTTTTTATCGATTTATTATTGACTGTACAGTATCAAAACTACTTGTTGTGTATCTCGCTCCAGAGAATAACCGGCCTTAAATACCTTGACCGTTGCATCATTTATTTATTTTTTCTTTATAGTACATATATAAAATATAAGGAAATTTCGTCTGTTTGTACACAGTTGTTTAAATATTTATTATACACATAAATATTTTTTTATTTAAGTGTCTGTTTGTAATGTCAAAGTAACAACTTTTTACTAAATGCATACGAAATTATATATAATTATATACGTATAAGAAAAACACAATTTTTAAAATTTGTCTGTCTGTCTGTCCGCTAAATGCATATGAAATTATATACGGTACTTATAATAAAAACAAAATTTTTAAATTGTCTGTCTATCTGTTTGTTCTGGCTAATCTCCGAAACGACTAGAGTGATTTTGATGAAACTTTTACTGGCAGATAGCTGATATTATAAGGAGTAACTTATGCTACTTTTATTTTAAAAAAGCTATTAGGGTCCCGCTCAAATTAAATATTATTATTTTTATATCTCAATGATAATAAAATTGCACGATAAAAAAAACGTAGATTTTTTTAAGCGAGGATACGAACACTTCAGACTTTCCATGTCTTAATTTTGAGTGTTATTTTTAGTGATTATTTTCGTTTTAAAATTTTTTTTGATATGTTATAATCTGGCGTTTAAATTTGAAAATTGAGAACTATTATGATATAACACAATTCAGACTAGATGAGCACTAATGTGTACTATTTAAAGTTGTACGAGCAGTAGAACTGCAAGTTCTTGATCCGCTCTCAGGTCTTCGTTGTGTGAGTGGTGGCATATTTGATGTAGGGTGCCAGCTTCCCGATTGCCTCTCATCCTTTGAGTAGCCAATACATCCGACCGTGTGTTTCGTGATCACGACATTGCATACTGGAATGCTGGATGCTATCTTGGAACATGATCTTATGAGTTTTAATGTGACTAATCACCACTGACTAGTGTGTGGATCCCTGAATTTCCTCAACTGTGAGGATGCGTGAATTTTCTCCCATTTTGTAATCCAAACGATGCTTTCAAATATTTTAAAATTAAAATACCCTTGTCACTAATTTTAATCTATGAGAATCGTCGAAACAAACAGATACGTCCAAATTACAGTATTCTAAGCAACCCTTTTAAAGTTCCATTATCTACCTACTATCAAATTATTATATTTTAATCAGGATTTGACTAACTTACAAAGTTTCCAATAAAAACGATACCGATATACATATGTAGCTTAAAATTGATTTTCAAGATTTGAATACGTAGTTTGTTTCAAAGGAAGGAAGAATATCTTGTGAATAATAATAAAATTAGAACTGGATGAAGTTGTACATTGATTTCTGTTTGAAAAAAATGAGTTTAGTAAGACAGTGTCGTAACAAAAATTGCTCGTAGCTATTTTATATTAGTTTTGCTTTAGCATTATGGAGCTAATAAAAGAAACAGAGTATTCTTTACCACTTATCACATGAAGAAGCTTAGTGAATGCTGCCAAATTTTGCCATGCCAAATTTTTGTCAGTATAATATAACAAGTGCTACCAAATTTTTGTCATTATAATATAACAAGTGCTACTAAATTTTTATCATTATAAGGTCTTCTTCAAAGCTAAGCATCTGTGTATGTTATTTAGTCCTTTTGTTTTGCAGCAACTTGCTGAGAGAGATTTGGAAAATGACAGGCTGTTTTTTTTACCAGTACCATTAAGTACCATATATTAAGAATACTGAATGTCAATAGTGAGAGCTTAAACAAAACAATAGTGTGATTAGTTAAAATTATATCACTAAAAATTCTCTGTCTGTATGTTATAAATGTTTCACATATAATAATAATCAGAATTTTATAAAACAAAGGTACTGGCAAAAAAAGAAACAAATTAAAAGCCAAAGTCGTAAACAAGCGCTAGAGACATAGTAAATAATAAAAGATAATAAATATAAATTATTATAAGCATTAGTATTCAATTAAAAAATATTTAGTTTCGATCGTCTAATTACCATTTCTAAGTGGATAATGAATAGAGTACGAGTACAAAATTAGGCAGACATGAAAATTGGTGGCATAATTCTCTACTTTCTCAAGTTCTCTTCGGAATATTTATTTTTAAACTTACTAATACTCTCGCACTACCATGTGTATACGAATTTTGATGCGATTAATCTAATAACACCTCCAGGTAATTTTCTAAGAAATCTATTGTTAACTGTAACACCGGCGTGTCCGTGGTCGTGGAGGGATTAATGTTCGACGACGAACGTATAACAATATGTATTCAAATCATTTACTAAGAAATCAGGAAAAAACTTACGAAGATTTGTAGTTATGTACAAATAAACTATTTTTTCTTTGTGTCGCATTTGAAAAGTGTTTCAAGGCATTCACGTTGTTGACAGGCTAGCAACGATTAGTATAAAGTGTTCTTTATTAAACTAAGAAAAGGATAGAATATATATTTTTCTTAACTAATCAAATATTTAATAAATAATTTTGAGGTGAATTGATAAGCATAGTAACATATACGGATATGTATGTGAAAAGTGGCAGTTAGATAGCTCTCCATCGTGTCTTTTTATTATACGTGAAAATAATTCTAATGATAACGTCTTACAATAATTTTAAAACTTCTTCAACGTACGCGTTGGTTTGAAGATGTATCTCTTTAAATTTACATGAAGCCAAGTTAGGCCGCTAGTTAACCAAATTTTATTTGGATAACACCAAGCAGATTAAAGAAAAATACGTTATTAAACCAACAGAATGAAAAACTAAAAACTTTAGATATTTGACACCTTAAAATTACAACTACGTATTAAAAAGTTCGCTTTGGGTTCGTCCCTAGGCAAAAACAAATCTATCCCAAGGGAGCCGTACATTTTTCCGGGATACAAATTGATCTTTGTGTTATTCCAAACTATAATCTATCTCTGTGCCAAATTTCATCAAGATTCGTTCAGCCGTTCTGGTGTGAAAGAGTAAATGTCCATCCATCCGCATAAACTTTCACATTTATAATATTAGTCTGGATAGTTCGTTAGTTTTGTTGGGATAAAGGATCAAAACTGGTCGAAGTAGCAAGGACCGATCACGACATCCACACCCATCTCTTTGTACCTCAATAAATCAAAAGACGTTGGGTTATAATAAAACAAAAAATTAAATCATTTTGCTTTTATTTTATATGAAAACAGATAACGTACAATAATAGTAATTACACAATTGCTTATTCCTGACTTTTCGGGCAGTCTTCCAAAGGCACGCATTTGTTGCTGACGGTGTCCCTCACAGTTGGAGCATTGCAGTAACATGCTGTGAAGTCACAAATCATCTCATCAGGATCTTCTTTGGGTTCAGGGTTCTCACAGGTAGGCTCAGGGGTCAGCACCCCACAACCAGTAGTGTACGCGTGGGTACCCTCCTCACAACCGCTGACACCTGAAAGATAAAATAAATCATTATCTGAGTATTATCTGGTCGATCGATGGCTATGTGGTGACTCAGCCGGTAAAAAACCAACGGAACCTTTAACTCCTGTCCTAAAGTGTCCTACTTTAGGACATGACGGACGTAGAACAACTTTTGCTACTTATTTGTTATTTACTTTCATATTTAACCACGATAATTTGATGATCGAGGAGACTCGAGAGATTAGTTCCCATTCCCAGGAGTTTATATTGAGATTTAAAGAAATATATACCTAAGAAAAATAATACGAAGCACTAAACTACGAAACATTTTATAAACATATAGATTTTACACTTTTCGGAAACCTTATAAAACTAAAATTGTTTTTTGCAAGTTTGTTTGTAATGGATAAACCAAAAAAACTATACTACACGGCTCCGTTCAACACAGACGAATCCGCGAGATCTGCTAGTATTAAATATAAACTACATCTATTACTTATTAAGTAAACTCGTTTTGTTAAGTAAACTCGTTTTGCAAATGAATCCTTGTTTCTGATAATTAAACTGGTTTACAAACTTATAAGTTATCTAACATATTAATTATTGCAATAATTAATATATTTTTTGTTTATCTTTTAAGAGATTATTTAAATTCAAATCACCTTGAACATAAGGAAGTAATTTTTTTTTAATAATTTTCAATCATACACTTAGGGTTACTAGAATTTAAAATTAACAAAAATTTGAAGACTGAAGCTACAAATGTGCATAATATTATATGAAAAGAATCACTATTATTGAAATATTTTAAAATCAAAAACAGATATTATTCAGTAATATCAAAAACAAATTTATTATTTTATTATTTGGGAAATATTTTTTTTGCTTTGCATACACAAACCCATGCAAAAGTTCTCTTAAAACTGTCACTAATTGTGTTTAGGTAATTATTCTAGTTGAAATAAATATATAACAATGTAAAATAAACCTTAAATACAATGCTTAAAGTTGTTTTCTTAAAAAAAAAAACTTTAGTAGCGAGCTCAAATGTTCAAATGAGCGCTCATTCAGTGAGGACATTTTTTTGTCGCGGATTGTGTATGTAGTACTTTTTTGATCGAAGTTTACACTCGCTTGACATTTTAGGTGTAACTGATAAATAGCATGGGTTTGAGTTACTTTAATAAGTAACTTAAAACTCAATGCTATTTTTTTAACCCATAATTTTTTTTAGTAAAGATCTTTTTGGCACATTAGTTAACGGATGAATTGTTAAAAATATTTTATAATATTTAAAAATACTATTTAAAAAAAACTTTATATAATACTAGAAAAATCCGCGACTTCGCTCGCGCTAAAACTACAATATTTCAACAAAGGTAGTTTAATACAAATTTTCATCCTCTATTTTACCCTCTTATAGAAATTTCGAAAAATGCTAAAACACGTATTTATTTAATTTTATAGAAGAATATATTAATACCAAGTTTCAAGTAATTCTGATCATAAATATTTTTTTGAATTGTATTATAACGTGTTTACCCATGGGCATTAGATGATCTCCCGCGGTAAAAAGTAGCCTTTGTCACTCTCCAGCCCTCCAACTATCTCCACACAAAAAATTACGCCAATCTGTCACTCCGTTTCGACGTGAAAGAAGGACAAATAAAAAACAAAAACACACTCTCATTTATAATATTAGTATGGATTGTTATTTTTACAATATACACTTATTGTCAAAAACTATTAGTTCTTCGAGAATAAAATGTCTCAGTCCTAAAAAGAACTTCCGAAACAAACTCAGCAAGATTATAGTATTTTTTATATCATATTATAAAAAAACAAATTTACTAAAAAATAAATAAGACTAGTGTAAAAATGTTAATGAGTAAAATCAAAAAAAAAACTTACATCTTCCCTCAACGTAAATGCATCCGTTAGGATAAGGGTCGAATTCAGCGATACTCAAACCCACGAGGGCTAAGACACATACAATGACTAAAGATTTCATTTTTTATCAATTTTTGTCTGTTCAGTATCAAAACTACTTGTTGTTTATCTCGCCCCAGAGAAGAAACGGACTTAAATAGCTTGACCGTTGTATCATTTATTTAATTTTATCTTTATACATATATAAAATATAAGGAAATTTTGTCTGTTTGTACACAGTTGCTTGAATATATAAACAAAATACAATTCATACGTGATAATAAAATTGCATGATAAGAAAACACAGATTTTTCTTTCACCTCAGACTTTCCATGCCTTTTTTGAGTTTTATTTTTAGTGATTATTTTCGTTTAAAAAAAATTGATATATCATAATCTAGCGTTCGAATTTGAGAATTGAGAACTTTCACGATATAACTGAATTCAGACTAGATGAGCCCTATTGAGTCCTATTTGGAGCTTTACGAGCAGTGGAACTGTAAGTTGCTGATGCGCTCTCAGGTCTTCTTTGCATGGGATGCTGGCATTATTGGTGTAGAATGCCAGCTCTCGATTGCCTCTCGGTTCAGAAACTAATTATTTTTCCTTTTAGTTTTTTTATTTCAAACTGTATGAACTTAAAACTCTATGATCTGTCATCCACAGTGTTACTAATAATAATAATAAAAACTTTTTATTGCACACAAAAAGAAGACAATAACGATATAATAACAGAAAAGTGTACAAGAGGCGGCCTTACCGCTAAGACAGCGATTTCTTCCAGGGAACCTTTTGGTGTAGGAAATAGCAAAGTGTGAAATGGAAGGGGTGTGAACACATATAATGTTATATATGTATACGTGTATATAAAAAAACATTAGGTAGGTATTATTAAATAAAACTATCTTTTCGGATTATTTCGCGGATTTATTTTGATTTTTGGTTCCCGACGTTTCGAATGCTTTACAGCATCCATGGTCACGGGAGACACTGAGGTGATACATGTCTTGAATGTATAGTTGTTACAGACAGCCTACCCACAATTAACAAAATGAAAATTGCACCAATTACATCACAATATTTTTTAACTTTAAACATTTTTATAATTTTAATTATAATTGAATATGGAAAATTATTTATTTAATTTTTGCTATTATTTCGCGTAAATCTAAGAAAGTATTATTAGGTAGGTATATCTGAATAATATAAACATATTTTTTTTATAAAATAATATCATTAGATGGCAATAGATATGTAAATATAATAACCAAACGTAATAGGCAATAAATATATTAATACTAACAAGGACGGTAGCTATTTAAACAAACACATACTAAAAGGACAATAATATCGTAACAGACAAAAGGAATTAAAGTGTATTTAAGTGTTCTTTTAGATGTTTCTTAAAAATCGTTAGTGTTTTTGCATCCTAACATCTCGGTGAAGGGAGTTCCAAAGGCGAGCAGCCATAATATTAAAGAAGTTGCTATAAAAGGAAGAGGAGTGGGAAGGGATTTTTAGGATTAGGGTTTGATCAGAACGCAGATGGCGAGAATAAGAATCACCAAGGAATTCAAAACGCTCTTTAAGGTAATGTGGAGTGGACGGATCGAACAGAATACAGTAAAGCAGATGGAGACTATGAGTATTTCTGCGAAGACGGATAAGGAGACACTTAAGCTTTTTACGAATTTTAGAGACATGGTCATATTTACGCAAATCAAATATAAACCGAAAACAAAAAATTTGGAGTCGCTCAAGCTTAGTTAATTGCTCCTCTTTAATGTCAAGATAATAGATATCAGCATGAGCAGTCAAGAATCGGTAACAGGAGTGATTGTGCTAACGCGATTTTGGTGGAAGTAGGGAGAAAGTTACGTAAAAGACGAAGGGATGTACCGAATCAAACATCTTCCTGCTCACTTTACTTAGCTGTGGAACCCATGATAAGTTCTGATCCATAATAATACCAAGATTTTTACCAGTTTTGCTGTATGGTATGCTCATGCCATTTAACACTACAGGTAGAAGAACGAGAAAGTCAATTTTGGATATGACTTTGGGATGTGTTCTACTTGTAAAGCCCTTTCATTTTATACCCATACAGAGGGGGTTGTAATAAAAAATGTGATTGGCCATTTTGTTCGACGCCATATTGGATTTTGATTTTTTCCATTGTGTACTGTATTCTACTAGTTCTCGTCCTATTATTTGATACCCATATTGAGGGGGTTGTGAAAAAATATCTCATTTCTGAGAAAAAATACAAACCTGCAATTTAAGAATATACTAATATGTAAAACCTAAGAATTTGGTTTTTGGTCATCTGAATGCGGGCGGAGCCGCGGGCAATGCCAGTATTATATAAAGCAGAAGAGTTTTTTTGTAGATTGCACGCGGGCATAGCCGCGGGTTCTGCTGGTATCTAATTAAATACTATTTCTTAATGACTTATTTATTTACAACAAACATACACACATTTATTGTTATCTTCATATATACTAAGTACTTTTTAACCGATTTTCAAAAACAAAAAAAGCAAATCAATCTACTTAAATATGTATAATAATAATAATGTCCTACCGACCGATTTCAGCCACTATATTCGTTAGTTGTATTCATATTTTAAAACATTGCCGAATGGCGCCGACTTCGAAAATATCTAATTAGTTATCTATAGAAAATGATAACCCTGTTCAGTTATTTTTTACTCTTTAGTGTTCAGAAGCCGGTTTTTATTTTATTTCTTTAAGTTTTTATCAATTACAAATACAAGAACGATAATGGTATTATACATTTTACTGCATGTTGGCTAAAACTCCGGTATATACTTGTAAACCAAAAAAATCCACGTTTCAAAAAGAATTTACACATATTTGTAATTTTATGTTTATGGAATTTATTATGAAGTAATAAGTTACATAATTAACAAAGATTTAGAAAAATCGATTATTACCAATCGATTAAAATGATACGTTAAGACATAAATGTTTACACGAAAACATCTCTATTTACTAAAAAGTTTCACTAACTTCAAAATAACTTAAGAATTTCAGCCGGATGAACGCTTATTCCGCTGAACCGATTTAGATGAAATTTGGTACTTGGAAATAGTTTGAGACCCTGGATAGGACAGGATATATATATATATACACACATACATATTATATTACATATATATATATATATAAATATATGTATATGTATATATATATGTACATATTATATCGTCTACTATGACCAAAAACCAGATTCTTAAGTTTTACATATTAGTATACTCTTACATTGTAGTTTTTGTATTTTTTCTCAGAAATGAGACATTTTCACTCTGTAAAAAGTATCCTATATGTTGACCCGGATAAGCAGCTATCACCGTACCAAATTTCATCAAAACCTCTCCAGTGGTTTTTCTGTGATGCGGTAACAGACAGACAGACTGACAGACAGACAAAAATTCTAAAAACTATAGATTCGACCTCTGTATCGATAATAATATTTATTTCAATAAGATTTTCCAAAAAATATTTAATATACAGATTCGGCTTAGTTACAATTCTATTATATGTATAGATTTCATACTAACAATTAAAACGTACCTAGGCACGAACCCGATCGAAGCGAAGGTGAGTCGCTAGTTTTTTATATGTAGAAGTTGTAGGCAATATATCAATATGTTATAGAAAAATAGCAATTTGTGAATTATCTTTCTACGTTGTATTTACATGCATTAATTCTAAAGGAAACTAAACATAGCATATAATCATTAATTATTGCCAGATCGTGCTCAGATCTCAGATTATACGGAGTTAATCAATGAGTATTATTGGAACTGGTTTGTACATTGGTTATCCTTATTATCCTTTTGATGGTGAAGGATTATGTACAAAATGTTATTAAATTAGTTTAAACTATAGACACATTGAGGCAGTGGTAGCCCAGTGGTAACGCGCTCGCTTGGGTAAGCAAGTGAAGCGGGTTCAAATCCCGCAAAGCCTCGCACTTCTGATATTTTCATGTGCGAATCATTTTCAACATGATTACCACTTGTCTTACGATGAAGGGAAACATCGTGAGGAAACCTGCATGTTTGAGAAAAACCTAGCAAGTTTTGGAAAGACATGTGAAGTCTGCCAACCCGCACTTAGCCAGAGTGGTGGACTATGGCCTGATCCCCCTCGTACTGAAGGGAGGCCCGTGCCCAGCAGTGGGATTTCCAAAAGGGCTGAATACACATACATACATACATAGACACATTATTGTCTACATGTCCCCTACAGGATGTATTTAATAAAAAACATTCACTGGCTATTCAGTCATTAGAATTTTATTAGTATCAATTACTAGCGACTCACCCTCGCTTCGCTCAAATTCGTCCCTAAGTACATTTTAACGTTTTGTATGGAATAAATAGACTTTATATACATACGTATGGTGAGTTTTATAACTCTTACTTAAGAAATAATTGATTCCCCATACAAACTTCTACCCCCATTTTCACCCCCTTAAAGAATGATATCCGGAGTAAAAAAAGCCTTGTACCTTTCCAGGGTCGCAAATTATCTCCATACCAATTTTCATCTAAATCTGTTTAGCCGTTTAGTCGTGAAAAGATAACAAACAAACAAACAAACAAACAAACAAACAAACAAACAAACAAACAAACAAACAAACAAACAAACAGTGTTACTTTCACATTTATAATATTAGTATAAATGTAACAAAAACAATTCTTAAAGTAATATTATAATCAACAATTTGATCTATTTTTTAGAATTTTACAACTTACGATACATCTTATAATATTAAATGAGCATTTTTTTGTATATATTATGTACAGATGTATGTAAATGTATTTCATGTATCCCGAAAACGGCTCTAATGATGTGGATAAAACTTTGTATTTAGACAAGGTTTTGCTTCTTAAGTTTATTTATATAGTTGTCATTCCCGAAAAAACGCAATTTTCATATCTTTTCCGAAGAGCGACGAGCAAGGTTCGGTCACCCAGGTAGTTTTAATTAAACTTAAAATGTCATCACTGAAAAATTGAGTAAATAGCAACCTATATGTGGTTGTAGTTCTCAATCGATAGTAGTATCCTAATCAAATATCTTTGGACGTCCGGTCTGTCTGGTTTGTTCATATCTCATGTAATGTGAAGAAAGAAATAGGTATGATCATATAACATAATTAGTTTTTACAAGCTTTTATTTAAACTTGCAATGTTTGTATGTATGTTTGTCCGGGTCAAATCTTGCAACGAAATTTTAAAGCAGATATCTTCAACCGATTGAGCTGAAATTTTGTATACGTATGGATGACGATGCATGCTTAGTTAAGTGAAGGCGGACTAAGTTTTTTATGCACCCCATAATATGGATATCAAATGAAAGGGTTTGCTGAGGAGAATACGAATAGATACATAAAAAATAAACTTTAAATTAAATCAAAGCCATCTAATTACATTACACAAATGAAGCTTGTTTTTAAAAATGTTTCTTTAATAATAATTTATTAACTGAAAAAACATCGCAACTTTCAGCAAATTGATATTAAAATCATCTTAAAAGGTATTGTTCTTTTTCTTAATATATCCTTTCTTCTTCTGAATATTTCCTTGAAGGACTACTTATAAAGACAATATTAAAAACGTTTTACAATAAGGAAGATGCTGCGTATCAAAAAAATACAAATTACAAACTAATTATACTCTTTCGAAGACGGTCAAAAAGCAAAATTTTTATTTATTATTTGTAAAGCTTCTTTACAATTGTACAGTAAATAAATAAATATGTTGGGACATTACCACACAGCATCATCTAGTCCCCCCCCCCCCCCAACGTGCGTTCACCTTGTCGTGGTGGGGGGGCTCAGTAGTGCCCGGCAATCCAACCGGGCGCGAAGCTAAGAAACGCACAGGGAGGGTGCCCACTTCGGTGGGCGGTGGGAGGTGGCCCTCTTCGGGGGGGCGGTGTACCATGCGGGTTGCTCCTGATACATCTCTGATAGCAGAGTGGACTGTGGAGCAACCCCATGGTTGTGGTGGTCTGCTTCGGCAGACCTGCCGTCGGGGCGTCGTAGTTGAATGCGTAAGCGATCCTGCGACGCCCCATTAAGACGGGGGAAGGTTTTGTTGGGTTTTAGTGGGTAGTACTGGCTGTATTACGCCGGTGAGTCCCACACCTCGTGCGTAAATGCATTTCCCAACGTTAAAAAAAATAAATAAATAACATCATCTAGTTCCATGGTAAGTTACGAGGCCTGTGTTACTACGACAAGGTGAACGCACGTTGGGGGGGAAATATTACAAACCTGCTGATTTTACAGCTGCTCCATAAATATGTAGGTAAAGTTGTATATGTTGGTACACTACACATATACAACTTTAAATACATAATATATATTATAAATATAAACACAAATGACACATGAATGCCCCCAGCGGGACTTGAACTCGTGACCGCTGGCACAGCAAGTAGGTAGGGTCACTACAAACTGATAGTAAACAAACTGGTCAAGGTGCACATTGTAGATGAAAAACTCAAAAGGTGTTTTATCTCAACCGGACTTTAACGTGCATTAGGTACCAATCAAATTAATAATATGAATGTTTTACATTGAAATAAAATCATTTTATGGATTTTTTTTGCTATACCACCTAAAAACATTACAATTTTAAAAAAATGTAACTTCAGCGCCATCTCTCATTTTCTTTTTAAATTTTTGTATAATTTTAAACGAATCGAAACTCAGAACTGACAAAACTTAGTATACCCAGCTTTAAAAAATATAGGCTATTTCAATGAAATAAAACTATCTTGTCGGATTTTCCGGGGCTTAGACAGTGAAAAGCCAATAAAACAATAATTTACCATTATATATTCAAGGTTTACAAAAAAAATTGTGGGGATAAACTCAATATTATGTATATACTAGCAGAACCCGCGGCTATGCCCGCGTATTCTTTTCCCTTCCATTTACAATAATATGTGGAAGTTTGCCCGATTTGTTGACATTTATGGTTACACTGCTCGCTTAGGTAGTAGCATGATGATATATATATAGCTTATATCCTTTCTCAATAAATGGCTATCTAATGCAAAAATAGGATTAGTAGTTCCTGAGATGAGAGCGTTCAAATAAACAAACAAATTCTGCCTTATTAAGACTAGCCAACTGCGCAGGAGATATTATAGTGCAGCGCCTGTGCGCGCAGACTCTCTATTCTCTCTCTCTCTCTCTCTCTCTCTATTCCTGCCACTCTCTTATTCCGGTGGGACGACTACTCGATACTATTGAGAGTTAAGGCGCATGACCGACGGCTTTACGTGCTCTCCGAGGCACAGGGGTGAAACACCGCCAACTTCCTAACTCCAGGCTGTTACTGAGACTTACTATACAGACAGACTCAATAACTAAACTTGGCCCGACCCGCTACTCGAACCCAGGATCTCCGGGTGTGCAGTCGTACATGCTAGACACTATACCACCGAGACAGTTATTACCAAAATGTAATTAAAGCGATATAATATAAAATTTTAGTAATAAGAGAAGCACTCCATTGATTTACTTTATCAAGTTTCATTTAATATGATGAAATTAATTAAAAAGTCATCATTTTCACATTAATTAAGATACACTTGTATGAGTTATGTGGTGTACTATAATTTAATGAGCGCCTGATAAAATAATGTTGTTTTGTCACAGATATATATTATTGCTCGTTTTATTTGAGTACTATTATAATTTTTTGACTTTTAGGGTCGCGTAAGAAAACTATACATATAAAAAAAATCTGAGTCGAATCTTATTGAAATAGTCATTATTATCGATACAGAGGCGAATCTCTAGTTGTGCTATATCTGGGAACGCATAAGGAGAAAACCACTGGACAGATTTTGATGAAATTTGATATAATGATAGCTGGTTATCCGGATCAACATATAGGATACTTTTTTCTGCGGGATATATATGATACCTCATCCCTGAGAAATCTATACTAAACGTTAAAACGTAACAAGGGACGAACCCGACCGGAGCGAGGGTGAATCGCTAGTTTCTATATATTTTCCTGTGATTGAGACTAGTTGACAACGAAGTTAATCTTAAACTTCATAGAAAATATGAGTTCAATAAAAATATTGCCTCACTAAACTCAATAGTATTAACATAAGCTACTTTTCTTTTCAAAGAAACCAATTGAATTTCTAAGAAATAAAGGAGCAAAGAAATATATTACTGGTTTTACAAGGACAATGTCAAGTCATTCCAAGAGTAGTGATGTACAATATTATCATTATCTATAGCACGTAATTCAAACTAGCAAATATTATGTTCCTACTACATACTTAGAATTCCTTGTGCACTTCAGCTGAAGTAAGCTAGCAGTACCTGCTTCTTCGCCCATCGTTCAAACTTCCGATCGCTACCAAACTTCATAGAATCACCCGCTAGGCTAATCTAGAAATCGCCTGAAAATTACCTCAAAATTACTCCAACCGTTTTGGAGTTCATCCATATATACATACACACATCATTTTTCTATAAATATATAGATTAATAATCTTTATTTTGAACTCTTATCTACATACAGAACGAAGAATATAAAAATATAATCAAGAAAATACCATATTGCTAAGTCAGCAATCTTTTCCAGGTAAGGAAAAGTAGCTTTAAGGTAGAAGATAAACTATAAAGAATGGATTGGGTGTACAATATACATTTTTTGTTGCTTCAAATAATAATACTAATATATAGCTATCATTACTATAATATGTAGTGTTTACATACAAAAATAGGAATAGGGCCATATTATGTCAGGAATTAACACAGTTCTATTAAATGATTATGGACAGAAGTTAAAAATTAATAAATACAGATTTCACTGCTGATATAAAAGTTTTCATGAAATTTTAGCTCTTTCATTTTGTATTTATTTTTTAAACCGTCCCAACACAAAGATTGATCGCAGTACTCTCAACTAACGGATATTCTGTCACATACCGGTATTGGGACTTGTTGCTGTGTGGCCACTAAACCAAGAGTGGTTCATGAAAGAAAGAAAGTATTATAATTAGTAAATATAAATAAACAAATATGTTGGGACATTAACACACAGCACCATCTAGTTCCATTGTAAGCTACGATGCTTATGTTATGGAAACCAGATAGTTGATACACTACATATAATACATCGATATGATAAATATATAATTCGTGTGTTAGTCCCGTGATCGAAATACGACAATAACCATTTTTTTTTCTATATTTTATAGGGCAAAAAAAGATTCCGACGAATTGAGAGCCTCCTCTTTTTTGGAAGTCGGTAGAAAATGGGCAAACGAGCAAACGATCCACCTGGATCGATGGGAAGTGGCTATCGTTACTCATACATAGACATTTGTAACATAAGAGGAATTGAAGACACTCTTAAAGAGCCCCATATTATAGCGTTCAGGAAAACCTCAGGATAACACTATAAAGCTCATCAATAGCTACTAAAGAAAAAAATCGGTTGACAAATAAAGGAGAAAAATGTACTGAGCTGTTTTGTCCTAGCATATTTATATATCTATTGACTAGCGACTCACCCTCGCTTCGCTCGGGTTCGTCCCTAGCTTGCTTCCCCATACAAACTTTCATCTCCATTCTCACCCCCTTCAGAAAAGATTTCTGGGATAAAAACTATTTCACTCACTTTTCATATCATGCGATTAAAAAAATCTTATTTTAGTAAAAAAATTTTTTTTTTAATTTTCTTTTATACAAAACTTCCTGACAATAACAATAATTAAGTGCAGTCGATCCGAAGTGATGCGCGTACATACATTTCGGTGATTCATTTTTATTTATATAGATAAGTTTCTACTCCTTGCCCGTTTCCCAAGTTACTTTGGGTCAGCGCAGTAAATCTTCCTCTTCCACTCTCCCCTATTACATGTCATCTCGTTATTCACCCCTTTCTCTTTGATGTCCTATCTCATACAATCTAACCGTCTTTTCTTCAGTCTTCCTCTATCTCTCCATCTATCTACATTCATTGTCATCACTATTCTCGTCACATGCGTTTCATCTTCCCATGTCCATACCAACTTAGACGATTACCTTTCCACTTCTCTGTCACCAGTGCTACTTTTAAAGTTCCTCTTCCTTTCTTTAAGATAAGCATTTGCTTTTAAATAATAGTTCTGTTGCACATCTCACGCACAGTTTATTATCTTTTCCAACATCTTTCAAAAAAGAAGAATTTGTCCTTTAGAAACATGCTTCCTCATATATGTATATCATGCGAAATCTTCGCGAATATTGTACCTACTTTCTTGATTTTCACATAATGATTATGACAGATGTGGGCTCCATATAGGTACTAAATAAAAATACAATTTTAATGTTTAAATTTTAGCTAATTACTTAAATTTTAAGTTGGTGTGTTTTTTGTTAAAAATAATTATACTATTTTATCATCTTATCATCTTTTCCAGCTTATAAAATATCTCAATAATCAATTAATATCAAAACTATCAAAATGATCCTGCAATGTCGATAATCATTGATATGTTAAACTTAGGACCAAGTAAATATTTACACTTTCTTAAGATATAAAGCCATTAAAATAACAAGTTAGTACTGTGTATTTGAATTAACACTATTTATAGTGTAGTTTATTCCAGCTACAAATTCAAGAAGTTGTAATTACCGAAATTTGTTTTTTTCTCCAATTTTCGGGCAAATGTGTTGTTTCGTCTTTTGAGGTAAACCAAAACATCCATAGAATAGCCCAAATGAGGCCTTATTTATTTCTCTATTTAAATATGATAATATTGTTATTGAAATATGATGATGATGAGAATGCAGGTAGATAAGAAGACCGCAGTACTCATAGCCGCGCACTAGCACCGATATCTCGATTGCCGTCGCGTGTAAACAATGCTTAACAATGTCACTCGAATAATATATGACATCATGTAGATAGTGAAAATTTGATTCTTCATAAAATGCACTTGTCGGCTTATAATTAAAAACTGATAAAAATACCCATGTTTTGTTATAAAAATTCTTTTTTCTGTTCTCTTCATTTGCATTTTTTACTTTGGAATACCATGGACCAAATAGACTTCGCGCGATGCATACTATGCCAGTTTAACAGCAATAAGAATATTTATAAGATCTTTTTATGGTTTGTATTAAAATTGTTTTAATTCAGAATCTGAAATCTCGATATTAAGGATTCGCCCTCAGAGAGGGTCACCCATCGAGGTCTTTAATTAATTAATAATTATATCTTCATTTACCATTAGCAATTGCCGAACTGGTTAAGCAGTTATGAAAACAGCCAGGAATTTTGCTTATCAGATACGGATGACCAGTTTCATTTATGCAAATATTAAGTATTCAGTGCCAAGTAACTTGTAGTATTTTAATTTAATTTAGTTTAACATAAATTAATGCCACTCTATAAACCTTTTGGCGGATATTGTTTTATTGAAAGAAATATGGACTGTTTAAATTATTTGATTGTATGTCAATATTTTTTAAAATAATATCTTAAAATTCAAGACTATTAAGACAATCTCTACTTTCAGTATCCAATTAGACTATTCCGAGTGCTTTAATATCTTTAGTTTTTACTTTAATCATTAAAAGTGCAGTTATTCTTAGGTGAAAGTCACTTATACTATTGAGTAAAAATTTACTGTCAGTGCGTCCAATTAAAGAAATCTAATTTTTCATGTTTACGATATTTTTCCGATATTGAATCACCAAACTTTGTAATATATATACCAGATTTCCAATTTTCCCGTCTATTGGAAAAAATAAACTATAGCAAATCAATTCAAAATATACTTTATTCAAGTAGACTTTTACAAGCACTTTTGAATCGTCAATGATACATTTTAAATTTAAATTAAATGTCAGTGTAGTCAGTCCGTGAGAAATCTACCACCAGCTCGGAAAGCAGTTCTGCTGAGAAGACCCGGTGACAGAATCAACAGTATCTCTTTTAGAATAATAATTGTGTACAATATTGTAATACAATAATTATTATCTATTTATCCTATGTGAGACCCAACCAGACATTAGTCACATTGATATCAACGAAGTATTCCGTGACAGAATAATAAGCCTTATTCACTAATACATTTTTAATTTTAGACTTAAAGACCGACAGACAGACAGACACGAAATCAATCTATTGATTTTTTTCTAAGTTCTTCTTACAACGCGAAAATTCGTGCATTCGATTCCAGCTACAACCAATTTTTATATGGACCATGCAAATAGTGTCTGAAATATCCAATACGAAAGCGAAGAGATATTAGGATTCTTGATTCTCTCCATACAAATGCTATATCTGATGTTTTTTACTTACAAATGTAATATTTACTCTTCTTATGAACAAACTTACAAAGTCAACATCAGCTCTTTATAACGTCCCACTTCTGAACACGGGTTTCTGCACATGTCTTTCGAAAACTTGCTAGGTTTTATTTGACATGCAGGTTTCCTTACAATGTTTTCCTTCACTGTAAGACAAGTGGTAGTGGAATACGATTCGCACATGAAAATATCAGAGGTGTGAGACCCGGGATTTGAACTCGCTTCACTCGGTTTCCTAAGCGAGCACGTTACCACTGGGCTACCAACTGCTTTACAAAGTCAACATATTATTTAAATATATTTCATTACTAAGGACATTATTTTTAATGACTAACGGTGGAACCGGTCATGTCGTCCATACTAATCTTGCTATTGACCCTGATTTGGTCCAGAGTGATATTGTGTCGTCTTTGCACTAGCATTTATTTTCAGCTTTACGTGCTTTCGAATTATATATTCTATTTAACAACATTTGTTTATGTTAAAAGAGATATTCAATGAAATATGGTAATCTTTGGAATATTTTTTTTTTTAATTTAATAGATAGTTCTTTTTATATGAAATTTATTTTAAATTTAAATATGTATACAATAAATAATTTAATGACGCCTTTTAGTACTTTGCACTTTATAATTAGAATAATATGTTAATTTCTAGAAAAACAAGCTTGAAAACTTCTACTTTCTTGAATAAAAAAGTATAAAATGAAGTCATTTTGTTATTTTAAAAAGTTTTATTACTATTATTATAAAATATTTTATCTTAACTAAAGCGATTTAGACCTAACTGCAGGAGGAATTAAACAAAATAATAAAATTTACCAGTCTTTATTATAAATATGTCTTACATTAACCTAGTTGAGACCTGACTTAACACAAACTTATAATATCACATGTACAGTTTCACCTCAAGCTGGACTATTACCTAGGCCCATGTTCATGGCATTCAAGAGATCACCATTATCAGCATCGATTTCCCAAGCAAAAAGTCCCCCTAACTTATTATTTCTCACATATTTACCCTTTTCGATAACAGACCTAGCATTATCATAGGTTATAAGATCTCCAGTAGATGGTCTGAAGACATATGGGGCTTGAGCAACGTTATCATATCGGAACTCCCATTTCCCTTGGGCAATTTCATTAGCAATTTCCCTATAATCTACTACTCCATCTTGCCAAGTACCTTTGACTGGTCCAGTAGCGTTACCTGTGAAAGGATTGTTATCTACGTAGTCATGGACACCGGTCCATCCACGTCCGTACATGGCTACACCTACTACAATCTTCTTAGGATTCACACCTTGAGCAAGCAAGTATTTCACACCGAAGTCAGATGTGTATGTTTCCTTAGGGTTCCATTCAGGTGCATACAGTGGAGTTTGATGTCCTAGAGTGTCATTCGACCAAGCCCCCTTAAAATCGTAGCTCATCAAGAAAATGTGGTCCATATAATTCTGGGCTTTGTTGTAATCTACTACTTGGATCTTGTCCCAACCAGCACTGATAGCAGAAGTTAATTCGTATTTCTTTCCAGTTGTTGCTGAGAGGTCATCAAGCATTTCGCGTAATTCCTTCATCAACTTTACGTAAACATCTCCGTCTTCTGGGCTTCCAAGGTCAGGGTTAGCACCTTTGCCACCAGGGAACTCCCAATCAATGTCAACACCATCCCAGAATTTAAAAGTTTGAAGGAATTCTTTTACGGAGTCAATAAAGCAAGCCCTCTTTATGTCATCCTTCAAGAAGAAGAAGGTATCGGAAAGAGTCCATCCACCAATGGAAGGAAGCATCTTCAGGTCAGGTCTAGTTTGTTTTAAGGACATCAGTTGACCAAAGTTACCTTTGTAGGGCTCATTCCATGAAGATAAGCCTTTCTGTGGTTTTTGCAAAGCGGCCCATGGATCATGAATAGAAACTTTAAAGTCTTCACGACCGCTACAAGAGCGCTGCAGCGCTTGGAAACTACCCTCTATTTCTTTCAAACTGTCATTTATACCGTCCCCGCCACAAATTGGGATAAAACCATATAAAAGATGAGTTAGGTTTGGCACAGGAATGCGGTCTACAGGGAACTTTCTTGGATATACACCCCATTCTACGAAGTATGCAGCTACAACCTTTCCAGATGTCTGCTTGAAAGGTTTATTCTTCTCTCCCATTGTGTATTCTAGTGGAGGTAAATGACTTCCATCGGTATCTGCTACAATAATCTCTGTTGGATCACTCGAACTACATCCATCGGGGTTGCAAAGTTCCACTGTCATTTGATATCTTCCACCTTTCTTGACAGGAAAAGTGGCTGATGCTGCAGCACCGGACGCACCAGACCAGACTTCCTTTCCATCCAATAAAACTTTGGCAGTCTCCGCTGTATCTCCAGACCAAACATTCCAGGAAACGGACACATCTGCAGCTTCTTTACGTTTGACGAGCTGGTTATACGCTGTGGCTGCTTGATTGACTTCCACAATCGCAAACGTCCTCTCGCCCCATCCAAGTGTAGGCTTTCCGGGAGGCCCACATTCCGCTAGGCCGAGCAGGGCCGCGACCGCCAACGCCAACTGATGCCTCATACCGGTTCTAAAAAAATAAATACTAAACTAAAATGTTGGTCGCGAACTTTACATTTAAGCGTTGGAAGCGTACTGAACATGCATCTCGATGGTATCTTTTATATATGGGAAGCATAGTAGGCCAACCGCTAGCACGAAGGAGTTTTCAATACGGATTCTCGATACCGATTTGAGATGCGTAATAAAAATCGTTAACACAGTTTCTTGTCCCGGTCACGTTAGTAGCGCGGTCAAGGTGACAAATAATTTTTAATTGTTTCAACTAATGATTTGTTTTCGGAAACCTTCTGAGGTAAAGTCAAGCCCAACTATGACTAAGCCTTATGTCTCCAAAGTACATTAGAAGGGCATTCCTTTGTGCGTAATAAATAAACAAATATAAAAAGTAACATTTAAATTTTTTTTAACAAACTAATTAATTTTATTATCAATGCTATATTATATGTATTCATTTAGTAAAATTGTAACTGATTGCTAACATATACTCGTAGATACATGGAAGATATTTGAGAACAACTATTATTGGGTGTCTTATTACAGCAATAGAACTCAAAACAATGATTTTAAGATTTTTTGTCAGTTTGTATGTGCGTTTGTACGCGCTGATCTCAAAAACGGCTTAACCGAATTGGGTGAAGTTTTCATTAATGTATTATGGTAAGCTTCACTTAACATTTAGTATTTGTTTTATTCCAAACAGCTTATAAATAAAAAAATAATGTCGATTTAAATAATGACGTAGGGACGAACCAGAGTGAAGCGAGGGTGAGTCGCTAGTTATGTAATAAATGCCTAAAATAACTTCGAAAGCTTTTAACAAGTGTTAAAAGTAGCGTTTTTATCGAATTGGATAGATTTCAAAAGTATCTTTTTACAATTTATGACTATTTAATAAAACTAGTATAAAACCACATAGTTAAAAAAAACCTTAAAGTTTTAACGAGATTATCTATTTTTGTAACAAAGTATTTAAAATGTCTGGCAGTTAAACTTATTAAATATTGAAAATCATTTAAACACGTTATTTGACTTGATATAATAATCTCCAAAACAAATAATATGCACTTCCTCTACGCCAAATCGGATAGACGCAATTTTTGCACTAAGATAGTATACTTACACAAATTTTTATCTTAATCATGGTATTTCTAGTGCTTAATCTATATATATATATATATATATATATATATATATATATATATATATATATATAATATTAAAATTGTGAGTCAAATTTGTAGTTAAATATTTTTTGAATATTCCTATTGAAATAGTCATTATTAATTATCAATATATAGACCGAATCTATAGTTTTTAGTTTTTTTTTGTCTGTCTATCTGTCTGTCTGGGAACATATCACGAGAAAACCACTGGGCTAATTTTGATGATGATGATAGCTCGTTATCCGGGTCAACATATAGGATAATATCTCATCTCTGAGAAATCTATACTAAACGTTTAACATATATAAATAGACAAAGACAACAGTTCAGTACTTTTTTCTCCTCTGTTTGTTAACCGATTTTCTTTTTTATTTAGTAGCTAGTAAAAAATTTAGAAACAGTGAGTTTTTAATATAGATAGGCAAATTCTATACATGCATGTTTTGCTCAGTTTTAATTATGATTATGGTCGAAAATCGACTGGGTGAATACTTAACACGTTTACTGTGGATTGCACAAAATTAGCATCTCTGAGTTTATACTAAATGTTAAAACATAACTATACACAGAGGACACGTTTGGCTCAGTTTGTAACGACCCTACTTGCTGTGCCTGCTGTGCCAGCGGTCGCGGGTTCGAATCCCGCTGGGGACATTCATTTGTGGGACAAACACAAATGTTTGTACTCCAGTCATGGGTGTTTATATTTATAATATGTATGTATTTAAATTTATATGTATATGTGTAGTGTATCAACTATCTGGTATCCATAACACGAACATCGTAGCTTACCATGGAACCAGATGGTGTTATGTGTTAATGTCCCAAAATATTTATTATTTATTTATTTATAACTAGGTACAAACCCGATTAAGAATAACTTTTCCAGTAAAATATCACGCTTAAAACCATGATGTTTCTATTTTTAACCGAATTAATTGAAATTTCGCAGTAATTTGAGCTTTACGATGCCAAAAACTTAGAAAAGCAGTGATTCGTATCCTTAATTATTATGGTCAGTACCAAAAATTCCCTTGTTCTTATACTTTAAGATGGAGTAAATTTTTAAAGCAAGTTTGAAATATGCTTTCCTATATTGAAACAGGTTGACGTACACTTAAATAACTTCGTTTAGTGAAATAAGTTCACAGATCCATTTTGAACCAAAAAAATATGTAAACAATAAAAAAATTCAATTGGAGCTTATTTATATCATTACAATTCTAACTCGGGTTCGATCTGAATACTCTGGATCTGCGACCATACATGCCCACTAGTATATAGTCACTAGACTACCGAGTATTATAATAAAAACTTAAAAAAGCCGACTTCCAGGCACTAAAATGTAAAAATAACTAAACGGAGGTTTTCATTTAAAATAGATACCTAATCAGATATTTTCGAAGTCGGTGCCAGCCGATGCAATGCAAATCTAATATATTTCGATACGTAAAATACAAATTTACCTATTAGATACTAATATCTTAAAATATTGTTTTTTTATATATATAAAAAAAACATACCGACGAATTGAGAACCTCCTCCTTTTTGGAAGTTTGTTATAAAGTAACCTATGTCACCGGTACATACGTAGGTTTTGCAAAAATGATCTTTAATAAAAAAACTTACAATCTTTCACATTTATAAAATTAATAATAACTGAATTGAAGAATACATAGAATTAATTAAAATAGCTTAATATTACCTTAGAACTTGTCCACTTTCAAACAGCAATTTACAACAAGTATATTACAAATACTGATTTATAAATAATATCGATGATTTTAATATATAGATAAGATATACTTTCATAGAAGTGTTGATTAAACATTAAACGTGGAAAATTTTATTTCCTTATATATAGATTGTCTTTTTTAATCCCATAACTAAACTTCAAATAATAAACAATGAAATAATCTGATAAGATAGATACTTTTATTTAAAACTAGGGAGTTATTTTCCATTCACTCGGGTCTGTTGGTGCCTTTTTAGGGTTCCGTGCCCTAAGAGTGCCAACGGGACCCTATTACTAAGCCTCCGCTGTCCGTTCATCTGTAAGTAGGCTGTAACACGTGAACCGTAGATAAAGAGTTGAAATTTTCACAGTGTGTACTTCTATTGCCGCTATAACAACAATTAATTAAAAAAACAGGATGGCGAATTTCAAAATGGCCGCCATGCAAATTAAAAATACGTTTAGTACCCTAGAACCCTACATGTGCGACTTGCACTTGATGGGTTTTTTATTAGTAATATTACGTACACAGCGCTACATTTCATATGAATAAGTAACAAACATACACACATACAAACTTTCGCATTTATAATAGTAACAACCTGAATACTGTACTCGATACTCCAAACTATACTCCAAATATCGTTTCAAAGTACTTGTAAAAATGTTTTTTAATAAACTATAGTCTGAGTGAATACACTCTCTTACTCATTGTCCTTTATCGATAGAGTCGATGCCTTTACATGGTTTTCAAGCCATTTTGACTATTATTAGTATTACTAATAACTAAACCTTGCACCGTCCGATGTGTTCCTGGGTCCTAAACAATACCTATATGTTACTCGAGCTCATAATTCATCTATGCACTAAATATCATCCAAATTCGTCCAGCCGTTTTTCATCTAGAAGAAGCCTGAAGAAGTAATATACAGATTTTAAACTTTCGCATTTATAGTAGTAATTCGATGAATTATTGATTCAGATGAGAATCGATTGTATGAACTCCATTAAACAAAACAATATTCATTTGGTAAAAGATCAAAACTAGATGATACATGTTCAGTTTGTAATATAGCATTGAATTGTTCAGAAATAGTGTGTACTACTGTACTAAAAGCAAAAGTTTCTCCTGGAATATGGCTTGTTAGTTAGTTTTATTTAAAACTAGCAGAACCCGCGGCTTCGCTTGCGTTAAAACTACACAAATAAACTTTAAAAACACAGGTTTTGTACAAATTTTGATCCCCTATTTTACCCCCTTATCGGATGAATTTTGAAAAATCCTAAAACATCTATGTATTTAATTGTATTGGTGAGCATTAATAAAAACTTTTAAGTAATTCTGATCATAAATATTTTTTTTGGTTTGTATTATAACGTGTTTTCCCGTGGGAATGAGATAATCTCCCGCGGTAAAAATGTCACTGTCCAGCCTTTTAACAATCTCCACACAAAAAATCAGGCAAATCCGGTTCTCTGCTATGATGTGAAAGAAGGACAAACAAACAAACAAACAAACAAACAAACAAACAAACAAACAAACACACTTTCACATTTATATATTAATATGGATTACTGAAAAACTTTCCGTGATAAATGCTCTCATGAAGCCGCCTCGCTTTTTTCGCGATCCTTCTTTTTCCTCAAAGCAAGCAAAGTCAGGAGCTTTCACCTAAATTAAATTACAATTGAATTTATTGAACTAATACTTGTATAATAAGTGCAATACTTGGTTATTATGACTCTATCTCGCCCTCAACACAGGAATGTGTTTCCTTATCAAAACTATTCAATTTGTTTGACTACACAAGCGATAACTTACCTCGAAACGAACTTAATATTCTTATATATGCTAAAAATAGTACATTATATGTATAATATTTATGTATGTATATATTAATATTTAACATTTTCATACATTTTGGTAGTAGTAAAATCCCGAAAGTGTTCGAATTTTTAATTGTCACTAGCGACTTACTAGACCCTCCCTTCAGTCACTTCTTTAAGTGTGGTTTTGGAGTTATACTTCTTTTGAGACGTTTGAAAAAAAATATGAGACTAAAACTTTTGAGATGCGCGCGCACAACGACAGCCAAAAAGCGACATCATAAAGTTATCTGATGCTGTTGCCATGGTAATCGTTGTTATTGTCTGACAAATGATATAGGGTATGTATACAACTTCCCTATTTGAATCGGATATTATTAAATTTTTCATTGGTTTTAAATTTTTTTCGTGGGACTCTATTTTTTTTCTAAAATAAAAGTAGCCTAAGTTACTCCTTATTACATCAGCTATCTGCCAGTGAAAGTCCCGTTAAAATCAGTCCAGCTATTTCAGAGATTAGCTGGAACAAACAGACAGACAGACAGACATACAGACAAAAATTGTAAAAAATGTTGTTTTGGTATACGTTATTAGGTACCGTGCATTTAGTAAAAAGCTGTTTGACATTTTGACATTACAAGCAGACACTTCAATTTTATTTATCTATATGTATAGATTATAATATTTCCTTAAATGATATTCTATAAATATATGATTGTAATATGCCTAATATGCCTTATTTAATTATTTTATTAATTTATCATTCCTTTTACAAACAGAGAGTTATGACATACGGGATGAAATCTTTAGCTGTTTTTGTTCTGTTACGCCAAAGGAGTATAACTTCTTACGTGCGTACATAAGTACACACACACACACGTTTTTTTTCACATATTTAATTACTTTATTTCAAACCGTTTCCTAATTCAATTAAAGCTATTATTACTTCTAACAGCAAACACATTCTTATCGAAATAAAAAATAGCTTATAGCCCTCGACAATAATGTTTTCTATTAGCGAAATCATTTTTAGAACCGGATCAGTAGTTTCAGAGGTTATCCCCAACATACAAACTTACAAACTTTACCTCTTTATATTATTATAGATAACGATTAACAAATCATTTCAATAGTATTTAAAATAAAAATTAAACATATCCTTTTTTGATCTACAGAACAAAATTATATAAGCCCATAAGTTTTAGTAGCGATAGAAGAGTTCTAGTATCCATCTTTCTATTTCACACTAGCGACTCACCCTCACTTTGCTCGGGTCTCTAGGTATGTTTTAACGGTTACAATGGTATAGATAGACTTTATATACATACTACATAGGTATAGAAAAGTAGGTAAGTATTTAAAAAAAATGAATTCATCCCCTATTTTACCCTGACCGGTCCTAAACGCCGATTTTTTTTATTTCTTACCAAAATTACAGGATATAATGAATTTTTTGTCCTTAACTTGAGATAAGATTTGTTCCCAATTCAAACTTTCAACCCCTATTTCACCCGTTTCAAGTTTTATTTTGTGACCAAAAGTATCTTATGTCCTTCTCCAAGGTCCCCCTATATACCTAACTTTATCAAAATGTGTTCGGTGGTTTTAGCGTGAAAATGTAACAGACAGATAGAGTTACGTTCGCATTAAATATTAGTATGGATATTCATACGAATTGCTTACGAAGTTTCAAATCCATTCAAAAATTACAAGCAGGTTAAAATCGACTCAAAATTTGATAACAAAGTTAGTTAAGATAATGAAAACGTGTCAAAATTACGAATTATTTTGTTATCATTCGAAGTACAATTGTACTACATTTTGATAATTTTGACTCATTTAATATTACGTGGCATCAACGCGGAAACTGACAGGATAGATTGATAATTTCTAAGTAACAATATGATTTTAAGGAAAGTATTATATAAAATTTAAATACACCTTAAGTTTTTGTAAATATGTTGAAACATTAATACACATCACCATTTAGTTCCATGGCAAACTACGAGGCTTGTGTTATGGATACCAGATAGTTGATACATTACACATATATAACTTTAAATACATATATATTATTATAAATATAAATTGCTTAACACACAAATGCTAATCTCAGGCACTACTAATCCGATTTGAAAAATTCTTTTTGCATTAGATAGCCGGTTAACTGAGGAAGGCTATATATCATCCCGGTAACATGTATGGTTCCCGTGGAATAGACTTGTTTTTGTCCCGGAAAAACCCGAAGCGAAGCGAGGGTGAGTCGCTAGTATTCACATAATAATAATAGGTAGTAAAATCAGTTTTTAAATCAAAACAAATTTTTAAAAATATACATTAATTCAGTCGATTTGAGAGCCTTAATTTAAAAAGATTAAAAGCAAATTATATACATACATATATAGCAACTTTCCTGGTGTTTTATCGTCTACATTGTACGTGTCAACGACCTGAACTTGAAAGACGGCTATTGTATGCTAATGTGGCCCCAGATACGAATGCATTGTCACTTTTGTTTGATGACATATTATCAAATTAAATTCCTTCATTTTTGACCGACTTTGAAAATAAGGTGTGGATTTATTTTGATTTTTGGTTCCCGAAAATCTATCTGTCCAATAGTTTTTCCGTGATGCGGTCACAGATATACAGACAGACGGACAGAGATACAAAAATTCTAAATTTTTTATTCAGGAAATCATCCCTTATAGAGGTGAAAATGGGGATGAAAGTTTGTATGTGGAATCAACTTACTAAGATATATGCTCACTAACATAAGTTAGTTTTGTTATCATTGTTATCATTTAGACGCAGTCTGTACAAAAGTATGGCTACAGTGGAAAGAGATTTTTTTAGATTTTAGAGTTCCGTAGCCAAACGGCAAAGACGGGATCCTTATAATTTTACGTCCGTATATCATTATTTTTATTTTTGTGCCCATTCAAATGCGTGTTTTTGTTATGTCTGGTACTGTAATATTTCATAAAGATTTTTTTTTAATTTCGCCACAGATGATATATTACCAGTATTCCATTCAATTCACCAATTTTTATCAATTTTATGTTAAAATCTCATATATTATTTTAAAATCATATATTAAATTTTGAGGTCTCAACCCGTTTAACGCGTTACCTGATATTTCTAGTAAAATAGTAAAATTCATGAATCGTGATTAAAACGATATTGACAAATAATTTATAAATGTCACATAATGTCGAGGATTACTCGACCTTTTGTAACGTATTGTTGTACTATTAATTAGTGTTATTAACATTATATGTATATAAAAATCAATACTTCTATATTATATATATATATATATATATATATATAAATACTGAGTCGAATCTGTACATTAAATACTTTTTGGAAAATCTTATTGAAATAGTCATTATTATCGTTACAGAGTCCGAATCTATAGTTTTTAGATTTTTTGTCTGTCTTTCTGTCTGGGAACGCATCACGAGAAAACCACTGGACAGATTTTGATAAAATTTTGTATGATTATAGCTGGTTATCCGGGTCAACATATAGAATATTTTTTTTTACTGCGGGAAAATATCTCATCTTTGAGAAATCTTATAATTATAACTTAGGGGTGCAGCATATACAGTATCGATGAAAAGCAGGTAAAAGTATAGATCTAATGAAATCGTTTTTTTTTATCATGCAAATAATTTAAGTATATTATCTCAATATACATACTACAGTTTAAAACTGCAAACAATGTAGCTTAAACCGAAATAATATGAGTAATCTTACGCTCTCAATCGCACGCTCTCTGCGCCAAAACACAGAATCCGCTTAAAGTTATTGACTGATTGTGGATTATAAATGCCTTAAAAAATATACATACGAGTCTAACCTGATAAGTATAACATTGTAACTCAACGTTACTAATGGCTTTTGATTTTGGATTTAATATGCGAAATTAGTTTATTTTTTATTTTTTTATCACTTGTTGTTTTTTAGAATCACAATATCGAGTTACAATATAAATAAATATCTTGGGACATTAACACAGCACCATCTAATTCCATGGTAAGCTACGAGGCTTGTGTTATTGATACTAGGTAGTTGATACACTACACATATATAACTTTAAATACATATATAATATAAACATAAACACTCATGACTGGAATACAAACATTCGTGCTCATTACACAAATGAATGCCCAGCGAGATTCGAACCCGCGACCGCTGGCACAGCAAGTAGGGTCACTACAAACTGAGCCAAACGTATCATCACAAGGCATGGAATTTAATAGATTTTTATAGCTTTAGATACTCTAAATTAAGAACAAAGCTTTGAACTATTGGAGTTCAATAGCACGTGGGAAGAACTGTAAGTGCAGCAAAATGAAGCTGTACAATAATACGAATGGAATATAATCATCTGCATGAGATAAAATCTTTAACGGTTATTCCACAACGGTAGTATAAACTAGATCTGGGATAAAACCCCTTTCACATTGAAGTGACATATAATGGATTTGTACATATAAACAAACATCAATAAATATATATATATATATATATATATATATATATATATATATATATATATTATTTGTGTAATGAGCACGAATGTTTGTATTCCAGTCATGAGTGTTTATGTTTATAATATGTATGTATTTAAAGTTATATATGTGTAGTGTATCAACTATCTGGTATCCATAACACAAGCCTCGTAGTTTACCATAGAACTAGATGGTGATATGTGTTAATGTTACAACATATTTTTTACATATGTTTACTTTAACATTTATGTTTACTTTAAAAACACTTTTTATCTGAAAGGAACACGATTTCAAAATGATTTTAAATGAATAATTCAATTTTTCCTTAGAATCTTGTTTTTTAAATCGATATCAAGTAACATAAACAACAGAATCGTACACAGAATTGATTATTTATTTATATCTATAAAAAAACAGCTTTAATTCTAAAGCTCAATGATAGCGTTCACTGGTTCGATTCTAATTGGGATCAAATAAATAGATATATAATATAACAAGTAACTTAGTGTGTAACTGTTGGCCACATCTTTTTCGCGACAATAAATATGATTTAGTTGTATGTCTCTGGGCTACTAGTTAGGGTTCGGATTTTTTATTTTTATTATTTTTATATAGGTAGGTAAAATATAATATATCAGCAAAACCCGCGGCTTCGCTCGCGCTAAAACTATAAAATAACTTAAAAAAGGTAGATTTCATACATATTTCATTCAACTTTCATCCCCTCTTTTACTCCTCTATTGGAATGAATTTCGAAAAATGCTAAAACACTTTATTTTATTGTATTGAAGAACATTAATATCAGGTTTCAAGTAATTCTGATCATAAATATTTTTTTGGGTTGCATTAAAACGTGCTTTCCCGTGGGAATGAGATAATCTCCCGCGACAAAAAGTAGCCTATGTCACTTTCCAGCCCTCCATATATCTCCACACAAAAAATCATGCCAATCCATCACTGTGTTTTGAAGTTAAAGGACAAACAAACAAACAAACAAACAAAACAAACAAACAAACAAACAAACAAACAAACAATCAAACAAACAAACAAACAAAGAAACAAACAAAGAAACAAACAAACAAACAAACAAACAAACAAACAAACAAACAAACAAACAAACAAACAAACAAACAAACAAACAAACAAACAAACAAACAAACAAACAAACAAACAAACAAACAAACAAACAAACAAACAAACAAACAAACAAACAAACAAACAAACAAACAAACAAACAAACAAACAAACAAACAAACAAACAAACAAACAAACAAACAAACAAACAAACACACTTTCACATTTATAATATTAGTATAAATGTTGTCTTCAAATTTTCAATAATAATGTTTATTCTAGTTATGTTAATTTTAACTATCAACTTCTTCATAATTATCTTCTACATATCTACTTATCTTTAAACACAAATACTCGTAATAATACTATTTTAAATAGCCTCATATGTGATTTAATTTATTATTATTCATACACAACAAAACAATGTTATGTCCTTGTTGTGGCTTGTGCCATTGGCATCTACACCCTATTACGACGTAGATCGTGGATTCGAATCCCGATCTTTTAAATATTAGTTTATGCTACAAATAATAGTTTCCCCCGGGATAAAACATGAATGAAAATTGTATTGGTATTTTTTTTTTGGATAAGTTTAATATTTAGCTAACATTTTCGGGCTTTTCTCGTTTTCTGACTTTTATAGTCCTCTGGCGTTTTCTATCGACACTACCCGCGTCGGTTCATTTTGTAAAACTACGCCAAGTGCGGGTTGGGGCACTTCACATGTCTTTGGAAAACTTGCCAGGTTCTCTCAGACATGCAGGTTTCCTCACGATGATTTCCTTCACCGTAAGGCAAGTGGTAATCATGTTGGAAATGATTCGTACATGAAATATCAGAGATGCAAGACCCGGGATTTTAACCCGCTTCACTCGGTTTCCCAAGCGAGCGTGTTATCACTGGGCTACCACTGTCTAGACAGTTGGTAATCATGTTGAAAAAAAATTCAAATAAATACATTGGATTTGAATTAATTTAAAAATATTACATATGTTAGATTATTATATAGGTTATTTTAAACTCTAATTTTAAACTCTAGTCACAATACACAGATATTATGACGTAGAATAATTAATATAAGCTACTTCTAGATAAGTAGGGTTGTTCCCGAACCAAGTAAGGGTAAGCTGCTAGTATATTACCAAAACTTATATGACGATAAAAACTCGGTCCCAAATAAAATTAATATTTTAAAAACCAATTTTGCATAAACTTATGAAGACATCGCTAATGAATTTACGTTGAAATGTGTTTTTTTGCAAAAATAAACAACCAATACATTCCGAATGCAGTTTCATTTCTCTAAAGCTCAGTGTACAAGTTTATGAATTACAGGGCTTGTTAAATTCTGGACCGTAGAGAATAATAAAAAAGACTTTTTTTTTAATACTAGTAACGGACCCTGGCTTTGCTAAAGTTTTGTCCCTTTGTAAATAGAAGCTAATCTATGTCACTCTTGAGGCCTCTCACTATCTCCATACAAAAAACCATATCAATCGAAATTCGCTAAATATGAGTTTAGTTATAATATGTTTTACCATGAGAATGATATATGTTCTTGAGGTAAAAGAAGCTTATGTCATTCTCCTGAGGAAACCTGCATGTCTGAGAGAACCTAGCAAGTGTGGAGTCCGCCAATCCGCGCTTGGTCAGCGTAGTGGAATATGGCCCTCTCATTGAAAGGAGGCCCGTGCCCAGCAGTGAGACGTTAAAAGGGGTATTACGTGTAAATCCCTAGCACTTCTACAAATCTTTTTATAAAAAATCCCATAAACCTGTTTGCCACGTTTAATCTAGCAAGTAGACAAACAAACAAAGTTTCAATTTTATTATATTTATATACTCGTATCATATTATAAGGAAGAAGTTTTCAATTTATGTAATATTTTATTTTAGGATGTAAAAGGTATATTCGAAAATTGTATACTAGTATTAATAGTCTTAAGTTTCGATTTCAAGAATGATACGAGTATATTTCCAATTAAAGAAGGAACTTGTTTTTTAAAGTAAGCTTTAGTTCCAAAAAATATTTCACAATCCAAATTCGAACTCCGAACTACTTAAAAAAGTATGAATATATTGCATTAAAAGATAAAAAACAAACAATACAGATATCAATGTGGTCAAAGATGTTTGTCTCTAAAAGAGATCTCTTCCAGCCAACGTGTGGAAGTTAGAAAAAATATTATGCAAATTGACACAGACTAAGAAGAAATTGTAGAAAAGGCGACATTAAAAATGAAATAAATATAGGAATTATCCAAACAAACCAGCGCCAAAACAATTTCCTGCCTTGAAAAATTGGATACGATTGGGTTTGTATAGGTTTTTTTTATAATAAAATGAATAAAGAAAAGTATTAAAAAGTTGACTAGATATTCTATTTCTTTATATATATAAATAGAATCTACTAGTATTAAGTAATATTACGAAAGATCTCAGAAGGGCCGATTTTTGCCAAATTAATTCACAAAAAAAAACAGGCTTATTTTCGCAAAATGTACATAATTTTAAATCTATACAATACGCAGAATACCGCTTTTGATTGGTGAAAACCATATCAAAATCCGGACAGTAATTTTTGAGAGTAGCCCGAACACACAGAAACCCTGCGCTGATAATTATTATTTAGTAACTAATATGTATTATAAAGCAAATCATCATTTGTTTTGTTAGTTTGTCTGTTTGTGTCTCTGTGTCTATCCGTTACATTTGAAATTATTTTTACATTTTATTGCCCTTTTACTGAGGTATATAACATGGGCTATCTAACATCACACTATAACAAAAATAAATAAACGACACAAACGAGATCGCGAGCAAAACATAGCTAGTTAAAAACAAAAAATAATTTTTGGAATTGCAAATATCAAACAACTATAACTATTAGAAACTAATTTAAACTTGATGACCCCTGATCTTGAACCAAAACAGTTCAAAACAAATTCTGCACAAAATCAAATATCAATCCTATTTAATTGAAATAAGGTTAATTTTGCAATATCAGGTAAATACCCTGTTGAAAAAGAGCGTTGGCTCCTTCGTGCTCTCGATGAAGGGACAAATAACAGTATATTTACAGTTAAAAGGTACTTTAAAATCCACACTTTATCTAAATATATACGCAGACACTTCGCTTACATTGTCAAATGATACTTTATGAAATTATATATAAATTAACATACAGTTATTGCGATGTTTTGAAAAAATAAAACGGATTTTACTAAGTAATAAACACTAAATTTTTACATTTCACCTCTTGATACACTAAAATATTTGACTTTTGGTTATTTTTAACTGCTTAGTTCTAATATAAGTTTAAACTTACAAGTTAAAGTTAACTCGTCTCACGCGATAACTCGACTAATGCTACAGGCACAATGTATCCAGGAAAACTGCACAGTATGGCTCCCAAGGGCCTGCATTTGTATTGCGTGCGCGCCTAGAGTTCGCGGGTTATAGCACGGTACAGTGTTTGGTGCGACTATATTTATATTGAATAATTGAATACTATTTCGTATTTAAAATGCGAAGTGCGTTCATTAGTTTGGTGAAGTGTTTTTTAACTTACAAAACCACATGTTATTTGGCGATTTATAATACTAAGATTTTTGGGAACTTAAAAAGAATGATTAATTTATAACTAAAAATTTTAACTTCCATATGTAGTAAAGAGCATTTAAAATTTAATATTAGATTTGATATTTCAAAAAGACAAGCTCACCATTTTCATTTGTCTTTCAAATTAAATATAAGCGTATGCATAGATGTATGCGATAATAGGGTTATTTTCCTAGAATGGCCGTTATTTACGCCACGAGCCACGGAATGGTAAAAATGTACCAATACATAAATTTAGAAATGTACCAAAAATTTACCAGGGCATAACATATTCTGTTGATTGTCTGTGTAATAAGCTAAGCAAAAAATCGACTTGAAATCATTTAAAAAATTATACTATCAAGTATAATTATTACTAAAATACTTTTATTGATACTATTTTAAAGCGAGGATTATATTATAATGACAACTAAAACTAAAACTGACACAGCAGAGTAAAAAATTGAGTTCACACGTATGCAAAACATACTAGCAATTATAATCTAAACAGAATTGTTTCAATTACTCACACGCCTATTTATATATTACATTAATTATAACAGTAATATTTTGTATTCAAATCATAACGTGAAAGTGGTTTTGTGAAATATTAACATTTAGTTTAAACTGCATATAGAAATCTTAAAAAATCCTTGAAATTATAAACGTACTAGCGATTTACTCACTTTGCTCGGGTTCGTCCCTAGCTTGCTTCTCCATAAAAACTTTCATCCCCATTTTCATCCCCATAAAGGATGATTTTCGGGATAAAAAGTATCGTATGTTCTTTTCAGAGTCTCAAACTATCTTCTTACCAAATTTTATCTAAATCGGTTCAGCAGATCCAGAGATTACCCCCTACGACGTCACAAACTCACAAACTTTACCTCTTTATAATATTAGCATAGATAAGTCGCTAGTACTTGATATTTGACAAGAACTCTCAAAACATCTTTTTTGATCATTTAATGATGAAATATGAAAACAGTAAAAAATTATGCCTATGCGATATTTTTACCGGAGAATTAACACCCTTAAACTTTATTAAACTACTGTTGTAAATACAAAAGTTTGTATGTTTTTATTTTTTTACTCCTTCGCGCTAAAATCGCTTGTCTTATTTTGATGAAATTTGGTACACATATGGCCTGGAATAGATTATACGCTACTATAAGCATCTTACGACATACGTAATGTCGATAGTCTATACATAGAATACCTTACAAAATAAAAAAATCGCATACAAGGAAGTTGTATACAATTTTTGTACCGTATTATATTATGCATTCCTTTGTCCAGTGACTTAACAGTCGTTACACGTAAACATTTCGACGCCGGCTTCTGCGACTCATCTGCGACCAGCGACGACGTTAATAAGGATACAGCCTACGACCGTAAGATTAATAAGGACATGACTGGTAAAATGCTGAAATGTGGGTTTTTTCTAATACTTTAAACGTACAAAGCATCATATCGAAAATTTAGCACGTGAGACCATTGAAATACAAAAACTCAAGATACACAAATAGCGTCTCAAAATTGTCCTCAAAAAGAAGTGCACAATTCGAAATTGAATTGCGCTTTTTTTAAACATCTTTTATTCGTTGCTTTTTGGATGACAAGATTAAAACGCACGTTTTTTCGTTTAATAAACTACTTTGTGCGGTGTGCGTAAGTTCGAATTTGTGTTTAGACGATTAGAACTCTTGTTTTTTTTTTTAATTTTATTGTTTGGTTGGACTTAACGTGACATGTCGACACCACTTTTTGAAAAGATATTTGTTAGGAAAAGTGTATCTATATTTCTTATATATCAGTGCGTGAGACTCTATAACATAATAATCAGTTACAATGTATTTCCTTTATTTTAAATAATAAAAAAAAAAACTATCTTTTCAGGTTTTTTCGGTCTCTACTGTAACCATGATTGCTGTAAAGCATTCAAAATATCCGAAAAAAAATCAGAAAGGATAATTTTATTAAAAAAAAACTTACTCTCACTAACATTTTAAACAAAATAAAGTTAGTTAATAATTATTATATGAATATTTTACAAATTATTAGAGCTAAAATTTGGACACTCACTTTCTGTACGCTACCGCACTACCGTACACTACGTGGACATACCTACCATCACCCCTTTCATTTTAATTGTTTGGACCATCTCCATTGGCGTATCCATATATGATGTACAGTATTTCAATGTCGGCATATCGAAACGTATTACCGTCATGTTGTAGAAAGCAAATTTTTAGAAAGTGTTTGTCTACGTCACATAGTGCTATTATTATAGCTTTCCTAATTTTTACACTCTCTTTTTCTCTTCCTTGTTCTCTTTGACTCTTCCTTAGTAACTTCTAAGAATAATAATATCTCAATTCCCGTGGGAACTATTGCATGTATCGGGATAGAAATAGCTCAATAACACTATCTCATATACAATACTTATATAAAAAATACCCGGTCCGTTACTTTATTGCTGCGTGTACGAAAGTCATGTCAACAAATAGCTACATTTAATTCACTGAGCTAGTATTATTCTATACTTGCAACTTATCCTTGCTTCTCTCGGTTGCGGCTCTTTGTGTCTAACAATAACCTATTTATTACTTCAGGTTATATTCTATCTGTAGATATACTTTATCCAAATCAGTCCAGCCATTCGCTCTTAGCTGACTTTTCTTACCTATAAACTACTCGTATCTACCTGCCAAATTTCAACGGCATAAATAGTAGCTTACGAGATACCGTGTTGAGTTAGTGAGTGACTCAAACTTAATTTGCTTATAATTTTGCCTAAAAATGCTATTTTAAAAATGTATTAATTTTTTTTAAATTTACTAAACACACATAATAATAACATATCATGATTTAAATTAAAAATTTGTTTCAAATGACCCATACTTTAACATTGAAAATTCATTTTGCATGTTATGTGATGTACGGATATACATACATATGTATATGAAACAATTATTCGACTGTACGAGGTGGTTGGCCTGCATTAATATTCCAGATCGGCTCTGATGTACATTGATTGTGTGTTTGTTTATTCGTTACGATTTAACTATTAACTTATAAAATCGTGATTTCCATATCTAAATGTATATATAATAAACTAGTTTGGAATTGCAGTTTGTGTATTGCATATTTATTTTAACTGGAGTCCGAACATCAAATTTGAAAATTGTGGAAAACATACCTATATGAATAGAATCTATGTAAATATATAATAATAAATTATTATTTAGGTTAATACATAGATAGGTATTAACCTATCTATGTAAATCTATTTATGTAAATTCAAACTTTTTTTGTCAACCAACTTTATTATTTTTTGTTTAGTTATTATTATAGCTTTAGTGTTATCAATAATTTTGTTTGGAAACAGATAGTTATTTAAAATAAATAAGATAATTCGCGTCATATATATATATATATATATATATATATTTATATTTTCCCGAATTTTTAATAATGATTATGGTCGAATATCGACAACTGGGCGAACTTGTATTAATAGTTATGGAACAGAAAAACACATGTGTGTATGTACTTCACATAAGAAGAAGAAGTTATAATACATCTTTGGAGTAACAAAACAAATATAGCTAAAGATTTCATCATGTCGGTTTCAGCTGACTTCATCATGTCGCCTTTTAGCTGTCGGTGTGCGCGCGCAGCGTAAAAATTTTATCATAATTTTTCCAAACGTGCCAAAAGAAGTATAACTTCAAAAATAGAACATTTTTATAATTACTCCACCTTTAAACTTCTAAAGAAAACTATCTTTTCGGTAGAAACTCCCGTGCCCATGACAGTACAGCATTCGAAACGTCGGGAACCAAAAATCAACATTAATCCGCAAATAAAAACGGAATTTTTTTTTTTAAATGCCAAATATTCGCTTAAATCTATAAAAAAGTTTTAATTAAGATTCTAAGTACAAAAACAAGCAGAGTCCGAGCCAGAGCTAGTATTTCTTGCTATAGGTGCTTATGTCACCTTAGTATGCGTGATGCGTTCACGGAACACGTCTTGGTTCCGTACACAAAGGAAAACAAAGCCCAAAGCCAATAATATATGACGTTATACTACTCACTGCCCTTGACTTTGGTTATGTATGGATTTGACTGTCATCTTGTAATGTACGTAAGCGGTACGTATTCGATTTCCATTTGAGGTAAATTTGGTTTTTATTATGCGAATATTTTAACACTCATGTTATAAAGAGATTAAATTTGTAAGTTTGTATGGGGTTAGTATCTGAAACCACTGATCCGGTTCTGAAAATTGATTCTTGATTTGGAATTGTTTCACTAATTATCAGCTATATTATCGCCGAGTGCTATACGTGTATATATATGCTGCGACGCCCCATTAAGACGGGGGAAGGCTTTGTTGGGTTTTAGTGGGTAGTACTGGCTTTGCTGGTGAGTCCCACACCTCGTGCGTAAATGCATTTCCCAACGTTAAAAAAAAAAGTTAGGTTAACTGTCAGTTAGTTTATACTAGCTCCAGTTATTTTAACTGTCCTACTAACAGTTAAACTGGAGGTTTAGTCAGGTAATTTAACTGACAGTTAAACTAACTGACAGTTAAATTAATTGACATTTAATCTTAATAGCAGTTAATCAAACTGACAGTTAGTCTAACTGACAGTAAATCAAACTGACAGATAAACGGACTGACTGTTAAACTAACTAACTGTAAAACTTACTGACAGTTAATCTAACTAACAGTTAAACTGACTGACAATTAAGCTAACTGACAGTTAATCTAACTGATAGTTAAGGAAACTATCAGTTAAACTAACTGACAGTTAAGCTAACTAACCATTAATCTAACTGATAGTTAAGGAAACTATCAGTTAAATAACTGACAGTTAAGCTAACTAACCGTTAATCTGACTTACTGTTATTCTAACTGACAGTTAAACTTACATACATCTAAAAAAAAAGGAGGTTATACTAACTGACAGTTAAACTAACTGATAGTTAACTTACTAGCCGTTAATTAAAAAGGCATTCCTAGAAGCCACGAAACTAAAAAATTGAATTAGTTATGTTATAACAGGCAGTAGGTAGTAGGCAGTGGTAGCCCAGTGGTAACTCGCTTGGGAAACCGAGTGAAGCGGGTTCAAATACCGGGTCTCGCACCTCTGATATTTTCACGTGCGGATCATTTCTAACACTATTACCACTTGCCTTACAGTGAAGGAAAACATCGTGAGGAAACCAGCATGTCTGAGAGAACCTAGCAAGTTTTCAAAAGATATGTGAAGTCCGCCAACCTGCACTTGGCCAGCGTGGTGGACTATGGTCTGATCCCCCTCGTATTGAAGGGAGGCCCGTGCCCAGCAGTGGGACGTTAAAAAGGGCTGAATACATGCATATGCATACATGAGGTCAGGGATCGATATAACCACTATTATTTCAATAAGGCATTCGATAAGGCTTGCAGTTCATTCAGGACTTAAAATAATATAATATCTTTTCAGGTTTTAACCAAACTATCAAAAACTCGGTTTACATTTAACCACTCGATGTATGCGATGTAGATTCAGTTTTGCACTTCATTAAATATAGAAAATGAAATATCCAATAATTTTAAGTCAGGCAATCTTTTTGTGAATTTCGCCAGTAGAATTTAACTTGACCATATTCATAGAATAAATTAGATTTTCAGTTATTTTTTATTTAGGATCCAACAGGAAGGTAAAAAGCTTCTCTTTTTACTCAACTATTTGAGCAATTGATTATTTAAACTTTCAATTTGAATTACGTGTTGTATTATTAGCCCCCGACGCAAAAAGAGAGGTGTTATAACTTTTACGTCGATGTCTGTCTGTCTGTGTGTCTGTCTGTCTGTCTGTGGCATCATAGCTCTCAAACGGATGGACCGATTTCGATGCTGGTTTTTTTTCATTTGAAAGCCAGTTTTCTTGCGGTGGTTCTTAGCTATTTTTGGTTAATATCGGTCTAGTAGTGTAAGAGTATCAGCTATTTTCCAAAATGATGTAAGGCATTTTGGCGTACGATTACTCGATTAAGTGCTTCACGCATGCCAGTGTAATCGTTAAATGACAATTAATTTGCGAAGGGGCTTTTTTTTTATTTTGAATTTATAATTTTATTGAGAATAACTTTAATCCTGCTTATTAATATTATCTATATAATATGTATGTATATGTAAATAAGCAAAGATAAAACAGTTTTTTTTTCTTCTCTAACAAAAAAGATATAGAGATTAACCCAAACAGTACTTATTCTAAGTTAATTCTAGCGGCATATACACCCTCGTTCTACTTAATAAGAGATATTGGTAATGCTTAGTTATATTGTAAAGATATGCAAGAAGCAACTATTTGCGCTCAATCTACATATATGTATGTAGGAAGACGTCACGTATCTAAGATAGATTCCGATGGCCTCCAATTTTGTACGGTTCCATTGAACAAAGACAATTCAAATAAACCAAAATTTATCTATGTACAGTATTTTGAAAATGTCTTCTTTGTATGTAGCGGCTAAATAAGTCCAACTATTAAATACGCCAGATAGTAAATTGCCTAGTCCTTTTGTGATTTTACACCCACCACATCGTTTAAGCATAGTAAGAAAAAACCTAAAGTGACCCTTCTATTAACCATATTCTAGTTTGATTTCAGCCAAATCAAGAAATAGCGATCACACAAAACCTAGATAGCACAATATGTGGCGAATTCAACTATCAAACTTCGACATCTAGGTTTTTTTTTAGATTTTAGTGTAAATCTTAGTCTATATGAAATTCTATAATGATAGAACTTTTAAAATAACCTATTTATAAATAGGCAAAGACCTCCTCTGTTTGTCAATTGTTTTTTTTTGTTTAGATATCAGCTATTGACAAGCTTTAGTATTATCAATAAAAAAAAAATCTTTCGACCACTAGATGAACACTGTATAAATACATTTCGGGTACTTCAAAGTGTAAAACAATTTTTATATTATTATTTACAGACCCCTAAAACCATGGGAATGATACTTAGAATATATCCCACAGGCGTGTTTTATATATGGTCGTAACAGGTTGTCATTTGTCATAAAGCCCGCACTTCCAGTCCCCCCGTTAAAGGCGGTAGCTCACAAAAACTAGTTCTAACATGCCTTAATTAACCGTTTTCTCATCTAACAAGGTTCTATAAGAAAATACGAAGCTTTTTCTGCACTTTCAACAAAAAGACTAACTAAGATCACTTTAACTGGCGTATTTATCCATTTGTTCTTAAACCACCTGTTAAAATTATATTAAATTTAACATATTTTTTTTAATAATACTTTTTCGTTTATTTATTTATAAGAAAAATATATATATTGAAAATCCAAATATACTTATAATAATACCATTAATATTATAATTAATGCGAAAGTTTGGATTGATGGATGTTTGTTACTCAATCACGCCAGAACGGCTGAACGGATCTAGATGTTTGGCACAGAGATAGATTATAGCCTGGAATAGCACATAGGTTGCTTTTTATCTAGGAAAAATGATAGATTTGGTTTTGTTTCTCACTAGGGACAAACCTAAGCAAAGCGAAACTGAATTGCTAGTTAATTATATATACAAAATTAATTTATACTTATATCTCAGACTATGGAATAACTAGCGACTCACCCTCGCTTCGCTTGGGTTCGTCCCTAGCTTGATTCCCCTTACAAACTGTCATATCTCTTTTCACCCCCTTAAGGGATGCTTTCCGGGATAAGAAGTATCCTATATCCTTCCCAGGACCTCAAACTATCTTCTTGGCAAATTTTATCTAGATCGATTCAATAGATTTAGAGATTACCTACCCCTTACAACGTCACAAACTCACAAAATTTACCTCTTTAATATTAGTATAAATATAGACAGTGCCAAAGCCAAACAATAATACTTATTTTAAAACAGTATAGTAGTACAAATATTATATAAACAGTAATCTGTGATAAGTAAATAAATGTTAATAAATAAAATTAACTCAGGGATTTTATTAACATAAAAAAATAATATAAGCCAATCTTTCTTTCAAGGGGACAAAAGATTTTTGAATTTTATTCTTTGACTTAACGTGACATTTCGACGCCACTTTTTGAAGAGAAACTAAAAAATAAAAATATATCACAAAGTTGTAAAAAAAACATTTTAAAACAAGCCTTTATTTTTTTGGAAAATCTTATTGAAATAGTCATTATTATCGATACAGAGGCCGAATGTATAGTTTTTAGAATTTTTGTCTGTCTGCCTGTGTGTGACCGCATCATGAGAAAACCACTGGACAGATTTAGATGAGATATGTTGATAGCTGGTTATCCGGGTCAACATATAGGATACTTTTTACTGCGGGAAAATATCTCATCTGTATGAAATCTATATTAAATCTTAAAACGTAAGTAGAGACGAACCCGAGCGGAGCGAGGGTATGTCGCTGTTGCCCATATACATTGTAAATTTACTGTCGTAGAACAATGGATTCAAGCGTATTAACAGTAAACTGTGAACACATTACGATATAATTACACTATAGCTTATATCGCAGTTCTATAGCTAGTGTTTATTAGTTAGAATTTACATGAACATCGAAAATTGTCCTGCATTTATTTACTATTTACCATTTGCTGTAAAACAAAACTAATTTATTAGGGAGAAAACATGTATGTATTACATCGTACAGACAGTTAAATTAAATATGAATTCTCGACCCGGGACTCGAACCCGGGACCTCCGGATCTGCAGTGGTATATACTAGCTACGATTAATAAGGCAGTTAAGAATGATATAATTTACTATACAAAAATCAAACCCACTACATTTCAACCAACCCCATATTGGTCACTCACTACCAACCGGACTACTATTATAAATCCGAAAGTTTGTAGGCGTGTAAGTTTGTTACTTCTTCACGCTGAAACGGCTGCACTGATTTGAATGAAATTTATTATATAGATATACTATAACCTAAAGTAACATAGAGGCTACCGTTAGGCAGGAAAAGAAAGCACCTTAGTTAAACGAGAATCAATTGTATACATACAGGTGGTTGGTTATATGGGACTCACTGCCTAGAAAGGCCAATACTACCAACTAAAACCCAACAGAACCTCCTCAGTCTTAATGGAGCATCACAGAATCGCTTACGCACTCAACCACGACGTCCGACCACACAACCAAGGGGTTAGTCCCACGGTCCACTCTGCTATCAGAGAAGTATCAGGAACAGCAACTCGCATGGTACACCGCTCACCGAAGAGGGCCACCTGTATCTCTTGGCTTCGCACCCGGCTGGGTTGCCTGTGCTAATGAGACCCACTTCGACAAAGTAAACACACATGTGGGGGGAGAGGAGGGTCAGTCATTAGTGTAACATAGGATGACAGTAAAATGATCAAAATGATCTAAAGACTAATTGCACCTAACTCAACAACTTCTTGATCAAACTTATGATTACACGATGATCAAAAAACTTTTCTCATTACCGCGTCGTTCATTTGTCGAGTTAGATCTGACAACTTTATATATCGGTCTTATTTCAGAATTTTCAAACGTAAGTGTCTATGGATGAAGTTCCAACCGTTATATAACATCTGCTTTGTATGTGGCAATTCTAGTGCTATAGCGACCAGACCCTGGCTTTGGTTGAGTGATTTACATAATTTGATACTCCATACTTATACTTATATAAGAAAGCTAAAGAGAAGAAAGAGATGACCATTTATAATTAAATAAATTGAACATCTAGAGTCACGGGTAAAACATTATTATCAGATGAAAAAATGATTAATTTAATTCATAAAGGGATTGGTATAATTCATAAAGGGATTGGTATTGGTATTGATTGGTTTAAAAAGGCAGTGGTAGTCCAGTGGTAACACGCTCGCTTGGGAAACCGAGTGAACCGAGTTCAAATCCCGGGTCTCGCGCCTCTGATATGTTCATGTGCGAATCATTTCCAACATGATTACCACTTGTCTTAACGGTGAAGGAAAAACATCTTGAGGAAACCTGCATGTCTGAGAGAACCTAGCAAGTTTTCAAAAGACATGTGAAGTCCGCCAACCCGCACTTGGCCAGCGTGGTGGACTATGGCCTGATCCCCCTCGTATTGAAGGGAGGCCCGTGCCCAGCAGTGGGACGTTAAAAAAAAAGGGGCTGAATACATACATACATACATAAAGGGATTGAATATAAAAGTGAAAAAGCACTGAATTCTTTTGAGAGTTAACGCGCAGGACCAACAGTAAATTTAAATAACTGAGAATATCTTGATAGAAAAGCTCAATATCTGAACTCGGGCCAAGTTCGAAACCCAGGACCTGCCAATATTTGGCCGAACATGCTAGCCACTAGACCATCAAGGCAGTATAGCATTACCAACAAGAAGATAGGACAGGTAGATAAAAACTGCTACTCTTCAAAAATCCAGGGTGTAACACCACAAACTTCTTTTTCTCTTTCTCCAACCAGAAATTTCGGGATAGAAACTAGGACCTCTTAATTTGCATCCGTACACGTTTGCCATTGATCTGACGAAGTAACTAAACAAATCAATATTCAACACGATACGATTATATATTCATTGGACTAGAAGTAAAATAAATATTTGAGTATGCATCAAATAACCGAAATTGTTTATATTATCCAAAATTTACTTTTGAACATGTCTATTAGAATTAAATTATTTTTGATGACACGTTGGCTCAGTTTGTAGTAACCTTACTTGCTGTGCCGGCGATCGCGGGTTCGAGTCCCGCTGAGAGCTTTCATTTGTGTGATGAGCACGAATGTTTGTAATCCTGTCATAGGTGTTTTTAAATACATACATATTTATAATATGTATGTATTTAAAGTTATATACATGTAGTGTATCAACTATCTGGTATCCATAACACGAGACTCGTAGCTTGCCACGGATCTAAATAGTGATGTGTAAATATCCCAACATATTTAAACTAATATAATATTATAAAGAGGTAAAGTTTGAGAGTTTGTGAGTTTGTGACGTTGTAGGGGATAATCTTTAGATCTACAGAACGCATTTAGGTGAAATTTGGTAAGTAGATAGTTTGAGACACTGGGAAGGACAAAGAATTTTTTATCCCAGAAATCATTCCTTAAGGGGGGTGAAAATGGGGATGAAAGTTTGTATGGGGAAACAAGCTCGGGCGAACCCGAGCGGAGGGAAAGTGAGTCGCTAGTTTATTTATTATTTATTTAATTATTATGTATGAAGATAAATGCGTTATAATTTCGATTTGCTTACAGATACCCTATTATTTTTTCTTCTTTCGCCTCTTTTTCTTTGAAAAACATCCGAATGTAACATACAAAATGAAATTGTTATATGTATATGTATATAGAAAAATATTTCATATATATCAGAAAATATAAATCGTAGAATATACAAGGTTTTAAATAACATTCAGTCTGTAATTAAGTTCTGTACCATTAAGAATAATATTCGGTTTCCAAAATAGTCGGGAATGACGATAAGTAGAAGAAAATATACGGATTTGTATTACATCTGAAAACGCTATATAAAATATGTATTAGACCAGACCAAAAATTTAAAACAGCATGTATGCAGTTTTAACACGCTAAATTCTCGTATTTTAATTTTTTTTTAAATACATAATATATTCATGCAACAAATATTTGTATGTCCAATATTGTTTGCCACAACTGGGATTCGAACTTGCAATGCCCAACTAAAATCGTCTACTCGTAATCTGATAATTGAAATTTAATGACCATCTTACCGCTAAAGATGTGAATCGTCTGCGAATCACAACAAGTAAGATAAATTAAAAAATATATAAAAAAATATTAGATAACATCATCGTGCTGTTTTTCGAGGATATCGAAATGCATACTAAATTATCTACAGCTTTTTGATTATTTAAACATTTCATCTTAACAAGAGAACAATATCTATACGATTAATCATTGTGATAATAATTTTGGATGAAATCGAACCTGCATATCGCGACCTAATAAGCACTGCAACGACCGTCGACAACGTTTTCGTATTTGATACTGTATCGTGTTTTCTCAAAGCTAGCGGTATTGGTGGAACCGTAAACGTTGGACGCCTACGTAGTTCAGAATAACGGGTAGTAATGCGAATCTGCCTTAACTACTACACATTGGGTAGGGTGACCAAAAACATTTAAATGGCCCTTTTGCCTTGTTCTTGTTCAACATCTTAGGGAGTCGAGTACAACTGTGAAACTGTGAAACTCAGCGCCGTTCGATATTTCGATCTTATTAGCATTACCTAAGTAACCAACTACCATTTGCAATATATAACTAATCAATAATAGATTAAGTTTTTATTGGTTATTTCACTTTTTTATGGCAATACATGTTTTTTCTTGTTTTTTTTTATATATTATCTATAGATAAAAAATCTTCGTAAAACTACACCTATTTGTCCGTCATTGTTATGGTAACTCCCATCAGACAGTTATTTTCTACTTAATTCTCTATTAGAAATGTACGATTAAAAAATGTTGGAAAAATGTCAGTTACTTTTTTACATATTATATTAGGAAGTCTAAGTAAATAATAAAATTTGCCACCATTTTGAAATCACGTCTAGCAAGCTGTAAGTTCAAAATAAAACCTCATGTGTTCTCATAATATGCATATTCAGAAAACGTCAATGCTCAAATCACCTGTAAAACAAATTCATCTCGTTGTCTCGTTGTCGTTGTGTTGTTTGTTGTTAACAACCGTAGTTGAACGTTACAGGTTCGAATCCCAGTTAGTGCAAATAATACTGTTACATACGCTTATTTGCATATGCTCTAATAAATAACTTTATATAAAATTATGTCCTACCTTTTTAAAACAACAGCAGAGGAAGATGAATGGATATACAGCCATAATATTTTCTCTGACTACAACACTGAAAAATATAAAAAATAAAATAAAAAAACATGTTCTGAATATTAAAAAATCATGCCATCCCTACAGTAAACCGGTACAGAATGGCGTTAGAAACCCTCATATCTAGTGCAGCGTTGCATTACTGATACATTCAACGTCTCCAGGGTTTAGTACAAAATCTTTGATATGCTCAAGCGACTGTATGAGCTAGTTTATAATAACTTCTTTGAGAATATATTCATTCTTATTTGCTTTTATAAAGTCAGAAAACTTTTAATATTCCTGAACTTAACTTTTATATGTACAATAAATTAGTTACGAATTCTACTTCATAAGAAATGATACTAATTTTGCTAACAAAGTTTTAAATATTTTTTTTTTAAATTAAATAAGAGTATTTATTTATCTATATACAATAAAAATAAAAAGGAATGCAAGCAGTGGTAGCCACTTGGGGGCTGTGGTAACGCAGTCGCTTGGGAAACCGAGGGAAGCGGGTTCAAATCCAAGGTCTCGCTCGCACCTCTGAGATTTTCGCGTGCGAATCATTTCCAACATGATTACAACTTGTCTTACTGTAAAGGAAAGCATTATGAGGAAACCTGCATATCTAATAAAAGCTAGCAAGTTTTCGAAAGACATGTGCACCCACTAATCCGCACTTGGCCAGCGTGGTGGACAATGGCCTGATCCCCTTTGTATTAAAAGAAGGTCTGCAGCCAGCAGTGGGACGTTAAAAAGGGTTGAATAAAATAAAAAGAAATAAAAATGTTCAAGAAAAATGTTGGACAATTTTTGACTTTACCAAACATTAAACTAGCATTGGCCGTATGTTCCCTCGTCCCTCTTACACGTAGCGTGTTAACCTATAACCTTCTTAAATAAATGTGCAAAAAAAGTACAAAATCGGTCAGAAGGAAATTAATATTGTATTAACAAGCGACTCACCCTCGCTTCGCTCGGGTTCGTCCCTAGGGTATGTATACACCTTCCCTATTTGAATCGGATATTATTAAATTTTTTATTGGTTTTAATTAATTTAATTTTTTTCGTGGGACCCTATTTTTTTCTAAAATAAAAGTAAGTAAGTTACTCCTTATTACATCAGCTATCTGCCAGTGAAAGTTCCGTCAAAATCAGTACAACCATTTCAGAGATTAGCTGGAACAAACAGACAGACAGACAAAAATTGTGCCGTGTATAGTGTATACATCCATATGCATTTAGTAAAAAGCTGTTATTTTGACATTATAAACAGACACTTCAATTTTATATATCTGTATAGACATTGTATCCTTTTTGTTATAAATATATTTTTTTTATAATAAAATATACTTTTAAGTAGTTTAAGAGATATATATAAAAACATCATATAAATAATGTTTTAAATGGGTCTCAATTCAATAAGGCCGTCATTAAGCCCGCGTCACGCAGATGACGTAAACCTTTATATTATGCGAACGTAAAATTGCTAATGAGCGAGAGCGACATCTCTATTCTGTGGATCTGTGGCGCTAAAACGCTGCTGTAGTATAAACATTATATTTTGTTAAATAAAACTTTTTTACGACTGATGAAACCTTCATATCTGAGAGAAGCTAAGTAGCCTTCGAAGGACATGTGAAGTCCGCCCGTACAGGGTCATCATGGTGGACTAAGGCCTGAACCCCCTAGTATGGAAAGGAAGCCCGTACACAGCAGCGACTCATTAAAAAAGGTCTGTCCTACTACTACAAGAGAGAAGATAGTTTAATTAAAGCAGCTTAAAAAATATCGCTATTGCGGACGTAAACCACGCAATGGCATCGAGGATGTCATTGCACAATATGTGTTCCAAATTCTGAAATGTATAGATTAATTATTTACGAAAAAAAACTGTAAATACCGTTGTTATTTCTTAGCATAAGCTACTTTTTGATAAATGAAACGATTCACATTCTATACTTACCTATTTAAACAAATATTGAGCAACATTTAATTGGGGGCTTAGGTACAGCCAGGAGTAGATAGTATTATAATACGCTAAAAATTACAGCAGCATTTTAAAGGCACGACGAGTCCCATACACCGCACAAAGCGCTCAAGTCATTGTGCGGTCGGGGGCGAATAAGATCTTATTAGAGATAGCCGATTCACCGGCAATCGATCTGCTAGATAAGACTTAGTTATGATCGGTATACTTGTTGTCCACTGAATAACTGCGCTATATAAGCTACAAGCGACTCACTCTCGTTTCGTCCGGTTTCGTCTGTAGGTGCGTTTTAATGGTTAGTATGGAATAGATAGTCGATCCCTTACTCTGTGAAAAAAAAACAGATTTATCCCTTGGGAACCATACATTTTTCCAGGATAAGTTCATCTATGTACTATTTCAGACTAATCTATCTCTGTGCCAGATCATCCAAATCCATTTAGCCGCTCTTGCGTGATTGAGTAACAAACATCCAAACTGTCGCATTTATAGTAGTTAACATAATGGGATAATAATGGCAGTTCTTTTTTATATGAGCTTGCCTTTGGTTTAAGCCATTAAATAAATAATAACTAACTTAGTCTATACATATAATAAAATTCTAACTAAGTCGAATCTGTACATTAAATATTTTTTGGGAAATCTAATTGAAATAGAGTCCAAATCTATAGTTTTTAGAACTTTTGTTTGTCTGTCTGTCTGTCTGTCTGTCTGTCTGTCTGTCTGTCTGTCTGTCTGTCTGTCTGTCTGTCTGTCTGTCTGTCTGTCTGTCTGTCTGTCCGTCTGTTTGTCTGTCTGCCTGTCTGTCTGTCTGTCTGTCTGTTACCGCATCACGAGAAAACCACTGGACACATTTTGATGAAATTTGGTATGATGGTAGCTGGTTATCCGGGTCAACATATAGGATACTTTTTACCGCGGGAAAATATCTCATTTCTGAGAAAAAATACAAAAACTGCATAGTAAGAGTATACTAATATGTAAAACCTAAGAATTTGGTTTTGATCATCTGAACGCGGGCGGAGTCGCGGGCAATGCTAGTATACAATGAATTATGCTACTTTTATAACAAAAACTAATCTAATGTTGCTTGATATATGATAAATAAACACTTTGAAGTACTAATTTTAATTTCTTTTTCAGCTTACCGCCGTCCATTGTTGGATAAACTTCCCAAGAGCTCGAACCATTTTGATTTTGAAAAGCCTCGATCCATGCACTGGCCACTGCACCCTATTTTTTTTGTGTCATCATTTTTATAATTACTATTTAGATTTTTTTATTGCTAAGGTCCTTTTTATATAGAACTAGCGGACCCGACAGACGTTGTCCTGTCTACACGTCTTTAATTTGAAAATTTCAAACTTTTTTTAATAAGCTAAAACATTCTGGACCATTTTGATGAAAATTATTATTCAAATTGTGAATCTAAACCATTCTCAGATCCCCTTGAACACACACAAAAAATTTCATCAAAATCGGTCCAGTCGTTTGAGAGAAGTTCAGTGACATACACAATCACAGAAGAATTATATATATAAAGATATACAAAAGTTCCTCAAATATAGTTCAAATTAATTTTACAGATGACTTACAGTGATATACGAGTACGCGTAAGTTAATAAATGCATAATTACCTAACAGATTTTATCAATTCTTAAAAAGTACAAAAGGCTATCCTAGTATTTTTTTTAACTTTTTTCTAATTTTTATTTTTTTTTCAATTGTAATTCCTTTACTGTTTAAATATTGTAAACGATTTGTATAACAAACCCAAGAATAGTAGCATAAACAGCAAATTCTTGCTACTATATATGACTTCGACATATATTTTGGCGGACTCTGGTTATATAATTACTAGCGACTCACCCTCGCTTCGCTCGGGTTCGTCCCTAGGTTGGTTCCCTATACAAACTTTTATCCCCATTTTCACCCCCTTAAGGGATGATTTCCGGGATAAAAAGTATCCTATGTCCTTCCCAGGGTCTCGAACTATCTTTTTACTAAATTTCATCTAAATCGGTTCAATAGATCCAGAAATTACCCCCTACAACGTCACAAACTCACAATTCACAAACTTTACCTTTTTATTATATTAGTATAGATTTAGTCTTTTCAACTATTTATATAAAAAGATCAACTCTCTTTGTCAGATAACTAGCGCTATATTATCACTGGATTGTCAGTAAAATACAATGACTTTAAGCATCTTGCCCGTTTGCTTTCTTCCTTTTGCAGATCCGATTTCCATCTTTCAAAGTTTTTTGTTGAGTTTGAATCTGTGATCTAGACTTAATAGTTAAAGAGTTACGACACTAACAGATTTTATCTTGAGAAATATGTATTGATTGTGTCAGTTATGAAGACCGGCATGGCTTCGTGGTGGATGTTCGACTGACAGAGATCATGAGTTCGATTCCAAGAGTAAAATATTTATCGTGTTACACTATAACTTAATTAATTATGCGACGTTTTTATTTTTTAGTAATTGTAATTTTGACTGTCCGACAAAACATTTTTGCTACTTAAAAAACAGTAATCTATACAGATAAATAAAATTGAAGTGTCTGTTTGTAATGTCAAAATAACAGCTTTTTACTAAATATATACGGTATTTATAAAAAAAAAACATTTTTAAAAAAAATTGTCTGTCTGTTTGTTCCGGCTTATTATCTCCAAAACGATTGGGCCAATTTTGACGGAACTTTCACTGGTAGGTATTGGATGTAATAAGAAGTAACTTAGGCTACTTTTATTTTAGTAAAAGAATTAGGGTGCCACTCAAAAAAAATACCTAGGGACGAAGTCGAGAGAGTAGTGTCAAAGTCGAGTCGTCTATACTTAATATTATAAATGTGAAAGTTTGTGAGTATGGATGTATGGATATTTGTTACTCTTTTACGCCAGAACGGCTAAACGGATCTAGATAAAATTTGGCAAAGAGATAGATTATAGTCTGGAATAACATATATGGTACTTTTTATGCCGGAAAAATATACAGTTCCCGAGGGATAGATTTGTTTTGTTTTTTTGGAAGCGAACCCGAGCGAAGCAAGAGTGAGCCGCTAGTAGATATAATAAAAGAAAATAAATAAATAGTACCAGAAAAAAGGACAAACTGACGACGAAAACATTCCGTCATAACAACAACCACACATTAAAGAGTACGTGAAAAGTAAGATTATAAGTTAAGCAACTGAAGGATATCATTTTAATACGGAATATTTTGCAGATATACCTAAATGTGTGACATAATTATTCTATTTAAAACTCACATGGAATAAAAAGAATATTGTTGTATTCCAGGATTGTGAACAAGGAATATGTTTGAAAAGGCGACTCTTGATTTCTCTTTGAACAGGCTCTTCTCAGCAGAACTGTCTTCTGTCTTCTGTTAGCCGGTAGTTTCTCCACTATTGTAATTCAATCAATACTTTTGACGTTTGACTCAGTTTGTAGTGAACCTTCTTGCTGAATATTTTAACAACTGGATGGATTTCTATAAGATATTTGTGTTTTACACGAAACCATCTAGAGTATAAATATTAAATATACTACATAAATTTATTTTCAGTAAGTCATGTAGTTAAAAAATAGGTTTAAACTCAGTCCGCGAGCTTCTTATTCTTAACTAAGCAGCGGTCAAGTTCTAAGTAGAAATATATAATATATAGATGTTATAAGGAGTAACTTAGGCTATTTTATTTTACAACAGCCACTCACCCTCGCTTCGCGCGGTTTCGTCCCTATCTTGCTTCCCTATACAAACTTTCATCTCCATTTTCACCCCCTTAAGGGATGATTTCCGGGATAAAGTATCCTATGTCCTTTCCAGGATCTCAAACTATCTTCTTAACAAATTTCATCAAAATCGGTTCAGTAAATCCAAAGATTACTTATTACAACGTCACAAACTCACAAACTCACAAACTTTACCTCTATTATATAATATTAGTATAGAAAAAGAATTAGGGTTCCGTTCAAAAAAAATAAAATGTACCTAGGGGATGCACCTGAGCGTAGCAAGGGTTAATCGCTAGTGTTACATAAAAAACTCATGTTATTATAAAAATCACTAAGCAATTTTATAATAAGATATTGTTTATTATTCATATAATGTAGATACCCATTACCTACTTTGAATTAGATGGCAACATGATCGCACATATATTTGTATGCAAGCAATGAGAATTTTACGATTCGTTTGACTTAGTTTGTAGTGACGCTACTTGCTGTGCCAGCGGTCGCGGGTTCGAGTCCCGCTGGGGGCATTCATTTGTGTGATGAGCATGATTGTCTGTACTCCAGTCATGGGTGTTTATATTTATAATATGTATGTATTTAAAGTTATATATGTGTAGTATATCAACTATCTGGTATCCATAACACAAGCCTCGTAGCTTACCATGGAACTAGATAGTGGTGTGTGTTAATGTCCCAACAAAAAAAAAGAATATCAGCACTGCGAAACCCACGAATTAAACCCGCTTCACTTTCTTTCCACTAGGCTACCACTACCTAATAAAACATACATACATATTACATATTTTACATTTTGATATGTTTATTGTTTAAGCTACTAATATCTCATTGTTTTTACATAATATTATTAATTTTCAAGTAAATCCTTATTCATGTTACAATAACTGACAGCACTTCATTGTCGGAAAGTTTTTCAATTTCGCGAAAGCGTTATAAACTCAAACACGGGAAACACACGTAAATAATTAAACAAAATATATGTAGACGAGCTCTGTATTATTTGTAAATTAATTTTACTACATTACCCGTATAGTGCAATGGTAGCGTATCGTACTATGATTGAGTTAGCGGGTTCATTTCTGTTTTATAAGCCTGAATTATATGAAATCAGACACTGAATTCTACTCGACGACATATTTGGCTCGGTTTGTACTGAATCTACATGCTGTGCCAGCGGTCGCGGGTTCGAGTCCCGCTGGAGGAACAAATGAATACGTGTGTGATGAGCACGGATATTTTTACTCCAGTCATGGGTGTTTATATTTAATAATATGTATGTTATATACCTATGTGTAATATCAACTATCTGGTATGATCCATAACACAAGCCCGTAACTTACTATGGAACTAGATGGTGCTGTGTGTTAATGTCCCGACACATGTATTTATTTTTAAATTTTATTTACTTTTCTTATTCTCATAAGTGAAACTAAATCTTTGGATCAAATTTACCTGATGTTAATTAAGCTAACATAAATAACTATACATAAGGGATTATCCAGGAAGGTTTATTAGTTATAATTTATGAATATTTTGCGAAAAGAAGCTACCCATATAATGATATTTGCTAATTAAGTCGGAAAATTTCGGCACACCCGAGCGAAGCGTTGTCACCTACTAGTTTTAATTGAAAAGGTCCACCGTCGTTGAAGTCGTTTTAAAGTAATATCATTTGTTTTTGATTTATAACCTATACGTTAAAAAGATTAACAATTGACGAACATATAGCGTAACATTCAAAAAACATACATCTGAGCAAAATTCCCATTTTTTAACGTCGGTGAACTAAAATTACAGGTAAAATATATAAATGGACATATTTTATACTATGTAAGGTCGTCGAAGTAAAAGAACATTGTGCACGTTTGTCGAATATACTTTTATTAAATCGACGAAAAACACAAGTTGGTAAATCACATGAAAATGAATCAAATAAATATAAGAATATCTCAAAAACAGCTCGTAAAACCCCTGGCCCGGTCATAAAACGCCCATACGATATCCCCTTGTAATATATGAAAGTCGAATGTCACATCGGATTTTTTACTAAATTCTGAGCGTATGTGCTAGATTTAGTGCTGTCATAGTTTTCTTTGGAAACTGGCATATTTTATTAGTTTTTGTATTTATATCCTCGCTTCGTTCTAGGTGCCATAAAGTAGGCTATAGGTCTATCTATATACTACATCGAAATCTGTTCAGCCGTTTCAACTTGAGCCGTAAAAAACAAACATACATTTTACACGAACTTTCGCGAATATAATAGTAGTTAATCAGCGTCACCTTTTGACAATATGAATAACTGACTGTAGCTTATATTACACCAGCGGCTCACCCTCGCTTCGCTCGGGTTCACCTTTAGAAAAACAAAAGAAATCCATCTCACGGCAACCATACATTTTTCCGGAATAAAAAGTAGCCTTTGTGATATTCTGATGTAAGAGCTATATTATTGTAAAGTTTCATTAAAATCTATTCAGTAGTTTTTGCGTGAAAGAGTAACAAACTTCCATACATCTATACATCCAGACATCCGGATATGTTACTCATGTTTGTGAGAAAATTATCCTGCGCGGAAATCAAACTCGAAATAACTTTAGAAAACAAAAAATACGCTAAGCCTCAACCCAACCCTTATATTAATTGATCAACTATTAATTTATCTCGCATTTTGTTCTATTGTTCATGTCTTATCTAATCACAAAGCACAAGTTATAGTGAAGTTAAATTAAAACGTATTATATCTCGAGCGGCCAAGTTCTAACATCTTCAGTCTAACCGGATTAATTACTGCATTGTGGACCCATGCGGGTTTTATCCCGATGACTTGCGACCTTATTATAGTACTCACTTGTGTGATGTGCAGGTTTTGCCTGTCTTTTTTTCAATAATATTCAATTTTAGCTTTTCTTCATATAAATAGGCAAAGAAGTTCAGTATCTTTTTCTTCCCTGTTTGTTAACCGATTTTCTTTTATTTATTTTTTTGATTTATAGCTATTGGCGAACTCTAGTGTTATCGATTGAAAAATTGCAAACAGTTAGTTTTTTTAACTGACTTCCAAAAACGAGGAGGTTCTCAATTCGTCGGAGTCTTTTTTTTATGTATGTTCACCGATTACTCGAAGACGCCTGAACCGATTTGGAAATTTTTTTGTTTTGTTTGAAAGGGTATTCTTTCCAAATAGTTCCATATAAATTTTATCGAAATCGGTCGAGCGGTTTTACAAAAAAACAACCATAAATATTTATTTTTAAACAAATTGCTTAATCGAATATGTTATTAAAAACTTTCTTCCTACAAATTACCTGCTTATTACGTCTACACAAAAAATTTAAAAATAAAAACTTTTTAACAAAAAATAAAACCGACTTTTAAGGCACTAAAATGTAAAAAATAACTAAAGGGGGGTTTTCATTTAGAATAGACAGATACCTAATCAGATATTTTCGAAGTCGGTGCCAGCGGACAATATTTTGAGATATGAATATCTAATAGGTAAATGTGTATTTTACGTATCAAAATATATTAGATTTTTTTTTATGGGACTAAGGGGGCAAACGGGCAGGAGGCTCACCTGATGGAAAGTGATCACCGCCGCCCATGGACATCTGCAACACCGCAGGGCTTGCAGATGCGTTGCCGGCCTTTAAGGAAGGAATACGCTCTCTTCTTGAAGGTGGCCAGGTCGTAGCGGTTCGGAAAGACCGCCGGCGATAGCTGGTCCCACAGAGTTGTTGTGCGGGGCAGAAAATGCCTTAAAAATCGCACTGTTGTAGAACGCTGGACATCGAGGTGGTGTGGATGGAATTTACTATTTTGGCGCGATGTCCGATGATGAAATTCAGCAGCCGGGATCAGTCCGAACAATTCCTCGGAACACTCCCCGTGATAAATGCGGTAGAAGATGCAGAGTGATCCAACATCTCTACGCAGAGCTAAAGGATCAAGCCGATCAGAGAGATCTTAATCGTCGATAACTCGAGCCGCCCTACGTTGAATGCGGTCAAATGGAAGTAGCTGGTACTGGGGAGCTCCCGCCCAAAGATGAGAACAGTACTCCATGTGGGGCCGAATTTGCGCCTTATAAAGAATAAGACGCTGACGCGACGTGAAGTACTGTCTCGCCTTGCTGAGCACACCAAGCTTCTTTGAGGCCAGTTTGGCCTTACCTTCCAATTGACCACGGAACTGGACGTTGCTCGAGATGTCGACGCCAAGTATTCCGATACTGGCTGTGGCAGACAGGAGAGTGTCCTCAAATTGAGGAGCTACGATAAATGGCGACTTTTTAGCGGTTAACGCGCAAACTTGTGTCTTTTTGGGGTTGAATTAGACTAAGTTTAGTCGACCCCAATCCGAGAGTTTGGTTAACAAAGATTCGACTTCAGACACAAGTTTGTTCCGGCTCTCGTTGACGTATTCCCGAGAAATATTAGCGCGGCCAGTGTACAGGGCATCCACAATGCTATCGTCTGCATAGCAATGAATGTTGCTAATTTGCAACATGTCATTGATATGCAGAAGGAACAGAGTGGGAGATAGTACGCAGCCTTGTGGAACACCAGCATTGACATATTTAGGATCAGAGCAAGCACCGTCGACAACGACCTTGATGCTCTGATCTGCCAAAAAGCTGGTGATCCAGTTGCAAAATTTCTCGGGGAGCCCATAGGAAGGTAGCTTCGAAAGAAGCGCTTTATGCCATACCCGATCAAAGGCCTTCGCTATGTCCAGACTGGCTGCAAGCGCCTCCCCCTTGGTCTCAACTGCTTCTGCCCATCTATGAGTTAGGTAAACTAGAAGATCACCGGCTGAGCGACCTCGACGGAAGCCGTACTGGCGGTCGCTGATCAGCCGATGCTCTTCTAGGTACCGCAGGAGCTGGCAGTTGATAATGGACTCCATTATCTTAGAGAACAAGGAGGTAATGGCTATAGGCCTGTAATTGGACGGATCCGAGCGGTTGCCCTTTTTTGGGATCGGGTGCACTAAAGCGGCCTTCCAGGATTTTGGGACTACGCCTAATGAATATGAGTACCGGAAAAGACGCGTTAAGACCGGTGCCAACTCCGGAGCACATGTCTTCAACACGATCGGAGGGATGCCATCGGGCCCACTCGACTTATGAATGTCCAAGGAAAGAAGTGCTTTCCGAACTGCACTTTGCCGGAAGTGAACTTCTGGCATGGTAGTGTCACACCGCGGAATTGTCGGTGGTGAGTTTCCTTGGTCATTCAGAGTCGAATTGGACGTTAGATTTCTTATGCGTCGGCTGGCACCGATTTCGAAAATATCTGATTAGGTATCTATCCTAAATGAAAACCCCCGTTTAGTTATTATGTGTATGCAACCCTTTTTAACGTTCTACTGCTGGGCACGTCCTCCCTTCAATAGGAGGGAGATCAGGCCGTTTTCTTATATATACCTCTAAGTAGGTAGTAGTAGTCAAACCTTTTTTTTTTTAACGTTGGGAAATGCATTTACGCACGAGGTGTGGGACTCACCGGCAAAGCCAGTACTACCCACTAAAACCCAACAAAACCTTCCCCCGTCTTAATGGGGCGTCGCAGGATCGCTTACGCATTCAACTACGACGCCCCGACGGCAGGTCTGCCAAAGCAGACCACAACAACCACGGGGTTGCTCCAAGGTCCACTCTGCTATCAGAGAAGTACCAGGAGCAGCCCGCATGGCACACCGCCCTCCGAAGAGGGCCACCTCCCACCGCCCACCGAAGTGGGCCACCTCCCTGTGCATTTCTTGGCTTCGCGCCCGGTTGGGTTGCCGGGCACTACTGAGCCCCCCCACCACGACAAGGTGAACGCACGTTGGGGGGGAGTAGTAGTCAAACCTAACCCATCTCAGATTATTGTGTGAAAATTATGTTTTCTTTTTTTTCGCTACACATTCTTTTTTTTTTGTTAAACATAATTACAAATTACTTATAGGACAATGGAATAGGTAATGTAAATTCATGTAGAGGATAATATTCTCGTCAGAACTTATTTTAATTAAGTTAAAAAAGATATTTTGTGTGTAACATCAAATAATATTTTCCTCACTTAAAAACCGATCTTCATTATTTTTTATGACCTTACCTAAATGGTCCTATATTACTTACAAGAAATATTTTACCACCAAAGAATGAATAATTATAATAGCAATACATTTGTTTAAATAAAATAACCATTTTGAAGAAACATGTGTATACTTTAACGCCCCCTGTCTGTCTGTAACATTATACAACTTAGCTAAGAACATGCTCAGGAATGAGAGTTATACAAAGCAAAAAACAGTTTCAAAATCAACCTGATAACAGACAGATAATCATAACAGACACACACACACTAACACCTTTGTGGCCGTCGCGGGTAAAAAGATTAAATTGAAGTAAGTTTCTAATTAAATTTAACTATATACGCTATGAAATGTTAAAACGATATTTTAGTAACTACATCCAACAAGCAAATATTCAACAAAAAAAATATAGCTAGAATTTGATAGAAATAGAAATTTCTAACAAATATTAAATAAAACTTTCCTTCTAATTTCCTTCAAACGTATTTAAACTAAAACAATAAAGCTAAATCGTGGACCAAACACCAGAATAAGGCCGCGGGCGCTGATATCAACTTGTTATCAGTTCACCTTTGAGAAGAATTCCGCTTATCAGTAACTTCGGTCTTGGACAATACTTCAAAAATTTCGTCTCGCTTTCTGTTTCTGCTGAATCTATTCTTACGAAAAATCTGGCTTAAGGTCACTTAACTTAGATAATGAAGAGTTAAACTTAACTGATTTGGGAGTTGTTTTTTACTTCACTTTTTATAGTACTTTCAAGAAGTCTTATTTTTTTTTTTAGTTTTAAATATCACAGCAAATTGATTTAATTCGTTGCATTTACGAGCTAGATGTAATTCACTAAATAATGTGCCTGACAATTTAAGTCTGCAGCAAAATACTTTGCTTTGATCGCGGGTTCGATTATTACAAAAACAATAAAAGACGATACTTGCTAGATTTACCAATATAGTACGTATTTTTAAGTTGTTTTTTTTTTAAATATTTAAGAATGTCTATCATGTAACTTTACTTAGATCTCAAAACAGGCAATTGAATGTATGTAGAAGCGGTCTTACTTCTGTAAGAAATCTCTGACAGGTGATCTTTGATCAGAGGGTTTTTAGATTTAAGATGGAAAAGCGTAAGGTTTTTAATACTGCAGTCAATAAAATAGGATTTCGAGATTCGAGTTCTCAAAAACAGCAAGCTACTCGTATGTATAATAATTTATAGTCAAATTCTTTTCATTGAATTTGCAAATTCCGTCAAAATTCTGTCGTTTAATGAGCAATAACAGAATTTTATTATTGTGTGTATTGTATGTATTCAGCCCTTATTTAATGTCCCACTACTGGGCACGGGCCTTCCTTCAATACGAGGGGGATCAGGTCATAGTCCACCATGCTGGCCAAGTGCGGGTGGACTTCACATGTCGTTCAAAAACATACTCCCTCAGACATGCAGGTTTCCTCACGATGTTTTCCTTCACCTTTAACACAAGTGGTAATCATGATGGAAATGATTCGCACATGAAAATATCAGAAGTGCGAGACTTGGATTTGAACCCACTTTAGTCGATATCCAAACAAGCGCGTTACCACGAGGCTACCACTGCCTCTAAATCTTAATTTTATTATTACGTTATTATTACATGCTTGGAATGTTAATTGTTATGCAATTAGTCTCAGAAAAACTTTGTTGACTCATTTCGGTCAGAACGATTACTATTAATTATATCGACACACACAATAATCGCTGTCACTATTTAAAAAAATTAATAAATTAAGATTATCTTAACTTATAAGTGCTAAATGATGCATATTTTATTTTATATGTATAATGTTTATATGTGTGTATGTATGTATGAATGTATGTATGTATGTATGTATGTATGTATGTATGTATGTATGTATGTATGTATGTATGTATGTATGTATGTATGTATGTATGTATGTATGTATGTATGTATATATCTGTTTGTATATGTATGTATTCTTTGTATCTCTCTTTAAGATTGTTTGCACCCCTTCCTTCTCTCTTCTTTCTCTCTACCCAAAGGTTGCCTAGAATAGATCGCTCTCTAGCGATAAGGCCACCTATTGTACTATTTCTCTTTAATATGTTTCAACTATATAATGTAAAATAATGGTGTGCAATAAAGAATATTTCATTTAAATATCAAACCGGTAACCACCGTCATATAAGTAATACCAGACGCATCTTCCTTACAAAAGTAAAGGTCTTCTCTTCAGTAAAGTGCCGAGTTCTACAGATACAAAATCCATTATCTGAGCAACGAGAGTGGAAAATATTAATTGAAAATATAATCATTTACGCGATGCGCGCTCACAACTCCGAACTATTAGATTAGGTTGAATTAATTGGGTTAAAACTGAAATTTGGGCTAATAAATAAATATAATTTGTGTATTTACATGGATAGTTTATCGAAGCTTTTTATGCTTTGAAAATTAAGTTATATTTTTGGATTTTTACGCAGATTTATTTTGATTTTTGATTCCTGACGTTTCGAATACTTTACAGCAATCACGATCACGGGAGAGATTAAGGGTTTATAGGTTACAAATATATTATAGTTGTTACAGACATCTCCTACCCACAAAATAATACAATAATTTTCAATAATACTATATTTTTTGTATTTTTAGTTTTATTTAAAATACCAAATGTTCGCAATCTAAGAAAGTATTTACATACTTTGGTTGAAATAACTTGATTGACAGTGAATTGCCTAAAGAAAGTCCGTATTCTGTTCTAAATGCGAGAACCGAGAAGCTTAAAAAAAGTAACATTCTTAGAAGAAGTAGAGAAAAGAACGTTTTTTAGAAATCTCCTTTCAGATATTGGATATCATGTAGGTAGTTTTATAAAGAGAAAGCTTATAAAAATAAATAGTATAAATCTAATATACTACTAATATTATAAAGAGGTAAAGTTTGTGAGTTTGTGACGTTGTAGGGGGTAATCTCTCGATCTACTGAACCGATTTAGATTAAATTTAGTAAGGAGATAGTTTAAGGCCCTGGGAAGGACATAAGATACTTTTTATCCCAGAAATCATCCCTTAAAGGGGTGAAAATGGGGCTGAAAGTTTGTATTGGGTAGCAACCTAGGGACGAACCCGAGCTAAGCGAGGGTGAGTCGCTAGTAATAAATATGTTGGGACATTAACACACAGCTCCATCTAGTTGTATTCAGCCTTTTTTAACGTCTCACTGCTAGGCACGGGCCTCCCTTCAATACGAGGGGAAACAGGCCATAGACCACCACGCTGGCCAAGTGCGGGTTGGTGGACTTCACATGTCTTCATCTAGTTCCATGGTAAGCGAAGAGGCCTGTGTTATGGATACCAGAAAGTTGATACACTACACATATATAACTTTAAATACATACATATTATAAATATAAAAATCCCTGACTGCAGTACAAACATTCGTGCTAATCACACAAATGAATACCCCCAGCAGCATTCGAACCCACGACCGCTAGCACAGCAAGTGGAGTCACCACAAACTGAGCCAGACGTGTCGTTAAATATTATCGATGAATAATAATTAACACCTCCAGGTCAATTTCTAAGAAATTAATTAAATTTCTAAGAAATCTATTCTTAACTGTAACGCCGGCGTGTCCGCGGTCGTTGAGGGATTAATTAAAGAATTACTTTGTATCCAGTTAAATCGCCACAAAATATCGTGTTTGGAAACAATAAAATCAAAGCGCATTTAACAACCAGAAAGCTTTTTCTAAAAGTTGAACAGTAATTAAAAGATACCAACAGACCATGACCTGCTACTTTAAGCTTTCGTCCGGTCTAGACTTCTGTTAAGAGCTTTTAATTTAATTTCACAATCTAATTAATTGATCTTCATTTCGCAATATACGCAAGTATTTTTTGAAGTCAAAACTTCTTGGGCAGATTTGGATGAGGAGTAAATTCATGTAAGTCGTCATCGACATGGTCACGCTAACGCTCAGAGTGCAAAACCAGATAAATATAAACAGTTTTAATATACAAATTTTAATTTAAGATCAAACAACTAATTTGCATATCCAAAAATATCAACTATTTCTTTATAGTTTTAAATTTTCACTTCTGTCGGCAGTCCACATGACTGCTTTTTATTAAAAAAAAAATCTATTATTCTTATATATTTTTTAATATAGAAGTTTATCTGTTATATTCTCCTTCCTTATCGCAGCAATGGAAAAATATTTACGAGTACACTAAGAAGCTCTAACTCCTAAACTATATACTTCTTCACGTTTATACAGTAATAAAATGTAGTATAGATAGACCTGGAGTGACACATAGTCTATTGTTAGTAACAAAATTTGACATAAGACGGTGTTACCTGTATATCTTACAATATAAATGAGCAATTCTTGTATATACATATTTTTCGTGTATCTGGAAACCGATAAGGCTGTAACGATTTGGATCAAATTATATATTTAAATACTGTTTTACTTTTTAAGTTTATTTATTATAAGCGCTTTTCTGAAAAAACGTGTATTTTTACAAAAATATATAACTTATTATTATTAGAGCTTTTTTTATGTGCTCTGATGATGTTATTGCCATATAGCGCCATCTTGTAACTGTTAGTGGTACTTGCATTATCGCCAATGGATAATAATTGTTAATCTACTGAATTAGCGCCTATATACTAATATTATAAATATTATAACAAGGATCGAGGAACGCACCTAATTGAAGCGAGAATAAGTCATAATATTTATCCTCGCTTCGCTCAGGTGCTTTGCGTAAAGTATGATAAAATAATAAAACATTCGTTAACAGAAAAAAATCTAAGGTGTATTTTTTTCTTTTCATAGAAAGAATAGTACTTTTAAGATAAATAAATAAATATTGGGACATTAACACACAGCACCATCTAGTTCCATGGTAAGCTACGAGGCTTGTGTTATGGATACCAGATAGTTGATACACTACACATATATAACTTTAAATACATACATATTATACATATAAATATGATTTTTAAATCGATGTAATTAGTTTAAAAAACGCATTTTATACAATAATCATTAAATATTTATTATACCTGAAAGCAATCTTCTGTCAAATGTCGAATCATAATCGAAGCCCGTTTCAATAACTCCAAGTACAAATATGGACGTGCGAATAGCTTCAATCTTCGTGATCTTAGAACGAAGTATGTGTACGTGTAAATTTCTACGTTAATTTTTAAAACGGCTACACATTCGATATCCGGATAAGTTGCGTGCGTTTTGATCAATTTTAAAGAAGTACTTTATATCGTCCCGTTTCTGTGTAAACCTCGTATCTACAAAATCTTAATTTTCAGTAAATCGATAAAAACGTTTAGAGTTACTTAATTTTCATAAAAAGTTATAACTAATTTAAAATTTATACTCTTTATTTATCACCTTAAAATAATTAAACATCATTTTTGCTATCTGCATCGATACCTTGTTGTTATTATCAATTTAACGTAGATACGAGTTTTTTCATCAAATACCCTGGTAACTTTATTACAGATACGAGGTTTTGAAATTAATTTTTATTTTTTTTTCTATAAGATCATTGGCGAAAATTTTTTTATGCAAGGCTTTCACATTCAATTTATTATTATTTTATATTTATTAATTAAAACAAATTCATTTGATTTTGATTTAATGTGTTATAAATCATATGATTACTATTTATAATATGATTTAATTATTTTTTTCAAATATGTTTACAATTTATTGAATAATGTACAAATTAACAGCAGGATAATCTGAAAAATAAGAAATAACTTGAACAATAATTTTATTTCTTATTTACTTGATGTAAAATAAAAATTCAATAAATGATTTTTATTTAAAAAAAGAAATTTTAAGTATTTAAATAAATAATACTTACTTATGGTTTATATTAATACTTATATGTATTCATATGAATAAAAAATAAATGTCAATCAACAAAATACAGTCAACTTAAGTGTGAACATGTTTACAAACATTCAGTAATAAGACAACAACGCCATCTTAACGTTTGCAGCGATACTTACGGTAGATACGAGGTTTTTGAATTCGAACATGTAGGTACGAGAAAAATCAAAAGCCTCTAAAAAAAAATCTATCAACATTATGAACATTGCATGTTTTGTTTTACGTTACAAGAGTGCTAAGGAGTGATTTTCGCTAAAAATCTCAATTTCGAAAAAAATGGAGTTACGAGGTTTACACAGAAAGGGGACGATATGTCGTATTTTTAACCAACTTCCAAAAAGGAGGAGGTACTCAATTCGTCGGAATCTTTTTTTTTTGTTTTTTTTTTATGTATGGTCACCGATTTGTCGAAGACGCCGGAACCGATTTGGATTTTTTTTTGTTTCAATGGGTATACTTCTCCGGTGGTCCCATATAAATTTTATCGAAATCGGTCGAGCGGTTTTTTTAAAAAATCAACAATAAATTATTTTTTAAAATAAATTGTTTAATCGAATATGTTTAAAAAAAAATCTTCTTACAAATTACCTGCTTATTATGTCTATACTAAAAATAGAAAAATAAAAACTTTAAAAAGAAAATTAAAAACGACTTCCAGGCACTAAAATTTAAAAAATAACTAAACAGAGGTTTTCATTTAGAATAGATACCTAATCAGATATTTTCAAGAATATATAATATGTAAATGTATTTTACGTATAGAAATACATAATATATTAGATTTGCTTTGCATCGGCTTGTCTATTCGAAGCTCGCGATTGAAACACCGTCAACATTGGCTATTACTGTAGCTTTTGGACAGAAAAAACGCAATAACTAAACCTGTCCCGACCCGGGACTCTAACCTAGGACGTTTGGGTCTTCAGACGAACATGCTAACCCCTAAACCACAAGGACAAATATTCAGTCTTAAAATAGATGGGGGAAAAAGCCACATTAAGTTCTAAATAGGAAAACTTTATCCTCAAATAAAACTTTTACTTAAGAAATTAAAAGAAATCAGCCCATTTTATAGTTATCGATAGTAGATATCGAAGAAATTAAATCCAAACTATAGTTTAATTTAACGTGAGTCAACTTCCAGACTGATGTCCGTCTCGCGCAGTTGACTCGCTGAGTAATTACGGTGAAGTTCCGAAGCAATCGCTTTAATATTCCACTTTAAAAAGTTCGCTATTATAAAACTGAGTTTAACACGAGGTTTTACGTGCACTCCATTTTAAAGTATCAGATATATTTGAATTCCCCTCCTATACATGTAAATAAAATTGAAGTGTCTCTGTCTGTTCTCAAGTAAATATAAAACTTTAAATAGGCAACAGTTTTGTAGCAGAAAAAAACAAGAAATTGTATTTTAAATTTATTTTAGAATGTAGTATATTCTTATGAAAAAATTTCAGGATTATCTACAGAACTTGGCACACATTTAGACGTCAATTTTTTTGTCGGTGAAGTTGAGAATTACGCTTAGTCTTAATATTGAACTTGGCTCCCATTTTCACATTTATGTTTTTGATGAGATACGAATTTACGTTTCTAAGCTGTTGTCGCTAGTCTGTTATAAATGAAAGTGTTATCTATAAGTATGTAAAGTATTATATATAATAATCATGAAGGTAATACTTTCTTAGATTTATTCGATTATTTGACGTTTTAAATAAAACTATCTTTTCGGATTTTTTAGCGAATTTATTTTGTTTTTTGGTTCCCCAGTTATCACGGGTAGTAAGTTACAAGGGGAATCAACAATCAAAATAAATTCGCGAAAAAAACCAAAAAGATAGTTTTAATTAAAAAAAAACATATCTCTTTGGTAAATTTTATTTTATTAACAAAAAAGTGAGTGGTCACGCGGTGAATATTTACAAATATTGTAATGGCGACACCATCTGTTCTTAAATACATACTCGTATATAATATTAAATAGAAAATATATTTTTCGTGCATTCTACGGCATATCTTCACCAATTACAAACTTTTAAAAAACGAGTTTGTTTTTAAATTAAAAACGAGATTTTGCAAAAAAAACTCTTAGGATGGCAATACTTTCTTATTTTTTAATACTTCAATACTTTCTCTTTTATTTAATTTTTTTTGATGCATTTTGAAATCGGTGTAAGTTTTAGTAAAAAAATATACTTAATTTTATTTTCTCTCCCTTATTTATTTATAGACAATGTTTAACAATTAATAATATTAGGTCACAGACGTACATACATACACAATACCATTCTTTTGTGACAGTTGGGTAATGTCTTCGCAGTGTACTTACTGACTACTCAAGCAAAAAACAGCTTATATTGTCATAGAACTATTCAAAAACTAAACAAATTAATCAATTTTCATAGCAGTGAGCCCGGGGATTCCCATCAGCAATATAAACAGAAACTTTAACGTAATTTCCATATTGTTAACTTCAAAAGTTACTAACTTTTATACAAAATATCTATTTATATATAATTCTTCTTCTTAGTCGTTACAATCTTGACAGACTGGTCGTGGTCATCATATAGGTCTTGTAACCCGTTCGACTATTTGCCTCCACTCCTCTCTATTATTTGCGTGTCTCGCGCATTCTTGCAGTGGAACGTCTACTGCCGCTCTGACTTGGTCTATCCATCTCATTAATATATAATTAGGCAAGGATAAAACTGTTCAGTACCTTTTTCTCGTCTGTTTGTTAACCAATTTTCTTGTTTTTTTTTTATTGTTTAGTAGCCATTGACGAGCTAGAGTTATCGATAAAAAAATTTGGAAACAGTTTTTTTATCTATAGAGATAAATAAAATTGAAGTGTCTTTGTTTATACTAAATGCATATGAAATTATATATGATACATATAAAAAAAAATCTCTGCGCGTCTTTTTATTGCGGTGAGAGACCGACGGATTAACGTGCTCTCCGAGGCACGGGGGCGAAACGCCGTCTTTCCAACTCCGGGCTATTACTGAGGCTTACTAAACAGAATAATAAACCTAATAAACTTGGCACGACTCGGGACTCGAACCCAGGATGATGATGAAGTCTAGGATGTACATGCTAGCCACTACGCCACCGAGGCATTAATCGACTGTAATTCATATGCAAAATAAAAAAAATAAAGAGTATAATCAAAATCGTTTTTTTCTGATAACGCTATTTATAGCCTTGCTTTTAATTGTAAGGGTAAGAAAACCTGACTTACTAACTATTAGTTCAATTTAACGTAGAAAGTTCTATATTGATGTCCGTCTCGAGCAGTTAACCCGTTGAGTAATAGCTGCTAACTTTCAAGAACAGCTTTAAGCTTCACAAGTTGCCATAATCAATGGAACAACATTAACGTTGTATTTTCTTAGATTTTGTGATTAGTAACTGCTTTGTTTAATTGGACCCAGTTATGCAAAAAACAGCCATGTGCGTAAAAGTACCAACAGAATTATAAGCATTTTATTATAAAAAATAAAATAATTATAAAAAATAAAAAATACTTACATAAATATTGTTCAATTTTAAAATAACCAGAAAAACAAAACATAATCCAAGTGCAACTATCGACAGAAAAATGTTTATAACTCTGTTGGTACTTTTACGCACATGGCTGTTTTTTGCATAACTGGGTCCAATAATGATTTTAATTCTGCTTGTATAATTTCCTACTGATGGGCCCCATACTCAATATTCATGGGATTACACCATATTTGCCCATGCTGACCAAATGTAATTTAGTTGACTTCACATATCCTTCGAAAACAGTTATAAAAAATCTTATAAGGCTTAAAGACGGCTCACTTAGTTTTCCAAACTAGTACCCTACAAGTAGACTACCATAACTAAATAGAAGAATAAATAGTGTGAATTTTTTTATACACAAAATATATCAGATTCCCAAAAAAATACATTTTTACAGATGTTTATTTTTTTTATTTATTTAAAAAATAGTAAATTCTTTCAAGATATCGCCTATTAAATACAAAACATATATATAGTTTGTATATATGTTTGTATGCCTGTTTGTCTCTATGTCTGTGTGCGTTTCATGCAAAAAGTACCTTTTTTTAACGTTGGGAAATGCATTTACGCAAGAAGTGTGGGACTCACCGGCGAAGCCAGTACTACCCACTAAAACCCATCAAAACCTTCCCCCGTCTTAATGGGGCGTCGCAGGATCGCTTACGCATTCAACTATGACGCCCCGACGGCAGGTCTGCCGAAGCAGACCACAAAAACCACAGGGTTGCTCCAAGGTCCACTCTGCTATCAGAGAAGTACCAGGAGCAACCCGCATGGTACACCGCCCTACAAAGAGGGCCGCCTCCCACCGCCCACCGAAGCGGGCCACCTCCCTGTGCGTTTCTTGGCTTCGCGCCCGGCTGTATTGTCGGGCACTACTGAGCCCCCCCCCCCCCCACCACGACAAGGTGAACGCACGTTGGGGGGATGCAAAAAGTACCTTTTTTTTTTTAACGTCAGGAAAACCCTGTTCCCGGGTACCCGTCCGCCTGGGGATAAGCGGAACGGGTTATGTGGGGCTCCTGCCGCGCAAAGGTGGTAAACGCGCGGCAGCCTACCCACTAAAAACCTGACGAAGGCCGCTTTGTCGCCACGGGCTGGGGTCACAGGCATCCAGATTCTTCTGTAAACCCCAGCGGCGAGAGCCTCTGAAGGCCCATCTCAAAGTCACGGGGGATTAACCCCGGACGGCCTCTTCGAGTGGCGTGCGGACGACTCCGCGCGCGCCTACTCGGGCCAGATCAGTGGACGGTCAACTTCCCCAAGCCGACCGCCCTCTGGCTCGTGCTAGAGGGGGAGGCGGCGATCGTACGCCGCTCTCCGGCGCCCAGTCCTTTTGCGGCGGATGGCGAGCTCGGCGTTGGCCTCTCTCACCCTCTCCGCCGCCTCCTTCTGCGACATCACGTCCTCGCAGAAGGATAGGACGGCACCCCAGGACCTTTCGCTTCCGGCCATGGCAGAGATCACAGCCATCAGCGTCAGGTCCGGCCCCACGACACTTTGGAGCGCCTCGCGCTCCGTCGCCCATGCTGGGCACACCTCCAGCGTATGCTGGGCCGATTCATCGGGACAGTCGTCGCAGTGGTGGCAGCGAGGAGAGGGCTCCCTCCCGGCGACCCGACACAGATATCCCCCGAAGCAACCATGCCCCGAAAGGATCTGCGTGGTGCGGAAGGTTAGGACGCCGTGCCGCCTGCCCAGCCACTGCGCGAGAGTGGGGCGAACTGCCTCTATGGTCCATCGGCCAGCGCAAGGGTGCTCCAGCCTGGACCGCCACTCTTCTACTGCGGCTACCCGCTCTTGCTCTCCTTCGATCGGGTCTCTAGATGGTGATAGACCTCGACGTCGACGGTATATTGACGCCAGGGAGCATGCGTCCAAATCCCACGGCAGTACTCCCGCCAACACACATGCCACCTCCCCTGAGATGGTACGGTACCCCCTGATGACCCTTATCGCCATCACTCTCTGCGCCCTCCGCAGCAGAGCGATGTTTTCGCGTGACAGGGCATCCGCCCACACTGGGGCACCGTACATTGCCATCGATCTCACGACACCAGTGTAAAGCCGTCTCGTTACAGCACTCGGTCCACCCACGTTTGGTAGGAGCCTACTCAGCGCCGCCGCCTCCTTCAACAATCGCGGTACTAGGGCGTTGAAATGCGCCCCGAAGTCCCACCGTCTGTCGAGCACGAGTCCCAGGTACTTCATCGTGCTCATAACGCCGATGCGGACTCCCCCCACAACGATATGCGCGTCCGACGGAGGCGCCCTACGAGGACCATGGAAGCATATTGCCTCCGATTTTCCGAGGGCGACCTCCAGACCTAACCGCCGGATCCTTCCAACGACGAAGTAAAAACGAAGCAAAAAGTACCTACTTAAACGATTTTAACTAAATTTTATGTAGTGATAACTTATTACTCGGGTCAGCATTTAGGATACCATTTACTGCAGAAAAATCTTTTATTCCCACGGGAAAACTCAATAACTCGTTATATCGAGTCGCCCTTACCACGGCTCACTAAACTTAAGAGATACGTCAAAACAATATTCTAAAAAAATGTAGGTCTTAAAAAGGCCTACAGAAAAATCTGTAATTACATATGTCTATCTCCTAAGGTACACTCGCAATGACGTAGTACCTAGGGACGCACCCGAGCAAAACGAGTGGAAATCGCTAGCAATTTTAAAAATAATTCTGCGCGGGTTTCTAAAGGCACATATATTGCACAGAAGGCCTTCTACAAGCGAGAGCGAGTCGCTAGTTACAAATATTTAACTAACTTTACTAAGAACAGTTCTCAATAGCACGACCTAGTCTAAAGGTTCATCTTTAAATATTTAACTAAATCTCAATACAGTTAACTCTCATAGTTTTGAAAATTATGTTATGTGCAATAAATTGAACCTACTGCCTGATTTGAAATTTAATTAATTTTTGATTTGTAATACATACTTAATCATATTTTTAAGATAAAAAAATATTTTAAGGCACTATAATGTAATGTTTTCCAAGGAGGGTTGATGTCAGGCAAACGCCGACCCCAAGGGATTGGGAAATGGACAGGGAGAAGAAGAAGAATGGAAATGACACCAAAAATGAATGAGACTAAAGGGTTTTTTGAGTAGCCACTAAAGAGTTCCTCTAAGGTCTAGTACCTCCTGGTTTCTCCTGGCTCCGTCATCCTTTCAGTTAAATGATATTTAATTATTGTATTATCATTACAATTTCACATACAAATAGCAGTAGTAGCTCAGTGGTAACGCGCTCGCTTGGAAAACCAATTGAAGCGGGTTCAAATCTGTATATTTTATATGCGAATCTATTACTGATTAAACAAAAAATTTTACGTTATCCATAACAACATCGTTTAAAACGAATAATCTGAACAATCATCGTAATGGCAAAACATATCATCAAGGTAAAGAATCCATTGTCTTATATCTTACTTTTATATCAAGTTATTAACTTTAGCTATGCATTGTTGGAATTTCATAAAAGGATACCAAAAAACGCTCGCTTTGTTCACGTCTTCACGCTACGTCTACACGTTGTTCTTTTATGTGCCACTAAGTTTTATTTACAAAATGGGAATATAAGAATCTTGATATTCGTAAATTAATTTAGATATTCTCGATGTGTTTGGTTTTATTTGAAATATATATTCATCGATTTACATAAATACAAGACTGATATTATAAAACAAAGTCATATATATGGCTTAATGATGATCACGAAAGAGACTAAGGTTTTAGACGTATTTTTTTAAAATATCAAATGTTCGCGAAAATCGAAGAAAGTACGAAATAGAATTTAACCATTATAAGCCATACTACAAACTTTTATGGTTGAAAATGAACTAGCGGCTTACTCTCCCGTCACATAGACGCGTCTTTTGGTGTCTGATAGTAGCCACCAGGTCATAGTTTTTATGTACCGAATTTTAATCAAAATCGGTTTAGCCATTTCAGGTTTTAGAAATAACAAACATTTACACATACACAAAATTTTGAATTTTAAATAGTAGTCCAATTTGCCTCGGGGCCAATAATGTTTTACAATAAAAATACCTACCCCATCATACATGATATAAGTGCAAACAGACAAACAGACGCTAAATTGCAAACCGATAGAATTTTCACTTTATTCTTCAAAAACCGCGCGTACTTATTGGTATAGAATATGAAATATGGAATCGATTTTAATGATAAAACTTTCAAATTAAATCTACGAGTAAAGGTACATATAATAAAATTCGAAATGAGTCGAATCTGAACATTTAATCTTTTTTGAAAAATCTTATTGAAATAAACATTATTATCGATACAGAGGCCGAATCTGTAGTTTTTAGAATTTTCGTCTGTCTATATGTCTGTGACCACATCACGAAAAAACCACTGGACAGATTTTGATGAAATTTGGTATGATAATAGCCGGTTATCCGGGTCAACATACATAAGTATAGGATACTTTTTACTCCAAAAAAATATTTTATCTCTGAAAAATCTACACTAAACGGTAAAACGCAACTAGGGACGAATCCGAGCGTGGCAAGGGTGAGTCGCTAGTATCTTATCCAGTTATTTACTCAATCTACTCATATACTTGTGTAACAGTTGGTATTAAAGTGTAATTAGTTCTTAAAGAGTGTGTCAGTAACTAAAGTCATTTCGTTTCTATCCATGAAGTAACTTTCTTGTTGGAACTTTACAAATAGTTGAAGACAGTCCCAATTCTAAGTCCGAATTGAGGAAAAAATCACTTTATCTTCGTATCTGTTGTAGTCTAATAAAAATTTAGCTTTTTATTGAAAAATCTATTTTAGATTACATTATTGTTACACAGCTTATTACATTGAACTGTAAATAGGTAGTGGGTTCAATTAGTCCAGTAGTGACAATTTTGTTTTATACAAACTAAAAACATACATATACATACATACAAACTCTTGCATTTATGATCTAAACTTATGCTATAATTTTCTGGCATTTCATTCGGATCCATCTCTAGGCTATATATATATATATATATATATATATATATATATATATATATATATATATATATATATATATCTCACGTGGTACTCCAGGTCTCAGTCTATGTACTAAATCTCATCCAAATACGTCCAACCGCTTAACCTGTAGTAACAAACATATATACACACACGCACGCACGCACGCACGCATACACACATACATATAAACATATAAACATACAAATATACAAACATACATACATACAAACCAAGTACAATATTAGATACCTAGGTATATATACATTGTACTTAGGTAGTCATAAAATAATAGCCTACTGTAGTTATATCTAATATAATCCTCTTAAACCACTCCATCTCATTAGATCGCTTTGAAGCGATCACAACTGACAGGGGTCATGTTTGATGTGACTTTTAATTATACGAGCTTTAGTATACTTTAAGTTTTAATGTCAAAATTTGTATAATTAAAGGTTATAATATGTAAGTAATATATTGAGTTGATCGTAATCCTTTAAAATAATATGACTATAATTCATAATATGGCTAATATTATTTAAAATAATATTTGGGCTTTAAACAAAATATCATTTAATCAAATTATTATTTTTTAAATAATATCGAAATGACTAATTGTTATGTAATCTACACTAATATTATAAGTAAAGTTTGTAAGTTTGTGTGTTTGTTTGTAGGTAGTAATCTCTGGAACTACTGGACCGATTTAGATTAATTTTGGTATGAAGATAGTTTGAGACCCTAGGAAGGACATAGGGTAGTTTTTATCATGGAAACCATCCGTTAAGGGGTTAAAAAGGGGATGTCAGTTTATATGGGAAATCAATCATTTCCCAGGTAAGGGATATAAAACTCATCATACCTATGTATGTATATATATTAGTACATTTATACCTATGTGTGTATATATGTACTAATATATATCTATTCCATACTAACAATGTTCCTAGGACGAACCCGAGCAAAGCGAGGATGAGTCGCTAGTTTATTATGTTCACAGAAGTTCTCAAAGACGTGAGTTATTACAAGTGTTCGATAATCATTTTTTTTATTGATAACACTAAAGCTTATTAACAGCTATTAAACAAAAAAAGAAAATTGCTTGACAAAGAGAAGAAAAAGGCACTGAACTGTTGTGTCTTTGCCTATTTACATATGTATGTATTCAGCCCTTTTTAACATCCCACTGCTGGGCACGGCTCTCCCTTCAATGCGAGGGGGATCAGACCATAGTCCACGACGCTAGCCGAGTGCGGGCGGACTTCACATGTCTTTTGAAAACTTGCTAGGTTCTCTCAGACATGCAGGTTTCCTCACGATGTTTTCTTTTACCGTTGAGACAAACGGTAATCATGTTGGAAATGATTCGCACATGAAAATATCAGAGGTGCGAGATCTGGGATTTGAAGCCGTTTCACTCGGTTCTCCAAGCGAGAGCATTACCACTGGGCTACCACTGCCTATCTATGTATGCATATATATAATATAACTAGGTAGTTACTTTAATACGGCATCCCAATTAACTTCCAAATGACACGAGAAATGACCAGAATCGCAAGCCTAACAACAGGGGTATTGTGAGAGCAACTCGCCGGCTCCTGCATCGGCTCTAATACAGCTGTTTTATAATTAATTAAGTGCTGGATGGACATTTTTCCCATTTCCAACGTAGATCCCGACTTTTCTAATTAGCCGGTTTCACGCTCTCACACACTTCGCTGTCTTTGTACCCTTTCATGTGCCTTTGGTATTTAAAATTCGTCTTGTATTTTATGTTGAGAATTATTGTAATTATTGTAATGTAATGTATTAATATAAATGGTTTATTATTTTTTGTTATTATATTAGAAATTCTGTAACTTTCTTTTCATGTTAGTATGTAGGTACAATAATAAAAACTTTTTAACAAAAAAAAAAAACCGACTTCAAACAAAAGCACTAAAAAGTAAAAAAATAACTGATTGGTAGTTTTCATTTACTATACATACCTAATCAAATATTTTCGAAGTCGGTGTGCTTTGCTTTGTATGGGCTGGCACCGATTTCGAAAATATTTGATTAGGTATGTATTTAATAGGTAGGCTTTAATTACTTAGCCAAAGCACACCGACTTCGAAAATATTTGATTAGGTATGTATAGTAAATGAAAACTACCAATCAGTTATTTTTTTACTTTTTAGTGCTTTTGTTTGAAGTCGGTTTTTATTTTTTTGTTAAAAAGTTTTTATTTTTCCCTTTTTAGTGTAGACAGTAGTAGCAAAGTAAGAATTCTAACGCATTAGGCTTGTCAAATCAAACAAAACAAGCCCAAACTCAAAGTATCTACTATTAGCCGTTGAAGAGTTCCACCTATCCACCTTCTGGCCTTACCATCAGATCAGGTCAACAACACCGAACCACTGTACTATCAACGGAAATAGAAATACTTGCAAAGTTTCAAGTCAATATGACAATTAGAAGTAGGTTAAATTCATGATTAGTTGTTTTTCCACCCTTAGGGGTGGTATTTTTTTTTTGAAATTTAAATGGGACCAATCTGGAAGTCTACCCTTTCAAACAAAACAAAAATTTTCCAAATCGGTTAATAAATGACGGAGTTCTGAGGTAACAAACATAAAAAAAAAAAAACATACAGTCGAATTGAGAACCTCCTCCTTTTTGAAGTCGGTTGAAAATATTCTAGGACAGAGAAATCTCAGAAAAAAACTATCAGAATGATACATGTTTCTATAACATAACGATTAGTCATTTCTTTAAATATGTTGGGACATTAACACACAACACCGTCTAGTTCCATGGTAAGCTACTAGGCTTGTGTTATAGATACCAGATAGTTGATACACTACACATATATAAACTTTAAATACATACATATTATAAATATAAACACCCATGACTGGAGTACAAACATTCGTGCTCATCGCACAATGAATGCCCCCAGCGGGACTCGAACCCGCAACCGCTGGCACAGCAAGTAGAGTCACTACACACTGAGCCAAACGTGTCGTTTATAATTTCAATTCTCTTACTCTTCTTAATGACTTCAAAGCTTGCCAGTTGAGCACAGATTACTTCGCCAATGTCACGTAGAATGGAGAAGACATCTTAGATACGTATAATAAAATTGTAACTAAGCCCAATCTGTACATTAAATATTTTTTGGAAAATCTTATTGAAACACGAAACATTATTATCAATACAGAGGCCGAATCTATAGTTTTTAGAATTTTTGTCTGTCTGTCTGTTTGTTACCGCATCACAGAAAATACTGGAGGGATATTGATGAAATTTGGTATGGTGACAGCTGGTTATCCGGGTCAACATATAGGATACTTTTTACCGCGGGAAAATGTCTCATTTCTGAGAAAAAGTACAAAAACTGCAATGTAAGAGTATACTAATATGTAAAACCTAAAAATTTGCTTTTTGGTCATCTGAACGCGGGCGGAGCCGAATGCTAATTTTTATAATTTTGAAAATTTCTATTCTTCAACGACCACATAAACTGCACAAATACACTCCCATATAACATCAACGACAAAGTCATGTCATGTTTAGTTTGATGACCATAAAAATATATAAGACCAGTATGAGTTATTAATGCATGCAATACACCATAACCAGCTACTGTCACTCAAAACAGTTATCAACTGAAATCACCGTGAGTCAGAGTAATTAACCTATATTATTGTAATAAATCATTAATCATTAATTAGATGTAAGCGATTATAACATACGGGTTAGGGCTTAATCGTCATCAATTATCATGTGGGTAATGTCATGTGGTTTGATTGGCATCGGCTATTATACGGAGAGCTATGAGTTCGATTTTCGTTTGAGGCACATCTATAGTATATACAGAAATAAATTGGAAGTGTCTGTTTGTAATGTTAAAATTACAGCTTTTTAGTAATGCGTATGGAATTTTATATACGGTATTTATAAGAAAAACATAATTTTTAAAAATGTTATCTGTCTGTCTGTTTGTTTCGGCTAATCTCTGAAACGGACGGATTGATTTTGACGGAACTTTCACTCGCAAGTAGCTGATGTTATAAGGAGTAACTTTTAGGCTACTTTTATTTTAGATAAAAGATTCGGGTTCCGCTCTGTTAATAATAAAATATGCCAAAAGGTGGCGTTACCTGTATAATTATAATCTTATAATATTAAACGAGCAAGTCTCATACGTATATCTCGGAAACAGCTCAAACGATTCGGATCAAATTTTGTATTTAGATGAGGTTTTGCTTTTTAAATTTGTATATAATTACTAGCATTGCCCGCGGCTCCGCCCGCGTTCAGATGACCAAAAACCAGATTCTTAGGTTTTACAGATTAGTATAATCCTACAATGCAGTTTTTGTGTTTTTTCTCAGAAATGAGATATTTTCCCGCGGTAAAAAGTATCCTATATGTTGACCATTTACCTATATTTTTCTCAAAATCCCTCCAGTGGTTTTTCTGTGATGCAGTAACAGACACAGACAAACAAACATACAAAAATTCTAAAAACCATAGATTCGGCCTCTGTATCGGTAATAATGTTTAATTCAATAAGATTTTCCAAAAAATATCTAATGTACAGATTCGGCTTAGTTACAATAATTTTATTATATGTATAGATTTTTTTATTAAACAATGCCATTTTTATAATTTTTCGAAGAAAAACAATTTTACTAAAAAAAACCCCGAGCGAAGCTGGGTCGCCCAAATACTATTATAAATACAGGCATAAAATTTTAATATCCATACTAATTTTATAAATGCGAAAGTTACTCTTTCTGTTTGTTTGTTACCTTTTCACGACTAAACGACTGAACCGATTTAGATGATAATTGGATGGAGATGGTTTGAGAGCCTAGGAAGGACTTAGGATATTTTCTACCCTGAAAATCGTCACTTAAGGGGATGAAAAGGAGGGTGGAAGTTTATATGGAAAAACCATCATTTCTCAAGTAAGGGATATGAAACTCATCATACCTATGTATATAATAGTCTATCTATTCTATAACCGTTAAAAGATACCTAGGAACGAACCCGAGTAAAGCGAGAGTCAGTCACTATTTATAAATAAAGGTACCTAGAGCGACCGAAGCGAGGAGGAATCGCTAGTTAATTTTTCAACTGCCTCGGTGGTATAGCGGCTAGCATACACGGCTGCACACCCGGAGGTCTTAGGTTCGAGTCCCGAGTCAGGCCAAGTTTAGTTATTAAGTCTTTCTGTATAGTAAGCCTCAGTAACAGCCCGGAGTTGGGAAATTGGCGGTCTTTCACACCCGTGCCTCGGAGAGCACGTAAAGCCGTCGGTCCTGCCCCTTAACTCTCACTGGTCGTGTCGAATCGGTCAGGAGAACATCATCACATTACCCTTTCTCTAGCTACTTAATTTTAATATACGTAGCATGTTTTTTTCCTGAAAGCAGAACCCTATTTTAATTAAAGCTGTAATGGCATTCTTAAAAAAAACATAGTTAACTGTAAAATAGGGGCGAATGAAAATTTTTAAAACTTTTTTAGTTAAACTAAATCTCCTATCAGTGAATAAGTAATTTGTCTTCAAAGATCTGATCTATAAGAGCTCATTCCGTCCTCGAACTGCGGAAACTTTTAAACTAATTAAGTTTAGTCGAAATGTAAGTCGAACTTTATATCTGATTTTTATATAAAAATTTTAATATGAAATTATGGAAAGATATTGAGATATTGGGTGAGAATGGCCCATATTAAAAAGGGTTTATACTGCATTATGAGGAGGTATCCTGCGCATTACACCGAAGATCCTCATCAAATCTTCACCTTTTCATGAGACCCACTTAATGTTACTACTTTTCAAATAAATATATTATAATAATAAAAAACCCGACTGCATAAAAGCTAACTAAATATATGAAAACAAGTTGACGAAGGAATATAGTATTATTAAACTGCCTCGGTGGTGTAGTGGCTAGCATGTACGACTGCACACCCGGAGGTCCTGGGTTCGAGTCCCGGGTCGGGCCAAGTTTAGTTATTGAGTCTTTCTGTATAGTAAGTCTCAGTAACAGCTCGAAGTTGGGAAGTTGGCGGTGTTTCACCCACGTGCCTCGGAGAGCACGTAAAGCCGTCGGTCCTGCGCCTTAACTCTCACCGGTCGTGTCGAGTGGTCGTCCCACCGGAGTATGAGAGTGATAGGAATAGAGAGTGCACTTGTGTCTGCGCGTACACTTGAGCACTATAATATCTCCTGCGCAGTTGGCTAATCTCAATGAGATTGGCCGCCGTGGCCGGAATCGGCTAGGAGAACATCATCATCATAGTATTATGCAGTCAGAGACATACACGTTTCATCCTTGCCGCGAGATGTACATACTGGTATATATATATGTCTCCGACTGCATAATACTATATTCCTTCGTGAACTTGTTTTCATCTTTTTAGTTAGCTTTTATACAGTCGGGTTTTTTTTTATTTTTATAATATATCATTTATTTATCTACAACTTTTTAAGTATTTTTAAGTAGGAAATTTAGCGAGAATGGTTATGAAACAACTTTAAATCATGATATATCCTAAACTATTATTTAAAATGAAAGTCAACGACACCCCACTTGACATAGTTCGTCGATTTAGATTTTTTTCTTTTACACGTTATTGCGTCCAAAATCGGCCATTTAGATTTTTCCAAAAATGTATGCTTTCTATCACATTTGCGCCTTCATGAAGAATCAAACGTCATGTCATTTATCAAAATCGGCCTACGTGTTTGGTCTAAATAGTGCCACAAAGGTACAAACCCACATACATACATATATAGGCTGATAAACACATTACCCTCCTTTGCGTCGCGCAGTCGGGTAATAAAAAAGAACCATCGAAATTGGACCTCATGAGTCGGAGATATTCAGTAGCCCACTTTTTGCCCCTTTTTGGAGGAAATACCTGTCTAACCATAGTTCCCGAAACGTAGAGAATATAGCAAGAATAACATTTTAATTATGTAATTAATACTATAAAAGTTAAATTAAAATCTCATTATAAGTAAACTATGGTATTAAATAAAAATAATTGCCTCTTTAAACCTGATTTATATGTATTTACTTACTGCTCCATCTAATTAAAATGTTTTCATCCCTATAACATATTATGTAGGGACTTCGCTATCAGTTCCAAGACAAATTCAAAGACAAATGTTACCAAACTTAGGTACATAGTACAATCAAGAGTTTGCTTTTTATTAATAATTAGGATTTTTTCCAAGCTGCAAATAGGAAAGATGAAAATTCCAAAAAGACAAGAAACACAAGATTTTACTAACATTTATATGATTTTACTCATATCTATATTAGCGGACAGATTCTATGATGAACGTTTATATGATTCTTCGTATTCTTGATTATATGAATTTTATGACGTTTCGTTACAGATAAACTTATGTACATCATTTTTGAAGTGAAAGTTCTTTAGAATAGTTGTGATTTGAAACTCGATGAAACGAAAACGCGACACTAAAAAGAGACAAGCACATAAATATATAGGATTAAGCCGGCGAGAGAATGAGATAGAATACATTGCCATGTTGCCATGGCAACCGTTATTATTGTCTGACAAATATATAATAATTTTATATTCTTTCCGTATATGTTATTCTACCAAAAAAATATGATTGTAATAGGTATACCTAATATGCCTTATTTAATTAATGATTTATTTTAATTTAATTGCGATATTTTTCAAAAAAGTTTTACTTCAACCGCGCGTAAAGGTTATACGCACCCATTATTTCTTGAAATGGTTTTTACATACATATTTCATATCTTACTCCAAAATAATATTGGATAAACAGACAAACAATTTCGAAGCATTTGATTTTTTCATTTATATAGTTAATGAAGATTTTCAATACTACTCTATCTCTCAACGCAACAAAAGGCATATTTCTTTAACAAAACAAATTTCTTCAAGTACAAGATTACGCTCCATCATGAAGATTGCGCCGTGTTTGCCGCAAACAAGTAACTGGCTATATTACTTCAATTTCTTCTAGTTCTTATCGTGGAATATTTGTATGGACACACGGACTTTGCGGTATCATAGTTATAATAAATAATAAATATATAAGTCAGAACATTAACACAAAACACCATCTAGTTCCATGGTAAGCTACGAGGCTTGTGTTATGGATACCAGATAGTTGATACACAACACATATATAACTTTAAATACATACATATTATAAATATAAACACCCATGACTGGAGTATCAACATTCGTGCACATCACACAAATGAATGCCCCCAGAGGGACTCAAACCCGCGAGCGCTGGTGCAGCAAACAACAAACTGAGCCAAACGTGTCGTCGTTAAATGATAGATATTATTTGTTTGCTTTAGCTTAGACAAGGTGGAATTATACAACTGTTGAAGAATATAAATAAAAATTGTTTTGAAATTACTAAAATCGTTACGTCATGGTACTATGTCTTTCCCATCATATATTTTGAGTTCTATTCTTCAATGGTTTAGAATGATATCATGTCTAAGTGCCTAGGTTTGATTATCCAATTGGAAGCATTGAATATCTAATATTATTACACAAAAAAAAAACAAACACAAATAGAGATCTATTAGTTCCCACGGGAACCATTCGTTTTTTCGGGGTGAAAAGTAACCTGTTGTTTGATCGGAAAATAATATATCAGAATGTTAAATTTTACTAAATTAGGTGCATAAGTTGTTGTGTACTAATATGTATAAGATACTATAGTTTTTTAAGTATCCCACGGGAACTATTTAATTTTCCGGGATAAAACGTATCTAAGATGTTGCCCGGGGATATAAGGTACCACCATGCATCATATCATTTAAATCGGTCCAATAGATTCGGAGATTAGCCCGTACAAACAGACAAACAGACAGAGAAACAAAAAATTTGAAAAATATCTGGATTTGTTCTATTTGTCTTCTTACATCCCCCTGACTCGGTTTTTAGCATTTATTTGCTATGTACAGACATTCGACCTCTACTGTTTTATTATAGTATAGATTACAAGCAGTGCGATCGATAAGATTCCACATCACCAATATAAACAGAAGATTAAAATAAACACCAGTTTATTTTATTTAAGCTTTCATGGTCAGTGACAATATTATTATTATGTAAAAGGGGGTTTGACGAATTTTGGACATTTTTTGTATACTTGGTCACTTGTATGTTTCCCTTTCGAATTAATTCACTAAGAAATACTCAGTAACTGCCCGATGAAGAAAAGTTAGCGGTGTTACTCCTTCAAGCCTCAGAAAATAGTAGTCTTACGCCAAATATTTCACTGGTCGTGTCGAGCAGTCGTCCCACCGGAGTATGAGAGTGACAGGAATAGAGAGTGCACGTTGTGTCTGCACTCACTCCGACACGCGCGCTGCACTATACTTACCTAATATCTTCTGCGCAGATGGCTAGTCTCATTGTCAGTGAGATTGACTGCCGTTGCCGAATCTGTCAGGAGAACAATCTTTTTATATATATATATATAATACTAGCATTGCCCGCCGCTCCACCCGCGTTCAGGTGACCAAAAACCAAATTCTTAGGTTTTACATCAGTATACTCTTACATTGCAGTGTTTGTATTTGTTCTCAGAAATGAGATATTTTCTCGCGGTAAAAAGGATCCTATATATTGACCTGGATAACCTGCTATCACCATACCAAATTTCATCAAAATCATCTAGTGGTTTTTCCGTGATGCGGTAACAGACAGACAGACAGACAAAAGTTCTAAAAACTATTGATTCGACCTCTGTATCAGAAATAATGTCTATTTTAATAAGATTTTCTACAAAATATTTAATGTACAGATTCGGCTCAGTTAGAATTTTATTACATGTATAGATAATAAGTCTCTACTTCGTTTCTCTATGAACATAAACTAACTATGATATACGTACATATATGATTATTTTTATTTGTTAAAAAATAGCATTAAAGTCGTACCATAATATATAAATAACATTTATATTTTATTTTAATCTAATTCAAAGAATATAAAGCGTAAAACAGATTTGCATTTCAAATATACATTTTATAAAATATCGCTGTCAGTATAAATAATAACCGACTAGTGTAATTATTACAAATGATTAGTTTAGTTGCATTACAAACTAATAAATTATTCGCGGCCTCACGCATGAGAGCTTTAGCATGTTTGAATAATTTTCCCAATCATTTATTTTGCTAAAAATAATATTTATATCAAACGTGTGTATACTATAATTGTGACCTGGGATGGTCTGTGATTTTTTATTTATTTATTTATGTACCATACAATTTATGTTATACAAAATAAAGTAACAAAATGTTGACAAAGGATAACTTATCCTTAAGAATTTTCTTTTAAGTTTTCTTTCGCAATGTTTTTTTTTTTTGTCTTTTTTCACTTGGGACACCCGTTTTCTGAATTGCACCTTTTGCAATTCAGAAAACGGTTTAGTAACTAGTGGTCACAGCATTATCAGTTATCTGCTGCTGCATGCTCGATAATTTATAAAAATAGTAATAAAATTTATCATGAGTGATAATTCATCTTAATGACGTCGGCTGTCATAGACCTAGCCCCTTGGGGCTTACAATGAATCTTACAGTCCCCTGCCCTTGGGCAGGGGACTGTAAGACTCACTTACAAACCCATAGCGCAACCGTATAATCGCGGTAGTGAAACACCCATACGAATATAAAAACCTTACCCATTTATCGCAAAACATACAAACATTCACATTGCATGTATACACATATACAGCAAAAAATATTAACTTTCCGGAAAAATTGAGTTAAACACAGCAAAATAACTATAATATTACAAAAAACCAGAATCTTCATTTGTTATAAATACCTGTTTATCTATGGATTCGAGGGCATAGACGAGTCATACAGCTATAGTGTTTTAAATAAATGAATTAACCTTTGAGACGTTTACAACCTTAGTCTCTCCGTGACCAATGCGGTAAAGCACTCGAAACGTCGGGAACCAAAGATCAAAATAAATCCGAGAAAAAATCCGAAAAGATAGCTTTATTTAAAATGTTAAATATTCGCGTAAATCTAAGAAAATATAAACTATAGTAAGGATAATCTGTTCGTCCGTGTGTCTTGTTCGTAGCAATCTGGGTAAGGGATTGATCCGCTGTAGCGACCCAAGGGACGCGATCAGACCGACTGCCAGATTAGTTCTACTCGGCCCATTCGAGTGAACGACGCTCATGCATGCCGCGATGTTTATTTTATACTCAATTGTAACTTTTACTACTATACTTCTATATCTATACTAAACTATACTATGATAGTATAAAGTTTTATAGCGATAAAATAAGTTATTGGCTGCCAGTTTTTTCCCTTGAGGGATCAAACATAGAATGAAATAAACAAAACCTTCATTTGGACAATCAATTGCTGAGTAGGTGTCGCTAGAGTTAGATTAAGTTGTTTTTGACCGACTTAAAAAAAAACTAGTTAAATTCTGTATTTTTATTGTCTACTAGCGTTCCTAAGTCGGTTTTAATTTTTTTGACCGGAACCCTAATTTTTTTTTAAAAATAAAATATACATACATATATTCTTATGTACTTGTGAATATATTATTTATTCGTCCAAATTTAAATAGTTATTTCAGGCATAGTAACAGACACGTGGTAAATACAGGAAATAAAAAAAATCTTGTAACACCCAGATTTCGCCTTCAAAAAGTGTTTTTTATGGATCTCATTTAACATATAATAAGAAATTCTTTTAAAATAGAATAAAAATAATAGCTCAAAGAAACGAATTAAGTAGGTACCTACCTTAATTAATATATAACAGTAACCTAATAGCACCATAATATGCATACTAATATTATAAATGTGAAAGTATGTTTGTCTGTTTGTTTGTCCTCCTTTCACTTCGAAACAGAGTAATGAATTGTTGTGATTTTTGGTGTAGAGATAGTTGGAGGGCTAGAGAGTGACATAGGTCACTTTTACCGGAGGAGATTGTCATTCCCAAATTAAAACATGTTATAATACAACCCAAAAATATTTATGATCCGAATTACTTGAAACTTGGTATTAATGTAATAAATAGCATTTTTCTAAATTCATCCTATAAGTAAAATAGCGGATGAACATTTGTATGAAACCTACCTTTTTAGAGTTTTTTTTTGTAGTTTAAGAGCGAACGACGCCGCGGGTTCGTCGTCGCGAGGTTAGTATAAACTACAACTAAAAACGTGCATATATTATAATATTAAATATACAATACAGAAAGAAATTATGATTAAGAAATAGAAAACGTTTCGTATAATATTTTAAATCAAGTGTATCTAATTACATTTTATATGCATCTTAAAACTCATGGAATTAATTAAAAAGATATGTTTGTCGTTAAAAAGCGTATGAAAGGGTATGAAGGCAACACCGTGTGTATGAAAGCGTAAAAGCGGCTAATTAGAAAAGTCAGGATTCACAATGTGGGAAAAATTTATATCCAGCACTTAATTAATTATATGTTTTTGTTAATTATACTGAATCGCTATGTCACGTGGTTACAATATGTTATTCCTATATATTTTTAGGTTTCTTTTTAACGATAACGATTGTAGAAAGAACTAATAGAACTTTCTGTATGTCTCTTTAAGTTTTACAAAGATCAGTATAAAAAAAAGCAGTGGTAGGTCAGTAGGTACGCGTTCTCTTGGAATACCGAGTAAAGCGGGTTCAAATCCCGGCCTCGCACCTTTGATGTACTCATATGCGAATCATTACCATCATGATTATCACTTGTCTCACGGTGAAGGAAAACATCGTGAGGAGACCTGCATGTATAAGAGAACCTATCAAGTTTTCGAAAAAAATGTGAAGTCCGCCAACCTGCACTTGGCCAGCGTGGTGGGCCGATCCCCCTCGCATTGAAGTGAGACCGTGTCCAACAGATTTACGATATGCGATACAATACATACAATACAATATGAAAAAAAATTGCCAAAACTAGGCTCGATAGGCAGCTCTTGCTCTCAAAGTACATCAATATGCCGATCGACGAATAAACTTTCACAATGAAATACAATGAAAATATATACAACTCTTACATTTCCTTTCCATCCTACATTTAAGTAATTGATTATTTTACTCTTCAATAAGTCCTCTCTCGCAACGAAACAAAGCTGAATACAAGATGAGAATTTCGTTGTAATATATTTTAGCATGCTGCTTTTTATGTCACTAGTAATTTGCCCTGGCTTCACTTGGGTGTTGTATAAAAACAAACATATTAACAAATATTTGTCCGTATATATAATAAAACTGTAACTAAGCCGAATCTGTATATTAAATATTTTTTGGAAAATCTTATTGAAATAAACATTATTATCGATACAGAGGCCGAGTCTATAGTTTTTAGATTTTTTGTCTGTCTGTTACCGCATCACAGAAAAACCACTGGAGGAATTTTGATGAAATTTGGTATTTTGATAGCTGGTTATCCAGGTCAAAATTAGGATACTTTTTACCGCGGGAAAATGTCTCATTTCTGAGAAAAAATACAAAAACTGCAATGTAAGAGTAAACTAATATGTAAAACCTAAGAATTTGGTTTTTGGTTATCTAAACGCGGGCGGAGCCGCTGGCAATCTAGTGTTATTATATATTGATTGTACCCATTCAACATTCAGATTTTATATTTATATTATTACTATACTATGGAAAAGTACCATAATGTCACAGAGGTCGGATGACTGGTAAAGATTTCTTTTTATTTTTTTTATTATTTACTACTAAAACAAAAACAAATCTATTCCACGAGAACCGTACATTTTTCCGAGATAAAAAGTAGCCTATTTGTTATTCTGATGTATGAGCTATATTATTATAAAGTTTCATTAAAATCCATTCAGTAGATTTTGCGTGAAAGAGTAACAAACATCCAGACATCCATACATCCTCACAAACTTTCGCATTTATAATATTAAGTAGAATTTCATTAGATTTGCTAGTGGTTATTATATACAAAAATTCATTTACATTAAGCCAATAAAGCACAATTTTGCATAACCGTTTAAAAACAAACATAACTTGCACTGTCCAGTTTTATTTAAATTAATTAGTAATTAAATACATTTCAAAAACAGTTATAAATATTATAGATTAAAAATTAAAATAAATTAAATAAGAATATAATAACAATAACAATTTACAAATGAAAATTATTGAAAATATTTTAATTTTTTTAATAAGTGTTATAATTAAATATAGCAATATTATTTACTTAATTTTAGCTGTTATTAGTATAAATACTAGTTTTTTTTTTAAACTTTATTAATTAGTTATTTGCCTGTGGTCTCTACAACATGATAATGTTCTGAAAGCTTCTCATTTTGATTCTAGACTTATTATACTCAAGACACTTTTACCGCAAGACAAATGGGATAATAAAAATGATGTGCAAACCTCAGATTTGAACGCTTCACTTGGTTGCACAAGCGAACTCGTTACCACTGAGCTACCACTGCTTGTATTATACAAATTCTTTATAAACTATACGATACTGAATATTTTAAAAATATTTTCATTTTTAAACAAAATATGTATATTAACGTCTTAATTAGCATCGTCGTGTGCCTTCGAAGAGCTTTCAAAGTTACACGTAAAAGCTTCAGAATTTTTCCAACAAGAATACTTAATAAAATGAGCAACTAAAAGTTAGAGCTTACTTTTAAAATCAAACGATTAAGAAAGTGGAATGATAATTATAGCAAATGTATCTTGTTAATAAACACATCTATTTTTGACAATTATTTAGGCTATAGAAGCAATAAGATTTAGAATTTCTATCTTTTATCCTATTTCCAGTTGCTGATTATGTCGAGTCTTTCACCACATTTTTTAATGCATTTTTATGCAGACGAAGCCGTGAACAGCAATAAGTATTATAAAAATTTCTGCTTCATACAAACTATACCCTATAAGCTATAGCACTCTGAATAACGTACTCGTAGCTATCTAATAGTGAAAGAATGACTTAAGTATATTTAGTGGTTTTAGAATTTATGTATAACAAACACACAGATCAATATAGATTACTCATTAATTTACTCATTAATTAATTCTATAATATTCCCTAGGTAATTGGTTATTTTTATAAGCAATTACCTAGGGAATACTAAAATATTCTATAGATTTCGCAGGTCCTAAACTATCCCTAAACTATTTCCGCATGGGTTACAGCGTAAGTTATTAACATAAGCAAACGAGGCGGTGATACAATCCGATTTGTTTGAGGGTATTTTGGCAAAACAATTTACTGACGTCATATTCCGACAAATAACTGTAGATTGGATATCGTACTATGGATTCGACCTGTACTTGCAACTCGAAGAATTAATACTATCGAGTCTTATAATTTTTGTGTACACATTTTAAAGTTATCTAAGAAGAAATGAATTTCATTTATGACCGACTTCAAAAAAGCAGAGAAACTCATTTTTTTTTTGTGTGTATGTTAGCGACATGTTTAGCACTTATGAACCAATTGAAACGTCGAAACTTTCTAATCAAAAATCAGAATAAATCCGAAGAGAAGTAGATTTTTTAAACGTCAGGAACCAAAAATCAAAATAAATTCGCGAAAAATCCGAAAAGATAGTTCTATTTAGAATCCAAAAAGATAATTTTATTTAAAATACTTTCATTTCTCTTTACTTAAAATATTTATTTTTCATTTACTATAGGTACCTAAGGAGTTACTTTTAATTACAATACACCATTGGTACGGCCTAAGATCCTTTCATCAGTAGTTCAAACTATATACGACTTACAGAACTTACGCGATCGTACGGTTAGCTTCATTTGTAATTTCTAGCTTAATAGGGTTTTGGGGAGTTTTGCTGTTTTAATATGTTGTTACTTTAAAATATTACAATATTTATATTAGATAAGTACGCAAAATTTTTTATATAGATTTATTTTGAATTCACCAAATATTTCTTCAATACAAAGTGTGATGATGTTCTCCTAGCCGATTCCGGCTACGGCGGCCAATCTCATTGAGATTAGCCAACTGCGCAGGAGATATTATAGTGCACAAGTGTACGCGCAGACACAGGTGCACTCTCTATTCCTATCACTCTCATACTCCGGTGGGACGACCACTCGACACGACCGGTGAGAGTTAAGGCGCAGGAAGGCGACGGCTTTACGTGCTCTCCGAGGCACGGGGGTAACACACCGCCAACTTCCCAACTCCGGGCTGTTACTGAGACTTACTATACAGAAAAACTCAATAACTAAACTTGGCCCGACCCGGAACTCTAACCCAGGACCTCCGGATGTGCAGCCGTACATGCTAGCCACTACACCACCGAGGTAGTTAATACAAAGTGTAAGGGAGCAATTTTAATTTTTTTGTTTAATATCTCAGAATATTTATTAGAGTTTATAAAAACATTACACCCAATAATACGTACTATAGAAATTCGATCTACACGCATTAAGAGACTTGCGACATCTCAAAACTCTAAACTAAAGTCGGAAGCCAAAAATTTAAAGGAAAATGTCCTGTATTTCAAAAAACTTCTCGCTAAGAGCAGTTGGACCATACTTTTATATTAAAAAGATCTGTGATTTTGCGACTTATAAGTTAGATATCAAAAAATACCGAAATAATAAAATTTATCACCATCGCCACTATATCCTCTTAGTTCACGATTCCGTAGCACGATAAAAAAGAGGTAAAAAATTAAAAAGTATATATAACACTAGCGTCTCACTCTCGCTCCACTCGGGTTCGTTTTAACGGTTAGTATAAATTTCTCTGAGATGAGATATTTCCCCGCAGTAAAAAATACCCTAAAAGTCGACATGGATAACCAGCTATCCATACCAAATTTCAAGCAAAATCTATCCAGTGATTTTCTCATGATGCGTTCCCACACAGACAGACAGAAAGACAGACAGACAAAAATTCTAAACACTATAGACTCTGTCTTTATATCGATAATAATTACTATTTCAATAAGATTTTCCAAAAAATATTTAATGTACAGATTCGACTCAGAATTTTATTATATGTAGGTACAGATATATACATATCTATTAAAGTTTCTATCTATTAGCATTTACCTAAAACCCTTTTGGATACTACTTTCTATTCGTACTTATCCAAATTAACAGATCGACAGCGCACATTTTTAATCAGACCAATGTAACTAAATTCCTGTTCCGGTTTGTTGCCAGTAACTAATTTTAATACTTCCGTTGACTGCAGCTCGAATTCATTTAAACAAAATGTTGCCGTTTGCATGCTAGTTTTACTAATGGAGTTTATTTACTTCGAAGTGAAAAAAAGCAAGTGTAAAGGAAAAGCTTTTAATTTACTTCTCGTTGAATGAAATGAGCATTACGCTGAGATGGCCTGGTGTATTTAGTATTCATGTAGACTTTGTTGATGTTTAATTGAAAAAGTTTTTATTTAATTTAAACTTTTTTGATAACATTATGTTGCATATTAATGTAACTATGTAATGTGGCGAAGAGCATAAGTTTCTTCTTGAATGTAATGACTACATACATTCCTATTTGTTAGGATAGTTAAATATGGAAGCTTCATTCGAAACTACTTATTGTCTGATTAGGTTAAGTTATTATTTTTGTAATAATCGTACTTAGAGAATGTAAACTTTAATATGCTCTTTGCAATCAGCCATTTTTTTGAAAATTTAATTGTTCCAATTTTTTCATTATTAGTCTACCAGTTCGAGAAATAAAATCCTCAATCCTGAGAAAAAATGGCGTAAGGAATGCTGGTTTGAATTATAGAATAATATCATAATTTACAATAAATAATTTCATAATTTCCGTTCTGTTTTATGTTATGGATACTGTTGTATAATATAAACATTATTAATCAAAAGAATTACTGGCTCTATGTGATCGAATCATAGGTGTTATAATTTTCTCCATCAATCCATAAAAGTAGAAAAAAAAGACGTAAAGTGATCAAAACACAATATATCAACCCAACAATATCTATTCCAATCTGTTTATGAGCAATACATGTTGGGTGATTACAATAAATTCCGCTGTAGAATATACAACGTAAAAGGCATCACATAAATCCAAACGCATTCGCATGGGAAAGTTAGAACAGGTCGCCTTCGAGTTGGAAAGTCTAAAACATCAATTACCTAGTTTTAAAAATAAACTTGGAACTTGGTCTCCGGGGGGTGTGATTGGAACCAGCATGGATACGAGATTGGCCGAAACTCGTCTGAATCCAGAGTTTAGTACGACGCTGACTGTGCGATATATTATTTGTGGTATAAACTTTGAGATCTAGCGGTTCTTTTGATATTTTTTTTTATTTGTGCTTTGGATGTAAGTTTTCGTTTAGATATAATGTATTCGATTATCGTATGAGGTATTTTAAAGTAAGCGTACATGTTCAGATGTCTCGTTATTATTGTTATTATAAGCTTTGCTGTCTTAATCCCTCCACGACCGCGGACACGCCGGCGAGTCAGTTAACAATAGATTTCTTAGAATTTTAATTAATTTCTTAGAAATTTACCTGGAGGTGTTAAAGATTTTCGTGATCCAAAATACATAATATTTATTACATTTAGCCTTTTATTACAATTATAGTTATAATTAGCAGTAATTAAAAAAAACGAAAAGGAGCGGTAAATAAGGGTTTACACATAGATTTTCAGGATTATTTCTATAATGAATACGTCACATCCGAACGGTGGTATAAAGCCAATTTAAATAAAACATTCATTTCTGATGGTGGATATTTTTTTTAATTTTTTAAATAACTCAGTATCTTGCAATGTAGACTATACACCAAAGAATTAGCGAACAATAGAGCGTATTCGTAGGAAAGTTTCCGGCTGTAATAATGTATTTATAATGTCACTGCGAGCTCGCTCCTGCACAATTGATTCCATTTAAAATTACACACTTTAGCGACTAGAATTAAAATGCAGAGCAGCTTATTATTTTGTCGATATATCTAGTTATACGATGGAGGATTCGATTCTCGTTTGTGGCAAATTTTTTGGCTAAACTAGTATTTCTAAGCTATGCTTACGTATTATATACGTCTACATACATATATTAGTAAATAAATAGTTATTCCAGCTAACTTTTATAGGAATTTCACGAAAATCCGTTGAGTCATATCAGCGTGAAGGACTCTATTACAAACCTTCGTATTTATAATTTGGGATAAATACTTTTAATATATAAACCAGTACAAGTTTACACACATTTTGATTGCAGTGAAGGAGCTTATCTATACATTTTTCGTTTACAGTGTGGATTCAAAGACAAAAAACCTTTGAGTTTTTTGGCGATTCCCGTATATTAAAGATCAAAAATTGGTTTTAATTATCAAAAATATCATAATTCTATCTACAAAAACGAAATAAATTAAATGGAGTATAACTCGCTTTGTGTTTAGCAATAATTATAATATACTGTATTGACCTCGGGCGAAAATTGAACTCCATGCCTTGCTTTAATAATGCAAAGACAGCGTATACTCGTATGTCACACGGACCCAAACTGTCCCTACATAAATAACGATATAGAAAAATTATAAAGTAGGTCACTAGATATATCATAATCACTGCTCATTGATCTATGAAAAACCCATCACATTTATAGTAAAAGCTAAAAAAATATATGAGCTATTTTTATTTTTATAATTTCCGATCAACCTCTTGGGATATAATAAAATATTATTCGTTATATTGCAAACTAGCGAGTTACCCTTGCTTCGCTCGGGCGCGTCCCTAGTTAGGCGGGTTTTGTTTACAATTTCATAGGCTTTTGTGAATTGGTTAATTTTTTTGCGCGGAATCCTATTTTTTTTTTCTAAAATAAAAGTACCCTAAGTTACACCTTATAACATCAGCTATCTGCCGGTGGAAGACAAACAGACAGACGGACAAAAATTTTAAAAATTGTTTCTTCATATAAGTACCGTATATACTTTTATATATATTTATTAAAAAGCTGTTACTTTGACAGATTACAAACAGACAATTTAATTTTATTTATCTGTAGAGATATCAAAGCCTTTTAAAAATAACCATCTATACATAATAAAAGTCTACCTGAGTCGAATCTGTACATTTTATATATATTTATTAAAAAGCTGTTACTTTGACAGATTACAAACAAACAATTTAATTTTATTTATCTGTAGAGATATCAAAGCCTTTTAAAAATAACCATCTATACATAATATAATAAAAGTCCAACTGAGTCGAATCTGTACATAAAATTTTTTTTTGAAAATCTTATTGATATAGTCATTATTATCGCGAATCTAGTTTTTCGAATTTTTGTCTGTCTGTCTGGAAACACATCACGAGACTAAACGGATTTTGATGAAATTGGTATGATGATAGCTGCATATTTGGGTCAACATACATATATGATACTATTTATTGCAGGAAAATATATCTATTTTGAACAATCTATACTAACCAGTAACCGTTAAAACATATCTAGGGACAAACCCAAGCAAAGCAAGGTGAGTCGCTAGTCTTTACATATAATAAAATTGTAATTAAACCGAATCTGTACATTTAATATTTTTTGGAAAATCTTATTGAAATAAATATTATTATCGATACAAAAGCCGAATCTATAGTTTTTAGATTTTTTCTCTGTCTGTCTCTCTGTTATCGCATCACAGAAAAACCACTGGAAGAATTTTGATGAAATTTGGTATGGTGATAGCTGGTTGTCCGGGTCAACATATAGGATACTTTTTACCGCGGGTAAATATCTTATTTCTGAGAAAAAATACAAAAATGCAATGTAAGAGTATACTAATATGTAAAACGTAAGAATTTGGTTTTTGGTCATCTGAACGCGGGCGGAGCTGCGGGCAATGCTAGTCAATTATAAAAACAAGTAGGTATCGACCACTTTTCCAAGACAGTCCATAGATAGAATTTACCACTTATTAAATTATGTGACCAGTTACTTCCTTCCCCAATTTTTAAGCTAAGAACTTCAATAAAAACTTTCCAAATCAAACTTTTCAGGTAATATTTTAAACTAAGTTTTCCGTACGGTTATACGTGCGTTGTTATTTTTATTTTACAACGAATACTATCTTAATATATTAAATAAAGTAATTCTTTTGTACGTGTGTTTGTCACCTTACTCCTCCTAAAGGGTTGGACCGATTTAATGAAATTTTGTGTGTATATTTCAATGGGCTCGTGGATGGTTTGAAAACACAATTGGAACCGGTAGGTGGCGCTGCTGTCGGTGTGCCAAAGAATTTGTTTTTTTAGTAGTTTGAACGCGGCCGAAGCCGCGAGTACTGCTAGTGTAATATAATTATTTTATCTGCATTGTTAAGACTACTTGACAACTTAGAATAAAAATTTGTATTTTGACCAACTTCAAAATAAGGAGGTGTTTAATTCAGTTTTTTCTAATATATGATTCCTTAAATGTATATTCGGAAATGGTTGACAGATTTTTATGATTATCTCTTTAACAAATAGCTTTTATTTCAAGGATGTTTCCAAATAAACAATAAAATATCCCACTCACATCTTTTATAATTAAAAAAAAACTACCTACACAATATAAAGTAGATTTTTATTAATAAAAAAGCAGTCATGAGGACTGCCGACAAAAGTGAAAACTTAAAACTATAAACAAACAGCTGTTATTTTTGGATATTCAAATTAATTGTTTGATCTTAAATTAAAATTTGTAAATAAAAACTGCTTACATTTATCTAGTTTTGTGACATCTATCGGTACTCTGAGTTTTAGCGTTAACACGTCACCTGACCATGACGATGACGACTTACATGAATTTACTCTCCATACCAAGCCTGCCTATAGAAGTTTTCACTTCAAAAATAATAATTATTAATATAGACCAGCGATAACGCGCTCGCTTGGGAAACCGAGTGAAGCGGGTTCAAATCCCGGGTCTTGCACCTCTGTTATCCCCATGTGCGAATCATTTCCAACATCATGAAGAAATCTGCATGTCTGAGAGAACCTAGCAAGTTTTCAAAAGACATGTGAAGTCCGCCAACCCGCACTTGGCCAGCGTGGTGGACTATGGCCTGATCCCTTTTGTATTGAAGGGAGGCCTGTGCCCAGCAGTGGGACGTTAAAAAGGGCTGAATAATTAATATAGATTATTACTAACTTAAGAAAAAAAGTTCTATTAAAATCCGCCCAGCCACTGTGAGGCACTAACAGTCACACATTCATTTCTTAATGCAAGTAAAACTACACTAATGATATCACTATGAAGTAATGCAAGCTATATATTTTGTCGCAGATTGTCCCTCGAGCGGAACTGCTCCATATAAAGAATAGGGAAGTCCACGTTAGCGTTTTAAATAACAAGTAGTTTCTCCCGCAGAGAGTCATTAGGTGCCTTGTGCTGGGAAGCGGTGAAATCTGAATTTTTATTAACACTAATAATGCTAAGGGGCAAACTTTTCTGTTTACTTGATAAAGTTTCGTACATTGTAGTTTATGTTTGTTGTTAATTAAAGTTTGGGTTTATTTTGAAATATTATGAGCTTTTAGTTGGTACTTCCTATTATAGTATAAGATATCAACATTTTAGATGCATTATACGTAATTGAATGAATGAATGAATTAATGAATGAATGAATGAATGGATTACTCTTTATTGTACACCCAAAAAGAGAAAAGAAAATATACAAAATATAGAAGAAGGTACAAGAGGCGGACTTATCGCTAAAAGAGCGATTTCTTCCAAGCAACCTTTATGTGTAGGACATAGTACCTACTAAGATAGAAGGCGCGCGAATAACAAATAAAGAAACAGTAGAAAGATTATATATTTTTACATATACGTATCATACAAATAAATAATATAAACAAAATAAATACAAGTAAAATATAATTAACCAAAACTAATTGCCTAGGTTATTTTAAGTTTCAAGTCAGCTGTATAATCGTATTCAGCCCTTATAACGTTCCACTGCTGGGTATGAGCCACGCATTAATGCGGAGATCAAAGTCTAACGGAATTCACATATCGTTCCGAAGCTTTCTAGGCTTTCTCAAACATACAGATTTCAACAAAATATGTATATAGGAAAATTCCTTCAGCGCATTAGTGTTAATTATATTACTAAATCAAACAAACTTACCACTAAAAGCTCGTTAATAGCTAGCTACTATATAAAAAATGCAGTCATGAGGACTGCCAACAGAAGTGAAAAGTTAAAACTATAAACAAAAGTTGTTATTTTCGGATATGGAAATTATTTGTTTGATCTTAAATTAAAATTTGTGAACAAAAATTGTTTAGAATTTTATCTGGTTTTGAGATGTATCGGCACTACGAGTGTTAGCGTTAACACGTCACGTGACCATGTCGATGACGACTTAGGTACATGAATTTACTCCCCATCCAAACCTGCCTAAAAAAGTTTCCACTTCAAAAAAGAAAATCGGTTGTCAAACAGAGGATAGAAAGGTACTGAACTGTTAGGTCTTTGCCTATTTTATATGGATTTTTATTAGTATACTGTTACAATGCCGTTTTTGTATTTTTTCTCAGAAATGAGATATTTTCTCGTGGTAAAAAGTATCCTATATGTTGACCCGGATAACCAGCTATCACCATACCAAAATTCATCAAAATCCCTCCAGTGGTTTTTCAGTGATGCGGTAACAGACAGACAGACAGACAAAAATTCTAAAAACTATAGATTCGGCCTCTGTATCGATAATAGTGCCTACTTCAATAAAATTTTCCAAAAAATATTTAATGTACAGATTCGACTTAGTTACAATTTTATTATATGTATAGATGCCCCATCTGCAACTTCTATATTACTTAAGACGTACATAATCACTTTAAACCGGTATTTAACTGAAGAAAACATAAAACAATACGTGAGTTATATAATAAATGATTTTATAATGAAACATCTTGATAAGAAAAGAATTTTCTAACATTTTCCTGAACAGATAAGGCTCGCTGACAAAAAGTTACGTGAGCGTTGAATTACGAGTGAGAGTAAAATACCGTAACGATTCATGATTAATTGAGTTAAAATTATATATTTTTTAGAAAGATAAAATATATACTAATATTATAAAGAGACAGTCTGTTTGTTTGCGTGAACGCGTTAATCTCAGGAACTACTAATCCGATTTGAAAAATTATTTTTGCATTAGATAGCCCGTTTATTGAGGAAGGCTATAGGCTTATATATCATCATGCCTACCCAAGGAAGCGGAGCAGTAATCATAAATAAATAAATAAATATGTTGGACATTAACACACAGCACCATCTAGTTCCATGGTAAGCTACGAGGCTTGTGTTATGGATACCAGATAGTTGATACACTACACATATATAACTTTAAATACATACATATATTATAAATATAAACACCCATGACTGGAGTACAAACATCTGTACTCATCACACAAACAAATGCTCCCAGCGGGACTCGAACCCGCGACCGCTGGCACAGCAATTAGCACTACAAACTGAACCAAAAATGTCGTATACAGAAAACGCAGTTACTTTACCGTCGTAGTGATAGAGTCAATAGTTCCGTTCGTATTGTAGACCCTAAGTAATAGATCTTCGGGAGTAATGGACTCATTACTGTAAAGTTTGGGAATTTTGGTTGAACGTGATTAAAGTTCACACATATTAACTAGTTTGATATTTACTGCTCTACATTTGGTATGTTGCTTTAGAAATGACGTTTAAATCACTAGGCTGCAGGAAGGATGTTCTGTTTGTATATTGTTACTCTTTTGATGAGCAAGAAATTAAAAAAAAGTTTTTTTTGTTATGACTTCATAAGTTCAGTATAGTTCTTAAGCACTAAACTTATTTTATACTAGCGACTCACCCTCGTTTCGTTAGGCGATTATTACAATTGACATAACTTTTTGTTTTATATATGAACCGATTGAAATTAAACAAATACTTAATGTTAAGTGAAGCTTACCACAATACATTAGTGAAAACCGGGCCCAAATCAGTTAAGTGTTAAGTTTCTGAGATTGCCGCTCACAAGCGCACAGACAAACAGACAAAAATTTTTAAAATTATTATTTTGGCTTCTAGTGCGTTAATAAAGACTATATCCCGATACTAGTTTTTCTCAAAATATCTTCCATGTACAGACAGCGATCAGTTACAATTTTATTATTTGTATGTATAGATTAGAGCACAGAATTGATTTTTACCTATTCCGTGGATTGTGTGTTGTGGATTTATTCAAAAATCTGTACAAAAATAAAGTTTTCATTCCTAAATGATATGCATTAAAACACATCTACGAGTATACTAATATTAAAATTGAAAAGAGTGTCTGCCTGTTTGTTTGTCATGAATAAACTCTAAAATTACTGAACCGATTTTCATAATTCTGTCACCATTGGAAAGTTACAATATTCCAAAGTACAGCACGGCACATATATTTTTTTAGGTATAATATATTTTATTTCTGTAATATAAAATTTCAAAACAGTTCAATACATTTTTTATTGTCTCCTCTGTTTGCAACGGATTTTCTTTTTTTTTATTTAGTAGCTCTTTACGGACTTCAGTGTGATCAATAAACAAAAAACTTTTTTTTTAATATTCAGTTCATTTTATATAGATAGGTAAATTCTATTCATATTTTTTTCTCAAATCTATATAAATAAAAATGAATCACCAAAATGTATACAGTACATTGTACACGCATAACTTCCGATCGACTGCACCAAATTGGATAATCTTTTTTTGTGTTTGTTCTTGTTAGGACAATTTTTGTAAAGAAGAAAAATAGAAGAAAATTTTTTTTACTAAAATAATATTTTTTTAAATCTCATGAAAAGTGAGTGAAATAGTTTTTATCTCGGAAATCATTCTTTAAGGGGGTGAGAATGGGGATGAAAGTTTGTATGGGGAAGCAAGCTAGTGACGAACCCAAGCGAAGCGACGGTGTGTGGCTAATTTATAATAAAGCTCGAATTCACTAGGTTATAATATATACTTAAAATATCAATAACTAGCGACTCATCCTCGCTCCGCTCGGGTTCGTCCCTACTTACGTTTTAACGTTCAGTACATACATAGATTTCTCAGAGACGAGATATTTTCCCGCAATAATAAGTATCCTATATGTTGACCCGAATAGCCAGCTATCGGCATACCAAATTTCATCAAAATTCCTCCAGTGGTTTTCTCGTGATGCGGTAACAGACAGACAGACAGACAGACAGACAGACAGACAGACAGACAGACAGACAGACAGACAGACAGACAGACAGACAGACAGACAGACAGACAGACAGACAGACAGACAGACAGACAGACAGACAGACAGACAGACAGACAGACAGACAGACAGACAGACAGACAGACAGACAGACAGACAGACAGACAGACAGACAGACAGACAGACAGACAGACAGACAGACAGACAGACAGACAGACAGACAGACAGACAGACAGACAGACAGACAGACAGACAGACAGACAGACAGACAGACAGACAGACAGACAGACAGACAGACAGACAGACAGACAGACAGACAGACAGACAGACAGACGACAGACAGACAGACAGACAGACAGACAGACAGACAGACAGACAGACAGACAGACAGACAGACAGACAGACAGACAGACAGACAGACAGACAGACAGACAGACAGACAGACAGACAGACAGACAGACAGACAGACAGACAGACAGACAGACAGACAGACAGACAGACAGACAGACAGACAGACAGACAGACAGACAGACAGACAGACAGACAGACAGACAGAACAGACAGACAGACAGACAGACAGACAGACAGACAGACAGACAGACAGACAGACAGACAGACAGACAGACAGACAGACAGACAGACAGACAGACAGACAGACAGACAGACAGACAGACAGACAGACAGACAGACAGACAGACAGACAGACAGACAGACAGACAGACAGACAGACAGACAGACAGACAGACAGACAGACAGACAGACAGACAGACAGACAGACAGACAGACAGACAGACAGACAGACAGACAGACAGACAGACAGACAGACAGACAGACAGACAGACAGACAGACAGACAGACAGACAGACAGACAGACAGACAGACAGACAGACAGACAGACAGACAGACAGACAGACAGGACAGACAGACAGACAGACAGACAGACAGACAGACAGACAGACAGACAGACAGACAGACAGACAGACAGACAGACAGACAGACAACAGACAGACAGACAGACAGACAGACAGACAGACAGACAGACAGACAGACAGACAGACAGACAGACAGACACAGACAGACAGACAGACAGACAGACAGACAGACAGACAGACAGACAGACAGACAGACAGACAGACAGACAGACAGACAGACAGACAGACAGACAGACAGACAGACAGACAGACAGACAGACAGACAGACAGACAGACAGACAGACAGACAGACAGACAGACAGACAGACAGACAGACAGACAGACAGACAGACAGACAGACAGACAGACAGACAGACAGACAGACAGACAGACAGACAGACAGACAGACAGACAGACAGACAGACAGACAGACAGACAGACAGACAGACAGACAGACAGACAGACAGACAGACAGACAGGACAGACAGACAGACAGACAGACAGACAGACAGACAGACAGACAGACAGACAGACAGACAGACAGACAGACAGACAGACAGACAGACAGACAGACAGACAGACAGACAGACAGACAGACAGACAGACAGACAGACAGACAGACAGACAGACAGACAGACAGACAGACAGACAGACAGACAGACAGACAGACAGACAGACAGACAGACAGACAGACAGACAGACAGACAGACAGACAGACAGACAGACAGACAGACAGACAGACAGACAGACAGACAGACAGACAGACAGACAGACAGACAGACAGACAGACAGACAGACAGACAGACAGACAGACAGACAGACAGACAGACAGACAGACAGACAGACAGACAGACAGACAGACAGACAGACAGACAGACAGACAGACAGACAGACAGACAGACAGACAGACAGACAGACAGACAGACAGACAGACAGACAGACAGACAGACAGACAGACAGACAGACAGACAGACAGACAGACAGACAGACAGACAGACAGACAGACAGACAGACAGACAGACAGACAGACAGACAGACAGACAGACAGACAGACAGACAGACAGACAGACAGACAGACAGACAGACAGACAGACAGACAGACAGACAGACAGACAGACAGACAGACAGACAGACAGACAGACAGACAGACAGACAGACAGACAGACAGACAGACAGACAGAACAGACAGACAGACAGACAGACAGACAGACAGACAGACAGACAGACAGACAGACAGACAGACAGACAGACAGACAGACAGACAGACAGACAGACAGACAGACAGACAGACAGACAGACAGACAGACAGACAGACAGACAGACAGACAGACAGACAGACAGACAGACAGACAGACAGACAACAGACAGACAGACAGACAGACAGACAGACAGACAGACAGACAGAACAGACAGACAGACAGACAGACGACAGACAGACAGACAGACAGACAGAACAGACAGACAGACAGACAGACCAGACAGACAGACAGAACAGACAGACAGACAGACAGACAGGACAGACAGACAGACAGACAGACAGACAGACAGACAGACAGACAGACAGACAGACAGACAGACAGACAGACAGACAGACAGACAGACAGACAGACAGACAGACAGACAGACAGACAGACAGACAGACAGACAGACAGACAGACAGACAGACAGACAGACAGACAGACAGACAGACAGACAGACAGACAGACAGACAGACAGACAGACAGACAAAAATTCTAAAAACTATTAAGATCCGGCCTCTGTATCGATAATAATGTCTATTTCAATAAAGTTTTCCAAACAATATTTAATGTGCAGATTCGACTCAGTATTTTATTATAGGTATAGATATTATTAAAATATGAATAAATTTCCTATTAAAAAATTCGTCCTTTTAAAAAATTCAACCTGTATATACAAAGATAGTTAAAATCATATTCAAACTTCAAATTTCAATTTAGTTTCGTCAATGAAACGCTGAGTCAATCGGTTCCTTTGATAACCTATAACAATAGTGCCCGGATCGATGCGTTCCGCACAATATGTACGAAACCAAGACGATTTATTCACATTTTACCTACGCCTAGTTATAACATCGTACTTAAAACCATAATACTTTCTTAGATATACGCGAATATTTGATAAAACTATCTTTTCGGATTATTTAGCGAATTTATTTTGATTTTTAATTCCCGACGTTTCGAATGCTTTACCTATAGCAATCATGGTCAGAGACTAAGATTTTAAACGTCTCAAAGGTGGTATATACTTGATATAGTTTTTCGTGGATTTAGGATTGTCGTAGGGACCTCAAATTTTTTTTAAATAATGGCCCATGCTACTCGCTGATAATGTAGTTTTTGATAAGTGAAAGAATTTTTAAAATTGTTCCAGTAGTTTTTTAGTTTAATCATACACACACAAAAAAAACATTTTTTCCTCCTTTATAATTTAGTATATTATGAATAAGTGAAATATAACTGGAATATATATATATATATATATATATATATATATCACTGAAATGTACTTCCTAATAAGGAAGCCTAAGTTATTCTTATGTCGGTGTATAGAAAGCCTAGAGAAGATTTAAATATCGCTTTTCCCGACTTCAAATATAGAAGACAGTCAACTAGACTGACGTTATTAGATTTCTTCGCCGATGTGGATCGATTTCCATCTTTTTTTAATAAGAAAGTTATACCTTAAAATTGAAATTTCACCTCCAAAGATAGAATAACTACTTTCAAGTGAATTGTTTTTTTTATTAATTTTCTACATATATATTGGACTACTACTATAAAAACGAACGAACATACACACTCACACACATACAAACACACGCACACACATATATAATGTGTTATATGTTAGTTACTCTTTCACTCTGAAACAGCTGGAAGAATTTCATGAAACCAACTATAGAGATAAACCTAGAGTAATACAGATGATTTCTGGGATAATAAGTATCCTATGTCCTTCCCAGGGTCTCAGACTATCTTCTTACCAAATTTCATCTAAATCGTAACAGTAGATCCAGAGATTACCCCATACAACGTCAGAAACTCACAAACTTTACCTCTTTATAATATTAGTATTGATAAACTATTATCATAAATATTCTAAAATCAGATTCCGAACACGGTGTGCCATACCGAGATATAGATTGGGCGTTTTACTTATTAGGGCACCTGCTCAAATTGAACGTCCATCATAAATCCAAGCCCAAATTACCACAAACAAACAGATGAAGCACGTGACCTATCAGCGCGAGATCGACCTTCGTCAGGCAGGATAAGAGCCAATGTAAATATACTGAGTAACTAATAGAATAAGCGACGTTTAACGTTTGAGGGATGCTAGTGATAATACTTCTTTTTGGATATCTAAAAGAAATTAATCAAAATAGCTGTTTTTTTTTTATTTCTGTGTATTTATGTTACGTGACAGGGGGAGAAATATTCTCTATATAAAAATTCATACCAATCCGTCTTTACGTTGTAATTTAAATAGTTTATAGAAGTTAAGATTCTTTTGTTCATCTTATTATTATGCTATAATTTGGTGTTATTTCTTTTGTTTAAATATATAAGAATTAAGCATTGATTTTTTTGTTTTAGAAAATCTCTAAATTAGAATACATATCCATACTAATATTTATAATATGAAAGTTTGTGAAGATGGATAAATGGATGTTTGTTACTCAATCACGCCAGAACGGCTGAACGGATCTGGATGAAATTTGGCACAGATATAGATTATAGTCTGGAATAGCACATCGATTAATTTTTATCCCGGAAAATTTACGTCTCCCGTGGTATTTGTTTTTGTGTACGAACCGATGGTGAGTCGCTAATATATTATATTATATTTTATAGTACTTGCATAACGTACCTATTTTTGTATACATATTATAATATACTGAGTAATAAGTATAGTAATTTGGAATTTATAGTTTATTTCTGCTACCAATTCTTCTTCATGCACTTCTTTTTTCGCACTTAGGCAATTTTGCCACGTAATTCTTCTAGAACTATAGGTACTCTTCTGACATGATAGCAGAATCTGTACTTTATACGAGCATTCAATCTCTACAGGTGAGGCAATACAAAATATATTAAACAACAAAAACACTTTCCTTTGCAAATTCAACTTCTAAAATACTCAAAAAGAACCTATACACGCTTTGACAAAACGTACCAACAAACTTTATACTTTGAAGCAGATGTTAGTCTGAATTTAGGCCTGAAAATTCAAACTTGTTCGGGGCCTATTCTTGAAAAAACATTCGTATAAGAAACACGTTCTGTGAGTGGAATAGAGCCTTTGTGATGTTTATTATCACGCCGCTTTCCCTACAGAGTAATCACATAGCCTATGTGCAGCCATCCCAAATTCTATAGTTATTGTTGTATCTTCAGTGAAATCTGTGCTCAACTGTCACGCTTTGAATTAACAAAAAAGTTAAATTGAATTACCTCAAGTTCATTCCATATATTTAAAAAAGTCCACTCTATATGGACATAATATTTAAATAATATAAAAAAACGACAAACCTGACCACTCGAGTTGACTTCTACATAAATATATACTAGTCGAAAACTAATTTTAATTTCTTTTTTATTCAGAATTATAAATTTAAAAAACTAAATTTAGATGTCAATGTTTGTCATTTTATTATAATATTATAAACAAATATTTTTGAAGTGAAACTTCTTTAGAATCGTTGTGATTTGAAACTCGATGCAACGGAAATGCGACAGTAAAAAGAGACAAACATATAAATATATAGGATTAAGCCGGCGATAGAATGAGATAGAATACATTGCGATGATGCCATGGTAACCGTTGTCATGGTAACCGTTGTTATTTGATAGAATACATTACAAAGGAAGTGAAAAATAATAAAATTCATTACTGATTATTATGTAATGTTTATATTTATGTCAAATAAAATGTAAAATAACTTTTAAACTTTGTATAAATAATATTAAAAAATCCTTATGATTATCCTACTCCTGATACTCTATATTCATATCATTTTCTGAAGTTTCACTTCTACGATGTGTGAATTGCACATTTTTTTTTAATAGAGCAACTGTTGAGTTTCTCGTCGGCTCTTCTCAGCAGAACTGCTTTCTTACCGTAGATTCCTCACGAACTGAGTACACTGACATTTATTTTAATAAAATTGATGACTCAAAAGTGCTAATAAAAGTCTATTTGAATAAAGTATATTTTGTTTTGATTTGATTTAATAATGTGAAATAGCACGTATATACTCGTATATGTATATATGCAATGTGCATACATAATGTCGTAAATCATTGCCAATTGACTCAGCCGTGATGATAGTGATGTAGCTGCGAGGTTTATATTAGCTGTACCCGTAGTAATAAGTACAGAGGGGGGTAGTAAGCAGCTTTAGATAGCGCAAATGACGCGTCACTCTCTCGGTAATATATTTTTATTTTTCCAACAACTTTAACGTCGGAAACCTTTCCTTCGGCGAGTGTATGTGAATGTTTAACTTAACACCATTTGAATAAATACATAATGTTTAAAAAGAAAATTATATATATATATATATATATATATATATATATATATATATAATTTTCTTATTATTTATATATATATATGTATTAAAACGCTCCAGGTGGATTTTCGGTTATGGTGGTCAATTTCACCATTGATTGGCTAAGTACGAGATTGATAGGTATTATTGAGCACAAGTGTTGGCTCAAATGAGAGTGCAGTTTCTGATCTTTTTGCCCTCTTTGTCAGTACTCTCCAAATTCTTTAATATTTCTTTGGTAAATCTATACTAATATTATAAAGAGGTAAAGTGTTGAGTTTGTGACATTGTAGGTTGTAATCTCTGGATCTACTAAACCGATTTAGATGAAATTTGGAAAGAAGATAGTTCGAGACCCTAGGAAGGACATAGAGAGATACTTTTTATCCCGGAAATTATCCCTTAACGTGGTGAATATGGGGATGAAAGTTTGTATTGGGAAGCAATTTTTTAATAAATATAACTAACACTCACCCTCGCTTCGCTCGGGTTCGTCCATAGGTTGTTTCCTCATAAATTAATCTCCATTTTCAATTTTATTTATCTGTACAGAGGTATGTATTATGTAATATAATAAATTGACTTGATTTTGTCTTATATATTATATATATATATATATATTTGTCTTATATATATATATATATATATATATATATATATATATATATATATAGTCTTGTCCAGTGAAGATGAAATCTAACTAAAGATCGCAACATTTTTCCTTACTCTAAATTTATATATTATTGCATCACAACGTACGTGCTACGTATTTGCGAGATAAAATGGCAACCCAAGAAACATATTTCTTATCATAATTTTGATACCCATGATATTTTTATTGATTTCGATCCCAGCTGTTGACCTGGACATAATGATTTGCTTAAATAAATTAATGACTCACACCAACGTATGCTATTTTTAAGATGGTTGGGCCTCAATTTAGTTCTTGTCGTAATCAATTTCAAAAATAAAAGACAGGTCTTAATGGGATCGATGTCTTCAATCTGACCACCTCGCCTTTAACTAACCCAATCTAATACATTTGTAATGCTTAACATTTCAAATAAATATTAATATATATATATATATATATATATATATATATATATATATATATATATATATCATTTTTAGGATTCTGAATTTAATTTGTTAGCTTAAGTAGTAAGTTTATTACTATATCTATACCATCAATCCGTCCGTCCGTCATGTATAAGTTTAAAGGATTCCTTTTTGTGAATTTTATTCTAATAGCTAATAATAAAAGAGTGAAAAATAGAGTTTATCGTATCTATCTCATATTATTCTCAAATAAAGGAACAGATAATGAAAACGTACCAAATGTGAGTTGAAATCTCGTTGAAGAAGCTGTCAAAACAATATTGGCAATCGACTGTTTTAAGTTATTTGCATTTTACATTTTTGCCTTATATTTTTGTGATCAAAATCCATATACTTTAATATATATGTATAATACTTTTTATTATTATTATTACTACTATATAGTTCACACCCCTTCCCTCTTACAGTTTGTCAATTCCAACACCTTAAGGTTACCTGGAAGAGATCGCTGTTTTAGCGATAAGGCCGCCTCTTGTACATAACTCTTTTTATATATTTCTTGTAAATTTTTATTTTTTCTCTTGTAGGTGTACAATAAAGAGTATTTATTATTATTATTATTATTACTCTAACAGATTTACGCGCCTATTTGCCATATTTTAAACGGGTCTCTACCTTAACCATGTTTTCGTAACCGAAACATCGGGAACCAAAAATCAAAATAAATCCGCGAAAAAATCCGCAAAGAGAATTTCATTCATATTTTTACATGAGAAAAATATACAAAGGAAATCTCATACAATAAATTCATTTTTCCATACTAAAAATCTTGAAATACTCGCTGACAACCCCATTTGTATAGAAGCAATAATTTAGACTAAAAAAGTCCAATCAATTCGTATTTTAAATTGAACCTTCTGCCTTTAAAATGATGAATGCGATACGAAAAGAAAATATCAAAGGATTTACCATAAAAACGAGAAACCGTTTGCAGAAACATTCTTACTTTTAAAACTATTTATAAAAATAACTTAATAAACTTCCCAATGGGGTAGAACCCGATTCTTTCTAAAGGATTTCCAATGTGGCCGTTTTCGAGTTGATATTTGCAAAGTTTTAAAGAAACGTTTGGTGAGAAATCACTTTTAGTATAAGGGCTTAAGGTCTAAGTTAGGTGTGCAGTTAATTTTGTTGAGAAGCTTCGTAAATTATTCGGTTCAAAGCGCTTTCTAGTATTGAAAACGGACGGTAGACGGCGTGAGCGTCTTTTGTAGGGTAGACATGTTGGTTAACATGTAGGATATGAGTAAGGAATTAAATATTTTTTTAGTATTTTGAATTACAGAAATTTATGTTATATTATGATTACCACTTGGCTTAAGGTGAAAGAAAACACCGCTAGGAAACCTGCTTGTCTGAGATAATCTAGCAAAAAATAAAATATTGTTGGTAACTGGTAAGCGCATCACTTGCCTGAACCGATTTAGCTTATTATTATTTTAAAATGTTATTAATAGTCCGAATAAGGTTTTTCGGGTAAAATTGAATAAATGGTAGATAAAATTTGGTAATTTGGGAAAAACTGAAAGTTTTTTGCATACAAAGATATTTGTATAAGCTCTAAATACACAAATACCAATCCAGACCTTCAATATTTTAGCAAAGCTTATATATTGAGGATTTGTTGTCTAATATGCACATAATAATTAATATATAATTGTATATGAATTTTATATGCCAGGATAATGAAATTATTAATTAACTAGGGGCTCACCCTCGCATCGCTCGAGTTCGGCCCTAGTACAAATCAAAAACAAATCTATCCCACGGGAACCGTAAATTTTTCCAGGATAAAAAGCCTATGTGCTATTCCAAATTACAATCTATCTCTGTGCCAAATATCATATAGATCCGTTCAGCCATTTCTACCGTGATTGCGTAACAAACATCCATCCTTCCAAACTTTCGCATTTATACAGTAAGATGATCAGGTAACATCACACTTTCCTTCTTACCCAGGCCCACCGATCTACGCCATAGGTTTTTAATGATGAAAATGCCACTATGCTAAAATGGCTTAGGTGACTCTGACCTTTCTCATTCGTTTCTTTCTGAGTAAAAAATATTCCATTTGCTTACTAAAACTTTGTTGTTGTTTGTTATTTTAAACTAGTTTAAGTTTACGGCTCCGCTTGTGAGATAAGTCGAAATCCAAACTAATATTATAATTGTGAAAGTTAGTTTGTCTGTCGCTTTGTTTGTTATGTTTTCATTCTTAAGCCGCTGAACCAATTTGATAAAGTTTGAACCTCAGAAAAAATATGCTTTTATCGCAAAAGTGAAACTTGAAGGGAAATAAGGTAAGATAGTTTGTATTTTCCATACGTCCATCATTTTTGAAGTTTGAAATATGAAAATCCACATTTAGGTTTTTTGTTAAAATGAAGAGGTTTACAGTATTTTTCAAAAACCGTCCCTCAAAGCGGGTCAATGGGGGATAATTTAATTATTTTTTTCTATGTTGATTGCTGTTTATATAAAAGTCCTATGTTTTTGCTGCTAGAGGCATAAAGATGAGACGTTCCTTCTGTTTTATAGAAAAAAAAAATGTTTTGTAAAATCAAGTTTTCAAGCAAAGCGAACGCGAGTCGTGATATTATAAATGCAACAGATACCCAATTCCTAAATACACATCCGAGCGGAGATAGGGGAGACTACTAGTTACAGCATATAGTACATAGTAATAATGAAAAAAATAACACCTAAAAAACCATTTGGTAGTTTAAGATGTAAAATAAAAGTCCGTCCCGGGAGTGCGAGCGAAAATCCTAAACATTCAATAAAGAAATTCTTTTTAAAATAATATTTCAGCGTTTTGTATATTTTTTATAATATTTGACGACACGTTTGTCTCAGTTTGTAATGACCCTACTTGCTGAGTCAGTGGTCGCGGGTTCGAGTCCCGCTGAGGGCATTCATTTGTGTGACGAGCACGAATGTTTGTACTTCAGTCATGGGTGTTTATATTTGTAATATGTATGTATCTAAAGTTATATATGTGTAGTGTATCAACTATCTCGTATCCATAACACAGGCCTCGCAGCCTACCATGGAACTAGATGGTGCTGTGTGTTAATGTTCCAACATATTTATTTAAAGCGTAGTTATTCGTAATAATGATGTTTGCAAAATTTAAAATCTTTGTACGTCCTATCCGACGATATGAAATGCATACGGCCCCTAACCCCTAGGTATTTATAAAGCCAGGCAATGGAATTTTCTTCGATTCCAAAGGACTAAAATCAAATCGTATCCAATCGATAGACACTTCTTTAGTTTTCTGATTTTTATAATTTCTTTCTACTTACATTTTTATCCTACAAAACATTGAGGTTTTCTATTATAGCCATACATGTAGTGTTAATTTATAGGACCTTCTAAATTAAAAATTGCATGTGTCTGTCGAAGCATTTCGCGGAACTTGTGAGGTTCTTTGTATATTGATTCAAATATTATGACGACACGTTTGGCTGTTTGTAATGACCCTACTTGCACTGCTAACAGTCGCGGGTTCGAGTCCCGTTGGATTCATTTGTGTAATGAGTACGAATGTTTCTACTCCAGTCATGGGTGTTTATATTTATAATATGTATGTATTTATAGTTATATATGTGTAGTGTATCAACTATCTGGTATCCATAACACAAGCCTCGTAGGTTACCAAGGAACTAGATGGTGCTGTGTGTCCCAAAAAACCAAAAAAAGAGATATACAATACCTACCCATTAGTGTTAGGTTCTAAACAATTAAGTGTCTTTCTAGATATCAGATTGTAATAATTCTTTATCACAATATTACTTATATAAAATAATTAGTCAAGTACCCTATGAGTTATGGCTTTTATCTTGTCTTGTTTTAGTTTTAGTTCATTTCAGTACCTTTATTTAATTAATAGATAGCGCTGAAATAGCAAGTTCGATTCCTGTACGAAACAAATGTCTATGTTTATAATACTGAAGATTTTCTCTTTGATAAGATGATTAAGCACTTGTTAAGAACTACGAAGAAACCCAAATCGCTAGCAATAATCGTTTTCTTATTTTATTTGTAGTTTTTAATCTTTATCCCCATTTTTTTCATTACTAAAAACGCTTAGGTACGTATTGTGTACTCGCCCTTCACCGCTCGAGTTTGTCCCTAGTTACGTTTTAACGTTTAGCTCTCTCTGAGATAAAATATTTTCCCACAGTACCAAGTATCCTATAATATTGACTCAAATAACCAGCTATTATCATACCACATCAAAATCTGATCTGTGGTTTTTTCGTGACAGACAGACAGACAAACAAAAATACTAAAAACTATAGATCCGGTCTCTGTCTTAATAATATCTATTTCAATAAGATTTTCCAAAAAAAATTTAATGAACAGATTCAGCTTAGTTACAATTTTATTATATACATATGGACTTTTTCTTTTACATATATAAATTTCTTATTTATATTTATTTCAAATGAAAAATACGGTCTGTTTTTAAAAATATGAGGTATATTTTTTTAACATTTTATATCGAAAATTAAGCCAACTCATTAATATGCTAAATTAAGAAAATGTAATCTCGCCTTCAGATAGCAGCAGGGAACGAGACAAGCCTATTAGTGCGGAGATATTGGTCCATGTTTTTGAATCCACTTTTGTCATCACATTACATTCTAAGTCAGACGCTTGAACTGTAATATATAAGAGAATTGTATCTATACTAATATTATAAACAAATAAAGTTTGTGAGTATGTGACGTTGTAGGGGGTAATCTCTGGATCTACTGAACCGATTTAGATGAAATTTGGTAAAAAGATAGTTTGAGACCCCGGAAAGGACATAGGATAGTTTTTATCCCGGAAATCATCCTTCAAGGGGATGAAAGTTTGTATGGGGAATAAACCTAGGGACGAACCCAAGCGAAGCGAAAGTGAGTCTTATAATGACATAAGCTTCAGTTAGCGGCTTCGTTATTTTTATACTAGCGACTTACCCTTGCTTCACTCGAGTGCATCTTTAGGTGTGAATTTTATTAACCGACTTCCAAAAAGGAGGACGTTCTCAATTCGTCGGAATCTTTTTTTTTATGTATGTTCACCGATTACTTGAAGGCACCTAAACCGATTTGGATTTTTTTGTCTCAAAGGGTATATATACTTCCCACTATAATCCACTATAAATTTTATCGAAATCGGTCGAGCGTTTTTTTAATAGATCAACAATAAATTATTTTTTTTAAATAAATTGTTTAATCGAATATATTATTAAAAAACTTTCTTCTTACTAATTACCTGCTTATTACGTCTACACAAAAATGGACAAATGAAAACTTTAGAAAAACCGACTTCCAGGCACTAAAATGTAAAAAATAACTAAACCGGGGTTTTCATTTAGAATAGATACCTAATCACTGATTAATTCTGACTTCGAAAATATCTGATTAGTAATCAGATATTTTCGAAGTCAGCATTAATATCATATGTTACTCTAGAGTCTAGGTTATAATCTATCTGTTTACTAAGTCCATCCAAATCTGTTCAGCCGTTTCAGCATGAAGGAGTGACAAACATACAAACAGATTCAAACTTTCGCATTTATAATAGGCAATAGCCACAGCTCCGCCCGCTGGGCTAATCTGAAGATTGACTGAAAATTTCATCAAAATCGTTCCAACCGTTTTGGAATCCGTAGTGAACACATACATACACAACGATTTTATATAGATATAGAAGTATGATATAAACAACTACTACATTAACTTGATATGTGAATGTGAAAGTGACTCCTGCTTATTAGTTTTAACCCAACTGCGCGACTCGAAAGAGGGTAATGTGTTTATCAGTCTATGTATGTATGTTTATACATATGTATACATATTTAATATTATGTACATCTCGCGGTAAGGATGAAACGCGTATGTCTCTGACTGCATAATACTATATTCCTTCGTGAACTTGTTTTCATCTTTTTAATTAGCTTTTATGCAGTTGCGTTCTTTATTTTTATATAGATAATATATATTTTTTATTTACCTGTTTTTACTTAAACCGCTGTACAGATAACGATGGAATTTGGCCAGGACATAGATTGTGTTATGGGGACGGATATAGGCTTATACTTTTTATTCCCTCTCTCTTATCATACGAGCGGAACCGCGGGCATAGACTATTACCTATACCATCTATATAATAAATAGTATTGTACGTATAAACTCAATGTCACATTAAGGTAGTGTCTCCTCTTTTTTTTTATTTTTTTTTTTCGTTGGGAAATGCATTTACGCACGACGCGTGGGACTCACCGGCGTAATACAGCCAGTACTACCCACTAAAACCCAACAAAACCTTCCCCCGTCTTAATGGGGCGTCGCAGGATCGCTTACGCATTCAACTACGACGCCCCGACGGCAGGTCTGCCAAAGCAGACCACCACAACCATGGGGTTGCTCCAAGATCCACTCTGCTATCAGAGAAGTACCAGGAGCAACCCGCATGGTACACTGCCCCCCGAAGAGGGCCACCTCCCACCGCCCACCGAAGTGGGCAACCTCCCTGTGCGTTTCTTAGCTTCGCGCCCGGTTGGATTGCCGGGCACTACTGAGCCCCCCCACCACGACAAGGTGAACGCACGTTGGGGGGGAGGTAGTGTCTCCCCTACCGTCGTCCCTACCGACGTAAAATATGAACGTTTACACTATCTCCAGGTTATGGTCGACCATGCTAGCCAAATATTGAAACACTTGTTGAGAAATGCATTAACGTATACCACCTGCATTTATACTGATGTTTATGTGGGACTAACCGCCAAGAAAATCCAGTACCACCCACTAAAACCCAACAAATTTTACCTCGTCTTAATGGAGCGTCTCAGATCTAGGTCTAATGAATGAATTAAGTATATAACCTATTTCGATAAAATCAATTTTCAACCGCACAGTTCCGCTCCTACTCGTACTATGTGCTTACTTATGAAAGTTAGGATTCATTACATGATTACAGGCTCGAAGTAACAAGTTATTCTGCCAAGTAATGGTTATTCGAAGATGAAATTTCAATCTAATAGGTACCTATTACTTAGACGTACTAAGATTTACTTACAAGCTTACATCGCGGTTTTATAACAATTTGCCTCTAACATTAGGTAAGTGTTCTACACAAATACTTTAATTTTAATATTGTAAATGTGAAAGTGTGTTTGTTTGTTTGTTTGTTTGTTTGTTTGTTTGCTTGCTTGTTTCTTTGTACTTCTTTCACGTCGAAAAAGAATGGCGGATTGGCGTGATTTTTTGTGTGGAGATAGTTGGAGGGCTGGAGAAGTGACATAGGCTTCTTTTTACCGCAGAATATATATATATATATATATATATATATATATATATATATATATATATATATATAGTCTATCTGTTCCATACTAACCGTTAAAACGTACCTAGGGATGAACCCGAGCGAAGCGAGTGTGAGTCGCTAATATCTTTATAATATTATTTACAAGTACATATAAAGTAATTAGGATTTGATTATTTATATAAAAAAGATAGCTAGTATAAGATTACTTGAATAAATGATAGATATATTTAAATAATGTTAAGGAATATCTTTGTGATTCAAGTTTACGGAAATATTTTAAAATATACATATATAAAAATCGAATTGAATATATTAAGAAATATATGATGCGTTATTTTTATTTGAATTTTCACTTTCTTTCTCTTACGGATCGACATAGAGTACAGTATGTACTACTATCTACTATCTCAACCAAACCGAAACTTAATTGTATAAACAATAAGCATTTACCGCCTATGAGTATCGAACCCAAGACCGCTGACAAACATTACGTCAGAGGCATTATTTATGTAAACACAACAATATACATTACATATTATAATTGTGATTTAGAAATATTTAAGTACTTATGTAAAAATAAAATATAATTAATAATTTTATAAAGGAAATAAGAAATACCTCGCATTTCGCATAAATGGTCAACAATCTTCTTTAAATCAGATAGTTCTTTTTCTATGGCATATTTTGCAATTTCAATGGTTTCCATATCTTCAATACTCATACTCGTATTATCCATTTTAAATGAAAAATAGTATATAATATTCTATTTATGTTAATACAATAGAGATTGAAATGAGTTTAATTTTATTATGTTAATTCCTTTTGTTTTGTCGATGTACTATTCAGTCAAAATTTCCCGCGCTTTTATTTTAAAAAACGTAGTTGCAACAAGACAATAGGTTATTCAGCCCAAACTTGTTGAAAATAATTATAAATAAAAATGAGGTCAAATCTTAAAAGCCAATGCACTTCTCAAAATAACAATTTATTTAATTTCTTTGACGTACCGATTATTTTTATTTAAAACGGTTTATGAACAAAATTTTTTTTTGTTTATGAACGATAGAGTGCAATTGCAGGCAGCAAGAGAGTGAAATTAGTATAAAAACGCTTCAATACAAATAAATCAGTCGTAAGAAAATGCCAATCATTATGTCTCGACTAAATCTGTTTTTGGATGAGTTTTGGTATGCCGCGTCACTGAATGTCATTGGATTTATAAATACGATCAGCTCCAGAAATAGGTAGCTTTCCAGGCGTACCGACTAAAATAAAGTAGCCTGGATTCGGTTAACAATATTATTGTTCGCGCGTGCACAGTCATTGTGAGTCTATCAAACGAAGTATATTATACAAAATGGATGAGGACGACTCCCAACAATTCTCTTTGCGCTGGCACAACCACCAGGTAGGTAAGTAATGTTTTTTCAACACGTACACCACACACTATAACTTGATATTTTGTTAACCTGTCACTAAAATGTGAATGGTAATCTGTTTGTATTTTGTTTTTATTAAAAATTATTTCTTAATAATTGCAGATACACTGAGGACCGTGTTATCTGAAGCTACACTTTCTATACCTATTGGACACGACACAAATGGTACTAGCGACTGCAGCGCCATCTTTTTTATTATTTTTTAGCTTTCATAGATTCTTAGAAATTTGCTTTTGGCTGAATGCATTTCGATCTTTTTTCTATTTAAACTCGCCCATTATTTTTAGCGTTATTTGTGTTTACCGAAGTAAAACGTTAAAAGTTTTAATATTTGATTTATACTTAATAATTATCATGTATATGGTAGAATTATACATATTTATTATTAAAATCAACCACATGAGGTATTTTTAATATTAAATCATTTTTCTTGGGTAGGGATTACAATTTAAAAAAGTTAACAAAATAAAACATTTTATCTGTATTGTTGTAAAATTTTTACATTCCCACAAATTGGTTGCAGTACAAAAACCTATCAAAAAGAACGTATCAATATTAAAAATATAAGATAATACTTATAAATAATAAGATTATGTTATATACAGGTAAATAAAGATAATCTTACATAAACGTGATTGAAATTAAATTGGTTTATTTGTATGTGACATAGACCTCGTAGTATGTCTATATCAATAACAAAGCTGGCCTTATATTAACGATTGTGTAGATACTGTTAATCACAATATATGTATTTTTAATTAACTGTTTGTTTTATCAAGTACGTACTATTGATAAAAACCGCAACAAATTCGGTCTATTCGTTTAAGAGCTACGGTGCCAGATACAGACACACATACACATACAGACACGACAAACTTATAACACCACTTTCTTTGTATCTGGGATTAAAAATATATGTAATATGAAATTCGGGTGACACTACTAGTTTATACTCGTATATGAAATATGAGCAACATGCTACAGTCTACAATACGTGATGTATGTTTAACTAATTTTATCTCAGCTAATCCACTTCGACTTAATTGTCATTTGAGTGACGCGCCATCTGTTGATCTGTTCACAAATAATATCACAGCCGATATTACAATAATACATTATAGATTATGAAAGTTAATTAATTATAATTTCATAAATTATGACTGATTTATTCCGATATATTATATAGAATTTTTAAATATGTTTTTTTTATAATATCTTTCGATTAAATTGTTTCATTAAAATATATTATTCGTAATCATTAAACTGGCTGAACACGTAATAGAAGTTCAACTATTTAAACAAAAAAATAAATAAACATAACACACCGTAGTTTTTTTTTCTATATTAGAGTAGGCACTAACAGCAAACCAAAAATTCTACATTACATACATACTGCTTAATTTCGCGCCAATTTTGCTTAAAAATAAATAAAAAATAATGTATATTTTTAATTATCATTACTTTTTAATTTCCACAGACAAGCGTGATTGGTGCGTTAGGACGGATGTTGAATACGGGAGCCCTGAGTGACGTCACTCTTAGCGCAAGCGGAGCCTTGCTAAGAGCTCATCGTATAGTACTTGCAGCATGTAGTCAGTACTTTGCTCAATTATTTAAAGTAAGTTATAAAAAAATAAGAAAAAGAAAACTAATATTTGGAAACACGTTGCTATTTTTGTTCTGTTACGCCAAAGAAGTATAACTTCGTAAGTGCGTACATACACAGACGCGTTTTTTTTACTAAAAACATACACAACATAACGTCTGCTTGCTGTCTCATTAATTTTTTTAATATTGGCTCAAACTTGGCTTCGAAAGATTGACGCTAATTTGCGGTCTATTTCAGATAAAATACAATGAATGATTTAATAATGTACTACGAACCAAACAATCGGAAATAGATCTGGCCCAGGAGAGATTCAATCTTACTTCCCCCAACATTGCTGCTACAGAAAACTTGATAGGCGGCCCACTTAATTTATCTTCAACTAAATCGGGGATTCGAACCCTATGGGCTGTGACCTACAGCCGTAAAAGCTAGCGTCTATATCAACATACATATTTAATTACTTACTCATCTATTCTTGATTCATTGGAAAGGTACAGAACAAAGCTGTCTGGATTTGATTCTCGACGGGGCAAATTAATTATCGGTATAGTTGATCTATAAAATTGGTTGAAATATATTCGATGATAGAGAATAAAGCTATGTACTTCAAAGAAAATATCTGTTAAGAAAACGAGTGTTTGTATATATGTATGTATATACCTATATGTTTGTTACTCCTTTCTTCTAAAACGTCGAACAGATTTGGATGGAAAGTAGACAGATACAACGTATTAGGGTTATTTAATAAAATTGCACCAAAATATTTAAAAAATATTTATGATAAGTAATTATTTAATGCGTTATATTCCAGTACTATGAAATGATATTCATTTTATTAATTGAACTAGCAACTCACCCTCGCTCCGCTCGGTTAATCCCTAGTTATGTTTTAACGTTCAGTATAGATTTTTCTGAGATGAGATATCTTCCCGCAATAAAAAGTACCCTTTAAGTTAACCCGAATAACCAGCTATCATCATACCAATCTTATTCATCAATTTCGTCAAAATCTGTCCAGTAGTTTTCTCGTGATGCGGTCACACACAGACAGACAGACGGACAAAAATTCTAAAAGGTAGATTCGGCATCTGTTTCGATAAAAATGACTATTTCAATAAGATTTTTCAAAAAATATTTCATGTACACACAATTTCGACTCAGATACAATTTTATTATGTGTATAAATAGCTAAAGGTAGGTACATTCATTTTCTTTCAGTCTTTTGGTTTTATAGGAATTTTATATTCATAAAATTTATAGGAAGTTGAAACTGAGAACAACACGTTAGTGATAGTGCTGGGGTGTGAGGCGGCGGAACTACGGTTGCTCCTCACATTCATGTACACGGGGGAGGTGACCGCGTCCAGACGCTGCCTGCCCGCGCTGCTGCGCCTGGCTCACACGCTGCAAGTGTCCGGACTCACTGATGCGGATAGTGTACGTCTATCTACATGTTACAAATTAAAGTCCTAACCACTCTGTTTGTTCTAATCTTAGAAACGACTGTAATTATTTTTATACTGTTTTCTTTAATAGAGAGACCTAAGGAGTTATAACCCTAGTTTGAATCAATTGAAAATTGAATGTTTGAACATTTTGCGAAAATAAATTACCATAATTACCATAATAATAATTTTATAAATAGTGACTATTAGAGTATACTTTGCTTTAAGATTTGGTATGTCATTTGTTTTTACCATGGGCTTCCCTATTTACTTATAACCTGCACCTTATTTACTTATAACCTTATACTAATATTTATTTATAACCTGTAACTAATAACTTTCACGCACAATAGCTTGTTATAAAGTGTTTATCAATTAAAGTGATGGATGAAATCGCAACATGTGTTACTTACATTTATCAGATTGTACAGATTTTTCTTGTAAAAAGCTCTTATTCAAAATGGTACTGTAACAGGATTTTGTCTGTGGTAAGCCATATAGTATGAACTGCTGCTGATTATGATTAGCTAATTTTATTTAGCTACGTACAAAAATCTTCTAGATTTTCAAAAAATGGATATACCTTGAAATAAACGCCACAACTAAATGTCCAATAACCAAACCATATTTCAGAACCATAACCTACCTCAACCACAACCAGAAACAAGCACAGAAACTACATCTCCAATAAACTTGGACCCGGTACCAGAATTTGTACCAACCTTGGAACCAGAGCAAAGAATAAGTGACAAAATGGAACCAAAATATGCCGAAATGGGTCGAAATGAAAAGGATAAATTAAGCAAACTAGACCAAATAGTCCAAAATTTATACAGTACACATCGAGTTGGGAATTTTATGCCAAATGTGACGACACCTCCGTTACCTGCTTTGGGAGGTTAGTATTCCTCTATTTTGTTTACAGAAAAGACTTTCTCTTTTCCTTACAGGAAAGACTTTTCCTTACAATTCACCTTTTATGTTTGATATAGACATTGACGTGGAACTCCTATTTTGCTTAAGCAAAATAAAATAGACAATATTCTGCAATTCAACCACACGAAACGGGAATCTAACCTACCACCTGTGTCTTGTGCTACTTTTTTAACGCAAAGACTAAGTAGCTTAGTTTAATAAAACTGTAGACATTCGTAAATTCTTACAAAGACTTATAGCTTAGTCTGCATCGTTTGGGTGTATAATGTATATTTTATTTTCACTCTCGGGTATACAGACAGAACATAAGATGACATACAAAAGTAGAAGACAGGCAGTCACATTAGGCCGTAATTAACGACCCATCCTTCCTTTGTTAACGTAACACTAATATGTGTAATAGGTAAAACAGTCCAAAGATTTAACTTGCAAGAATAGAGCCTGCGACCTGCCCCTTAATACGCCAAGCCCTATACTTCCATGACAGTCATTATGTAGGCAATTTGTGGCGGACGTGAGGAGAAAATAATAAAGCTTTAATATTAAGCGTTTATTGAAGTGCGTATTGCACTTGCGAGACCAAGCGAGAGACTGTCCAATCGATACATATTCGATCTAAAATCTAATGTAATATCTATACTTATATATTATGCCCGTTACAAATCATATTACCTCATGTTACATAGGTACAATATTCCCCCCTTTTTTAAAAAAAAGTAAAAAATAATATATAAAGTTATTAAGAATATATAAAAATGAATACATTTTAACGCAAAAAAAAAAAATGTAAAATGTATAAAATTAAATTCTAAACATAAAATATAGTTTGCAAAAAAATAATAATAATAATATTATTAATACATAAAAATATCATAATTACATGCTATTACAGTTTCCTTACATCTATCACAAATTATTTTTTCGAACATGAATTTTTTTACCTATTTAGCATAATTATTCACTGCACTACTCGAAATTATGTGTTTAACATATCAGTATACACTTGCACTTTATAACTAAGACGTACACTGGCACTATAAACATTATACTGCAGCAGTTAAATCTGGCATGCTCTGCATTTCCTTCCTTATAGTCTCTCTAAATTTCCTTCGGCAATATCTGTATATTCCAAACGTGATTACAATAAGGATTATGAAAAATAATAAGCCGAAATATATATCAACTTTTATCTCAGAAATTTGCGAAGTATTATTTCCTCCCATTTGGGCGATTATAACTTCTTCCTTCTTTTCTTCTTTGCTCTGATTATAACCCATTATAATTATTGGCAATATAATTAGAGAATGTGAATGTGTATAGCTTCACCAAGATGCAGATTTTAAATAAATTTATCTCGGAATCTTACTACTGGCTTGCTGATTCGGCCGGATCGCGTTACTTTATTATTTACATGTGTCTCCTTGTTTGGAATTTCGATACTAGTGCTATCCCGCGTATCAAACTCTTCATTATTATTTAATAAAAATGCTGGCTTTAATCTATCAATAGAAACAGTAGATTCTTTGTCTGCCATTAATATTTTAAAATGTTTTTCTTTACGGTCTAATACTTTGTACGGTCCTGAATATGGTGGATTTAAGGACTTACATAATTTATCGCACCGTAAAAATACATGAGAGCATTTTTGCAATTCAGGGTGAACAAATATATTTTTCTGTGATTTCTCTCGTTTGGGTACTGAACAAATATTACTTATATGTTCTCTCAGTTGCTTTAAAAATGTCTCGCTATCGGAATTTAGTGGCGTTGTAGGCTCAAAAAAATCTCCGGGTAGCTTAATTGGACTGCCATAAACCATCTCCGCTGCACTGGTTTGCGTACAATCTTTTAGGCTTGCTCTTAAGCCTAGTAGCACAGTTGGCAACTCCTGAACCCAATTATTGTTTCCTCTAGTCATTAACGATGCCTTAAGAGATCGATGCCAACGTTCGACAGCACCGTTTGCCTGTGGATGGTACGCAGTTGTTCGAGCTTTCATAATACCAAGGCGCTTAGATAATTGATTGATAAGATTCGACTCAAACTGTCTTCCTTGGTCAGTCGTAATTCGTAAAGGACAACCAAAACGTGAAATCCATCCTGAATATATTTTCTCTGCAACGGCCTCAGCTGTTATGTCTCTTAAGGGAAAAGCTTCCGGCCAACCCGTGGCTCGGTCTAACATCGTAATTAAATATCTGTATCCTTTGTAAAGTGGTAATGGACCAACAATATCAATATGTATATGTTCAAAACGATTGCTTGTGGGAAATTTACCAAAAGGTGATATTGTATGCCTATGTATTTTACATTTCTGACAATCTATACATGCTCGAGCCCAGTTAGTAACATCTTTGTTCATAGAATGCCAAAAGAATTTATCGCATATCATCTTTCTAGTTGATCTTATACTCGGATGACTCAATCCATGTACGGCGTTGAAAGCCTGCACTCGGAATTCTTTAGTCAAATATGGTCGTGCGAATTGTTTTGAAACTTCACAGTAAATTGATTCTTGACTGTTATGAAGTTGAAACTTTTTAAAACATAAATTTTTAGATTTTAATAAAACTTGTAATTCTTTATCTTTTTCCTGAGCTTCGCTAAGAGCATTGTAGTCGATGTATGATGGCATGTTAATTTCAGAAATTCGTGATAACGTATCAGCAACAATATTTTGAGATCCACTAATATGTTCAATATTCGAACAAAATTGCATTATAAAATCGAAATGTCTTAATCGACGCGGTGTATCGCTGTCTGTATAAGAATTTTTTTTCAAAGCATAAACGAGTGGTTTATGATCTGTGTAGACTGTTAAGGGGCGTCCCTCGATCAAATATCTGAAATGCTTTATAGCCATATAGATAGCAAGTAATTCTCTATCGAAAGCACTATATCGCGTTTGCGCTTCGCTCAGCTTAGTGGAGAAAAATCCTAAAGGCTTCCATGTGTTGCCTTCACGTTGCTGTAATACTGCGCCAATGCAAGTCTTAGACGCATCCGTCATAAGGGCTATATTCGCGTCTGCAGCTGGGTGTGATAGTGTAACGGCGCTGATTAGGCTCTCCTTACACTGTTCAAATGCCGCAATTGACTCATCTGTCCACTTGACTTCTGTCTTGTCATTTTTTCTACAGTTATGTAAAAATATATTTAATTTTGACTGAATCTCTGCTGCTTGAGGAAGATGTCTTCTGTAAAAATTAATCATACCTAAAAAACGTCTCAGTTCCTCGATTGTTTTAGGCCTAGGAAAATTAATTATAGAGCTAACTCGTTGTTCTAAGGGTTTAATACCATCTTTTGAAACGTGGTATCCCAGAAACTCTATTTCGTTCTGCCCAAAATTGCATTTTGAAGTGTTAATAGTTAAGCCATATTTATTAAATCGCTCAAATACTAGTCTGAGGTGTTCCTTATGTTCGGATTCAGATTTCGACGCTACTATTACATCGTCGATATATACAAAAATAAAATTAAGATTTTGAAGTACGACGTTATTTAAAAATCTCTGAAATGTTTGAGCTGCGTTTCTTAGCCCAAACGTCATCCTTGGGAACTCAAAAAGACCGAATGGCGTAGTGATGGCTGTCTTCTCTATGTCTTCACTATTGATGGGAATGAAATGATAGGCACGTGTTATATCGATCTTCGAAAATATCTTTTTACCCGAAAGTAAATATGTAAAATCTTGTAAGCGTGGAATCGGATACCTGTCAGGCTTAGTGATGGCATTTAATTGCCTGTAATCACCACATGGTCTAATACCACCATCCTTTTTCGGGACTACGTGGAGTGGACTTGCCCAACAGCTCTTCGATGGTCTACATATGCCTACGTCTTGCATGATTTCAAATTCCGATTTTACCTTCTGATATTTGTCCGGAGCTAAAGGTCTGGGTCGCGCAAATACAGGAGGTCCTGTAGTCTCAATATAATGAACAACAGAGTGTCTTGGTGTATCTTTGAAACAAATAGGTTTCGTTATATCGGGATACTCTAACATTAAGTCGTAATATTTATTATTTATATCCAACGTAGTTATAGATGACTCATCGTGTTGCACTATCGATGTTATAGTATCTATATTTGTTATTTGATCAATAAGTCGACGACGATATAAATCTACTATAAGCTTATGATAGGTTAAAAAGTCTGCGCCTAAAATTGGCTGTTTAACGTCCGCTAACACAAAAGTCCACCGAAAAGGTCGGCGTAAATTTAAATTTAACACTAACGATTTAACACCATATGTCTTTATTTCACTGCCATTAGCTGCATAAAGTTTATATTTATCACTAACTACATTGTCATAGAGTCGTTTTTTGTACGGTAACACTGAAATATTTGCACCTGTGTCCACAAGAAAACGTAAACCACTTTTGCAGTCGGTTACGCATAAACGGTGGAACGGCGATATGGTGCAGACATCCACCCTTGGCTGCACCTTGTCTAGTTTTCCGGCTGCTCCTTCCAAGCACATGGCTCAACACATTTCTTTGCTTTAACGCCGAAACGGTGATGATAGAAACATAGCCATTTCGATGATTCGGACCTGCGGCGTCGTTGTTCGGATACTGAACGTCCGCGTGATGTAGTACGTCGCCTCCAATTACATCGAGTACTTCGATACCTTGGTCTCGATCTCTCAAGTTCCATGACCTTCACACTTAACTTGGCTATTTGCGACATAAGAAATGACGTATCATCCGATTTTTTAGCTTGACAATTTACTTCAGCAGCATGTAAAGGTCTCGTGGTCTCCATAATTTTGTCAGCGATAGCTGCAAGGTTATCTAGATCCTTTACCTCGCTAACTGCCAACACCGCTCGAACTGACGTGGGTAAATGTCCTTGCCACATGATACACAGCGTTTCATCAGGTATCTTATTACGAGCCAAATCCCGCATTCGCCTAAGAAGCTGAGAAGGCTTCTGATCGCCAAGTTCCATTTCCCCCAGCAACTTCTGGAACTGTCGGTTCTCCGACTCTTCGTAAACAGCGAGCAAACGATTTTTCAAGGTCTCATATTTATGTGTTCCTGGTGGATTAAGCACAATATCGCTAACCTGCTCGATGACTTGCTTGCCCAATTTCGGAAGCAACAAGTTAAACTTCGCTTCATCGCCTAATTTTTGAGAAGCTAGCACCGCCTCACACTGGGCGAACCATAATCGCGGCTGGTCGCACCAAAATTCCGGTATTCGCGATGATACGCTGATTGTTGCCAGTTCTGAATCTTCACGTAAATTTTCCTTCGCTTGTACAACTGGTTTAGAATTGGTAGCCATCGTATATTTGTTCTTCAGTCAGGTGTTGTTTTTCAGTCGGGGTCACCAATATGTGGCGGACGTGAGGAGAAAATAATAAAGCTTTAATATTAAGCGTTTATTGAAGTGCGTATTGCACTTGCGAGACCAAGCGAGAGACTGTCCAATCGATACATATTCGATCTAAAATCTAATGTAATATCTATACTTATATATTATGCCCGTTACAAATCATATTACCTCATGTTACATAGGTACACAATTATTATTTATATTTGTAGGAAATTAACGAATTAACAAATACTTTATTCATTTTGGCTATAATAATTTACTTGCAAGAATCGAGCCTACGACCTTTCACTTTAAAAGGTTTAGGGCCTTTGCAAAATTTCATGAAAAATGTCATATACACTACTATTACAAAGAGGAAAGACTTGTATTTTTGTATGTTTGTAACGAATAAACTCAAAAACTACTGGACCGATTTAGATGGGTAGGAATATAGTTTGAGATCCTGGAAAGGACATAGGATATTTTTTATTCCGATCATCAACCTATAAGCGGTTGAAATCGGGAATGAAAGTTTATGTGGGGAATCAACCTAAGGACAAACCCGAGCGAAGCGAGGGTGAGTCGCTAATTAATTATATTTATTAACCTTTAACTACAATGACTAATTAATCAAAATATCCCAGAACCACCAGATTTCGAGCGCAAATGGCGTACAAACTCTTCAACATGCACGATATGTAATAAACGACTCTCAAACCAGTACAACTTGCGCGTACACATGGACACGCACGCCGGGAGGCGACACGCGTGCCGCGCCTGCGCACACGTGTCGCGCTCCCGGGACGCGCTGCGCAAACACGTCGCGTACAGACACGCTGGGAGTGTCCGGGATAGGGATAGGGATAGGCAAGACTGATGGGATGGATTGTATGTATGTTCTGACATATTTAATGCTTATTATTTTGTTATTTATAAGTTATGAGATTTTATGATGTTTAATGTTTATGTTGAGCACAATTTAGCAGTTTTGATTTAGTATTTATATCTAGAATTGTATCATCAATTTTTTTGTGTTTAGCGACTAGATGTTGTAGCAAAATTTAGGAGGTTCTATGGATGGATTGATAGTTTAGCTATTTCTAAAGTCAAAAACTAAAAAATAATTTAAAAATTGTTAATATCTGAGCAAGACCGATTCTATAAGTATGTTTCGAGAGAATATTTTATAATAAGTTTTATAATTAGGCAAATGAAATTTGTTTTTATTGTTAATTTATATTTTTCGTTCTGCTGGTCTATCGGCTAACTTTGATGGCTAACGGACTTAAGCAAAAATTGTACTATATTTGTGTCGCATATTATAACAATGAGTAAAAAGCCTGTCTAAAGGTCTATCAACCAATCATTATTACCTATTCTCTTTTGCACATAAAAGAAATACAGTAATTAATTATATTAGAATGATATAAGTTTGAAATTTTACATAACACATCTTTTCGGATTTTTTTGCGGATTTATTTTGATTTTGCGTTCCCGACGTTTCCGTTTCCGATAAATCTTCGAAAAAAAAACCGAAAAGATAGTTTTATTTAAAATGTCTAATATTCGCGTAATCTAAGAAAGTATTGGTTTGATATTATTGTATTGTGGTTATCACTTTCAGAGTTATCATATTTTTAACTTTTTAGAAATTCACTTATTTAAAATATAGATAAATCGATCTAGATTAGTCTTATGTATGAGAAAACGCGTGTTTTCGAGTTTTCATGCAGTTTTCTTTCGCATTATTCCCCGCAAAATATGGTCGGTAATTTGCACGCATGCGGCATAAGCATCTTGGTCAAGCAGCCAAGGTGCAAGAACAACAATCACAGGTGTCCAGGTTCGAATCTTGGTCGCATACAAAGTTTTTACTTTTGTTTTTTTAATATTAATTCAAGTTTTTAGTTTACAAGAAAAAAAGAAAATCGTATTTTAGGCCTAAAACTCCGAGCGAAGCTCGGTAGCCCAGGTACTCTATTATAATGGCACTAAAGTTGTTAGAATTTTTGTTTTCAATTTCTTTAATCGAGAGCACATGACAGATAAATAATTTTTTTGCATCAACTACAATAACTAATTTAAATCTATACAGATAAATAAAATTGAAGTGTCTGTTTGTAATGTCAAAATAACAGTTTTTTACTAAATACCTACATATGAAATTAGGTATATACGGTATTTATAAGAAAGACACAATATTTAAAATTTTTGTCTGTCTATTTGTTCCGGCTAATCTCCGAAACGGCTGAACAGACTTTGACGGGACTTTCAACAGCAGATAGACGACGTTATAAGGAGTAACTTAGGCTACTTTTATTTTAGAAAAACAATTAGGGTTCTGTTAAAAAAATTAAAACGTATCTAGTAAATATACTTATAATATGTTTTCATTTAAGATATTGTATAATTACGACTTTTGCATGTCTAGACATACTTATAGTAAAATTGTAACTAAGCCGAATCTGTACATTAAATATTTTTTGGAAAATCTTATTGAAATAGATATTATTATCGATACAGAGCCCGAATCTATAGTTTTTAGAATTTTTGTCTATCTGTGTCTGTCTGTCTGTCTGTTACCGCATCACAGAAAAACCCCTGGAGGGATTTTGATAAAATTTGGTATGGTGATAGCTAGTTATCCGGATCAACATATAGGATACTTTTTATCGCGGGAAAATGTCTCATTTCTGAGAAAAAATACAAAACTGCAATGTAAGAGTATACTAATATGTAAAACCTACGAATGTGGTTTTTGGTCATCTGAACGCGGGCAGAGCCGCGGGCAATGCTAGTTATGTATAAGCTATATATTTTAATTAATTTATGAAAGTTCTATTCATGTTAAAATATGAATGAAATTTTCTATTATTTTATTTCCAATATTTTGTGGAGTGTTGTTGATTTATTATAAGTTATTTAGTTAAATTAACAAGTATATTGCAAAATTTAAATTTTATTATACTTTTGGTAATTTATTGATCAATTATTCTTCTCGGGCTTCATCGAATTCCTTTTTTTAAAATAGCACTTGAAAAATATTTTTTCGCATACATTATTTTTAGCCCTTTACAGTTTGTTTAAAAACCCTTTTTACGCTCAAAGGTCACTTCTATAATAACAACAAAGAATCTGGGCGATTGTATTTTTTTAGAAAAGATATAAAAATGGTATTTTTTTAGGAAAAGACACCTATAGGTATAGATAAATTTTAAAAAGCAAAAAGCACGAAATAATATTAGATTACCTATTATGAGTGTTTCCATTGATCATAAACAGTTATTATTTATAAACCTAAACTGCCTCGGTGGTGTAGTGGCTAGCATGTACGGCTGCACACCCGGAGGTCCTGGGTTCGAGTCATAATAATAATAATAATAATAATAAGTAATAAAAACAAAGGAATTATGTTATATTTTGTGACTTAAATTTAAAAAATCCTCGACTTGTAGAAGTCAACCGTAACAAGGAATCGTTTCTGACTAAAATTTAATTACACCCAAAATTGAGTCAAATAATTATATTACTTGTATACAATTAGAAAAAAGAGTGTAAAATTTTGCAATATGCTTTATACCTCACCGTGTAAGTTAAAATGTAACTTATCTAGTCACTTGTTAAGAATTCAAAAAGACATTATTTAAGATATTGTTATTAATTAATAAAGCACTTTTTATATAAAAGAAGAATTTTTATTGAATTCTAATTTTATTTCCTATGTGCCTTTCGTATTAAGCCTTTTCTTAACGTTCCACTGTGAATGGGATCAAGCCATAGCCCACCATGCTGACCAAATGCGGGTGGAAATCACATATCTTTGGAAAAGTTGCTAGGTTGTCTCAGAGAAAATATCAAAGGTGAGAGACCCGGGATTTGAACCCGCTTGCGCTTCAAAATCGAGCGCGCCACTGAGCTACCACTGCTTTGTGTGCTTTTTACATTTATAATATTACCATAGACAGATATTGCACTGGGCGTTTCTTTGCCAGCCGTCAGCTAAAAATGGCGGAAAGGCGCGACAGTGACAAAACGAATGTGCGACCAGAAGTCTTCTGTATTCAATGAAATATGATTAACGAACTGTGAAAATACACATTTTTAACCATTTTACACTAATAGATTGATGATTAGTAAAACTGAGAATTACCAGTATTCCAATGAGTAAATTAAAAGTTTGAGTTTTTCCATATATGTAATCACATTGTAATGGCTCAACAAAGTTGAGTTGAATATTTGACATGCAAAAAGATCCAAAAAATTAGTTTTATCATTTGAGTAAAAGAAACAAAAAAATACTCATATCCTGACAATACACTAAATAGTTAGAAATAAAACACAAACTACAAGTGTACACAATTTATTATCACTTACATACTTAGTTTTAGTAAAAAAAACGAGAAAATCCATCAGAAAAATTAGATAAGTATAAAAATACTGCTCCAAAGTATACATTCGATCTTATATTTTAGTTAAATAGGACAAGCTTTGAATCGCACTTCGAAGAAAACCACCAAAAACACTTGGTTAAAACCCTTTTTTTTTCACAAAAAAAAACCATTTTAATATTTAATTAGTGGTGAAGAAATTTTGAATGAGTAGGACATCTATTAATTTTTTTATTTTCTAAAATATTCATTATAAAGTTCACATAAAGTACACATGATGACAATTAAATTTAAATTTTAAAAAACCGATTAGCGTTTATCAATAGTGCCACAAACTTATGTGACTCTTTCTCTGACTTGACTCTATTTGGCAACCAAAACTCCGTGTCGCCATTTTGAAATGACATTTTGTCGTGTTGTTTTGGAATCCAGCCTTTAAATTACCCAATTATCTACATCTGGACTGATCAGAACAGATACCATCGAAAGCCAATGCAAAGCACTATATGTATAGATTGGTAGGTAAAACAACAAATAAATATTTGAATCACTTCTTCTGCATTTGGGCCCTTTATTTTTCCCCTAAAAACTGGGGAAATTATACTTAGAGGCAATACTAAGTTCAACAATAGCAACCCCGTTATCGGATCCGGTAAGTTTGTGGCACTGTACATAATCTGTATTTTAAATCCTGATACATTTCTCGAAGTACAAAATTCATAACTCAATATAAAAAAAAAAAGAATCTCTCGAGTAATATTTTAAATTATATTATTTGTCGTTGCAAGCAAAAATCATATCATTTAACAATATTGCAGTAAAAAAATTTTTTAAATATTATATTATAAATATTTTAGTTATTTTTCAACAGTTGAGAGGAATAAAAATGTAACTGAGTATGATAAAAAAAAGTTACTGAAGAGTTTAAAATTCGCACTATTTCAAGTTACAATGATGTTCCTTGCACCTTATTCAAATTACAGCTCAATGGACGACAAATCATATCATTTATAATATTTCACAAAAAAAATAAATGACTATTAAGCCCTCTGTACAATAAAAAACACACTGTATACAAAATTTAATTCAAAGTAACCCTTTCAAAAAACTTAAGTCATTTTTGAATATATTGTAGATATGAAAGAGCTGTTTTTAACTGACATCAAAAATAGATGCAAGTAATTTGTACGTATTTTTTGTGTATGTGTGTTTGTTACGCGATATCTACTAACGATAGAATATCTAATAAACGATACCATCTGTACTGTAAATACATGTTTTAGCAGAGAAACCATTTGCATATATATAAAATGGAGAAAAACTATAGATTGACGTTTTCATGGTGTATGAAATATTTTGATCAAATTTAATTTTTCTTTTTAAAAACTTGATTTTCATACCCACAATAATTACATTCAAAGACGATGACTTTCAGCATTTTGAACAGAGTTACATACAAAAATCTAATGGCAAAAATTAAAAAAAAAATGCTATGTTATTTGCATTATGAGAACTATTGAGATCTATATTAATTGAGTATACTTTTTACAGAAAATTAGGTAAAATATGTAAATAAAAAAATGCTCTTCACACCGTTAGCGATTCCACGAGTTGCTTAATAATTAAATAAATATGTTAGTATATAGGCTATTGAGTCTATACTTCACTTATTTTTACTATACATATGTATTACTATCGGCTAACCCTCGTTTCGATTCGGGTTCGTCTCTAGACAAATCTGTCCCACGGGAACCGTACATTTTTCCGGGATGATATATAGTTTTCCTCAAATAAACGGGCTATTTAATGCAAAAAGAATTTTTCAAATCGAATCACTAGTTCCTGAGATTAGCGCGTCCGATCAAACAAATAAACAAACAAATTCTGTCACTTTCAAATAAAGCGCGCGCAAAATGTTAAACAGACAGGTCTGACATTTCGTGTCGGCCATGTTTAAACAGAACATGGCCGATATAGGTTGAATGAACGAAGATAATCACATAAAGTTCATTCGAAAGAATTTGATGTTTGTTTAATATTATTGCATTTCCATCTGTCTGTCTGTTTGTTCCGTCTAATCTCCGAAACGGCTGAAACGATTTTGACGGGAGTTTTACTGGCAGATAACTGATGTTATAAGTAGTAACTTAGGCTACTGTTATTTTAGAAAAAAGAATTAAGATTCCGCTCAAAAAAAAGACGTACCCGAGCGATGCAAGGGTAAACCGCTAGTATATAATATAATACATATAGTATAGTATAAATATCGTGTCGTTTAGTGTATCTAAGCGTTAGGAATATTCCAGATGCGCGTGTTGGCGTCCTGCCCCGCCGTGGCGAGCGTCTCGTCGTCCACCCACGCCACGCCCGTGATCTGGCTCTGTGGGTGCGCGTCTGGAACACACAATATTCATAGTATTTATTTATGAGTGATTCTTTAAATTGACAAACTTAATTATTTATGAACCGATTGAAATAAAACAAATAGCAAATGTTAAGTTAAGCTTACCACAATACATTAGTGAAAACCGAACGCAAATCGGTTAAGCCGTTTCTGAGATTAGCGCGCACAAACGCACAGACAAACAGACAAAAAATTATTATTTAGAGTTCTATTGCGTTAACAACTACCCCAATAATAGTTTTACTACAATATCTTCCATGTACAGAGAGCGATCAGTTACAATTTTTTTATATGTATAGATTCATTCATTTGATAGTTAGTGGTATCTCGGTGTTAACAAAATTTCGTCTTCTTACTTCTGAAGAGGCCAAGATTTTGCTAGTATCCGGTTTATATAACTATTTAGATTAAAGTATGATATGGCTGGCATGTTTTCGAAATAAAACCCTTTAAAAAAGTCTGTATGTGTGTGTGTGTGTGTGTGTGTGTGTACTTATGTACGCACGTAAGAAGATAACTTCTTCTACTTCTTTGGTGTAACAGAACAAAAATAACTTCAAAAGTTTTATCCTGCGTGCCGATACCTATACATTGGTATTGAAACTAAAGATGATAAAATAATAAAATAAAGACATTAAATAAAATTGATAAAGGTTTAATTAAAAAATATAATTATATAATAAATGAGAATGGCTACTGACAAGCAAAAAACATTTTTGCTACTTATATGAATATATAGAAAATTAATATATTAAAAATAATCGAAATAAAATTATTTATTTATTTTATTAAGTAATAAAGTTGTAGTAACAGTGCTGACGCACACATTTTGGCTTTATAACCATAGTATCCCGTAACCGCGTACTGATTCGCTTATCTATATCGATAAATATCGATAAATTGTAACTAAGCCGAATCTGTACATCAAATATTTTTTGAAAAATCTTATTGAAATAGTCATTACTATCGATACAGAGGCCGAATCTATAGTTTTTGGATTATTTGTCTGTCTGTTTGTCTGTCATTTCATTTTTAATGTTGGAAAATGTATTTACGCATACCACTATAATATAGGGAGATTTAACGACTAACTTCATACTGTAGTCTAATTACGTCGCTGTGCGCATCATAAAAAATCACTTTAATAAAAAAAAATCCTAACGCGTTACAAGAAGTATAACTTCAAAGCTGAGAAAAAAAACTAAATAGAAGAAAAAAAATAGTCATGAGGACTGCCGACAGAAGTCAAAACTTAAAACTATAAACAAGCAGTTGTTATTTTTGGATATTCAAATTAATTGTAAACAATTAATTATAGATTAAAATCTTAAATTAACTTTTTGTAAATTAAAACTGTTTACATTTATCTAGTTTCGACATCTATCGGCACTCTGAGTGTCAGCGTTAACACGTCACGTGACCATGTCGATGACGACTTACATGAATTTACCCCCCGTCCAAACCTGCCTATACAAGTTTTCACTTCAAAAATAAAGAATAAATAAAATATAAGCAACAGTGCGTACTTTTGATGAGAGTGTGCTTGGCGGGCGCGGCCACGCTCCACACGATGACGCTGGTGTCGAGCGAGCCCGAGGCCGCGCGCGCGCCGCCCGGCGCCCACGCCGCGCACTTCACGCGCGCCGTGTGGAAGCCCCACTCCTTGTTGTGCGACAGCTGGCGCGCGCGCAGGCGGGTACATAAATACATTACATGTATACTAATATTATAAAGAGGTAAAGTTTGTGAGTTTGTGACTTTGTAGGGGGTAATCTCTGGATCTACTGAACTGATTTAGATGAAATTTGGTAACGAGATAATTTGTGACCCTTGGAAGGGCATATGATACTTTTTATTCCGGAAATCATTCCTTAAGGGGATGAAAATGGGGATGAAAATTTGTATGGGAGATAAACCCGAGCGAAGCCAGGATGAGTCATTAGTAATATTATAAATGTAAAAATTTGTGGGTAGATGGATGAATGTTTGTTATTCAATCACATTGAATGAAATTTGACACAGAGATATAGTTTAGAATAGTATACAGGTTTTTTTTCTTCTGAAAAAAATATATTATGGTTCTCATGGGATAATTTGTTTATATCCTTTATTAGGGACAAACTCGAAGCGAAACAGGGATGAGTCGCTAGTATTATAAATATGAAAATTTCTTTGTTTGTTTATCTGTCCTTCTTTCATATCGAAATAAAGTGACGAATTGGCGTGATTTTGTGTCTATTTTTTAACGCGGGAGATTATCTCATTCCCACGGGATAACATGTTATAACACAACCCACAACTACTCAACATACCCATGTATATACAATACATAGTCTATCTATTCCATATTAACCGTCAAAACGTACCTAGGGACGAACCGCGCGTCGTCGGTAGCACTGTGTACGTGTGTATGTGCGTGCGTGTGTGTGTGTGTGTGCGTGTGTGTGTGCGTACGCACCTCGTACCCGGGCACGTCGTAGAGCACGAGCTTGCGGTGCGCGTCGCCGGCCAGCAGGCGCGCGCCGGCGCGGCAGTAGCGCGCGCACGTCACGGCGCCCAGCTGCGGCAGCGCGCGCAGCTCCGACAGCGCGCACTCGCCGCCCGACAGCGAGTATATGTGCACTTTGCTGTCGTCACCTGTCGCACGGACGGACATACATACTGACGTGATAGCGTCTTATAAATCTATGACCGCCGGCTGCACGCACGAAAAAGCCGAGCGTGCACGCGAGAACACAAAACGAGCGATAGAGAGGCACGATCGACCTAAGTTGTTAATAGCACATTGTTACTTGTAATTATTTATCTCTTTAATTTACGTTAAAAAAATATTAGAATTAACGAGTGCAAATAAATGTTAATTTATCGAAAAATTGTAATTTTAAATATTTGGCCTGACCCGAGACTTAAACCCATGACCTCTAGACCAACAGCCATACATATTAGCCACTATACCACCGAGGAAGTCTCATATATTAATATAACAAGCAACCAACCTCCCACAGCCACATGTCTCACGTTGGGGTTGATGGTGACACAGCTGGGCTCGTACGAGAGCGGCAGCGTCGACTTCTTACTGCCTCCCACTAGCACTATCAGCTGAAATACCAGATATTTTCCATTTTATATGTATACTAGCAACTTTCAACTCAGATTCATCCCTACTTACATCTTAACGTTTAGTATAGATTTCTCAGAGATGAGATATTTTCCTGCAGAAAAAGTATTCTATATATTGACCCGGATAACCAGCTATCGTCATACCAAATTTCATCAAAATTCCTCGAGTGATTTTTCCGTGATGCGGTCACAGGCAGGCAGACAGACAGACACAAATTCTAAAAAGTATAGATTCGGCCTCTGTCTCGATAATAAAGTCTATTTCAATAAGATTTTCCAAAAAAAAATTTAATACAGATTCGGCTTAATTACAATTTTATTATATGTATAGATTCATATTCAAAATTTCTTATTCAAAAAAGGACTAGATACACAACCCCACGCAAAAGCTCTCATAAAACTGTCAGCAATTGTGTTTAGGTAATTATTCTAGTTGAAATAAATATACAACGTAAATTTAACTTTAAACGCAATGCTTAAAGTTGTTTAAACAAATGAGCGCTCAAGGACATTTTTTGTCGTCGATTGTGTATCTAGTACTTTTTTGTTCGATTTATTCAGCATTAAATTAATACAATATTCATTGAATCATTGACTCAGTGCTTATTAGTCCAAACGACCAATTTACCGAGAGAGTTTTTTAATGCAGAATTCGTGTTATTTTCTCAGGTCTTCTTTTAGTCTTTAAAAAAGGAACGTTCTCAATAAAGAAAAATGTTCATAATGGGCAAATATATCACGTAACATATACACACAAAAAATAAAATAGAACCCAAAACCTTCTCCATTTTAAAATTCTTAACAAACCCTAATAAGGGTCCGGTGCCCTATCTCAACCCTTCCAGGGATTTCACCCCAACCACAAGGGTCGGGAGCCCTACGAGCCCTACCTCCTTGACAGTGGCCACGATGGTGAGGTCCTCCTCGGGCAGGTGGTCGAGCGCGCGCGGCTGAGACCCCAGAGTAATCGCCTCCGACGTGTACGACGGGACTTCCCCTGGAATAATATATGATATACATTAAACGTATACCCCTCCTATTGAAGGGAGGCCCGTGCCCAGCAGTGGGACGTTAAAGATGCTCAATACACTAAAGTGTGGATCGGAATACTGGATTATGAAGAAGACTGAACATCACAAACTATAAACAAGGAATCAAACCCACCTTCAGCCATGGGCTTCGCCAGACGCAACGCGTCGTCGATGCCGCACGTGAGCAGCGCGTCCTTGCCTATGCTCATGCCGTTCACCTGGTTGCCGTGACCTGGACCTTCTATACGACGACCTTCACCTGAGAATTAAAAAAAATTACACTATATTTGTTTCTAACTGTTGGACTTAACGCAAACAACAGCGACCATTACTTATCACAACGGTTGGCGTTACAACACTAGTAACATAATTCCATACATATTTAATCTGTGCCTTAATGTCATTGTCCACTTCCATGTCCAGTCTCTGTTATCTCTAACTGTACGACGTACACTATATATTAATTGTTAAATTTATACTTATAACTAGCTACTCACCCTCGCTCCGCTCGGGTTCGTCGCTATTTACGTTTAAACGTTCAGTATAGATTTCTCAGAAATGAGATATTTTCCTGCAGTAAAAAGTACCCTATATGCAATACCCGGATAACCAGCTATCATCATACCAAATTTCATCAAAATGTGTCCAGCGGTTTTCTCATGATGCGGTCACAGACAGACAAACAGACAGACAAAAATTCCAAAAACTTGATTCGGTAATAATAACTATTTCAATAAGATTTTCCAAAAAAAAAATACAGATTCGACTCAGAATTTTATTATAGGTATAGATTTGCCAATATGCCAATTGTACAAAACTTTTTTCCCGTAAGTAACCACGATAACAAGACCCTTACCAGTTTCCACATTCCACATAGTAACAGCTCCATCATGACTGGCAGTGAACAGACTTTTATCCTTCAAAACCAGGCAAGTTATAGGCTTATTATGTCCTGTTAGTACTCGGAGAGGCTTGTCCGGGTTAGATACGTCCAGGTAGTTGATGTCCCCGGAAAGGGATACGGACAACAGGTGTTTGCCTTGCCAGAGACAGGATACCTGGAGATAGCAAAATCAATGGTCAAGTAAGAGTCGGATTTGTGTTCATAAAGGTTGTTTTAGAAATAATATATTTTTTCCACGTCTAATGAAATAAAGAATTAAAAAAAATCTAAATGAAGGACAATTTTAAAAACTCAAGTAATTTTAGTTCACGTTCCATTATTTTAGTATACCAAACCAAAAAAATATACTATCGCACGAATATCAAGTCAACAGATTCAAAAAGCTGGATCTCCTATTCTGGTTGCAGCAGAACATAAGAGATAGAAATAAAGATGACATTCCAACATATTCACTTCAAAACAAGCTTTGTTTTTTCTTTTTACATTTCAGAAGAAGAAAAAGATTAGAGTTTTACAGAGTACAAAGATATTTTGTATCAATTTTTAACTTTAAAATTGCAACCATCTTACGGCGAATCCGTGGTTTTCCTTACTAGAGATAGATATTTGACATAAGCTCCATACAATTTGGGTCAAATTCCTATATACATACATGTATATATATATATATTGTAAGGAGAAACACAGATAGATGTTAGAAGTGTTAAATTAACAAAAGATAAAAAAATTGACCCTAAAATGATGAGTTATTATTTTAAAATATATTCTAAGTGCAGGGAAAAGAAATAACGCGCTAGTAAATCAAATTTGCGTAATTTTACTGATTATTGAAATATCAGCAATCAGATGATAGGTTTGTTGTGTATATTCACAGATGGCGCTTTTAACTTTTATGAATGGTTTATCAGTATCACTTTTAAAAATTGTTAAAATTCACTGAAATTGTTTTAATTCGACTGCAGAATTAATTTTACAATATTATCATTTGTTAGTTTGTAGATATTTATAAAATTATTTGCGAATCAATCTATTCAAGCAAACAAAAATAGCCCGAATTAGCGCTGTCCAATTTTTTTGTATGGAATGAGGCATCTATACTATTTTTTGTATTTAGTTGTGTACGTTACATTATCGTCTGTATGCAAATATACATACATACAAAATAACTCTCTCTCTCTCTCTCTCTCTCTCCACATTTCATAACACTATAAAAGAACAGAGTTCCCGATAAATTGTCATCGCACATTTGAAGTTATTTATACTATACCACTTACTAATAAAAAACATTTTTGAAAAACAAGCTCTCATGTAAATGCTCTAAAAACAAAAAGAAAATAAACTTTAAATTAAATCAAAGCCATCAATTTATTAAATTAAACAACTTATATAATATAAAAACTTGTCACGAGATTTACCTATTTTATTAAAAACATTATTTTACACTTAGAATTACTTATGTCAAGATCAAGTTACATATCGTATTCTTGTTTATCTACACAAGTAAATATCTCAAATTTCAGCTAAAACGGTTGAAGATAACTGCTTTAAAATTCAGTTGCGAGATTTGAGTCGCACAAACATACAAACATTGCAAGTTAAATAAAAGCTTGTAACATAAAATCTTAACAAATAACTCAATTTACTAAAACCTGGCTTTAAAATTGCCATTAAATTTGACCATGTTGACCATCACATCCACATCAGCCATGGAAATTGACCTGAACATACCTGTTGGTTTTCCACAGCAGTACCCATATTGAAGGTGGTGGTCCGTTCCATGGTCTCCACATCCCAGATGGCACAGGTCTTGTCTCCGGAGGCTGACAGCAGTTGCTTGCCGTCCGGAGACCAAGAGATGCTGTAGACACCGCCCTTGTGGGCTGGGGAGCCGAACTGGAACAAATCCCATTCGATTAATATTATACATAATATGAAAGTTTGGATGTTTGTTACTCAATCACGCCAAAACGGCTAAACTAATCTAGATGAAATTTGGGACAGAGATAGATTATAGTCTGGAATAGCACTTATTTTTGTACCGCAAAAATGTTACGTTCCCGAGGAACAGATTTGTTATTGTTTCTTACACATTATCATTATCATACATGTGCGAACTATTTCCAACACGATCGCCAATTGTCTTAACGGTGAAGGAAAACATCGTGAGGAAACCTGCATGTCTGAGAGAACCTAGCAAGTTTTCGAAAGACATGTGAAGTCCGCCAACCCGCACTCGGCCAGCGTGGTGGACTATGGCCTGATCCCCTCGAACTGAAGAGAGGCCCGTGTCCAGCAATGGGACGTTAAAAGGTTCAATACACAAGCTACAAAACACACTCACCTCTCCCTTCAACTCCGATGTAAGGCCATCGAAAAGGAATATCTTCCCGTCGAAGCCGGCCGATGCGAACAGGCTGCCATCGGGACTGTAGCGCACTGCTTGCGCGAAGCGGGTGTGCTCCTAGAATGTATATATACAAATTAAATATACGGATTTATATTTACCCGACTGCGGCGAAGCCCAAAGGAGGGTTATATTTTTAACCTGTATGTCCGACCCTACGTTTCCTCGAAATTACTAAACAGCTTAACCGATTTTGAAATGAAATAAAACGAACTTTATTTAATTAAACTTATTATATAATTATTATATTATAAAATTTAAAGAGCGTCGGTGTAGTCAATCCGTTAGGAATCTACCATCGACTCGGGAAGCAGCTCTGCTGAGAACAGCTCAAGGAAAACGAGACAGTTGCTCTTTTAAATATCGAAATTACATTTTATTTATCAACCGATTTCCAAAACGGAGGAGGTTCTCAATTCATCGCAATCTTTTTTTTTATGTATGTTCACCGTTTACTGGAAGACGCCTGAACCGATTTGGAAAATTCTTTTTTTGTTTTAAAGGGTATACTTACCAAGTGATCCCATTTAAATTTTATCGAAATCGATCGAACGGTTTTAAAAAAATCAATAATAAATTATTTTTAAATAAATGGCTTAATCGAATGTACCTATTATTTATTAAAAAACGTTCTTCTAACAATCCCGGAAAATGCACGATTCCCGTGGGATAGATTCGCTTTTTAAGGGACGAAAGAGATTTGAGATAGCCTCCATACAAATTATATAAAAATTATATATTACCTGTTTGGTGCACTTAAACTTGAAGGGTGGTCCTTCGAACACAGCCAGGGTGTTGTCCTCGGACGCGGTCACGATGCGGAAGGGCCTCGCGGGCCGGAAGTCCACCGAGTTGATCGGCTTGGACTGGCCGCTGATCTCGCCTACCGACGTGCCGGTCTCCGCCATGAACACGTGGCCGAATCTAAAAGGGTTGAGGATTTTTTGTACTGGTTATTTTGATACTTTTTATTTATTAACTAACGGAACTCGCGGCAATGCTCGCGTTCAATCTACAAAAAAATCTCGTTGGCTTTATGTGTTGAAAAACACTTTTTGACCTATTCTCATACCTAACAAATATACAAAAAAAATCATTAAAATTGGTCGAGCCTTTTCGGAGGAGTGCGACCACAAACACCGTGACATGAGTTATTTATATATCAGAAGACTAAGGTGCATACCTATATGCCTAACAGTAGCCTATATGTTACTCCAGGTAATACTCAAATCATTTAGATACTCAAACAAATCCGTCTAGTTTCAGCGTAATGAAGGAACAAACAAACACACTCACATACATATTCTCACATTTATGATACCCCTTGACCGATTTCGTGCGTGCACTCTCTATTCCCTTCCAATCTGAAAATCTTTTGGACAATACTTCGACAAGACCAGTGAGAGTTAAGGCGCAAGATCGACGGTTATATTGAATTTTTAGCCTTTGAGGGTATCACAGTATAGAAAGAACGGATTCTGAAATAACGCAGTACCTCTCCCGTCCCTCGCCCACGACCACCATCCTCTGACTGTCGGCACTCCATGCTATATCCTTGATAGGCCCTCCGATAGGCTGGAACTCGTTCTTTAGGATATGTTCCTTGTTCACTGTATCCCAAATGCGAACTTTGCCGGATACATCTGTGGATAACAAATAAGACATAACGTATTTAAATAAGTAAAAGTCAGAGGGAAAAGTCAAAGAAAGTGGAGGGAATTAGAAAACTTATTCTATAAAAACTGATCAGCGAAGTACGATACTTTTAATACAATTCATTCAAAAAATCGTTAAAGTGCGGGTTGGACTCGCACACGAAGGGCACATCGTACAGGATCGTATAATACTTTTGTACCTACTTTTGAAATATTTTTTAAGTACACAGACTAATATTAACATCATAATCTTTTTTTTTTATTTGCAATTCGCCATCTTGGTTTTTTATTCTTTCTCGTTATTTCGGCAATAGAAATGCACACTCTGTGAAAATTTCAATTCTCTACCTATTACGGTTCATGAGATACAGACAGACGGACGGACAGACTAACAAAAATAAAAAAAAAAACTTGAAATAAGTAATATACATTCCAAACTTCTTTTAAACACAATATTAAAAAACCGCTATTTTGTATACTCTTTTTTACGGTTACTACAGTTTTTACTTTATATTTTTTTATTTCACGGCCCATAAGCTTTCACTTCAGTCTTTCACTCACTCGGCCTTTCTTAACTTTTTCGGGTAAGAATTTTAAAAAATCAATCCCAATGTTCAATTTTGTTATAAAAGGATGTCATACAAAATTTCATTCTAGACAAAGCGGGTTAGCATATAGGTCACTTGGGTCTATCACTTAGTTATTTTTTAATACGTTTATGACCGTGGCTACACTCGCGTAATTTAAATAATTGCTCAGCTCACAATAATCGTAGGTTAACTTAAAAATCCTATTACCTCCCACAATAAATAACCAATAAGATTAAATATAAAAATTAATAAGATTAATATAAAATAAGCAAAAAAAGAGAGATTTTTTCACTTTAGACTGGTACGTTTTAAACAAACAAAACAACAAACTCTTTAGCATCATATATTAATATCGATATAGGTTAAAATAGTCGTTTCTACATACATACAGTATACTTAGATATACATGATAACAAGTATCGATTTTGAACACGATATGTCTGAGCTGAAAAGCGATAACTAAACTCAAACACTCACAGTGAAATAACCTCTCACAAATACATTTCCTGCAAAACTCATATAGCGTGTGACCTTTAAACAAATTGGAGTAGGAAAACAACAAAATAAATCAAGATAAATTGCTCAGTTTTATGTACAAACTAATACTAAGTATAGAATTCAGAACACCTTAAAAAGCCCCATGATGGGGCACATTCCCTAATGTCAAAAGCCATTGCTATTTTAGGTCATTGCATGTAGCGAAATATTCATATACTATATATATATATATATATATATATATATATATATATATATAGTATAGTTTATACTAGCGACTCACCCTCGCTCCGCTCGGGTTCGTTCCCGGTTACCTTTTAACGTATAGTATAGATTACTCTGAGATGAGATATTTTCCCGCAGTAAAAAATATCCTATATGTTCACCCCTCTGATTACCTAACCAGCTATCATCATACTAAATTTCATCATAATCTGTCCAGAGATTTTCTCGTGGTGCGTTCCCAGACAGACAGACAAGAATTCAAAAAACTATAGATTCGGCCTCTGTATCGATTATAATTTGACTATTTCAATAAGATTTTCAGATAGAATTTTATTATATGTATAGATTTTATAATCGTTAGCTTAAAAAACTATACTGGAGGCTTTAACTTGCATTCTACAACTGTTTACACTTTTAGGAAATTTAATATTTTATGGGAATGACATGTATTACCTATTTGTACCCGCTAATCTCTGAAACGGCTGAATCAATTTTCATAAGAATTTAACTGGTTTATAAGGGGTTTAGGCGAAAAGGATAAAGGCTACTTTTAACCTCGATGGAAAGATAGGTTTTTCGCAAGATTAAGCTTGAAAGTTAATTTTTTTTTTTCACTTTTTAGCAGCGAAGTGGGCTGTTAGTTTCTACGAAGTACTCCTATTACTGTTAGTCTGTTACCTTTACACGCTCCAACCGCTGAAGAGATTTCGATGACATTTGACATGGATAGGCTACTATTTATGCTAGCCTAGTATGCGAGCAATGCCGCGGCCAAATATTAGCACCAAATATATTATGAAACATAATTTTATACTAATGTCAACTTAATACCTAATCAATATACATATAATTACAAGTTCGATTTCTATTTTCTAAGCCTCTTTCTAATTTTGTTTAACTACTTGTTATTTAGAGCACGATAGTGTTTTCGCGCCTATTTATATCTGGGACATATTCAAGTAAATAAATTAATAATAAATATGATTCAAACGATGCCAACTTACATAACAACGTTTTGTATGTATTCGTAAGGGGTAAGACATACTGCAGACTTTTTATAACATTTCTCAGCCCTAATTATTAAAACTACAAACAGTTTCTAAATATCAATTTATACCTTATCTAACATTCAAATGAAATGCACCCAATAATTTTAGTCCTGATTAGCGACTTACCCTCGCTTCGCTCGAGCGCGTTTTATTTTGTACATTTTAATTTGTTTTAGCAGAATCCTAATTCTATTTGTAACATAAAAGTAGCCTGAGTTACTCCTTATAACATCAGCTATCTGCCAGTAAATTCGCGTCAAAATTGGTCCATCCGCTTCAGAGATTAACCGGAATAAACAGACAGACAGAGAGACAAAAAGATTGTGTTTTTCTCATAAGAATATAATTTCATAAGCATTTAGTAAACAGCTATTATTTAGACATTACAAACAGACACTTCAATTTTATTTATCTGTATAGGTGAGGTTATGGGGAACGTTTTGGGACTAAAACTCGAAACGTTTTAATTTATAAATTTAATATATCAATATAATGTAGTACTCATAAAACCCGACAAAATGATCTAAAAAATCTGCAGTATGCGGTGACTCTTTCGCAATCGACAATATTGTTAGAAAGTCATCTTTATTACAAATAACATATAGTGCACTTTCACGTAACAACCTATCCACGAGTCGCCGGTGTCAACAACCTTTTAAAAATAAAATTTACATAAGTTATCCTTAACCGAAATTGTATGAAGCCGTAGAACGTGCTATCATCATTTCTTTAAAAATCATAAAGTCCCTACAATCTTACTAATATTACAATCGCGAAAATTTGAAGATGTGTAGATGTATGTTTGTTACTCTTTCACACAAAAGTATTAAAAGGATTTTGATGAAATTTAACAGCAATATTATCTATCAGAGAAACACATAAGCAGCAATTTTTATAGACTCGAGGTTATCGCCTCGCTTCGCTCGGATTCGCATCTAGGAAAACAAAAACAAAACTATCCCACGGGAACCGTACATTTTTCCGGGATAGAAAGTAGCCTATGTGTTATTCCAGACTATAATCTATCTCGGTGCCAAATTTTATCCAGATCCAATCAGCCGTTCTGCCGTGAAAGAGTAACAAATATCCATACATCCTCATAAACTTTCACATAATGTAATATTAATCTATACATATAATAAAATTTTAACTAAGTCGAATCTGTACATTAAATATTTTTTGGAAAATCTTATTGAAATAGACATTATTATACTTCTATATGTACTAGTTAAACGTTTACGGACTATATAAACATTTGTTTTTAGATATTTTTTTTAAACTGTAACTGAATACAAGGGTATATATTATGTACACATAATATATTATATACTCGCTTTTCTAGTAGCTATTGAAGAATTCCACGATGCAACTTCTGGCTCCATCATTAGAACCCTATAAGTTTAATGATATCATATGTTTGTATTATAATCAGGGTGTCATACACGTAAAAAAAATTTCACCCAATACAACTATTTGAAGTAGGTTAGTTAAAATCGACTTCCACGATTTGATAACGTTATCAGATATATACGAGTGAAGCTAATAATATCAACAATTAGACTACTTTGTTTTCAACCTATATATGTATAATATTTGTGTACAAAAATACGTCGATTCGCTGTTACAGTGATAAGTGAAATTTAAACAAAACGAGAAAAGTCGCATCTATATACACTAACTAGCGACTCACCATACAAATTTTTGAAAATTGATTCCCCATACAATCTTTCACTCCCATTTTTACCCCCTTAAGGGATGATTTCCGGAATAAAAAGTATCCTATGTCCTTCCCAGGGTCTCGAACTATCTTCTTACTAAATTTCATCTAAATCGGTTCAGTAAACCAGAGATTACCCCCTACAACGTCACAAACTCACAAACTTTACCTCTTTATAATATTATAGTATAGATAAGCACTTTTCATCCAAAAAGATATACGAAATTCAAAAGTAGGTACTCAAACGTAATTTTTCCATCCTTCAGGGTGTTTTTTTTTTAATTTAAATGACAGACTATCTCTTAGGTATAACCTACTCATTAAAAAAAGAACAATAAAAATCGATGCACAATACCAGATATCGAATCGATCACGCCAAGATATCGAAAACATACCTACAAAAAAAATTCTAAACGACGAATTTAATACCGGAGTAGGTAGGTTTGGAAGTCAGTGAAAAATCAAACAAAGCCGCCTACAAAAGCTGAACATATAATAAAATTGTAACTGAGTCGAATCTGTACATTAAATATTTTTTGGAAAATCTTATTGAAATAGTCATTATTGTCAACACAGAGGCCGAGTGTATAGTTTTTGGAATTTTTATCTATCTTCTAAGAACGCATCACGAGAAAACGACTGGACAGATTTTGATGAAACTTGATATGATGGTAGCTGGTTATCCGGGTCAACATATAGGATACTCATTTCTGAAAAATCTATACTAATCTTTAAAACGCTTCTAGGGACGAACTCGAACAAAGCGAGAGTGAGTCGCTAGTCAAATATAAAAATACGTGTTAACGTTCGAACAATCTCCTCGACTAAAGGTATCTAAACATAGTTTGATCTAAGATTGGTTCCAGTTGGCGCGTTTCCAAATTCTAGTATTTGATTATATCTCGAATGACACTCTCGTTTCCATAGTTTTGCTTTCCGCTAACCCTTTGTAAATATAAAGAATGTATGCATGTATGTATAGAATTTTGAACTTAAATACTATATAACTATACTATACTACTATACTGTATTTAAACCGTCTGTCTGTTTGTGATTTCAAAACAACTAAAAAACTAATATTATAAACACCAAAGCATATATATATATATATATATATATATATATATATATATATATATATATATATATATGTTTGTTAACAAACATCCATCCATCCAAACAACATCCTTCACGTTAAAACTACTGGACGGGTCGAAACCCCCATCAAAATGATACACAGATAGAGCTGGAGAAACGAATAGGCTACTGTTAGGGACTAGGCTAGGTACGTCACTAGTATTTTACTTCAAAATTATACTGTCTGTCTAATATTTCGACACCACTAATCTATACATATAATAAAATTGTAACTAAGCCAAATCTGTACATTAAATATTTTTTGGAAAATGTTATTGAAATAAACATTATTATCGATATAAAGGCCGAATCTATAGTTTTTAGAATTTTTGTCTGTGTCTGTTACCGCATTAAAGAAAAACCACTGCAAGGATTTTGATGAAATTTAGTATGGTGATAGCTGGTTATCCGGGTTAACGTATAGGATATTTTTTTACCGCGAGAAAATATCTCATTTTTGAGAAAGAATACAAAAACTGCAATGTAAGAGTATACTAATATGTAAAACCTAAGAATTTAGTTTTTGGTCACCTGAACGCGAGCGGAGCCGCGGGCAATGCTAGTGGGCATATAAATTTCATCAAAAAAATTACAGCTTTACGATTGAAATAATTACGTTGTTTTTTGAAAATATCAGAGTTGCGAGACCTGGGATTTGAACCCACTTCACCTGGTATTTTTATCCATTTTTAGCCTTTGAAAAGGCTAAACTGATTATAATGGACCATTTATTGGGATTAAAGAGGAATTCTGTTGAAATAAACCTATGAATATGTTGGGAGCAAGCCAACATAATGGTTTAAAATGATTGTAATTTGTATATGTACGTATCTTTTATATAGGACGTGCATATTCTCTCAAAAACTGGATAAACTGAAGTTTTCTTAGCTATTCTTAGTTTATTTGGTATATACCAAATAAACTATAAACAGTACAAATGAAAGTTTGCTAAGTATATATGACATTTATCAACAAAATAACACGGGTTCATCCCTAGTTACGTTCTAACGTTTAGTATAGATTTCTCAGAGATGGGATATTTTCCCGCAGTAAAAAGTATTCTATATATGTTGATCCGGATAACCAGCTATTATCATACTAAATTTCATCAAAATCTGTCAAGTGGTTTTCTCGTGATGCGGTCACAGGCAGACAGACAAAAATTCTAAAAACTATGGATTCGGCCTCTGTATCGATAATATTGACTATTGCAGTAAGATTTTCCAAAAAAAATATTTAATGTACAGATTCGACTCGGTTATAATTTTATTATATGTATAGATGTCATTAATTACAACAATTTTTTACTTAACAATATCCGAGCTTAAAAATCACAATCAGGAGCTAATATTGCAATATTTCTAACGAGATAATATTGCTTCGTTAAAAATAGACAACAAAAAAACTTCTACTAATTACTACGAAATTAGTTGTTTTGGTAAAAATAACAAGATTTTCTCTTGATCTCTGTTGTAACTGTAACCGTTATAACGGCATTAGGTCCGTCTGACTGTAAGCTTTCAATGGAGAACAGATGTATTCAACCCGTTTTCATAAAAGATAAATAAAACGAATATATATACAAAAAAAAAGGTTCGATTAAGAATTCATATCTCTCAACTCACAAATACATCGTGGCTATTTTTGGGAACCTTCAAAAACGATTAGGTTCTAAGTATAAACTAGTTCCAATTCAAATCCAAAAACTTGTACCATAGAAGTAATTATTAATAGAAAATTCACCAGCCTCACGAGTGAAATATTGGCTCAAAGTGATTTTGCAATCGCGGTACGGGGTACCTACCTTACAAGGTAACTTAAAAACACTATTTCTAATCCTGATGCTTCAAGGGTTCCTGGTGCGATGTTCTAATATATCATTGTACTACCTAAGTACAAAATCAGTATAGATAAGCTGGTGGGTTATTGTTAGAGCCGGAAATAAAAGTAACGGAACAGCTCTTCAACTATCACCACACAAAAAGTCATCCCAATCTGTCACTTTGTTTCGACGTGAAAAAAGAACAAACAAACAAACAAACAAACAAACAAACAAACAAACAAACAAACAAACAAACAATCAAACAAAGACACTTTCACATTTATAATATTAGTATGGAAGTATGGATTAGTATGGATAACAAATATTCCCGTAAATCTAAGAAAATATTAACAAAGCATTCTTTGCATCGAGATGGTTTATGGGTTGTAGATAGACATACTTCACTTTTTAGCCCAAAGTATTAGGCACAACGTTATACGTCTCCAAAGAATATTAGGATAAAAAATAGTAGTGAGACCTTAACAAAACAATGGCGAGCTTTTTATATATATGTTAATGTTAATAAATACACATTTGGTAATATTTTTATACTCTGAAATACAATGTTTATAAACACATATCAATTTTATGTACAAAAAATGAATAAAAGATTGGTAGTTTGCCAGTTCAAAGAAAGTGCTAAGACAAATTAAAGTAATTACAAGATTACATAAGATGTCATTACCCTACCATCTTGGCATCAAATGTTGATTTTTTAATACGCAATAATAGACTGTTTTTTGCAGACATGTTAAAAAACTCTTTTTTTTAACGTTGGGAAATGTATTTACGCACGAGGTGTGGGACTCACCGGCAAAGCCAGTACTACCCACTTAAACCCAACAAAGCCTTCCCCCGTTGTAATGGGGCGTCGCAGGATCGCTTACGCATTCAACTACGACGCCCCGACGGCAGGTCTGCCGAAGTAGACCACAACAACCATGAGGGTGCTCCAAGGTCCACTCTGCTATCAGAGAAGTACCAAGAGCAACCCGCATGGTACACCGCCCACCGAAGAGGGCCACCTCCCACAATGTTAACAAACTCCTAAAAGTAGTCACTTATCTGAATAATAATTCATTAAAAAATCGTAAACTATGTTACAATATTGATGATGTCTTCTAGATCATTTTCGACCACGAGCCAAGAGATAACATACCTTACTACATAAGTTTACGTACAAACATAAGTGCATACTTTAATCCGTTTATTCTTATACTACAGTGGGAGGACAATTCGACAGCTATACCTGCTATCAGAGGTACGAGATTGAAACACTGTAAACTTCCTAACTCCAGGCTATTATTGATAATTTCTTAACAGAAAATCTCAATAAGTAAACTAGGACCGAATATGACTCGAAGCCAGGACCTCCAGATCTACAGTCGTACAAGCCAGTCGCTAGACCAAAGATACAGTTATCTAATAATATATCTATGCATGATTTATAAATACACACTATGACTATGACCTGACCCCACTCGTATTGAAGGGAAGCCCACGCTCCACCCCCAGCAGTGGGATGTTAAAAAGGCTGAATATATACATAAATACACAGATATGACCTAAGCAGGCTGACTGTCGACGTCAGTAGTATAACGCGATCGACAATATCGTCCAAATCTCTGACAAAATGTCGACTATAACTAAACACTATGCATGTCCGAAGATCAATCAGAACACTACATAATTTGAAGAATACAAAATTAACAAAGTTTTAGCTTATTGAAGAGAATATAAAATTATTTCAGTGGCTAGAATTATAATGTAGAATAAAAGTTATTACGTCGAAGTCTATATGCGTGAATCGATACGGCACTTATCAATTACTTTACCGCTTGCGGTTAAAACGTGTGGAATAACCGTAAATACGAGACTTCCCAATACGATAGCAAATCTCAAAACAAGTTTTAATACTTGAATTAATTTCTAGCGTCTGCCTTCGCTCACGTTTCGTATCACCACCAGTCCCGTCGGTTAAGTTTTAATTCCCGGAATAAAAAGTACATAATATGTATAATTGAAGTGGGCGGGCCACGTAGCGCGACTGCAAGACGAGAGATGGTCAAGAACAGTGGCCTTATGGACCGGCCCTCTTGGTAAGCGCTGCAGAGGTAGACCGTATACGAGATTCTCAAGACAGCTGGACATGATTGGACACAGAAAGCCCAGAATGGGAACTTTGGAAATCTTTGGAGGAAGCATTCACCCGAGGAGGGGTTCTTAAAAACGAACCATATTAAACTTAACACACATTTAAACTGGAAATTTATATAAGCAGAATATTAGTTAGAAATAATTACGTAGGTTATGCTTAACAACAAGATTAATGTTATTTAAGACTTTTTCTAAGAAATATAAGGCTTTTTTATTTTATTTATTTATGTATAATTGAATTTGGAAAGATCTTTAGAAAAAAACTTTTAGACTATTTTCAACAAGTACATAATTAAGAAATTGTAATTCAACATACCATTTAATTCACAATAGGTAATTAGATAACATATCATATAACATATGAATTGATAAGATATATAAAAACAAATAAACAATAAGATAAATTCACACAACTTATAAAACCGATAAAATTAAAGTGGATAAAACAAAAAACATAAAATTTTCTTCTTAGTTATTTATAAGTAGCGACACGGTAATATTACATACATATACATTACCGTGGTAGCGATTCACCCTCGCTCTGCTCGGGTTCGTTTTAACGTTTAATATAAATTTCTCAGAGATGAGATCCTTTCCTGCAGTTTTCTCGTGATGCGTTGCCAGATAGACAGACAAAAATTCTAAAAACTATAGATTCAGCCTCTGTATCCATAATAATGACTACTTCAATAAGATTTTCCAAAAAAATATTTAATGTACAGATTTGACTCAGAGTTTTATAAGATGTACAAATATAGATGGTTTTTAGAATTCAATATGAACTGAATATTTCCACAACAAAAAATTGTCCAACACAAGATTTGAATCTATGATCTATGGTCATATCTTCAACCACCAGTAATGAATATGGAGCGAGATTTATTACTGAATTATTGTACACAATATTAACTTACTGATAATAGCACTGCTAATAAATAATTTGATTAGATTATCAACTGATTATGAAACAAGCATTAAATCTTTACATAATATATGTATATATTTGTATGTATTTAGCCCTATTTAACGTCCCACTGCTGAGCACGGGCCTCCCATCAACACGATCACATAGTCACCATAGTCCACCACGCTGACCAAGTACGCGTTGGCGGAATTCACATGTCTTTCGAAAACTTGCTAGATTCTCTCATGGACATGCAGGTTTCCTCACGATGTTTTTCCTTCACCTTAAGGCAAGTAGTGGCAATCATGCAAGACCCAAGATTTGAACCCACTTCACTCGGTTTACCAAACGAGCGCATTACCACTGGACTACCACTATCATAATATATGTATGACTAGTTTTTGCACCTAGCTCTACTTGCATTGTAAGAGGAAAGCAATGAAATGTAACTTAACTGGTCCCACAATGCATTTTATGTCATGGCCAAATTCAATCAAAATCTGTTCAGTACTTTAAGAGTGAAAAGATAATAAACAGGTAGACATAATTGTTCTCACATTTATATTATTTATATACATTAATTTTACTTATATTGTTGGTGACTTATGAAAAATATGGAATAAAATAGCCTCCTCAATTCAATTAGTGAAAGATATTCAATAATCAAATGAGCTGCTCTTAAAATTATCTAGCATAGAAATGAGCCTATCTTGCTTTTTAATACGGAAAGTAAGTGGTGAAGCAAGTCACCTTCGATAGCTATTTTAGTGGAATGTATTTTCACTGTTTGGGATGTCTTACAAGCAAGAAGGTGTATAACATAAGGCAGGTGAATGTTTTTCTAGGTTGCACTTCAGTATATGAGTCATAGACCACCACTAGTACACAAGTGGAAAGGTATGTATATGGCTTACTGCTATGTGAGACATTGATCTGTTATAATATATAATTATTAAATGTAATGATACGAAAGATGGCATTACCACTTTTAATAATAATATAATATTTCAAAATTTTGGTATTTGTAACAACTAAAAATGAAGCATATAAAAGAAATATACTATATATTTTTCTTTTTTGTCAACCAACTATTATTAATATGAAATAAAATCCAAAGAAGTTTACATTTTGTAATAATTACATATATAAAATCTAAAGATTTTTTACAAAATATAAAACACTAGCGGCTCACCCTCGCTTCGCTCGGGTTCACCTCTAGAAAAGTACAAACAGATCTATCCCACGGGAACCATTCATTTTTCCGGGATAAAAATAAGTAACCTGTTGTTCCACCGGCAATATAAGGTATCAGCATGCCTATATTACTCAATTAGGAGCATAAGTTGTTGTGTACTGAGCTGTATAAGTTACTATAGTTTTTTAACTATCCCACGGGAACTCTTTAATTTTCCGGAATTAAAAGTACCAAATTTCATTTAAATAGGTTCAATAGTATCGGAGATTAGCCCGTACAAACAGACAAACAGACAGAGAAAGAAAAAAATTGAAAAAACTCTGGATTTTTTCTATTTCTCTCCTTACGGGATGTAAGAAGAGAACTGACTTGTTTTTCTGCATTTTTTTCTACCATCTATGTACAGACATTCGACCTCTACAGTTTTATTATTCATATATGTATATTCAGATAGAATAAATAACGTATAATAAAACAGTAATATATAATAATGAAAATAGTTATAGCGAGTGTACCTTAGGAGATAAACATATACTATGTAGAACTTTTCTATAGACCTTTTTAAGACTTACAATTTTCTTGTACAATGTTTGATGAGCCAACGTTAGCCATATAAATTTCTAAGGACAATTCGATAGAACCAGTTATTGTGTTTTCCCGTGGCAATGAACAATTTGCCTGTCGTAAAAGGTATTCTAAATGTTAACCCGAGCACTAAGTTTTAACACTATACAAAATTAAGTTAAAATCGGTCGATTACTTTTTGCGTGAAACGCGCACATCGATTTGACTAAGTTTTATTATAGGTATAGATAAGAATAAATATTGCGAGTGTAACTTAGGAGATAGACATATACTATTCAGAATTTTTCTGTAGGAGTTTTCAAGACCTACAATTTTTTAGTATATTTTTTTGATGTATGTAAGTCTTAAGGCTTAGGCCAGCGGAAGGTTTCTAGGGAGGATTTGATAAAACCAGTTATTGTATTTTCCCGTGGGAAAGATTTTCTTTAAGTAAAAAATATCTAGGCAGTGGTATCCCAGTGGTAACGCGCTCGCTTGAGAAACCGAGTGAAGCAAGTTCAAATCCCGGGTCTCGCACCTCTGATATTTTCATGTGATATTTCTAACAAAATTACCACTTGTCTTAACGGTGAAGGAAAACCTGCATGTCTGACAGAACCTAGCAAGTTTTCGAAAGACATGTGAAGTCCACCAACCCGCACTTGGCCAGCGTGGTGGAGTGGACGTGGTGTATGGCCTGATCCACCTCGTACTGAAGGGAGGCCCGTGCCCAGCAGTGGTACGTTAAAAAGGGCTGAATACAACATACATACATACATACTACATACAAAAGGTACTCTAAATGTTGACTCGATTAATAAGTTATCATACAGGCAAACAGTCAAACAGACAATTTTTTTAATAACTATTGTTTTGGGGTTTATGTTGTGTACATAATACGTTACAAATAAACAAAAACTTTCCTAACATTATAAATTAAAATTAGTGAAATTGTACAGGCAATAACAACCTTCAGTTTTTAATATTGTAATTTTATATAATTTTTTTTTGCTTTAAATAACTTAAATCATGTAACTATCCTATATATATAGTTTAACTTAATCATAGAGTATGCATATGGGAATAAGCGGGCCATTCCCAACACAAGTATCCTCGAATTACTTACTGGGAAGACTCGAACACAAAATGTAAAAATGATTAAGAAATAAAAACTATTTTTATTTTTTTATTAAATACATCTATACCACGGGAAAAGTACATTTTTCCGGGATAAAAAGTAACCTATTTGTTATTCTGATGTATGAACTATATTATTGTAAGGTTTCATCAAAATCCAATCAGTAGTTTTTATGTACTACGCTGTATAAGTTACTATAGTTTTTTGATGATCCCACGGAAACTCTTTAATTTTCCGGGATGAAAAGTAGTTTATTTGTTTTTGTCATGTGTGAACTATATTATTGTAAAGTTTCATCAAAATCCAATCAGTAGTTTTTGTGTACTAAGCTGTATAAGTTGTTAAAGTTTTTTAACTATCCCACGGGAACTCTTTAATTTTCGGGGATGAAAAGTATCTAATATGTTGCCCGGGGATATAAGGTACCACCATGCAAAATTTTATTTAAATAGGTTCAATAGATCCGGAGATTCGCCCGTACAAAGAGAAAAACAGACAAACAACTCGCTCGGGTTCGTCCATACCTACGAATATGTTGTATTATCTCTTTAACCATTTGTCCAAATTATATGCAGTAAAAGGGAAAAGTCTTTTGTTTTAAACATTTTAGACGATTAATTTGCTTATTTTGATAAGAATTCATAATTGTTGATAATATGATCAATAAACATGACCTACCGATTTAAATTGTTTTTTTAATATAAAAAACTACTTTTTGTGACTTAAATATAAAAATTAGACATATGCTGTCGCTGACTTTTTTGTAGGCATTATTAAGTTCTACAACTTTTCTCTAGAACATAATCATATATCTCTCATAGTTAAGGCAGCGTCCGTAAGAAACGTTTTCGTTCGACCGTTTTTTCTCCGACTTACTTTGCAAATCCGACTACCACGAAAAAGCCTTTTCATTTTTCGGGTTAATATATAGCCTATGACACTCAGAAAGAACGTGGCTTTCTAGTGGTAAAAGAATTTTGAAAATCGGTTCAGTAGATCCAGAGATTACCCCCTACAACATCACAAACTCACAAACTCACAAGATCACAAACTTTACCTCTTTATAATATTAGTATAGATAAGACGGGCCATGTACATGACTACTAAATAAATCATGTACAAATATGGCTTATCTCTTTGAAAGATTGAATATATTTAATGTGTAGAACATACTTATATGGTAGTGTGTGATAATGTGATAAACATTGAGTCATACACACCTATTGATTCATATATGGTATTTAGTGATATAAAACCAAAAAATATTGGATGAAAAGATTTTTTATATTTCAAAATGATTGAAAATAATAATTAAACACTATAGGAACTGACTGAAAGAGGGGTGTTGTGAAGCTTAATTAAAATTTGGAAGAATTATATTCTGGATACCTTAAGAATACATTCAAGAGGAACTCTAAAGTTAGATAGTAACTCTAAAGGAATAAAGACCTGCCAAGTTTAACAAACATAAAGATTTCTTTCTTAAGTTAAGAAAGTTTAGAAGAGTAAAAAATTAAAGCATGCAGAAAAAGTCAATGTGACCAGTAATTTCATTAACTTTTTTTTACATAACTTTAGTTGAAAATAATAATACATACATGATTTTCTACGATATATTTATCTTTTAAATGTTATACTTTAATGTATGCAAAACAAGTTTGTAAAGAGCCAATTGAGTTTGTATCTATCTGACACAAGGCTAACTGCTCATGAAGAAGGATACAGCATAACTGATGATTTAACTCCAATTCATCCTATTGTGATTTAATATTTTATAATGTTAAGGAAATTTGTATGTGTTTTCCTTTAATCTAAATATTACTATGAATCGTTTACAAAATATATATTTACCATTTTGTTATGAATATATGTAGTCTAAGGAGAAAACAATGTTTTAAAAAATGATTCATTTCTTATTAATTTGATTATTTTAAAACAAAAATTGTCCTATAGATGTAAAAGTAATTATAACTCACCTCCAGATGCAATATAAAATCCGCTAGGTGAATATTTAGCCACATTCACTTGACAAGAGTGTTCCGTGTATACATCCGAAATCGCTGGGTTTTCGATATCTCGTATTATAACAGAATTCCCATTGGTGTACAAGAAAGTCTTGCCTTTAGGATCACCTCCCAACACTAAAGGAGTACCTCGCTGGGTCCTGGGTAATGCGGCAAAAGTATACTCTGCGGAAATAAACACACGTTCACTTACGACTCGCGAAAACAATGAAAACTATCTATCGAAAAACAGTTTCGGTTCACCGACCATGCCTCAAAATAAATACAATAAAAACCACTTACTGTTAGAATAAGACATTATAATTATATATCTACTAAACTATAAATTACACTGATATTACAATAAATATGGTATATTCAGTACTTTTTAGATTATATAGAAAAACAAAATCAGCCGCTACTTTCCATAGCCTCCCAAAAAATGACGTGACGTTAGAAGAAGTAAGTGATGCACCAAGACGTACTTACGGAAGATGTCAATGAGTCACATTAATATAAATATCGATTAGTCATAAAAAAAGAATTAAATATGTAAAACATTTTAAAACTATTTATTAAGTTTAAAATACAAGAAGATTTTAGTATAGTAATTTATAAATATTTTATTTTTTTCATGTATAGAAGAATCTATAAATGTATAAAAGTTGCAAATAAAACTATAAAAACTGTTTTCTATGAATTAGAAAGATATTTTAAAATTGGAATAATTCTAATTTATAGTTATTATAAAGTTTTACAAAAACATAATAAAACGTCATGTTACTTAATATGCATTTGGCGATGTATATTATGTGCATTATTTTTACAATATACATAAATAATTATTTATATTTATGATTTGGCAAATCTAGCTATAAAATGTTACGATTTTATAACAATAGTTAATGACATTGATATCGATTGAAATCGATTTCCTTTGTCTACCCAAATTGCTATTCACAACACTAATGAGCTGTCAAGTCATATGTCCTTATATGGACATACATAGCCATTACCAGTCTTGCCATTTCTGCAAAATTATGATTAAATAGAATAATTTGATTAATTTTTAAATATTCAATATATTTTTAGTTATACTTTTAATGACTCTATTTACCTAATCGTAAAATCAAAAATATATAATTATAATAATGACAATAAAAAAACAATTAAATTAACTATTTGCTTAGGATTAATTTATATTTTGTTATATAAACGTTTATTAAATACAATTTAACAATATATTTATGAATTATATAACGTTTTATTTGTATAAAAATAGTTGTTTCTCTTAACAATATATAAATACAGGTATCCGAGTATTTAAACGATGAAAATAATTTTCAATTATCTGATGTCATTGTCAATTTCATTCGTACGCTGCGTGGAATGCCGAGTGGTTGAACTCGCAGCGTCTAGAATGTCTTGATATTCGCAATGACCGTTCTTGAAGCCCGCTCACATGTTACATGAGTTTTGCATTTTAGTATCCTTTCGCAATGGATAAAGTGTAAAAGCTACTTTGTATCTTCGGCCAAGCTGTGATATTTTATATTTAATTTGACGTATGTTTCCACGTGGTGAACGTCATATTTAGTCTACGTGTTACGAATCTTTTTGAGTTATTGGGAATTGTTTATTTTAATTTCCATTTAAAAGATGGAATCCCTGAATATGTCTAAACTAAACCTATCCAGTGTACGGAACACCGTGCCTGGTGATAATGCGCCAAAACAAGATATTTCGGAACCGAAGTACGAATCGAATGTAAGTTTGACAATCCGATTTTTAAAATTCATGACTTTTTGTTTTATTCATGTAATTTTGTGTAAAATCTTGAATTAAGATATACATAATTAGATTTACAAAATAATTCTTAAAGTCGCGGGACAAGGAACAAAGAAACTAAATGTAGATAATGGTTACATTGTCCAGATTGTGCATTCTTAACCTTGAATTATAGTGCTCGAGTTTTTGCAGTTGATTAAAAATATAAATAATTACAAAAAATACGTAAAGAAACCCAAAAAAAAAATTGGTGATGTAAAATGGGATATTTTTGCTGTGGTATTCATTATCTCTATATGTATCTTGCTGTATCATGTAAAAATAAATTGTTATTGTTAATTAGTGATTTATAAATATGAAGTATTTATTTATAATGTATGTTTCTCTTGAAAATGATTGATAAAATGTTTATATTATACTAGCGACTCCCCTTCACTTCGCTCGGGATCGTCCCTAGGTTGATTACCCGTACAAACTTTCATCCCCATTTTCACTCCCTTAAGGGATTATTTCTGGGATATAAAGTATCCTATGTAGTTTCCAGAGTCTCAAACTATCCTCATACCAAATTTCATCTAAATTGATTCAATAGATCCAGAGATTACCCCCTACTACCTCACAAACTCGTCACAATTCACAAACTTCTTTATAATATTAGCATAGATACTTATATTAAATTATTACATTTTTAATATTTTCTTCTAGTCCTTCACTGATCTTGATGGTGAATATCACTGTGAATATCGTGAAGACATCTGGAAGAGTTTGCTGGAGCAAGATGCTGAGAAACCTATCATCCACCTCCAATCACCTCAGGTATTTCGTGTTTTTTTATGAATTACCTTTAAATAATCAACACATATTATAATCATTAATAATTATGTCTTGTGGTAATAAAGTATTTATTTAAAGAGAAATAGTTAAAATCAACATATAAACATTATATTATTTGTCAAAATTTGATTATTTCTAATAAAGTTATATACATTATACTCATCTATTCACCATTGCATAATGCAACACTTGAATTGCTTTTATTGAAAACCTATATCTATGACTCTTAATATTATAATGCAATATTCTCTAAATATTATTTGCCAGTCCAATGTTGACTTACAAAAATAAACTATATTAAACATAATTATATAGGTTTGTTACGGTAATGTCCTTGCAATGTTTTTATATTTAGTTTTTTAGTCCTTAGCCAAGGCTATTACAAATAAAAAAAATGGCTAACTAAGCAAATATTGCATCATTGAAAAAAACATTACATTTTTGCAAACATACAGTAAATGGATGAAATATAAGCCTTTTTTAAAACATGTTATTTTTTAGAAAGAAATATGATATTTGTATTATTATATGACATCAATTGAAATTAATAATGAAATTGTTCCAATTGTTGTGAAACACTGATGCAAGATGGTGCATTAAATGTATATAGTTTGTTATGTTGCATCATTTCGGTTTGGACCTAAATGAGAGTAATGGGCCTTTTTGGTGACTAATATTATAAGCAAGATACCTATAAAGATTAACTTTCTTCTTATACTTGTACTTTATAGTACATATTTGCTAGTGACTCACCCTCGCTTCCCTCGGGTTTGCCACTAAGTATGTTTTGACTTTTGATGTGTATAATTGGTATGGAATAGATAGACTATATATACATAGGTATGATGAGTTTTATATCTCTTACCTGAGAAATGATTCCAAATACAAACTTCTACCCCCATTTTCACCTGCTTAAGGGAATAAAACTATCCTATATCGTTCCCAGAGTCTATCTCCATATCAAACATGTTCTGTGGATTAAGTGTGAAAAAGAAACAAACAGACAGACAGAGTGTACTTTTGCATTTGTAATACTATTATGTATGTATGTATGTATTCAGCCTTTTTTTCAACGTCCCCCTGCTGGGCACTGGCCTCCCTTCAGTACGAGGGGAATCAGGTCCATAGTCCACCACGCTGGCCAAGTGCGGGTTAGCGGACTTCACATGTCTTTCGAAAACTTGCTAGGTTCTCTCAGACATGCAGATTTCCTCACGATGTTTTCCTTCACCGTAAGACAAGTGGTAATCATGTTAGAAATGATTCGCACATGAAAATATCGGAGGTGCGAGACCCGGTATTTGAACCCGCTTCACTCGGTTTCCCAAGCGAGCGCGTTACCACTGGGCTACCACTGCTTTATATATAAATGCCTTATTATAATATTAGTATATTTATAACATACTAGCGACTCACACTCGCTTTGCTCGGTTCGTCCCCAGGTACTTTTTAAATTAAAATGGATTTAATATGTTATCCTTAAGAGATAGGACATATGCCATCGCGGACTTTTCTGTAGACCTATATGAGATTTACAATTTCACCATACATTATTTTGTTACATCTCAAAGGGTTTAGTAAGCGTTTTCGTTGAAAGCTTCCAGACGACTTATTTTTTTCTGACACCTCCAACAAATATCGTTATATTTTAGCCAATGTATACAAAAACTTAACAAATTATATACTAAAACCTTCCTCGAGAACCACTGAGAAATCTATAAGAAAAGTTAATGTTTATATATTTCCGAAGATTATTTTATATTTATTAAAATTGTGAAAGGTTTTCTGAAAGGATTCAAAATTTATCAATTTATCAAAAATTATTCATATGACAGAATTTCTTAATAATTTGTCAACAGTTGGAATTCCGTGGTTCTCTAGTTCAGCAACTAAGGGATGTCACCAAGAAGCTGGGGCTGACCATCGCCACCCTGCACTCGGCGGTCGCGCAGTTGGACTTATTCATGGATGCTCACAGACTCCGGGCAGATAGACTGACACATGTTGCTTTGGCTTGTTTGAGTCTTGCCGGTGAGTTTTATGATCTTTTTTTTTATAGTTTTATGTACATAGTACATACATATTTTAAACTACCTCGGTATACGTAACTGCCTCGGTGGTGTAGTGGCTAGCATGTACGGCTGCACACTCGGAGGTCCTGGGTTCGAGTCCCGGGTCGGGCCAAGTTTAGTTATTGAGTCTTTCTGTATAGTAAGTCTTAGTAACAGCCCGGAGTTGGGAAGTTGGCGGTGTTTCACCCCCGTGCCTCGGAGAGCACGTAAAGCCGTCGGTCCTGCGCCTTAACTCAGACTGGTCGTGTCGAGTAGTCGTCCCACCGGAGTATGAGAGTGACAGGAATAGAGAGTGCCCTTGTGTCTGCGCGTACACTTGTGCACTATAATATCTCCTGCGCAGTTGGCTAGTCTCAATGAGATTGGCCGCCGTAGCCGGAGTCGGCTAGGACATCACATACATATTTTGGATGATGGTTTTTTTTCATTTTATTTACCTTGTTTGAAGGTCGGAGATTTTGATGTTCTGGGTTCGAGCCCCGGTTACGGCTGAAAGAGTTTAAATTTTTAACTCTTCTGTCGAAAAATTCTTAGTAGCATCCTGGAGATTGGTAAAATAGTTGTGTTACAGCTTCGTGTCCTAATTGCGTCCAGGCGTACAGACAGTGAGAGTAAGCAATTAAGAAATGTATCTATATCGTGCACTAATTAGTGTTTAATGCCACTTAGGGCGCCATGGAAGGAAAATCGATCTACCTTCTATGTACTAAACATCATCAAAATCCATTCAGCCATTCAAAGTGAAGCGGTAACAAACACACAGACATAATATCACATTTATATTAGTACCATGTTTTATGTTCTTATCCTTCTTATTACAGCAAAAAGCGAAGAGAAGTTCAGCAGAGCACCCACATTGAAAACCCTAGCAAAGGTATCGGGCATACAACTCTGCGGCAAGACATTCAGACAGCTGGAGTGGATGGTCGGTCAGCATGTACGGTGGAGGCTTCTGACCCCCACTCCTGTGACCTTCGCAGCCCTACTCGCACAATATGTGGTGGCTGATTGTGATCTGACCACTCGGCATCCAAAGTTTGTGAGGAGATTCAGACGGGACGGAGCTAAACTGTTGGAAGCGTATTTGGATTTGACTTTGTCTGGTGAGTGTTTGTTTTGTTTTATTCTTCAATTATTGTTTCTGGGGTGGTGTTATGGTGAATGGGAGAGGTTATTAGTATTTCAAATGTAGGGTTGTATTCATCAAGTTTAGGTTCCTAGGTTTTACTTTTTGACCTAGGAAAAGGATTAGATTCTAAATCTATACTAATACTATAAAGAGGCAGTATTTGAACGCGCTAATCCTACGACTACTAATCCGATATGAAAAATTCTTTTTGCATCAGATAGTCCGTTTATTGATGAAGGGTATATATCATCCCGTCAAATGTACGGTTCCCGTAGGATAGATTTGTTCTTTTCTAGGGACGAACCCGAAGCGAAGCGAGGTTGAGTCGCTAGTTCAGGTTATATTTCCTCTGTGTGTTTGTTATATTCTATCTTTAACCATTTTCAATTGGATGTTTATGACTTTTTGTAATTATTGTCTGTACATAAATGTATCCGAGCCGATTGTAGATTCCTCACGGACTGTTACTTAACGGAAACAATTGTGACTTAACGGAATCGTTAAGATATGAACAGTACAAATATTAATGCCTGACGTTTGTGTCGCAATTTATGTCGTAGTCTAAGCTTATCTGTACCCGTGCGCAGACGTGCGTCTCAAGGTGGTGGAGAGCGTGGACGTGGGGTGCGCGTGCGTGGCGTGCGCGCGCGCCGCGCTCGGCCTGCGCGCCTGGCCCGCCTGGCTGGCCGCCGTCGCCGGCCGCGCGCCCGGCGCCGTCGCGCCGCTCGCCAGCCTGCTGCAGCGGTACGTATACACAGACACACACATACACATATATACATTTGTATATATTTAGTATAGGTTTCTCAGAGATGAAATATTTTCCCGCAGTAAAAAGTATCCTTATAATAATAAATATGTTAACTCGGATAACCAGCTATCGTCATACCAAATTTCATTAATCATTTCGTCTGTTTGAGCAACAGAAAAATAGTTTTTTGTACTTTGATCACTTGTGGTTTTAATTTCTTTAATTAAGACCTTTTCTATTATTGAGTTAACTTATCTTTACAGTTATTATAAATATAAACAGTATTTTATGTTTAATATAGTGTATATTATGTAAAGAACAGCAAAATGATGAAAAAAAGGCCGAAAAGTCTGAAAGTCGATATCCCACACGGTCGACGTCCTTTCTCTATGGTTATAAAAACGAAGCGAAATCCTGATTGAAAACACAAAAAACACAATTTACACATAAACAAAATCACATTTAACACAAACCAATTTCAATCCACAGGATGATGCAAATACTGAAGTCACGTGAAACCGAAAATGAAGTAGACCTAGGATACAACGCGAGGACTTCACCGAACGCAACACCATGCATTTCACCGCCACCATCCCCATACGAGACCTATCGATCGGATGTATCATGTCGTCCCCGTCACGTCTCCGAATCGTATCCGGTCAGGTCAGATTTTACAATCAATTTTGATGAAAACATCCTAAATCAATACATACCGGGGCAAAAAACTTATTGTAAGTCAACTAGATTAATCGATGCAATGAACTCGGTACCCTCAACCAGTATGGCGGTGAAGCGTACGTTAGATGGCAATGACAGAATGTTAGATATTGATAGAAAGAGGTATCGTCTCGCCAATCAAATGTCTCAAGTTGTTCTTTGATTATGTTTTTTTCGCTAGTTTTTTTTTTCCAATGAAATCGATTTTTCAAATTGTACCACGCGTGTGGGTAATCGATTAGATATCGATATCTCGTAATAATTCGGTTTGTAATAGTGATTATTACGTAATTAAAAATATTGTTTGTTTATTGTGTCTATATACATGGATACTAAGTTTTCTTTTATTTTTAATATTTCTTTAACTTGAATTCTTATTTTTACTAATACCAGTTCAGGATTATAACTTTTAAATATGTTTATGACTACATTTTTCAGTCTCACGTCTTTCTCTCAAGAAACATTAAAAAATATATATTTTTATTTAAAGTTTTAACCAAATATGATTAATTTTCTAAATATTTAACATCCAAACATCCTTTCAAATTTTTCCATTTATAATAATACTAAGATAATAACTAACATATACTCGTATATATAACGCAGTATTTTTAGTTAAGTATATAAATATTTATAAAAATACAGGTTGAAACGAAAGAAACAGTACAAAAAAAAACATATTTATACAAAATATATATTTTTCATACAAAAAAAAATAGCCGAATTATTGCGAATATCACTCGAGATATCGAGACGACAGCTAAGACTTTACGTATCGATATTTAATAAAAGACGAAGATGTATAAAGTTATCCTTTCAGTACATTTTATACGTATTTAATTATTATTATTAGCTTTAGATAGTAACAAATTGGCATTGGATTTACAACCATTTTTTTTTTTTACTTTTTTTTAAATTTAAATTGATGTGTGATGAAACTTTCAAATGTTGAGTACAATATCTTAATTTGAACATTTATTTTTTCAATAGCAACATTCAAGCTTTATTATTAACTTGCCTTTGAAATTCGTATTAATGTTAGTGGACGAAGGTTTTTGTAGGCCATTCATATTAGGATGACGAAAAAAAAGAGACTACTTTTTTTTCGTGTCATATGAAAATATGTGAGTTTTTCATGTTTCAAGAGCCCTCTTTTAAGATCAGCTTGAAAATTTTTTTTTTGTGATTGCTCAAGATTTTTAAAACTTCGCTAGAAACCATCAGAATCCATTTTTAGGTTCATTGCCTAAAACTTACCATAAATTCTGTCATAAATCATCTTATAAATTCTGATCTCTCGTCATAAATTCTGAGCCACCTTTAAAAATTAATATTTTAAGCTATAACTTTGAGAAAGTTACTATTTTTTAGTTATAACATTTTACCGCAGAAAAAAATTACCATTTTTAGAATTTTTAACAATCATGAGCGACCCTTAAATTTTTTTATCCGAGCTGATCCTTAAAAAGGGCTTTTAAAATATGAAAAACTAACATATTTTCATATGCGACACGAAAAATAAACATGTCGGCATTTTTTGCGTCTCTTCGTCAATATGTAAAGTTTGAAAATAATAATCAACTACCTACGATATATTACCAAAAAGTTTCGGGCATTTTTTTATATGAACATGTAACGGTTGTAAATTCAATGTACAACTAACTTCGAGGAACGAACACGAACTTTGAGAGCTTTAAGATGTCCAGTTTGGGTAATGTTAATGTATGCGAATGTCGTTTATGTGTTTGTTCGTCGTTGTTGGTGACCGGTTTACATTATAACGTACTGGGAAATTGATAAAAATGTATAGCATGTTTCCATATATATTCTATTTTATCTGATAGTATTATAACTATCTATAAAAAATATATATTTGTCAGTCGGTACGTGATAGTGTAAACGGGTCGTTTTTCTTTAACCTATCTACTGTAATGTATGTACGCATTATAACGATTGTACGAATTTAAAAGTTAACACAATACTGCCCTTGATAACCATTAGAGTTTGTGGATTTTCGATTAGTGACACCTAACAATATATCTTGTTTATAATTGATTTCTATATTGTTATTTAATGTTTTTAATTTATTTTATGTATTGAACATACATACATACAAACACACAACTTAAAGTCCTTGAAAAAAGTACTGCATAGAATTCTTAGAAGTTGATTAAGCCAAGACGTGTTGTTAGGTGGATGTTAAACGAATATAAAATTTGCAATGTAAAATAACTCTAATTTAACGTGTAGTAAAGCTCATAGTTGTTCGAAGTGTGCTTAAATAAATGTATGACGCATACAAAATACATATAATGCTTAAATAAGACTCAGTCATATAGTTACGATAGAATTTGAAAAATTAAAATTATAGACATGGAATTTAAAAAAAATTGCTACGTATGTACATTTGAGTTTTACTATTTTGTTAGTTGATTATTTGATTGATATAGTCTGAACGAAGAGGGTTGCCAAAGCAATTATATCTTTTTCCTTTTTTTTTCTACGTATAATTAGTTAATTTAGTACCATTTTCTTTGGTGTTAAGGTGATTTTTTTAAAGATGGCTTTAGATCGATTTCAATTTTTTTCTGGTCTATTGTTGTTTTTTATATTTGTTTGTCATCACAAATATTTAAAAAAAAAAACATTTCGTGTTATATTATTCTATATGTAATCTTATTGATCTAGAGTCATTTTTTTATATTGATAACGTCATCTTGATGTAGCTTAATTTTTATTAAGAGATTTGAATATCACATTAACTAGATGCAATGTTGTCATTAACAAATTTAAATAAAACATTACGTTTTAAGACTTCAGAATATTTTAGGTATTCAGGTCGGATTTTATTAAAATTGACATTTTTTTTATAATGGCAACATTAAATACTATTAATGTGGTATAACATAGCTAATTGTATTGTAAAATACATTTATTTATTTTTTAAGGGTTTTGTTTGAGAAGAGGGTTGTGAAGAGTTTGTTTTCTTTTTATTTTATTTTTCTTTTGTCATAAAGCATCCGATATGGAGGTTGAAACAATTTTATTTTTGTTATCGCGCATGTAAATTTCAACAATTGAGCCTTTTTATAATAACTTGTTATAAACTCTGTTATAAAAAATATTTTTTTAAAGGAGTCAGTATTTTATCTGCTTTAATTTTTTGAATGTTAAAGTTACCATTGTTAAAATTGTTGAAAATGTTGATCTGAGTTCTTTTTTTCCAATGTAAAACCTTTTTCTTTTCTTAATTGATTAAATGTAAGGTCAACAAATAAATTCAGGTAACATTTTTATTGACTGTATGTACTTTTGAAATAGAGCTTCCGATGAGAAATGTATACATGTACCTAATGTTACTTAACTAAAATGGAAATGTAAGCTGTATCCGAGTAAAAATGAACTTTTTTTTTTAATTTAGTTTTTTTTATTTCTCTGTCCTTTTTTTTATTTGAAATTATATTGGAGCTAAAGCTTAGCTTATGTCAAAAAAACTGCACATTTATCTTTTAATTTCAAGACGATTTTATATGTTTAACTATTTTATCAGAATCATTAATTCTTTTGCTAGCTGTAGTTCTAGCATGACAATTATTTAGAATAAAGAAATATTATAAATAATTTATTTTCGTCACAAAATATAAATTTTTACATATTAGATTTTTATCTTTTGTCTTTTGGTTTCGATTTCGGTTCGATTGAGTCTCGTCAATTTTTTTTCTTTTGTCTTCGTGACAAAAAAGCTTAGATAGCTTTTAATTTAATTTATAAATATAAAATATATAATTTTAGTTCTTCATAGGTTTTTTTTTCGGATTTTAATTTTTGGTTTCCGACGTTTTGAATGCTTTACAGCAATCATGGTCACGGGAGAGACAGGTTTTAGACGTCTCAAATACTTGTTACAGACAATACCTACCCACAATTTTACAAAATGATTTCAAAAAATACAAAAATGGCAATAAAGTACTTTACAATATTTGTTAATTTTAAACATTTTTTTTAATAAGTTTTATAAATAAACATGGAAATATTATTTATTTAATTTTAGCTGTTATTATTATATTTTTTTTAGAAAACTTTATTAATTAGTAATCTTATTTAGTGTTGCCATTATTATATTTATAAACATAAAACAAAATATTAATTAGTCAAGCCATATTATTGTTTTATATATAATTTAAAAAGTTTAATAAAGTTATTAAATTAAGACACAACGTTGGGGACCAAAAAATCAAAATAAATCCGCGAAAAAAAAACAAAAGATAGTTTTATTTACAATGTTAAATATTCGCATAGATCTAAAGTATTATTCTTCATAGGTCTTGTTTTAAGCAGCTTAAAGCGAAATTATAAGAATGTATGAAGACTGAAGGTTTCAAATGCGAAGCAAATTTTAGATTGTTAAAATAAAACATAATTTTATACTTACTCGAAATAAAATATCGATAAAAAAATTGTTTTTATTTAATCGACTTCGAATATAGGGTTGTTTCATAAATGGTGACAGACTTTATTATATAGAAAAAACCCTTTTTTTTATTAAAGGAGATTTAAGTTTTTTGACGATCCTCGCATTGTAGGTCTGACGTTCTTAGATATTGCGAAATAAGGCATGTATAAAGAATTAAAATTAGCCATTTTAACGTCCCACTGCTGGGGGCCTTCTCAATGCAGGAAGGATCAAGTCATAGACAACCACGCCGGTCAAGTGCGAGTTGGCTGACTTTAGGTCTTTCATAAACTAAGTAGTTAGGTTCTACCCACATACAGATTTTTAGAATAAGGTGTTATCAGTATACTGTTACATTCTTTGAAAAATAATGATAAATAAATATCACCACAATGGCTCTTTGTGGACACATTTCATTATAACATGTTTGATATCAGCTTTTACTTACCTAGCACGTAGAATAACAAAGAGACTTCAAAACCACTAAACTTACTCTGTGTCTATGTCTTAACAGATAGGTCCTAACCATTTTTTGCATACATTTTTCTTAATGATAACTAGCGATTTACCCTTGCTTCGCTTGGGTGTGAACTTAGATATGTTTTAATATAAATAGTTATTAGCCATGTACATTTTTTTTCGTGATTTTTTCCGATATTTTAATAATTATTCTGCTGTTCAGGGCGGAGAGATTTAAAACCTTTTCTCTACCGCTAGCATAAGAAGAAGTACTGTGGATGGTGAAATATGTAGAACATGTAACATTGGACTCAGGACTTTAGTGAAGCTCCGCTGCGTTTGCCGTTAGGAAAGTCAGGCAGCTAAGAGATAAAGATCAATGCCTACTGCTAGACTTGTTGATTTTAAAATTGACTTTAAAAATAAAAAAAGCTGACTGCGTAAAAAGCGAACTACAAAGAAAGTTAAAAGTTGACGAAACACTCACTTTTACTGAAAATTCCTTGACCAAAAACCTAATAACTATACTTGGGCCTACCTAGGACTCGAACTCAGTGCATCTGAATTTACAGCCGTACTTGCTAGCCACTAGAATTTTGAGGCCGTAATAAGTAATATTATATAATAAATAGTAGAACATGTACTTATATGTGTTTGTGATATTTATTGTGTATGCTTGGTAAGAGAAATAAACATTCAATACGAGTAAATAGTTTCATTTCGACTGGGCTTCATTCAGGACAGCAACAGAGTCAATTATTTTCTGCCGGAGCATTTACATATATATGTATATATATATATATATATATGTATATATATGTATATATATATATATATATATATATATATACTACCTACCTACCTATATACCTACTATATGTACATATACTATATTAACAGGGCCGGATTTAGGGGAGGGCAACCGGAGCTAGAGCCCCGGGGTCTCCACAAGAGAGGGGCCTCCACAAAAGAGATTTAAAAAAAAATTAACCAAATGCCGACTGGTCGACAGCTTTTTCGGGTTTTTTTTTAATTATTTTTTTCACTCTTGAACCTATACTACTTGTACAAATACGATTGATTTACCGCTTACTGAGGGCTTATGATTAATTATTTATCATGCGATTTTTTGGTACTGCGTGAGTATATGATTTAATAATTTTTAGGTCTGCAATATTATCATCAAATGTTTTATAGGTAAATTCACGTTTGTTAATTCAAATGTGAAACAAATTTTCTTCAATACTTTTCTATTTTTGTGTTTCGTATATTTGATTGCATGCACATAACTATATCTACTCCATAGGTTTAGATAATTAACTAAAGGTAAACAAAGAGCTTATGGGGACTTATCTAACATTTTATTACAAAAAATTTAACGCATACCTAGTCCTACACATACCTAGAGACTTACCCTCGCTTCGCTCGGGTGCGTCCCTAGATGCGAGGATTTTATTCACAATTTCATATTTAATTTATTTCTCAATAACGACTTAAAGCACTTGACTAAAAAAATTGTTCATTTTATTCGGAAAATAATTAGGGGCCTCCACTCCTTTGTTGCCCCGGGGCCTCCACACCCCTAAATCCGGCCCTGACTATATACTTACTATATGTAGTATAAAAGAAAATTACAAACGGTGTCACTAAAAACTGCGGTTCATATTTTAAAAAGCGATTTCAAAAGAAATGATGAGAAGGTCGACCCCTTATTGTCTGGAGTTTTTATTCTTTCAATAGGCTATATTCAATAGTCGAGATGAACTTATAATTTTAGTATGAAGGTTAAATGGTACTTGTATTACATTTTTTTATATTGAACCTACTTTTTATACCTACTTCTAATTTTTTGAGCGATTTCAAAAATAAGAAGTACTGAAATAATATAGATATTATTATTATAAAATTTTACTCCGTGTGTATGTTACGATATATTCACTAAATGTTAATTGATTTTTATGATTCCTTTTTTAATTGAAGAGGATAAATCTAAAAGAAAAAACTAAAAAATAAATAAATATGTTGGGACATATTAACACACAGCATCATCTAGTTCCATGATAAGCTACGAAGCTTGTGTTATGGATACCAGATAGTTGATACACTATACATACATACATATTATAAATATAAACACCTATGACTGGAGTACAAACATTCGTGCTTATCACAAGTGAATGCCCCCTTTGGGACTCGAGCCCGCGACCGCTGGCACGGCAAGTAAAATCACAAAAAAACTTAGTTAAACGTGTCTTAAAAAAAATTTACTCTTTTCCTTTTAATTTAAAACAAAGAAAATTTTGAACCTTAATGGTGAAATAAATAATTTAAAATTTAGTGTAAATACTTTTGTTGTAAAAAAGTAACATTTTCGAATTTTAAAATGCATTAATTTTTTTAATTACATAGAACAAACAATCACAAAAGAAAATAAACTAAAAAAATATAATATAATGCATTTAAATTCGTATGTTAAATGATTCAAATATGCACTGAATTCAAGTTATTTTTAGATTTTCCAGAGGTAAAACAAGTATCTCTATAGGCTGTACAATGTTTAAGGAACTTATAGTGGATCTATATAACAGATAATAAATATAAATATTCATCCCATATGGGATACGAGCGGGAATCGAACCCACAATCATGATATATGAGATTTCCATACAATATAGCAAAATATACCTGTATTGTATGGAAACAGTAATAACACCTATAAAATAAAACAAAGTTTAATAGTAACATATATTTTACAGTTGCAAATATCTTTGGCTACTATTATTTAATGGAGAAACAATGAAACAACATTTTATATGTATAATAATTTACTTCATTTTCATATAGGCAATCTTTATATAGTATAATTATATTTAAATATATCTGCGCGAGAAATCCAACTCGATAGCATTTGACATATAACTCTAAAATTATAAAGAGATCTGATATTAAAAATGGAACTTTGGTAGATTGGTGCGCTACAAAAAATTAAATTTTTTGGATATGTTGTCAGCACTTCTAGGCAAGTCGGTACACTGCTGTGTCGTCGAGGGTCAGGGTTGGTAAGCGTGGAGGCCTGCGTGGGGGGCGTCTTCGTCGTCTAGGTCTACACTCGCAATGTAATGCACACAAGCCAATTCCAGCACAGCCGGACAAAAACAGTGGGATGGCCAATGTCCTCGTTACTGTCGCCACCTGTTCTCCACGAGACCACCTCGGGACTACGACTGCTGTATCAGCCCTAGACCAGTAGCAAGGATACCTTGCTCCCACATATCCATAGCTCAGAGTGAAGTTCTCGCAGTTTACCGCTGGAGGATATCCACAGCCTTTAATATTCACAAACAGAACTGCAGGACGCCAATCTTCGGCTTGCGCTTTATATTTCACATGCAATTGGATACATTTGTATGCGTCACTGGTGCAGCCTTCTCTACAAGATGCCCATGTACAATTGTCTAAGCCGAGTCTATCATCACGTCTTTCAGTTACACATTCAGCCGGGACAGGGTCGAAGTCAGCTGCTAAAGCACTCAAAGCAGGGTCGGCGTAGAGGGGCACTAAGAAGAGAAGAGCAGAACCACCTCCTCCAAGCAGAGCTGCTAGCATAACAGTGATGTATCTTGTCAATTTTGCGCGCGTTTCGCCCCTCCGGCGCGAAGACCGCACGACCAAACGTTCAGAACTTCCACCCCTCATTTTATTAACACTGCGTCAACCCATGCTGATTTAAAATCCTTGTCCCAAATACTATTAAAATATTTCATTTAAGAGCATGCGCCAAAATTGAACATGCGCAAAGGAGGTTTTCATTGCGCTTGTTTACTCGTTTCACTATTCAATAATTTACTAGTATATTTCAAGTTGTACATACATATATGTATGTACTTATATTTGATCGTGGCAAAGTTATACATGATATAACTACTGATAAGCTCTTCGTTCACGTGTGTTGTAATGAAAATAATTAATCATCATCTTCATTATTGTTAGACTAGGCTTAGACGGAGTAGTAAAATTGTACATAATAAAATAATATACATAATTAGAAATCATGAATAATAATATTTTCATTAAAAGTCATTAATAAATTAACAGGAAATATTCGACTACTCCAAATTAATATGGAATATCTATTGATTATACTTTTAAAGAAATATTAAAATATAATAATTTAACAGTCAATATCTTAAAATTAAACATATTTTTCGAGTTACTAATTTTGTAATTATATGCTTATAAATGATTGCTTGAAAATAAATCAAATAGTAAGAAGTTCATAATTATATTATTACATTTAAAAATTCTGATACTATTGTTTAATTTTATAAAATTAAATTATAAATTATGGATACTTAACTGATTTTTAGGATGATTTTATAAAAATAATTAAAATTTCACTTCCGGCTGATTGATATAAAAGCGTAAGGTAACCGTTGGAAGGGTGAGTTTTTACTTTTTGGACAGACGTGCATTACACCAGAAAAGATAAGTAATCGTTGTTAAAATAATATTGAATTTATGCTGGTAAACTTATTGATCAAAATAGTGGTAAACTTATGTGTAAAAAGTAAAAAGATAGTTTTCCTGTGATTGCTTAAATAGTAGTGATATAAAGTGATCGTTAAAACTACATTTAATTGTTATATTATATGGAAATACGAACATTGAAGTGACATTGTAAAACTTATAAAGTAAAAAGTGATAATATAAAGCTTATTGCATTGGTTTACTGTGTTCTTATTTTCCTCGTCCTGAAATTATATGTTTATTTATACACTGTTTTATCATTATTATACATATATATAATATAATAAATGTATATTTTTACTCGCTTTTTACGATTTAACGTTTAGTATACATTTCTCAGAGATGAGATATTTTTCCGAAGTAAAAAGTATCCTATAAGTTGACCCGAGTAACCAGGTATCATCAAACCAAATTTCATAAAAACTGTCTATTTTCTCGTCAGACAGACCGTCAATAATTTTTCAAAAAATATTTAATGTAGGTACAGATTCGACTCAGTTACAATTTTATTATATGTATAGACTATAGATTAATACACTCATTTGAAAACAATGCATTTTTAGATGATTTTTCGTGTGCATTACTGTCTACAGAGGTCGACACCTCGAGGTGTCAGTGACGTCAGGCCACGCGTTTAAACTTTAAATTTGTCATCCATGCTTTAAAGTTTAAATACGCCGTCTACGCACACTGACACTTCTTGATAGGCATGGAACATTTCACGAGTAGCAAGTGAAAAATCACATGAAATGCGTTATCATACGTCACACCTGCTACTTAAATTCAAAGTGACTGCTACAAATCACAGCTTGGTGAAAGCACACATCGTATTCGGATTTCATCGTAGAATTAAATCGTCGTCACTCGTTATTGCTAATTAGAGAGCGAGCGAGTAGGCATGAAATGGGCATGTGGGCGAGTTAGAAAGAGAACAATATATGTTGCTGATGCGTTATTACTTGTAAACAATATTATACCGTCGAATACGACTTCGTGACCTTTTAAAATAAACCTTAAGTCCTAAAACATAAAGTTTCGATTTCAATATTATTTTAGATATTATTTTACTTGTCGTGCTAAATGATTTATCATTAGATAGATGTGAAATGTGAATTGCGATACTACATTAATACATACATTGTAATAGTTAGTGTAAATATTTAATATACCAATTTACTTAAGTTTTGTGTTTTCGTTGTAATTATATTTAAATAAATATAGATAGTAGTTACTAGTTAGTGTAAATATAACAATTTAGTTAAGTTTTCTGTTTTCGTTATAATTAGGTATAAATAACATTGGTGACATACTTCATTTTAATAGCAAATAATATAAAGTGTGACACCAGACCGTCGAAAGGAAAAGTCATTGCCTGTGAAAAGTAGCAGGTGAAATCACGTGAAAAATATACGTAATTTTATCATATGATAATGATTTAAAAGTAGCAATCATTTCCATGCCTACTTCTTGAGGACAACACGCCCGATCCACTTGAAACGGTATTTTCACTAATAAAGAGTATAGTTTTGCTTGGACAACTTTTGCTTATAGACAAGAATATTAAATTTTATATATAGGCAACACTGAACAGACGCGGCGTCTTTAAGCTTAATAAGTTTGTTTTTAAATTTAATAATCCCATGATCTCTTCGGACCTAATGTTTTGACAATTCTTATGTAGTCCTAATCTATCATAAGTTTTTGAAATCAATTAAAATTAGGTAAGTAGTAGTTAAAAAGGAGTAAGTTATCAAACTAAAAGTTATCTTCACTGTGAACAGTCATCAGTAAAGTAAGTAAAAATACGAAAACGATCCTCTTATTAGTAATAATTAATATTTTCAACTAATTTAAGCTTAGTATTCGTTTCATGCAGTTATATTAAAGTGGAAGTAATAATGCCTATTAACAAGAAACACAAAGCGGTAATTGCACCAATAACTGCTTCAGCGAAGAGAAAAAGGTTGCAACGTAAAAATGAAACTATTGAACAGCGAAATGAACGTCTCGAGAAATCAAGATTATGTTGTGAAAAGATAAGAGCCACGGAAACTATATCTCAAAGGAAGTTACGGCTGGAAAGAGATAGAATCATACGAGCAAAACGTATAGCTTCTAAAAAAAGTATTCAAAAAAGATTGCTAAGAGATAAAGTGTTTCGTGACATCCAAATACGCCAACAAAGTGAGAATATTAAGGAAGAGAGTAAAGACAAAGACTCGTAAGAGTATGATATGCATCACATTTTATGTTACAGATTTCTAGATTCTGATGAAGAACAATAACTAAATCTAGATACACGAAAATTTAAGTGGATGGTTTATCAATTAAGATAGTGTAATATGCATTATTATAGGCACTGATACTTTGATTTTTAAAATTATGAGTGTCCGAATGTTTGTTTTGGTTGCTTGAAAAAAGGCTTGGGGTGCTTTGTACAATATTTCTATACTAACTCTTGTTTTAGAAATTGTACCAATGGAATATTCTAACAACTGATACCGAGCACCTCATGCTTTTTTAACAATAGCATTTTAATTTTCTCCTTAATCACTTTATTCTTATATTAACAATTATTTACTTAAGTTTGGTTTATCATTAAAGTGAGTTTTTAGTTTATTACACTATAACTTTTTTTCTATCTTTTCAATTTGATCTACTATAAACAAGTGTTTTTTTAGTTTTTATATATGAGTTGCTCAGCAGAAGAGTGGCCCAAGCCTTGCACATTAAGTATGGAGATAATGAGCATTAAAATTATCAGAGAATTATATCAGTACTGATATTTTAGTATTTTCTCTTGTTATGTAAAAATAAAACACAGACCATACAATTTAATCATTTTATTGATAGTTTTATGCTTTCAAACTAGTATACAACTTAGAAATTTAAAAAAATGTGTGTTGTGTAGGCCACTATTCTACTAAATTAGAAGGTTATTGTTAGGTTAGTCATTGTCATAGAAGTCAGCTTCAGTATCTTGTGCAGAATGATTTGTCTTCAGGTTGTGATAGAAATCATGTCAAATTGGATTGACATATGGTAAGAGCTGTAACAGATCTTCATATTTTTTCTCTCTATGGGGTGACCATTGGGGTACAAAACATCTAGATCAATATCAGTCAAAGAGGAAAATGGGGTTCTTTTTTTATCAATATCAAAGCAGTTAAATGGAGAAAAAGTTTCATCGTTACTGTTGGTGGACTTGTAATATATTTTATATGGATTATCAATTAATAAATCGTAACCACTGAATTTTTAGCCATTCGACTTTGGTTCTTTGACTTTTGTCAGTATTGTTATCTATTTTTCTGTTAGTTATTAGTTTTTCCAATTTTTCAATACTTTTGAAGTCTTCTGTCATCATCTTCACAATCAAAAATTTTGGACTCTTTTTCTTGGCATTTGATGTAACACAATTCCAGTCTTCAGGAACAAAAATGTCCTTATTATGTTTCTTTTCCTTTTCTACTAACCTAAAGTCACGGTTACAATGATCTATTTTTTTTACTGTAAACTTGTTTGAACACACTATGTAATTATACACACACACACACACACAGACACAGTATGTCCACCATTGCCGTTTGTAGTATGCTACACCAGTGGCTATGCATGTGGAGTAGGAAATGTCTTCATCATTGTCTGTATCATTTTCCAAATTTTCTTTTTACTATCATCTCTCATTCCATCTCTGGCTAAATCAGCTTTTTCTAAATGAATTTCCTTCTCAATCTTTACAGCACTTTGTTCTTCTGGGCTTCCATACTTCAGTTTGATATTGAATATATCAAATTGTTTACATGTATCACTGTGTGGTGGACGAAAGTGAAAATTGTATTTCTCATTAAAAATCTTTCTAAATATGGAACTGTGATACCACTACATCTCCATTTTTCAAACACTCTCTTTTGTATAATTCATACATTTTAGTGATGCATAAGTCTGGGCATAGGTACTGGCGATTTGCGTTTTTACTTACTAGACTATAGTGTGATGTGTATGAGGTTTTTTTTTTATAAAATCACAAACCTTCTTTATCTGCTCTTCACTTGTTTTATTATGAGCTGAAGCTGTACCCCGTTTAGTAATTGGAGGTGTAGTTTATCGTTCTCGTTAGATGTGCTTAATGACGTGCTAGTCTAAGTTCAATGTGAAGTTTCGAAGTGGGTGTAAATTAAGTTCCAAGTTCCGTTACATAAGATAGACAAATACAGGCAGAGTTAATTAAAGTGTGTAAAAATACACATGTCTCATTCATATTTGGTTGATTTCTGATTCTCTCCTAATACTCGGTTTAATTTATGAATTGGATGTGTTCGAAGACAAATTATGTTTTTCACATAATGAATAAAATAATAAAATTTTTGCCATAATCTACAAGCCTTTTATTTTAAATTAATAAAAGCACTTTATTTATTTTGTGGCAGTGGTAGCCCAGTGGTAATGCGCTCGCTTGGGAAACCGAGTGAACAGAGTTCAAACCCCGAGTCTCGCACCTCTGATATTTTCATGTGCGAATCATTTCTAACATGATTACCACTTGTCTTAACGGTGAAGGAAAACATCGTGAGGAACCTGCATGTCTGAGAGAACCTAGCAAGTTTTCAAAAGACATGTGAAGTCCGCCAACTCGCACTTGGCCAGCGTGGTGGACTATGGCCTGATCCCCCTCGTATTGAAGGGAGGCCTGTGCCCAGCAGTGGGACTTTAAAATGGGCTGAATACTTTATTTATTTAACTTTTTCATAAATTTCAGTCTCATTACTTTCTGCTTAAATTAAAAATTGCTGTCTACATGGAATATATTTGCAAAAACCTACTATTGGGGGTCTTTATTAACGCAATAAAACCCATATCAATGATTTTTGGAATTACTGTCTGCTGTTATGTGCGTTTATGTGCGCTAATCTCGGAAACGGCTTAAATGATTTGGGTGCGGTTTTCATTATCGTATTATGGTAAACTTCTCTTAACATTTAGTAGATATTTGTTTTATTTTAATCGGTTCATATATAAGAGTTCATATATGAACTCTTATATATGAACCGATTATATAATTGCCCGCGTCTACGCCCGCGTTTAGATGACCAAAAACCAAATTCCTAGTTTTACAAATTAATATACTCTTTGCAGTTTTGAATTGTTTGATTTTTCTCAGAAATGAGATATTTTCCCCTGGCAAAAAGTATCCTTTATGTTGACCCGGTTAACCAGCTATCACGATATAATAATAATAATAATAATATTTTTATTTAAGACCAAATATAAAGATATGACCAAATTTCATCAAAATCCCTCCAATGGTTTTTCTGTGATGCGGTAACAGATAGACAAAAAATCTAAAAACTATAGATTCGGCCTCTGTATTGATAATAATGTTTATTTCAATAAGATTTCCCAAAAAATATTTAATGTAATACTTCCTTAGATTTCGCGAATATTTGACATTTTAAATAAAACTATCTTTTCGGATTTTGTCGCGGATTTATTTGCATTTTTGTTTCCCGACGTTTCGAATGCTTTACAGCATCCATGGTCACGGGAGAGACTGAGGTGTTACATGTCTTGGAGGTATAGTTGTTACAGACAGCCTACCCACAATTAACAAAATGAAAATTGCACCAATTACATTATAATATTTTTTAACTTTAAACATTTTTATAATTTTAATTATAATTGAATATGGAATATTATTTATTTAATTTTTGCTATTATTTTTATAATTATTACAATTTTAAAATATTAATTAGTAATCTATATTTAGTGTTGCCATTATTATATTTGTAACCATAAAGAAAAATATAAAATATAGTGTTAATTATTTAAGCCATATAATTGTTCTATGTGTAATTTAAAAAGTTAAAGTTAATTAAGGATAATTATTTTAATTTAGTTTGCTATTATTTAAAAAACAACTTACTAAGCAACACTATTACTATATACTTTTACAAAGTATAAGTACTAACGCAAAAACTACGGGGAGTTATAAGTTTGACGTGCTGTGTGTTGTGTGTGTGTCTGTCTGTGGTATGGTAGCTCCCGAAGACATCATTCGATTTTGTTTTTGTTTTTTCTCTGAAAGGTGAATTATTCAGAAGTGTTCTTAGCTATGTTTGATGAAAATCGGTCCAAGATGGCCGCCGCGGATAGCGGATTACATATTTTTTCACAACTCCCTCAATATGGGTATCAAATGAAAGGGCTGGACTAGTAGAATACACACTATGATAAATTTCAAATCCAAGATGGCCGCCACCACAAAATGGTGAATTACATATCGTTTTTTTTTTAATTTTTAATTCATATATTATATAACATTGAAGTATTGTGCCAGTTACTGTATTGAGTATTTGATGGACTCCATAATTATAGTAAAGTATAAAAACTTTGTAATTACTCACAGGTGTTTTAAATCTGAAGTTCACAATTTTGGATGCCTTTTGTTAAGTAAAGGACACTTTAATGGATAGTGCTGACAGATTAGAAGCATTTATACATATTTTTTATTGAAAAAAAAAAGATGAACACCCACCCTAAAAGCAACAAATACTAATTATCACTACTATATATATATATATATATATATATATATATATATATATATATATATATATATATATATATATATATATATGTATGTATTACCATATACTATCCTCCTCCCATATAATGTTTAACACGTCTCGCTTAAGATGAATAAATAAATTTAAAAACAAGATATTTTATAAATAAATACAAAAATATATATTTATAAATATATATTACATAAATTAAAAGCCTATGAATGCATTTTAATAAAACAGGGGTCAATACATACGCATTTACTGCAACCAACACAGAACGTATGCACACGTTTTTTGCAAATGCTGCACACTCGCCGCTGGCGTTGTTGGTTCAAAAATTGGTACTGAACCAAGCGATGGGTGAAATCTACACGTTTGTTCTGTGAGGTTGCAAGCGGAAATGGAGTAGTAGAAGAATTTTTATGAAGAAGTGATTTTATTAAAGCGATACGGAAATTTCGATGAGTATGAGAAGAAGAAGAGTGATGATGAATTATATATGAATTTAATATAGATACATTTAAAAGTTTTTTAAATAGTTTTTTTTATACCACACCCTTGTTCGTTTTTGCTCTATGGGGTACATTGCCAACATTTGGTCTTTCTTGTCCACCCCACCCATCATAATATTGTAATCTAATATTAAAATAGGTTTGGTGGAGTTTTCAATTTGTGAAGAAGCGTTGCCATGGTATGTAGAGATCATAGAAACCCTATTATTATCTCTCCATACCATGGCATCGACGTCCCCTGAAGTTAAGCCAGCTATTTGACCTGGGCGCATACTTCCCTTGGTCAGGCTATGCAAGGCCTGGGGCACAAATTTGCGATTTGTTCGCAAAGTTCCTGCACAGTCAAATCCCAATGATTTGAGACGTCGAGCTAGAGCTGGTGAGTTATAATAACTATCCATCCATAGAGTGTGTCCCTTGTTTTCAAGGCCACTGGTAAGCCTCAAAACAAGGGCCGGTGTGAATGCATTAAGTGGATCTTCTTGTAGCTGCTGTGGTTGAGTTTTCTTATGTGTGTGGATCTCAAACCTCCAAAGGTACCCGGTTTGCGATTCACAAATTTCATAAGATTTAATCCCCACCGTAGCCGCTTTGTTGGGGAGCAATTGGCTAATTTCTAACCAACCTTTTCATTTAAGAAGGGACTCATCCGACGAAATATTTTGTCCCATTTTATATAAAGTTTCAAATTTATTATTTAGATGTGATAGTATGGGTCGAATCTTAAAAAGTTTGGCCTCCGAAGCGTCCAGTTCTAGCGCATACATGTCTTCATTATTAACAAAATGTAAGCATTTATTTAAAAGTATAAATCGATTTATGGACATGTATGCGCTAAATCCGGGAGTGTAAAATACGTCAGGGGTGACATGCCAGTATTCTTCTATTCTGGATTTAACCACAATCCCCATTGCTATTACAAGACCGAAATAAACATATAATTCATCAGGCGTCGTGTCACGCCACTGACTGATACGGCTATTGGGATGGAGATTATGATTATTTAACATCTGAACTGTTACCTGTTGAGCGTACCTATTTGTTTCAGAGGCAATATACTCCATAAATTGCTGATCCCATAAAGCAATGAAAATATCGTATGGGTCGTCATATGGAACTGTTGGGCCAACATTTTCTTCAGAAAACGGTTCCCGCCTCAAATTAGGTGAAATTGGAGGATTTGGGAATGCTCGCCACTGAAAGTCATACAGATTACTAGGCTGAAAGCTAGCCGATGCGTTAACGGAGAGCGTAGGGTTATCGGCGGGCACAGATGCATTAGATGTAAGGTAGTCAACTTCTGTGTCCATTGGTGTCTCCAAGGTGCTTCTATACACCCTGGGGATGAAGGGATACGCCAACTCGTCATCGTCACTCTCACCAGAGCTTGCTTCGCTTCCTGTAATAAATGTATTAGTTCGCAATGTAATCTAAAGAATCTGGTAGGGACCAAAAACTTGCTTCCTAAGCTAAAATAAGCAAATACTTAACATAATTAAGTCCATGTACGAGGTCCTCATCACGCATAGTCCGACGAGGAAGCTGCGTCGGTGATTCAGATACCGTACTTCGGGCAGAGTCTTCGTATTCTACGAACCTAGAATAAAAATCTTGCGAAATGTATTTTTTTTTAGAAATAAATACAAATGTCCGTAAGCGACTTACATTGCCGGTGAGGGCACCTGGGATTCCGGCGAGAAGGCTGTTGCAGTATCTGATTCAACTACTACTTGTGTCATCGAGCTAGAAGATGCAATCAGTTTAGGTGTATCCGTTGCAGCCAGGTTGGATCTAGATGGACATTGGACACTTAAAATAAGTTATAATTACTAGTAATACAACCACAGTAATATCATCTACATACTGTTATATAACTTACGGTTGCCACGTGCGCATCCTCTTAGGATGTAAAGGGGTCTCGAGACACTGACCGATCGGCCCTTCCGTAATGTCGTATATCTTAAGTTTAAAATTTAAAAGAATTTAATTGTAATACACATATTTTGATTATGATGTAAAAATAATAAGATTAGTTAAAAATAGCATTAGTAAAATATAAAAGCTAACTCGTCAATAGTACGTGGCCCAGGCCGTATATTGGAACCCTGGGTGCGCACACTACGACGACCACGACCACCGCGGCCACGTGCAACTGCCACATTATGTTCCACCAGCGACAAAGTTGCTCTTCTACCACCTCGGACTCCTCTACCACGTAGTGGTCCGCGAGTTCGAGGACGTCTTGTTGTAGCACTAGTAAAAAAAATCAAATGAAGCCAGGCCATGCATGTTTTAAGCAATTTTAATGCAGTTACAATAAACATGAAATGCAACATGATACTAGTTTAACAGATGCAAATAAACATATTTTTTACGCCATGACGCAAAGGAGAGTAATGTGTTTATCAGCCTATGTATGTGTGTGTGTGTGTGTGTGTGTGTGCGTGTGCGTGGGCGTGCGCGTGTGTCTGTGTGTGTGTGTGTGTGTGTGTGTGTGTGTGTATGTGTAAGTTGAAATTATATCTAGAAAATAAAAATCGTATTGTTTTAAAAACAGTTAAAATATTTATAAAATGCAAAGTATCAAATAATGCTAAAAAAACAATGAAAATATTCTTATGAATATAAAAAAAAAGCCTTATCCATACTATCCAACAACCATCAAAAATGGCGGCTCGACCTTGGGTCACATATTTTTATATTATTAATTACTTAAAATCTAATAGAATATTTATAAATTCAATTATACGTAATTATGTAGTATAAATTTTAATCATGTTAATAAAGATATTATGCTATCACTAGTGTATTTTTTATTCAGAAAAAGAGAAAATATAAGTACTTAGCGCGCGTCATTGCTTACGATATTTGATAAATGTAACAATTTCTGTATAAAATCTTTATTCAATACACATACTATGAAATAAAAACTGTTAATTACTTACCCTTCCATGATATTCCATTCTTTGTAATAATAATATTACACTATTTTGTTTATTTTTTATCACTAAGTTTTGACTTTGAAGACCGCCAAAATTTAAATAAGTTGTCTGCACAGATTGCAAAAATTTATGTTATAGGAGTTATTACTTTTTTTTAAATGTAGCATGATATTATTGCTTGTTTATTTCTTTACACGTTACAAAAGCTAGGTAAAAATAAATATAGTTTAAATGCGAGAAATCACACATTAAATCACATCGCGACCAATCGACCTTTAAAAGGTCGATCGACAGACGAGGTATTAAAACATGTTAAAAAACGGTGATTAAAATGACATTCAAAGTTACCTCCACCTTTTAAATTAGGAATATACGATAAAATTATGTAAGTAGAAATTCTAATCTCCTTTTTCATGCAGTGAATAATCAAAATGTAGAATACATAAGGAATTTACCTATGGAATACGAAATATTGTTGCACTATGCATAACGTATGGTCACGTATCGACAAAGTATCGATACATCGCATCGCTTTGTATCGCTACATGATAATATCGATTCGTACCGCGAAAATTTATTACATGTATAGTTTAAACCATGGCTGACAAATAAATGGTTTAAACTTTGAGTTTAGTATTATCTATATCCTGTGTGAAGTCTGAAGTATGGAGGGTAGAAGGGTAGAAGTAAGGAGGACCGTCTTTTATGGGGGATTAGTTTAAAAAGTGTCCACTTGTAAACAGCAAATTATAGTTCGATCTCTCACCGAAATAGCGCTAGTGTAGGAAATGATATGAATTTAGCAATTATAAACAGAGTGAAGTGTGCTGGGTTGAAAAATTTAATATAATTTACAAATAATATCATTTTATAAAATATTATTTTAAAAATTTTATATAATTTAATTTACAAATAATGGGGGTACTTAAAAATACTATATAATTTTATTCTATATTCATGTTTGTATATTATAATAATTTAAAAAAATGTGCTATAACAAAACGGAAATTTTTATTTCCTTTCTTAATTTAGGGTCCTACTCTTATAATAATTTGTGGCGCTCCTTTTAAAATTCTTCCACTTACTACTATAGCGCAACCTTAATTTGCTCTCTTTCAACGCACACTTTTTAATACACTGAAATGGTCCTCCTTACTTCTACCCTCCATAGTCTCAAGTCTTTACTCTCCAGTGACGTGATGCCAACATAGCGCTTTCGGCGGTAGATCTAACGCTTTTTTGGTTCTGTCAACGCCCAAACAAAAAATAAAGCGCTTAGTACCCAATCTAATATTCCTCTTTTTCAACATGTAACGGAACGGAATTGTTCAAAATAAATAAAACAACAAGCATCCTGAACCTCATAAATTAAAAAAAAACACTAAGTCATGATCAAAACAAAAAGAACAAGTTCTGACCATGGATGACAAATAAATGGTTCTGACGATGAAGAAGACTGGCTAACAAATTTGTAGATAATTTTTCTCTTTTTCTGTAAGTTTTAATTGAAAATAATTATAATTAGGTACCAAATCTTTTATTTTTATTTTTTCGAAAAATATACTAATCTAGCGTTTTTTTAAGTCAATTTAGCGCGTCGTACTTAAAGAGTGCTGGCAGCACTGCAAAGTGCAAGCAAAGCTAACGAATTATATTTTACAGACGGCATAAAAAAATACTCTATGGCATAAACCTGATAGGTTTATCTTATCTTATATCATAAGTCATAACTTACGTAGTAGTAACTAATACTTAATCTGTGCTCATAACTGGCATCTGCGTGTGATAAAAAAGATGGCGTTTGAAAATTTCTTTTAATAACTTCAGTGTTTCTATTTTATTAACTTAAACAGTAACTTTTGGGTATGTCAATTCGATTATTTCAACTTGTAGTTAGTTCCTTGAAGCAGAATCTACAACTGTCGAATATTTTATTAAAATCAGGTATATAAATTGTTAATCCACGTGTTGTTTTAATTCCGGTAGTGCTTATTGATAACGGTTTGCTTTTCCTTGATTATTATTTAGTTTAAAATATTTGGATGATTCTGTCTCAGTACATATTTAAAAAAATGTCATTTCATTTTAAGTATTTCGCTTGCGGCGCTCCCGTCGTTTAAAACAGATTTATCATCGACTTCAAGAGGTTGTAACGAATAAATTTTACTTTATTATTTATAAACCTTAGTGTATATTAAGATAATATTATAATATGTAAATATATAATATTTTAGGTATATCAATAAGGTCTATAACAGCCATGGAAGTTACTGAATCTGCTGAGAACAATCCAGAAATATTACCTTGTAAAAATCATACACGGTACAAACGACGTTTAAAACGGCAATGGGAGTCGAATGATAGAAATGAAAATAATGCCAGTGAAGAAAAGAAAATATGTGATAAACCTTTCGAAAGAATTAAAAGAAAGAAAATGGCGATGCTGCTTGGATACTGTGGTGTAGATTATTATGGTATGCAAAGGTAAAACCAAGGATTTGATATATAGAAAAGATTATACATTTATTTTCTAATAGGTATATTTCTTTTTGTACCTAAGTAATACATAATTTTTAACTAACTTGTAATTAGGTTAAGTTTTGAGCAATGAAGAATAGATTGTAGTGTTTTTGTGTTTCTTCTTATTTGATGGACAAAATATTTATTTTAAGAAATCCAGGTGTTAGAACTATAGAAGAGGATCTCCTTAAAGCTTTATTTGAAGCGAAATATATTACGGAGGAGGATTTCAACAATCAACAAAATGCACAATTTCAGAGGAGTTCTCGGACTGATAAAGGAGTGTCTGCTGCCAGACAGGTTGTCTCACTTAAACTACGTTAGTATTTAACACTATTGAAATTAATTAAATATAGCATAAACATTCAACTCAATTCTTTTGTTTAGACTTTAGTGGCTTGTAGGAGTGCCAATTGGACACAATTTACTTCAGCAATATTGAGTAGAATGGAGAAAAAATGTTATATTAAGAATGACTGGTAAAAGAGAGAAAAAAATTGGTAGGCCTGAATACATGTTGATACAAATGATTCGTTGTAAAAACAGGATCTACAACCGTATCTACATATATATTACAGAAGCAAAAAAGTTTCAAATGGTCATTTTTTAAGTTATATCTCATATCAATGATATCTGTCATGTATTTAGGGTAGTGAAATATAATTAGTGACATTTAAATTTGAATATAAAAAGTGGAAAGGCAAGGGTAATGAAATAACAAGTCCCATCCTGTGGTTTTTCCGTGATGCGGAAACAGACAGATAGACAAAAATTCTAAAAACTATAAATTTGGCTTCTGAATTGATAATAATGTCTATTCCAATAAGATTTTCCAAAAAAATTTTAATGTACAGATTTGACTCAGTTAGAATTTTATTATATGTACAGAAGATTTTAATTTTTTTCGTGGAAGCACATGGTGTAACTGACATGACTTGACATAAAACATTTTTTTTCACATCATGTGGTAATGAGATGCTTAGTTTTGTAAAACCATAATTTTTTTAGCAGAGTGAGCTAGATTACGTTAGCAGAGGTTATAAACAATTTGAAAAATCATTTTACTCCAATCGAATTGTGGAGTCATAAATTTCATATATGAGGAAACAAGGTAACAAGGTACCAATGCAGGGTTACATATAGCAGAGTTGAGAAGAAAGAGTTGATTTTGTAACTTTGTGCATTTAGAGAGGGTTTTAAAGGATAGCCTAGTATCTGGAGTAAATTTATACTAATATTATAAATGCGAAAAAAGTTTGTGAGGATGTATGGATGTACAGATGTATGGACCTTTGTTATCTTCCATGCAAAAACTACTGAATGGATTTTAATGAAACTACAATAATATAGTTCATAAATTAGAATAACAATAAGGCTACTTTTTAAACTGGAAAAATGTATGGTTCCCTAGGATAGTATAAATTAATTATAAAAAGTGATAAAACGAGGGTAATGAAGAAACAGCTGTCAATTCATTATTCAAGTAGAAACAATTTGTATAATAATTATCTATTTCCAGCTCTAGAAGTTAACATAGAAGAAATAAATAAGAATTTACCTGAATGCATAAAGGTGTTTGCAATTAAACGGGCTACCAATAAGTTCAATTCAAAATCAAAGTGCAACGCACGGACATACAGTTATACACTCCCTACATATGTGTTTGATCCTAATGTTAAAGAAGAAGATAGAAAAGCATATAGATTATCTGCTGAAAAAATGACTAAAGTTAATGAAGTATTAGCTGTATACAAAGGTACCAAGAGCTATCACAATTTTACAGAGAAAAAGTAAGTTTTTAAATACATACAATACTTTCTAAATGATTAATATATTTTTTTCATTCGATTTAACATTAAATATAGATTTCTCAGAGATATTTTCCAGCAGTGAAAAGTATCATATGTGTTGACTCTGATAACCAGCTATCAACATAACAAATTTCATCAAAATCTTTTTTCTTTTGATGCATTCTCAGATAGACAGACAGACAAGAACTCTAGAACTAGGTATAAGAATTCTTAAAACTATTCAGGCTCTATAATAATTACTATTTCAATATATCGATAATAATCACTATTTCAATAAGAATTTCCAAAAAATATTTAAAGTACAGATTCAACTCTGTTAAAATTTTGTTATATGTACTAGCAGCTCACCCTCACTTTGCTCGGGTTCATCGCTAGGTACGTTTTAAATAGATATAAAATATAAATAGTTATTAGCCAGCATTAGCCACATAAAGTTTTTTTTTCATTCATTTTTAATTTTTTCTCTTTATTAAAACCTTCCATGGACCTTAGGGAACATACGAAGATAAATTTAGCCGAATTGGTCCAGTCATTCTTGAGTATGCGCTGACCAACATTCATTTTTATTTATATAGATAGAAGATAGATGTAAAATAAGGCAGGTGTATCACCTTTCTATATATAACAGTTAATAATTATTAAAAAGTGGTGTTACTGTGCCAGTAGTTAGTACCTGTTAGCTAAAAGCACATTGTGGGTCATTGCATGATAATATATAACTTCTAAGCTTTTCTTAAAAATATTTAAAGGTTTTGATGTAATATTGTTTAACAAAATATGTTAAACTGAGCATAGTACTGTGGTATTAAGTTCTGGTTTTATATAATAAAAAAGTAACTGATTGCTGTCTGTACATGGAAGGTATTTCAAATAAACTATTGTTGGGGGTCTTTATTAATGCAATATAACCCAAAATAATGATTTTTTGAATTATATTGTCTGTTTGTCGATTTATCTGAGCGTTTGTACGCGCTAATCTCAGAAACAGCTGAACCGCTTTGGGAGCAGTTATCACTAATGTATTTTGGTAACCTTCACTTAACATTAGTGTTTATTTTATTTCAATCGGTTCATAAATAAAAAATTGGTGTCAATTTAAAGAACCTCTCAGGGACAAACCCGAGCGATGCAAAGATGAGTCATTAGTATGCAAGTATATTTAAAATATCTGCTTCCTTTCTGTCAGTAATACCATCTTTAAAATCATATGCATTCTTGTCATGAAATAAAACTTTTACTCATGCTAAATATTATAAATTTGAAAGCAACCAGTAACAGACAGACAGACAGACAGTCTGACGCTTAATCCTCTGAACAGAATTAGACGAAATTTGATATGGAGATAACTTGAGACCTTGGGAAGGTATACATAGGATAGTTTTTATCTCAGAAATCATCCCATGATGGGTGAAAAGGGGGGTGGAAGTTTGTATGGGGGAATCAATCATTTGTCAAGTAAGGGATATAAAAGACATCATACCTATGTATATATAGAATATCTATTTCCTACTAACAAAATATACCTAAGGATGAATCCGAGCGAAGCGAGAGTCAGTCGCTAGTATACGAAATACTATTTAATTTGAGCTATGACATCTAGACACAAACCTGCTTCAACAGTGTCTTAAATGTAACCCCTACCCATTAGGTATCTACATCGCAAAGATGATATCAAATTAGTACATTTTTTAAAAGGATTGTTGATCCCATTTGTAATATTTTTTTATTTCAGTAACTTCAGAAAATTATTAGCTTCCTGATAAATAGTTTGTGTTAATTTTACTAATATTATAAATGTGAAAGTTTGTATGGATGTTTGTTACTCTTTCACGCCAGAACGGCTGATCACATCTGAATGTAATTTGGCACAGAGATAGATTATAGTCTGGAATAGCACAAAGGCTGCTTATTATCTAGGGAAAATACGGTACGGTTCCCGTGGGACATTTGTTCAATATTTTATGTGTTTTAGGCATTACCAAGACCCATCATCGTTAAGGTATATGATGAGTTTTACCTTAGAAAGAGTATTTTTGGAATCTGAAATGGAGTTTGCTGAACTTTTAGTTAAGGTAACCTTTTTAATAACTATTAATAATGCCTCAACGACCGCGGACACGCCGGCGTTACAGTTAACAATAGATTATAAATTTAATTAATTTCTTAGAAATTTACCTGGAGGTGTTAAAGCTGTAGAATAATAATAATGTACTCCTAACTGAAATCTGCACTAAGCCAATCTTACTAAGATTAGCCAACTGTAAGTATGGGAGATATTATAGTGCACAGATGTTCGCACAGACACACAGACATACATGCACAGATATGCACTCTATTTCGTTTACTCTCAAAGTCTAATGAAATGCAGAACTTCTCAACTTTGGGCTGTTACTGATAATTTCTTGATATAGAAGTCCTATAAGTATTCAAGTCCTCAGTCAGGCCAAGCATAGTATTTTAATTTTATTTCAAACAAAATTTTGTATGAGGATTGGAAATACATAAAAATCTGCAATATGCTTTCCAAAAAGTCTTCTGAGATATATGATCGTAAAAGTTGCCATATGTTGTATTTTATATTTATTAAAAAAATATACTCTTTTTGTTTGCTCACACAATCATTTAATGATTTTTTTTGAGCTAAGATGAAAGTCAAGACTAAGCCCATTTTTGAATAAAAAAAAAGTTTCCAGCTTCAATTTGAAATGTCAATAATATGTTTGAATCCCTACAAGATAGAATTAAAATTAAAAAAAAAATTGTTGCACTTGTGTTTTTAGGGTCAAAGTTTTATGTTACATCAAATAAGAAAAATGATTGGGCTAATGATTGCTATAGTCCGAGGTCACACCGACATGGGCACCATGGAGAAGGCATTCAGTAAAGACAAAGTTATGATACCGACGGCCCCTGGACTAGGCTTACTTTTGGATAAAGTAAGTTAATAAACATTTCTTTGTAATTTAAAAGAATGGCAGAGAAATATATAATCAATACGATTCACAATTTTTCGACAGTTTACAATCTCGCGAGATAGATTTATAATTTAACGGTATTTACAATTTTACGGTGACATATACATATTTCGTGCGCGTTTAATCTACAAAAAAAACTCTTTGCCTTTATGTTATACAGCGACTCACCCTCGATTCGGGTTATCCTCGTCGATATATATTTATATTAGATTGTTCATACGAAAATACTAAAAGTGCGAGTAAAAAATGGGGGTGGGGGTAGAAGGGTGAAATATACTTTACGACCTGTTCTCGTACCTACCAAATATCCAAAAAAAATCATTACAATCAGTCGAGTCGTTTCGGAGGAGTGTGACCACAAACACCGTGACACGAGATTTTTATATACATTATATTTATTTGTTTCCAAAAGACAAGTGACATAATCCCATAAATAATATAAATGCGAAAGTTTGGATGGATGGACGTTTTTTACTCTTTCACGCCAGAACGGCTGAACGGATCTGGATGAAATTTGGCATAGACGTTGATTATCGTCTGTCTGTCGTATTATTCCGTAAAAATGTACGATTCCCGTGGGATAGATTTGTTTTTAATGTCCCATTTTTTGGGTGGATCTCGTTTCAAAACGTGGGTCGATCAGGTCGTAGTCCACCACGCTGGTCAAGTGTAGGCAGACTTCATGTGTTTTTAGAAATCTAGTTACTTTCTTTCATATGATGTTGTGAAGACAATGTTTTCTTTCAACATAAAGCAAGTGGTAATCATGTTGAAAATGAATCACACATGAAAAAACAACTATGCAACACTCGTGGCTAAAACTTGTTTGTGTTTGTTACCACTGGGCCTCTAAATCACCTATAAAAGTTCCATACATTATCTATACAGATAAATAAACTGAAGTGTCTATTTGTAATAATGTTAAAACAGCTAACAGCATTTTACTAAACGCATATGAAAGTATGTGGTACATACAAGAAAAACACAATTTTAAAGATTTTTGTGTCTGTCTGTCTGATTTTTCTGGCTAATCTCAGAAGTGGCTGGACCGATTTTGACGGGATTTTCACCGGCAAATGGCTGATTATTTTAGAAAAAGAATTAGGATTTTGCTCAAAAAAATTTAAAACGTGCTTAGCGGACGCACCCGAGCGACACCAGGCTAACTCGCTAGTTAAATTAATTTATAAACTAAAATGATAAGAATTTTAACTTGTAGGTTCATTATGAGAGGTATGACGCGAAGTTTAAAGACAGCCATGATAGTCTAACGTGGGATTCCGAAGAAGAGGCGGTGCAAAGATTTAAACGGGAACAAATCTTACCTAGTATTATTAAAGGTGAAATTGAAGGCAATTCAATGGGGCTATGGCTAGAAAAAATCAAAATGCACTCATACGAGCCCAATGAAGAAACAGATGATAAGAATGATAATGATTTCGGTGGTGATGATGACGATGATGACACTGAAGTGAAAGAGGGTGATGGAAACAGTCCTGATGATGACAAAAGTGAGAATGAAGGTAGTATGGTTAGTGATAAGAATGATGTTATGGAAAATCTTATTAGTGTTAAAGACAAGGAATGTAAAGATTGAAATATATATTATTTGTATATATAATAAATTAAATATATGGCAGAGCCAATTTTTATCTTTTAAGTTTTATTTATTAACTTTTTGTGTGAAGTCACATGTTGGCTTAAGGCGCTTACCTTACCCGATGACCTTCAAGATTTGACCTCTGTACTAGTATTTGTTATTTTAGCGCCACCTATCGACCAAGGATCATACTACAATAAAACGAAGTGAAGATTAAGCAAGAACACAGATGTGTCGCGTTGTCATCATTTTTTGCCTATTTCATTCGATCTGTGAGAGATCAAATTTTGTTCCTCTAGTTTTTGTAGTCTTGTACGAGTATCTGCCTACGTCATAATTTATATTATTTATTTTGAAATATACGATGCACTATGCCTGCTGACATACCTTTCATATTACTAAATGATACATGCTGCAGGTCTGCTGATGACCAGGTAGGTAAGTAGGTAAACGGTTCTCAGTAACGGAAATGGGATGACCTAGCTTTCAACATTTATCTAATTGTTATTATAAATTAGAAGCCCCTATTCTTTATTTGTAATATCATAATATACATTAGGATGTAGGTATATGTAGGTATAGGTATATTTGTATGTGAGCAATAAACAATATTATCTGTCTATAAGGTGTGAACAAAATATTAAAAAAAAAACTACTGGCGAAATTTCACAGATGCTATGGGTATCGCCAGCTATTTAATTAGACCATTTTTTCCCATTATGTAGTAATAAAGTTGAATGTCTGATAACGACTGGTTAAATAAAAAAATAGTTCGAGTTTCGATTTTGCTTTAATGGTGCCATTGTGACTGTTCTTTAACTAATTGTATAATAAATAACACAGTCCTAAACTCTTAATTCCCGTTAAAAGTCACTGAAATTCAAATATCTTGAACCGGTCGGTTAGTCACGTATTGGTGTTGGTGATGATGATGCATGTAGGCTTTCTTGAAGTACGCACATATTTTCGACTCCTGGTTTTTGTAGGTTATGCACCTTTTTCCGTTTTTCCTTGTTCTTTATTGCCTGTAAAATATATGGCGGATTTATTATAGCCATATTTCGAGTATGTCGCGGATCCAAAAGTTCCGGTAAAATACAATTTAAATAAAATGTACATAATTTTATTTTCATTTTATTTTCAAAAACATCATCGTCTCTAATAATTGTTTCAGTTTTCAGAGGCTTTGACTCATTGAACCATACTCCAAATAAACATTTTGTTTCCCGAGTTACATGCAATTGCCCTTGAACTTGGTAATACCAATTGTGGGTTTTATTACCCTGCAAAATGCCAGAATTATCTTTAACCCAAAAGTTTACTTTTTTTTGAGCTACATCTTCGTCTATGCGTATATCTTGTGCGCTGAGATAGGACATTTCACCTCTACTATCGCTTCTTCTTTAATAAGCCCATCTGGTGTAGTTCCTAAATATGGAATCTCGGGATCTATAAAGAGTCCGTATGGTCTAATTTCAACATCTTGTATAGACAGCTGATCTAGCGCTATTTTTTCATAGTCTCTTCCACGCAGGTTTTACTATGCTGGCACAACTAGTATCAGGCCTCATTTTGATAACTCTTCCAAAGTTTGAGTCCGTCAATAAGGACCGCCGGAGTTTTTGTCATTCACTTGACTCGCTTTGCAAAATTGTTTGCCTTTCAATTTGTCTTCTTTCTTCCTCACTTTTATCTAATTTAGATAGAAAGTTCTCCTTCATTTGTTCTTGTATCGCATCGCTCACATCGGGCGTTATGGTTTGTTCACCATAATCTACACTGGCGTGCAAAAAAATCGGGCCACCTAGAGAAAATGGACAAACTTAGGATATGATATTTTTTTATTAATTTTGTTATTATATATGGGTAGATGTATAACCTAGGTACCTAAATCAATAATCGTTGAATAATTTAAATAAAAATTATTGATCGAAAATAGAGGAAAATCAAATTTAATGATTTTTCGCCAGTTTGGTATAAAAATGTAAGCCGCAAATTAATGGGAAAATTAAAAGATTTCGATTGGTTTTATGATTTTTAATAATGCGTATTACCGCCTCTATTTTTAATTACAGCTTTTAATCGGTTTTTCAGAGATTTGACACACTTTTTTAGATAATCTTGTGTAATAGACTCCCATTCTTCCAATAAGGCGCTTTTTAATTCTTGAATGTTGCTCGGGACTACTACGCGACTTCTAACTTTTCTTTTGAGATGGTCCCCATACATGCACTATCGGATTGAGGTCAGGGCTTCGCGCTGGCCAGGCAATAGTAGACACTCCGACCTCTTGAAGATACTGATGTAGCAGGCATTATCTTGTAGAAGCAGAAAATCTTCTCCAATGAACCCAGTAAAAGGCATTACATGATCTTCTAAAACCTCCGTAAACCTAGCGGCTGTAAGGGATCCATTTTCTATGAATATAAGCTCGGTTTTCGCTTCGTAACAGAATCCTGCCCAAAACATAACTGAGCCCCCTCCATATGACACTGTTTCCCGCATAGTGCATGGTGCACATCTTTCACCTGGTCGCCGGTAAACAAAATTACGGCCGTCGGCACCATGCAAACACATTCTGCTTTCGTCAGTAATAAGAACCTTCTTCCACTGCTCCAAATTCCAATTCACGTGATCTCGGGCAAAAGTAATCTTGCAATGCGATGTACAGGGGTGAGTTTGGGGCCAGTTGCGGACTTGCGTGGCGTCAGGGAAGCGGCTCTAAGTCGGCGTCTTACTATCCACTCGCTAAAATTAACACCTCTCACTTCTCTCAGGAGATTTCGAACGTCAACCCCTGTGCGATGACGATTTCTTAGAGCTGATGACACAATAAATCGATCATCACGCTCTGATGTGGCTCTTCGTCGGCCGGAACCATGTCGTCGTACATAGCCACCAGTCTCTATGTAACGTTTGTACACTCTCTGGACCGTAGAACGGCTCACAGAAAAAGCTTGAGCCACTTGACGTTGACTTTGTCCAGTTTCAAGCAAAGTCACAATTCGAGATGATTCAGCCTCGGTCAGATCCATCTTGCAGTATTTCTAATAATCGCAGATCAAAGTAGAAGTGTCTTGTTCAATAATTGGAACTCAACTAAGCTTCTAAAATAACGAAAAACAGTATTCGTGGCTTCAATCCATATTATGCAAATATTCACTAATTACTGCTAATTGACTATAATTAAGCGCACACGTGCATTGCCAGGAATTTTATGACTTTTTTGAAGGAAACAAAGGCGTCTAATCTCCTTAATTACCTTTACGGTATTTTTTTCACCAAACAATTGTCAACAAAAAATTATGCTTAAAATTAAGGGTGGCCCGATGTTTTTGCACGCCAGCGTATATTTACGGTGACATGTATTTGTCGTTTTTTTGTAATTTATATGTTTAAACAATTTTCTTTTTCTGCGATACTTGTAATCTAAGGTGCTCATTTTGCCCTTAGGACTTTGCCCGACAATTGTTTTACACACATGGAAACAGGTTTTCTGTTAGTATTAAAGTTGAATGCAGACGCTGAACATCGAGTTTGGTATCCACAAATTTGGCCACCACACTACGAAAACTTTCCACGATGTTACTGTCAACATCATGAATGAGACTTCTGGAATGCCCTGCAAAGAAACATATTTTCTGCCATAAGGAACTTGTAAAAAATGCTTGCGGTAAGATTTCAACATTTTGTAGACTGTTACAAAAATGGGTTTTACATTTGGTATGGTTACCAAAGGCATGTAAATGTACTGTCTGGGTGTCTTCAAAAAGTTTCTGAGTGCTAAAATCTAAATTTTCTAACGATTGATTGATTGATGATGCGTTTTTTTGTGATCAATTTTCTAGAACTTATAGGATATTTCGTATCAGTGGTCAGTTTTTCTAATTTGTTGCAAAGTTTCTTAGAAGGTGGTTCCTACATTCTACCTTTTTAACAGTAAATTGTGGATAAGGTCTTGCTTCCACAATTTTCGCATACGTGCTAGAGTCTCCATCAGAAATGAGGCGACCATAAATCAGACCATACATTTGGATAGATGCTTATATACAATTTCCTAATTTTTCCTCCTAGGAATATTAATTAGGGTCTATACTATTTATCCCTTTCAGACCTGACACTAAACGGCAAGGTATTTCACACCGAAAGTTATTGTCTTTAGCTAATTTCGGGTTGCTGAAAACGAATCTAGGTAAACTGAAAATCGGTTTTTCAGGATGCTCACAATTGTGAGGGATCGGGCCAAGTTTTGGTACACTCAAGATTGTGAGGGTTGATAAATAAGAACATTTAATACAGAAAATTAACTTTAATCACCTTATCAAAATCATCATAAAACTAACAGGATTATTTATTTAAAATTAATATCAGCCTTTTTTTCTTAGACATAATCAACATAATTAGCATTCATTATTTATAAGGAACAATTTTTCAGTCTTAATCATAATTCTCTCTTTGGACGTAATTTTAATCACATTTTTATTAATTATAACTCCCTCCTTATTTCTCTTTATGATATACGCGAAAGCCCTGCTTATCTTTGGTATTATAAAGATAAACGTTGCACTTTGTGCATCTAACTTTTGACCGACTGCTGCAGCTGAAGAACTGCAGCAATCGGTCAAAAGTTAGATGCACAACAGTTAGAGCTACAACATTGTAGCGCTTTTATTGTGTCACATATTGGCCAGTAATTATATATCCCTCTAGTCTTTTATCCATTGTTGGAAACGTTGCTGGTTTGTAATGAGATGTTTCAGGCACCTCAACCAGATCGTCTGTAGGATCACGTTGCCTCTTTCTATTAGTTCCACCGAGCAAAAAATCATATCGAAGAGAAGCATGAATACTTTTACAGGCCACTTCCTTGTTTTGTGCCAAGACCTGTATGCTTTCAACGTCTGATCACCGACATCTACTCCGTCATGTTCTTGTTTATAGGGCATAGGACAGTGATATAGCTTTTGCATACACACACTCGTTCTCCACAAGCTGAGTACCGAGGCAAGTGGAAGCCATCAATATAGATTTACTATCTTTCCATTTAACCCTAGAACCGTACCCATACTAAAATTAAATTAACGGTACCCTGTGGTACTGCTGTACCCCAGGGTACCCAATTAAAAAACGCTATTTACGAAAAGATAATTTACTTTTATTAAAAAATCAATTTTCTTAATCTTGTTTAACATTAATTTCAGTCTCATTGTTAACAATTTAAGGCTAATAATTAAGAACTTACAGACAATTTTGGCATATTTTGCTTTGGTGGTCATTACAAATAAAAAGTTTGCACTTGGTGCATTGTACACGAGATTTACGATCTTTTGACCTTGGGCAGAAGTAACACCTTCCAGATTTCGGAGCTGAAGATGTTTCCGTAGCTATTGGTCGTTGTTTGCCCAGTATATCTCCGATACTTAGCTGTAGGGACGTTGGCAAAGTTCGGTACATAAATCTCTCTTCTAGGTGAGGTTTTATGAGATCAAAAGCCAGATTCTTCAGGTAAGTGCGTCTATCTTTAAAAGTTTGTTTATTAGCAGCATTGGATGAATGTAGTAATATCATGGAATTAATCCCCACAATATTTAGAATTCCATAGAACACACAAAGGCTCCAGCGGCGAGTTTTACGCGATACACTGTAGGTATGACAGAGTTGATCAAAAGTATCAACTCCGCCCTTTGTTTTGGTTATAAAAACTTATTATTTCTGGCAAATTCACAGACTTATCTTTATCAGGTTCGTAGTGCATGGTGGACAACATGAGAACGTTTTTCTTTTTTGATTTGCTAAGCTTTGGTGGAATATATGAAAGCAAGGTAAGTTCTTTATGAAATGCAAATACTGAAGAATTCAAGGGACGGTCTTTAGTTTCAGTGAAATTAATAGGTATTTCGGTTTTATTTTTTTTTAATGTCCCAACTGTAGTTACTTTTTTGGATAGCAGTTTTTGAGCTGTAGGTATGGAGGTGAACCAGTTATCATATGTTATGTTTCTGTTGGTGTCATGAATACTAGTCGACAGCTCAAGCGCATAATACTCTGTAACGGGTATCCCTCTAGGAGTTGAATCTTTGCCAGTGTATATAATGCATTTATCATGTAATATGTTTTAGCATCACAAAACATCAACAGCTTTATCCCATATTTGTCTGGTTTAGACGGGATATACATGCGAAATGGGCACCTACCTCTGAAACCAAGCAATTGCTCGTCGATTGTAGTGCAGTCACAAGGGGAATACAGGTTCTTTGAAGTCTCAACTATATGGTCAAACACTTCTTTTATCGGAGCCAATTTACTTTGCTGTCTTCTCTCAGCTCTTGTCAATCGATTATCAAACCGAAGGCAATTAGTTAAAAATTCAAATCTCTTCTCACTCATTGTTGACCTAAAATAACTGATACCTGTATTCTTATCAAATATTTCTTTGACGGTTAAAGGTCGGTTCACACATATCAATGAGCCCACAGTTCCGGCACAGTACCGTTACAGTTTCGTATCCGTGCTACAGTGGTACGTCAGTGCTTCAATTCACACATATCAGGCACAGTACAGTTCTCTGCGGGTCTTCGTGCACGACGTTCCCTTCAGACTAGCGTTGACGTCGATTGTTTTGATGGCACTCTTCAATAACACAGAATTAGCTATGATAGCCATTACTTTAGACGAAGAAGAAGAAGAGAATCGAGGAAAAAAAAGAAAATGGGTACATGAAGCATGGAAGTTAAGAGAATCTGAAGGAGAATTCGTGACATTATACAAAGAATTAATTAAAGACGAAAGAAAGTATTTTGAATATTTTAAAATGCCGGAAAGCTGTTTTAATATTCTCCTTCAGAAGTTAGGAAATAAATTAATAAAGAAAGGTACTCGTTGGAGGAAGGCTATATCTCCTAGAGAGCGGCTAGCAATTTGTCTAAGGTAGGTAAACCAGATTTTATTAACTTTATTTTTACCTTTTTGGAGGTAGGAACAGTCGACAACATATCAGTGAACACATTTTTTGCAGTGCAGATGTATCCATCCACTGACAGGTATGTTAAGGATAACTTTTTAATTAAAATTCTGAAAATATGTATTCAAATCAGTTTAATTACTTCGTATGTGGCACATAAACACATTATACTTTTAACACTTTGTTAAGTTCTAGAGCATTATCATTCGTTAACTGTATAGTTCATAACAAATTGCTGCACATCACTATGTTGAAGGTATGATTGTGTGGGATCTACTATATTAGCCAATCCAGTAGAGTCAAGAATAGATTACGATGTGAGATTTGTATTTGTTGGTTCAGTTGCAATATCTCTTGGATATAATGGTACATTTTGCTCTGTCATCATCTTCATCTCATATTTTTGCACAGTAGTAAATATTTCAGTCTTAGCCAAATTTAAGTAATATTGATTCAAATCCTTCAGTGTGGGTGCAATACCATTTAAAAAAGCATCAACTGGGTGCTCGACGCGTTCAGCTTTTTCTTGATTTTTTTAAGAACATATTCCATTAATGAAGATGCTGAGGATGGTTTTGGTGTGCATTTTGTCGAACCTTTTCTCTTTCTTAAAGTAGATGTAGTAGATGGAGACGACAGTGATGGTGGTGATGGAGTGGATACATGGCTTGGTGATGGTGTGGGTGTGCGGACGTACAGTGGTGATGCAGTAGACACATGGCTTGGTGATGGTGTGGGAGTGCGGACGCACTGTGGTGATGGAGTGGATACGTAGCTTGGTGATGGAATGGATGCTTTGTTACTAGCGACAATGGGTATATCAGGTGAAATGGATACGGTATTTCGAGGCTCGTTGGTTTCGGAGTCAGAATTTTCTTTTTCTGGTTCTACACTTTATACTGTCGGTCGTTCATTGAAATATTTTTTCAAAAAATGTAATTGTTCATAGTACTTGTATAACACGGGTCAACACGAATTTTGAGTCTGCGTTCTGTACCTCTGATTTTGATTACTTATGCCTAACTAATTAAAGAAAAAATATTTTTATCTATTAAAGTTTGCTTTTGTAGTTACTACAACGAAATTTATTTTTTATGAAAGAGCTCTATTTTTTAATTTCAATTATTACATGTAAAAGGAAAACAGTTTTGAATTCACATTTTTTTATTGACTTTAATTATACAAGACGGCATATATAAACCCACAAATACAAAAAATAATACAAATAAGACTTTAAAAATGAACAGACTTGGTATTTCTTCTGTGTAAGTTTCAACTTTTTCGTATGAGCCCCCAAATGTAGTCACCCATCATGTTTTCATTATATTGTCCTTGATAACGCTTTTCAAACTTCATTACATCTTGGTGGAAACGTTCCCCTTGCTCTTCCGAATATGCACCTAAGTTGTCTTTAAAGTTATCCAAATGAGCATGTATCATGTGGACTTTCAATGACATTCTGCAACCCATAACTTTGAAGTTGTGAAGCATATCAGTAATAAGCTCCGTGTAATTCTTTGCCCTTCTGTTGCCAAGAAAGCCATTAATCACTGCTTTAAGGCTGAGCCACGCTTGTTTTTCGTGGGTACTGAGGAGCTGTAGGAATTGTTCACTGGCCATTATTTTCTTTATTTGTGGACCAATGAAAATACCAGCTTTAATTTTAGCCTCTGACAATTTCGGGAAAAATGATTTTAAATATTGAAAGGCCTCAGAGTCTTGACGCAGAGCCTTTACGAACTGCTTCATCAGACCTAATTTAATGTGCAATGGAGGCATTAAAATATGATCGGGCTTCACAATCGGTTCATTTTTGACATTATGTTGTCCTATTTGAAACTCGCTCCGTTGTGGCCATGAGTGCTGCTGGTAGTGAAGTGCATCGGCTCTACTGTCCCATAAACAAATGTAACACGGATATTTAGTGTACCCGCCTTGCATTCCCATCAGAAATCCAACCATTTTGAAATTTCCTATCACTGGCCAGGCGTACTCTTCATATTTTAAAACTTGTAGCAACATTTTAACGCTCTTGTAATTTTCTTTAAGCATTACAGAATGAGCAAGGGGAAGAGATGGAAATTTATTTCCATTGTGAAGAAGAACTGCCTTTAAGCTTTTTGTAGAGCTGTCGATGAAAAGACGCCATTCAGAGGGAATGCAAGGGATTCCGATTGCTTCAAACAAACCTTTCACATCATTGCAATAACAAAGTCCGTCTTCTTTTGTAAAGAATCCAGAAAATGTTTTATGACGTGTTCTTTGGTCACTTATTTTAACATCGCTCTTGAGCAAATACCATTGTTTTAGTCGTGAAGCTAATATTTCTGCTTGTAAGTTTAGGTAGATTTAAATCTCTTACTAAGTCATCAAACTCTTCTGAATTAATTAGATGTGGTTCAACAGATGGTGATGTGATCACGAACTCGCTGTCTCCGCTATTACTAGATATTTGTGATAGCGGTAACTGCTCTTCTGCCTTCCGCTTTGGGTTCGAAGGCACAGGGAAGTTTTCACTGTGGGGTACTGGAGCAGACGTTGATGGTAGGTTTGGGTATTCAATCTTTTTGGCATTTTTACCAGCGCGACGCTTACTTGGATTTACTACACAAAAATAACAATCATGGATATGGTCAGTTGGTTCCCTCCATATTCTTGGTACAGCAAACTTCATACTTTTTTTTTCTCCACGGTACCAGGCTGAAAAAAAATTGACATTATTTAATAACGAATGACACATTTAATGTGTGTCAGAATAGGTATAGTTATATATATAAATTTTAATGAAAAGTATGATGTATTTTCTTACCCTCTAAAGTATTTTTGCAGTTACTACATGAGAAATGAGGTGCCCATACTTTATCTTGACTTCGCACGGGTAAATTAAAATAAGCTTCATAGGCTTCACAAAGTCTTGTATTTGACGACAAACAAATTTTTTTGGCTCTCACTTTAATGAATTCGCCGCAAATATAACAAAAAGAGTCCACGGGAATTTTGCACTTTTTGGAAGACATTTTAGGCCTCCCGACACATAAAATACGTTATTCCTTTGCAAAGCGCACGCGCACACTGCCGTTGACAGTTTGTCACTCCCGCTACACACCTACAGCCCCCCCTGCCCCTCTCCTGTATCTTCTATGCAACGGCTCCTTTTTTTTTTTTTTTTTTAACGTTGGGAAATGCATTTACGCACGACGTGTGGGACTCACCGGCGTAATACAGCCAGTACTACCCACTAAAACCCAACAAAACCTTCCCCCGTCTTAATGGGGCGTCGCAGGATCGCTTACGCATTCAACTACGACGCCCCGACGGCAGGTCTACCGAGGCAGACCACAACGACCATGGGGTTGCTCCAAGGTCCACTCTGCTGTCAGAGAAGTACCAGGAGCAACCCACATGGTACACCGCCCCCCGAAGAGGGCCACCTCCCACCGCCCACCGAAGTGGGCAACCTCCCTGTGCGTTTCTTAGCTTCGTTACTACTACTGAGCCCCCCCACCACGACAAGGTGAACGCACGTTGGGGGGGATGCAACGGCTCCTAAAAAAACTGCTAAAACACTATAATATTCGTTTTACATTGTGTAAAGGTACAAAAGCAAACTTTATTTATTATAAATAGAGTTTCTGCTTCTTTTTCGATGTATACAATCAGAAAATATTCACTAAATAACAGACTCAAAGAAAAATATTTTTTTTCTGTTGACTTGTGTAATTTAACATTGGTCTTCTTTTGTCCACTATTAGTTTCCGTTTTCTTCAACGATTTTCGATAGTTGTCTCTTATGTTATTCCACCGTGTTTTGCATGTTGAACCTGCAATGAAAATAATATTATACATAGATTTATTTGTTCCAGGTATCTAACAACAGGGGATTCTCTGAAGACAATTTCATTTAGTTACCGCTTGGGCCACAGCACAGCATATTCCATAGTTATAGAAACATGCAAGATAATAAAGGAAACTCTGATGAGTGAAATGCTACCTTTACCTACAGAAGATAAATGGAAATGAAAATTATTGCCAATGACTTTAAATTGTTGTGGAATTTCCCTAACTATGTCGGAGCACTGGATGGTAAGCACATAACAGTTCAGGCTCCCTCGAACAGTGGATCTTTTTTCCCGAGCTTCCGGAGGAATATCACCGTTGCCTCCTTTCAGGGCGTGGGAAAGTGCCGGAGTTTGAGGCACCTGTTGAAGAGGGCCAGGGAAAGGTCTTGTGCTCGATCACGTTCAGGCATATATCCGCAGTAAAGCCATCTGATACCAGTGCCTTCTTCTGGTTAAGGGATCGGCTGGCCAGCTTGACTCCACTGGAGTGAAGGGCGGGTCCCACAAATCGATACTCGAGGAGCACTATAGCATTGGGCGGGGGGGGGGGGGGGGGGGGGGGGGGGGGTACTGTGGTGTCATAATTGGGTGATGTCATTAACCTACTTTAAGTTAGTATTTGAGCTGTTATATCTTATTGTATTAGAGACATATTAAAGTGTATTCGACAAGTATTGCTCGACGCCCCGATCTCCCATGTGTTTTAACATTAGATCTGGAATCGTGACGCAATGGGATCTTCGAAATAAATAAGTCTGGATTGCTGAGTAGTCAGTAACGCGATGGATCTCAACCCTCTTTGAGCGTATTCCATCTTTGAACGCAATGTGTATTTCCTTATTAACTGAATCACTTGTGTCTACCTGGAACAAAGCCAATCCTAGTTTGCATTCGTCTGTCATCTCAAGATGCCCGTTCCAGTCGCTCGCCACTAAGGGCCGCGTTCGAGTTACGGCTCTATGGAGTCTAACTTCCTCTATATCATATGGTTTTGCGCTATCACGCGCAACTCTAATGCAACTTTCACGTGGGAGCGTAGCCTGCACAGTACGCTCGGTTTGAACTGTCTTTTGAGCTCTCGCTCGACCTCTTTGAACAATGCCTCCATAAGCACGTACCGGCTGCATAACGCTAACGTTTTGAAACAACACTATTCTTTTCCAAAATTCGAAAACTGCTCTCACTCTTTGGTTGCACCCAGGAGTAAGAGACGAAGCGTATATTATAAGGAAGGAAGGGTTATTAATACTAAATAAATAGATTAAAGGCTTGTGATCCGTTTTGATTGTAAATTTCTTGCCAAATAAATAAGGTCGGAAATATTTCACAGACCAAACAATAGATAAAAGCTCTTTTTCTATTGTTGGATAGTTCACCTCGGTTTTATTTAAAGAACGACTCGCATATGCTATTGGTAAATCATTTTTATTACATAATACCGAGCCTATAGCTAATCCGGAAGCATCTGTGCTCAATATAAATTCGTTTTCTTCATCAAAATTCGGATATTGTAAAATGGGTGGATTGATAAGGGATTGCTTAAGTTTATTAAATAAATTTTTGCATTCGGTACTCCACACAAAACTAGCACCTTTCCTACAAAGTTTGTTCAATGGTATAGTTATATTAGCGAAATTCGGGATAAATTTACGATAATAATTTGCGAAAGCTACAAACCGTCTAACTTCATCGACATTCTTCGAAGTTTGATAACATTGCAATACTCTGGTTTTTTCTGGATCAGGTAAGATACCATTAGAAGCTTAGTTAAAAATTTACATTTTTCGGGATTTAGTTTTAAATTTACTTTCCGAAATCTCTCAAAAATGTCAATTAAATTATTATTATGGGAATTTAGGTTGCGTAATGTTAGCCAGCCAACTGGGAAAGGAACGGTCCATGAAATCGATGTTGTAATTGTTTGTCGTCAATAATGCGTAAACCGTGGCGTTGAGGTTTCCAGGAGTATTTAATATTCCGAATTCCTTATAAATTATCTGACTGTCAAACTTGAGATAAAATTCGTTCAAGCTCAATAAGTCCGGATCACTACATAGCATTGATGGGGCTAAGATCTGATACGATGAACAAATTTGTATGGACGATGGGAACCGTATCTGCAGCACAGTATGTGACTGGTTGTACACTATGTTTCCGTGGACTTGTGAATATGGTCTGTGTATAATGTGTTCTTTAATTCCGACAGGGTTCTGTGGTTCCAATATCGTTGACGATATCCAATGGTATTGGTTTTGGTCTTGGTCTGGCATGAACATCAATAAGTGTGCCAAGAATAACTTAAATGCCACGAAATTCAACATGGTGTAATAATGTGTTTATCAACTTTTGTGCCTAAAATATTATACAACTATACCTTACAACTAATATATACAACTTAATATCTAATCCGTACACCTTAATCGGTGCTGTAGTAGTGGTACACTATTTGCATACGCACTATCATTTTCTCACTACCTAAATGGTTGTAGAAGGAGACCAACCTTGAACAATTGTTCAGGGACATATTTGGTGGATATTCGAGTTTCAACAATTTGTTCATGAGTTGCGCAGGTGTTTCGTACCAATGTTCTGACTTAGGAGCCAAACTAGCAGAATACGTTACGTGTTCCTCGTTGTCTTCGAGACGAGCGGTTCCAGTGCCCCTAGTACGAGTTTACAAATGACACAAACGATGATAGTTTTCGTGAGCTCGATGAACTATATGGTTTTCGATGTAATCGGTAGTACGAGTTAAAGTTTTCGAATATAGTTTACACGATTTCGACCATAGACTAGCTCGATTGAACGAAGTTCACTTTATTCGCTTCATCTCTTTTACACACCGGCAAACTAAAAGAGACAATAGTTCTCGATATTGTATAAATTGACGTTTTGGATTAAGTAAATTTTAAAACTTAGTTCGTTAGCGCGTTCGCTAAAATTATAACAATAATAAAATAATAAAATAATGATGAGAACCAGTGCTTCGCAGTTTGAAGTGATGATAGATTTTATGGAGAGGTATGTATCGATCTTTTCTTATATATAATATTTATATTTTTCTTTATATTATGTCTACCAATGCGTTAGAGAATTTGTTTTGATTACATACAAAATTTTTTTAGGAATGGTGACTTAAATAAGCCAAGCGATGGCCCATGGCCATGGTTAGGAAGGCAATTGAGTCACTGAATATGTTGTATGGTTATTGTCAAACAGCTTCAGCAATGCGATCACGCAATAAGCGCCCTAGTGTCAACAGGGTAACATCATCCTCTACCTCATCATTTTCAGGGAAATCTTGATTATTAACTGTAAAATAAAAGAACCCTATTTATAATTTATGTTTTGTAAATTACAGTCAATCATAAATTTAATAAAAGGAAAACAAAATATGTGTATGTCCCATTTTGAATAATTAAATTCTTATATACCTATTGGAATTTTTTTTTAATTTTATCATAGATTACCTATTGTTTGTTCCTGAGGATCTGGCGCTCCTAAATCCAGTGCTATGTTGTGCAACACACTGCATGCTAAAATAATTTGGGCACATTTTTCCGGCTTGTAGTGGAGCACCCTATACTTACACAAACATCTACATCTATTTTTCAAGCGCCCAAATGTATTTTTAATAGTTACCCGCGCCCTGCTGTGTAACTTATTGAATGTTTCTCCTGCACTACCGGGTGCAGGGTTATTATATGGTGTCATAAGCTACGGTCTTTGTGGGTATCTAGTCACCTGTTGGTAATTATTTCATTAGTGTAATGGATTAAATTATAATTCATATTTCAACAATAAAAGTATAGCTATTCAAAAATGTAAGTTTTCTTACCTTGAAGCCACACAGATTCACCATTTCGATGCAATGTTTGCAAGTATGTGTTGAGCTGGCTGTTCTCCCACACAAAGGCATCATGGCTAGCACCCCCAAATTTAGGGTTGATTGCCAAAATGTGACATTTTTCATCTGCAACCTAGAATAAATATTCATTACTTATTATTAAAACAAAAACTATTTTACTTTATACAGCAGAAATGTATTGTAATGTGAAAAACAACTCATTTAAATGTACTTATACTCAACACATAATGTAGGTAGTAATTCTAGAAAATAATTATAGCCTGTCAAGAAAGTGTAGAAACGGAACTATTTTTTTTTATAGTGGCAACATTCTGACAAAATTGATATTTCCTGAAATTTTACGTAAACAAAACTTTCAATTTCGTTTCCATAAAAATTAAAGTCTAAAAACCGTGATAAATTTGGTCTTAAGTAAGGAAAATGAATAGAACAATTCGAAGTTCTGCTCGGGAAATAATTTATAGAGTGTACAGAAGATGTCTTTTGGAGTATGAGGCCAAAAATATACTTTCTGATCTGAACAATGTTTATAAAAGAACCGCTGAAATGACAGGTATTTGTGAGTTTTAATGTGTTATATCAAATAATAATTCATCCACCCAAAGCTATTATGGGTCACTACCAAGCTTAATAATAGATATATTTAGAATAATCATTTTTCACTTAGGTTATGTTTACAAACGTCGATGACAGCGCATTTAGGCTGTGTTATAGACCGCATAAATTATTTGATACTTACATTATTTGATACATAACGCATGTTTGTATTGTAACCTGTAGGTCATAAACTCATTACATATTAAATTAAATCTTATTTCAAATAAAGTATAATTTTTACATTTGCTTTAAATCAACATTATTAATATGAAATTTGAAAGTACTTATTTTGTGGATTATTTAATCAGGAAAATCTGAATCTACAGTGAGAAGAGTTGTTTTGGAAGGCCATAGAAATAATGGCATATTTTCAACTCCTGGGAAGCAAAGAAGAGGTCGACCCAAAAAACATTTAGATGATTTTGACTGGTGTGCTATCCGACAAAAAATACAATTTTTTTATACAGTAAGGAAACAGGTAATACATATTTTTACTATTAGTTTTTAATTATTTCAAGATAGAAATAAATATTTTGTTATTGGTATAATACCAATTATATTCAATTAATTTCAATAATACCAAATTCAATATTCTAATACCAATATCATTTTCAGGCACCAACGTTAAGAAATTTAATTCCCATATTAAGAGAAGATTTGGGGTACGATGGGAGTCATGAGCATTTGCGACAAGTACTTAAAGTATTAGGTTTCAAGTATATGAAATGCCAGTCCGAACGTAGTGCTCTGATAGAAAAATCACATATAGCTGCGAAACGAGCAGAATATCTAAAAATAATATTAAATAACAGAAATTTGCCTGAGGAGTTACGAAAAGAGGTAATATATTTAGATGAAAGCTACGTCCACCAGTCATATAAATTAGAAAAGTGTTGGCAATCTATTTATGTACCCGGTATAAAACAAAACATATCCAAAGGCAAACGCTACATAATTATTCATGCTGGCAGTGAAAAGGGGTTTATCCCCAATGCATTGCTCATCTTTACTGGATCAAGCAAAAATGCAGATTACCATTCAGAAATGAATAGAAGCAATTTTACAAAATGGGTCACAGAAAAACTCATTCCAAATTTACCACCAGCATCAATCATTGTTATGGATAATGCCCCTTAGCACTCTACGGTGCTAAACAAAGCGCCTACAACAGGTACTAATCACCCTCTTTTTAGGTATTAATTTACATACAGTAAAATTGATTTACATATTACAATAAGCAATTTCAAATATTAATCATAAATTATCTCCACATCAGGTACTAAAAATAGCAGAAATCAAAGAATGGTTAACTCAAAACCAAATACATTTTGATGATACACTCCGCAAGCCACAGCTGCTAATGCTTGTGAAACGTCACAAGCCAGTGCCAAAGTACGAAATTGACGAAATTCTAGGTGCATATGGCCATACAGTGGTAAGACTTCCACCTTACCACTGTGATTTAAATCCCATTGAGCTCATCTGGGGTATTGCAAAACGTAAAATTGCTGCCCAAAACGTAGGGTCGATTGATATAAAGGTATGACAGTGTAGAATAATTTATATTTCTTTGAATATTCATAGATATTGGTATTATATACGTTTTATCTTTAAAGGAAGCAGCAGAACGTGCTTTCGAAGGTATAACAGAAAGCGACTGGAGAAAATCTTGCAAGCATGTAGTGGAGATAGAGAAGTCTTATTATCAGCGAGAATTAACTCTTTACCACGACATAGTAGTGATTAATTTAGAGGATAGCAGCAGCACTACCTCTGATTCTGAGTTCGAGGAAGAAAACATGGAGCGAGTAGGAGACTTAAATGAAGGAACTGATTTTGAGGCCGCCGGCTGTAGGCTACAGCCTGTAGCCATGAAAACATGGGAGTCGAGGGAGAAGAATACCTAGATGAAGAATTTCTTTTATAAAATAAATTATTATGATTTGTGTGTATGACTTATTCATATATATTATATTTACCCTTTTAGCGAATAAAATCGCAGCTACAATTGATGAAATGAATTTTGGTATGGTATTGCCTAGGTAAAGTGCATTTTCAAAACTGCATTTAATCAAAGTATCAAAATCTTTTATAGTATACCGGAAATGGTGTGGCCAACGCCCGATGGTGGCGCCCCCATTATTTTCTACTCTTTCTTGACAGACTATAGTTATACCATTTGAACATTCAAAGAATGGTAATGTTTTCTGCAGTAAAAGTGATGTTCTTCTTTTTTGTTGGGTTTCACAATCTTAAAGTGGCAGCCATCTATACACCCTATCACTCCGGGAATACCATATTTGTTGTAGAAACTAGAAGATATAAAATATATATTCATTAGAACATTACACATAAATAGAAATGTACTTAAATGGAAATAAATGTTTAACCATTCTCATGCAGATACACATTATAATTTAATTAATGAGGATTATGCTGTGGGCTGTAACCTTATTATCTTTGGTAATACTATGTATAGATGATTATAGGGATAAAAGATAAAAAGTACTAACTTTTGCTTTATAAGTTCTCTAGCTGCTGGTGTATTCGGGAATTTAATGAACTTGTTCAAAATACTTGGGTGGTTTAAAGCCATTGTTACTTATTGAATGTAACGGCTAATTGCCTCTTGTGATAGAGAGTTGGCAATCCCAACCACTCTGTGGTAGTCCCCATTGGCGTAAAATAACAATGCACTTGGTACCTAAAAATATAAAATATTTTAATTAAAGAGGTACCTACTTAGATAAAGCACCTAGGTTGGTGAATACTTGGATAAATAGCGGTTATATTAGGTACCTACAGAATATTATAAGTACATACGATAAACCTTATCTAAATGCGCGAATACGGATGTGAAATAAAATATCTAAGTACCTACCTTAGTCTCCAATGATATTCTTTGTGAACCCCTAAGGTTTGTATTTTCCCTTAAGGTCTCACAGAGAAACATAAATCCCTCCTTGGTTAGCCGATACCGCTGCACAAAGTGAGTGTCAGAGATACGGCTGGGCACATTTAATTTTCGCCTCTTTACGAGCTCCTGTCGCTCCTCATCTTGGTCAGCCTCCACAGCTAATTTCCACGCAAGATACCGTCTCGCTAACATAATTAATGTTCAAAAATATTCGCAAAAACAAAGATGGTCGCAAGCTCTCACCGAAATTTACTTGGTGAGTGCCAAAACGAAAAAAGTTTTCGAATTCGTCAAAGTTTACTATCGGTAACTTGTCAAAGTGGGAACTCGTACTGCCAAAATGCAATAATACGCTCGAAAACTTTCATCGAGTTCGTTAACTATGATTCGATTGAACTCGTACTGCCGATTCAGATAGACTGCTGTCGCTGTTGTATAAATGTATCCACAATAACTCGAATATGGGTTGTATGGATGCTACTCTCACAACAACTTATAGTAGTGTTTCGAACAACGTCAGCACTAGTCCAAGTGAATGAAGTTGTATAGTTTTGGGTTGCCGGGCTACGGCTTCGCTTCCTGTCTTTCCAGGTGCCAGGGGGTCTTGCTTCCTAGCTCCACTCTCCCTGCTTAGCTAACTGCCTCGGTGGTGTAGTGGCTAGCATGTACGGCTGCACACCCGGAGGTCCTGGGTTCGAGTCCCGGGTCGGGCCAAGTTGAGTTATTGAGTCTTTCTGTATAGAAAGTCTCAGTAACAGCCCGGAGTTGGGAAGTTGGCGGTGTTTCACCCCCGTGACTCGAAGAGCACGTAAAGCCGTCGGTCCTGCTCCTTAACTTTCACTGGTCGTGTCGAGCAGTCGTCCCACCGGAGTATGAGAGTGATAGGAATAGAGAGTGCACTTGTGTCTGCGCGTACACTTGCGCACTATAATATCTCCTGCGCAGTTGGCTAATCTCAATGAGATTGGCCGCCGTGGCTGGAATCGGCTAGGAGAACATCATCATCATCATGGGAATTTAGACACCTCCCAAAACATATAACGTCATCGAGATAAATAAGACATTTTTCGTATTGTAAACCAGACATTGCTACTGTCATCATTCGACTAAAAGCACCTGGGCTAATTTTAAAACCCATTGGAAGTCGTTTCATTTGGTATTGCCTGTCGGCAGTAAATGCAGTATACTTTCTACTGTCTGGACATAACTCTAATTGATAATAACTTTGACTGAGATCTAAATGTGTAAAATAAATAGCACCTGATAAAATTACAATCCTCCATTTTTTGTTTCCATTACTATCACTTTTCTTCGGAACGAGAAGAACTGGACTAGACCATTCGCTTCTACTTTCCTCTATAATATCGTTATCTAACATTTGTTGAATTTGCCTATCGATTTCATGTTTTTGACTTTTTGGTAATCTATAAGGCTTTGTGTACGTAGGAATAGCATTATCTTTTAAATGTATTGATTGCTGGTGTAAATTTGTAACTCCTAATTTATCTCCTGGCAATAAAAAAATATCGGAGTATTTAGCACATATATTTTCGATAGAAATTTGTTCTTCTTTGGTAAGATCTTTAAGATTCAAAATAGAAAATAACTTTTTCACACGTTCAGCATTCACGTTACTTTTTTCAAATGAACACAAGGAATAATCACTAAGACTAACTACCTCAGGAACGAATTAACTTAGTTTTACTTCTTCTGTAGTATTTAAAATTTTCAGTGGAATTTTACTACAAATAGGGCTAACCAAAACAGATGCTAAAAATACTCCATCACTCAATTGCTTAGGCATAACTACATACTCATTTTTTAAGTCGGTTCGCATAAAATAAGTAAATTCACACCTTGGCGGAATTTTTATATAATTACTAGCTGACCCGGCAGACTTCGTACTGCCAAATATAGCCTGTCAAAATGATTTGTAATGTGTCATTTTTTTGTTCCTACATATTGTATAGTCGGGGCAAAAAATTCTCCTGAACAGAACTGTCACTCTGGTGATAGGGCGTTGTGAATAAGAAATATAATTAAATAAAACATATATAAGCATTTAAAAATAAGTAAACTCTTTATTGTTAATCATATGAATCATAATTATTAAGTTTTATTTTCATTGTAGTGCTTTGTGATATACGATGTTTTTTGTTTGATTATCTGGCGCATAGACAAACAAATCTGATGGTTTTCCAACAAGGGAACAGGCAACATACAATTGACCATGTGAGAAACATGGGTTTTCCAGATTAATACCACAAACACTTAGTGATTGCCCCTGGGACTTGTTTATGGTCATAGCAAAAGCAAGCCGAACTGGAAACTGTAGTCGTTTAAAGTCAAACGGTACATCATTCGGAATCATTGGGATGCGCGGTATGAGTACGTCTTCTTTATACTTTCATTTCAGTATAGTTGCTTCTATCACGTTGTTTAGTAATTTTTTTATCGTTAACCGTGTGCCGTTGCAAAGACGCGGTTGGTTGATATTTCGCAACATTATAACTACTGATCCAACCTTTAATTGAAGATTGTGAGGTGGCAATCCTGGCAAATCCAGCGAGTTTAAAAATTCTGGTGGATAGTTCACTACATCATCTTGGTTAGTAGCCGAATCAACTGATTTATATCCTCGATTCGCCTGTAATTTGTTCTTGTATTTTTAAATTTAATTCATTTACATCTATGTTTTTTGCAGCCAATATAGCTCGTTTGCTCAACCAATCATGGTTTCTGTAATTTTGAGAAACATCTGGAAACACCTTCTGAATAATTTCATCTTTTGATCGAGTTAACTGACAAAAACTTTGAGGAATGTTAATGCAGCCAGTCAACATGTCTATAGGAAATTTGCCATTACCAATGTCAATGAGTTGTTTAGAGAATATGTTTCCAGATTGGTCATTTTGTAACTCGACATACATATTCTTGCTTAAATGAAGTACTTTGACATATTTCCACAAATTGGAGGACTTTAGACATGCATTGAGTTCATCAGCTAGTGTTGATCGTGGAATCACTGGCAATGTTTGACGAAAATCTCCTGCTAATGAAATCATTGCACCACCAAATTGGTTATGATTGCTCCGTATATCTTTTAATGTTCTGTCTAAAGCCTCCAAAGATTTTTTATGTGCCATCGTGCAATCAACCCAAACAATTAATTTACATTGCTGCAAGACCTTTGCCATTGCAGAGTTCTTAGAAATGTTGCAGGTCGGAGTTTCATTGCTTTGCATATTTAATGGCAATTTTAATGCTGAATGGGCTGTCGACCACCTTCAAGCAAAGTTGCTGCGATTCCCGACGAAGCGAGTGCAAGTGCAATTTTATTTTGTGAGCGAATCGTTGCTAATATTAATGAAATCAAAAAAGTTTTTCCTGTACCATGTATCATATTTTTGATAACTACCTCACAGTGGCGTAGCGTGCCTTGTCGGGGCCCCGTATAAAAATTTTTTTGGAGGCCCTTATATGGAGGTAAAGATTTTTCACAAAAGAAAAAAAATATTGTGAGAAGTAATATTTATTTATCACATAATTTACCCATTTTACAAATAAAAATCGAATTTTAAATATTCACTCTCCTTGCCTTTTTATCGGCAAACTGATTTATTAAATCATTTATGGCTGATGATGATTTTAGTTTTTCTAAAGTTTCTGCCTCTATGGACAATAGTGAGATGTCTGACAGCCGTTCTTGTCCCATCGAAGTTCTTAAGTAATTTTTTATTAGTTTTAATTTTGAAAAACTTCTTTCTGCTGTTGCGGTTGTAACTGGAAGGGTCAAGAATAAAAAGCATGCTGTGATTACCTCGGGAAAACTGGATGCAAGACTATTGAATTTTACTAGCAATAATTCAATGAGTTCTTTAATGGAATAAATTTTTTTAATTTCAGAATTTAAGCATGTTTTTAGAGCCTTTAATTGGTCACAAAGATTAAGTGAGATGTCTTTACTGTATTTAGCAGACAGTTTTCCGGAAGCGTTTAATATCTCTTCGCTTGAAGAAGATAGGAGTTTCTCCGGTTGTAATATTTCGAATATACTACTCAGGTTGCAAAGGCTCTGAAATCTTTCTTTAGTTTGAGAAATTAATATATCTAAACAGCAATAGTATACATTGACTTTGAAATAGGATTCCGGGTCGGAAATTCTCTCATCTTGTGATAACTCATCAAAAAAACGCTTCGTTATCTTTCGCCTACTGTTTTTAAAAACAGTTGTTACCCCCCACTTTTTTGCTAAATCTTTGGATTCATTTAGCAAACTATTAAATGAATTCTGATTTCTTAATTGGCACAGTCTATTTAAAAGATTACTTAATAAAATACTAGATTTCTGTAAGTCATTATTATCATGCTGTAGAGCTTTAGAAACAGGATTAATAATTTCAAATAGTGAAGAAAAAAATGTAACGAGCACTAAGAAATCAAAACTCTCTAAAATATTAATTATACTTTTACATTCTTCACGTTCATCTTTTTTATTTGAAATTAAATTTAGTTGGTACAAAGTTTTCATGATTAGTAAAAAAATTTTCTTTACTGCTAATAAAGCGTCGTTCCTAGAAGACCATCTGGTAGGACATACCTTTTTAAGGGTAATCAAACATTTTTCAGATGAATCGTCACTTAGCATAGCCCAGCGTTTTATACTATTGCCAAAAAAAGTATATATTTTTTCTAAATTATCGAAAAAAGTCGATACTTCACGAACATGTCTCGCAGCATCGTTCAAAACCAAGTTTAAAGCGTGCGCAGCACAATGAACATAATCGGCATTTGGAGCATGCTCTTTTATTAGGGTTTGTAATCCTCCATACACACCCGACATAACATTTGCTCCATCGTATCCCTGTCCTCTACATTTAGTCAAATCAATTCCATATTCTTTAGTCAAATTTAAAATGACAGTTTTCAGACCTACAGCACTGCAATCGGTTACTGCTATGAATCCTAAAAAGGACTCACAGATTTTTATTTCTTTAGGCACATTATCATCATTTTCTGTAACCGAGATATATCGAAAAACTACAGATAGTTGGTCAATTTTTGACAAGTCTTGTGTTGTATCCAGAATTATTGTCAGAAATGGAGCTTTTTTAATTTCTGAGATAATACTGTTCCTAACGTTAGTACCAAGCAAACTAATAATTTCGTTTTGAATCGTAGGGCTTAAATAATTTATTTCACCTTTCGGTTTTAGAAAAAGTTCTTTTAAAGTTGCATCATAGTTAGATAGCAGACGTGAAATTGCCATAAAATTGCCAGAATCAGAATCATGCCCCCTCAAAGGTAGATTACAAGATACTAAAGTAATTATAACATTAATTATACGATGCAGTACATCTCTCCAGAATGTAATTTTACTATCGATTTCACTTTTCAATAGAGTATCGATGGTATTTCCTTGCAACCAATTATTATAAGAGAGTGAGGCACTAATATGCTGCTGTGACTTTTCATGGTCAAGAATAGTTTGTGTGAAATTGCTTCTAACCGAAACACCGTTAACCCAAGCAGAGGAGTACGATTTGTTTTGACGATCTGCTAATAACCAACAGAAGTGACAGTACGGTTTGTTTAAAACGTTAGAATAACATAACCATGGTCTTATAATTTTTATGCCTGCCTGATTGAAATATGAATAATAATAAGCTGAAAAAGGTCGGTTATTTTCTGAAACTTTTGGAAATGGTCCTTGTGGTTTAAATGGACCCAATTTAAAAATTATTTTTCGTTCGCATTCAGTTAAATTGTCACCAAAATTTCCTCTATCTGATGAAATTATATTACAATCTGCATTATCTGCAGATATATCAGAATCGTTGACTTGGGGTTCCTCGATTTCTGGATGGACATCCGATAAAGTATGTGCTTGGCTTTCTTCTATTTCCGGATGGATATGTGACGAAGAACATGCTTCAGAAGAATCTAAAAATAAACGAGTAATTGTTAAAAAATAAATACGAATGCTTTGATACTAAACTAAAAAGAGTTATATATAAATAAATAACGTTACTAAGGGTCACAGTTAGAGAGTGTTCAGTTCAGACGCACACAGATTCTACGCGGATTGTGCTCGTACCTATTAGTAGATACAAAATCACCTGCAGCCCGTCCGTGCATTACTATACACCTGCGTGCTATTTAAACGCAGCGCGTAGTGTAGTGGCCATACAAAACGAGAACCCGAAAGCGAGTCTGCACATCTGAAGTTCTCAACACGCAATTAACGATACGATACGGACTGATAAACAAACAACAAAACAAATCGATCCTATAGATAAGTTAGAATTTTGTTTTTTTTAATCAAGGCACGGAACCCTAAAAACAGTATAATTGTGAAAATCGAGGGGGGAGACAACTTTTTGTGACGGACAGATGGACAGACCGAAATTAAAAGATTTCCTTGTTTATCACTACGGGCCCCTAATAAATGGGTTGGGTAGTAGTGTAGTACTTACCTTTCCAATCTAAATCACTCACAGTATCTTGTCTCTGAAAAAATGAAGAAATTTTGGGCACTTTTTTTATAACCTCGTCCCTTTTCTGTTTAATTTTTCTTTTCTCAGCGCCGCTGGGATAATCTCTTTTCCTTTCACTCATTTCTTTTACAAATCGTTACTAATACTGCTAAACCAGAAGAACAATATTGTTTGTACTGAATTACAATGTAATGCACATTTATATAAAGCGCGTAAATAAACAGTGCACTGCACTCCGTGGTTTAACATCCAATGCAAAGTACAACAACGTACACGTACATCGCGATATCGATGAAGGATTCCCGGGGATTCCCCGCTGAGTTGAAGATGAAGTAAGTAAAACGGGGAAGTCCCGCAGCCCGCCATAACGATGTAGTGTTGCCAACTTTTGAACGCACGCTTAAGGCGGGAAAAAAAGGAATTGCTTTATAGAATTTTGTCATTTGTAAAATAAAATAAATTAGAAAGTTTTTATTCTTTTTCCTTACACACTTTGGGGGCCCCCGTGGCCCGGGGGCCCCGTATAATTGATACGGCAAATACGGCGGTAGCTACGCCCCTGCTACCTCATGCAATTCAGGATCTACTTGTACATTAGGGATTTCTGCTGATATCACTGCATCAACTTCATTTGGCCTTATCTTTTCAACCAACCAAATCAAAATGTGTGCATGTGGCAATCCTCGTTTCTGCCACTCCACAGAATACATCCAGCAGCGTGTCTCACCAAACACATAATGTTTTACGATGAAATCCATTAAAGATTTCAATTTTTGTCTAAAGACTCTTGCTGTTATATCATGACGATCAATGGGTGATTGCCCAGGGAATAACTCCTGCTTGATTTCTATCCATTGTGGATTGCATGTAAATGTGATGAACAAATCTGCTGTACCATAATGACGAACATACGACATGGCATCTTGAGCATATTCATGCATATGTCGAGGGCTTCCGATGTATGTTGCTGGAAGAATAGTCATCCGACCAACATTCTGTGCATTTCCATCAGTATTAATCGCATCTCGAAGGTGAATATACTCTTCAGATCGGAGTTTGGTCTGATTCAACCTGATGAATGTTAATCTCTCCGTTTCAATTTTGACATAAATGTCAACAATATATTTGTGATATAATCGCCGCCATTTCAATATGTGATTGTCTTTGTTTTCCCGAATCATTAGGCGGTATGAATAATAGTTCATTGAACTGACTTTTTTGTTCGTTTCAGAACCTGTAAATAGATTTTGTTTTAATAACATTGTTGAAATATAAAATTAAAATACTTAATATAGTTACTAAGATATTATCGCCATAGCTAAACTAATATTTTAATTACCTGTAATGGGATTTATCTTTTTTATTGAGAAATCATAGCCATCTTCACCTTGCCAAAATATAATGGGATATTGCAGTGCATCATATGAGCGGTGTGTTTCCTTTATACGTTGTAATTGATCAATCCGACGATGTAAAACAATATCACGGGATTCCAAGTTTTCTTCAACTACAACGATAGCAACTTCATCAATAGTTGGTGCATTAAAACGTCTTGCATGTTGACCCGCAGGTGTTTTATCAGCTCTGATTATAATTTTGTGATTATCTGATGGCATCAGATCCAGGGCAGTTTTAAACAATATAACCAATTGATTGTGTTCATGAAATAAAGTTTGTAATTGTTCTACAATAGACCTCTTTACTAAATTGTTATGTGCACAACGCATATTAATTTCTTGTGCTGAATTGCCCATAAAATAAATTTGCAGGAATTTGTAGTTGCCATCTGACACTGGTAACAGTGAACCGGCTCTATGATATATTTGGCCTTGTATCTGTAAATTAAAAAAAATATATTATTTTTGCACCAAACACTATAAAATGAAATAAATAATCAATGTGGGTTATAAGTTTATGAATTGTCAATGATCAAACTTAAATATATATTTCTTCTTAAAAATTATATCTGTCTCCTAATTAGTTGTAACTAATATCTATCATCTAATAATTATATTGTGTTTCAAAATAATAAAAGTGTTGCTAAAAATGAATCACCAAATAATACGATGACTAAGTGATGATTATGATTAGTGACATCTTAACTTAGGTGACAGAACATATTGTTCGCTAAAATAATTATGATTAACAGCTATAATACATACATACCTTGAATGTTGGCATAAAATTTTCCCGTAATACATTTGTTGACCCAAATGAAGTCATTTGAAAGCAATTGTTATATTGTTGGATATTTGTCAAAAAGTGTAAGGAATCTGTTCCTATTCCTGAAACCAATGAGTACAATGGCTCTGGTGTTGGTTCCAATGGTATCAATTTCACTTTACCATTTGCGCAACACAATCCATTAGCTTCGTTTTTATATTTCAATGCCTTACAATGTGAGCAAACCGAGTTCATCGAACCAATAACAACACATCGGTAGTTACTGTAGTCAATTGACACATCGTACATGAAAGCAGCTCTATTCAAACTTGCGCGATTATTAGTTGAATGTCGCGCTCGCGCTTCACGCGTTTGTGATATCCGAATTCTTTCACGTTCATTTCGGCCGTTACGTTCTTGTGCAGCATGATTAGATCGGTAATTAGCTTGGTTTGTAGCATTTCGGGTTCTTCTACCTAAATTGCTTCGTCTAATAGGAGGCATATCTATATTATAGATTATTTTGTCACATGCAATAATTAGCGATCATAGGTAAATAAATACTGCACAAAACATTATATAGGTACGAATTTGTTATGTGTATCAGTTGATAAAAGCAAACTCATTAGCTCATTAGAGTAGGAGGTAACCGAAAATCCAAGAAAAAAAACCCACTGAAATTGACAGTTTGTTGTTGTTTCAACTTTTTTTTTAATTTGATATGACTTGGAGTCAAATCCTTCAAGCCGTATTTAAAATAGGGATATGAAAAAATTAAAATAATAAAACACTTTTGGTAACGCTGTTCTTGTTTGACTGATGTAATGACTTGAAAACTGATGCATTTTAAAGTAAAACAAATGAAATAATATCGCGAAACCGACCAAATTGAACTATTCGATTTCGTTTTCTTTTTCTTTTTTGTTTACCTGTGCTCCAATGCACACTGTTTTGATAGATATGATTGAATTTGAACTTTGTACACAGGTAATAAAGTGCAAATTGACTCTTTGACGTTAGAAACATACCTACATTGTTTAAACAACAGTGTCTGCTTGTAATTCAATATGACCTTTATAAAAAAGCAATAAAGCTCGTTTTAGTTAGAAAACGTTTGTATGGGAAAAAGAAAAGGGCTGTTTTCAGGGTTTTTCCGGCAATTATTCAAATTTTTCTCGCCGTAAAAACCATCTTTGAACTTCAACGAACATTTTAAAAAAAGAATTGGCCAAATTGGTCCAGGCGTTGTTGAGTTATGCGCTTACCAACACATTTTGCGATTCATTTTTATATTATAAGCAGAGTTTATACGAAGCCAGTCATGCTGGCGCCAGTCCTGCGACAAGCCAGTGTTGGCCTGGCCCCTGTTGTTTAGACGAGGCCATTTCATTCGCGGATTTTTCTTCGGGTGTGCACACGTTTGAAGTAAAAAATAATGATTTCGCGGCAAAGTCTATTGAAAAAAAAATGTTTAAGGAACATCTCTGCACTATTAAAAGAAGAGTTGATTGATATGTTAGAAAAAAAGAAAGCGAAACGACTTTGGATAAGAAAATGGTTAAGCGATAGACCTATAACTGGTGCTTCTGCCTTGTTGCTGAAACAACTAAGATTAGAAGATCCTTCTGAGTACAGGTTGGCGTTGCGGGTTACTGCTGAAAACTTTCATGAGTTACTTTCACTTATACAGAGCTCGATTCAGCGCCAAGACACCCTGATGAGAGATGCATTACCAGCAAAAATAAAATTAGAAGTAACGTTATCGTTCTTAGCAACTGGAATGAGTTATCGAAGCCTGAGTCATTTTTACCGTGTTTCCAAACCATCTATATCAAAATTCATACCAGAAGTTTGTCGAGCAATCTATGAAGCATTAAAACGGTTTATTAAGGTAAGAGTTTATTTATTTACTTAAAATTGAAATAATAAGGCACACATTTTTAAAAATACAACTAACATGTGATATTAAGCCTTATCGAAGGCTTGTTGAATGACATCACTGTTGTCTACGCTTTCGCCGTAACTTTCATAATTATATGTAGTTTCTGGGGATACAATATTAGTAGTATACTGGGAACACGAAGAAGAACATGTCGATGGACTGGGCTCTGGAGGAGGACAGATTGTAGTTGTTGGCAGAGAGTATTGGGGTACTGTGAAGCTTGGAAGAACTTGTGTAGAATTCCCAATTATTTTGCAATTGCATTTGACAAGAATACGCATTCTTGGCTCGTATATCTGTAAGCCTGCATTGTGTCAATATACTCTGTATCTTTTCCTTAGCAATGACTGCCTGTTCCTCTGTCAATTGTTTCAATTGTGCCGAGACGCTTTTTCCAAATAGATCTAGTTCTGTTTCTTCAACGCATGTGCTGTCGTTAATTTCTCTTAAGTCACTTATCATGTTAGATATTTGTGTTAACTTGCTCCGCTTAGGTTTTGTGGGTGGGGTAAATTGTGGTATCTCTTCTGCCGACTCATTTTCTCCATTTTCAGAGCGTGGAACCAACGATGGTCCTGATTCATTGCTATTCGATGATCCTGGTTCATTGCTATTTGGTGTATCCATGTTATTCTGTAATTAAACAAAATAAATTACTGTAATTGTAATGTTATAGTATGTTTGTGTCTAAAATTGTATTAAATAGGAGAGATTTTAATTACTATCCTTTTTTTACAGGTGCCAAATGCAGAAGAATGGAAAAACATCGAAAGGGGGTTTAAAACCCGATGGAATTTTCCCTTATGTTATGGTTCTATAGACGGAAAACATGTGTCAATTAAAGCTCCTCCTAAAAGTGGAAGTTTATACTTTAATTATAAAAAAACAAGCAGCGTCGTATTGTTAGCTATTGCCGATCACGACTACTGTTTTTCGTACATAGATGTCGGCGCATGTGGTAGCGCATCTGATGGAGGAGTTTTTAAGAATTGTTTGATTTACCGAGACCTGGAAAATAACTTATTACCTGACAGTGGAGTCATTGTAGGAGATGCGGCATTTCTACTAAAGACTTATTTACTGAAGCCGTATCCAGGTGTAAACCTCAGTACAGAAGAAAAAGTTTTTAACTACAGATTATCTCGGGCAAGACGTATAATCGAAAATGTATTTGGAATCTTAGTTAGTAGATTCCGGGTATTAGAAAAGCCAATACTGACTAACTTGGAAACAGTAGATGCAATCGTTTGTGCTTGTTGCGCCCTTCATAATTGGCTACGAAAAAAAACATCACCGTTACTTGTGTTGATAGGGAAGATGAACAGGGAAATTTTCTGCCCGGTTCATGGAGGAGTCAAATACATGCCCTACAGAGTATTGGCAATCAAGGTAGCAATCATTCAGCAGACACAGCAAGGGAGAAAAGGGACATTTTGAAAAATATATTTAATAATGAAGGAAGAGTTCCTTGGCAATTAAATAGCATACATTAACAATCGACCTAGAAAATAAACATTGAAACGAAAATACATTTAAATGTACATACAAACATACATACACTGATCAAATACATAACCTTCTTTTGTTGTGACATGTACCTGACGAGTAGTTGTGTATCTGACAAAACGCGTATCTGTAAATGGCTTTAAAAGTTGCTTAAATGTAAATTTCGTTTAAAATAAATAATAATGTGATTTTACTTACTATGGTTTTTCTCCTTATAGTAATCGGCTTTACAAACGAATCATATTCATCAAACCATTTTGCCTTTGGCTTATAAACGCTCCCCCCAGCCCCAGACCTCGTAGATTTTTCGATTTTGTCGAGTTCCAAGTAGTAAGTATTTCGAATACTTTTGATTTTTGATTTAACTTCATTGATAGTAAGTCCATCTATATTCATTCCTAGACGAAGTTGTTCTAGTGCTGAAGTTCGCATTTCTTTATTTTTGTATGCATCACAACGTTTATCCCACAAGCATTCGTGCTCTCTATAAAGTTGTACGAATTTTAAAGTATCCTCTTCATTGAATTTTCTCGACATTTTGTCGCAGAGTTCCGAACAAAAAACTAAAACATACACACCGTATAGACGTTCGCCAGTGACTGCGAGAAGCGTCTACACGTGTCCGCAACGCTGGCGCGGGGGTCGAGGGGTATGCGGGCGGAGGTCACTGGCTAGAAAAATAGGCCGGCGCTCTATTCACGCCAGCGTTGGCTGCCAGCGCTGGCTTGGCTTGAAAAACTGTTTACACAAGGCAAATGCCACGCCAGCGCTGGCTGCCAGTCTTATTGGCAGCCAGCGTTGGCTTCGTATAAACTATACTATAGATTATAGCCAAGTTTACCCATTTGTAAAGGTATTTCAATAGATGGCCCTTGTTGAAGCGTTAAAATATTTCGTTCAAAATCTAATATAGAATTAAATTTACTTAAAAAATCTTGTTCTAATATACCATCTGTTCTACATGAAAAGTTTTTAACCGATTTCAAAAAAAGGAGGAGGTTCTCAATTCGTCGGGGACTTTTTTTTATGTATGTTCCCCGATTACTCGACGATGGCTGGACCGATTTGTAAAATTCTTTTTTTGTTTGAAAGGGTATAGTTTCTAGTTGGTCCCATAGTCACCAAGTCACGATCTGATGATGGGATCCCAGGGAAATCGAAGGCAACTCTCAAATTTTATAGGCACTTATTACGTTTTTCATATATTTCCTAAAGCTGTTCAAGTATTTGCGTCTGATAATCATCATCTCCTGTGGTTGAGCTAATGATGGAAGGTACAACTCCTCAACGGTTAGGAGTTAAAAGAAAATTCTTTCAATATTATACGTAATTATAGACCGATAGTTAAATTCTTTCAGGCTCTTATTAACCGACTTCAAAAAAAGGAGGAGGTTCTCAATAACTCCTCAACGGTTAGTAGTTAAAAGAATTTTTTTTCAATATAGACCGATAGTTAAATTCTTTCAGGCTATTAGAGTAACCTGATAATAGTAGGTAAATCTCATTCACGAGTACTTTGATCCTATATCGTAACCAGGGTCTGATGCTGGTGCTGGAAGGTGCCCATAGGAACTCCGCAATAAAACGACACTTTATATTAACTTAATTAATTACATTAATTAACTTTACCTTTTGTCAGAAATTACATTTCTTAGTCGTTGCATTTCTGCCAATGCTCGTTCATCATGGGGTTTTGATAACAGTTTAGAGGGTTCTAAATCAGATAGAGCTATCCCTTCTAAAGTCTTCACTCTGCTAAGAGCTACGTAGACTTGCCCCTTTGCAAAGTTCTTTTTTCCTAAATCTAGGACAGCTCTATCGAGGGTTGTACCTTGCAGTTTGTGCACGGTTACAGCCCAACATAAAATAACAGGTAACATTCGTCGTTCGACGTCGCCATAGCCTCTAGTTGCTTGAAATGTAGCACACATTGGCAGAATGGAAACATGTCCATTACCATCTTTTAATCTGCTACCTATTGTATCGTCATCAAATTTAATGAGAACAGCGTCTGGCATTTCACCTTCTTCCAACTGTTCTCTGCGTAAGGCTGGCCATTTGAACCCTTTTACAACACCCATAGCCCCATTTACGAGCCCATCCGAAATCGCGATATTTCGTCTTAGCATAACGCGAGATTCGACAGCTAAAAGAATCGTCGGTAAAAGGCCACCGCAGTTATTTATGTCGCTGGGAATAACATTCTCTGGAGGTTTTCTGCCGTAAGTTGCTGCTTCACGTGATTCGTCGGTCGCATGTATCTTATACATCCGGTTCAATGCTGCATTAGCAGCGGTCATTTTACTGTTGTATTCGTGAACTTGTTTAACTGTGGGATAGATACGAACCACGGCACCATCCGCAAATCCTCCTGTTAATGGGATTCCTCCGAACAATAGATTGTTGCTCTTAAACTCTTGCAGTCTTAGGTGTATCATACGAAGGTTCTCGTAAGAGACCATAGATATTTCGTCAATAATTAACCAATGTATGTAGCGTCACTTCCTTCTTTCTTGCTCTAATTTGTAGCCAGACATACGACTATATGCCCTAGCATTTATTTCCCTTTTCAATGGGCAAATAAAAAACGGCATGTAGGGTTTTGCCAAATATTTGACGAGCGGCAACTCCTATCAATGATGCTACGGGCTCTTTCAATTTATGCGTTTCCTATCGGACCGCTGCCGCACGTTTTTCGTTACCAAACGCTTAAATTGAAAGCGTATCTGACTGCCGTGCGTTTGTATGCTAGTGCTGTTTTAAATTTATTTGACACCAGTTAAGCCATGGACTCTGACGAAGAAACAATACTGTTAGTGCTCTTGTTGAAAATTATCAAACAAAAAAAAAAAACAAAAACCACGCCTCCGTAAAAGAGCATCACTGATGTTTTCGTTAACATGTGATTTTGGTGATTTCCATACTCTTTACCCTAGGTTAAAAGAAGACCCAAGCAGTTTTTTTAATTACTTAAGAATGCCTAGAGAATGTTTATTCGAATTACTGGAATTAGTTAAAAGTATAATTCAGCGACAAGAAACTATATTCAAACATACTATATCAGCTGAAGAACGACTACTGATAACATTGAGGTAAGTAAATTAAACAGCTTATCTTTTTATATTTATTTTTATTTTTTTTTAGTTACAAAATAATATTGAGACGAATCTAATTACTAATTAGTTTAGTAAATCAACAATTAAATACGAAATAGGGTTTTTAATTAAGCTGACACACGCCAGACGGTGCCGCTGATGTGCTACATTGCGTCACTGTCTGTAAATTCGCAAAAATTATGTGGGAATATCGTCTGTAAAAAGATCATTATATATGGAACTTTCCGAATCTTCACTCAAATTAGATACGGGTGAGATTGCTGCAATTTCCTCTGCTGTAGACTGAAGCTGATGATTAGATGTTTGTGTTTGAGATCCTGGAGATGGATTCGTAAAGTATCCGCGTTGTTGTTCATAAAATTCCGAATAATAATCAGTATACGGTTGTGGCGTCGCGTATTTTCGAATTATTCCTATTATGTCGTATTTGGCATTCATTTTATGACTTTCCGGGATCCTCTTAAAGTCGTTTAATAAAGACAATAAAAAATATCTATCCCCATCTTCGGAATCATCTTGTCTTGCATTTTTTTATTCTGTATTCTTTCTGCAAGTATTTTTAAAAGCGCATTAGTTTCGTTGTTATCGCCGGCAGATGAACTCTTAGTTTTATTTTTCGATGTTGACGCAGTAGAATCGTTACAAATTTGTTTATTTTTTTCTTTTGAATCTGGTTTTATTTCATACAGTTCCGACAAAAATTGCAGTCGATCAAAATAAACATATTTTCGTTGTCTTTTTGCTTCGGATCCACTTTTTGATTCTCGCTGCTTTTTTAAGTCTCTTGTATATGCATCTCTAATATGCCTCCATTTCTTTTGAAGTACCATTGCTGAAATAAAAAGTAATATTAATATTATTGCAGGTATTTATCCGCTGGTTGCAGTATGACTGAATTGCATAATTCTTATCAACATGTAATATCAACTATTTCTGGAATTGTGAAAGATACGTGTCAACAGATTTACAAAACCCTACGAGAAATTTGTTTACCTGAACTGAAAAAAGAAGATTGGGTAAAAATCGCACAAGGTTTTGCAACTAATGCAAACTTCCCTAATTGTTTTGGCGCTATAGATGGGAAACATGTAAGAATAATTAAGCCACCTAAAAGCGGTTCGCTTTATTACAACTATAAAAAGTTTTTCTCTATTGCATTATTTGTGATTCAAATTACAAATTCATTGTCGTCGATGTTGGTTCATATGGCAAAACATCAGATTCACAAATATTTAAAGACAGTGACTTCTTCAAGAAACTTCCAGACAACAGTTTAAATATACCAAGTTCTACGCCAATAACAGAAAATGGTTTACCACTGCCGTTTGTTTTTGTCGGTGATGAAGCATTTGGCATCAGTCATTTCATACAACGCCCCTATAGAGGCAATTATTTGAATAAACAACAAAAAAAATTTAACTACCGCTTATCACGTGCTCGAAGATACATAGAGTGTACGTTCGGAATTATGACTAATAAATGGCGAATATTACATCGACCAATAAATGTAGATGTATCGTTCGCGACAGATATTGTTCAATCTATCTGTGTTTTACATAATTTCTTATCACGTGACTGTGGCGAAATATCTAATAGTAATCTATTAATTCAAGACAGGCGGACAGATCAGGTGGTTCAAAATGAACAAAATTTGACAGCAACATCAGTTCGTGATAAATTTGCAGAATACTTTGTTAACGAAGGACAATTGACAACATTTCAGAAATATGAAGACCCTAAAATAAAAATACCGTTTCTTTATTTTCCTATTTTGAGTTCAAATATATTTTTTTGGGATTTTTTAATGCTTGGTTTTGGAGAAAAAAAATAAAATCTGAAAATATTGTGGTGACGTCACAAATAAGGTTGAATGAGATGATTGCCTTTGCCTACTAAAGATTAAGATGAAATTATTCGTCCAACGTCAGTGTCATAGTCGTATGTGTCATTTCTGAATAATTGACGTTTGAATTTTGAATTGTTTCTCGAACTTTTGCAGTTTTTGCGCTTGAGCAGTTTTTAGTGTCGTTTTAGTTTTTATTAATACATATTTAGCAAAAAAATGAATCCCCATGAAGCGTGGACACCATATAAGGATACAAAATTTTGTTTTGTACCAACCTGCTAAAACAGTTCTAGAAATACTCAGAAGACATTTTTTGGGGTACCAAAATCAACGAAACAGGAGTGGTGCGAAGCAGTGGGTATTGAATGCCCCAAACGTTTTCTATACATATGTGAAGATCATCTCAATGTAAGTAAATTTTTACATTTAATTACGTACATAAATACACATGGCAAATCTTCTCTAGTACTCTTTATTTAAAACACATATTATTATGCTTAGCAATTTAGTGATAGATAAGTCGGCCTCATTTTATTGAAACAGCCTCATTTTATCTAAACAATAAAGACATCATTTTTAAAAGCTCACATGCATGCCCTGAACATATCATCCTGTCCTAACATGTTTATTTTGTTTTATGTAATTTGTTATGCAATTAGGAGGATTGTATTCCATTTTGATATAACTATGTACACAAAATATTAAAAAAGTAGGCTTTATTTTTTGCATATTTTTTACTTAATAATTTTAATTCTTTTTTAGTTGAAGGAAGATGTGGAAAACTACTTGTTTTGGAAAACAGTGCAAGGACGTCCTAAATTAAAGTCTCGGTTACCACAGTCTCTTGTCAAAACTCCCTCACAAGATCTCACTTCAATGAATGAACCTAAGCCTAGCACGTCATCATCAGCATCATTAATGGAAGTAGATGTAGTAGCTGCAACTACTAAAGCTCATAAAGGAGTACAAGTAAAGCCAAAAACTGCAGATCGCACAACTTATTGCAAAATTTATAAAAAGAATACACAGATACTCTTGCTAGAAGAAGAAGAAACCACAGCTATGGAAGAAGCATTACCTTCAACACAAGGAAGTACCACAGAAAGTATCACATCTGCTGACATATCGGAAATCTCCTCTGAAATTAATGTTCCAGCACCAAACCCAAACAAAAGCTTCATGTTTAGTGTTATCAAAAATAAACCACACAGTTACATTGGTTTACCAAAGACCTACTATTGGCTGATTGAATATTTACAAATTAATCTTAAAGTAAAATCATCACACATTATAATAACATTATATAAAATTAGAAATAATACCCCTTTCTATCAGATTTCTGATATGTTTGAGGTGTCATTAACAACGTTATGGAGGATATTTTTTAGGACATTGTATTTATTATCCAAATTCTTTAAACAACTTATTCTTATTCCAAGTAAATATGATGTAAAAAAAAATTTTCCATCCTCTTTCAAAACAAACAAGGAGTACTCAAATGTGTTTTGCATAATCGATTGTTTTGAAATAGAGATAGAAAAACCATCTAATCCTATAAATCAGTCCCTAACATGGTCACAGTACAAAAATGCTAATACACTTAAGTACCTGATCGCTTCAACTCCTGATGGTTTCATTAACTTTGTATCTGCTGGATATGGTGGTCGTATATCTGATACTAATATAGTAGAAAGCTGTGGTTTCCTAGACATACTACCACTTAACTGTACTGTATTGGCAGACAAAGGCTTGAAACATATAGATACCCTATTAAGCAGGAAACAAATTAAACTTCTTCGGCCACCCAGTGTGTCAAAGGATATGAAATTATCAAAACAAGAAGCTATCAAAAGTAAAGTCATCGCTAGTCTACGGATACATGTGGAAAGGGTAATAAGAAGAGTGAGGTTATTTAAGTTTTTGAAACCACATTCAGTGATAAATAATAAGTTGATCCAACATACAGATGAAGTGGTTATAGTAGCATGTGGTTTAATAAATTTACAGAGTTCTATTGTAAACAATAAATAAAATACTTAAAAATGTAGATTTTTTTATTTTGCACTATCCAAAATAAGTTTAAAAATAAATTGCTTCCAAAACTTTTCTGCCGCATCTAACAATTTCATGACATAGTTATTGTCATATTCCACTATATATTTATGTATTAGTCTTGTCTGTTCAAAACTTGGATCAGCAACACAAAACCATCCCTTTAATTTTTTTGCAGCATGCATCTGTAGCATCATTTGAGCTTTATATTTGTCTTGCACTTTATTGTTTTTTATATAATTTTTTTAACTTTTTTCATATAATGGACATTTTATTTCAATAACGAAATCCTTACAAATTCCATCTGGAGAAACACCAATAATAGGAGACACCAAAATTAAACCTGTAGTCTCAATAACTCCAAGATCTTTTTCTAATTCTTTCAGTACTTCTTTTTCTAGTAGCTTACCTCTTCTTATAGCTAAAGTCTCTGGCACCTTGTATTCACCAAGAATGCTTTGCACTAAAGCACCATTTTGGGTTTTACAATGTATGGACTCATATATTCTTGAACCAGTCACTCTCCCTTGTCTCATGGAATGCCAGAGTTTTGAATTTGCTTGTTCTTTTGTTTCTTCAGCAATCTTAACTATTACATCTGAAGTGATAATTTCTTGTGAATATATATTAAATTTTTCATAGCAATGATCAACTTCTTGGTTTACAAATTGCAGCATTAAATTAAACACACTAAAATCATTTAATGTGAACTGATGATTTCCACTGTAATTTAGTAACATTCCCATAGTCATTTTACGCCGCTTACATTCTTCAGAAAACATTGAAAAATTAACGTTCATGTTTATATTTTCTGGTGTAGATCTTTTCTTTTTCCCAATGTTTTTTGCCATGATGAACTTCTGATCACCTACAGCTCCAGCAAGTTTTGGTTTACTCCAATAGCAAATTATAGATGTCACTGAAGGTTCATCTGATCGTTTAATGAGCCAAATGGCAAAGCATATGGCATGCTTGCATCCTCCTGCAGAAGCAGCACAGTCGTTACACTCTATTGAGACGATCTTCTCGTCAGATTCTTTAATAACAGCTGTGATCTGATACAACTTCGCCTTAACTTTGTGTTCAGGTGTGACCCGGCACTGCACAGTACACATGTCTCCTTCCCTCTTGACTTCTACATACCCCACTGCTGTATCCACATATGCCTCTCGTGATGCTAATAATGCCTTAGCACTGCGTGTTTCCGCAATGTTGTAACATTCATTTTCGTGCATATATTCTAATAGCATCAAATAGTCTACTTTCGGCAAGTTTCTGCTATCCGCAACTTGAAATCCGTTAGAAAGTTTCATGGTGACTAAATAAATATATAGTATCAGTTGAAAATTAAAAAAATAAGACAATCACAATAAAAAACAAAACGTTTAAGCTTTGAAACTTTTGTACACAGACAACTGACAAGGAAAGATTTTGTAATGCCAAAATGACATTAGTATATTTTTTTTGACGGATAAGAGAAAGGCAAAGGCAATATCGCTATTCAACCTAATTAATGACGTCATTTGTCGCTTACGTCTTTTTAGAATAAGACGAGTTTCAAAGTGGAAATTTTATATGAAAACGGCATCATTTCGAAAAAAGAAAAGATATGGGTCGCCTCATTTTTGATCTAGTTTTATTTAAAATAATAACATAGGGATGTTGAAAAAATGAAATATTGTCAATTATCATGGCAAAATAACAAAATATGATTTAAATAAAAAGTTACCTGCTGACTTTTTTTCACCAGTAGTTTTATTTTTGAAATCCTCTATAAATTTTTCACAAATACCTTCCCAAGCATTTTTTGTTTCCGTCCGATTACTGTGGTTGTCACTTTTGGAGTTCCATATAGCAGGACGTATTTCAATTTCATTTATAAAATCTTCCACATTTATATCATCCATTTTATAAATAATAAATTAGCCTCACGTTTAGTCACCGCACTACGAACGCACTGAACTGAACACGTGGGGCTTGCGACGTTGCCGTCCTGCTGTCGAGCGTTCGCGGTACGGACGACGCGCTGTTGCCGCACCGTGCATTTTGTATGAAAACAAACGACCGGCCGTGCGCCGAACGACAAACGCACCGCTTCGGCACTGCAGCGGTCCGATACGAAACGCATAAATTGAAAGAGCCCTACTTCCACGAAAGTCGGTTTGAGTAAAGCGTCTACAGTAGGAGCATAACATCGCTTTATATGCTCTACCAGCAACTTTACCATGAAAGACTTGCCACTTCCTGCTACACCGGTAATAAATAGTAATAATCTTTTGTCATCGCCGTTCAAATCGTTTTGAATGGTTGTGTAATTTCTTTAAACAATTTATTTTGTTGTACGTTCAACCTGCGTATATTTCCAAAAAATACATCATCAGTCATTGTTGCGCGTTGATCGAGATCATCGCAGTAGTCATCATTGTTATGTATAATATGTTCATCAGCACATATAAATAAGCGGCTCATTTTGGGTAGCATCGGTATGCGTATCACGAACGGCGTTCAATGCGGCTGCTTGAGCGATTGCTTGCTGTATCACTTGCTCTGCATGAGCAAATTCTTCAGAGCTTATGTCGTTTAGTAGTGGTCTCAACTCGCCCTGTCGTCTTAAAAAAACATTCTTCTGAAGATTCGCCTTCTAATAACAGCTCACTCTCAGGTCTGAATGGAATATGGCAAACAAGCAAATTATAATAATAAGCCTCTTTGTCACTGTTGAGAGTATAATATCGTGTGCGTAATACTGCCGGTTTGTTGCGGATCCGCATTCGTGAGTTGTCTCTTAATTTAATATACCTCAACGGTGGGTTTTCAATATGTCTCATCTCTATGTCGCCGTCATCATCAGACCATGTTGAAAAAGAAACAGCCTCATAGCGAACGGCAAATTCAGCGAGGCTTATGTTTTGTAGCTCATCAGGCCTGAGTACGTATCGGTCAAAAATATTATTATAAATTGCTGTTTCATCTCCATCAAAACGCAGCAGGCGAAAACGTTCTTCTGGTTTACAGCTGTTATTAATACTGCTTTGCGGCTACTCATTTTGAGTGGAAGATGGCAAAGACGGTATGCACATTCGGGAGCGCTGACTAATCGTTGTGAAAGAATAGCCATTGAGACAGCAAACAACTGTTTCCATACGGCACCTCCGCTTTTCTTTGCTTTTGCAATTGCTTCCCGAACTACTTCTCCCGTATCGTGTGGCTCACACTTACTAGCGTACTTTGCCACATAATACGCAACAGCTGTAACGTTGCCACATGACTGTATGTCCATGTTTCCCTCCCACAGAGAAAGAAGTTCAGCGTTATAATTATTTATCATGGTCTCAGAGGGCGTTCGTTTCAAAACACAAAACCGGCCGTTATTGCATAGAGTTTCATCGGGACCTAAACAAGTTTTGGTGTCTGCTGGTGCTTTCGGGAATCCAAATCGACAGAAACTATCATTGCGGTCTTTGTGACATGTGGCTGTGTTTGTGTATTTGTACATTTTTAACCAAGCTGCACAGCGATGGATCGTCAGAGTTTAAAGAGCACGATACAATTTTATCAATTACTGCTATGCCTTCTGCAGTAGAAATGTCTGGAATCCCGTCACACCACAACAGCATATGTAAATGCGGACTTCCCCTATTCTGAAATTATATCCGATACCAATAGTCCAGAACAGGACCACCCAAGCAAGTATTATTATTTTTTAAATAGCGCATTAGAGCATTTACTCGTACACTGAATTGGCGTGCAGCTACTACTGGATATTTCTGCACTAGTGCCAAGCGTTCTGGAAATGACAATGCTTCAGCGTTACTCAAATCACCACCGTCAGCAATAACTAACGCTTTTGTGATGTCTGACCAGTTTAAATCATTACAAGATAGTCATAAACCAAGTACGAGCTCTGAGACTTCTAACCATTGATTGCCATCAATTCTGAAAAACACTGTCTCCAATAAGAAGCAGAACCTCTTATATTCCGCATAGTTAAGTGCATGTTCTCAACTAGTCCTTGAGGTGTTCGCTCCCCGTAACCTTGTCGCATTATACAGGATACGGAAACGCTGGACTTTGCACGAAAGTATTCTACAACAGACAAAGCAAAAAAAGGTAGTCGTTTCTCTGAAATCGTTTTTCTGAGCCCATTACTCTTGCTTGGAAATAGTCCAAAGCCGTAATTGAAATGTCTCTTTCTTCCCCGAAGCCGTGTTTACCATCAGAAAACAAAAAATACCAACCTAATTCCTCCATTCTTCGCTCTCGCTCTAAATTTAATGGAGGAGCTGTTTTACGAGTGATTTCTGACAACTTTACTCCAGTCTCTATATTATGGTCATTAACAGAAACAACGTTACCTAAATTAGGAATTCCTTCATCAATAGTATGAAGCATGCTGGTTGTATACACATATCGGATGTCTGAGTTAGTGGTTTTGCTATAACCCTGGGGAAAAATTGAGTGAACACCTAGAGATTGGGTTGGAAGACCAGAAAGCGGCAGATGATTGTGGATACTTTGGGCCAAATTCTCAATAATCGGCTGACCATCTTCCTCAATAATCGGCAGATTTTCTGACTGTTCTATTTCTGGTGATATCATTAAAGGGGTCAATGAATACACGTTTAACGTTATGGAATTGTTTTTATTAGAAAAATATAAGTTTCGTTTCAAAATGGCATACAACTTTGCCACATTACTAAATCGCATGCAGCACGCCATACCTCTTGATGGAGCTTTACATCCTTTAGCACCGCGGGCATGAGAATCGAATAACCAATACGAAGACATATCCGGTTCTTTTCTGTAATGTACTGCAACTGTAACAGCATTGCAAGTCAATATTCCGTATTTGTTAGCATCTCCCTACAAAAATTGCAGTAAAGCATTTTTTAAGTTAGGAAAACCTTCGCTACTGTTGTCGTTTTCGAAATGACCATTAAATGCTGCTTCATATTGAACGCAAAGATTTACAGGCCACCTGTTATTAGGTAGTCCATTAAAATAAATTACTCCTTGTCTATGTTTATATATTTCCGCTTCCCGTCAGTGTCGCTGTCTTCGCCATCGTAGTTTGTAAAATAAAAAAAATGTCTTCTACACACACTGTCACGCACGTATGTTTTATAAGTCAAATAAATATATAATGCCAAAAGTTGTTTTAAGTCTCTAAACCTAAAAACCTGATATGGTGTCAGAAGTAAAAGTCAATAAGAAGATACAAAAGTCAATAAGAAGAAATGGATCAAGAAAAGAAATCGCACTCGTCGCCATTACAGCCATCACAGGTAACAAGTCCCAATGCATTAATCGGCCCAGGTTTTATAAAACCATTGGATTTAAAAAGCGACATCATGCCTCTGAGCTGGAAAAACTGGATAACGCAGCTAAAAATTTATTTACGAGCTAACAACTTGGAACACGAACAAGACAACCGCAAGGTCGCCATCTTGTTACATTTTATAGGCGCCGAAACGCTACAAATTTTCTACTCGTTCAACGTGTGTATTGATACCGTAAAATTTGATGCCCTTATTGAGAAATTTACACACCACTTTACTCCTCAAGTCAACATCACCATGGAACGCCATAAATTGTTTAACCGACGTCAGGGAATAGAAGAATCCATTGATGATTACGTCACTGACCTAAAGAATATAAGCAAACAATGTGAATTCAAAGAATTAGAAGACTCAATCCTAAGAGACATATTTAGTTGGAACCTTACACCTCAAAATCAGTACATTAAAGAAAAAATATTACTAAAAAAGCCACATACGTTCGAAGCAGCTATAAACATTGCTAAATGTGCTGAAATAACAAAAATACAAGCGAAAACCTTAGAAGATACAACATTTGTAGGCCAAATACAGACAAATAAACAAAGAAACAGGTCAAGACATCGCCAACATCAGCCCAACGTCACCAGACAGTCCAGCCGTTCCAGACAATATAGCAGTTCAAGACGGTCAAATACTACAGAACAACCAAAATGCAGTCGATGCGGACAGATACATCGTTTCAAATGTCCAGCCAAAGGAGTCAAGTGTAATAAGTGTGGTAAATTTAATCACTTTGCAGCTGTATGTCACTCTAAACAGGTACAAAATATCAATTTAGATCTTAATCAGTCTAATAATAATCTTTTTGTAGGCACAATTCATATTAATAGTATTGAATCAGAGTCATGGCAAACCAATTTATTAATAAATAATGTATGTGTTAATTTCCTTCTAGACACAGGTGCTGATACTAATATATTGTCATATCAAACATGGAGTAAATTAAATATGTCACCTAACTTACTCACCAAAAGTCTACACAAATTATCTACTTATAGTGGCGAGTCCATTCCAACTGTAGGTCAATGTACCCTACCTCTATGTCATAATGGAAAAATATATAATGTTTCATTTCATATTGTCAACATGAATGCACAGAATATAATAGGCAGGGATACTTGTAAAACTCTCCAACTTATTAAGAGAATTCATAAAGTAGAGATAAATAATAGTCCAAAAATTATGTCTGATAATAGTGATTTATTTCAAGGTTTAGGTTGCTTAAAGGATTTTACTTGTGAGTTAACAGTTAAGCCGGATGCAACTCCAAGTATAGATGCTTGTCGTCGAGTCCCATTTCAACTAAGAAAAGTATTAAAAGCAGAGTTAGACGAACTAGAGAAAAGCAATATCATTTGTCGTGTCGAAGAGCCTACCGACTGGGTAAATTCACTTGTCATTACTACAAAAAAGAACGGTAAGTTAAGACTCTGTATAGATCCTCGCAAACTAAATAAAGCTATTATGAGACCTCATTACCAATTTCCTACTCTAGACGAAATAAAGTCAGATCTTGTCGGGTCGAAATTTTTCACTACACTAGATGCCAATAAAGGCTTCTGGATGCTCAAACTCTCTGAGTCTTCCTCAAAATTATGTACTTTCATAACTCCTTTTGGAAGATATAGGTATACACGTCTACCATTTGGCATAAATGCCGCACCAGAAATTTTTCATCGAGAAATGGTCAAACGGTTTAGTGACATAAATAATGTTAAAATAATGATGGACGATTTTCTTATATCTGGCAAAAGTCTTAAAGAACATGATGAAACCTTAAAAAAAGTCTTAAATAGAGCTCGTGAAATTAATATTAAATTTAACAAGGAAAAATCAGTCATTTGCGCTACTGAAGTTAAGTATTTAGGACACATTTTCAGTCAAAAAGGTGTTCAAGTTGACCAAACAAAAGTAAAAGCAATTTGTGACATGCCCAAACCAAATTGTGTTAATGATCTTCAAAGATTTATGGGTATGGTCAATTATCTTAGTCCTTTTATTCCCAATTTGTCTAAAGAAAATAGCCTTTTAAGGACACTTCTGTCTAAAAATGTTGAATGGTCATGGTCTGAACAACATGAAGTAGAATTTAATAAAATTAAAAATCTAATAAGTAGTGCTCCAGTTTTAACTTACTATGATCCAAGTAAAGAATTAACATTATCAGTAGATGCTTCAAAAGATGCCCTAGGTGCTGTAATATCACATAATAAACAGCCAATAGCATATGCATCAGCCTCTCTAACAAAGTGTCAACAAAATTACTCTCAAATTGAAAAAGAATTAATGTCTATATTATTTGGTTGCAGAAAGTTCCATCAGTACATATATGGTAAGACAGTCACAGTGGAAACTGATCATAAACCACTTATATCACTGTTTAAGAAAGCTTTATATGACATTCCTGCTAGACTACAAAGAATAATGATACGTATTCAGCCATATGATCTAAATGTAATATATAAGCCAGGTCGTTATCTCTATATAGCAGATACCTTGTCTCGTGCACCATTGTCTGAAAATACATTACTAGATCTCGAAAACGACATAGATTTACATGTTAACTTTATAATATCTAATTTATCAGTTAGTCAGGAAAAGCTAGAACAAATTAAGAATTCTACTTATTCAGATCATAACCTAAGTAAAGTCATACAATATTGCCAAAATGGATGGCCAGAACATAAAAAGTCTGTGGGTCAGTCTATTAAACCTTATTTTTTAATAAAAGACCAACTACATGTCATAGATAACATTCTTTTCATGTCTGATAAGATTGTTATACCAGAGTCTATGAGAGATTATATTATTAATTTGTCTCATGAAGGACATCAAGGAATAAATAGTACCATTAGGTTAGCTAAGACTACTGTCTATTGGCCTAACATGAATAATGATATAGGAAAATATATAAACCAATGCCATATTTGTTTGACATATCGTAGAAATAATAGTAAAGAACCAATTGAACATCATGACTACAAGTATTTGCCATGGAATAAAGTCGGTATTGATATGTTTGATTTTGATCATAAAAAATACTTAATTGTCATAGATTATTTTTCAAAATATGTAGAATTGGCATTGTTAAGTTCAGGCTCAAATGCAAATATAGTAATAACTCACTTAAAGTCAATATTTGCTAGACATGGCATACCTGAATTTATAATATCTGATAATGGTCCCCCCTTTACAAGTAAAGAATTCATATCTTTTGCCAATGACTGGGATATAAAACATATTACTACTAGTCCATATTTGAGTAGACCTAACGGTATGGTTGAAAGAGCTATCTATACTATTAAACATATGTTAAAGAAATGTAAAGCAAATAATACAGATCCATACCTTGCCTTACTTCTTTATAGAAATACACCAAAAAAGACTGGATCTTCACCTGCACAACTTTGTATGTCTAGATATTTAAGAAATAAATTGCCTATCACTGATTTGCACTTGTCACCAAGGTTAGTCAATTTAGAATCATATAAAAGGAATAATGAAAAACTTAAGTCTTACAGTACAGTTTATTATAATAAAAATACAAAACCTTTGTCACAACTTCAAAAGGGTGATAAGGTATACTTTAAACATAAGCCACATAGTGTCTGGGTTCCTGGAACAATCTCAAAAGCTTGCAGTGAACCTCGTAGTTTTATTGTAGATTCATCACTAGGAGAATTCCGTAGAAACCGCCAGCATATTTTGAAACCTGTAACAAATAATACAGTAAATAATAATGTTAATAATGGTAATATCACATGTACAGTCAGTCAACCAAAAATGTCAAGCTACGGTCGTATTATAAAATCACCACAACGATATGGTTATGATTAAAACATATATGTAATGTATGTAGTAGGTATGTACCTAATGTTGATTTCTTTTGTGTAATAGTTTGTTAATTGTTTCCATGTAAATGCATGCAAATGTAAGTTGTCAAATATGTCAGTTGTCATGTCTAATGTCAATGTCAGTGTAATGTTACGTTTCGTTCATAAACAAAGTTTCATGACTTAACTTTAAGTCCTGGAATTTTATTATTAAAAAAAAAAAAGGAAGATATTAGGTAGTCCATTAAAATAAATTACTCCTTGTCTATGTTTATATATTTCCGCTTCCCGTCAGTGTCGCTGTCTTCGCCATCGTAGTTTGTAAAATAAAAAAAAATGTCTTCTACACACACTGTCACGCACGTATGTTTTATAAGTCAAATAAATATATAATGCCAAAAGTTGTTTTAAGTCTCTAAACCTAAAAACCTGATCCCTGTCAAAAATAATTCGTGGTAGCAGCTCTGTTACAGCTAAGTACTCATTATTTATTTCGCGATCATCTGGTTCAACTCGAGCAACAATACAATTACGAGAGTACTTATTTCCCAATATAACAATGTAATCTATGTCACTTTTACACCACGTATTGGGATGTAAAAGGTTAAAAGCGGTGCAAGCGACTGTTGCAATGGCTGTACATTGCTTACCACGTGATTCTGGGCTAAACCTTTCACATCCTTGATGAAAAGATCCTTGCAATATAGCTACGTTATCATCAATGTTAGTATACGTAGTTACTTGCCTTGGCTCTGTTGATTTTGGTTCAATATTTACAGGTGCCTCAGCAATTTGTGTTATTGTAGAGAGATCTATTACATTAGAAAATGACGCACGAACATCTTTGTAAAGCGCATTATTAACCAACAACCATTTTAATGCTTGATTCAATTTTGCCATATCAATCTGAAATTCCCTTGCTCGTTGTAAGTTTTCTAGGTTTTCTGTGACTATAACCAGCCCAGCTTGTTGTGGTTGAAGCGGAAGTTGTTCAGCCAATTCGATAATATCCTTGGCGAAGAGAACAACTTGCCCCTTACACCAATCCTGACTGAACCAGTTTTGTATCCGTATAATTTGCACGAACGGCACAATTCTCAACAAAAATCTCTTCTCAATTTCTGTCAAATTGGCTATTTCTTCAGGTATATCCGAGACAGACATTTTGTTCCAGTATGCCTGAGCTGAAATTTTTCGCTTTTTAATATTATTGGAACAACGAGTACAGGTCACGATCTCACCTAGAGAAATTAAATTAGCAGGAAGTAAATTCTCTAGATTGTTAGTTAATAGTCTTGTACGCTGCTGAGGATATATCATTTTATTGCAAATTTTGCATGCCACATCAGCAAACACATTTATCGCCGATTTAAATTGTTCAGCATTCACTAATCTTCTTTTATCACGAGCATGCTTATTACTGAGACGAATCGCTCTATGTTCTGATGTTTCATTAAGCAGTACTCGAGCGGATTGGCTTTTGGCTAAAGACAACCGAATTTCGCGCTGCTCAGCTGACTCGTTCGACAGTCGCTCGCGTATTAGTGATAAACGGCGGTCATGTTCTTCTATCGTTTCGTTAGACAACCGCTCATGAATAAGCGACAACCGATGTTTGCGCTGCTCAGTCGTCTCATTCGAAAGCCGTTCATGAATAAGCGACAACCGATGTTTGCCCTGCTCAGTCGTCTCATTCGAAAGCCGTTCATGAATAACCGACAATCGAAGTTCGCGTTGTTCTGTAGTCTGTTTTGTCAATTTTTTTTTGGCATAATTGCGCAATTGAGAAAGTCTTTCTTCACGGTTTTCGGAAGACTCCCCGAGGCGCTGTTCCCTATTTCTTTCTCTATTGCGCTTTAGGCGCTCATCTTTGTCCTTTTCGTCGTCCTGTGCTCGACGCTTTCTCATACGAGCTGCACGTGGCGACGGCCTCCCCATTGTGTACCACCTACTATGTCCTACTAACTATTTTATATTTAGACCACTAAAAAGCAAAAAATAAATTATTTTTAAGTAAAAAAAAAACCGGCTTCAAAAACACAGAAACTAAAAAGCAAAAAATAATTGGTTATATTTAAACCTATAAAACAAATTTATTTACAATTACCAGTACAAAAATAAACTAAAACACCTAATTATAAAATAAACACTTTAAATCAGTTTCTATATAATAAACTATTTTAATACCTAACTATAATATACAATTTCTTAATTTTTAATCACCTTTTGAAGTCGGTGCCTAGGATAAAATACTAACTACCCAACAGCTTGACTGACTGCCCACTGAATCCTTAATCAAACACTAATAATTGAATTACACACGAAATTAGTCTTCCAATTTAAAGTTCCTAATGTAACCTAAACTTAACCTAACATTAACAAACAAATTCAATATAAATTTCCATTTTTATAATTAAACACGAAATAATTGCTTTTTTATTTTTAAACCAAAGTCAACAGAACAAACCTAACCTTACTTTAACATTAACAAACAATTAGGTACTATAATACTTTCAATTGTAATCTTACACCTGTAAATCAATACGAATAATAATATATAATAATAATAATAAAATTAATAAGTAATAATGAAACGCGAGACAATACCCTACAGAACTTCGACAACCTTAAGAACTCACCCTACAGAACTGGCAAAACCTAATCAAATGACGTTAGTGTCCGAGCTTATATATTCCCTACAGAACGTAACGCTTGCGCGATTTAAAATACTACTAACGCCATCTATTGAGAAATCCGCGAGAGGGAAACATACATCACTGAACACGCAGTGAATATACAAATCGTTGTTTCTTGAAACTAATAACTTTTTATTAAATGTAGATATCGCAATAATTTTGATTTGAATTTTGATGATAAGGGCCAAGTGTCTAAGAAATAAAACTTAGAAAGTTTCATTGAAATCTATCCAGTAGAAAGGAAAGAAAGAACGTGTGATAATTATGAATATTAAATATTCCAGATCGCTCATATCTTGATTCATCTGACCATAACACTTTATTGAAAAATCCAGGATCATCTAGCTCTTTTTGTAACATGGTTTGGAAAAAATCAATGCGCAATTGGTGGTCTGTCCGCTGTAAAGCTTGGACTCGTCGAAAGTGGAACGCGTGGTATCCTTCATCGTGAAGTATGGCTTGGATAGAAGTCCTTGGGATGTCTAAAGCACGAGCCATAGCTCTCGTACTTGTAGACGGATTTCGCTGAACTGCTTCCAGCACCACTTCTGTGCGATCCGGGTCTGCTCTAAGTATAGCTTCACGATTGCCGCGTTGACCAGGAATGCGGCCTGCCATTAAAGCATTGTGTGTGTTAATAAAAACACGGTGGTCGGGATATCGCGGAGGTTGCGGTCCACCACGGCGTTGAAGTTGTTCGCGATACAGACGCGCTGCTTTAACGCCGTCTCCTTGTGCAACTCCATAAAAATAATGCATTTCTGCATATTCACTTAACGTGTAACTCATCTCTTACACTACCAAGTAAACAAAATCCAAATTAAAATGCAAAACAGTCCAGTAAACGAGCTAAGTAGTGAAACAAGTAAGCAGAGACGGAGTCCGTGAGCAATAACAAAATGGCGACACGAGTAGCAGTAAACACTGTGTGAGCACAACTGAGATCGGTAACTAACGAACTAGTTTTGCGTTAGCTTTGATCGGTTGCGCTCGGACCCTCACGCCACCGACAGAGAGAGATAGCAATACAGTTTTTTATTCTTTCAGCCCATTGTTATTGCAGGTAAAAGTTGTCGTTTTTACGACGGCCACGTTGACAACTTATTATAAATTTTAAAAATATTAAATTATCTTAACATTATGATCTCGTTCTTACTTAAAACTTTTCTTATCCAACCAGCACGATAGGTTTCCAGCATTTTCTAATAATTAATTAGTCTTAGGAATGATAGAATTTTTTTTTAATCAATTGGCTAATTTTAAGAATTCTCCACCTTGCTGTCTTTGAAGACCGATTTTAGCCAAATTTCCCCTATTAAGTACAGCTTTTCTTTTATTATTATGAAAGCTGATAGTCTGCCGCATTTTTAAGAATAACTAAGAAATCATAAGGTCACCTGTTTAGATTTTTAATTTAGAGTTGAAAATTTAAGTCCTAATTCACGGAACGTAAAAATTTGACTTTAGACCAACATTTTCATAACTTTCATCAAAGCTACGAAGCTAATTATTTTATGCATAAAAGTACAACTCATGCGAATTCAGTCGCAAAAAAATAAAACTCTTAAAGTCTTTTTCTTTTTTTTTTAGAATTTTTTAAAGATAGTCAAGTCGAAATTTCTCAAAAAATCTAAAAAAATTCATAACTCCTAAACTATAAAAAATCGCGTAACGTACATGGGGGTGATTCGTATACCCCACAACATACCAGACCTAAATTTTTTTTACGTCGTCAATTGACCGGCCACCCTGTATATAATATTTAGTAGAAGGTATCCATCCCTCATGTTGGAAAATTCGTTCTATTTAGAAAATGATCTTAACATAATAATTATTATGTAGTATATTGTTAACTTACTGTGTAGTGTGAGTGTATTTGTATATTTTAGCATGGCGGCAGTCCGAGCACTTAGTACTTGAGCAGCTACACTGACTTTCATTTTCTTCATTTTTTTTGGGTCAACATGATGTGCCGTTAATTTAGGTAATGCCCTGGTGTGTCCTAATTTGCTATCCAAATCATAAATAAATTGGATATCTTTCCATGTTGCTGTTTTGCCGTTCCAGATTATATTTTTATTCAAAAAATTATTTCTCAACCCTTTTAAAAGATGATGTGGGTCAAAAGAAACACTCAAACTGTATCCAGCAATGATTATTGTGCCATCTGAAAGGAAAACATAATGGTTTAAAAATGGAAGTATGCAGAAAAAAGGGCAAAACAATAAACCTTTATATAATAGAAAAAAGTACATCATTATGAAGTTTCATACACTCCGCGACAAAAGTATAACCCACCCCCTAATTTTGTAATATCCAATATAAAATTATAGTTATATTAATAGATTACTAATACACAAAATGAGGTATTGGTAAGTATATTTTACAACCAATGTATTATTTGTTAAATGCAAAATTAACCAAATACAGATGATAAATAAATTTTCGGTGCGACAAAAGTATAACCCAGGTAAATTAAATATAAATAAAACTCAAGAGAAATGCAACAAAGAGCGATTATTTATTTAATTTAATATTTAGTACTTCGATCAACATTTAGTAGATCCACCACTTTTACTTATTACTTCAATCCTTCGATCTGGTAAACTGTCATATAACTTTTTAAATTGTTTTGATTCATGTTTTGCCATTCATCAATTATTACCGTTTTTAACTCTTCAACAGTGGTAAATTGTTTTGATCCTCAATAGACAGCTCGTGATAAGTTTCCCCAATAATTTTCAATTATATTTAAGCCAGGAGAATAAGCTGGCCCTTCAAGAACTTGATTATTTGTTTCAGTAAAATAGTTTTTAACTATTTGTGCACGGTGAATACTGACATTATCGTGCTGAAATATAAAATTAGGACCAGCAATTCGCATTACATGAGAAGTAACCTCTTCATTAATTATGTTTATGAACCGTTTACTATTCAATTTTCCAGTACAGGACTTTATACTCATTTTTCCTAAGTAACCAATTCCACACCATATCATTGCACTACCACCCCCGGCTTGTCGTCAAATCAATACACATTTTTCTTTTCTTAAATCGTGAAAATAGTAATTAAAACCATCAGGCTCATCTAAATTAAACTTCTTTTCATCAGTAAAATAACATTTTTCCAATTCTTCTTCCATTGAACATGGTTTTTTGCAAATTTAGATCTATCTAATTTATGTTTATCAGATACCAGTCGTTTTCTTTGTAATTTCTTACATTTTAAGTATCGACACCCATGTATAATACTTTGACATTTCCTTAAATTAATGCTAACAGCAGCCTCCACTGCGACTTGTCTTGGTGTAAGAGCAAAATTAGGAGCGACTCTCAGAATTGACCTTCTTTCAGGTGGTGTTGTTGCCCTTGGTCGACCAGTCCTCTTTCTTTTGCCATAATTTTCAGGATCTTTTAGAAAATTACGTACAACACGATGACTTCTATTGATAAATTTTGCAATTCTAACTTTCGACCAATTTTTAGAATACAATTTCCTAACTAAATTAATTCCACTTTCGTTGAAACGTTTCCCACGTGGCCTTTTATTTTAGAAATAAATAAATATCAATCGAAATAATTTTCTAGTACTTTAGTAATTTACGAGGAACGCAGAACAAGTATAAAAAGGAACTGACACGTCGAAAACATGAAGCTGTTCAAGCCAAAGTAAGTTATGGGTTATACTTTTGTCGCACTATCAAACTAACAATCACGCTGTAATATAAGAAAACAACTTAGAATGTAATTGAACACATATTATAATACTACATACAAATAAAAAATATTAATGCAATAGTAATATATCAAGATAAATTAGTCTTACATTGGATATTACAAAATTAGGGGGGTGGGTTATACTTTTGTCGCGGAGTGTATATACCTTTTCTTTAATTTCACCATGTAGGAAGGCTCCTACGACATCCATCTGGAATACAGGTAACCTCTTTTGTACTGCTACTGCCATCATAGTTCTGAAAGTTGTTAAAGTTGCTACGGGTGTATATGTATTGTTGTCGCAGTTCTTCTGTTCAAAACCTCTTGCCACTAGCCTGGCCTTGTATTATTTGTTGCCATCTATTTCTTTTATTTTAAAAACCCATTTGCTACTAATTACATCTTCCTCTTTAGATATATTTTTCACCACTTCCCAGGTTTCATTTTCTTCCAGTTGTATCATTTCCTGTTCTATGGCCTCAGCCCACTTTGTTTTTTCAGGACTAGCCATTGCGTCTTCATAAGATATTGGCTGTTCGCCTAGACAAAAAAAATTTGTGTCATAATCTTTCATCCAATTCGGTTGTTGTCTTTTCCTTTTTTGTGTTTGATCCTTAGTGTTATCTTCTACCTCAGGTAAGATATTATTTCCTGTTTCAGGTGAATTTATTTCATCTGCTTCTGGTATTTCATATAGTTCACACTCTGTATTTTCTTCTCCTGTTTCAGATTGGATTGAACCTTCTTCATAGAATGAGTTGATATTACCTTCCTCCTGTTCGTCTTCTTCGGGGTTATATATTGGTAAGTCTTATTTTTCGACATAAATTTCTTTATTTTTATTATTATGTGTCTGATACTTCCTTTTAATTACTACAATTTCTCTTTTTAATTCTACATCATTTTTCCTTGGTAAGTATACTCTATATCCTTTGCTTGTTTCTCCATAACCAACAAATTTACCAAACTCTGATTTGTAATCCCATTTTAATCTCTTTTGATCAGGTATATGAACTGCCACGTCTACTCCAAAACTGTACAGGTTAGTTATATTATATTTTGATGTTTTATACCATAATTCATAAGGAGTTTTGTCTTTTATTCTACTTTTTCCTGTTCGATTCAATACGTATGTTGCAGTATTTACTGCTTCTGCCCGAAGTTCTTTTCCAAGATGACTTTCTGCTAACATAGACCTAGCAGATTCCACAATTGTGCGTATCTCACGTTCTGCACAACCATTTTGTTCTTGGAGATATGGAATACTTTTCTCATGTCTTATACCTTTAGAATTTAAGGCACTTTACACACCAAAGCCGCTGACCCGGCGGCACAGCCCGGCGGTTTAGTGCCGGCGGGTTAACCCGGCGGCTTCAGAACGTCCAAGCCGAGCGATTTTGCCGGCGGCAATGCCGGCGACACGACAGCCACGGCATGTAGTGTTCAATTGCCAAATACTCTTCTACCAGATTGGACGTGTGTGTTTCGAATAATTCAAAAGTAGTATTTTCAGTACCTATTTGACATGGAGGAGGACGATAACAGTGATTTAATAATAGCAGTTTGTGGAGTTATTATCGGTGGATCCCTCAACACACGAAAGTGTTGGGTTAGGCCAAGTTTAATGAGTCGCAATAAATACAGTACTTGTCAAAGATTAAGTGATTTAAAGGAAGACGACTTGGTTCTATACAAACCCATCTCTTTTAAGACTTTCCTGACATTGACCAGTACCGACTTTGAATATTTACTGAATATTGTTGGACAAAAAATAGCTAAACAAGACACAAATTACAGAAAAGCAGTTTCACCAGTGGAAAGATTGTCAATAACGTTAAAATACCTAAGCTCAGGAAATTCGTTTAGTAGCCTGTCCGACGTCTTTAAAGTATCTCCTCAACAAATTTCAAGCATTATTCCTGAAGTATGTGATGCTTTAGTTGATGGTCTTTCAGATTATGTGAAAATTCCAAGGAGTCAGGAAGGATGGAGAGAAATTGCAGATAAATATTTAAAAAAATGGCAGGTACCCAATTGTCTTGGGTCAATGGATGGGAAACACATAAAACTTCAATGTCCCCCAAAAAGTGGAAGTGATTATATCAACTACAAAAAATATTTCAGTATTGTGCTCTTTGCTTTAGTAGATGCTGATTACAACTTTTTGTACGCTAATGTGAGATGTCAGGGTCGGATTTCAGATGGTGGTGTTTTTAATAATTCAGCATTATGTCGATTGTTGAATGATAATGAATTGAATATACCACATAAAACCCCTTTACCCGGAAGGCATCTACCAGTACCGTATTTTTTTTTGGGTGATGACGCCTTTTCTCTGCAACCTCATATTATAAAGGCTTATGATGGTAATCACACAAAGGGATCATCTAAGAGGGTTTTTAACTATCGCGTATGTCGAGGGCGAAGAGTAGTTGAAAACGTGTTTGGGCAGTTAACACACAAATTTAAGATTTTTCATAGACCTATTCAGCTAAACCCAGGAAAAGCTACTTCTGTAACTTTGGCGTGCATATATTTATTTAATTATATCAAACGAACCGCTGCAATACAGCAAAATGAATACGATACTGAAAATAATCAAGGAGAAGTCTTTCCCGGTAAATGGCATATTCAAGCTAGGAATTCTTGATCAAATGTTTCTAGTGACGAAGGTTGAATGGTTTGTGGATCTGGGTTTGTTTAGGCACAGTATTCAGAAGAAGTTGAGTTATTTGTAGAAGGGCTTACAACCGTCTGTGGAAGTGAAGATGCTGTATAGTATCCTGGATGACTGTGTGAACTAGAAACACTACTTGGTCTTGCAAAATCCGTAAATGTATCGGATCTATATCCAGTTTCGGCTTCAAATATTATATTGTTGATCCGATGTTTCACAATAGCTTTCATTTGTCGATCCATTTGTCTTAACTGACCCGCAATATTATCTCTAAATAAACCATCCTCATCTTTTGTCACATTTGGTCGTTGGGAGACATTCCTCATTATCTTCAATGCTTCGGATACCAACTCTTTATTTGGGTTGATTTTAGGACGTTTATTTCGTTGCCAAGTTGTATTTTCTGGCGACATCTGTGGTAAATCATTTTGATTTAATTGTGAATCTCGTTGTGAATCGTGGCTCGTCGACGGTGTGTTCTACCCGCACCAGACTTATTTGAATTATCTTCTTTTTTTTTTCTCTCGGTAATAATGACTAGTTAAATTTTTTATCTTTCTCTCGATTTCCGGAACATCAGTAGCAAATTCACTGGCAATTTCATTAAATGCGTCGTAACGCTTTGGCCGGCTTTTGTAGTCACTATTTTTTGGGTTCCATAATATTTCTTTTAAATGATAGAGGTCTATTAGTTTTACAACTTTTTCATCGTTCATATTGGTTAGTTGATAAAAAATAAAAATTCACACTTCACAACAACAGAGAATAAACAAGTTGATACGTCACTGCTCTATGAAAGCCGGCGGGCAACTGAGTGAGAGAGGGATGCCGTCGGCATCGGCATGCTGCCCCGCCGGCTTGCCCGCGTCGGCGCAAGCCGGCGCACAGTGGGACAGCACCGTGCGTACCGTCTCAAAAATCTGTAACTTTTTTGTTGATTGATGTAAATCGCTGAAATTTGGTATGTAGTGTCTCCAGAGTATATACAATCCAATAATGAATGTATCATTGTCAAATGTTTAATAAATAATATAATATAAAATAAAACAAAATAAAAATGTATTATTTTAATATTAAACCATGGTTTGGTTAACTTATTGAATTATAATTTTACAGTTTTATGATATTAATAAACCTATTTTATGTTATTTTATATTACATATGAATCTTACATTTAAATAAATGACAAATATATAATAACCCACTCCAAAAATATGTTTTACAAATAATGTACGAAATTATTTCGATTTAAATAGCTAAGAGGTTCTTAGCTTCCTCTAACAATTTCTTGGATATAGTGACTGATGGTTTTCTGATACTTGATATATAAGGATCTGACGTAAATAGAAGACCATGAAATACATCTTCGTTTGTTGCGGACCTAGAGCATTTTCTAGCATGATGCAATCTCAATTTTTTATAATCTTTATTACGCGATTCTTGGGCATCCTCAGATAAATGACCAAAGGGCAGAACTGCAAAATGTCTTATTATACTTTCCCCATGTATAAAGATTTTATGTACTGAAGAAGGCATATTATACCACATATTTTGTTACGTACAGTTGTGCCGTTGCACGAGTATATTCACCAAATTTTTTGGATTTACAGCAATACCGGATGCCATGGTTTGCAGAATAACATAGAACCTTTTAATAAGTTCCTCGTCAACACCTGTAATTTCTGAAGCGCAGTAGTAGTTCTCAAAAAAACGCCGAGCTGTATTGCCGTCATTACTGTTTCCACTTCCTTGTCGGGGCTTATCAACGTGCAATCCCATCCGGCTTCGAAACAAACTTTGTACAAGCTTTTTCTTGTCTTCTTTACTTTTTTTATCTTCCGAAGTTCTCGTAGCCCATTTTTGAAATGAAAGGTTATATGAAATATGTAAAATTAGCTCCATGCACCTGATCCACGCGTGTAACGTAGACAAACCGTATTCGTAAGCATTTATATTATCTGGCTTTGATGCAATCTTCTACAAATTATTCATTTCACTTGGCTTAGCCCCACACACTGTACATACAGCTCCAGAACTTGTGTCAGTAAGAACTTGTGTAACTTTTCCATCCACCATAGTTAGAAATAGATCGTGACTTATTTCAATTACCTGCGTCTCCTTGTGTATCTTTGATGTTTGCAAATTATTAATTTGACCCCGAATATCACCAACCACTGATCGGGTTTTCTCGGGCGTTTCTTTTGCAAGTTCCATCAGGATTGATCGGCAATAACGAATAGAAGAACAAGCCGGATTTTGCCAAATTATCTCATGTGTTTCTGTGTCAGTCAGCTTTATTGGTACCAAAGACGCTATAAATAAGTTTGTATCTGAGAGTAAGTCACTCTCATCTGTTAAAACTTGTTTATATTCGCTTTGCCCCGATGAACCATCACATCCCCACTTGGTAAACAATTTAAGAGATTTTCTTCTTGGGTTGTAAACATTTTCAATCTTTAAGATGCGAGCACAAGTGTGATCCAGCAAATCTTGTAGATTTACTTTAGCACTTATATCGGTTATTTGAATGCTGGATAGTGGAGGATAACACAGTTTTTTGGCGTTCGTCAGTATATTATATGATGGCAATATGTCGAAGTTTTTGTTAATCAAACTTGCTCGAAGAAATCCGTATTGTGATTTCGAAAGATCTAAATCTGCAAACATACTTAAAGCTTCATCCACCGTAAAATCTGTTCCATTGCGACTTTCATGCAATAATTTTTCCTTCATGATCCTTTTTTCATTTCTTTCACAATTGCGCATCATTGAAACAACAGTAGCTTCTTCGATTTCTCCTTCAACCCGCAATCCTTGAACGTATGCATTATGTATATACTCGAGTCCATATTCTTGTACCAATTCCATATTCTTTCTTTTTTTCGATTTCTCTGATAGATCTTCATAAGACTTTGGTGGAAGTCCACGTTCTTCAGATGTTGTAGGTGTAATATCCATCGGTGCTTCTTCAAATTGTACCTTAAATTCACCGTCTACCCACGATATATTATTACTTAAGAAACGTTCTTTAGTTCGGTTACATTTGGTCCACCGATCGTTAAACGCTGTTATAAGCGTTTTTTGAATACGTTTCACAATTAATTCACTTTTTTCAGATGATAAATGGTGGTGTTGTTCTAAGTATTTTTGAATATCTTCTGATTTTGTTCCATGGCCAATAAAAAATTCGCATAATACTCGTCGAGGCACAACAAATTCACTCATTTTGTTTTTATTTTTAACTACTTTGTTTTACCGAGGTTGGTGAAGACTATATTATGTTAAAGCACACTAAAGTACTGGTAAACGACAACGTAAATCAATAACTTTTATACTGAAATTTCGTGCGAAAAAATATTACTGTCTAGTGTCATTATCAAGTTCCTAACCACTATCTATGAAGGTGGTTAGTAGTAGGTAGGTACTGATAATGTACACTAACAACTATAACTAGATACCACTTGCTCCCTTTTCCTTCACCGCGATAGAGAAATACATAAACTATATGAGAAACATGTAATTCACACAGTGATAACAAACATTAACCACATCTGACCGCACCATAAAAAAAATATACTACATACTAATACATTACCCAAAACTCAATTTTATATACTCATTACATAAAATAGATAATATTGTTTAAGAAAAAAAGGTCAAAAGTGATCTAAATATCCAAAAATCTCATTAATCAGAACTAAAATAATTTTTGGAATATTTTGTATTTTCTCCCCATTAGCCATTTTTTGTTTTATTTCAAGGGGGGCAGATTCGGGCACTCAATTTTTTTTGCCCTGACTTTTACATCAGCTGCTCTATACGATGCTATCAAAATTACGACATGGGCAGACACCGCTAACTGTCAAAAGTCTATGCAAAGTTTCTAATAAGGATAGAATATTAGGTCCTGAAATAAAAATTCTTTACCTCCCCAGGTTTCACATAATGGTTCACTTAAATTATTTTTAAATAGAGTACTTCATCACCATTCTAACCATATATGACCATGTAAACTGGTGGAATTGTGTTCTACATAATTGACATAATTTTGAGCGTCAACTTGCAAGCCTTATTCTAATACAAAAAATAAGAAATAGTATATTTCAACTGCTATATAATATGCATTGAACATTCAGTTAGACATATGCATTAACAAAATATTCAATATAGAACATTACGAAAAGCTATTTTTGAGACTGTTCTGTCCTACTGTGCGGCGGCATGATTGTACAAAATGAGGCCGGCGGGTTGAGACCAAACGCCAAAGCCGCTGACCCGGCGGCACAGGCCGCCGGGTCAGCGGCTTTCGGCGGTCTTCAAGGGATTCCCTTCCTTTTTTAAACAAATTGTGCCACTTGTACACCATGGTTTTTCCTGGACAAGAGTCACCGTAAACCGATGACATCTCATCCATTATGGTCGCAACTGATTTTCCTTGCTTGGTAAGGAACTTTATAACGGCACGATATTCGATTTTTCCATATTTCACTTTTCACTTCTGATTATGTTGCTTGGTTGGCAATAGCTCAGAGACTAATAGTCTAATAACAATGAAATCTCGTATTTATACTAATTATGAGTCACTAAACACGTTACGACCCTAATGAGCCTAATCACCCCCCTCCAACCCTCTCATTCCGCGAACTTAAAAACGCCCCCTCGTATGTTCTGCTGTGTCATTTTTATTTCGTAGAAAATATATTTTTCTATATTTTGAGTAGTCATCAATTAGAAAAAGGAAATATTTTGCACCTCCCAGTGACTCACACTCCATTGGTCCACATATGTCCATGTGTATTAAATTTCCTGGTTTTTCACCTCTTGTGTTACTTTTATTAAATGGTAGCTTATGTTGTTTGCGTTGTAAACATGATGTGCATATCTCTGAATCACCTTCTTTATACTCAATATTGTTTTGTTTCAGAATGGTCTTCACATGCTCAATATTCTGGTGACCTAACTTTGAACGCCACTCAGCGAGTCCACTATTTGATTGACCAACCATAGCAATATCTGATTCATATTTAAAATTCATTAAAAACATTTTGGCCTTTTCTGTATGCAACTGCTTTAATTAAATTATCTTTTACAAAAGTGCATGTCTTTTGATCACACCTCATTTTATAACCTTTATCCATTGCTGCCGTAGATGAAAACAGATTTACTTTTATTTCTGGTACAAATAAAACATTGTATAAGGTTGTAGGTATCCATTGTTTTCCGTCGTAAGCGCTTAAGTGTATTTCACCTTGACCAAGAGCTTTTATGATTGAAACCATCACCAATCATGATATCTTTTGGCGCTGATAAAGTTTTAAAGTTTACCAACATATTTTTATTCTTGCACATATGTTTCTGAGGCACCACTGTCTAACACCCAAAATGTTTTTTTGAAAATTGTTTACACAGGAAAAAATTATTGCTGATGTAATGAATGCATTTGTATTAATTACCTTTTACGTTGTCACCTTTTTGGTAAGAATTCTTTTTATTTCTAAACCAACAGTCTTTTTCTTTATGATTGAACTTTTTACATATTTTACATTGGTTTAAATAAAGTCATCAATTAAGAACGATTTTCTTGCACACCATCATTTAAATCTAAAGGAATATCCCCGTTGTATAAAATATTTAAAGTCAAAAGTCAAGTCCTATGATAAGAATTATTTTATTTTTTTATTTAGTATGGCATTTTTATAACTTTATTAACTGTAATATAAACTCAGCAACTACAGGTTAGAATTCAATGAGGTTCAACTCGCAGAGATAAACGTACGTGATGTGCCAAACGGCGGTAGTGTCAACCCTGGGGGCAGTAAAAAAATTTTGGACCAAGCTCCATACATTTTTGCCCACCCTCCTTTATTTTTATAGATTTTTGTTATTATTTCCATCACTATTATTATTAGGTAAGTTCAGTATAACCATGGACCACGCCATAGTGCAGGCAGATAAGACTGAGGGATATACCCAATTAGGTATACCCGCCGCAATCTTAGCGAATTCCAGTCCATAGTCCACGTTTGCTTTGGATCCACTTAGGCAACGATCCGTTCCTCGGCGGCACGGTGTATTGTGGATGGCAACAAGTTCTGAATGTTTGAGCTGCGGTGGCCGAAACGTTGAGTAAGGCCGTAGACTGTATTGTGTCCTCGACCAATGGCCTTCCCAATGGGATCTTCTTCCTCTGAGACTGAAGGCTGTGGTGTTGTTGGATGGTACCGTTCCGCCTCACACGGATTGGCCCTAAATAGTTTGGTTAACCCACTCCATACTCACGTTGTTTTTTGCAGCTCTAGAAACCACCCTTACCCCTGAAGCCACACCAGCCGCTTCCATCCTCACCGATGCTAGCCCCCCCGCGGAAATTAGTTCGTTAGCTGCGGGTAATAAGTTTGGAGTTGAACGCCACATACGGGATGTTGCCAGTAACCCTTCTGCCGTGGAGGTTCCACGTTGTGCTGATTGCACCACTATACCAGTTGCAGCCCCAGCAGGAGCGGCAGCCAGAGGGGCCAGTTCGTACACGCCAGTTAAAGCTAAAGATGTTGATGGAACCCAGAAGATCGACGGCCACATTGGGTAGTTCTCGCGCGGCGTTTTGTTGCCACGCCCCCGTAGGCCCCCATTGCAGCAGGTGTTCCGCGAATGGCCCTCCACAAACTTTGTGCACCTCTCCACACGATCGGTGACCCATAATGCAGACCGTATGTTATTATTGTGTCCCGGATTTCAAGCCCGAGAAAATCGTTCCAGTTCGGGGATGTGCGACACCCATCAGCCTCCAGACACACGTCCTTCACTTGTATTGGCTCCGTACTGTTAACCAGCACCGTTGGAAATGATTGAGCTATGTAAGACATGTCTAGGTTTATTCGCTATTACCAGAGCATAAAAGGACGCGTCGTCATCCAAGCGCAACGAGGACAAGCCGAATATCTTGGTTATCATGACAGGATTGTAGTTATTGTCGACCTGGCCACGCACCATCAAACCGGGGTTGGAGCATTGCAATGGGACCACAAAGTAAGAGGCCAAATCACATAACCGTAACGTTGTCGGTACGTCAGCTATTAGGAATCTGTGAGTGGCATTTCTCACAATTCGGACCTCCATGTGTAACATAGGCAGATTGAGATGCTCTCTGCGGATACTGTTTACATTTTCAATGAGAGTATATTTTGAGACGATCCCATCAATAACTACCTCGGTGGTGTAGTGGCTAGCATGTACGGCTACACACCCGGAGGTCCTGGGTTCGAGTCCCGGGTCGGGCCAAGTTTAGTTATTGAGTCTTCCTGTATAGTAAGTCTCTGTAACAGCCCGGAGTTGGGAAGTTGGCGGGGTTTCACCCCCGTGCCTCGGAGAGCACGTAAAGCCGTCCGGTCCTGCGCCTTAACTCTCACCGGTCGTGTCGAGTGGTCGTCCCACCGGAGTATGAGAGTGATAGGAATAGAGAGTGCGCGTACACTTTTGCACTATAATATCTCCTGCGCATTTGGCTAATCTCGTTGAGATTGGCCGCCGTGGCCGGAATCGGCTAGGAGAACATCATTATTAGGTACAAATAACAGAACCACATAAATTTTCAAGAACTCTTTAATTACAAAGACACTTATAATAATTAAAACTAATTCTAATTTTAATAAATCCTATTATAAACATAAAATATTCACATAAAAATAATACTACACACTACACTACATAATATTCAATGCTTATTACTAAAATATTTGTCTAAAACATTCAGTGCTCCTTTCATAATCTCTAGCCATTGAGCTTGCAACTGTAGCTCAGTATCTCGTTGACGAAGCTCAATGTCTCTCTGTCGAATCCTCTCTCTTTCTAATTCTAAGGGCATCCTTTCTCTCTCCTTATTATACAGGGTGGACCAAAAGTCTGTTTATATTCGAAATGATGTTAGAAAACAAACGAATTACAGTACATTAAAATTGTTTATTGTTTTTGACAGTAAACAAAAGGGGAATTTATTTTTTAAAAATCACATCATCCATATGCAATCCTTCATTATTTTCGCATTGTTGTAATCTAGAGCGGAAATTTTCGATAACAGCTTTACATGTGTTTGTTGAGATGTTTTGGATTTCTGTGCGAATACGATCCTTTAATTCGTCAAGAGTTACTGGGTTGGTGTCGTAAACTTTAGCCTTAAGATATCCCCAAAGAAAAAAATCCATTGGGGATAGATCTGGACTACGAGGTGGCCAGTTAATGTCCCCTCTTTTCGATATCACTTTTGGGCCAAAAATGTCTCGAGCTGCCCTTAACGAGTCATTACATGTATGACAAGTGGCTCCATCTTGCTGAAACCACGAGCGTTGATTAAAACCAACAAAATCCTGCAGCGCTGGAGCGAAAAAGTTTTGTAACATGGTGATATAGCGCTCGGAATTCACCGTAACCGCACGTCCTCATGAGTCTTCAAAAAAGTAAGGACCAATAATGCCTCTTGCTGATAAAGCAGCCCATACTGTGACTTTGGGTGAATGCAGGGGTTTGTGATGCTTTAATTTCGGATTAGTATCACTCCAATAACGACAATTTTGTCTATTAACATGCCCATTTAGGTGGAAGTGTGCCTCGTCTGAGAAAAAAATGTTTGTAAAGCTGGTGAACCGCTCTAACATTTCGTTTGCAAACTGCAGCCTAGTGGCATGGTCCTCAGGCCTTAATTCCTGCACCATTTGAATTTTATAGGGATGCAGCCGTAAATCTCCCTTAAGAATGCGGTTTAATGATGTTCTTGGCACGTTAAGGACAGCAGACCGCTTACGAGTTGAAAGTTCAGGTTGGTCACGAACAGACGATTTTACTCGCTCCATGTTTTCGGGGTCCCTCGACGTTTTAGGTCGGCCAGAGCGAGGTAAATCCATTGTTGAACCCGTGTTCTCAAACTTGAGCACCCATTTTTTAATTAACACACCTGATGGAGCTTGATTTTTGTGTCGTATCTTATATTGATAGCAAAACTTTCGTTGAGCTAAGGTCGCAGAATCGTTATTTCGATAATACTCTCGTACACAAAACGCACGGTGACTACCGCTGAACGACGCCATGGTACTGAATTCCCATTGGCCGCTCTTCCAATGCCTAACCCGTTCACCCCCCTCCGCCGCCGCTGCTAGACGCGGCAACCGATTCAAATGTTAACGGACTTTTGGTCCACCCGTTACTTTCTTGCATTCTCCTCACACATGACAAAATATTCTTGTAGGGTTGTGGTGTTTTTCCTCTTGCGAGGTGGAGTTTGTGAGGTGGTTTGCCTGTGGAGGACTGTGGGAGATTTTGGTGGAGTGGTGGGTTTAATGGGTGTAGACGGTCTAGGCGGTGTGAAGGATCTTAGGATAAGAGGTACTGGTACTGCATCCTTGCTGCACCCAGGAGTGTTCCAGTCTTCATTGTCTGTTGAAATATATATATAAAATTAGTTATACATATACTGCAAAAATTACCCACATATAAACTAACTGGATTTTATAGTTCATCAATTTATTTAACATAATTATTAATTATTTAAAATTTTGTTTAAGTATAAGACTAATTTAAATATTAATTTTATTTATATATTTTAGTGCAATGAGAAAATTACAAAATACTTTAAGTGTAAACATGAGTAGTCTAAAACTTACCAACAATAGGTGTTGGTGTAGTAACAGGCTCTCTGGGTTCATCATAGGACACTATTTGAATTACTTCCACAGTGTCTTCTGCCTGGAAAAAAAATGATTAGTTTTACATTAAGTTTTGTATATTATTATTATATAGATAATATTTTGTCATATGAAAAGCTTCAAGTTTTATTTATATGTATATCCTATTGAAGTATTTATTTTCAGTACTGTGAGAATGGAAGTATGTAGTAATGTATGTAAATAGTATTTGAATTAATGAATGTGGCAAACAAGTAAACAAAAGCAACGGTCACCACCTGAATACAAAACCAAATTTAGTTCATATTAGCTGTCATAAAAAATCACAAACCATTCCAAAACCAATTTCAGCAATGGGCATTCCAGTTGCTGCCTGGACACCCATAATAGTAAGAACCCGGTTCTCTAAATCGGTTAGGCACATTTTAAGAGCAGGCCCACCACCTGTGCCACGCACCGATCTATTAATTTTTGCCCACTTCCTTTTGGTATTATTTTTAAATCACTCCATACCTTAGGCAACGCAAATAAAAGTGTTTATGAACAAAAAATGTGAATAACCATGCAGTGAAACTTTATAATTAAACTGCTTTTGACATGCATTAAAATCTTTAGAAAAATTCACGAACTAGAACTAACTTTTCGCCACTTTTTCCTTCACTGCGATATTCTCTTGATTCCCTGGCTGTTAAGAAGTTTCCGCTAGATTCTTTGCACATTCTTAAACAAGTTACTGACGCCCCTGCGGCTAAACACTGAGGTTTCGATAAATCTCCATTTCTTAAAGAAAATACATATACCTCATTAAAAAAAAATATATATTTGAAACATAAATAAAATTATAAAAAGCTCTTGTTTTTAATTTTAGTGAGGACTATATAAACTTTTCCATGAATTCCAACCATCATTAAAAACTGTATGTGGCTGAGTTTTCTTGACGACTAATTCTTAATAAAATTATACTCGACAATAAAATCGAAAACAAAATATAAATAGACAAACAGTTGTTAAACAACGAGCTAAGCAACAAGTGAAACGACGCGACCCTTAACTCTTAAGTGGTAGAACTTAAATGGCCGCGTTCCGAAATATAAAAAAACATGGAATATTTTTAGTGTACCAAATATTTAATTATAATGTTGGAGTTTTCGTTTCAGAAAAATATTATTTTAAATTGCCTAGGACAGCAAATTTAAGTTATTACCTTAATCGCGGTGTCTATTTTTTTATCACCATAAAAATTGACTTAAAAAACACAATTACAGCAAATTTTTAAACGTATCCATTTAATTAACATTTCGTTCTTTATTGCTATTGCTGTTTTCTAGCATTGTTTACCCTATAGTAACGTGATGCTATCGAGTACACGTGAGTAAGATTTAGCGTTTGTGCTGCCGACAACTATAGTAATAGTTAAGTTATAAGACGTTTTTCGGTGTAGTTTACTCGATACGGAATACATAACGTAATTGTTTAATGTTCGTGTGCTAAGGTCTCAGATCCAGATTTTCCTTTTTTCGCCACTCTGATAAAAACTATCTTTTAAACGTTTTCGATTTTGTTTTGGCAGCAATCTACCTGTTTAAAATGAAATTAAAGTGAAGATAATAATTCCAGATATCTGCATTCGGATGTTCAATGGCAGAGCTACACTATTCCATATAAAATTGGAAAGTCTAAAGAAATTGCTCCTAACACTGCGACTGATTATCGCCGGCTTCTGCATTCTGCACAAATGAATGGTCTCCTCTCTTTGATTGTTGTTGGCGGCCCATTCTTTCACACACGGGGGGGGAGATTGCAAGACGTATACGAGTAGTTTTGCTGGCGCGAAATAAAACAACTAAATTTAACTCCATTAATTATTTAGGTAGCAAGAAAATAGCCACACAAAAGTTCCACTCCAATTGCCTTAATTAATTAAGTCACTATATAACTGAATAATATGGCGTCTTATCCTTAATAGCTTACACTATTACAACTATAATCTGGTATAATTCGTCAAGTATGTAAAGTTATCTGGACGAAATTGAAAAGACACAAAGTTTATGATGCCAATCCTCAGAGAAATAAAAATGGATTGAAATATCCCAAAGATTTGCCGTAGACACACCAAATTTCCTCATTGCATTGGCGCACTTGATGGTAAACACATCAGAATGCTGAAACCAGAACACTCAGGTTCTTTGTACTTTTAATTATAAACGGAAAAGGATAGTGATTCAAGAATTTTTAAGGAGATTAATAATGGCCCACTCTAGCACTACTACCTTACGTAATTGGTAGGTATATGAAGCATTTGGCCTGATGGAAAATTTTTACGAGGCCCTATGGTTGAAAGCTGATCGTAATGAAAAAATATATTTAACTTACACGGCTGACTTTTAGCTCATCGATATGTTGAGTACTTTTGGAATATGCCAAGTAATAAATGGAGAATACAACATCGCCCTATAGATGGTTCAATGTGGAATTGTGCCCGAAACAGATTGTAAAGGCAATTACAGTACTTCAACAATTATGTTTCGAATCAGAGATGGATTTAGACCCTAAGAGATAATAGAAGGAAATTTGTCAAGCATAAATACGAGTATTACTCACAATGGGACATAGCTACTTTATTCAGCGGATAACATCCGAACTAAATTCACGAAATTATTTTTATTAATGAAGGAAAAAAAAAAAAAAAATTGAATATCAGGATCGAATGAATATAAATACGTTTTCCTACACGCAATCACTAATTTATTAATAAAGTTATTTATTCACATTCTTTTTTGTTTTTCTTGAGTAGTCGGTGTCTAGAGACTTTCTCTGAGGCGCCGCGTTAACCGCTCCAACGTGACAACGCGTTTAAACGCGCGGCTCATAGTGATCGGGTTTTTTATGTAAATACTAGGATGTCTACGTCGTGCGATTTGAAAACTCGCCGTCAAAAATTTTGCTAATCTTGAACATGGTCCTTAACCAGCAAGTGACATTAACAATTGGCATAAGGGGGGGGGGTCCCCCCAAAATCTAGATAAATTTTTCTAATGGTGCGCAGTGCTATAGTGGCGAGTTTATCTCATAGGCCAGAGTTCTCTCATAGGCCACTGTGGCCACTTAGAGTTATGAGTCGATTTGAACATACCCGAAATGAATTTGTACTGCTTAATCTATTGTCGAGATCCATGTAAATAATTTTTTTTAGGCTTGCGCTCTGGTTTTTGTAGATGAACATTTTTAAATTTTACGGAAAATGCAAAATAAGTTAAAAGTCGGTAAAATGCAAAGTTAGGCCACTCTGTTCTAGCAGCCTCAAGCATGTGCTACAAGGTTTTAAACGGCGGTGTTGAAGACAGAAAAAACCAGATTTTGCGCTTTACCGGCTACACGGTTTTAAAACATGTTTTTAAATATCGCAGTGTTTACAATAAGAAAACGTTTGGGTGAATAAGACGTCTACGCTCGCACCCGGTATATTCACCTACAACGACGTACATGGCGCCTTAAACCTATCTAAAGAAGAAAGAGTTTCAGGCTGTGTCTTGCTCTTTTGTATGCAATTGAAGAAAAATAGAATATGTGATGAAGCGATGGTTAAAGGAGAGATTAACCCCTTTAGTCATATTAACTTAATAAACCTCTGGACTTTGATGACATACATAACTTTCTAAGAATGGATTATAGAAAGTTTTTACGAATTATTGTCCAAGGTGAAGCCATATATAATTAAAAAAGACACAAACATGAGACCAGCTATATCTGGTTTGAAGAAAGGCTTATCGCCAACGCTAAAGATTTCTAGCCACTGGAAGAGACTATAAAGAAAAAAAAAAAAATTTGGAGATATAACTCGATAATATCTCATCAACTAGTTTTATCAAAAATAATTTCCGGAATCTTGCTACTAGGGCAATCTACAAGGTTTTGAAAAAAAAATCAATCAATGTAAGTAATTTACGAAATTTTATTTGTGTTTTTTTAAAAACCTAACCATTCCCTTTCAATATTTCTCCCGCCGGAAACTATTCTGCATAACAACACTGCATTCTCATTTTACCGTATGACAGCGGTTTTGTGACGATAACGTAGAATTTGGATGTGTAATTTGTGAGAAATTTGGAAAGTTTTGGTTAGAATGAGATGAAGTAGGTGACGGAGAACAATGTTGTGTAAGAGAAGGAAGGAAAAGTGGGTGACTGAATGGGAATAGGACAACTTTGGGGGATGGTGAATTTACTGTGCCCCTAAGTACGAGTTTTTTGACAGTTCTCGATTCCGAAATATAGTTTCGTTGTGACTTCCATACATCTACGTGCAGCGCCCCTAGCGGAAACGTGGTGGAACTAAATCGGCAGTA